>CM040126.1:63353980-64798542 GCA_022559845.1 Amorphophallus konjac
AATTGTACAGGTTGCAGTAGGGTTAGAGTATACTAGAAATAGTATCGGGAAGAGAGAGAGAGAGAGAAAGTTAGTTGGGAAAGCACGAAATATATTTTCACTCTAGAATGCTCTCTCTTCTCCTCTCTACACTCCTATTTATAGGAGATCCTCTTTTCCTGAGAACTGGAGCCCTCTCCAAAAAATTCCCCTTACGAGCCCACCAAAATTCCTCACCTCATTTTCGCTAAAAAAATAAAACAACTTTAATAACCCTTTTAAAAAAAAACCCAACAGACTCAACAACCCAGACCACAACCGTTATCGGTCGTTGGTCAATATAACGAATGCCAACAAGCCAGCCTTTGAACCGATTCTCCATTACAAATTCTCCCCCCTGCGAGAGTGAACTTGTCCTCAAGGTCAAAATCAAGAAAGTGTTCGCGAAACTCATAGTAGTCTTCCCAGGTGGCATTCCGATGGGGAACCTCCATCCCGCTGAATTAAGATTTGAACAACTGATTTATTGTCTCTATTGATTAAACGGTGGCCTAGAAGAGCAATTGGATGCTTATCCACTAGATGGAAGTTAGTCGGTAGTGGAAGAGTAGGAACTGGGTGGTTGCCATGCCGCTTCTTGAGCTGAGAAATGTGGAACACAGGGTGAATCTTGGATGAAGCCAACAGTGCTAGCTTGTAAGCGACAGGACCAATTCATTGTAGTATTTGATATGGGCCAAAATATTTGGCGCTTAATTTCTGATTATATCGGTGAACCATTGAATGTTGGTGGTAAGGTTGCAGTTTGAGATAGACTCAATCCCCCACAACAAATTACTTTCTCTATGCGATGCTCGTCTACTAATTTCTTCATCCGATGTTGAGCTATGAGAAGGTGATGTTTTAACTCCTTTAATATCAAATCTCTACTGATAAGGGAGTCTTCCACTTCTTGAACTCGAGAAGTACCTAGAACATAAGAAAGAAATGAGGGTGGGGCAATTCCATAAATGACTTCAAAAGGAGTAAATGTCACGTCCCGACGCGGAATATCGGGACGCGAACTAGTCGTAAACAAGCGTGTCGATCAGAGCATGTATAATTTTATTTTTAAAAACAGAAATGAATGAGAAAATGATACTTTTATTCCATCAAAATGAAGTTTACATCACTAATTCATAAGCCATAAAGGTAAATTACAACTTCTAATTCCAAAGTACATCATTCTTGTAAAAACACTAATGATCTACATAAACCTAGGTAAAAAGGAAAATCACTCTCTCACTCTTGTCCATTCTTTTATTCATTTTCATTTCCTGTAATAATTAACCAAAACGTAGGGTGAGCTAAAAGATCAGTATGATTTTATATCTTTAAGAACCAGGCAATCTTTAAGTATTAACAATTTAAGTAATTTTCTAACTTGTATCGGGAAGTGTATAAACATGAATAGAATTTTTAAGTAATTGAGATAATATGATATCAAGATGAATTTCCAAGTAATGACTTTGAACAAGGAAAGAATTTCATGTAATTGGCCATTTTCACGCAAGTCAAGTAATTCATGTAATTTTTAAGTAAACAAGTACGAATAGTGGAATGCCGTAAAATCTAGCAAGTCATACACTTCGGTGTAATGTCACACCGTGGTCAATCAACTCCTATGGACACAAGTACTTTCGGGCGCTCCTCCCAGGACCAGACCGGGCCCCATTAATGCCAGGCATTGGGTCAGTGGATCATAAGATCCCAAGTACGTTTAGACATCCACTTAACACTATGGCCAATGAATTTCAAGAATAAGCTCAATTGTAAAAAGTACAGATCTGGTAAAAATCTCAGAAGTAGTAAGAGGAGTGAATAATAATTTTAAGGCATCATATTTAACGACATTAAGTCGTTGAATTCAAGAAAGAACGGTAACTAGGAAGAAAATTCAAGTATTTAGAGTTTAATAGAATTAGTTTAATTCCATAATTTAATCTTGTGTGCATTTGGTTTACAAGTGTTTAGACATGTTTACATGAAGTTTTTGTACAATAGAAATACATTAGTTTAGCCAAAACGGTGATTTATTATAAAAATCAGAATTTGGTTATGAAAATAGATTTTTATGTCGAAAATAATTATAACTTGCTGAAAATAATTTTAACATGCTAAAAATAATTCGTTACTTTACTGATATGATGACAAAAATAAATTTTCATGTTGGATTTAATTTTTACATGCTGAAAATTAATTTTTAACATGCTAAAAGTAATACTTAACATGCTAAAATAATTCTCACCTATTAACTTACTGATAATATGATAAATATAAGTTTACCATACTGATTACAAAAATTCTCTGATAACAACATAAATTTTATCATGCTAAAATTATTTTTTCTATATTTATTTACTAATTATTTGATAGGAAAATAGAATTATCATGCTAAAAAATAACTTTAATATACTGAAAATAATTTTATCATGCTAAAATAATTCTAACATGCTAGAAATAATTTTATCATGCTGGAAAAAATTTCATCATGCTGGAAGTAATTTTCATGCATCAATTTACTAATTATTTAATAGGAAATTAGGTTTAGCATGCACAAAAATAGTTTTAAATAGATTTTAACATGCTGAAAATAGTTTTTATATCTCAGTATGTATAAAATAATTTTATCATGTTGGAAGTCATTTTTAACATGCTAGAAATATTTTTCGTGCATTAATTTACTAATATGGTTAAAATTAGATTTTTACATGTAAAAATAATTTCATTCTACAAAAATAATTTTAACATGCTGTAAGAATTAAAATATGTTACTATTGCCTTTTCTTAATTTTGGTGACTAAATACTTATAATTATTGGAGATTTCAAATGTTATAATTCATATTGTGTTTATAATGTGTAGTGACTAATCTTTAATCCCACATTGGAAGTTTAGAAAACTTGCATGACTTTATATGTTGGAGAGCTCACTCTTGGGTCAGGACCCAACCAAGCCGAGCCGAGCCGAGGTGCGGCAGAGGCTGGTTGGTTTTCGCGTTCATAATATATTAAGATTGCGCTACCCGAGGGTAGCCCGTTATGGAAAATAATGCATATTTTAATAAAAAAAATTTTTGTGAACGTGCTAGCTTATGCTAGCGCGACCTTGAAGATCGCGCTACCCGAGGGTAGCACGTTCTTGGAAAATGTATGCATATTCTAAAATTTTGTGTTTAAAATACATTGTATGAACGCGCTATGTCGGGTCAGCGCGTTCAGAACGCGCTGCCGAGGTATGACCTGATGAAAAAATGGGAATATCCCTCCAATAAAATGACCATAACTTGCTCATTTCATAACGGAATTTAATAAATGAGCTATCAATGAAAAGAGGACATAAAAATGAACAAGATGACATGATTTAATTAGAGTTTAGCCTGAGAGACACCTACTTTTAGACGGATCTAAAGAAATATCCCCAAATAATAAGAAACTCTTTGATCTTCCAAATCTTCCTTCAAATCATCACCAATCTTCGCAGCAGCATAACCTTACCCTCCAGGGATAGTTTGAGGGTCGAATGGGGTTCTATTTATAGCCAAAACTTGGCCAAATTCATCAAGATTCCTTGCCTAACAATGCCAAACTTTCCAACTCCGAATTAGAAGAAAATTCCAATTTTTCTTCTTAACCTAGCCTCCATTTGGTGTGAAACCAATGTAAAAATGGCTGGTCTACGGTGGGCTTTTAGGTAAGGGTCGATTTTTGTGCCAAACTTCTAGAAATTGGGTTATTTTAATCTATTAAATTGCATATTAAACACATGTTACAAATTTTGGTCTAATTATCCTTTAATAAATCCTTTAATCTATTAATCCAACCCATTATGGATTATCCAATGGGCCAATTACAATCCTAATCCATTATATGGACTTTTATTGGGCTTTCTATGATTTATCTAAGGTTTAAAACATTTAATCTCTATTTACTTCTAGTTAATTCAAGTAAATTCAATAAACTAGTTTATTTCATATAGTAAAAATATAATTTAATTATTTCATGAAAATTTTAATTACATAATAAAATTAAAAAAATTTATTTCTCATTTTTATTTATCAAGTTTCTACAGTAAAGTCGGTGGATGAATGGAGTGAAGTGTTGTACCAGAATTCCGCCCCAGGCAACCATTTCATCCAATGATGCTGTTGTTCAAAACAATAACAGCGTAAATAGTTCTCCAGACATTTATTTAACACCTCTGCTTGGCCATCCATTTGAGGATGATAGGCAGAGCTCATTTGTAATTGTATCCCTTGTAACTTGAAAAGCTCCTGCCAAAAATTGCTCGTAAAGATGACACCCCAGTCAGATACTATGACCTGTGGAAATCCATGTAATTTTACAACATTTGCCACAAATTTTTGAGCCACCAAAGCTGCAGTACAAGGGTGTTTCAAGGGAATGAAGTGGGCGTATTTGGACAATCGATCAACCATAACTAAAATAGAAGATTTATGCTATGAAACTGGCAGACCATTAATAAAATCCAAGTTGACATGTGTCCAAATACGTTCCGGGATTGGTAATGGTTGTAATAATCCAGTCAGATGTTGATGAAGTGTTTTAGTACACTAGCAAATGTCGCATTTTTTTATATACTCCCGTACAATAGCTTGAAGTCCCAGCCAATAAAAACTTCTCTTGATGCGGTGCAATGTTTTATGGTAGCCAGAATGGCCCCCCTGAGGAGAATTATGATGAGCTTGCAGAATTGTGGGCAAAAGAGAAAATGGTTTATGTAAGTAGATCTTGTTCTTATAATAAAGAATCCCTATCTTACAAGTAAACTTAGCTGCATCTAATTCACCTGCATGCCATCTAGATAGAAGTGTTTGAAAAATTGGATCTGTAGTGTAAGTAGACTGAATATCATAGGAATGAGCACTGAGATAGAATGATAGGAAGCTTCTTGAACAAGTTCAAATTTCCTAGACAAGGCGTCTGCTACTCTATTGTGATGCCCGACCTTATATTCCAAGGAAAAATCATGCCCTGGTAGTTTAACAAGCCATCTTTGCTGAGCAAGGTGTATGTACCTACTAGTTTAGTAAGAATTTGAGGCTCCGATGATATGTGCGGATGGTGAATTTCTTGCCTAAAAGGTATGGTCTCCATTTTTGGATGGCAAATATAATTTCCTCCATTTCTTTCTTATATGCAGAGATACCTAATTGTTGTGTAGAGAAAGCTTTGCTCAAATAAGTTATAGGATGACCCCCTTGCATCAATACAGCTCCCATTCCAATGCCACTAGCATCACATTCGACCACAAATTCTATAGAAAAATCAGGTAATGCCAAAGCTAGAGTGGTGCACATAGCTTGCTTAAGCTGGGTAAAAGCTTGTGCAGCTTTAGCTGACCAACTAAAAATGTCTTTCTTTAATAGGTGAGTAAGAGGAGCTGCAATTGCACCATAGTGTTTGATAAATTTTTTGTAATAACCTGTCAGACCTAAGAATCCTCTCAATGATCTGATGGAAGTAGGTTGTGGCCAAGCAGTGATGACTTTGATCTTGGATTCATCCATAGAAACATCATGTTCCGATATAGTATGACCCAAGTAATCAATACAAGTCACACCAAATGAACACTTAGAAAGTTTAACATGGAGGTGATTATGCAATAATATCTGTAAGACTTGTTGTAGGTGAAGCAAATGGGATTCCCAAGTTTGAGTTGTACACCATGATATCATAAAAAAAAAAACAATACAAATTTTCTCATGCAAGTATTGAATATATCATTCATCAAATTTTGGAAAGTTGATGGAGCATTGGACAGTCCAAATGGCATCACTAAGAATTCTTAGTGACCCTCATGCGTTTTAAAGGCTATTTTATGCACATCCTTAGGGTGCATTCGGATTTGATGGTACCCTGATCACAAATCCAACTTGGAAAAAAACTTGGCCCCATGTAGTTCATCTAATAAGCCATCCACTAATGGAATAGGATACTTATCCTTTACAATATGTTGGTTTAAGGATCTATAATCTATACACATGCCAATTCCATCATGTTTCTGAACCAGAAGAACTGGAGCAAAAAAGGGATTGTTGCTATTTTGGATGTGCACAGGAGAATAAATATCTGACTTGTTGTTCAATAATATTTTTTTTGGAAAGGGGAATGCCTATAAGCAGGCTTAGAAATTGTAATGGATTCATCATCCAATGGAATAGTATGGTCACATGATCAGAGGGTGGCAACCCCATAGTTTCTTAAAAAATTGTAATATACTACTGAAGTACTGAAGCTAAATCAATTGTGTAACGACCTAAGATCTGAATACCAAGAAAAATCCTGATATTCTTAGATCCTAGCCCGCCACTCACGAGCCGGAGGCTCAGAAAGGTTAAAGGGATGGTGTGACAGTGTATAAGAAACTAAAATAATTGCAACTCAATAATACTTAACAAAATTACTACAATAAATAAATAGTTATATAATTTAACAATTACACACCCCAGAATTTATATGTCCATACATAAATACAGTAAATTAAAAAGGTTCAAGACCACGGGGCATACTCTGTCTCTGGCAAACTGGTGCTAAGTCTGTCCGCTGGCTCCACGCGAAGTCTCTAAAGCACAACGTGCAAGCCGCGCCTCACCTGAAAATAAAAGAGGGTGAGCCTCGTCTCATCGGCTCAGTAGGGATCCTGCAGATCCCCACCTCACAACGATAAGTACATGGTGCAACAAATAACAATTTCGAATAATAACTATAACAAAAAGATTAGCAATTAACAATTAAAGGAAAGTAACCTCGTTACACGTCTACCATGGCTATTCATAGTAAACCACGAGTCGATGTCGTACAATAGAATACCCTCGGCCGCTCGAACACTAAGCCACAACGGTAAGAAACTAGTGTCGCTACACTCGAGTGACAGGAGCACTACCCACTAGAAGCAAGGCCAAATGCATCCACTGAAGACTTAGTCCACAGCCTCAAGTGTCTCCCTACTCGTCCTAGGTGAAAATTTAGACACCGTACACGGAACACAAGATAAGGGTCTAGTCGGGGTCGTTCTCGTCAGCACGAGTCCGAAGTCCCCGACCACGTGTGCACACACTGAATGGCTGCGCTATGTCAGGCCCTCTAGCTGATTTTCCTCCTGGCCCGGACTTGAGCCACCATAGTGAGAGACCCTATGGAAACTAGTCCCAAACCGTCTCTCTCGGGTCTATCTCTCCACTACTCCCAAGTGGGTCGGCACACGCGTGTCCAGGCAAGGTACGACTAGTGAGAAAAGGTCATTCCAAGTAAGGACCCGCTGTGAAACCATTGACATAGCACCGATCATGGACACACGCTCGTCGCACAAAACATGAGTTTAAACCCACAAGGCACAAGGCCACCGAGGTTGCTATGTTGAAAAACCATAAGCTATTCTCATTTCCCAGCCATGGGTGTACCCACATGTTTTAAACTAAGTCATCGGGCATCCCACCATGAGATGGCGCTCACAGAGTTTACACGGCTAATTTATTATTTATTTCATCCATAAACACTTCTGGGTCATACTCATAATTATGAACTAGATGCATCTCGGCTTATAGAATCTCATCAAATCGAAGGAAACATGGGTTGAAACTCTTCGTTGAACGCGGTTGGGGTGAGCACTGCGACCTATCAGAGACCCGGTCGGTCATCTGTGTAATGACCCAAGATCTGGATAATAAGTCAAACCCGATACCATTCAGATCCTATGCTGCCACCCACGAGCTGGAAAACTCGGAAGGGTTATTTGGGGTGTTGTGGTTATGCATTGAAATTCCAAACAATAGTAGGAAATAAATTATAGGATTAATATATAACTGGAAGAAATAACATTAAGATTTTATAACAATTAATATAATTACATAGTCCAGTCCACAAGTATAGTCAACGAAAAGAGAAACGTACTCAGCTACGGAGCACACCCTGGGACTGGCAAGCTAGCCACTATTGGTCCTCCGACCAAGATGCTCCACCTCCAGGAGAAGTGCTGCACCTGAAAAGGCAGGAAGTGAGCCTCATCTCATTGACCCAGTAGAGGTCCTGCGGATCTCCACCACAACAAAAGCGGTAAGCAATAACAACAGCAGCAACATCAGTAACAGTAATAACAACAATAATAAAACAACGGCAGCGGCCGAAAAAACAAGAATGGTAAACGAAGGAACCACAGAGCCTCTACGCCACCCTACTTATGCAGTCTAAAGAACTCGTCTACGCTGACAGAACTACTAACAAGGCCACGCGGCCAAACACATAACCTTTACCCTTGGGAGGACAGTCACACACTGGTAAACCTTGGTCTCGAGCTAGGACCAGTGAGAGAACCGTGCCCTACACACAGAGTGACACCTATCCGTCTACCAGAAGGGCCATGACAATGTTGTCGGTAACTCAACCTTCACTAGCATAGGGTCCACTACTCAAGTATACACAATAAGGCCAAATGCGTCCACTACCATCTTATATTGCGCCAAGGTCTCATATGCGCTCACACTACCCACACCCGGTCTGGAGAGGAGTAGAGGAGACACACACACCCCACATCCTGGAACTAGTTAGGATCTGTGCCCCTGCACCCATCAGCACGGCCGTGTCTTGCTACCTGACACGGGGTACGTGCCAGTGCGACCGTCAGCAACGTACTCTTGTCCCAACCAAGGTACATATGCTCAGGCGGTCTCGTCTCTGCACAAGGAGCGTCGTACACACTAGGCAGTCTCTCTCGGTCCAACCACGATCAGCCACTAGGATCTTCCGCGGTCTCATGGAATCTCGTCGAAACTCCATCATCTGCGGTCTCACATGAATCTCGAGAAAGGCATACACACGTACGCAAACCATCGTGAACCACGGTATGTCACCACGGGGTGCTAAGAAAACTACCTATGACCGGGTACCAGAAACTAGTGGGTACCGGCCCACTAAACACACACAAGGACTACTCACTGCGATCATGGAACTCATGCGGATAGGACCCTCCACGGTCACAGGACTCACGCGATATATAGCCCACCACGGGTATGCAAGCCACGCGGAAACTAAACTATGGTGTACGGCTAAACCCACCTTAAGGGAATCCATAAACCTCGTATTATGCAAATCCATTCTTAGGCAGCCGCCGCCCTCACAATGCCGAAATGGCTCAATTTCCATGTGAATATGGGAATATAATGTACATTTTCATGTTCTGGGGTGAAAACCAACTTACAGGACTCGAATAGGCCAAAAAGCCCTCATTCCGATCGACCTGTGCCACATGTCGGTCGACCTGGGCCTCAGGTCTGTCGACTTGCCCAGCATGGGACAGTCGACAAGCCAAGCATGGGCTAGTCGACAGGCTGGGAACATGGTTGGGGGGTCAACAGTGTTAAGGTGATTGCGGTCTACCGGATGACCACCATCAGCCCAAGTTGTGGTTGGTCGTCCAATCGCACCTACGAGTGCCTCACCATGGGTTTCTCAAATGAACGCAGTGTCTATTCACGCCGCGTTCATTATCCAGAAGCTAAACGCGGTTAGGGAACCGACTGCGTTCTCGTTCCGATCTGCACCCTCCCGAACCCGCACAAAATCATCTGTTCCATGCCCCATTCGTCTCAAGCGAAGGGGAAAACATGCAAAAGCCCTTCATATGCCTTCCACATGCTGGAAGGACTCAAAAATACAAAGAAAAGACCAAAGAAAAGGGTGATTCCATCAATTGACCCAACACGCACCCATGCCGCACCACATATGCATTCTACATCATCCGACCTCAAATCATGGGAAAAACTCGACTAAATCGAGGGGAATCACAGCCTGACATTCCATTAACTTGAAATCTAGCATTTGAATCGAAGATCGCCGCCCAAATCAGTGCATTCGTCTCACACCCCAAAACATGCCTTTTAACCCCAAAAATGGGAAAACCCGCTCAAACTCACCCTAATTGGTACGAAATCGCGGGAAAATGAAGTACAAGGGTTAGGGATCCGTCCCCCTACCTCTTCCGATGAAACCATGTGAATCTGGCGTTGATTCGCGCCAAAAATACCTTGTTCCACATCTGGTTCTTCACAAAACCTCAAAAATCCTCCACCGCGATACTGACTCCTATTCCACGCTCCGGTCCTCGCCACTCGTCACCCGCGCAATCCTCCACCTCGCCTGCTGGTCCTCCCCGTCGACCGTCGGAGAAGAAGAGGGAGAGACGTGAGAGTGAGAGGGAGAGAACGTGACTGAGAGAGGGGGGAGATGGTTACGAGAGTGAGACGGGGAGAAATGGGAGGGGAGGGGGTTTTAAAAAGAAATTTTTATTTCTTTTCTCTTTTTCTTTGAAAATCCACGCAAGTTCCACACAAGCTCTAAAATTCTGGAAATATATATTTTAACTCAGAAAAATTCCAAAAAAAGGTAGGCCACTCTATGTGCCACCACGAACCCAAAATAATTCACGTACATATCATTTAGGGGTCTGATAATCCAATATTAAAGTTTAAAACCAATACGGACATGATCCCCAACCAGCAGAAATACGATCTAAGAACCTGGAGACATTACAGTCCTCCCCCCTTACGTCCTCGAAATTTAGGACAATGCATAGAACTCACAGGGAAGAACTCACCCAATGGGAAAAACCTCGCAATCACTGCACAACCCCTAAACTCACCACACAACATCCTCTAAGGAATACCACCACACTAAAACCACCAATAAAGCCCTCTCGTTCTAACATAACAATTCACGCCGATCCTCGGACTGATCGGGGTACATAAATCTGACAAGTCTGGCATCACCTCAGCTTCCTTGAAACTCTCAAGTACAAACAACATCCAAAACACTCCACACAGAGGAAACACACAATCCTTGATTGGGGAAACCATACTTAGCTGCCTACTCAGGACATCAGCTTCTCCAGCAGCTAGACATCGAGTACTTCTTACAAGGAGCACAATCACACTTCATTCCTGGGTGGCGACCTCAACGCCAGTCTCAACTGGCTACCACTCTTCCGCCAGCTCCTCATAGCCAGCGACACATGATGCAGAGCCGAATACATCGATTGCGCACCAGATGACACCGGTCTCGAACCAATGCCTTGCCGGTCACCATCAACCGGAAGTTCTCTGACTCCATTCCTCTCCTACTTCTCTGTAGGGCCACCAGTCAGTTCCTCCGAACACTAGCCACACATCACTTGGCACCATCTTGGTCCTCTCTGGCCATCCAACCAATTCCAGCTTCTCGAGAGGGGAAAGAACAACGGGGTCATTCACGCGAGCTCGAACTCCTCAATCACCGAAATCCTAGGCACACTGCCTCAAACTCCTTTCCCAATGACAGAGCCCTCATCTCACATCACACCTCGGGGGATTCTTTCGTTGAGGAGATAGCTGTTCCATACTACAACCGTCCATTTCGCACTTATCAACTCCATAGTTCCACCTGAACTGTTAACTGACAGCGACCAACTTCCGGTGCCCGCACATACAATCCATTTGCACAGCTCCTTCCGAGCCAGGGGAACATCGCAATCCAGACAGTAGCACCACAAGAAGCACTGAGTTCCAAACTTTCTCAAGTCTCGTCATATCCAAGCTCTTTATCCACGACCATCCCATCAGTTGGCCGGTCCCTAATATCACGCCCGTCAAATAACCGGCGCACTAGACCATACATCATCAGGGCATTTAAATAACTCAAGTAGCTCCCTTGACTACTCCTCACGACATCCATACCGGTCCTATCCTCTCAACACCAACACCTCTCATTCCTCGGGTCCACCCTTGGAACATCCACACCAATCGAGGTCGGTCAAATCATCAACTCAACTCTGATCAATGCACTCTTGCGCCTTATAACCAGTTCAAACGATCACAACCTTCCCCAATACCAGTAGCTAAGTGACTCTACTCTAAGCCACATGACACAATTCACAAAAAACAACTAGCGCCATAATTATCCTCATCTGACAACCCTCACCGCTGAGCTCCCTAATTCTCAATTCTGCTGGCACCACACAGCACGATACTATCGCCAACACACGGCAACTGAGGCCACTTACACAGCCAACACAACCATTCATCCAAAGTCAACTCTCCACAGTTGACTATGAAATCTCTAGAACTTGCTTACCACGAAGATATTTGCCCTACTTTACCATCAATCTGATCCTGGAGCCTGTGGGTTATGGACCCACCATGCTTCCGTTGCATAACTCTGCATGGACCATACCGTAAAGATAGGGGGGAAACTCAACATCCGCTATAACACGGCCTTCAATTGGAGTGGGTTGAATCTAGAAATGGGGGTGGAAGAACTCACACTCCTAAACTCTAGGACACAACCTCCCTTCCTCACCTAACAATCCACCTACACATGCAGGTCTTTATATCAAGGCACTTCGGGAGATTCAACACCAGCCCTATAACATGACATATTAACTTAGCTGGCGATTCCACTCACTCGACTCTATATGACCTTATTGGCACCTACACATCAAGAAATGAAGAGGGACTAGCACATAACCCCGGCAGGCAACTCCACTGCTGATACATAAGATGATCTCGGGAACTCCCGAACACACCTCAGGAAAAGCACAAGCGCGTAAAAGCACAATTATAACAAGAAAAAAACATAATTAACAAAAACACATATAATAATTAAAGTTCGCACATACCTTCCACAAGGTGGGGTACCATCACCCTGCCCGATCAGGTGCCTCGCGTACGCCGGGATCCTTGTCTCGCTAGGCTAGTGAACTGCTGCTGAGATGGCTGAGATTGGGGCGGCCGCCATAGGCACAAACGCGCAATACGTCTGATCTGACCGCACCGAAAACATTCCAACTTTACTTCATCCACAGTGCACGGCCTGCCCTCGTAAAACCTGCCACATCTCGGACACTGTCTTGGCTATTCATTCATACCATGCCATAGTGGTCGAACCTTAGGTTGCTGATCAGATATTGTTGAAACATGCTCCTCCTGCTCCTAGCACCTCCTACCAGACCTGCTTCTTCTGAACAATATCGACACCCGATTGAATCTTGATCCTAGAGGGGAAGAATTCATGCCAGGAGGTGGAAGAGATGTCGATTCTAACTACCTCCAAGACTACTGGGGAACACATTGTCGCTGAAGGGTCCTCTGCTGTCCATGACTTGACTAGGACTGCCTTACATGGGCTTGCTCTTGGGTCCTCAGCCAATCCTCCTCTACATCTGCCGCGACTTGATAGGCCGATTCCATGTCTGCCACATGGGTCGCGATCACTAGATGTTTAAGCTCTGACCTCAGACCTATGATAAACTGCCGAGTCCTCAACCTTTCATCTATCATGATATGGGGAGCATAGTGACCCAACTCCACAAATCTGGATCTATACTGCATCACCGACATATCCCTCTGGGTCATCTCCATAAACTGATATATTTTCCTTGTCCTGACGTGCTCTGGGCTAAAAACTCGCTCAAAGGCTGCAAGAAACTCATGCCACAGGATCTGCCGTAGAGGGCGTGATTGGAACGCTGATTCCCATTCTGTAGTCCACCACGACAAGGCTGATCCCTACAACTGATAACTTGCCAACAAGACTTTCTCATACTCCGCACATTCCATCGATTGGAACATGCATTCCATAGCATCAATCCATGATCTCGCTGCATTAGGATCCGGCTGGCCTTCAAATGTCGATGGGTGAAATTACAGAAACTCTCGCAAAACACGTCCACGGCCACCATGCGACGAACTACCCTCGCCAGCCTCCTGACCATAACGCTGCCGACTCATCTGCTGCGTGAAAAATCGATACATGCCAGCATAAAACTCGGCTTGACCCGATACACCTGGGGCCGCTACCACTAGGGGAGATGACTCACTACCCAGTTCCTCTCTACTCGACTCCTCTCGGGTTCCCGCCGGCACCCGAGGCAATGATCGGGTCTGCCGCCTTGGCGCCATCTAATCCTTAACACAACATGAAAAACAAGGGGGTGAATAAAATAAAACACCCTATGCCAGCTACCGACTGCACTGGACTCTCTAGACTCTAGGACACTGCAATTGTTTTAAATTCCTATGCATTTCCACAACCACGCTCTGATATCATCTATAATGACCCAAGATCTGGATACCGAGTCAAACCCGATACCATTCGGATCCTACGCCGCCACCCACAAGCTGAAAAACTCAGAAGGGTTATTTGGGGTGTTGTGGTTATATATTGAAATTCTAAACAACAATAGGAAATAAATTACATGATTAATAAATAACTAAAAAAATAAAATTAACATTTTATAACAATTAATATAACTACAGAGTCCAGTCCACAAGTACAGTCAATGAAAAGAGAAACGTACTCTGTTCCGGGGAACACCCCAGCACTGGCAAGTTGGCCACTATTGGTCCTCCGACAAAGATGCTCCACCTCCAGAAGAAGCGTTGCACCTGAAAAAGTAGGGAGTGAGCCTCATCTCATTACCTCAATAGGGGTCCCATGGATTCCCACCACAACGAAAGCGGTAAGTAATAATAACAGTAGCAATAGCCGTAACAACAATAACAACAATAATAAAATAACAACAACGGTCGGAACAACAAGAACGGTAAATAGAGGAACCACGGAGCCTCTACACTACCCTACTTACGTGGTAAGAACTCATCTACGTTGATGGAACTACTAAGGCCACACGGCCAAACACATAACCTCCACCCTCAGGAGGACATTCACACACTCGTAAACCTCGGTCTCGAGCTAGGACCAGTGAGAGAACCATGCCCTACACAAAGAGCGACACTTGCCCGCCTATCGGAAGGGCCATGATAATGCTATCAGTAACTCAACCTTCACCGACATAGGGTCAGCTACTCAAGTATACATAACAAGGCCAGATCATCCACTGACATCTTATATTGCACCAAGGTCTCATATGTGCGCACACTACCCACACCCAGTCTTGGGAGGAGCAGAGGAGATACACACACACACACACCACATCTTGGGACTGGCTAGGATCCATGCCCCTAAGCCCATCAGCAAGGCCGTGTCCTGCTACCTGACACGGGGTATGCGCCACTGCACCCATCAGCAACGTACTCTTCTCCCAACCAACGTACATATGCTCAGGCGGTCTCGCCTCTGCATAAGGAGTGCCGTACACACTAGGCGGTCTCGCCCTGTCCAACCATGATCGGCCACTAGGATCTTCCATAGTCTCACGGAATCTCACCAAAACTCCATCATCTGCAGTCTCACGGGAATCTCTAGAAAGGCATACACACGCACGCAAACCACTGTGAACCACAGTATGCCACCACAGGATGCTAAGAAAACTACCCATGACCAGGTGTCAAAAACTAGTGGGTACCGGCCCACTAAACTCACACAAGGACTACTCACTGTGATCATAGAACTTACGTGGATATGACCCTCCGCGGTCACAGGACTCACATGGTATATAACCCACCACGGGCACGCAAGCTACGTGGAAACTAACTATAGTGTATGGCTAAACCCACCTTAGGAGAATCCATAAACCTCGTATTACGTGAATCCATTCTTGGGTAACCGCCACCCTCACAATGTCGAAATGGCCCAATTTCCATGTGAATATGCGAATATAATGTAAATTTTCATGTTCCGGGACGAAAACCAACTTACAGGATTCGAATAGGCCGAAAAGCCCTCATTCTGATTGACCTAGGCCACAGGCCGGTCGACCTGGGCCTCAGGTCTGTTGACCTGCCCAGCATGGGTCGGTCGACAGGCCAAGCATGGGCCAGTCGACAGGCTAGGAATGCTGTTAGGGGGTTGTGGGGATGGGTCTATCTGATTTATTTTAATTGATTTTTATTTATTTTTATTTGACTTATTTATTTGTTTTGTTTATTAGGCGTGCCAGTCACGTGTGTGACAATTTCATTGTGCGCTCGATCTGACTTGGTCAGTCGATTGTGAAGTCCGAGTCGGGACTAGAAGTCCGTCATACCATAAAGGCTATGACGTTAATTACGCCCTTCCAAGGAAGGATAACCCTTGATTAAACGCCAAAATAGGAGACCTCGAGAGGCAATAATAAAAAAAAAGATATTCTTTTTTATGTGCGCAGTTTGAATTTCATACCAGAGCCAGGAAGGCGGGCAAGATAATAGCATCGATTGTAGAAACAGACGATATCGCTAAATCGACGGCTCGAAAAACAATCAGACTCAGGGGAAAGGTGAAACAGAGGATATCAATCGCGGACAGGATGAGCCGCGATCATGACGGAAGTTTAAAGCATCGGTTAACATTTCGGCGGCACTTCCCCATGGTCTGGATCATGCCCAGAGGGGAAATAGGCTATCACCCATGGAGTGCCGGGGTGAAAGCCGAAAGAAAGAGAGAGGTCTGGACTCTCCACGTTACACATGTATGCCCTAAGACAATGTTTGATTCTTCCCTCACAGGAGCTGGTGGCACTCATGCATTGGCATGGCTCACCGGAGCTAAGGGGGAGGCGCGTCGTTGTGACTTCGACACGAATCGATGGAACATAAGGGAGTCTACCTCCCTTTAACTTTATCCTCGGGACACATCTGGTGATCCACGAATATCTCTGTGTAGGTTAGCTCTGGGCATTTGGGCTCACAGGGGGGCAACTTAGGCTCTCGGCATGACCACAGATGGGAGGCTAAGGCTCCCGGCGTGAGTGGCAAGAAGGTGGAGGTTCCCGGCGTGGCCGAAGGGAAAAGTCTAGGAAGCTCCCGGCGCCGACTTCCCGGCGCGCTGAAGGTTCTCCAAGGGGGTTCTCGGCGTAGGCTAAAAGGGGAAAGAGGAGCTCTCGGCATGAGGGTTCCCGGCGCGCTCAAGGCCGCCCCGGGAGCTGGTGGCGCCGAGAGGCAGGTGCCAAGAAGGTGGGTGTTTGGGCGCCGTGAGGAGTTCAGGATTTTACGGTACCCTATTTTTTAGGATTTTGAGAGTTTTCTGGGAATTATATCAAAGTAAATTGGCTCTGGGGACTAGAGATGGGGTTCAACTGGTTTTAGTTGTATATGCTTCAAAGGAGGCCGAGAGCTGAGAGGGATTGGAGGGGAAGAGCCCCACACAGAGGTCCTTTTCACCATTACCATGCGGAGTCCGGAGGACAGTTTCAGTATTATCTTTCATCTGCCTGGGAGGATTTCAGCAGCACCTCCCCCGTACCTAGCGTATGCCAGGGAGTGATAGACGATCACCCACGGAGTGCCGGGATGAAAGCCAGAATAAGGGGGGTATGGGACCCCTAGCCCGTGTATGTGATCACAGCACCAACTTAATATCCCTTTGAGGCCATTGAAACTTATGCAGTGGCAGAGTTTCTCTGGCTCGTAAGGTTATGGAGGGGAGTTATCCCCAATGATGTTTATCCCTTAGGTACATATGATGATCTGGGGTATCCTTCGACAGGATGCAAAGCTTGGTTGATCGGACTTCAAAGGGCATCTGTGTGGTTCCTTGGCCTGTAGCAGGAAGGCTTCCATCCGGGGTTCAAGGAATGGAGGATTCACAACGTAAAGAAAGGATGGCAGGAAGCGTAGTTCCCGGCGTAGGTTTCATTGGCCAAAAAAGGGGGGAGCTCTCGGCGCAGGGGTTCTCGGCGCGGTAATGACCGCACCGGGAACCCGGCGCCGGGAGGCCCCCGGGCCGGGAAGGTTGTATCGCAAGAGGCTCTGTCTGGCTTGCTGAAGGGGCTAAAGCAAGGGGGATCTCTCGGCGGAGTAGTTCTCGGCGGGGAAATGACCACGCCGGGAAGGGGCTAAAGGGTTTATGGCTTAGTTGCGATACTCTGCTCAGGAGATTTCTGGGATTTCTGGCTCGGATTGAGGCAAGATCTGGGCTGCAGGAGGGGATTACATGGGGGTTAGCATCAGTCGAAGGGCAGATCATCCATTATTAAATCCTCGTGGGACGTATGGCATTTCCTTTACTCACCTGCTGCTCAGACGGTCAAGAGATTGATGTCTCTGACCCTGGACGAGATGGGAGCTCGACAGACATCTATAATATCCGGGAAAATCATGATCCGAGGGGAAGGAAGAGGGGGGACAGAGCCCAATAACCCATTGAACGAGGGTTGAGGTTCTGTCTTCATCCTTCACCAGAGAACAGGCTAGGGAGGGGGCGGTCGAAACATGAATCGGAAAGCTGTAGCATCTGGGCAAACCGATATTCAGAAGAACAACCGATGCAAGAAGGGGAGTAAGACAGCAGACATTCCAATCAATCGAATGCTCAAACGAGCCATGTTGATCCTCCATTTCATTGCATCATCCCAAACCTATACAGATCGTAGAAGGTAAATGAAAGACAGAGAGATGGAAATCAAGACCGGGATCCTCCGGCTACATTGATACATCGAGAAAGCCTCGCCAGATTACATCAAAAGAAAGAAAAAAAAAGGAAAGCATGGGGGAGGGTGGAGCATTGACTCCTCTCCCTCCCCGGCTACCCACCTGAATCTCCCTTTCTTCTTCTTCTCTCAGCTTCTTCTTTCTTTCCCTCTCGGTCTCTCTTCTGGCTTTTTTCTATCTGGTTTTCGTTTCTACTGTTCCTCCTCCTTCTCCGTCTCTCCCTCTTCGAAGGGAAGGGGCTTTATAGCCGTCCCTTTTTTGCCTTCTCGGCAGGCACCTCACGGCGCGCCTCAGCTGAGGGCTTCCCGGCGCGCAGGCTCCAGCCTCTTGGTGCAGCCATTGGGCTTTGACAAGGTGGCTCCCGGCACCACTATTACAGGCCCATTTAGGTCTCTTTGACCAGGCCTTTCATAGGCCCCTCACGTACATCAGTACCCAAGAGGGTCCCCCGTTGGTAATATATTTTGTATTGAGATCATTAGTAGGGTTTTCATCAGTCCGTAGACAGGGGTTTCATCAGTATTGCCATCTGAATGATGACAAAACCGGGCATCATTTTATCGATATCAGCACCTGAATGGTGACGAGATCGGACATCAGCTTTAGTCTGGGAAGACTTCAGCCGGGTGTATAATCTGTGGAGACGATTCTTCTTGTGTTCTGACTTTGCAAAAGCCTTTACAATCTTCATCTGTCGGTACCGGCTTCATCTTTATCTTACATCACATCTGTTAATAAGCCGACATCTGACTTACCATGACATGTCATCTGTGGATTCTTGGATGAGGCAGTAACACAGTTCCTATTAAAGTGTGCTAGGAAGTCTCATTAGTCAAGCGACTACTGCTTTGTTAGTGCTGCCATCTGAGTGACATCGGCACCGGACATCAGCTCGGCCGACAAAGGCTTCAGCCGGGTAAATGGTTGACGAGCTTCATCATTGGTCTTTCACTGTGGGTATGATCTGCTTCCACCCTTGTTCATTTTCAAGGTGTCAACAAATGCCCCCCACCTGCGGGTGGCGTAAGCGCAGAATAAGCGGCACGGGGCCTGCAGGTGACTTTCATTATTCGAGGGTATCTTCCTCAATTTCTTTTCAATCCGGTCCTTAGACCTGATCATCTCGTTGCAACAATATTCTGCACACGTATCTTTCTTTTCTATCTTCATATTGTTTGACTTTATTTTCAGCACTTTGGAGCTTCTCGGCACGAGGCCATAGGCTTCTCGGCGCGTGAAGACCTCTCGGCGTGGAGACGGGGTCTCGGCACGCCTAGCTTCCCAGCGCGGAGGGCTTCTCGGCGCGGAGGGCTTCTCGGCGCGCATTTTGGCCGAAGGGGGGCTCTCGGCCTGGGGGTTCTCGGCGCACGTTTTACCGCGCCGAGAACCCTTCGCTTCGGGCTTCTATTTGAGGCGCCAAAAGCCTCTTGGCTTCTCATTATTCACAGCTCCTTCTCTCTCTTCACTTTCTTTTCTCTCTCGGCGGTGGCGGCGAGCTCCTCCCCTCCGACCGTCCGGCTTCTTCCCGTCTTATTAGATTTCACCCCGGGTAGGACGCTCTTCGGGGATTTAATCCCCTTTTGCTTCGGGATCACCCCCTCTTGGTTGGTGACTCCCTATTCTCCTTGGGCAGACCCCGAATAAGGGGAGATGCTGCCGAAATTTTCAAGGGCTTCATATTACAATATTTAAAAGACTGCCCATTGTTATAGGACTTTTAATTCACTTTTCTTCTTTGATTGTAGACACTGCAATGGCTTCGGGCTCTGCTGCGGCATCCCCTGGAGGTGTCGGGGCCAGTTCGTCGGCCCAGCCAGATATATCACGGGCCACAGTAAACTGGCTAAATGTGCACAGCCTCGACTTCGGATACGACAAGATCGCTTCCGTTGATGAATCATCCGATTCTGATACCGATATGGTGTCAACATCCCGGGTATACTCCACTGCCATGGAAACATGCTTCAGACGGGGCACTGATTATCGCCCGGATTTCCCGAAGGACAAACACTTGCCGCCGTTTATCCGGACCTTCACCGTGGGTGGAATGCGGAACTATTGAATAGCTCGTACAGTTGAAGCCGCAATTCTGGTTGAGAGAGACAGCCTGAAAGATTCAGTATATCGTGGAAAGGCTATATATCTTCCCGGGGAGAAGCGTGACTGGGATGCAGTCCTTGGCATATCGGAGCTGGAGCCGGAAAAGAAAATGCTGACCCGGGCCCCGGAGTTCACACCTGCTCGGTGGGATAATGCCAGTGGCCGAGTCAATAGGGAGAAGCCCGGCTATGGTCTCTTCCTGGCGCCAGTGAAGTGGGGGCACCGCGAAGAGCCTTTTGTGCTGAATTGTTCGGCCATTCAGTTCAAGTATCATTTGGCCGCTGGTTGGTTTGGGGATACCAAGATCACTGACGCCCACCTATTTCGAGCAGGAGCCGTGGAATTTACTGAGTTTGTTCTGAAGGAATATGCCCCTCTACTGATCAGAGCCGGGGTATATCATAGTGTCTTTGCTTCCAGATTTCGGTATCCCATATCCTGAGGGTTATGCTGTGGGATGTTCGAGGTCTTCTGCTCCTTATTCAACATATTTTATACAGCAGAGGGTGAGACATCTCTTGACCTCTGGAGTCTGTCACAGCTTTCCGGACTGCCTATTGACGGCGAGCCATATGAAGAAGTCTGCTTGGCAGATTCTGAGAAGGATAGCTCTGATGGTGAAGGCAGATATTCCATTGGCTTCTCATACCGGTACCTGATGAAGGCATATCGCTCCATCTGTCTGGCGTACAGTAGAGGGTCCTCCAAAGGTTATCATCCCCGGGAGAAAGGCAGCAAGCTGAGGATCCGGGTAGGGCAGTGGATTCAGTACTTCTTTGACGGTCCCCTGAAATATGCCGACTTCCCTTCCGTGGGTCCGACTGCTAGCAAGCAGGTAAGGGCTCCTCGTTATAAGTCGGCGCTGCCATCTTCATTGCGCCGTGCAGGAAGCGGTGGTCCCAACCCAGCAGGCGTAGACCCCATCACACATTGTGTGGCTTACTTCACATTCTGGCTGTGCACTTTCGCTCTCCCTCAAGGGGACGAGACAATCATCCGGCCAGAAGCTATATATCCGGCCTGTCAGATGGCCTGGGGAATGAGGCTGTCCCTCTGCCCAGTGGCCCTGTGTTTGATATACAAGTCTTTGGGGGATCTGTACAAGCATCGGACTCCCCGTTCTTTGAGGACCGTGGGTCCTTTTCATTTTTTCAACGCCTAGGTCTGCAGTTTATTTCCTGAGTTGGCTCCCAGAACTTTACAGGCAGATACAGTACTGCCCAGAATGATTGAGTTTGCCAGTGCTGAACCTGGTCCTTTCTATGATCAGCTGTTCAAAATAAGGGGTCGACTGATAAAGGTGCCGGAGGATGCCCCTGGCAGTATTCATTTCTGGAGCTTGGCGGCAGGTTCAGCTCCTTTGATTCATTCTCAGAGAGAGTGCAAGCTGGAAGAGGTAGAGACCTATATTCATCCTGTCTCAGGGGTTAACACTGCTCGGCCAATCCTGGAGCCGGAGCTGGTCAGATGGGCCATGGCCATCCGGCCTAGTGTCTTAGTTTTCAGAAAGGGTGGCCTGCTCCTTCTGAAACCATACTATCCATTCCACTTTGGGCGGAACTTTGGTTACGACCAGCATATCCCCACAACGGTTGCTCAATTTCCCCTGGATAGCCGGGCTAAGCATGGGTCCACCATTGTCGGTGATGGCCGGTTGTGGTGGGATTTTTACCATCGCCAGGACGGTGCAGTTTTCAGAGTTCCCACAGTTTCTAACAGTGTTCCCCGGGTAACATCAGAATATATCAAATGGTGGAACATTTGAACCAGCTTTTACAGGGATAATAGAGGTGCATTCTGGGACGTGGCCGAGCGTTCCTTTCTGAAACAACAGCCCGGGCCAGTGTTTGACATCCCCGAGGCCCACCTGAAAAGGCTTTATTCACAATACCAGAGGGAGGCGGAGAACTATCTGGCCCAGCGTCGGGCTTTGAAGGAAAATAATTCCTACCCGCCTGCTCCTGTTTTCACTGCTATCAACGAGGACACTTTCATGCAGAGCTTGAAACATCTGAGCCATGTAGGGGGCGCTCGTTTGGAGGCGCAACAATACCCATTTCCTGTCGAAGAGCCGCTCCCGGCAGTAGTCCCTTGGAGGGGTCCGACAGATAGATTTCATCCCTATAGGACGTTTGTGCGCCGGGAAGATAGAACCCAGACGTACTACAAGCAAACGTCTTGGCTGTTTATTCTGCTGAATTTACATGGGTTATCTGCAGAAAGCCCGATAGCCGGCATATTGAACAAGTCGTTGTTTGTCTCTTTTCATTATGTCGACGGCTGGGGTATGAACCACCTCGACTTATTTCGGTGTCTTGACCTTCATGGTCATAGTGACCTGGCAGCTTTAGTGGAGAAGTGCCAGGTACTTGGCGATGTATGCTGGCTTATCAAGGAGGCTGCTTCCCGCTCCAAGGAGGTAGCTTATCTGTACTGGCCGCTCTCTATCTTTTACGACGGCCCAACAGGTATGATCTCTTCTTTTCTGACTGCGGTGATTTCTGCTCAGTATTCACACTTTGCATCCACTGATCACATTACCTCTCTGACATCTTCAACAGACAGGCCTGATATAAAGCGACAGGGGATTTATAGAAAAATCATTGCGCAGGCTGAGAAGCCTACTTATTTTGAAATCCCTGCAGCAGCACCGACTACTACTCCCCTGCCTCCCGGCAAGAAGAGAAAGGCTTCCGTAGTTAAGGCTGCAGTTGGGAAGGCTAGGAAGGCCAAGAAGACTTATGCTCAGTAATCGGCTTCGGTAGCTATGGACACCGGGACCCCTCTCCCTGATATTCCCTCATTTGATGAGTTTGAATCTGAAAGGGAGGCTGCTCAGACATCGGTTCAGGGTAACATCAATAACCTGCAATTGCATTCTTCATCCTCTTTTGCTGGATTTCAAAGAAGTCCTTGAATCTGACCCCTCCCTTTTGCACAGCCCAAGAGCCAGCTGTGGCATCTTCTGTGGTGGAGACCAGGCTGCCTTCTCCCACGCCGGCTAGTGAGGCGGAGGGTAAGCATGCCTTTTTCATCTTTTCCTGCATATTTCAATTACTTTTCATTGTCCCTCTCACAAGCTTTTCCCTATAGTGACGGTCGGTGAGCAGACTGAAATTACGGGAGAGGCTGGCGGTATTACTCAGCCACAGGAGGGTCATAAGACCAAGATGAAACGGGGCCTCGTCCCTGTGAGGCGTATAGTTACCCGGTCTTCGTCCAGGCAGGCGTTAGAAATGGCGGTCCCGCCCGTGGATAGTGTAGAAATTTCTTCAAGTAGCTCCGCGACCGCTTCTGAGGCAGATGGAGAAGAAGCAGGCTTCAGCGAGAGCGAGACGGAGGGTGTTTCCAAATCAGAGGACCCATCTGCATGCACCGCCATTGTCCCATTATTCACCCCCTCCAAGTTGCTGGCGCTATCTCCTGAGGAGGAGTTGCAAGAGGAGTTTGCCGAGCTCGACACCGAGATCGACATAACTCCACCATTTGTTACTCCGACTACGGAGCTTCCTCCTCTTTCACCCCACTTCGAGGGTGTGGACCCTGCTTCAAAGGTGGGTTCCTTTTCATATTTGTTGCTTCATCTGTTTCTTTCATCTAGTGCTGAAAGTTACTTTGCTTTGGTCTTAGGGCATTGTCACTGGTAGCTCAGACACAACCGCAGCTATCACGGACATTTCTTCTACGAACTGGGCTATTGTCCCTTTTCTGCCTTTAACTTGCATGGGAGTTCCTGAGATCATTCGCCCTGTGCCAGTGCGGATACAGTCTTCGACAGATTTAACATCGTTGGACTTAGGGGCCTCAAAAGAGAGTTGCATTCCTATCAGGGCTTCAGATTTCAGAGCCGAAGCCGATCCATCTAGAAGCTCCGCTTTTATACCGGCCGCAGTAATGTCAATTGCGCCCGAGTCAGCAGTCCCTGCCATAGTGGCTATAGAGACTGGACTTCTGCCTTTTCCGACTATAGCAGCTCCTTCCCTGTCACCAGAAAGAGCAGCTGAAGATGAAGCCCCTATTCAAGAGACTCATGAAGAGGCAGCTCCATCCTTCATCGATTCTCCCCCTGTGGATGTTCAAGCTATAGCTTCCGATACAGCGATAGGGGAGGAATCTTCAGCTCAGCAGGAGAGCACAGAGAAGGACTGGCCAGCCCCTACAGCAGATCTGCCGTCTTCGTCCTCTCAGCCGGACGTTGCATTGTGGGAAGACATCGATGGCGAGGTGACCTTTGAAGTCGTCCCCTCTGCCTCCTTCGGCTTCGCTTCCTCTGACAACTTTGTCTGGCAGCATCTGGACATGCTACGTCAGCTAGTAGAATCCCAGCCTGGCTTGACGTATCTGCAACTGAAGGAAATCGCCGATCACTTCACCGCTGGCTTGCAGGCCATGGGCTGCCCTTTGGACATATGGGTTCAACGGGTGCTGCTTCTACTGAAATTCGTGCATCGGAGAGACTTCCTAGCACGGACTATGGTTGATAAGCTAACGGCGTTGAAGTTGCAGAGGTCGGAATATAAATATGAGCTGGGGAAGCTGACGCTTATGCTTGATGGACGTCGAGCCGAGCTACAAGGTGCTATTCAGCGGGAAGAAGCTGTGCGGGACCGGATGGCCATCCTGGAGACGGAGCTCTCTGGACTTCGAGCCAAACTGCAGCAATTATCCTTTATCCGGCCGCGGTCCGAAGAGGAGGTAGCCTCGCTGGAGGGACGAGTGATGTCTCTCCAGGACATGTCCATTGGACTTCAGGAGGAGGAGGCGCGCCTTCATGAGCTGGGGGCCGCTCCTTATGTGGGTCTTCTGGCCTTCGAAGATATATTCCGGCGGCCATAAATTGTCTATCCCTTCTTTTTTTTTTTGTTCTCTTTTGTGATATGGTGTCCCCTCGGGGCCCTTTATGTACTCCCTTTTTAATGGAAAGGAATCTCTTGGCTTCATGCGTCTCCATCTTATTCTGCATGTGGTTTTATCACTTTGGAAGGTGGGGTAGCGGTTTTGACAATCCCTCATGCGAATGGCTCGTACCTTGGCAGGAGAGCGTCCACCCCTTCAGAGAAAGGATGGGGAACTCGCTCCACCGCGTGACGGCATCCGAGGAGGTGCTTGAACCGAATTTTGTTGGTGGCAGCAAACGTCCTATTGGCCATGTGTGCCGTAAGGGAGATGATTTGCCAGAATGCAAATGAGGGGGTCTCATCAGAGTAGACGTATGGTCTAGGCTGGGTAGAGACTATTGCAGGTGGGACATTGAAAAGGATATGTGGTTCTCATCAGAACGGACATAAAGTACGAACTGGACAGATTGTATCATTGGCTGGGCGATGTACCGATCAGCCAACGGTTGACTTCATCATCGATATTGAGCTTATATCGATGCAAGGGGAATTTTAGAATAGACGTAAGGTCTAAACTGGGTAGGGTTTCATCATTGATCGAGCAAGGTGCCGGTCGATCAATAGCGGGTTTCATCATCGATATTGGGTTTATATTGACGCAAAGGGATTTCATGAGTTTCATCAAAATAGACGTAAGGTCTAAGCTTGATAAGGTATTATCATTGATCGGGCAAGGTGCCAATCGATCAACAGTTGGTTTCATCATCAATATTGGATTTATATCGATGCAAAGAAAGTGTTATAAGTTTCATCAGAATAGACGTAAGGTCTAAACTGGATAGGGTTTCATCATTGATCGGGCAAGGTGCCAATCGATCAACAGTTGGTTTCATCATCGATATTGGGTTTATATCGACGCAAAGGGATTTCATGAGTTTCATCAGAATAGACGTAAGGTCTAAACTGGATAGGGTTACATCATTGATCGGGCAAGGTGCCGGTAGATCAACAGTTGGTTTCATCATCGATATTGGGTTTATATCGACGCAAAGGGGTTTCATGAGTTTCATCAGAATAGACGTAAGGTCTAAACTGGATAGGGTTTCATCATTGATCGGGCAAGGTGCCAGTCGATCAACGGTGGGACGTTTGAAAGAGGGTATGTAGATTTCATCAGGGTAAACGTAAGGTCTACCCCGGAAGGGTTTTATCATCGGTGGGGAATGGAGCCAACTGACCGATGGAAGGTTTCATCAGTGAAGGGGAGGTAAAGGCAGCGTGCCGGTTGGCATGGAACTTCGAATTACCACATTACTGACCCAAGCGCCCTTTCGGGTTTTCACCGGAGCCAGCCCCCTCTTGCTTTTGCCCACGCGCCCTTTCGGGTTTTCACGTGGCGGGGTACCCGATTTTGCCTGCAGTGCCCTTTTGGGTTTTCACCACAGCTGGGTTTTAGCCATTTTTGCCCTTGTTCAGAATGTCCGAACAAGTCTGGCGGGGTATCTCTATTTTTAACCCCATCTTATATATATATATATATATATATATATATATATATATATACATTTTGAATTGGGATTTTAGCACGGATCAGGCGATGTGCTGCTTCATCAGTGGCTGCTCTTATCATCGGTATTGGGTATTTACCGATGCAAGGATTTCATAGGCTTCATCAGGATAGACGTAAGGTCTAAACTGGATAGGTTTCATCATTGATCGGGCAGGATGCCGACCGATCAACAGCAGGTTTCATCATCGGTATTGGGTTTATACCAATGTAAGGATTTCGTAAGTTTCATCAGGATAGACGTAAGGTCTAAACCGGATAGGTTTTATCATTGATCGGGCAGTGCGCCAATCGATCAACAGCAGGTTTCATCATCGGTATTGGGTTTATACCAATGCAAAGATTTCATATGTTTCATCAGGATAGACGTAGGGTCTAGCCCGGACAGGTTTCATCGCTGATCGGGCAGTGTGCCAGTCGATCGGCAGCGAGTTTCATCATCGGTATTGGGTTTTTACCAATGCAAGGATTTCATAGGTTTCATTGGGATAGACGTAAGGTCTAAACCGGACAGATTTTATCATTGATCGGGCAGTGCGCCAATCGATCAATAGTAGGTTTCATCATCGGTATTGGGTTTATACCAATGCAAAGATTTCATATGTTTCATCAGGATAGACGTAGGGTCTAAACTGGATAGGTTTCATCATTGATCGGGCAGGATGCCGATCGATCAACGGTGAACTTCACCATGGTGGGACTTTGGACAAGGTATGAGGGTTTTATCAGGACAGACGTAGGGTCCATACTGGGTGGGTTTGATCGTTGATCGGGCAAGGTGCCGGTCGATCGACGAGAGGTTTATGGCGGGAGGTGAGGCTTCTTTAGGATCACCACGTTACTGACTCAAGCGCCCTTTCGGGTTTTCACCGGGGTCAGCCCCCTCTTACTTTTGCCCACGCGCCCTTTCGAGTTTTCACGTGGCGGGGTACCCGATTTTGCCTGAAGTGCCCTTTCGGGTTTTCACCACAGCTGGGTTCTAGCTATTTTTGCCCTTGCTCAGAAAACCTGAAGAAGACCGGCGGGGTATCTCTATTTTTAACCCCATCTTTTTTTATTTATTTATTTTCATTCTTTTATTCTCTCTTCCCCTCTTTTTTGGGAGGGTGACAAGTCGGAATGTCATTAGATCATGATGAGGGATGGCTTGGCTAGGGCGGAGTGCCGCTATACCAAGAAAGGGTGTAGCTCGGCTAGGGCGGGATGCTGCTAGACCAAGGAAAGGGTATATCTCGGCTAGGGCTGGATGCCACTAAGCCGAAGAAAGGTAGCTTGGTTAGGGCGGAGTGCCACTAATCCAAGGAAAGGGTGTATCTCGGCTAGGGCGGGATGTCACTAAGCCAAGGAAAGGGTGTATCTCGTCTAGGGCTGGATGCCGCTAAGCCAAGGAAAGGGTGTATCTCGGCTAGGGCTGGATGCCGCTAGACCAAGGAAAAGGTGGCTCGGCTAGGGCGGAGTGCCACTAGACCAAGGAAGGGTAGCTCGATTAGGGCGGAGTGCCACTAGACCAAGGAAAGGTAGCTTGGTTAGGGCGGAGTGCCACTAGACCAAGGAAAGGTGGCTCGGTTAGGGCGGAGTGCCACTAAGCCAAGGAAAGGTAGCTTGGTTAGGGTGGAGTGCCACTAATCCAAGGAAAGGGTGTATCTCGGCTAGGGCGGGATGCCACTAAGCCAAGGAAAGGGTGTATCTCGGCTAGGGTTGGATGCCGCTAGACCAAGGAAAAGGTGTATCTCGGCTAGGGCTGGATGCCACTAAGCCAAGGAAAGGTAGCTCGGTTAGGGCGGAGTGCCACTAAGCCAAGGAAAGGTAGCTTGGTTAGGGTGGAGTGCCACTAATCCAAGGAAAGGGTGTATCTCGGCTAGGGCGGGATGCCACTAAGCCAAGGAAAGGGTGTATCTCGGCTAGGGCTGGATGCCGCTAGACCAAGGAAAAGGTGTATCTCGGCTAGGGATGGATGCCACTAAGCCAAGGAAAGGTAGTTTTTGTCCGATTACTTGGGGAATATTGGTTGTGCAGCATGATACAGCTTGAGGTGTTTACCGTTGAGTGGCGAGAACTGAATTTCCCCTCGATGGTTAACAACTACGTAGGCCCCTCCTTCGTAGACCCTTTGTATCACATAAGGATCTTCCCAATTAGCATTCAGCTTTCCTTTTGGGTTGGACGCCATGACTTCTTTTTTCTTGACCATGACGAGGTCACCTTTCTTGAATTCTCGTCCTCTTACGAGTTTATTGAATGCAGTGGCCATGCGGGCCTGATACATTTGGATATTCTTCTGAGCTTGGAGGCGCTTCCCTTCCAATTCAGTTAGTTCTTCTAACCTTCTTTCAGCATTTGTTTATTCGCCACGGGCCAGGCCATATTGGATTGACACTCTGAGTGACGGGACTTCCAGCTCTAGTGGAACCACTGCCTCCGAGCCGTATTCCAATGAGTATGGTGAGCACCCTGTAGGTGTCTTAAAGACGGTGCGGTATGCCCACAGAGCTTCATACATCTTTTCTTCCCAGTCCTTCTTATTAGAACTGACAACCTTGGCTAGCAAGGTGCACAAAGTCTTGTTAAAAGCTTCTGCCAATCCGTTTGCCTGGGGATTGTAGGGAGTGGAGGTTCTCCATTCAATCTTATACTTCTCGGCAAGCCGATAGATTTTCTGATTTTTGAAATGACTTCCATTATCAGATATTATTCGGTTGGGGATCCCGAACCGGAAGATAATATTCTGCTTGATAAATCTGGCGACCAGTTCACCAGTCACTTCTCTTAATGCTACAGCTTCCGCCCATCGGGAGAAGTAATCTGTCATGGCCAATATGTACTTATGACCGGCCGAGGAGGTCGGCAGTGGCCCGACTACATCAGTTCCCCATTGTGCAAACGGCCAGCTAGGGACTGTAGGGTGTAGAGTTGTAGGTGGCCTTCTAGGCACGGTAGCATGCTCCTGACACTTCTGGCATGACTTTGCAAATTTACAGCAGTCTTCAAACATGGTAGGCCAATAGTAGCCCAGCTTCTTGATTTCTATCTTCATTTTGGGGCCAGCCTGGTGGGCGCCTGCTGTCCCAGCGTGTATTTCTTTCATCGCTTGCCAAGCTTCCTCAGTGGACAGGCAGCGGAGTAGAATCTTTTTGCGTGCATCCGCCATTATTCGGAATAAAGTTCCATTTCTGAATTCATAGGAATCTTTGATTCTCAGGAGTTTCATCTTTTCCTCCCTTTTCTGTGGCAGCTGTTGGTGCAGAAACCACTGTAGCAAATGCTGTCTCCAATCAGACGCATGTACTGCGCTGATAGTGGCAGCTTCTTCCTCTTCGGGGCACCCTTCTTGATGGCGACATCGCTTACTCCTTCACATACCTCCGAGGGTCCTGCTACTCGCCATTTTGCTCGCCATAATTTTTGGAGTCTAGCTATATAATTTCCACAATTTTCTTGAGTCATAATCATGTAATTTTGCCTTTTATTGAGTCTATTACCTAAGTTAGTTAGTCATTTACCTAAGTCCAAGTTTCATTAACTAGCTTAGTAGGCTATTGGGCCTGGCCCATGGGCACCCCCTTCCCCAACCTTTGGTCTTCTGTCAGTTGTCCACAATGTGAGGACTTTTTGTAAATTGTGGGTTTCCTATATAAGGACCCCAATCCCCCACTTGAAGAGGGTAATTGATGAATAAATGAAAATTGAACCCACTTGAATCCCCTTGAGTCTTCTCTCTCTCTCTCCCTCTAGTTCTCTCTCTCTCTCTAGTTCCATCCCTCTCTCCTAGGGGCGAACCCCCTCTCTCTCCTCCCTCCTTCTCTCTCTAAAATTCGAAATTCCCCTCTCTCCTCACCCCTTGCCACCTCACTTGCCACCTAGGCAAGTCTCTTCACCTCCCAAGACCCCCATTACTTCACCATTAATCACTCCACCTCCCCAAGCACCCTTTCACCTTCCCAAGGCATCCCTCCCCCTTCCCCAAGCAACCTCCCACCTCCCTAGGGCCCTTTCCCCTCCCCAAGGAGCCCCTTCACCTCCCTAGGTCATCCACCCCCTTCCCCTCCCTCCTAGGGTCGACCCCATCAACCCCTCTCCACCCTCCCATTGCCTTGGCCGACCCCTCCACCCCCCCCCTTTTGTCAACTTCAGTTCTGTCTGCAGGCTGACCTGCAGACCAGCCTCGAGTTGCAGCGACTACCACGACAACATCTTGAAGCTTCTGGGGGCGTGGCCTATCTTTCTGGAAAGGCCTCCCTTTCCTCTTCGCAGGCGAGGTGGAATCACCCCATTCTGAGTTCGTGGCCGTCCGGGAAGGCTGTTCTACCCCGACTGCGCAGAGCTCCATCAGCAGAGTCCCTGAACCCTGTTCAAAGCTACACCACGGTCGACGGTGAGAGATTCAAGTTGTGAGTTCTTCTACAAATATCTTCCTCCATCAGTCCTCTTACTGGATCAAGAAGCGGAAGTGCGTTCGCCATCCGGAGGTCAGAGTTTTGGTCTTTCTCCCTCGACTGGTCGGGTCTGCCTCCCACAGTGGGTAGTGACCTGCCTCCACTCATTGGCATCCCCCAGTCCACCCCGACATCAGACGGCTTCCTCGTCAGTTTAGCAGCATAGAGGGATTGTCCACGGTTCCAGCAACTCCGGCGGCTCAAGATTTGGCATCCGGGAGCGGCCAGGACAACGTCTGCAATCCACTGTTCATTTCTGGTAGCCGCTGTGGCCAGAGTCTGCAACCCGGTTCGTTGCTGCACCACGACTAACCGTGGAGGAATCAGGATGAACTCTCTTCTTCAAAATTCTTCCTCCATCTGTCCACGACCAGAATCAAGAAACGGAATGACATTCGGCATCAAGAATCCAGAGTTACAAATTTTATCCCTCCGTCGCGCGATCTGCCTCCTGCAGTCTGCAGCGACCAGTGCCTACTCTTCAGGGCACACCGACCGTCCACAGCCTTGGATCGCAGCCCCATCGACTCCAGCTGAAAGCTACCTCGACCACGGAGACGACGACGCTGGTTTCGTGCCATTCGGAGTTCGGGAGAGCTCACAACAGCGTCTGCAACCTGCTGCTACAGAACAGGTCCGGCCAGAGACCACATCTGCAGTCGCTGGTGTCACCAGTCCCTGGCTCCAGAGGCCGCCCAAAAATTCAGACAACACCGGCTTCAAGTCAGGAATCATTGCGAGGTGGTTTCGCTCAATTCGAAGTCCGGACGAGCCCGGGACAGAGCCAACAACAGCACCCTATCCAGCAGTCCAGATTGCAGCTGAACCCACATTGATTTCCTTTTTAACCACTTCGGTCCGTCCTCCCATCCCCGCCTGGCCGGCTTACCGCCCCACCCTGTGTGGTGGTAGTGTTTGTCTGTAATTAACCAATTCCCACCCCCGAGATCACCCTCCTGCGCGAGGTGTAGTAATTGTACTCTTGAACAGGTTTTGAAGCTTCACCGGCGCAGTGTGCGGGGAGCACACTTCCCCGCTCGCCCTCGTCTCCGACCGGGATCGGCGTCTTCACGCCGATCAGGTGAGCTCCTGCCCACTCTTCGCTGCTGGTTATTACCATTGCTAGCTTAGTATCGCTCTTAGTTGTCCGTCGGAGGTGAGACGAGCGCTCGATCTATAATTCAATCCAATCAAGTGTTCACCGCGGAGCGAGTTGAGAGAGAGCCATTGCATCCCACGCCCTCGGCGTGCCGGCCGCCCTTGACATCGGGCATCCCTGGCCCATTGGGATCTATCCCTATCCGGCCGACCCTTGGAGCCCCGAGGTCCCACCCCGGACCCTCACCACCATCGTCGGTCCTTCTACGGATCCGAGTGTGCTTCCGCGAGCGAAACCGCATGTGCGACGTTGCCGACTCATAGTGCTGCTTGCTATCCTAGGTCCAAGGGAGTCGCGACACATCAAATTGATATCTTTGTCCTCCGCTGCATGTTGTGTCACATCAAATTGGTATCAGAGCAAGTTCTAGACTTGTCTCTACTAAGTCTTGTCCTAGGGCAGTTGCATTCATCACCCGATCATCATGCATACCCCTCGTTGGCCAAATGGTCCGATTGACCCCCTCCACATGGACTACATTATAGATGAGGACCTTCATTTTGATGGAAATCCTCATGCCTATCTTAGGTGGGAGAATACCATGGAAAGGGACTTTGAAAGAACTTGGGTATATGGATCCGAGAGAGTCCGCAGGGCCAAGGCACGACTTCGGGGTCTAGCTAAGAAAATGTGGGAACACAAAGAGAGATTCAGAAGGGTTTGGGGGCAAGAGCCCATTCACTCATGGGAAGAGATGAAGAGTGAGCTTAGGAAGATCTACGCTCCCCGACCGTCCCACTCCTACCGTGAGGACCATAACCCGAGGAGCACTCCCACTCCCCCTTTTCCTCCCAGTCAACCCAAGGCCTCCACTAGGACCCAAACCCCACCACCCAAAAGACCCCAAGACTCATTAGAAGAACTAAGGATTGAGATTAAGAATATCTTCACCTCCCTTAGGGTCCAAACTCCACCACCCCAAATAATTCCAACTTGCACCACCCCATCGCCAAAAGGCCTTCCCACTCCCCAGGAGAGCAAGACCCCCACACCACAAAGGAATGAGATTGAAGTTGAGGAATATGAGGCCTCCCCCGAATGGGAAGAGGAGTATGAATCACAATATCATGGGTTAGGCCAAGAAGTTTCCATCCCAAGTGGAGGAAGCATCATGGCTCACTCCACCCTCTCCATTCCAACCCGTGTGGACCCCATGTCCACTCCACCTAGGCCCATGATGGCCACCACCACCCCACCCAAAACTCTCCCACAAACCCACACTCCACAAACTCCCTTGGTCCCCAAAACCACCTCTCCATCTTACCCTAAAAGAAACACACCCCCTAAAACCAATCAACCCAATCCTCCTCAACCCATCCATCTTCCACTACTAACCCCTATCCAACCCCAACCTAGGCCTCCACTTCTCCCCTTACCGATCCCAAACCAAGTGCCCCTTTACCTCCCACCTCGGGGGTACCACACACCTATCCTCACCACCACACCCTCACGGGACCATCTCACCTTCTTGATAGAGGAACACATGATTCCCATACCCGACCCCATAAAGGTGAACACACCAACCCCCGCCATAGAGATCACCCATGTCCAGGAAGAAGAAGGAACTTCACATGGTGGTCTTAACCTTACACCACCCTCCTTAATAGGGACCGAGCTTATCTTAGGAGAACCTCTTTCACGTTGGCTAAAGCAGAACCCATTTGGAGATCTCATGGTCCATGCTTACCCACCCATTGAGCGAAACCTTCCTATAGTACCCTTATCCACCTATCACACCACAATCCAATCATCCTATCAGGTGGAAATATTAGGGGATTTTCTTGAGGGTCTAACTTGGCAAATGAAGCTAACTGGCATGTTGACCACGGTAGCCGACCAACCTAGGAGTCTTAACCTCCTACATCTATGTGTCGGGTCCATCTCTTCCATTTACACTGTGGGTTGCTACACTAGCGACCTTCTTTTATCCCTCCCCATTCCCGAAGAGCCCGATGCTATCCGCGAATTGGAGTTACTTATTTCGGGTAGGATACCAAGCCCTCCAATCATGACCAACCAACCCTCCTCGAACTTCGGTTCAATTACTACATTTAAGGAGGAGGACTCACCATCATTTGGAGACCTTGAGGTGAAAGAACACCTCACCCTTGGTAACACATTCCATGACCCCTTTGATCCCACCCTATGGAAGACAATGAACCCATGGGACCTGACCGCCCTACCCACCACCCACTCCCTCCTACCCTCACCCACCATGCTAGAACCAACACACCTCGTCCTAGACCCAGCCCACACCAAGGGAACCATGACCATGGGCAGTATACACCTAGGGAACAAGGTAGTGCCCCACCCCATGATGCATACCTACTATGATCCCTTCGACCCTTACAAATGGGAGCTTAAAGGCCACCCCATACCCACACACATGGTCATCATCTCTAGGAGAAGAAAGCAACCATCTTGGCATGTCACATCATTCGACAAGGGTCATGAGTCCAGCCCTCCCATGCATGTCACGCACAGTTTAGGCTCAATGCATAACTGGCCTACATTTGGTTGTGCTGGTCCACCCACATTCTTCATAGCCCTTACACTTGAATGGAGCACACGTGGATGTCCGGGTCCCCCGGTAACTCTCACAGCCATACACAATAGATCCGCCTATGGTTTCCCATGCCCCCCTGAGTCCACAAAATGCCTCATCACATCCATGAATGATAGGTCTATGTATGGTTGCCCCGGTCCCCCTTTGCATACCACATACTTCCCACCCCCACCGCACCATCACTCAAAGCATACTCATTCAAGCAAGCATCCAAATATGGGTAGTGACGATCATAATGAGCGGGCTATAACTCACGGGTGGCACTTTGAAATCCAAGGAGGAAACCTCACGATGGTGGCATTGGAACGACTCTATCTTAGGGCCACCTCCAAATCAAGGGCACGAGGACTTGGACCTTTCATGTTCCGAGTGGCTTTGGCAAACCTGGCTTATGGATTAGATTTACTAATGGGCTATGGGATATACCCCAATTATCATGCGGCTGATCCGGCACCCTACATGGGCACCGCGATGAATCCCAGTGAGTACTTTGAGCCTATAACTTCCTTTAAGAGGGACACCCCGGAGTGCTTACACAAAACAGCCTTGAGAGCCCGACGTGTACACAGAGGGGCAATACTATGCCAGCAGGGTTCCATCGCCAGCATGAGGGTGTGTCCGGGCCGCCTTGAGAGGATGAAGAGCCGTCCCCTGGTCGCAGGTGCAGGTTGGTTTTGGAGATTGCAGGACGCCCTGAGCTGCTCCCCCGGTGGGCCCTTACTCGACGGAGTCGAGTTCTCCGCACCCCGGGAGTATGATGGGGACATCGCTTACTCCTTCACATACCTCCGAGGGTCCTGCTACTCGCCATTTTGCTTGCCATGATTTTTGGAGTCTAGCTATCTAATTTCCACAATTTTCTTGAGTCATAATCATGTAATTTTGCCTTTTATTGAGTCTATTACCTAAGTTAGTTAGTCATTTACCTAAGTCCAAGTTTCATTAACTAGCTTAGTAGGCTATTGGGCCTGGCCCATGGGCACCCCCTTCCCCAACCTTTGGTCTTCTGTCAGTTGTCCACAATGTGAGGACTTTTTGTAAATTGTGGGTTTCCTATATAAGGACCCCAATCCCCCACTTGAAGAGGGTAATTGATGAATGAATGAAAATTGAACCCACTTGAATCCCCTTGAGTCTTCTCTCTCTCTCTCCCTCTAGTTCTCTCTCTCTCTCTAGTTCCCTCCCTCTCTCCTAGGGGCGAACCCCCTCTCTCTCTTCCCTCCTTCTCTCTCTAAAATTTGAAATTCCCCTCTCTCCTCACCCCTTGCCACCTCACTTGCCACCTAGGCAAGTCTCTTCACCTCCCAAGACCCCCATTACTTCACCATTAATCACTCCACCTCCCCAAGCACCCTTTCACCTTTCCAAGGCATCCCTCCCCCTTCCCCAAGCAACCTCCCACCTCCCTAGGGCCCTTTCCCCTCCCCAAGGAGCCCCTTCACCTCCCTAGGTCGTCCACCCCCTTCCCCTCCCTCCTAGGGTCGACCCCCTCAACCCCTCTCCACCCTCCCATTGCCTTGGCCGACCCCTCCACCCCCCCCTTTTGTCAACTTCAGTTCTGTCTGCAGGCTGACCTGCAGACCAGCCTCGAGTTGCAGCGACTACCACGACAACATCTTGAAGCTTCTGGGGGCGTGGCCTACCTTTCTGGAAAGGCCTCCCTTTCCTCTTCGCAGGCGAGGTGGAATCACCCCATTCTGAGTTCGTGGCCATCCGGGAAGGCTGTTCTACCCCGACTGCGCAGAGCTCCATCAGCAGAGTCCCTGAACCCTGTTCAAAGCTACACCACGGCCGACGGTGAGAGATTCAAGTTGTGAGTTCTTCTACAAATATCTTCCTCCACCAGTCCTCTTACTGGATCAAGAAGCGGAAGTACGTTCGCCATCCGGAGGTCAGAGTTTTGGTCTTTCTCCCTCGACTGGTCGGGTCTGCCTCCCACAGTGGGCAGTGACCTGCCTCCACTCATTGGCATCCCCCAGTCCACCCCGACATCAGACGGCTTCCCCGTCAGTTTAGCAGCGCAGAGGGATTGTCCACGGTTCCAGCAACTCCGGCGGCTCAAGATTTGGCATCCGGGAGCGGCCGGGACAACGTCTGCAATCCACTGTTCGTTTCTGGTAGCCGCTGTGGCCAGAGTCTGCAACCCGGTTCGTTGCTGCACCACGACTAACCGTGGAGGAATCAGGCTGAACTCTCTTCTTCAAAATTCTTCCTCCATCTGTCCACGACCAGAAGCAAGAAACGGAATGACATTCGGCATCCAGAATCCAGAGTTACAAATTTTATCCCTCCGTCGCACGGATCTGCCTCCTGCAGTCTGCAGCGACCAGTGCCTACTCTTTAGGGCACACCGACCGTCCACAGCCTTGGATCGCAGCCCCATCAACTCCATCTGAAAGCTACCTCGACCACGGAGACGATGACGCTGGTTTCGTGCCATTCAGAGTTCGGGAGAGCTCACAACAGCGTCTGCAACCTGCTGCTTTAGAACAGGTCCGGCCAGAGACCACATCTGCCGACTCGGTTCAGTCGCTGGTGTCACCAGTCCCTGGCTCCAGAGGACGCCCAAAAATTCAGACAACACCGGCTTCAAGTCAGGAATCATTGCGAGGTGGTTTCGCTTAATTCGGAGTCCGGACGAGCCCGGGACAGAGCCAACAACAGCACCCTATCCAGCAGTCCAGATTGCAGCTGAACCCACATTGATTTCCTTTTTAACCACTTCGGTCCGTCCTCCCATCCCCGCCTGGCCGGCTTACCACCCCACCCTGCGTGGTGGTAGTGTTTGTCTGTAATTAACCAATTCCCACCCCCGAGATCACCCTCCTGCGCGAGGTGTAGTAATTGTACTCTTGAACAGGTTTTGAAGCTTCACCGGCGCAGTGTGTGGGGAGCACACTTCCCCGCTCGCCCTCGTCTCCGACCGGGATCGGCGTCTTCACGCCGATCAGGTGAGCTCCTGCCCACTCTTCTCTGCTGGTTATTACCATTTCTAGCTTAGTATCGCTCTTAGTTGTCCGTCGGAGGTGAGACGAGCGCTCGATCTATAATTCAATCCAATCAAGTGTTCACCGCGGAGCGAGTTGAGAGAGAGCCATTGCATCCCACGCCCTCGGCGTGCCGGCCGCCCTTGACATCGGGCATCCCTGGCCCATTGGGATCTATCCCTATCCGACCGACCCTTGGAGCCCCGAGGTCCAACCTCGGACCCTCACCACCATCGCCGGTCCTTCTACGGATCCGAGTGTGCTTCCGCGAGCGAAACCGCATGTGCGACGTTGCCGACTCATAGTGCTGCTTGCTATCCTAGGTCCAAGGGCGTCGCGACACATCAAATTGATATCTTTGTCCTCCGCTGCATGTTGTGTCACATCAATTCTAGCATACTGGGGACTTGCCGCCGGTTCATAACAACAATGTTCAGTGTTTCATCTGGCGGGACTGCTAGCGAGCTGGCCAGCTTTGCCAGTGCATCAGCCTGGGCATTATGTCCACGGCCCACATGTTTGAGTTCAATATGATAGAACTTTGCCATGAGGCGTACAACTTTCTGGTGATAGGGATTTAGTTCTGGCTTCCGCACTTCGAACTCTCCTTGGACTTGTTTTATTATCAACATCGAATCCCCGAATACCTGAAGCATTTGGATACCCATGTTGAGGCTGATATTGAGTCCGATTATCAGAGCTTCATATTCGGCTTCATTATTGGTGCATGGCTTATTTATAGAACAGGAAGTATGCACAACCTCCCCCTCTGGTGATTTCAGCACAATACCGGCTCCAGCCCGTATTCTGGTCTTTCCATCGAAATCTGTCTCCGTTCTGGATGCTCCATCAAAGAACAATTGCCACATAACTGGCTGAGCTTGACAGGCCTCGAGTGTCTCATCATCGGGTAATTCAGTCCCCAACATATCATTTTCCGGCACAGGATGCTCCGCGAAGAAATCAGCCACGGCCTGTCCTTTTATTACCCTCTGGGGTATATATGTGATATCGAATTCCATCAGAATTACTGCCCATTTGCCCAACTGGCCTTTCAGTACTGGCTGAGTCAATATGTACTTGAGCGGGTCTGCTGCAGATATCAATCTGATTTCATGTGACAACATATAGTGTCGGAGCTTTTTGACAGCAAAGACTAGTGCCAAGCAGGTCTTCTCTATGTAGCTATAGCTTTCTTCAGTTCTCATCAGCCTCCTACTTAGGTAGTACAAGGCTTGTTCTTTGCCTTCCTCATTTATCTGTGCCAGCATTGCCCCCAGGGAACAGTATGTGGCTGCGATATACAGTATCAAGGGCCTGCCCTTAATGGGTGCCCCCAGCACCGGAGGGGTCTTGAGGTATTCTTTCAGCTTCTCAAAGGCTTCCTGACAGCCATCGTCCCAGAGGAACGGCACATCTTTCATCATGAGTTTGTGAAAGGGGTGGCATCTTCCCGATAGATTTGATATAAATCGTCGGATGTAGGCCAGACGCCCTTGCAGGGATCTCAACTCGTGCAGATTCCTTGGTGGAGGGAGCTCCTGGATAGCTTTAATCTTGGATGGATCAATTTCAATACCCCTATGTCGGACAATAAATCCGAGGAATTTCCACTGGACACGCCAAAGGCGCATTTCATAGGATTCATCTTGAGTTCATATTTGCGCAACCTCTGGAATACTATCCTTAGGTCTTACAAATGATCTTCTCTTTTGCTGGTTTTTACCACCAGATCATCAATGTAGCACTCTACCTTTTTGAAGAGCAGGTCATCAAAGATCTTTGTCATAGCTCTTTGATAAGTAGCGCCGGCGTTCTTAAGGCCAAACGGCATTCTTTTGTAGTGGAATATTCCCTTCGGAGTGCGGAATGCAGTGTGCACTCTGTCTTCTTCAGCAATCCAGATCTGGTTGTATCCAGATGACCCATCCATGAATGACAGGGCTTCATGACCAGCAGTCACATCGATCATCACTTCAGTGATGGGCACTGAGAAATCATCTTTCGGGCAAGCCTTATTAAGGTCCCGAAAATCAACACATATTCTAATCTGCCCATTCTTCTTCATTACGGGCACTATATTGGCCAGCCATGTAGTATACTGGTTTTCTTCGACAAAGCCTACCTCAATCAGCTTGTCAACTTCTTTGTTAATCTGGTTTATCAATTCAGGATGCATTCTCCTGGAAGGCTGCTTTACAGGGTTAGCCTCTGGGTTTATTGCCAATCGGTGCTGTGCCACATCAGAGCTCAGTCCTGGCATTTCATCATATGTCCATGCAAAACAATCTCGAAATTCTGTCAAGAACTGTATATATTGTTCCCTGACATCTGGCTCCAGCAGTGCGCTGAGGAATGTCGGCCTTGGCTCATCTGCGGATCCCAAATTTATTTCTATCAGCTCATCGACGGTGGCTTGGCCTCCGTCTTCGACTTCGGGCGGGGCTTCTTGCAAATCAATAAAGCCTCCCGGGATATAATCTTTTTCAGTTTCATGCTCCTCTGCTTCATCATACTGGTCATCAGCGGATGCTGGCGCATCATATAGGGCCAATATTACCGGATCCTGTTCAGTCTGCTCCGAGGGCGAGACTGGTTCAGCAGGAAATTCAGAAGTGGACTCCTCCGTCCTTAGAGGCTCTTCTAATGTGGGCTCCCCTGAAAGGTCATCATTCTGCAGAGCCCGGAATTCTTCTAGGATGCGCCCGAACTCCAGACACTCCTCCAGCTCTCTGGCTATTTGATCTTCATCCGGGGTTCCCGTATCAAATTTTGCTTCAGCCTGGAACATATCCACTTTGGAAGATAGGTCCTCCCAGTACCGAGCTTTCTTTGTCTCATCAGATGTCTCTGTTTCTGGCAGGTTGTCTGAGGCTTCATTGCTCATTATGGATTGATAAATGATTTCTTCATCTTCCGAGGGGTATTTGTCATATCCTACCTCGGGAGGATCGTCATGCTGGTAGGAGATAGATATGACGTCCACCTCAGCCTCATAGTATTCTTGGAGGGTATAACCCAATCCTGGGTGTTGAGTGATCTTCCTCATTTCTTTACTATCTCGAGGCGGATCCCACAGTTCCTTGAATGCCTTCTTCTGAGCAGCAGGCTGCATTGATGGCATTTGCATCTTGGAGAATATTTGTGAAACCCGTTGGGTAGTATAATCCAAGCCTGTAATCGGTACCATCCGGTTTGCAGCTTCTTCAGGGGCCATACAGTCTTGATCATCTTCTTCGACTGGCTCCCCGGTGTAGAATATAATAGGAGGCTCGCAGAAGCGAGGGATTTCCATAGTCTTCAGTGGTAGCACCGTTTGGTACTCAAGGCTGACGATGGGTTTAAATAAACCCTGCGGCACCTCCACCTGAGTGTACTTTTGCTTCATTTCTTCATCGGCATTATCCGGGTGGACGCTAGGAGGGGTAACCCGAGCAAAGTCACCGGCATAAGAGATGTGAGATACATTATGCTTCTTAACATAGCCCTTTGGTGGCGGTGGAGACCAGTTCCTTATCTCTGTCTCAGGCTTTTTCTGGATGACCACAGCCTCTTTCCTTTCACACTTTTGCGACACCTCGGTGTAGTAGGATGCATCGAGCATATGGCACTCGAACACTTCGAAGGGATGCAGATCCGCAAACCCCCTTTCTTCTTTTCCTTCATGGCAGTATTTAATGCACTGATGTAGCGTGGATGGCAGTATTTGATATTCATGCAGCCACGGTCTCCCCAGCAGGGCCTTATACGTGGTGTTGGAGTCGATCACATAGAATCGTACCACTGTAGTGAGGTCTCCCAATGTGAGGTTAAAATCAGCTACCCCAAGAGGTGTCTCACACTTTTGGTTGAATCCTGCAATCTTCATGTCTCTGACCTTGGTGAGCTGCAGATCAAAGTAATATTTCTGATAGATGCGGTATGGGAGAATGTTCACAGCAGCCCCGGGATCTATCAGTATTCTGCTTATCGGCTGACAGTTCAGGGAACCCCTCATATACAGCGGTCTGTTATGGCCGGAACTTGGGATTAGCATATCATCCTCTGTGAATGTGACTGATGGACCAGAATTCACTTCTGTCAAGAGTGCTTCATACTGTGCCAGTGACTGCAAGGCATCAATAATGGCTTGGCGAGCCTCTTCACTCAGAGAGAGGATTTCCCAGATGAAGAACCTGGTAGGGAGCTTCTTCAGCATTTTCATGATCTGGCTGCCCACCCGGACGTTAGACAGTCTCATCTCCTCCACCCAACGGGGTCTTGGAGGTTCATGTGGTGCCTGTGGCCTTTGCTGCCCAGTGCCGGTTTTACCCTCTTGATCGGTTTCCCGGGAGGCTTCTTCTGTAGTAACGACCCCTGTCTCTGCTAGAGGGTTACTTCCTTTATTTTCTTCATGCTGCTTCTGCTTCCTAACTGCAGTCTGCTGGCATTTATTGTTTTCAGCTGGAGCCGTGTGAGCCAGCTGCTCATTTTCCAAACTGGACAGGAATTCCAGGAATGAAGGAGCCTCTTCTTTTTCTTGGTACAAGCTGGCAGGGGGAGGAACCTAGACACCTCGTACCTCTGGCTCGGGGATCTGATAGGGTTGCTCCCCTCTGAATATAATATTATGATTAGCTGGTGGCGGGCGCCCCCATCTTTTCCCAGAACGTGTTGCATGGGCTGAGGTAGAGGCCTCAGCATGGTTGGCTTCTAGCGGGGCATTTGATGCTTCATCCTCATCATTCTCCCCGGGCAAGGAAAAGAGTACCAACAGGGTATTGCATTGTACTGTCGTGACTTTCTTTCCCCTTTTGGACTTGGGCCGTCTCTTCCTCTTCTGGGAATTTGGCTTTGCTGGCTCCTGCCCCCAGAAGGGCTCATTTTCAGCTTTTTCTTGTTCTTCCTCTGGTTGCTCTTTCATTTTCAATTCTTCGAGCTGCTCCCAGAGTATACAGTCTTTTATCAGCAGGTTTTTGGGCTTTTTCTGCTCATATTCATCGAGCTCATTGATATACTGCTGTAGACGCATGGCTGCAGGACTTACTTCTTTATGTGCAGGTAGGGGAGTTTGTCTCCTCCGGTTGTGAGTAGGGATCCGGATGACTGGCCCGGTCTCAGCTGTACGCCATACTGGCTTTACTGGAGGCGGCTGAGGCCTTGGGGTGACACCCCGGATAATTGCCCCACTGGTGCTGGCTGCAAGAGTCTTTTTCCTGTTCTTTATGGGCTTCGTCTGCCATCCTTCCTGATCTTTCAGTGGGGTGAGGAGGCAAGCTTCATAAGTATGCCTGGTACATTCTTCAACGGCTTCCTCAGGCAGCTGCTGATAGACTAAAATCACATTGGCGGCCATCCTCCAGGGCGGAGGCTCATGCGGATGAGGTGGCTTCACCTGGTAATCACCCAACTGTAGCTCACCCTTTTTGACCATTCCTTCCATAATATCCTTGAAGACATAACAATCTTCAATTGCGTGCCCCAGTGCACGGTGAAATGGACAGAACAACGGATCATCTTTCTTTGTTGCATCCGCAGGTCTCTTCGGTTCAGGCAACGTTACCTTGTTGAACTTATATGCCCAGTTAAATAGTGCTGATGTCTTATCTTTGGGAAAAGAGTAAGCCCTTCTCATTCTGTCTCTCAGAGAGACCTTGTCTTTTCTTTCTGTTGCACCCTCAGGCGGGGGAGCTTCATCTGCCTCCTTTTTCCCTTTCTGTTGCTCGAAGGTTCTAAAATCGACGGCGTTAGCCTCAGTATGTGATGGCCGTCGATCATTGGTTTTACCCTTCGGCATAGTGGGAGCATTGGCGGTCGGACGCTTGGACAAGAACGTCTCGACTTCCGCCACTATATTGTTCAGCCGGTCAAATGTTCTGACATCTGCACCGATCATCTTTTCTAGCACCTCTCTCTTGAGGCTCTGTTTACATATCTGCACTGCATCTTCCTGATGAGGAGGTCTTCGGCATCTCATGGCTAAGTTTCTCCACCTTTTGATGTAATCCAGTGCTGTTTCATCCTGCCTTTGCTTGGTTGCATATAGTTCCGCTATTGTAATTTCTCTTTCCGTGACATGAACTCTGTCGCGAACTTTCTTTGCATATCAGGCCAATCAATCACTGATCCAGCGAGCAGGCTTGAATACCATTCAAAGGCTATCCCAGTGAGGGATGAGCCAAAGAACTTAAGCAGATAGGCTTCATCAGCTGCCAGGTCGCCCATAATTGTGGTATAGTAAGCAATGTGCTCCCTGGGAGAGCCCTGGCTGTTGAATTTCTCAAATTTCGGCGGCTTACTGACGCCTGGGGGAAGTCTTTTAGCAGCATACTGGGGAGGATACGGTACTTTGTACACATCATAGGTACTTACACCGTCACCGGTCTTCTCAGACAGCTTCATCTCCACAATTCTTTCAATCATCAGCTTGTAGGCTAGGGCTGGATCTATCTCTTCTGGGAAGAAGTGAGCTTGTTGTTGGCTGTGAGGAGTTGTCATCACAGTGGCGCGCAAGGTGGGCGCGGTAGGTTGTGTCTGAGATGCAGAGGGCTGAGCTACTGTTTGCTGTGGAACAGGTTGGCTCGGTGCTTTGCCCTTATCAGCCAGGAGAGGATTAGCTGGGATAGCCGTGTCTGTTGAGCTGGAAGTATGCCCGACAGGCTCGGCTTGCTTGGAGACCGGTGTAGCTTCATGTCTCTCATTGAGCTGTCTTCTGAGAGCATTGATCTCCTGCTGGTATCTTCTGAACATCATCTGGATCATGGGATCCAGGGTGGACGGGATCTGTATATCTTCCGAAGTCCCTTCAGCATCATCAATGAAGGGATTATCTTCTTCTTCCGTTGTCACCACATTGACTGTCATGGTGGTGATCTTGCGGGTTTCATCATCAGTTTTCATCTTATCTTTTGCAGCCTGACCTCTTCTTGTGACGGGGCCTGGTCTGGTAGCCAGCCTGAGCAGTTCATCTGGCTGAGTTGGTAGCATATCCTGCCCCCTGGCGATTCCAGCCATGTTACAGGCGAAGATTTTCATTCTTCCCTTCTGCTTGCAAACTTTTCTTTTTGCCTGGTCAGGGTATTTGAGTCGGTCGAAGACCGATACTCTTTCTTCAGCTTCTTCCCTACACAGGTCTTCTTTATCATATCCGGCCTTGCAACCTTCTTCATAATCATTTGAATCAGAGGAGGAGACTCCGAGCATCACTTCTTGAAGGGCTTCTCCTTCTTCTTCATCCACGGTGCCCAGAGCACGGGATAATCTTTGCTGACCGAGGGCAGAGTTCCCCAGGTAGTGGAAGTAGTCTTGGACCACTTGTTTCATCTCCTCTGGATTGTGCCTTCGCGGCTCTGGTCGGAGTATCAATCTTTCCTGGCTTTTCTGCTGATGAGCCAGTCTTGTCATCTGAGCATTCAAATGCTCGGCTTTGGAATATCTGAATATGTCAGCCTGTCTGGCACAGGCTCTTGGTCTTCTTGGAATGGCAACCGTGACTGGTTCGCTCATTCCCATATCGCCATCTTGGCAGCAGTTGGCAGTGTCATCATAGTTCTTCCTTTGCCATCTTTTGCCTTTGGCCCTGGGATGGGTGATAGTAAGGTCTTCCTTCTTCTCATATCTTCTGCCCTTCATCACGGGGTGAGTAGTAATCAGATTCCTTCCTTCATCATTTTTTTCATCTCTCCTCCCCCGAGCCTTGGGGTAAGCAGCAACAGCATCTCTTCTGTAGTTTATTTCTTCTCTTCTGCTTCCTGCCCTGAAGCGGGCAACAGCATCCTCAGTAGCCTTCTTCTCATATCGAGCTGGGGCCCAGCTCTGAATCTTCTTTGGTCGCCAGACCTGTTTATATTTTGCTGGCTTGGGCGCCAGCGGCTTCCTTTCATCAGCTTCCCAGTTGGCCCTCCTAGCGGCCAGAACGCGGAACCTGTTGTCGGTCTGGAAAGTCGGGACAATCCTGTCCGGACGGACTTCTCTGGGGCGACCGTTGAGGTTCACCCTAACATCTCCCATCATCATTGTCTTCCCAGAATTGGAAAGACGACGCTCAGCAGCAGCATACCGGCTTCTCCGGTTATTTCTCTTTCCCCTCTGGGCAGCAGCGGGAACCGTATCCCTCCTTTGAACTTGGTGCACATAGCAGGCGACGGCCGTCGAGGTCGTCTTCTCCGATAAGCCAGCCTTCTTACCAGCAGTCTTCATAGGGGCACCTGCAGCGGTGCCATGCTCGTCGTTGTTGACCTGCAGAAGGTCGGTGAAGACGAGGCCCAGACAGTTGGGCAGCCCGACAGCAGGGGGCATTGCTCCGAATGACAGGGGTACCGCCAGGTAACCCTCTCGCACATGCATATCAATCGGCTGTTGGCCGAAGCGTACAGACATAAGTCCAGTAGTCATTGTAGCTTCCTGAGAATAAGGAAAGCGCACAGGATCAGAAATTTGAGGGGGGCCCGCTGGGCCTCCTATTCTGGCGTAGAGATGAAGGGAGACTAGGTCCCACCGGGCGTGCCAGCTTGTGGGGATGGGTCTATCTGATTTATTTTAATTGATTTTTATTTATTTTTATTTGACTTATTTATTTGTTTTGTTTATTAGGCGTGCCAGTCACGTGTGTGACAATTTCATTGTGCGCTCGATCTGACTTGGTCAGTCGATTGTGAAGTCCGAGTCGGGACCAGAAGTCCGTCATACCATAAAGGCTATGACGTTAATTACGCCCTTCCAAGAAAGGACAACCCTTGATTAAACGCCAAAATAGGAGACCTCGAGAGGCAATAATAAAAAAAAGATATTCTTTTTTATGTGCGCAGTTTGAATTTCATACCAGAGCCAGGAAGGCGGGCAAGATAATAGCATCGATTGTAGAAACAGACGATATCGCTAAATCGACGGCTCGAAAAACAATCAGACTCAGGGGAAAGGTGAAACAGAGGATATCAATCGCGGACAGGATGAGCCGCGATCATGACGGAAGTTTAAAGCATCGGTTAACATTTCGGCGGCACTTCCCCATGGTCTGGATCATGCCCAGAGGGGAAATAGGCTATCACCCACGGAGTGCCGGGGTGAAAGCCGAAAGAAAGAGAGAGGTTGGGCCTCTCCACGTTACACATGTATGCCCTAAGGCAATGTTTGATTCTTCCCTCACAGGAGCTGGTGGAACTCATGCATTGGCATGGCTCACCGGAGCTAAGGGGGAGGCGCGTCGTGGTGACTTCGACACGAATCGATGGAACATAAGGGAGTCTACCTCCCTTTAACTTTATCCTCGGGACACATCTGGTGATCCACGAATATCTCTGTGTAGGTTAGCTCTGGGCATTTGGGCTCACAGGGGGGCAACTTAGGCTCTCGGCATGACCACAGATGGGAGGCTAAGGCTCCCGGCGTGAGTGGCAAGAAGGTGGAGGTTCCCGGCGTGGCCGAAGGGAAAAGTCCAGGAAGCTCCCGGCTCCGACTTCCCAGCGCGCTGAAGGTTCTCCAAGGGGGTTCTCGGCATAGGCTAAAAGGGGGAAGAGGAGCTCTCGGCGTGAGGGTTCCCGGCGCGCTCAAGGCCGCGTCGGGAGTTGGTGGCACCGAGAGGCAGGTGCCAAGAAGGTGGGTGTTTGGGCGCCGTGAGGAGCTCAGGATTTTACGGTACCCTGTTTTTTAGGATTTTGAGAGTTTTCTGAGAATTATATCAAAGTAAATTGGCTCTGGGGACTAGAGATGGGGTTCAACTGGTTTTAGTTGTATATGCTTCAAAGGAGGCCGAGAGCTAAGAGGGATTGGAGGGGAAGAGCCCCACACAGAGGTCCTTTTCACCATTACCATGCAGAGTCCGAGGACAGCTTCAGTATTATCTTTCATCGGCCTAGGAGGATTTCAGCAGCACCTCCCCCGTACCTAGCGTATGCCAGGGAGTGATAGACGATCACCCACGGAGTGCCGGGATGAAAGCCAGAATAAGGGGGGTATGGGACCCCTAGCCCGTGTATGTGATCACAGCACCAACTTAATATCCCTTTGAGGCCATTGAAACTTATGCAGTGGCAGAGTTTCTCTGGCTCGTAAGGTTATGGAGGGGAGTTATCCCCAATGATGTTTATCCCTTAGGTACATATGATGATCTGGGGTATCCTTCGACAGGATGCAAAGCTTGGTTGATCGGACTTCAAAGGGCATCTGTGTGGTTCCTTGGCCTGTAGCAGGAAGGCTTCCATCCGGGGTTCAAGGAATGGAGGATTCACAACGTAAAGAAAGGATGGCAGGAAGCGTAGTTCCCGGCGTAGGTTTCATTGGCCAAAAAAGGGGGGAGCTCTCGGCGCAGGGGTTCTTGGCACGGTAATGACCGCGCCGGGAACCCGGCGCCGGGAGGCCCCCGGGCCGGGAAGGTTGTATCGCAAGAGGCTCTGTCTGGCTTGCTGAAGGGCTAAAGCAAGGGGGATCTCTCGGCGGAGTAGTTCTCGGCGGGGAAATGACCACGCCGGGAAGGGGCTAAAGGGTTTATGGCTTAGTTGCGATACTCTGCTCAGGAGATTTTTGGGATTTCTGGCTCGGATTGAGGCAAGATCTGGGCTACAGGAGGGGATTACATGGGGGTTAGCATCAGTCGAAGGGCAGATCATCCATTATTGAATCCTCGTGGGACGTATGGCATTTCCTCTACTCACCTGCTGCTCAGACGGTCAAGAGATTGATGTCTCTGACCCTGAACGAGATGGGAGCTCGACAGACATCTATAATATCCGGGAAAATCATGATCCGAGGGGAAGGAAGAGGGGGGACAGAGCCCAATAACCCATTGAACGAGGGTTGAGGTTCCGTCTTCATCCTTCACCAGAGAACAGGCTAGGGAGGGGGCGGTCGAAACATGAATCGGAAAGCTGTAGCATCTGGGCAAACTGATATTCAGAAGAACAACCGATGCAAGAAGGGGAGAAAGACAGCAGACATTCCAATCAATCGAATGCTCAAACGAGCCATGTTGATCCTTCATTTCATTGCATCATCCCAAACCTATACAGATCGTAGAAGGTAAATGAAAGACAGAGAGATGGAAATCAAGACCGAGATCCTCCGGCTACATTGATACATCGAGAAAGCCTCGCCAGATTACATCAAAAGAAAGAAAAAAAAAAGGAAAGCATGGGGGAGGGCGGAGCATTGACTCCTCTCCCTCCCCGGCTACCCACCTGAATCTCCCTTTCTTCTTCTTCTCTCAGCTTCTTCTTTCTTTCCCTCTCGGTCTCTCTTCTAGCTTTTTTCTATCTGGTTTTCGTTTCTACTGTTCCTCCTCCTTCTCCGTCTCTCCCTCTTCGAAGGGAAGGGGCTTTATAGCCGTCCCTTTTTTGCCTTCTCGGCAGGCACCTCACGGCGCGCCTCAGCTGAGGGCTTCCCGACGCGCAGGCTCCAGCCTCTTGGTGCAGCCATTGGGCTTTGACAAGGTGGCTCCCGGCGCCACTATTACAGGCCCATTTAGGTCTCTTTGACCAGGCCTTTCATAGGCCCCTCACGTACATCAGTACCCAAGAGGGTCCCCCGTTGGTAATATATTTTGTATTGAGATCATTAGTAGGGTTTTCATCAGTCTGTAGACAGGGGTTTCATCAGTATTGCCATCTGAATGATGACAAAACCGGGCATCATTTTATCGATATCAGCACCTGAATGGTGATGAGATTGGACATCAGCTTTAGTCTGGGAAGACTTCAGTCGGGTGTATAATCTGTGGAGACGATTCTTCTTGTGTTCTGACTTTGCAAAAGTCTTTACAATCTTCATCTGTCGGTACCGGCTTCATCTTTATCTTACATCACATCTGTTAATAAGCCGACATCTGACTTACCATGACATGTCATCTGTGGATTCTTGGATGAGGCAGTAACACAGTTCCTATTAAAGTGTGCTAGGAAGTCTCATTAGTCAAGCGACTACTGCTTTGTTAGTGTTGCCATCTGAGTGACATCGGCACCGGACATCAGCTCGGCCGACAAAGGCTTCAGCCGGGTAAATGGTTGACGAGCTTCATCATTGGTCTTTCACTGTGGGTATGATCTGCTTCCACCCTTGTTCATTTTCAAGGTGTCAACAGGGGTCGACCACGTTAAGGTGATCGCGGTCTTCCGGAACGCTGTTAGGGGGTCGACCACGTTAAGGTGATCGCGGTCTACCGGAGGACCGCGATCAATGTAGACCGCGATCAGCCCAAGTCGTGATTGGTCGTCCAACCGCATCTATGACCGCCTAACCATGGGTTTCTCAAATGAACGTGGTGTCTGTTCATGCCGCGTTCACTATCCAGAAGTTAAACGCTATTGGGGAACTGACTGCGTTCTCGTTTCGATCCGGAGCCTCACGAACCCCCGCAAAATTGTCCATTCCACGCCCCAATCGTCTCAAGCAAAGGGGAAAACATGTAAAAACTCTTCATATGTCTTCCACGCCCCGGAAGGACTCAAAAATACAAAGAAAAGATCAAAGAAAAGGGTGATTCCTTCAATTGCCCCAAACACGCACCCATGCCGCACCACATATGCTTTCGGCCTCATCTGGCCTCAAATCGCGAGAAAAACTTGACTAAATCGAGGGGACTCACACCCCGATATTCCATTAACTCGAAATCCAGCATTTGAATCGAATATCGCCGCCCAAATCCTCGGATTCGTCTCACACCCCGAAACATGTATTTTAACCCCAAAAGGAAAAACCCACTCAAACTTGCCCTAATTGGCACGGAATCATAGGAAAACGAAGTACAAGGGATAGGGATCCGTCCCCCTACCTCTTCCGACAAAACCATGCGAATCCGGCATCGATTCACGTCGAAAATAACTCGTTCCACGTCTGGTTCTTCATGAAACCTCGAAAATCCGCCAACACGACACCGCCTCCCATTCCACTCTTCGATCCTCGCCACTCGTCGCCCGCGCCATCCTCCACCTCACCCGCTGGTCCTCTCAATCGACCGCCAGAGAAGAAGAGGGAGAGTGGGAGAGACGTGAGAGTGAGAGGAAGAGAACGTGAGTGGGAGAGGTGGAGAGGGTTACGATAGTGAGAGGGGGAGAAATGGGAGGGGAGGGGGTTTTAAAAAGATATTTTTATTTCTTTTCTCTTTTTTTTGAAAATCCACAATCTTCACACAAGCTCTAAAATTCTGGAAAATATTTTTTAACTCAGAAAAATTTCAGGAAAAATCTAGGCTGCTCCACGTGCCACCATGAACCCAAAATAATTCACGTACATATCATTTAGGGGTCTGATAATCCAATATTAAAGTCTGAAACCAATATGGACACGGTCTGCAACCTGCAGAAATACGAACCAAGAACCCAGGGACATTACAATTTGACCACGTCAATCCTGAACATGGTCATCCTGACCCTGCATTCAAACTTACTGACCTAGCACCCCATTCACTCTAGACGTGGTCCATGTTCATGCTGCGACCATCATCCATAAGCTAAACACAGTCGGGTGACTGACCGTGTTCAACATCCCGATACAGGCATTGGCGAACTGCCCTAAATCCCATCCCACTCAACTCGAACGAGGGGAAATACATGAAACAACCCTATTTCTTGCTTTCATACATCAAAAGACATTCATTTAACTCCAAAAACTATATGAAACGCATAGATTTTCCACATTCCTATCAAGAACTTAGGAAGAACTCATGCCATACCCATTTTTCGGCGATCAAACCAACCTATCATGTGATTAACAACACCAAATCATAGGAAATCACAATGGAAGTGAGAGGATTCCATCCCCCTACTTGAATTGCGGAAAACACGCCGTTCTACCTCGATTCTTCACGTAAAAATCAACCCCACGCATGAGATGCGACCTCACCAAGCGAACCACCACCATCTGGCCTTCAAGGCCACTCCTCCACCGCTCCATAGCTCAACTGGATCTCCTCGCAGCACCCTGTCTGCAGTCGGGAGAGGAGAAGAGCTCAGGAAGAACGGATGAGAGAGACAGAAGTGTCAAGAGTGAGAGAGAGGGGGCGCCCTCTAGGTGGGTTTGGGGGTTTTAACACATTTTGGGTTTTTCCCCTCTTTTTCTTCATGCAAGAAACCCTCTAGTAAACAAAAATTATGGTTATGTCCATTCTTCCTTTAATTTAATTAAATAAAATTTGAAATCTCAATAAAAATCCCATAATTCCTTCTAATATTTTTTAAAATAATATCTCAAAAAATCGTGGCTCTTAAAATATTCATGAAAAAAAATAGATCCAACGCCTAGCTAATAGGTGGAAGTCTGAAATCCAGGGTATTACAATCCTCCCCTCCTTACAAAATTTGTCCTCAAAATTTTCACCAAAATATAATCAGTCTAAGGGGAGATCTTACCCAAACAAATATGGAAACCGTTGCTGCATCTCATCCTCGAGCTCACAAGTTGCTTCATTTCCGAAGTGGCGCTGCCAAACCACTTTAACCAAAGGTATGACCTTATTCCTTAGCCGCTGCTCACGTCGATCCTCAATCCGAATGGGATACTCAGGGATAGACATATCTGGCGTCACTTCAGGCCACATCGAGTCTTCCAACATATGAGAATCATCAAGCATGTATTTTCACAACATCGACACATGGAACACATAATGCACCGCATCCATCTCTGGAGGTAGCTGCAAACAATACGCTGCTAAGCCAACACACTCCACAATAAGAAAAGGCCCAATATAATGGGGACTCAGCTTCTCACGCTTTCCAAATCACACCACACCCTTCATAGGGGATATCTTCTAAAACACCCAGTCTCCCACCTCAAAGGTAAGAGGTCGCCTCTGCCGATCTGCATAACTCATCTATCGGCTTTGGGCTGCCTGAAATATCTGTCTAATCAACTACACCACTTCCACACACTGTTGCACTAACTCTGGTCCTATCATAACTTGCTCACCAACCTCAAACCAGTCAAGCGGAGTACGACACGGTCACCCATACAAGGCCGCATAAGGTGCCATGCCCAAACCGGAATGATAGCTATTGTTGTAAGCGAATTCCACCAACGGCAAATGATGAATCCATGAGCCATGCCACTCAAGGCAACAAGCTCTCAACATATCTTCTAGGGTCTGGATAGTTCTCTCCAATTGCCCATCAGACTGAGGGTGATAAGTTGAGCTAAAAGCTAACTCTGTTCCCAAGGCCTTCTGAAAGCTCCTCCAGAAACCAGAAGTGAAACGAGGATCCCGATCGGACACAATAGAAATAAGAATGCCATGCAAGGGGATAATCCGCTCCACATACAATCTGGCCAATTTGTGGACTCCCAACTCACCTTAATTGGCAACAACCTGGCAGTCTTAGCCAACTTGTCAACCAGCAACCATATACCATCGTGGCCACCCTGGGTTCTCGGCAACCCAACCATAAAATATGTAGTCACATGGTCCTATTTCCACGTAGGAATCTCCAAAGACTTCAAAGTGTCACCTGGCCACTGGTGCTCAGCCTTCACTTGCTGACATGTTAAACATTTGGCCACGAACTCAGCAACATCCTTCTTCATACCTGGCCACCAGAATTGCCTCTTCAAATTGCAATACATCTTGGTTGCTCTGGGATGCACAACATAATGAGAATTATGCGCCTCCTACAAAATAGCCATCCTTACCTATTCTTCAGCTGGGACATATAACCTATCACGAAATCTTACCACCTCATTATCACTAAACTCCACCTTGGCCATTGACAATACATGACGTAGCTCAGGGTCCATGCGTTGAGCCTCCATCACCTGGCGACGAATAGCTGGTGTGACAGTCAAACTAGCAAGTATAGCTAACCCCCAATCCTGAGGAACCTTGATCCTGGAAGTCTCCATTGGTACCTACTGTTACAGCTTCCACTCTCTCAACATCAAGTGACTAACTGCTACCATTTTGCTTAATGCATCAGCCACCATATTTATCCTGCCTGGCTGATAAGACAAGGTGAAATCATAATCTTTCATATATTCCATCCATCTCCTCTGCTTGAGAATGAGATCCTTCTGAGTGAACACATATTTCAGGCTCTGGTGGTTAGTGAAATTTTCAAAATTTTCTCCATACAAATAGTGCCATCATATCTTCAATGCAAAAATTACTGCTACCAACTCAAGATCATGAATGGGATAATTCTCTTCATGTAGTTTCAACTAGCGGGACGCATAAGCTACCACCCTGCCATTTTGCATCAACACCGTACCCAAACCTACCATGGAGGCATCGGTGTAAACCACAAAACCACCAGAACCAGAAGGCAATACAAGAACTGGGGCAGTGGTAAGCAATCTCTTCAGCTCCATAAAGCTTTGTTCACACTCATCGGTTCAGATGAAAGGCATGTCCTTCCAGGTCAACTTGGTCATTGGAGCAACAATTTGAGCAAAGTCTTGAATGAACCCCCTATAATAGCCTGCCAAGCCCAAAAAGCTTCTAATATCTATCATCGACCTCGGTCTTGGCCATTGAACCACTACTTCGACTTTAGCTGGGTCAACAGAAATACCATCACCAGATAATACATGCCCGAGAAAATGTACCTCCCATAGCCAAAACTCACACTTGCTGAATTTGACATACAATTGGTGTTCCCGCAATATCTGTTGTTGGGTTCTGTGCCTCTCCTTGTCTTTGACAATAGTTTTGATGATTCCAATATATTGTGTGTTTTGCGTATATTTTAAAGTGAAAATAATCTGTGTAAGACTTGTGGAAAATGTCTTGAGGAAATGAGCTCACTGTTGTTATCTTGTTTTGTAGGTTGAAATTCAATGGCTCCTCATGAAGATATTTTTAATGATGTCTTGTGTATTCTATTCATGGGTTAGGAGCATTCATCTGAATACTGTGTTTCTCACTGTTGTTATCTTGTTTTGCAGGTTGAAATTCAATGGCTCCTCATGAAGATATTTTTAATGATGTCTCGTGTATTATGTTCATGGCTTAGGAGCATTCATCTGAATACTGTGTTTTTCAATGGTTGTCAAATGGTTTGCCAGATGGCCATTTCATTTCTAGATTTATTGTTGCTTGAGAGAACATATGCTTTATATGATCATTTTTGCTACAATTGAAGATGGTTTTTCACTTGTTATTGGAATTGGGTTTTCTAGCATCATGTTGCATTCTGATAATTGGGGATTTCATGTCAGGAATTCATAATGCCTTCTCTATGCATTTTCATATGGTTAGATCAAGAGCTAACTGAAATTTGGCTTGTTTTTTAATGAATGTAGAAAGTCTGGGATAAGAGCTTTGGTTAGTGTAGTAGTACATGTCTTGCATGAACTATATTGGAACATGGTTACTCATGCTGAAATCTGATTAATCTTGAATGTGAAACTGACTTCCATGTTAGGTGTTAGCTTGCATTAGATTGTGCAAGTTCAATTTTTGCTTGGACTGCATTTGTGATTCATGTGTGTATCAAAAATGGCTTTCCCATGCCTTGAACCTAATCATCACTTTGATACGGACTGCTATAACTCAACTTTGCGTTAATATCTTCAATGCTTGAAGATAAGAACTTTGGTTACTTTTGTAGTTCATAAGTGAGTAGATATCCAAGTTGTCAAGTCTTGCTTGAACCAATTTGGAATTGGATGTTTCATGTTTAGAAATGATTCATCACTTGATATTTCTGAAATGTGAAACTCACCTGGATGTATGACTGCATCTTGATATATCAATGTGCAGGTTACCTGAGATTTCATTGAAGCTTGCTTGAAAGGCCTTGCTTTGGACTGCCAGTTAAATGTCTTGGACTGAATTTGGAGTTGACTGAACAAGGAAGTTTATTTCTGGACTGAACTTGGATTGCTTGCATTGGACTGTGTCTATTAGTCCTTGACTGCATGTTAATTAGATATATGATATCTATATGGGTTCAGACCGCTGTGCATTCATGCTGAACTTTTCAACTGAACTTGATTGTCTTGGACAACTCTTGAAAGTCATGTGTGGATATGTCATAAATGAACAAAGTTTTGATTAATTTGTTTTGGAATTAGTTTTTCCATACATGCAACAAATTCTGATATGTGAGCATATGAAGAATCTATTTGTCATATGTGATTGCCTTGAGCTCATAGCTTGATCCTTGAGTTACTCATCTGTAGGTTCATCTTGAAGAGATAGTTGTGTGTAAGTCCAGTTTGGTATGGACTATATTTTGGAAGTTATGACATGTTTGAATGGTGTTTTCAATACCCTCAAATGCATGTCATTTTTATTGGGATATCATGCCTTCAAATGAGTTAATGTGTTTCAAGCATCCTCAAAATGAGGTTATTGAGCTTTTCACATGTGCTTATGTGATTCTAATAAAACTTATTGAAATTTGATTTGAATGGTCCAAATACTGTGTTAAATGCATGGTAATTGTATCATGATTTTTGAGAATTTTTTTTGATGCTTAAACTTGGCTAAAATTGGTGTTTTATTGACCTTTACTGTAAGGGTCGACCCCTGGGGTTGACCCTTAGGGCATCTGCACTGGACAAAAGCCAAAAAATGTTGTCTGCCTACAAGGGTCGACCCTTGAGGTCGACCCCTGAGTTCTGGAATGTTATTTTGTGCCCAGCTGCCCTCTGTAAGCCCGAGGGTCGACCCCAAGGGTCGACCCTTCGGGAACGGGATTTCCGGAAGTGCATAAAACTCTTTCTAAACCCTATCAAACTTTACCAAAACACCCCCCATTGGTTCCTAGACCTAAATGGATGTTTTTAACATACTTTGGGAGGGGTTTTGGGTCTTTTAGTCACTCATCTATATATATTATTGTGAGCTCCGAATTTGGAGGTAAGGAACCCTAATGTGCTAACATTTCTCTTTGTCTTGTAGGAAAAGAAAGAGGGAAAGGAGAGGAGCTGGAGAAAAACGTGGATATCATCTACATCCAGGAGGAGTTTGCGATCGTGATTGAAGGAAGAAAGGAGCATAATGAAAAGGGGAACGCGTGGACATTCTCATCGTCGACATCTGGCTACCCTCTGACTTGGGGCTTAGAGAAGATCTTCTACAACCCCTCTCTACTCATGGGGATTCATTATTGCATCTTGTTTGCATCTATTTGAGTCATCTACTTCTGGTTTACAAGGGTTTCCATCCTTTTAGTTGAGCATAGATTAATATTTTGGGCGGTCATTGTATATCCTTTTATATTGTCAAACTCAGAATATTGTCGTGTGTGGACGGAGCTGCGTCTCCGTGTGATCTTCGAGTCCGGGGTGTGTTCCCCGACGTAGTGTGTGTGTGTGTGTGCTGCAGTGGCAGCGTGTTGAGGAAAGGCCTCGTGCTGTCGTACGTGTATTGTTGCGGAAGCAGTGTGTGGTGTGGGGTTCATCCCCGTGTTGCTACGGTTCGTAGCGTGTAGTGAAGCCTCACCGGGTTTGGTGAGGGGTGGACGTAGGGAGCCCGTCGTGGTCCCGAACCACCTAAAAATCTTCGTGTCCCTTGTAATTGCCAGTGTGTTTGATCATTTCTTCTATCTTCCTTCACAGGTTCATTGATTTTTAATTCACTATATCATCGCACACTGCTATCTCTGTTATCTGTGTTGAGCTTAATTTCTTTGATTTGTTGCATTTACTATTCGAGTGAGATCGGAAAGCTTGATAGAATATCTTAATCTCACTTTTGTTTAGACTAATCAACGTTAATAGTTTTAATTCCATTGTAGTTAGTTGAAGTTGTTTTTAAAATCCGCCATCTCGGTAAGGGGGACAATTCAACCCCCCTTCTTGTCCGCCATCTCTATGGGCCAACAATTGGTATCAGAGCCCAGTCTCTAATTTTTTAGCGGACCTCACGGTCTAGGAGATAAGATCGTTTCGTGATGGCTAGTGTAAATGTGCCTCCTATCTTTGATAGTTTTGATTTCACATCATGGCTTGGAAAATTATGTGTTTGGATTTCTAGTACTAATACGAGGCTTTTGAACTTAATGACTAATGGTCCTTATGCTTTACCAAAAGATAAATCAAAGTGGACTGATGAGCACAAGAAAATAGATTCTGATAATCTTTTTATTTTGAATACTCTTAAGGCTGCAGTGAACACTGACGTTTATCCTTTCATCTTATCTTGTAGGTCAGCCAAAGATATCTTGATGGGCTAAGTAAGGCCCAAAAAGGAAGCTGCAACAATGATGAGTGCCTCGTGACAAACAAAGAAAATGAAGGTCAAAGCGAAGAAAACTCCAAGGTAAATTCTAATTCTGATGAAGAGGATGAGCTTAGTTATGATGAGTTAATGAATGCTTACGATGAGTTAGTTGATAAATACAAAGCCTTAAAATCTAAAAATAGAAAAATGAAAAAGAAACTTGATGATCTTTCACACGTTAACTCTCCATGTGCCAAGTGCTCTCAAATTGAAAATGCTTGTGTTGATAATCTTTCATATGAGAAATGCTCTGAGCTTAGGAACTTGAATAAAAATTTGTTGCATGATGTTGCTGTGCATAAAGAAACTATTTCAATTCTGAAAGCTGAGAATGAATCTTTATTGGGAAAATTTTCAGAACTTCAACATATGGAAAAAGATAATGAGAATCTGAAAGAATGGAATACTACTATATCTGAAAAACTGCTTCTTCTTGAAAAAGGGAAAGCTACTCTGAATGTTGACAAGTCTGAAAAGCTGAAGGAACTGAGGAAGGAAATAGAAAGCTTTACGAATATGAATGATAAATTTGAATGTAATGAAACCATGAATAAAATGGTTGATGAAAATGTGAGTTTTCAAATGAAAGAACTTGAACACACTTTCATGAATAAAAATTCATTTGACAAACTCCAAAATGAAAATAGTGCTTTGTTAATTCAGATTTCATTGTTTGAAGGTAAATTGAAAAGTTTTGAAAAGGTTGAAAAAGGAAAAAGTGTAGTTATTGATGACTTTGAAAACATTCATGTTTTAGAACAGGAAGTTGTAAGTTACAAATCCATCAATTTTATGTTGAATGATAAAGTTGCATTGTGTGAAGAACAGCTTGCTAATTGTGAACTGCATATTTCATCATTGCAAAATGAAATCAAAATTTTGAATGAATCATTGTCTTTGAGTGATAAAGAAAATGAAAAATAGAAAAATATTATTGATTGCTCATGTGTGCATAAAAAACCCCCAAAGGTTAAACATGTTCATGCACCAAGAAAAAGAAGGAATGTCTTTTGTGACTATTGTGGCAAATTTGGCCACGAAATGTATGATTGCTTCCTGATGAAATTTGATGATGATGTGGCATTGGAATCAAGAATGAAAGTAGTTGCCGGCTCTAAAGATCATGTGAAACCCATTAGGAAAATATTCAACTCTCATTACTTCTATTGTGGGTTACATGGTCATGTTATTGAAAACTGTTTCATAAAGAAAAATGATGATGAATGATCTGACAAAAGGAATTTTTCTTATCATTATTGTGGTCAAGTTGGACACATGATGGATAATTGCTCCTTATTGAAATATGATGAAAAGTGGTCCATGAGAAGAAAATCTTCTCACTATTTTTATTGTGGCCTGAATGGACATTCAATGGATGATTGTACCATGATGAGGGCTGATGATGAATGGTATGAGCAGAAAAACAAAAAGAATACATTTGGTTATGCTAGAACTAACCCCTCGGGACCCAAGATGGCTTGGGTACCCAAATCTCCAAAATGAGAATTTATTTTGTATTGGCGCCTTGAGGTCAAGGAATATCGATAAATAAAGGACGGTCAAGGCGAGAAACAAAAATGGTTTGTTTTGAAATTTGTTTCGCTTAGGTTCACCTTGAAAAATCTGAAAAGGTAAAAATTATGTTTGGAGAAAAAATTTGCAATTAAACAGTGCCAATCCTATTTCACTGACTTCTGTCAACTTTTGAAATGTTGAGATCCTCTGATTCTGATGAGTAATTCTCTTGAATGCTTCTCTTTTCACATCTTGTGAACTAATTTGGTTTTGAATGCCTTACACTGCACATAAAGTTTTCACACTTTTAATCACTTTTTGCAAATAACAACTCACTTGTGCATACACAGTTCATATACTTAGTTACATGCATACATTTACATATCATTGCATACTTGTGCGCTTGAATGTCATGGTTATCCGGTATATAAAATGACGTTAGTGAAAAGGTGGATTACATCCACCTGGAAGCTTTCCTTATGCATGAGTAGGGTCTTTAGACTTTTATCTCCACCACGTACCAGTAATCAACTTGTGTGAAAAATTCATTTCAATGCATGCTTGAATGTATATAAGATATCACCCACCTTTTTGACTCCTTCTATGACTCATCCCTTACTAAATGAAATTGCATTGATTTAGACATGTTTGCTACATGGCATATATTAAGGGGGAGATTTTTTTTATAACCGTGCATACATTTAGGGGGAGACATTACTGTGAGAAAACTAATTCATCTTTTACATTCAATACAACCACCCACACAAAATGCACCTTTTTGAGATAATGATTCAATCTAATAAGATTACTATTTTCTACTCTACACTTTTGAGGACTATTAATTCTCTACATGGAAATCACATGTCTCGTGAGGAAAGAGTTGTTCACCCCATCAAAAGTCCTATAAGTGGAACATGGATCTGAGTAGCCGGGAATCCCCCCTGGAATAAAGGAGGAAACTCGGGTCGAAAGGAGAAACTAATCCACATTAAAGTAAGTGTGATTTGCCACCGAGTAGTCGGGAAGTGTCCCTGAGACAAAGGATACAACTCGCATCGAAAAGTGACAAAATTCGCAATTAAGATAAGTGATAAAATTGAGTAACCGGAAAGTGTCCCTGAGATAAAGGATACAACTCATGTCAAAAGGTTAGTCACACCATTTTTAGTAATTAAAAAATTAGGGTCATACGTAGCTACCAATATTCGAGCATTGTGTATGAAAGTGTATGGATGATAAGTTCTTTTTAGTGTTCTTTAGAAAATCTGATTTTCCATATTACCTTGGAACTCTTTGCTCAATCTTGACATATGCACTTTGGGTTTGATTGTTTGAATGTCCTTTATGAATCAGTCGTCCTTCATGGTTAATGTAGTACCTTATTTATGTAAGCACGACCTTCTTAGTATTGTACATGCACATCATGCTCAACAATCAATTGCATTGTCCTTACACCCGTCCCGAAGGGACTTGCATGAGTCTATATCTTGTTATGCATGCTTGAGTGCTTGATTGCTTTATCCGTTTTGATCATGTCATACTTCATTCTATAGTTTGCATCTATAGGTTATACTTGTAAATAACAGGTTAAATAACCCATTGTTAGTTAGTTTTTGTTCTTGACAATTGGGGGAGAATAACGTTCTCTTGAGCACAATACACTTTGTACATAGCTTAGTTGCACATTCTGCATATAGCATAGTCTCTTTATACTCCTTGTGCATACTTTGATCATACATTTGCATATAATTTAAATTTTTTTTTGAGCATTTGCACTTATTTCACACATCTGTAGATTGCACATAATTCCCAAGTTGAGCACTTGTATACACTCTTGTCATCTTGCATACAACCTTGTCATACATCTAGCATATAATTCAAAAATTGAACATTGCACATCAAATTCCACCTTCTTGTTTGGTGCTCATGCTTTTCACACCTTCCTCTAATGGGAAGTTAATTGTTGGGTTCGTGCGCTCATGTCTCATTCATTTTTGGAAACTTCACAATTACTTCTTAATCCCCCATTTTTTGATAATGCCAAAGGAGGAGAGAGTTTTGGTTTGGTGATTTGGTGGTCACAATATATTGTCATCATCAAAAAGGGGGAGATTGTTGGGTTCTGTGCCTCTCTTTGTCTTTGACAATGGTTTTGATGATTCCAATATATTGTGTGTTTTACGTATGTTTTAAAGTGAAAATAATCTGTGTAAGACGTGTGGAAAATGTCTTGAGGAAATGAGCTCACTGTTGTTATATTATTTTGCAGGTTGAAATTCAATGGCTCCTCATGAAGATATTTTTCATGATGTCTCGTGTATTCTGTTCACGGCTTAGGGGCATTCATCTGAATACTGTGTTTCTCACTGTTGTTACCTTGTTTTGCAGGTTGAAATTCAATGGCTCCTCATGAAGATATTTTTAATGATGTCTCGTGTATTATGTTCATGGCTTAGGAGCATTCATCTGAATACTATGTTTTTCAATGGTTGTCAAATGGTTTGCCATATGGCCATTTCATTTCCAGATTTATTGTTGCTTGAGAGAGCATATGCTTTATATGATCATTTTTGCTGCAATTGAAGATGGTTTTTCACTTGTTATTGGAATTGGGTTTTCTAGCATCATGTTGCATTCTGATAATTGGGGATTTCATGTCAGGAATTCATAATGCCTTCTCTATGCATTTTCATATGGTTAGATCAAGGGCTAACTGAAATTCAGCTTGTTTTTTAATGAATGTGGAAAGTCTGGGATAAGAGCTTTGGTTAGTGTAGTAGTACATGTCTTGCTTGAACTATATTGGAACATGGTTACTCATGCTGAAATCTGATTAATCTTGAATGTGAAACTAACTTCCATGTTAGGTGTTAGTTTGCATTAGAATGTGCAAGTTCAATTTTTCCTTGGACTGCATTTGTGATTCATGTGTGTATCAAAAATGGCTTTCCCATGCCTTGAACCTAATCATCATTTTGATATGGACTGCTGTAACTCAACTTTGCGTTAATATCTTCAATGCTTGAAGATAAGAACTTTGGTTACTTTTGTAGTTCATAAGTGAGTAGATATCCAAGTGGTCAAGTCTTGCTTGAACCAATTTGGAATTGGGTGTTTCATGTTTAGAAATGATTCATCACTTGATATTTCTGAAATGTGAAACTCACCTGGATGTATGGCTGCATCTTGATATATCAATGTGCAGGTTGCCTGAGATTTCATTGAAGCTTGCTTGAAAGGCCTTGCTTTGGACTGCCCATTAAATGTCTTGGACTGAATTTGGAGTTGACTGAACAAGGAAGTTTATTTCAGGACTGAACCTAGATTTCTTGCATTGGACTGTGTCTATTAGTCTTTGACTACATGTTAAATAGATATATGATATCTATATGGGTTCAGACCGCTGTGCATTGATTCTGAACTTTTGAACTGAACTTGATTATCTTGGACAACTCTTGAAAGCCATGTGTGGATATGTCATAAATGAACAAAGTATTGATTAATTTGTTTTGGAATTAGTTTTTCCATACATGCAACAAATTCTGATATGTGAGCATATGAAGAATCTATTTGTCATATGTGATTGCCTTGAGCTCATAGCTGGATCCTTGAGTTACTCATCTGCAGGTTCATCTTGAAGAGATAGTTGTGTGTAAGTCCAATTTGGTATGGACTATATTTTGGAAGTTATGATAGGTTTGAATGGTGTTTTCAATACCCTCAAATGCATGTCATTTTTATTGGGATATCATGCTTTCAAATGGGTTAATGTGTTTCAAGCATCCTCAAAATGAGGTTATTGAGCTTTTCACATGTGCTTATGTGATTCTCATAAAACTTGTTGAAATTTGGTTTGAATGGTCCAAATATTTTGTTAAATGCATGGTAATTGTATCATGATTTTTGGGAATTTTTTTTGATACTTAAACTTGGCTCAAATTGGTGTTTTATTGACCTTTACTGCAAGGGTCGACCCCTGGGGTCGACCCTTAGGGCATCTGCACTGGACAGAAGCCCAAAAATGCTTTCTGCCTGCAGGGGTCGACCCCTGTAGTCGACCCACTGCCAAGGGTCGATCCCAGGGGTCGACCCCTGAGTTCTAGAATGTTATTTTGTGCCTAGCTGCCCTCTGTAAGCCCGAGGGTCGACCTTTCCGGAAAGGGATTTCCGAGAGTGCGTAAAACTCTTTCTAAACCCTATCAAACTTTACCAAAACACCCCCCATTGGTTTCTAGACCTAAATGGATGTTTTTAACATACTTTGGGAGGGGTTTTTAGGTCTTTTAGTCACTCATCTATATATATTATTGTGAGCTCCGAATTTGGAGGTAAGGAACCCTAATGTGCTAACATTTATCTTTGTCTTGTAGGAAAAGAAAGAGGGAAAGGAGAGGAGCTGGAGAAAAACGTGGATATCATCTACATCCAGGAGGAGTTTGTGATCGTGATTGAAGGAAGAAAGGAGCGGAATGAAAAGGGGAACGCGTGGACGTTCTCATCGTCGACATCCGGCTACCCTCCGACTTGGGGCTTAGAGAAGATCTTCTACAACCCCTCTCTACTCATGGGGATTCATTATTGCATCTTTTTTGCATCTATTTGAGTCATCTACTTCCCGTTTACAATGGTTTCTATAATATCCCGGACCTTTCGGATCCTTCTTTGTGGGTCCCATATCTAGTTTCTCAGAATGTCCGGCTCCGCTGGGTCCGAAATTTCGTTTCGGACATCTTTTGTGTTCGGATCGACACGATCCGGAGTTGTTTCGGAGGCCTGGGAGCATTCCGTGGCTTTTCCTTGTGTGTTTTACGATTCCCAGTGTGTGTTTCGGTAATTCCTTAGGAACCTCGTTGCGGGTGAACCGGGTCGTTCGCCTAGGCGAGAGTGGTACCGTTGCGATCGGTGCGTTCCGAGGATCGCGAAATGTGATTTTTGATTTTTTGGTATTTTCTGGAATTTCTAGATTTTCTATAAATACCCCCCATTTTCTTTTCTTTTTCTTCTTTTTCTTCTTCCTTTCTTCTCCTTCCTCCCTCACGACCGTGGCTACCCTCTCTCTCTCTCTCTCTCTCCCGTTCAAGCGCGACGACCTCCGTTCCGGCTGCAGACGGCGGCGGTGCGATGGCGCAAGGACGTGGGTGACGACGAGGCGATCGTGCGGGCGTGCGGCAAGCGTGGGAAGCGTGGGAAGGCGAGGTTCTAATGGCGTTCTTCGTGGGATTGAGCTCGGATCGGCGCGTCTAGTCGCGAACTGGAGGTAGGGTGACGATCCCTAGCCTCTTGTGTTCCTTCCCCGCAAGTTTCAGCCCGAGGCGAGGCCGAGAGGGGTTATTTTCACGCCGGGAAGGGAAAACCATGCCGTGGAGAGAGCTCGCCCGATCTATCGTTTTAAGTCGTGATTCCGCGTTTCGGGAGCGTAGAATCATGCTAGGGGGCTTGGGGGTTCGTTTCCCTTCATTCCCCGCTTCGTGGAGCTTGTTTTGGGTGATTCCAGTGAGGTTTTCCGTTTTCGCACTGGTGGGCGATGTGCGGTCGAACCAAGGCCCGCACAACCCTTGTGCAGCCCCGTTCCGGCCGTCCATCAGCTCGGCGCACTTTGGCTGGGGCTCGGCGCGTAGTGGGCTAGTGCGGTCTGTCGTGGGACCGCATATCCTAAGGTGCGGCCCCCTAACGACCGCCCAACCCTGGGTTTTTGACCGTTGATTATTACTGTTATACAGTGCACTGGGGTGTGCGGCCAGGAGCTGGCCGCATAACCCTTCGTGCGGCCAGGTGCTGGCCGTACGTCATCTGGTGCCGTTGCCTGCATGTGCGGTCAAATCTGGACCGCACAACCCTTGAACGGCGAAACCGTAGCCACCCTTCCCAAGTGCGGCTAAGACTAACCGTTCAGGTTTATTATCGTTGGGAGACGAGTGGCCAGGAGCTGATCGTTCCTCACCCACGTGCGGCCAGGAGCTGGCCGCACATCTGTTGAACGGGCCCATGTTGGCCATTCTTCTGCCCGTTTGGACCTGGGTAGAACGGTCCCGTGCTGGCCGTTTTAACCCTGGTGCGGTCCCTGTGCGACTGCACATCCCTGAGCGGCCCAGTGTGGACCGTTCAAGGGGACGGGTCGTGTCGGCGTGTCTCTCGTCATACTGAGGGGTACCGGGAGATGTCGTTGTCGGCTTCTGTCACCGTGCGATGGTGTTGGTACGAGAGGTGTTCCTTGTACCGTTCGGTTGTGACATTGTTTTCCGTGGCTTGAGAGTCTACTCCATAGTGACCCTCCACTAGTCGTAGCCTGCTTACACGCGTGTGGTCCCACCAGGGAGTGATGGAGAGGCTACCCTTAGAGACGGTTTGTGGATCGATTTCCGTCGGGCCCCACGTCTTGCAGCCAGAGTCCGGCTGAGGGGAAAACCGGTCAGAGGGCCAGACCAGGGACGTGCGGTCTGCGTGTGCACACGTGGTTGGGGGCAGTTGAACCCACGCTGACGAGGCCCCAGCTAGTCACTCGTTTGTGGTTACTTGTGCGGTGTTCGTGCCTTTGGTAGGAGCTACCACGTCAGGCAGTTCACCTGCGGTGCGGTGTAAGACGTCAGGGGATGCTATCGATTGTGCTTCTAGTGGGAGGTGCTCCCATCGAGTCGGGAGTGACAGACTGTCAGTCCTTGCGACTTCGACCTTCGGGTTTTGTCATGTTGACCGTGGTGTTCTGGTCGTTTTACCGTGACACGTGCGTCAGCTTTCGTGCCGTGAGATCGGTATTTTGTAGATTGCAGGGCTTCCCTTTTTAAGGAACTCGCTTATTGCTAGCGTAGCGGTTTCTCCGGTTGCGAGGTAGGGTTCGAGTGATCCCTACTGAGTCTTGTTCCGAGACTCATTCCCTGCGTGTTTTCACCATGTTTCAGGTGAGTCGCGGCCTCAGGGGAGCGCGTCTGAGGCTCAGCATGATTCAGGTGCCCAGCATTAGTGCCAGAGGTCAGAGCCGGGGTATGCCCCGTGTAGCTATACTTTTCTTTCTTGTTTCTGTACTAGTTATGGACTACTACTGCTGTTGTTATTTTATTATATCTTGTGGATCATGTATCATGTAAATTGTTAAATTATTTCTTGCTTAATTATATAACTGTTTAATTTCTACAATTATTTGTGATACTTGTGCAGTCTCCACACCATCCTTTTAACCCTTCCGAGTCTTCGGACTCGTGGGTGGCGGTGCGAGTCTCAGGTTATCGGGCCTTCCCGATAATCAGATTCTCGGGTCGTTACAGCTGGTATTAGAGCAGCGGTTGTGGGATTATATGAGAGTCATAAGTAATTATAGTGATCCACTAGTCCACAGCGATGATGTACAGGTGACGTTGGCGTCGGGCATCGTGTGTTTTTCTTGACCTTGCTGTTTCCGTGTTTTCTGTCTTTTGCTCCAGGAGCGAGCAAGGCGCCGAGGCGGAGCACTCGCTCTCAGCAGGGGTAGTCGGCTGGAGGTCAGGAGATCCAGCAGGGGGTTCAACGAGATCAGGAGGAGCATAGTAGAGTGCCACCGGGGGCCACCGAGGCAGTGGATACTGCTAGATTTCTGGGGGCCGAGGATTTCTTTCATGGCATGTACCAGCTTATGTCGCAGCAGTTCGGCAGAGAGGCTAGTGAGGGCTCGTCGACCAGGGGTGGGCCAGGCCGGGCAGTGAGGGATTTCATGCAGTTTCATTCACCTTACTACGGCGGTCAGCCAGACCCTGATGTGGCTCGGAGTTCGCTCGATGAGATGGAGCGGGTGTTCAGTTCCGTGCGGAGTACTATGGAGGACAGAGTGATGTTGGCCTCCAACTAGTTGCAGGGTTTGGCTCGGGAGTGGTGGTCTTCCGAGTGGAAGACGTCTTTCCAGCTTTGTCCACTTGAGCAAATTGCGTGGAGTGACTTTGTTAGTGCTTTCGAGCGTACCTACTATCCAGAGTATATTGCTACGCAGTGGATGTGTGAGTTTCTAGAGCTGGTTCAGGGCGACATGTCCGTGTTGCAGTACCGGGCCTGATTTGTTGAGCTGGGTCGGTATGCACCTCATATCATGGAGCATGAGAGTGTGAAGACCGCATAGTTCGTACAGGGCTTGAGGCAGGAGCTGAGGCACCATTTGATCGTGAATGCGGCCACTGATCTGGAGACAACGTCTCGTGTTGCGGCTTCTTTGGAGATGGATATGCAGAGGACTCGAGGACCGATTAGCCAGGGGCAGTCTTTATCGAGTCGCAGTCGGCTACCCAGCAGCAGGGTTCCTTTAAGCATGCGTCGGGTGGTTCAGGAGCGCCGGCACCGGCAGCGTCGGCGACAGGTTCTGCGTCTTTTAGCTCGAAGGTCAAGAAGTTCTTCAAGAAGGGGTTCGGTAAGAAGAAGCCCAAGGATCAGAGGCAGGCATCATCGGGCAGTGTGCAGCAGCCGGTCCCGTTTCAGCGTCAGGGATCAGTGGGTGGATCGCGAGGACCGTGTCCATGGTATAGTGAGTACCACCTAGGCAGGCAATGCACAGCGCCGATAGTTTGTTTCTGGTATGACCACCCAGGGCATATGGTGCGTGACTGTCCTCAAAGGCCATAGCAGCAGCAGCCATTTCCTCAGCAGCAGTAGGTTCCCCAGCAGTAGAGGTAGCAACAGCAGTAGTAGGGACAGTATCCGCCGCTACCCAGGTCAGCTAGTGTGGGAGGCAGGCAGAGAGCTCAAGGCCAGATTACACACATGACCAAGGCAGAGACAGTGGCGTCGCAGCTCGTGGAAGGTAACGTTCAGATTTTGGGTTATGCGGCTCGGGTTTTGTTCGATTCTGGCGCGTCTCATTCGTTTGTTTTGGAGGATTTCGCGCTGAGTATTGAGGAGCCGGTGACCTAGTTGTCTTGTGATTTGGCAGTGGAGTTGCCTTCGGGTGATTTTATGATCACTCCGTATTGCTTCGATGAGGTTCCTATGTGGGTGGAGGGGCAGAGTTTGCCGGCTAGGCTCTATGCGTTACCGCTTCAGGACTTTGATGTGATTTTTGGTATGGATTGGCTTGAGGCACATCATGCGTTGGTGGATTGCGGCTCGAAGAGGGTTTATTTCCGGCGACTTCACAGACCCACCTTCTATTTCCAAGGTATCAGGTCTTCCTCTTCCGGCTTTCTCATTTTAGCGATTCGAGCTCGTCATTTGCTTGATGCGGGTTGTCAGGATTTTCTCGCCTCTGTGGTTGTGATAGACCGGATGGAGCCAGATGTCGAGGACATTCCGGTGGTGTGCGAGTTTCCCGATGTTTTCTGGAGGACTTACCTGGATTGCCTCCCCAGCGGGAGATCGATTTTGTTATCGAGGTTGTGCCTGGTACGGGACCTTTGGCGAAGGCTCCCTACCGTATGGCCCCCGCTGAGTTGAGGGCGCAGTTGCAGGAGCTGCTGGCCAAGGGGTATATTCATCCTAGCTTTTCTCCTTGGGGTGCGCCCGTGTTGTTCGTGAAGAAGAAGGACAGTAGCTTGCGGTTGTGCATTGACTACCGACAGCTGAATGAGGTGACCATTAAGAACAAGTATCCGTTGCTGCAGATCGATGACTTGTTTGACCAGCTTCAGTCTGCACGATTGTTCTCGTGGATTGATTTGCGGTCCGATTACTATCAGCTGAGGATTCGCGAGTCCGATGTGGAGAAGACTGCGTTCAGTACGAGGTACGGGCATTATGAGTTTCTGGTGATGCCGTTCGAGCTCACCAATGCCCCCGCAGCCTTCATGGACTTGATGCAGAGGGTGTTTCGTCCGTATCTGGACCAGTTCGTTGTCATATTTATGGACGACATCCTTGTTTATTCGCGGTCTACCGAGGAGCACGCGTACCATTTGGGTGTGGTACTACAGACGTTGCGGGATCACCAGTTGTATGCGAAGCTCAGTAAGTGCGAGTTCTGGCTTCGTGAGGTGCACTTTTTAGGGCACGTGATTTCTGGTGATGGTATTTCCGTAGACCCCGCCAAGGTCGAGGTAGTAATGCAGTGGCCGAGGCCGAGGTCTGTGACGGAGATCCGGAGTTTCTTGGGGCTTGCGGGCTATTATCGTCGGTTTATCTAGGATTTTTCTCGCATTACGGCCCCGATGACTAGACTTACGCGAAGGATGTGCCTTTTGTGAGGAGTGTGAGCAGAGTTTCAGGGAACTGAAGAGATTGCTCACCTCGGCTCCGGTGTTGGTTCTGCCTTCTGGATCGGGAGGTTTTTGTGGTGTGTACAGATGCTTCCGGGGTCGGATTGGGTGCTGTGTTGATGCAGCATGGTAGGGTGGTGGCTTATGCATCTCGGCAGCTGAAGTCCCACGAGGAGAACTACCCTACCCATGAACTGGAGTTGGCAGCTATGATCTTCGCGTTGAAGATCCAGAGGCATTATCTATACGGTGAGAGGTTCGAGGTGTTCACTGACCATCAGAGCTTACGATATGTGTTCACGCAGAGGGACCTTAACCTCAGGCAGAGACGATGGATGGAGTTTATGAAGGATTATGACTTCACCTTATTTTATCAGTCGGGCAGGATGAATGTCGTCGTCGATGCCTTGAGTCGGAAGGTCGCGGTCAGTGCCTTGATGTTGAGGAAGTGGAGACTCTGGGAACAAGTGCCCGAAGTTTCATTCAGGCTTGAGATTCCCCAGGAGCCAGGGTTGGCAGTGCTTGCTAGTCTGACTGTCACGCCTGCTATCCGCCGTCGGGGGACAGAGGCTGATGCGGGACGGATGACTCGACCGGGCTAGGACGTACGACGGACACAAGTGCGGCCAGCACTAGCACGTTAAGGCAAGCCAGGAGGCTAGCCACTGTGGTATTCTCCGGGTGGAGACGCCTCTCAACAGCGCTCTCTCTTTAGCCCAGCGATCGTCCCTTGCGAGGGAAACGTGGGGATCGCGGCGATTAAGAAACCACCGTCGCCTAGGGTACCGATTCGCGTTTGGTGCTCGTTCGGAGCTACGGAACGGGCACTCTCAACTCACTAGCACGGTGATTTAGATACAAGCTAACGGCCCTAATCTCACAAACATAGCAATATAGAATGTATACTAAATTAGCAATGTGAGAATGGAATGAGCGCGTACCTCCACGTCTAGGGGTGGGGAAGAATTCCCGGCCATTTTCTGAACAACCCCGATATACAAATGATTTAATTTTATAATTTCAGATCTGGAAACCCACTCCACACAGGGAGGTAAAGGGTTACAAAATGATGTTTGGGGGTTGCTGGGTCCCGGGTTGACGGGCAGCAAGCAACGGAGCCGAGGAAGGCGAGCTGGAGCCGAACGAGCGCGCCGAGGGCGAGTCGACTTGGTTCTGTCCACACCGGGCGCCCTATGCAGTGATCTTCCGACGACTATAACTCCTAGCCACGACGTCTGATTGGGGTGCCGTTTGTTGGAGAATGACGGTGACTGGACGTAGTTTCTTCACTCCAGAGGGCGCATTCAGATCCTTTCAGATCTGGGTGCAGCAATGATTTCTTTCAGCTTCTGATTTGGTGTTCACAGAACTGCACAGACAGACAAATAAATGGTGGAAAAAGGGTTGCCGATGTCGAAATGGAACTCCGTCTGTGGGAGGTTGTTGGTGACGTCCATAGGAACAAATCCTCTGAAGACCTCTCTCTCAGATATTGGCTGGATGAGGTGGGACAGATGTGGGAAGTCGCCTCTGGATCTGGACTGAGTCTGTTCAGATCTTCTTACGCGACCTCACGAGAATTGACGTCACGGACAACACAGACCTTGAAATGCAACGAAACCAGAGGCAACGTGAAGATGACTTGCAATACTTTAATTGATCTTCAGACACCAGCTCCTGATCACATCGTGGTTGGGCTGCATAAACCGAAACACAGTCACCCTCAGATCTGGACTGCACTCTGGGACAGATCTGCGCGCCGCCACGAGAACAATCACCGCCGGTGCTCCCGAACTCCAAACGGCATCAAACCAGCGCTGAATTCTTGAAATCTTGTAGTAGTATCAAGGATAAATCGGAGGGAACAAGATGATAAGAGGGGGATGGGAAGAGAAGGTCGAGTCCACGACCAGATTTCTGGGAAATTCACACCAAGGGAAAGGGCAAGAGAAAGAGGGAGAATCACTCTCTTAACAATTTTCTTTCAACAAAATATCATTAGCCCCTGCACACACAATGTACAAGCCCTTAAATAGACAATTAAAAGAGGTATAAGGGGTGGGGAGGTCATGGGTTTCAAGGGGAGGGGAAGGGGGATGCGCCCATGGCCATGAAAGGGAGAGGGAGGGGACAAAGAGACATGTTGGCTGGCTACCTTTGACATTCAAGGTAAAAGGGGGCTAGGTTGGCAGCCAATTAACCTTGACCAGCAGCCATTTAATACCACATATTGTGAATGGAGAGAAGAAGGAAGAAAAAAGACAATTTCCTAGCCTAATAGGACAAGAAAGGGGACGCCCCCCATTTTGGGCCTTGAATGGGCCATTTTGGTCATGGCAGCCCACTCATCCTTCTAGGAATCCAATATGGCTCAAGGCCATTCTCCTCTAGTTGGCCCATGTATGAAGAGCCCATATATGGCCTATGGATCCATCCAAATGGACCAAGGCCTCTCCCTTTCTTAATGAAGTCTTAAGGGCCTTAACCAGTTGGCCCATTTAGAGCCTTACAACCAACCCAATATGAAAACCCACATATAATGTGACATTACAAGCCCAATTTAATTTAAAAAGAGTCCAAATAGAAGCCAAAGTGTCCCCAATTTGAAGGGAAGTTGATGTAGTCAACTTGGTGCTCCGCGTATGGCACCGTCGGTTCGCCGACGTGTCACGTGATCGCCCTGGTGTCCGCACCAGAGGCTCAGCATGCGGACCCTGAGTTGCCCCAGATTTTGGCATTGGCTGATGTGGAACTCGACGAGGACGGTGCCGTGAGGTTCCGTGGTTGGCTGTACGTCCCAGCCGAGGAGCAGGTTCGTCGTGCAGTATTGTGCGAGGCTCATGAGAGCAGGTACACCATACACCCGGGTGTGACGAAGATGTATCGGAACTTGCGGAGGCAGTTCTGGTGGCCTGGCATGCAGAGAGATGTCGCCGAGTTTGTGGCCAGGTGCTTGACCTATCAGCAGGTGAAGGCGGAGCATCAGCGACCGGAAGGTACTCTCCAGCCTTGGATGTTCCTGCGTGGAAGTGGGACCACATGACCACAGATTTCGTGGTGGGATTGCCGAGGACTCCGAGCGGTCAGGACAGTATTTGGTTGCTGGTGGATAGGCTGACGAAGGTGACTCGGTTGTTACCGATCAAAGTCAGCTAGAGCGTGTCTAGGTTGGCTCATCTTTATGTGGAGTGGATCGTTCCGTTGCATGGGTTTCCCATCTCCATCGCATCGGATCGAGATCCGCATTTCACTTCTAGATTCTGGGGGAGTTTCCAGCGAGCTCTTGACATGGATTTGGCTTTTAGCTCGACGTATCATCCTCGGTCAGATGGTCAGTCAGAGAGGACCATTCAGACTTTAGAGGATATGCTGAGATCCTGCTGCATGGAGTGGTAGGGGAGTTGGATTCACCACCTACAGTTGGTGGAGTTTGCCTACAACAACAGCTATCATTTGAGCATCGGCATGGCTCCTTATAAGGCTTTGTATGGGCGTCCGTGTCGGACTCCACTCGATTGGTTTGAGGTTGGTGAGCGTATTTTGACGGGACCGGAGTTTGTGCAGCAATGTGTGGTGGTTGTGCACCTGGTTCGTCAGAACATGTTGGCGGCCCAGAGTCGGCAGAAGAGTTATGCTGACCGTAGGCGGCAGCCTCTCGCGTTCGCCGTGGGCGATCGCGTGTTCTTGAGAGTTTCTCCGATGAAGGAGGTGATGCGTTTTGGACGGCGTGGGAAGTTGAGTCCCCACTATATTGGTCCTTTCCACATCGTGGAACGCATCGGTGAGGTAGCTTATCGGTTGCAGTTACCCCCTGAGTTGGCGTCGGTGCATGACGTGTTCCATGTCTCGATGTTGCGAAAGTATATGCCTGATGACTCTCATGTGCTCGAGGATTCTGTTTGGCCCGAGGTGACTCCAAATCTTTCTCTCCCAGAGTTTTCGATCCGCGTGGAGGATAGGCGAGAGCAGCGCCTGCGGAACAAGGTCATCCCCTTGGTTGAGGTGGTGTGGCAGCGGCACTCTGGTGGTGAGACTTCTTGGGAGCGTGAGGATGAGATGCGTCAGCATTTCCCTTACATGTTTGAGTGAGTGTTCCTCTTCTTTCCTCTTGGGTTGTTCTCAATTTTGAGGATGAAATTCCTTAAGGGGGGAGGGCTATAATATCCCGGACCTTTTGGATCTATCTTCATGGGTCCCGGATCTAGTTTCACAGAGTGTCCGACTCCATTGGGTCCGAAATTTCATTTCGGACATCTTTCGTGTTCGGATCGGCGCGATCCGGAGTTGTTTCGGAGGCCCGGAAGCGTTCCGCGGCTTTTTCGCGTGTGTTTTCTGATTCCCGGTGTGTGTTTCGGTAATTCCTTCGGAACATCGTTGCGGGTGAACCGGGTCGTTCACCTAGGTGAGAGTGGTACCGTTGCAATCGGTGCGTTCCGAGGATCGCGGAAATGTGATTTTTGATTTTTTGGTATTTTTCAGAATTTCTGGATTTTCTATAAATACCCCCCATTTTCTTTCCTTTTTCTTTTTCTTCTTCTTCCTTTCTTCTCCTTCCTCCCTCACGACCGTGCCCCCCCCCTCTCTCTCTCTCCCGTTCGAGCGCGACGACCTCCGTTCCGACTGCAGATGGCGGCGGTGCGACGGCGCAAGGACGTGGGTGACGACGAGGCGATCGTGCGGGCATGCGGCAAGCGTGGGAAGCGTGGGAAGGTGAGGTTCTAACGGCATTCTTCATGGGATTGAGCTCGGATCGGCGCGTCTCATCACGAACCGGAGGTAGGGTGACGATCCCTAGCCTCTTGCGTTCCTTCCCCGCAAGTTTCAGCCCGAGGCGAGGCCGAGAGGGGTTATTTTCGCGCCGAGAAGGGAAAACCATGCCGTGGGGAGAGCTCACCCGATCCATCATTTTAAGCCGTGATTCCACGTTTTGGGAGCGTAGAATCATGCTAGGGGGCTTGGGGGTTCGTTTCCCATCGTTCCCCCCTTCGTGGGGCTTGTTTTGGGTCCGAAATGGGCGATTCTGGCAAGGTTCCCCGTTTTCGCGCTGGTGGGCAATGTGCGGTCAAACTAGGGCCCGCACAACCCTTGTGTGGCCCCGTTCTGGCCGTCCATCAGCTTGGCGCGCTGTGGCTGGGGCTCGGCGCGCAGTGGACTTGTGCGGTCTGTCGTGGGACAGCATATCCTAAGGTGCGGCCCCCTAACGATCGCCCAACCCTGGGTTTTCGACCGTTGATTATTATCATTATACAGTGCACCGGGGTGTGCGGCCATGAGCTGGCCGCATAACCCTTTGTGCGACCAGGTGCTGGCCGTACGTCATCTGGTGCCGTTGCCTACATGTGCGGTCAGATCTGGACCGCACAACCCTTGAACAGCAAAACCGTAGCTGCCCATCCCAAGTGTGGCTAAGGACTAACCGTTCAGGTTTATTATCGTTGGGAGACGAGCGGCCAAGAGCTGACCGTTCCTCACCCACGTGCGGCCAGGAGCTGGCCACACATCTGTTGAATGGGCCCATGTTGGCCGTTCTTCTGCCTGTTTGGACCTGGGTAGAAGGTCCCGTGCTGGCCGTTTTAACCCTGGTGCGGTCCCTGTGCGACCGCACATCCCTGAGCGGCCCAGTGTTGACCGTTCAAGGGGACGGGTCGTGTCGGCGTGTCTCTCGTCGTACTGAGTGGTACCGGGAGATGTCGTTGTCAGCTTCTGTCACCGTGCGATGGTGTTGGTACGACGGGCGTTCCTTGTATCGTCCGGTTGTGACATTGTTTTCCGTGGCTTGAGAGTCTACTCCGTAGTGACCCTTCACTAGTCGTAGCCTGCTTACACGCGTGTGGTCCCACCAGGGAGTGATGGAGAGGCTACCCTTAGAGACGGTTTGTGGACCGGTTTTCGTCGGGCCCCACGTCCTGCAGCCAGAGTCTGGCTGAGCGGAAAACCGGTCAGAGGGCCAGACCAGGGACGCGCGGTCTGTGTGTGCACACGCGGTTGGGGGCGGTTAGACCCACGCTGACGAGCGTGACCCCAACTAGTCACTCGTTTGTGGTTACTTGTGCGGTGTTCGTGCCTTTGGTAGGAGCTACCACATCAGGCAGTTCACCTGCGGTGCAGTGTAAGGCGTCAGGGGATGCTACCAACTTTGCTTCTGGTGGGAGGTGCTCCCGTTGAGTCAGGAGTGACAGACTATCAGTCCTTGCGACTTCGACCTTCGGGTTTTGTCGTGTTGACCGTGGTGTTCCGATCCTTCCACCGTGGCACGTGCGTCGGCTTTCATGCCGTGAGATCGGTGTTTTGTAGATTGCAGGGCTTCCCTTTTTAAGGTACTCGTTTACTGCTAGCGTAGCGGTTTCTCCGGTTGCGAGGTAGGGTTCGAGTGATCCCTACTGAGTCTTGTTCCGAGACTCATTCCCTGCGTGTTTTCACCGTGTTTCAAGTGAGTCGCGGCCTCAGGGGAGCGCGTCTGAGGCTCAGCGTGGTTCAGGTGCCCAGCGTTAGTGCCAGAGGTCAGAGCCGGGGTATGTCCCGTGTAGCTGTACTTTTCTTTCTTGTCTCTGTACTAGTTGTGGACTACTACTACTATTGTTATTTTATTATATCTTGTGGACCATGTATCATGTAAACTGTTAATTTATTTCCTACTTAATTATATAACTGTTTAATTCCTGTAATTATTTGTGATACTTGTGTAGTCTCCACACCTTCCTTTTTATCCTTCCGAGTCTTTGGACTCGTGGGTGGCGGTGCGAGTCTCGGGTTATCGGGCCTTCCCCGTAATTGGATTCTCGGGTCGTTACAGTTTCCATCCTTTTAGTTAAGCATAGATTAATATTTTGGGCGGTCATTGTATATCCTTTTATATTGTCAAACTCGGAATATTATCGTGTGTGGACGGAGCTGCGTCTCCGTGTGGTCTTCGAGTCCAGGGTGTGTTTCCCAACGTCGTGTGTGTGTGTGTGTGCTGCAGTGGCAGCGTATTGAGGCAAGGCCTCGTGCTATCGTGCGTGTATTACTGCGGAAGCAGCGTGTGGTGTGGGGTTCATCCCCGTGTTGCTACGGTTCGTAGCGTGTAGTGAAGCCTCACCGGGTTTGGTGAGGGGTGGACGTAGGGAGCCCGTCGTGGTCCCGAACCACCTAAAAATCTTCCTGTCCCTTGTGATTGCCTGTGTGTTTGATCATTTCTTCTATCTTCCTTCACAGGTTCATTGATTTTTAATTCATTGCATCATCACACACTGCTATCTCCATTATCCGTGTTGAGCTTTATTTCTTTGATTATTTGCATTTACTATTTGAGTGAGACCGGAAAGCTTGAGAGAATATCTTAATCTCACTTTTGTTTAGACTAATCAATGTTAATAGTTTTAATTCCATTGTGGTTAGTTGAAGTTGTTTTTAAAATCCGCCATCTCGACAAGGGAGACAATTCAACCCCCCTTCTTGTCCGCCATCTCTCTGGGCCAACATCTGCAATACAATCCTCAAGTGATGAACATGTTCCTCCTCGGACTGGGAATAAATAAGAATATCATCTGCAAATACCACCACGAAGCGATCCAAATAAGGATGGAACACCATGTGCATAAAGTCCATGAATGTAGCTAGAGCATTGATGAGCTCAAATGGCATCACCAAGAATTCATAGTGCCCATATCTGGTGTTGAAGGCAGTCTTCTCTACATCCGACTCTCTAATCCACAACTGATAATACCCAGACTGCAAATCAATTCTTGAAAATATCCGGGCTGACTGAGCTGGTCGAACAAATCATCTATGTAAGGCAACGAATACTTGTTCTTAGCGGTCACCTGGTTCAGCTGCCTATAATCAATGCACAATCTTAAGCTGCCATCATCCTTCTTCACAAATAATACAAGCGCACCCCATGGGAAAAAACTAGGACGAATATAGCCCTTATCCAGTAACTCCTGCAACTGAGCTCTCAGCTCCCTTAGTCCTGCCAGTGCCATGCGATAAGGTGCCTTGGACAAAGGCATCGTGCCAGGGACAATCTCAATGGTGAAGTCAATCTCCCTCTACGGAGGTAGCCCTGGCAACTCCTCAGGTAAGACATCTAAAAATTCACACACAATAGGAATATCTTCCACCCCTTACTGTTGTTGATCAACTACCACTATTGAACCAAGGAATCCCTGACATCCAGCATCAAGTAGTGTATGGGCCTTAATAGCTGAAATGAAGAAGTGGGGTGAAGGAGACTGAATACCTTGGAAATAGAACGAGGGTCTCCGAGTCTTCTAAAAATAAACCCTCTTTGAACTACAATCCACCATGGCACCACGGGCCTCAACCCAATCCATACCCAAAATTACATCATAATCTTTCAACTGCAGTGCATAGAGTTTGGTTGGCATATTCTGCCCTTCATTCTACACATGCACCCTTTCTAAATAATAAGGAGTGATCATAAAATTACCCGTCAGCAACTCCACTGCCAGGTCACAAGACATCTCAATGGTAGACTCCTCAGCACAAGCAATGAAATCCTCGGATATAAAAGAATGAGAAGCGCTAGAATCAAATAGAACTCGGGCCGCACAACCAAGAATCATAATCGTACCTTCCACCAACTGGGATGCCTCTGCACGTGTCATATGCATCACGCGCCCTCGAGATCTTTGCCTCCCCACACTAGCTAATCGTAGCAATGGTGGAATCTATATCTGCTGCTGGGACTGCTACTATGACTGTTGTTGGGGATGAAACTGCTGAGGGTGAAATTGCTACTACTGCTGCTGAAATTGATGCGGCTGCTATAGCCTCTAAGGACAATCACGAGCCATATGCCCTACCTGATCACATTGGAAGCACGTCACAGGCATCTGACACTGTCTGCTAGGGTGAAAGCCACCACACCGAGGACACGATCCTCGTTGTCCAATCACGGAACCTTGGCGCTGAAATGGTACTAACTACTGCATGCTACCGACCGAAGTCAGCCTCTGATCCTACCGATCAAAACATCCTCTTAATCTTCGAACCAATTGATGTGTAACTCGCAACAGAGGCCACTGAAGGAGATGGCCCCAATCTACCTGAACCCTGCTAAAATATACTTTGCTGCTGAACAGAACTCTGCTGACTTTGGCTTGTCTACACCTGCCTAGTCTTGGCCTGCTCTTGAGTCCTTGACAATTCTTCTTCTAGATACGTGATTGCTAGATAAGCTACCTCCATATTAGTCACACGGGTAGCAGCCACTACATACCTATGCTCAGCCCTCAATCCTCTAATAACTATCAGGTCTTCATCCTCTCATCAGCCATATTGTGGGGCGCATAGCGGCCCAACTTAATGAAAACCTAGAGCAATATTGCATCATGTACATGTCTCCTTGAGTCAGCTCCATAAACTGGTACATCTTCTTACATCTAATATGCTCCGGGCTGGAAATACGCCCAAAGGCTTCAAGAAATTCCTGCCACTAGATCTGTCGAAGAAGGCGAGACTGAAATGCTGACTCCCATTCTATAGTCCACCATGATAAAGTTGGGCCCTGCAGTTGATAGCTAGCCAGCAACACCTTCTCATCTTTCGCACACTCCATGGAGCGGAACACCCTTTCCATAACATCGATCCAAGCCCTTGCTGCATATGGGTTTGGATGTCCCTTGAATTGAGGTGGATGGAACTGCAGAAACTCGTTCAACGCCCACGGCCTCCTTGAGATGAAGAACCCTCTCCTACCTCCCTACCATACTGCTGGAGATAGAACTGATACATGCCCCCGACGAACTCCCCGCATCCCTGTGCTCTTGTTGCTATTGCTCTAGCCACAGCCGATGCCCTACTCTACCCTTCTTGGTCCTCGTTCGACTGCCCTTGCTAGGAGCGGGTCCTCCTCCTAGGTGCCATAATCTTCTAACACAAGAGGGAAGAAAATGATGAAATCAATAAAACACACGGTGCCCTATACCAGTTGCCAACAATACTGCATATTATGGACTTTCTGGACCGCTGCGATCAATTTAGATTCCTATACACCCCCACAACCACACTCGGATACCATCTGTAACGACCCAAGATCCGAATATCGAGAAAAATCTCAATATTCTTGGATCCTGACCTGCCACGTACGACCTGGAGGCTCGAAAGGGTTAAAGGGATGGTATGGCAGTGTATAAGAAACTAAAATAATTGCAACTCAATAATACTTAACAAAATTACTGCAAGAAATAAATAGTTATATAATTTAACAATTACACAGTCCAAAATTTATATGTCCATACATAGATGCAATAAATTAAAAAGGTACAAGACCACAGGGCATACCCTGTCTCTGACAAATTGGTGCTAAGTCTATCTGCGGGCTCCAAGTGAAGCCTCTGAAGCACAACGTGCAAGCCGCGTCTCACCTGAAAACAAAAGGGGGTAAGCCTCCTCTCATCTGCTCAATAGGGGTCCTGCGGATCCCCACCTCACAATGATAAGTACGCAGTGCAACAAATAACAATTCGGAACAATAACTATAACAAAAAGAATAGCAATTAACAATTAAAGGAAAGTAACCTCATCACACCTGTACCACGGCTATTCATAGTAAACCATGAGTCGATGCCGTACAATAGGATACCCTCGGCCGCTCGAACACTAAACCACAACGGTAAGAAACTAGGGTCTACACTCGAGTGATAGGAGCACTACCCACTAGAAGCAAGGCCAGATGCGTCCACTGACGACTTAGTCCACAACCTAAGGTGTCTCCCTACTCACTCCAGGCAAAAATTGAGACACCGTACATAGAACACAAGACAAGGGTCTAGTCAGGGTCGTGTTGTGACTCCTCTGTGTTGATAATGTTGACATATGCTTTACTTCATTGGCAACACCTTGTTTTGATTGATTGGCAACTGTTTATGTTTTGATGAAATTGCTTTTATAAGATTGTCTGTGTGTTCTAGGTACTTTACAGGTTTACACATTGCACACACACTCAAAGTCTACACATTGCATGTAGAGTCTATACATTACATTGTGTTGTGCTTCTACATCATTTAGAACATGTCTACACATCCATGCATCATGGGTCGACCCCCTCTTAGATGGGTCGACTCCCTCAGACCAGCAAGTCTATACACTGCAGGGCAAAGTCCAAAGTCTAGACATTGCTGCATTGCTCGCATAGGTAAAGTCTATACATTGGCTGTTGTCGTGCTGCATCAACCCAAGTCTATACATTGCAGCTTGCACATTCAGCAAGTCTCTATAGTGTTTCAGGCTAAGTCTGTACAGCGTCTTATGCATTGGGCAAAGTATGTACATTGCACTGTATTATTTGCATTCAAAGTCCATACATTGGACTGTAGCATGCACGAAGCTAAGTCCATACATCAGTGAAGTCTGTACATCCATCATTGAACTTCAAAGTCTATACATTGGTGAAGTCTGCACATTCACCAGTTGAACCTTCATAGTCTATACATCGAGGTGAAGTCTATACATCCACCAGTCAACTTCGAAGTCTATACATTGGTAGCTTCACCTACGTTGCACTTGCAAGCCTATACATCGGTGTTCGCGACCTTTTCTTTCTTTCGCGGGTCGATCGACCAACTGAGTGACTGGTAGTCAAATGATCGATTGACGACGCAGGCGTGCCAGTCACATGAGTGACGAATTTGTGATGCGCTCATTCTGACCCATGTCGGGCGAATGTGAGGTTCGGTCGGGACCAGTAGTCTGCCATACCATAAAGGCTATGGCGTTAATTACATCCCCCACGAGGAGGGAACACCTTTGATTAATTGCCGAGATAGCGGGCTGTCGAAGTCGAATTAAAAAGAGCTACATGATGATCATGACGAAGGCATGCAGGATGCATATATTTATCGTGCAGAAGATGCATAATTCATGGGATTATGGATCCTCGGTACGTGGCGGAGGACATAGGTCTGAAGACCATCGTCGCGCATAGTGAAGACTTCCGACCGGACGTAATCTGACTTTCCGTCGACGCCATTTAATATACCCGAGGATCTATGCATGCATGCACACATGACGTTCATGACTATATTAAGCATGATAATAGAATCATGGAAGCAAATGATGATCAGTCACATTTATTACCCCTCATCGAGAAGAGGGAAGGCATCACAAATATGATAGCGCCAGCAAAATGCTAACGGACATGGTAATGAAGATATGATAACAAGATAGTTTGGACTCGCTCGGCCCTTCCTTTATTCAATTTATTACCAATTGTGGTTTATCGGCATCGACCCTGAGGGACGAGAACCACTCTGAGGCAAGTGAACAATTAAAGCAGCAAAAGGTCCCAAAACAGGCGCGGCCATGCGATAGGTAGCTTATACGGCGCGATAAAGCGTAGGTATAAACGGCTAATACGGCGCGGCCATTTAGCCGGTTAAGACGGCGCGAAAAAGATTGGGGCGCGCCGGTTCATAGCGCGCCAGAAAGGCGCAAGGAAGTTTTTTTGTTTTTGAGTGTAGGGTTAATCCGGCGCGGGGGGGTACCGCGCCGTATTAGGGCACGCCGGGTTAAGGCCGCGCCGTTTTAGCTTATTTTCGATGAATTGCGAATCATTTGAGTTTGTTAAGTTTATGTTAAGGGTTTTGAAGTTATTTTGGGCAAATTGTTTGTTAAATTGAAGTCCAGAACCCTGAGGGATGGTGTGACAAGTCAGTGCGAGGTTCCTACTCAAGCACCGGGATAATTGGGTCCAGAATGAGTATTTCGTTATGGTTTATTCATTATTAATCTGTCCAAAATTGGACAGCATCTCCCCTGAACCTGAAGAATTACAGGGGAGAAGCGGGGTCATGCTCACCTATGGAACAAGCCCCTAAATCGCCGGTCTACACGAAGGTAGCCAGCAAACCCCATTGGATAGGATACCCCGAGGACTTGCCTGCTAGGGGCACCAAGGTTCCATAAGGGAAAAGACAGAGAGACGAAGCCATTGATGATGGGAGCATCATCCCGAGGACTAGCCTGCGAGGGGTGGACATCCCACAGATTATGGCACATCCGCTGAAGGGACCGGCAGTTAGGAGAGTGGAGCTCTGAGGGCTAGCCTACGAGGAGCGTACATCCCATGGCCTTGATCGGACCTCCGATTATCGGGGCTAAGCTCGTTGGGCTAAGGCCCCTGTCATTGTCCGCTATGGCCCTGAGGAAGCATCTACCATCGAGAGATAGAGCCCCCGGTCGCCTAGCAATTCCACGAAGCGATAAGGGAATGTCCCCCTCCCCTGGTGATTAAAACGATGATAAAATCTCGGAACAGTTCGAATGATCATGATGCGTAGAGATAGTAAATGCATAAATGAGACGGGCCCATCGCAGGAGCATATGCTCGAACAGTTAAAAAGTGACATTCAGGGGATGGACCCTGCAATCCCAAAGGAAATCCTCACTTCACGAGCGATAGGGCAGCACGAAGAGAGAGATTAATGGGAGTTAAGCCCTTGACAGCACGGCGGAGAGAGGCATGCGCATAAGCACAACTCTGTCCATGAGAAAGGGGGGGTACGAAGACCCTTGAATCAAACATGAGAATGATCGGAGGAAAAGCCCCCGGGGAGGGGTGTTTCTGTAGCCCACGATGATTCGGGGCATGATAGAGACTTCAGAGAAACCGGAATCAGAGAACTACGCAGAGAAGAACTCAGACACACGCATTGGCATAGATAGAGAAGGGGGGCTGAAGATCATTCATTCGACCCGTTGATCTAAGCATTCAACATATATGTATTAATGTCCCAGAAACGGGAATGATTCAGTGTTTACATGGTGAGGACATGGCGCCAGCCCCATTGCTCGGTCGCCGCTCGCCGATCACGGAGGCAGAAGACATACAGAGCACCACGAAAATAGAGAAAGGAAGGAAGAGAAAATAGAAAATTGCACAGAGGGGGAGGAGAATCGACTCATATCATTGTCGCTCCTCCCCCCCTCGCTTACATTCAATGGGTGGGAACTTCAGAAGGAGCAATCTACGGAAAGCAGGAAAAGAACTGGCACCGGCGCCCACCTCTTCCGGGAACAGGGTATCGTAGAGGAAGAAGACGACCGGCCGAAGCTCCTCCGAAGGGACCCTACTCTCTCTCTTTTCTTTCTTCTCAGGTCTCGATCTGTCTCTCCTTCTTTCTTTTTCAATCAAACCTCACCCATATATATAACAGGTTGGAGGTTCTTCATCCGGCGTGGGCTTTGGTGCGCCGGAAGGAAGCTTCATCAATTCATCGCGCCGGTTTAAGACACCATCCGATAGAGTGACTTGCGCGCCGGGATGAGGGCGGAAGGTAAGGGGGGCGCGCCGGGATAAGCGCTGAAGGTAGGGGGGCGCGCCGGGATAAGCGCTGAAGGTAGGGGGGCGCGCCGGGATAAGGGCACGCCGGGCTAGTGCTCTTTACAACCTTCCAGCCAGTCGATGAGTCCGGGGATGATTCCGGGAGTCACCGTGAGCATTATCTCATCGATGCTCACTGAAACCACGACGAGATATCTTGTCGAAGCTCCCGGGTTGGCGTACGTCCATTCTCGAGGTTCCAGATAGCTTTGGGTTGATCATACGGGCCTGCCGCTGACACTACCTTCGGCTCTATAATTCGTGCCGCTGGCTCGGTCTGGCCCATGCCCGAAGCTCCTTGGAAGACGAGATAACACCAGGGATAGTTCCGCCTGAGCTGGGTGATCATTCGGCCACTGACGGGCCCATCTTGGCGGGAAGCCGCACCCGTGCCGGGTGATCGGGGTCTTTTGCCGACAGAGCTTTCGGTCCTCCGTCTCGGAGAGCCAGGGGAGACTCCTTTATCTTCAGGAGAGCCTTTCATGAGGTGGGTAGCCACCGGGTTGACCGCTTTCCTTGATCGGACAACGGGTGTAGTGTATGCGGCATGACAGAGTCGATGCCGGTTCATTGGGCAGGCTTGGTCGCACTGCCGGTTGGTTGTGAGTTTGTCTCGGCTCCCCTGAGGTGAAGTCCCTGTGTCCATATGGAGTGACTCGAGGCTCTGGCAACCTGAGAAATCTTTGATATGTTTATCTTTATCGGCTTCCATGCTTCGGTGGGCCGGGTCATTCGTCCTTATGGCTTGGTCGCCAATGATCATATTTTGGGTGCCAACAAATGCCCCCCATACGTGGGTGTTGCGCACGAGGCACGAGTGTAGCAGGGCCGACGGATGTACTCCACCAGGCCTGACCTCCTCTTCGGTTAACAGAAGCTTTGAATGTCCCTTAATTTGGCACGAATGTTAGTCCGGCGCCATTTACATTTTAACCCGACGCGCACATGGCCCTTGGGCTTTTTAATCCGACGCGGTCCCGGGCATTTCTGAGGGTTGATAGTTTGGCAGCAGTTGCGGACTTTCAGCCATTAGAAGTCACACAACAGTCAGCTCCGGAGAAGGGTGGCACCTCCGACATAGAAGCCGGAGAGATAGTCGAAGAACAGAAGTCCTTGGCTCTTGATATTCCTGTTGCACCTCCATCCCAGGGGGCAGGCAAGGAAATTGTTATCATTGACGCTCCAGCCACCGTATCGGCCAGCGCTATTGTTCCCCACCGCAGTGGATTGCAGCTCATGCCATCGTCATCTTCCGGGATGGCTGATGATATCTGGGCTGCTGTGGATAGTAGAGTGGAGTTTGAACTGCCCGAGACGTCACCACTGGGTCTTCAATCTTCAAATGACCTTGTGTGGCAGTTTTTGGGGACTCTTCAACAGACCATAACGGCTAGCAGGGATTTAACTTATGTTCAGCTGAGGGGCTTGATAGAGCATCTCTCCCGATCGCTGTTGGCCTTTGGTTGCCCTATAGACGATTGGACTCCGCGGGTAGTCATGCTCCTGAAGCATGTAAACAGGAGGGAATTTCTAGGCCGGGAAGCAGCTGACCAGCTGGCGGCCATATCATTGGAGCGGGCTGAAAGTCGAGCAGCTCTTATTTCTCTGCAAGAGACTGCGGCGAGGATGAGGGATGAAGCCAATGCCTCTTTACAGCGCCGAAGCTTCTTGACGGCCCGGATGGCGGCATTACAGGCCAAACTTTCAAGGGTAGAGGCCGAACTTGAAGAAGTAGATCGCCTGGGAGTCCAGAAGGCGGAGGATGCAGAGATGGACGAGGGACAAGCTGCTTCCCTCGAGGAGAAGCTATCTGAGCTGGAGGCCACCGAGTTCCGATTGCAAGAACTGACCCGCCATCCTTCCCTGGGTATTCCTGCGCTGGAGGACATCTTCCGACGCCCTATGCCGTAGTCTTTTTTTCTCTCTATTTGCTCCCTTTTTGACGCACTTCATGTACTCCGGGGGATGGCCCGTGTAACATGTACCTTTTACTTCATAGTAATGGAAAATCTCCATCGTGCTTTTTGAATGAAGACTCCATCTTGTCATTATTCTTTTCTCTTCCATTCGCCCGTTGTTTCTAATCCGAGTGTATGAGTCACTAGGGCAGGAGAGCGCTCACGCCTTCAGCAAAGGGGTGAGGTGTTCGCTCCACCGCGCCGTGACTTTTCTCGAGACTAACAACGGCCTATGCCAGCCGAGAGTCCGGGGGACTCAAGAGGGTATATCAAAACTGGCGGGTAAGCGGTCCTGCCGAGGATGGCAAGACCCGAGAATGGGTAGCGACCGGTCCTGTCGATGATGACGAAGGTCAAAAAAGGATAGACGGTCTTGACGATGATGACAAGAACCGGACTAGGGGAGCGACCGATCTTGCCGATAGTGACAAGGGTCGAAAAGGGTAGACGGTCTTACCGATGGTGACAAAAACCGGATAGGGTAGTGACCGATTTTTCGATGGTGACAAGGGTCGAAGAGGGTAGACGGTCTTGCTGATGGTGACAAAAACCGGGTAGAGTAGCGACCGATCTTGCCGATGGTGACAAGGGTCGAAGAGGGTAGACGGTCTTGCCGATGGTGACAAAAACCGGATAGGGTAGCGACCGATCTTGCCGATGGTGACAAGGGTCGAAAAGGGTAGACGGTCTTGCCGATGGTGACAAAAACCGGGTAGGGTAGCGACCGATCTTGCCGATGGTGACAAGGGTCGAAAAGGGTAGACGATCTTGCCGATGGTGATAAAAACCGGATAGGGTAGCGACCGATCTTGTCGACGGTGACAAGGGTCGAAAAGGGTAGACGGTCTTGCCGATGGTGACAAAAACCGGATAGGGTAGCGACCGATCTTGCCGATGGTGACAAGGGTCGAAAAGGGTAGACGGTCTTGCCGATGGTGACAAAAACCGGATAGGGTAGCGACCGATCTTACCGATGGTGACAAGGGTCGAAAAGGGTAGACAATAGATGTATATAGGCGGGATATCGGATGAAAATTCCCCGTCGACCTCGTAGGGGGTCTTCCGGACAGAGAATGAATCATCACTATTCATCATTCAATTTTTTATTCACATTACTGACCTAAGCGCTCTTTCAGGTTTTCACCGAAGCCAGCCCCCTCTTGCTTTTACCCGCGCGCCCTTTCGGGTTTTCACGCGGCAGGGTACCCAATTTTTGCCTGCGACGCCCTTTCGGGTTTTCGCCACAGCTAGGTTATAGCCATTTTTGCACTTGTCCTGATATGGGAGCAAGTCTGGCGGGGTATCTCTATTTTTAACCCCATTTTCTTTTCTTTCTTTTTTTTTTGAATTCGGGATGTAGAAGAACTAGACCTCGAAAATATTGACTGGCCTTGTCGATGATGACAAGGATTGGACCCTGCTTCGGTCTGTCGACACTGGTTAGATATTGAAGCAAAGGATATAGTCTATTAACAAGGATGTAAGATCCGAGCTAAGGGTAAAGATCGACCGGTCTCGCCGATGATGATGAGGGTCGAACGTGGGTTTATTCATCGGCATGGGCCACATGCCGAGGCAAAGGTAGGGTTATTAACGGGGACGGAAAGTCCAAGTTAAGGGTAGAGATAGACCGATCTCGTCGATGATGATGAGGGTTGACCATGGGTTTATTCATCAACATGGGTCACATGCCGAAGCAAAGATGGGATTATCAACAGGGACGTAAGGTCCAAGTTAAGGGTAGAGATCGACCGATCTCGCCGATGATGACGAGAGTCGAATGTGGGTTTATTCATCAGCACGGGTCACATGCCAAAGCGAAGATGGGATTATCAACAGGGACGTAAGGTCCAAGTTGAGGGTAGAGATCGACCGATCTCGCTGATGATGACGAGGGTCGAATGTGGGTTTATTCATCAGCACGGGTCACATGCCGAAGCGAAGATGGGATTATCAACAGGGACGTAAGGTCCAAGTTGAGGGTATAGATCACCCGACCTCGTCGATGATGACGAAGGTCGAATGTGGGTTTGTTAAAGGATTTCCGGTGGGAGTTTGATGGTTGTCCCTTTCGGAGTTTCATTGGGTGGAGAATAGGAGAAGAATTTGGAAATTACCACTTTACTGACTCAAGCGCCCTTTCGGGTTTTCGCCGGAGCCAACCCCCTCTTGCTTTTGCCCGCGCGCCCTTTCGGATTTTCACGCGGCGGGGTACCCGATTTTGCCTGCAGCGCCCCTTCGAGTTTTCGCCACAGCTGGGTTATAGCCATTTTTGCACTTGTCCTAATATAGGAGTAAGTCTGGCGGGGTATCTCTATTTTTAACCCCATTTTCTTTTCTTTCTTTCTTTTTGTGATATGTATAGGGTGGCAGGTCGAAGTGTGATGTTCGACTCCTGGTCGACAGCAGATGGACCGTAGTGGCAACAATGTGAGAATGCCAGCTAGGGCACAAAGTCTTCAGCCGACACGGGTTTATTCGTTAGCGGGGAGATAATGCTAACGCAAGGAAGGACTTTCGTGCCAATCCGAACGTAAGGCTCGTAATGGCGGTGCGACGTATCCTTTGGAAGCTTGATCAGGGCAGAATGCCACTAGACCAAGGAAAAGGTAGCTCGATTAGGGCGAAATGCCACTGGACCAAGGGAAGGTAGCTCGGTTAGGGCGGAGTGCCACTAAACCAAGGAAAGGGTAGCTCGATCAGGGCGGAATGCCACTGGACCAAGGAAAGGGCAGCTTGATCAGGGCGGAATGCCACTGGGCCAAGGAAAGGATAGCTCGTTTAGGGCGGAATACCACTGGACCAAGGAAAGGGCAGCTCGATCAGGGTGGAATGCCATTGGACCAAGGAAAGGGTAGCTCGATCAGGGCGGAATGCCACTGGACCAAGGAGAGGGTAGCTCGGTTAGAGCGGAATGCCACTGGACCAAGGGAAGGTAGCTCGGTTAGGGCGGAATGCCACTAAACCAAGGAAAAGGTAGCTCGATCAGGGCGGAATGCCACTGGACCAAGGAGAGGGTAGCTCGGTTAGAGCGGAATGCCACTAAACCAAGGAAAAGGTAGCTCGATCAGGGCGGGATGCCACTGGAACAAGGGAAGGTAGCTTGATCAGGGCGGAGTGCCACTAGACCAAGGAAAGGATAGCTCGGTTAGGGCGGAGTGCCACTAAACCAAGGAAAGGGTAGCTTGATTAGGGCGGAATGTCACTAAACTAAGGAAAAGGTAGCTCGATCAGGGTGAAATGCCACTGGACCAAGGGAAGGTAGCTCGGTTAGGGCGGAGTGCCACTAAACCAAGGAAAGGGTAGCTCGATCAGGGCGGAACGCCACTAAACCAAGGGAAGGTAGCTCGGTCAGGGCGGAGTGCCACTAAACCAAGGAAAAGGTAGCTTGGTTAGGGCAGAGTGCCACTAAACCAGGAGAAGGATAGCTCGGCTAGGGCGGAGTGCCACTAAACCAAGGAAAGGGTAGCTTGGTTAGGGCGGAATGCCACTAAACCAAGGAAAAGGTAGCTTGGTTAGGGCGGAGTGCCACTAAACCAAGAAAAAGGTAGCTCGGTTAGGGTGGAGTGCCACTAAACCAAGGAAAAGGTAGCTCGATCAGGGCGGAATGCCACTGGACCAAGGAGAGGGTAGCTCGGTTAGAGCGAAATACCACTAAACCAAGGTAAGGGTAGCTCGGTTAGGGTGGAGTGCCACTAAACCCAGGAGAAGAGTAGCTCGGTTAGGGCGGAGTGCCACTAAACCAAGAAGAGGTGTAGCTTGATCAGGGCAGAATGCCACTAGACCAAGGGAAGGTAGCTTGATCAGGGTGAGATGCCACTAAACCAAGAAAATGGTAGCTTGATCAGGGTGAGATGCCACTAAACCAAGAAAAAGGTAGCTCCGACCGATCACTCGGGACATGTCGGCTGCGCTGCATGATACAGCTTAATGTGTTTTCCGTTGAGGGGAGAGAACTGAATGACTCCTTTGTGGTCTACAAGGACGTAGGCACCCCCTACATATACTCGGCGGACGATATACGGCCCGACCCAGTTTTCGACCAGCTTCCCTTTGGGGTTGGAGGCCATCACTTCTTTTCTTTTGACCATTACCAGGTCTCCTTTCTCGAATTCTCGACCCTTGACTAGCTTGTCAAAAGCACAGGCCATGCGAGCTTGGTAGAGTTGGATGTTTTGCTGTGCCCGGAGGCATTTTCCTTCGAGCTCAGCGAGCTCCACCAATCTTCTTTCTGCATTGGTCTGCTCACCACTGACTAGTCCGTGCTGGATGTTAGGATCGGTGCAAGTATTCAGAGGGGGGTGAATGAATATTTCCTCTTAAAAACCTTTTCACCCAGTTAAAATTTCGCTTACTAAAAATGCTCGTTCGCAAACCAAATATACTTGAAAGCAACTTGGCAGTAGTGAAACAACCAAACACAAAGTGAGGTCACTAGGGGGCTAACCAGACAGATTTACTCAATTTGAAAACTAATTAACTCTTCTGCTCAACCAGAAGGTAAACACAAGGAGCGCCCCTATGCAATCACCTAGCGGAAGCACAAAAAGACAATCACACCACTGCACAATAGATTTTTAGGTGGTTCGGTCCAGCAGACCTACATCCACCCCACACTCAACCCGAGTGTGGCTTCCACTAGCTCACGCTAGAAACCGCAGACTCAATCTGCAATAGGTGCTGCCACACAGCTTGACCAGGGGAACAACCTCCCCTCTTCCTCCCAACCGGAGGGACACCCCAAGTGACTCTCAGCCACTTGGAAATCAGAGACCGAAGTCTCTCTTCCTCCAGACCAGGAGGGAACCAACCGGTGACTTCCAGTCACCAGCAAACCAGAGGTGGAAGACCTCTCTTCCTCTAGACCAGGAGGGACCCCTGGACTTGCAATCCACAAGCCCAGAACCGGAGATCAGATCTCCCTTCCTCCAAACCGGAGGGAACCCACAAGTAGCACCCAGCTACTTGCAACCGGAGATATCAATCTCCCTTCTCCTAAACAAACAGGAGGAACCCCGACCTCTCTACAGAGTATCGGAAAATACAGCAAACCAGAAAACAAAGGAAAACAATAAACGAAAATAACTTCAGCAACCAGAAAGCTGAAAGATGAAATGCACAATGTGGCTCTCAATGGAGCTGACTGACCTGGATCTGATCCATGGTCCAGTGAAGACAGATCTTCAAGCAGCTTCTTCCTTCTTCTCCACGAGCTCTCTCGCTCACTCTCTATCTCTCTTTCTTTCTCTTCTGCTCTCTTCCTCTTTCACTCTCTGCTGCACTTCTTCTTCTTCACTCTTTCTTCTCCCTTCACTCGAGCACTATCTCTCTCTCTTTTTCTTCTTCTGCTCTCACTCTCACTCTCTTCTCTGCTCTCTTCTTTTATTTCTTTTCTTCCTTTTTCTGGATCGAAGGCCTTTATGCACTACAGGCTTCTTCTTCGATCACCTTCATCTGAGGACGAAGGGTTCTATTTATAGCAGCAACAACAGGCGGATAGGGCACAAAACGCATGTGCCTCCCACGTTCGATCCAGAATCTTCCAGCCACGTGTCCTTATCAGATTGGTTCCTCTTGTCTCGGATCACGTGCAGCCTAGGAGTGTGGAATGTTCTTCCTCGGACCTATAATGAGATTAAAACCATTAACACTGAGGGCCACAAGAACTAAAGCTGCATGAGGTATGTAATAGTAATACGATGGCACTATACTTGGAATGACACGAGATAGACAAGGTGACTACAAAATGAAATAAGGAAAGAATGACACGAGATACACTGTAATAGAACAGACACAACGAAGAGAATGACAAGAAGTGAGGTTATAAAACAGGAATGACACGAGGTCTAGGAAAGGTGACACGAGGTCTAGGAAAGGTAACACGAAGACATAATAACTAAAAATGACACGAATACAGAGGACTCGAAGACATAAGAGTGACACGAGATGGCACAGAAAACAGCACGAGGTGCTGCAGTGTTCAGTACGCGAAGAAACAACTAACGATATGAAGACGAGGACAACACGGACTGAAACCAACTCGAAGATGAAAGACAAAGCTGACACGAAGTATAGTTACAAAACAAGAAGGACACGAGGTTTTAGGAAAAACAACACGGAGACGAAACAGTAACCGACACGAGTTGAAAATAACACGAAGACAAAAATTGAAATCGACACGGAGTGTGGTCAAAGCGAGAAAGACACGAAGTCTAAAGCGAAAAACCAACACGAAGATAGAATACAAAGAAACGACTCGAAGTTAGGACAACACTAGGAGAAGACTGCACGAAGTGAAAACAACACGAAGACAGAAGATGCCACAGCTATCACGACACGTGATGAAGCAGTGGGACCAGAAAGAAACGACACGAGGAACAACAGTAAGTGACACGAAGTTAAAGAGAAAAACAGCACGAAGACGATGTATGCAACAGTGCAATGTCTAGACTTGAAATCCAATGCAAAAGGCTGTACAAACTTCATGAATAACCCAGTGTATAGACTTGAAGATTGAAGGCGATGTACAGACTTTGATGCCCAAAGGCGATGAACAGTGAATCAGTGTATAGACTTCAAGGTTCATTGAAGAATGTACATACATCAAGAGATGCTTCATGCCAATGTATAGACTTAGACGCAACATGCTATGCAATGTACACACTTCACTGAACAGGATGTGCAGACTTTGTGAGCGCCAAGTGATGTACAGACTTGGATGACCAACGCCAATGTATAGACTTCCAACGTGAGTGATGCGCTGTACAGACTTTGTCTTAGACGCTAAATGAGACTGACAGTGTATACACTTAGCCAATGCAATGCACTGTATGGACTTCTAAGAGACGCTCAATGTACAGACTTACTGCCAATCAATGTATAGACTCTGTAAATGCATATGAATGCTTTATGCAGCAGATAACAGTCTGAACTTCAAATGCAATGACTTACACAACAAAATGACTCACAGTGATTAACAACAAACACCAATCATCAAAACCAAATCAATCATCAAAACCACAACAATGAATGCTTTATGCATCAGTTTAACATGTAGCATGACTGAACATCAAATATGTTAATCTAAACTGAGCAGCAAGATGACTGAACATTTGATTAACTCATATCAACAACCAATCATCAAAATCATCATCAAAATCACAGGGGCACAACAATCTCCCCCTTTTTGATGATGGCAACACTTTCAATATATTGAGTCATTCTGATGATGTGAGGCAATCTGAAGACTCAAATTATTCTCCCCCTTTGACTTCATCAAAAAGAAAATAATTTGAGAAAATAAAGCAGGTGTAAAAGTTCAGTCAATTTCTCCCCCTTGCAAGAATATGATTCTGCCTTTTTGGCAAACAATCTCCCCCTTTGGTATAATCAAGATAAATCATGGTAGATGCAGATGCAGCAAGAAATGCAATACTTTCCCCTGAGTATATGAATGCAAGGTCACAAATGATATGAACATGATTCAGTGTGACAAGGAATGCTCCCCCTAAATAGATGCCAATTGATATGAAATTGATGCAAGACATGGAATCTCCCCCTCAATAAGTGGAATCTTATGAGATGAATGAGAAGGAGACCACAGGGGCAAACAAGGAGAAGTTCAGTTCAGTGAACCAATAACATGAACAGAAGAAATTCAGCCAGACATATTTTTCAAGGATGCTCCAAACACAAGAAATTTAGTCAGATTTTCAAAGAGATATCAATCTCATAAATCTAAAGCATAAGTTTTCAAAGTCTTCTATCATAAGGGCTTATGAATGACATTTATTTGAACAGCATGGTTTAAAGATGATGTATGCAGAGTTTATCAACAAAATTCTGTATTGATATCTAAAGCCATGTTTTAATAAAAATGAACCAAGCCCTCATATTTATCTTGATTATCCTCCCTTTATCTTACACAATCAAATCTATTGACTTCTTTCAGAATTACATGCACTAGTATTGAAATCAAGCAATTATGAAGTCATATTATTTTGTCTAGGGTTGTAGCAATTTGATTTTAGCATCAATATTCAGATATTTCAATCTTTTGAATAATTTTCTTGCTACAGTTTTACGAGCACTCTAGTTCAGTTCACACCTTGTAGCTAGAGGATATACCTTGATTAGAGGCCAATATCCCTAAGCACTTAGTGTGACTAACTGTCATGCTATATATGAACAGAGATAGCATTTACACATCATGATGCACTCCAAATCATTTCTTGATGAGTGAGTTGTATTTCTCAGTGTGCATGCCATTGCTCTGCCTGAATTTTCAATAAAATTTATTCTGCAGAGTTGACTAAGACACCTCATGACATAGTCCTTTGGACATGGTTTCTCAGTGATCAAAGTCATTGCTCTGATAACAATTACCCTTTAGACAAAACAGACAAATTCCTTTGCTTCAAGTCAATAATAATTTCATGTACTTAACCAATTGAAGCCATGAATTCAATAATACAGATTTCAGAAGTTTTCAAGATACAGCATGAAACAGATGGTTAAGGTTTATTAAACATGCTTCAGATATTTTTTTTAAGAGATTTTAAAGTCAAACTCATTGAATACATTGAACTTAAACCACATGAGTTATTTTAGTCATTCATAAAAATGTATAATAGAAGATTTCTAGTTCAAAATTTCCAGATTTATGATCGAGATAGCCCATTGAAATCTTCATGAAAGACTGATAGAATTCTGAAGCCAAGCGATACCAATTGTTACCAATTGATAGGAGAGATTTTGAAGCTTAGTGTTTTCAAATTATGATCAAGGCCTGTCAACAAAATCAGTAAGAGAGGATATGCAATGAGTTCTGACCCATGTATGCATTTGACAACCTTTATGCAATTGCAATGACTCCCCCTCACAATATGCATTCAAACTCTCTTTTTGGCATTTCCAATATAGGGAGATGGAATGCACTATATGTATGTAGGGACATGCAAGCACTCAACATTGAATGCTACGCTAGGATATGCAACTTACTCCCCCTGAAAACATGCAATGTTTGCACTGAAAACTGAACATATGAGACCAAATGATTCATGCACATTCAGGTTTTCAATGAATTATGCAACAGACAGTTTTCAAACAGCATTCATATTCAGTTCAGATTTTCAGAAATTTCAGAGTGCATGATCAGAAAATAATGCACATGGCGAATGATGAATGCAAATGCAAAAATAGATTTAACTTGCTATGCATTAAAACTAAAAATAAGAAGAGCATGAAGTTTACCTGAAAAGTTCAGTATGGGGTTTTCTTCTTGAGTGCCTTGGATCATTACCCCCCTTTTTTTTTATTTCAGTCCCAAGGCACACCTGCATAGCAATGTTATTTTGCACAAACAGGTACCCAAGAAGTCTTGGGTCTTGACATGACATTATTACTTCTAACAGGTTTTCTCAATAGATTTTTAACTTGATAGCAAGGAGCAGCCGTTTTCAGATCTAATTTATGCACATTCTTGTTAGCATGACTTCTATGTGCATACACATGAGATTTTCTGTTAACAGAATAAAAATTCTGTTTACCAAAATCGGTTTGGTTTTGATATCCTGTCAGCCAACAGGTTTCAGCCCTGTGACCTGGCTTCCCACAATGATGACATGTAAATTTCGCAACATGGAGTTTAGCAGGGTTATTTTGAACATGCCAACAATTTCCAGCTCTGTGGCCTGGCTTTTCACAGTTATAACATGAAGGTTTTACAAATTATCTTACAGGGAATTTAGCATGTTTGAGATTCATACTTCTACCCTAAATATGCCAACAGTCCTTGACTGTATGGCCATGCTTTCTACAGTGAGAGCAATAAAAGGCATTCTTTTTAAAATTGAGTTCATTATTGCCATATCCCCCTTGGGCATGCCAACAGTCCTTGACTGTGTGGCCATACTTCCCACAGTGATAGCATGCAGAAGACTTTCTATTAGTGGTAGGGAATTTAACAATTTTAGAATTGAATTTTCTACCCTGAGCATGCCAACAATCAATGGCCCTGTGGCCATGCTTTCCACATTCAAAGCATGAAATATAATTTCTTTTAAAAGAACCTGACCAGCATTCAGAGGCCTTGTGACCAATTTTGTTGCAATTAAAACATAATGTGCTGGTTCTTGTTAAAGACATGCTGATTTGTAAGGTGTTTTGTATGATATGAACATGATTTTTCCTTACTACTTGCAAACCAACAATGAGCAGTAGTGTGTCCTACTTTATCATAATTAGAACATGTGACATTCTTTTTCTGACCAGACACAGATTTTCTAGCATGCTTGTTGTCATCTTTTTTCATCACAAAATAGTTACTCATAAGATGTCCATACTTACCACAATAATGACATGAGCCATTTGATTTCTTTAAAATATGGCATTTATCTGATGAGTTTTTAGCATGCAGATTGTTCCTTGGAATTTTTGATGTTTTATGATTTTTATTTTGTTTTTCTGTTTTCTTAGCCTTGTACTGAGGTGGAGATGAGATAGAAGGCTTTTCCTGTTCAGAATATTTGACAAAGACAGTTTTCAGGTTGGCTCCATCAACCTTCCTCATGACTGGACTGTAACCCAGTCCTTCCTTGTTAAAGTTAATCTTTGTTCCCAGTATTTTCTGAACAATGGGCTGTTTGTCTTTTGATGTAGTGGCTACATTTGAAGTATTTACAAAGGATGTCATTACTTTGTTCTGCAAAGCCTTCTTATTTAGATTATTGTAGCCCAAACCTTCCTTTTTGACATTGACTTTTACACCTAGCAGCTTGTCTAGGTTTTTCTGCCCATCAACAAATTTAGACAAGGAAACTTTCAAATCCTGAATTTCATTTTCAAGAGATGCAATGTGTATTTCATAACTAGCGATCTCTTGTTCACTACAATTGACAGCTTCATTCAAAACCTTGTTAGCTGTTTTATATTCTTTAATTTCCTTTCTCAGCTCATCTACCTCTTCAGTCTCGTTTGTACAGATAGCTTTTCCTTTTTCCAATGTGAGAAGTCTTTCAGACATGGCACTGTTTAACAGTTTTAATTTTTCAACTTCTTCTTTAAGCTTATCATTTTGAATTAACTCATTTATTAGAAGCTGATCTTCTGAGTTAACCATGCTTTCTCTCCTAGCTTCAAACTCCCTCAATTCCTTTTGTTGTTTTTCAAAATCTTTCTGTAAATCTATGTTTACAGATTTTATGGCATTAAAATTTTCAATCAGCAAATCATTCTCTCGTTTAAGTTTCTCTAATTGTTCTTCATTTTCTTTAGAGAACTTTCTGAGAGAGTCATCTTCAGATTTTAGATTGTTCAGTTCATAGTAAACACATTCAAGTTCCTTCTTCAATTCTGCATTCTGATTTTTATACATATGATTATCAGACAGACATGCATCATGAGATTGCTTCGTACTTGAACAATTTTTACATGGAGAGCTAGAACTATCTACCCGAGTATTCTTCTTCAACTTTTTATACTGTTTTCTTAACAGTTCATGAGATTCAAATAATTCAGCATATGCATTCTCCCAATCTTCTAGAGAGAAATTCTCGAAGAGATTTACCTCATCATCATCATCTTCTTCAGTTTGATTGCTGCCTTGATCGTTGGCACTTTGATTTCTTCTGTTGGCCATCATGAAGCTGTCCATCTCCTGAGTTCGCTTCAGTGTATCCAGAATATCTTTAGCAGAACTGCAGTCAAAGAAACATGAATGAAAAGCTCTATCAGTAGCTGCCTTCATTAGATTTATTGTTATCTGATTTTCTTCATGCATAGATTTGTGACTGTCAGTCCATTTGGACTTTTTCTTTGGTAGTTCATGTGGACCACGTGAAATTACTTTCCACAGGTCTGGATTCACAGATTTAACATAATTCTTCAAACTGGCGAACCATGCATTAAAGTGCGTACCACTGAAGATCGGTGAATGAGCCATGAGAACACTCAGATTAACGCAACAAGAATATTGATGCACTAAAAGCAAATAAGCACCTAAGACTGCAAGATCGGATCTGCAGGTCGCTGGACCTTGTATGCAGAAACCCGCTCTGATACCAAGTGTTAGGATCGGTGCAAGTATTCAGAGGGGGGGTGAATGAATATTTCCTCTTAAAAACCTTTTCGCCCAGTTAAAATTTCGCTTACTAAAAATGCTCGTTCGCAAACCAAATATACTTGAAGGCAACTTGGCAGTAGTGAAACAACCAAACACAAAGTGAGGTCACTAGGGGGCTAACCAGACAGATTTACTCAATCTGAAAACTAATTAACTCTTCTGCTCAACCAGAAGGCAAACACAAGGAGCGCCCCTATGCAATCACCTAGCGGAAGCACAAAAAGACAATCACACCACTGCACAATAGATTTTTAGGTGGTTCGGTCCAGCAGACCTACATCCACCCCACACTCAACCCGAGTGTGGCTTCCACTAGCTCACGCTAGAAACCGCAGACTCAGTCTGCAACAGGTGCTGCCACACAGCTTGACCAGGGGAACAACCTCCCCTCTTCCTCCCAACCGGAGGGACACCCCAAGTGACTCTCAGCCACTTGGAAACCAGAGACCGAAGTCTCTCTTCCTCCAGACCAGGAGGGAACCAACCGGTGACTTCCAGTCACCAGCAAACCAGAGGTCGAAGACCTCTCTTCCTCCAGACCAGGAGGGACCCCTGGACTTGTAATCCACAAGCCCAGAACCGGAGATCAGATCTCCCTTCCTCCAAACCGGAGGGAACCCACAAGTAGCACCCAGCTACTTGCAACCGGAGATATCAATCTCCCTTCTCCTAAACAAACAGGAGGAACCCCGACCTCTCTACAGAGTATCGGAAAATACAGCAAACCAGAAAACAAAGGAAAATAATAAACGAAAATAACTTCAGCAACCAGAAAGCTGAAAGATGAAATGCACAATGTGGCTCTCAATGGAGCTGACTGGCCTGGATCTGATCCATGGTCCAGTGAAGACAGATCTTCAAGCAGCTTCTTCCTTCTTCTCCACGAGCTCTCTCGCTCACTCTCTATCTCTCTTTCTTTCTCTTCTGCTCTCTTCCTCTTTCACTCTCTGCTGCACTTCTTCTTCTTCACTCTTTCTTCTCCCTTTACTCGAGCACTATCTCTCTCTCTTTTTCTTCTTCTGCTCTCACTCTCACTCTCTTCTCTGCTCTCTTCTTTTATTTCTTTTCTTCCTTTTTCTAGATCGAAGGCCTTTCTGCACTACAGGCTTCTTCTTCGATCACCTTCATCTGAGGACGAAGGGTTCTATTTATAGCAGCAACAGCAGGTGGATAGGGCACAAAACGCGTGTGCCTCCCATGCTCGATCCAGAATCTTCCTGCCACGTGTCCTTATCAGATTGGTTCCTCTTGTCTCGGATCACGTGCAGCCCAGGAGTGTGGAATGTTCTTCCTCGGACCTATAATGAGATTAAAACCATTAACACTGAGGGCCACAGGAACTAAAGCTGCATGAGGTATGTAATAGTAATACGATGGCACTGTACTTGGAATGACACGAGATAGACAAGGTGACTACAAAACGAAATAAGGAAAGAATGACACGAGATACACTGTAACAGAACAGACACAACGAAGAGAACGACAAGAAGTGAGGTTATAAAACAGGAATGACACGAGGTCTAGGAAAGGCAACACGAAGACATAATAACTAAAAACGACACGAATACAGAGGACTCAAAGACATAAGAGTGACACGAGATGGCACAGAAAATAGCACGAGGTGCTGCAGTGTTCAGTACGCGAAGAAACAACTAACGATACGAAGATGAGGACAACACGGACTGAAACCAACTCGAAGACGAAAGACAAAGCTGACACGAAGTATAGTTACAAAACAAGAAAGACACGAGGTTTTAGGAAAAACAACACGGAGATGAAACAGTAACCGACACGAGTTGAAAACAACACGAAGATGAAAACTGAAATCGACACGGAGTGTGGTCAAAGCGAGAAAGACACGAAGTCTAAAGCGAAAAATCAACACGAAGACAGAATACAAAGAAACGACTCGAAGTTAGGACAACACTAGGAGAAGACTGCACGAAGTGAAAACAACACGAAGACAGAAGATGCCACGGCTATCACGACACGTGATGAAGCAGTGGGACCAGAAAGAAACGACACGAGGAACAACAGTAAGTGACACGAAGTTAAAGAGAAAAATAGCACGAAAACGATGTATGCAACAGTGCAATGTCTAGACTTGAAATCCAATGCAAAAGGCTGTACAAACTTCATGAATAACCCAGTGTATAGACTTGAAGATTGAAGGCGATGTACAGACTTTGATGCCCAAAGGCGATGAACAGTGAATCAGTGTATAGACTTCAAGGTTCATTGAAGAATGTACATACATCAAGAGATGCTTCATGCCAATGTATAGACTTAGACGCAACATGCTATGCAATGTACACACTTCACTGAACAGGATGTGCAGACTTTGTGAGCGCCAAGTGATGTACAGACTTGGATGACCAACGCCAATGTATAGACTTCCAACGTGAGTGATGCGCTGTACAGACTTTGTCTTAGACGCTAAATGAGACTGACAGTGTATACACTTAGCCAATGCAATGCACTGTATGGACTTCTAAGAGACGCTCAATGTACAGACTTACTGCCAATCAATGTATAGACTCTATAAATGCATATGAATGCTTTATGCAGCAGATAACAGTCTGAACTTCAAATGCAATGACTTACACAACAAAATGACTCACAGTGATTAACAACAAACACCAATCATCAAAACCAAATCAATCATCAAAACCACAGCAATGAATGCTTTATGCATCAGTTTAACATGTAGCATGACTGAACATCAAATATGTTAATCTAAACTGAGTAGCAAGATGACTGAACATTTGATTAACTCACATCAACAACCAATCATCAAAACCATCATCAAAACCACAGGGGCACAACACTGGATGGCAACTCGCAATGAAGGAACTTCAAGTTCAATGGGCACTACAGCTTCCTACCCATAGACGAGGGAGAAAGGTGAACAGCCGATTGGGGTCTTGTAGACAGTACGATAGGCCTAAAGTGCTTCGTACATCCTTTCTTCCAAATCTTTTTTATTAGACTTGACAGTCTTTGCCAGTAGTGTGCATAAGGTCTCGTTAAAGGCTTCTGCGAGTCTACTGGCTTGAGGGTTGTAGGGGGACGATGTCCTCCAGTCGATTTTGTATTTGTCGTCCAGCCGATAAACCTTCTGGTTCCTAAAATGACTGCCATTATCAGAGATGATTCGGCTGGGGATCCCGAACCGAAATATTACATTCTGCCGGAAGAACCTTGCAACTAGTTCTCCCGTCACATCCCTTAGTGCTACCGCCTCTGCCCATCTGGAGAAGCAGTCAGTAGCCGCTAGGATATATTTACAGCCTGATGAGGATGCTGGTAGCGGTCCTACCACGTCCGTGCCCCACTGAGCAAACGGCCAGCTTGGTAGGGTCGGATGCAGCGGCACTAGAGGTCTCCTTGCCACATTAGCGTGTTCTTGACACTTCTGACAAGCTTTGGCAAACCTGCAGCAATCATCAAATATAGTGGGCCAATAGTAACCCAGTTTCTTTATCTCAATTTTCATCTTCGGGCCAGCCTGGTGTGCTCCTGCTGATCCTGCATGGACCTCCTGCATCACCTGTCTTGCTTCTGCTGAAGACAAGCAACGGAGTAGGACTTTCCTTCGGGCATCTGCCATAAGTCGGAACAAGGTCCCGCTTCTCATCTCGTAAGAATCCTTGATCCTCAGGAGCTTCATTCTCTGTTCCTTTTCTTTTGGAAGTTGCTGGTGTTGAAACTAGCGTAGGAGATGCTCTCGCCAATCGGGCTGTTGAACCCCTTCGATGACTGCTACTTCCATCTCTTGTTCATCGGCCAGGACCTCTGTTACGTTGGGGACCTGTCGGCGGTTGATCACTGTTATATTCAGGCTTGTGTCTGGCGGGACCGCCAATGAACTGGCCAGCTTAGCGAGGGCGTCTGCCTGAGCATTCCGACCTCGATTGATGTGCTTGATGCTGATGAAGTAAAATCTTGACATCAGGCGAGTTGCCAACTGGTGATAGGGGAGGAGCTCTTGCTTTCGCACATCAAACTCTCCTTCCAGGTATTTTATAACTAGCATGGAGTCTCCGAATGCTTCCAGCATCTGAATTCCCATGGACAGAGCAGTTTGCAACCCGATTATCAGGGCTTCATATTCTGCTTCATTGTTTGTGCATTGCTTGTTTATGGAACAGGATGTATGCACCACTTCTCCTTCTGGGGATTTCAGGACTATGCCTGCTCCTGCCCTGACTCTGGCTGATCCAGTGGCAGAGGCGTCAATTCTGGAAGCGCCATCAAAGTATAGCTGCCATAAGGCGGGTTGTACTTGAATGGCTTCTAGGGTTTCATCTTCAGGAAGCTCCGGCTCCAACGATCGATCCCCGGGCACTGGGTGCTCAGCGAAGAAGTCTGTAATAGCTTGGCCCTTGACAGCCTTGCGCGGCACGTAGGAGATATCAAACTCCATAAGGATTACCGCCCATTTGCCCAGGCGGCCTTTGAGTGCCGGTTGAGACATGATGTACTTCAGGGGATCCTCTTTGGATACCAAGCTGATTTCATGCAACAACATATAGTGTCGGAGCTTCTTAACTACGAAGATCAGTGCCAAACAGATCTTCTCAATATAAGTATATTTCTCCTCAGTTCTGACCAGTCTCCGACTGAGGTAATAGATGGCTTGCTCTTTCCCTTCTTCATTATTCTGGGCCAGCATTGCCCCCAGTGAATTATGTGTAGCTGCTATATACAGTATCAATGGTCGTCCTTTCATCGGTGCGCCCAGCACTGGAGGAGTTTTCAGATATTCTTTCAGCTTGTCAAAGGCCGTCTGGCAATCTTCATCCCAATAAAAGGGAACCTCTTTCATCATCAACTTGTGAAAAGGCTGACATCGCCCTGACAAATTGGAAATGAACCGCCGGATATAAGCTAAGCGGCCCTGTAGTGATCTCAGCTCGGAGATGTTCCTTGGCGGAGGTAACTCCTGAATTGCTTTGATCTTTGCGGGGTCTATCTCGATTCCCCGATATCGGACGATGAAACCCAGGAATTTTCCGCTCGACACTCCGAACGCACATTTCATGGGGTTCATCTTTAGCTCATGCTGCCTCAGCCTCTGAAAGACAATCCGGAGGTCTTGCAGATGATCTTCTTTTCTTTTGCTCTTGACCACCGGGTCATCTATGTAGTATTCGACCTTGTGGTAGAGCAACTCGTCAAAGATTTTGGTCATTGCGCGCTGATAGGTTACGCCAGCATTCTTCAGTCCGAACGGTATTCTCTTGTAATGATAAATGCCTTTAGGGGTTCGGAAAGCAGTATGGACTCGGTCAGGCTCCGCGATCCAAATCTGATTGTAGCCGGAAGACCCATCCATGAATGACAGGGCTTCATGGCCGGTTGTAGCATCAATCATGACCTCGGTTATTGGCACCGGGAAGTCATCTTTGGGGCAGGCTTTATTTAGATCTCGGAAGTCGACACATATCCGGATCTGTCCATTCTTCTTCTTCACGGGGACGATATTCGCCAGCCACGTGGTGTACTGGTTTTCTTCAACAAATCCCACGTCGATGAGCTTGTCGACTTCAGCACAAATTTGGGTGATGAGTTTCGGCCTCATGCGCCGTGGTGGTTGCTTCACCGGCTCGGCCTCAGGGCTGATTGCCAACTCATGTTGCGAGACAGCGGGGCTTAGAACTGGCATCTCTTTGTAAGTCCAGGCGAAGCAATCCTGGTATTCTAGCAGCAGCTGGATGTACAGCTCCCGTTCTTCTGGGGACAGTTGGGCACTGAGGAAGGTGGGCCTAGGGTCCTCCTCATTTCCCAAGTTGACTTCTATTAGTTCATCGACTGTGGCCTGGCCTCCGTCTTCTATCTCCGGAGGTGCCGGTTGGAGGTCAACGAAGTCTGGAATACCATCTTGAGGGTCGAGCACTTCGACTTCCTCGTCAGACACCGCCAGAGCTTCTTGAGGCTTCTTTATTTCTTGTGCTAGCGGCTGGGTGGATTGTTCTATTAGCAAATCCAGTGCCATCACAGCTTCCAAGGATGAGAGAGCAGCCTTGGTGTTCGTGGATGAGGTTGTAGCCATGATGGGCTGGTAGCTGTTTACTGCCGGACTCGGACAACATACTGGTTTTATAGCAGAAGCTGAGGGAGTCTCACCTTCTGGGACAGTTGTATCTTCCGCAGAAGTGGCTTTTTCTTTCCTGGTAGCTGGCTCCCCTTGTTTGGAGTTGACCAAGGCTTCCCTGATTGGCAGAGAGGGTGTTGAAGTTGTCATTAGTAAGACCCCTGTGGGGGGAAAGACTCCTACTTCTTGAATGTCTTCGGCTTCGCTGCTGCTAGCCGTATCAAATTCGGCTTGAAAGGCCGCTTCTTCAGGATGAACTTGCTCCCAGCATCGGCAAGGGGCCGAGGTTTCTACTTCTTGATTCCCGGACCGAGCCAGTTCAAGATATTCGGCTTCCACCGGATACTCATCAAAGGTTGCCCCCAGAGGGCTATCTTTGTTAGGGTGCTTGGCCCGGATACAGAGGGGGGGTGAATGAATCCTTCTACGAATAATGGATTAAATTTAAAAACCGGATGCTAGATAAGGAAACAGAATGGAACCAATTCTATTCGACTCAAATACAATCACATTGAGCGCACCTATTCAAGCATCTAGCGGAAGCAAACCAGACAATCAAGCCACTGCTCAATAGATTTTTAGGTGGTTCGGTCCTTCAGACCTACATCCACCCCTCACTCCCAACCGGAGTGAGGCTTCACTAGCGAACGCTAGAACCAAGCAGACTCAGTCTGCAAACAGTTGCTGCCACACAGCTTGACCAGGGGAACAACCTCCCCTCTTCCTCCAAACCGGAGGGAACCTCTGGACTTGAATCCACAAGCCCAGAACCGGAGACAAGTCTCCCTTCCTCCAAGCCGGAGGGAACCCACAAGTAGCTCCCAGCTACTTGCAACTGGAGATCAGATCTCCCTTCCTCCTAACCGGAGGGAACACGACCTCAGACCAGAGGATCGGAAAGCACAACAAACCAGAAAACAAAGGAAAAAACAATAAACGAAAATAACTTCAGCAAACAGAAGCTGAAACACGAAATGCACAATTTGGCTCCTAACAGAGCTGACTGGCCTGGATCTGATCCACGGTCCAGTGAAGACAGATCTTCAGGTAAACTTCTTTCTTCTTCTCCACGAGCTCTCTCACTCACTCTCTATCTCTCTTTCTTTCTCTTACACTCTCTTCCTCTTTCACACGAGCACTATCTCTCTCTCTCACTTTTTCTTCTTCTGCTGGATCGAGCTCTCTGTAACACTGCCTTTTCTTTCTTGGCTCAGATCCTTTTTCTATCTGGATCGTGGCTCTCTGTATGAGCTTTTCTTCTCGCCAACTCGATCGACCTTCATCTGTGGACGAAGGCTTCCTTATATAGCATCAGCAGCAGGTGGATAGGGCACAAGACGCGTGTGCCTCCCACGCTTGATCCAGAACTTTCTTGCCACGTGCCTTCATTGCATTTTGTTCCTCTTGTCTTGGATCACGTGCAGCCCAGGTGTGTGAAATGTTCTTCCTCGGACCTGTAATGAGATTAACACCATTAGTCAATCAGAGTTCGCTGCATGCTTATTTAAAGCTAAGGCGCACGAGGTATGTAATGTCAACACAGGGTGACTACTTCACGAGGTTGGAAGTGAACGAACTGTGATACAATGAACAAGGCTAACACAACAAGGAAGATGACACGAGATGCAACTAGAGGACAGAGAGAAGCGACACAAAGTTCACACAGAAAACGACACGAGGTATGCTGTGACAGAACAGACCTAATGAAGAGAACGACACGAGATACACACTATGATAGAGATAATACTTCAAAGAGAACTATACAAAGTGTGGTCAAAGCAAGAACGATACGAGGTCTAGTGAGAAGGACCAACACGAAGACGGTAAGAACAGCACGAAGTGAAGAACAATCGACACGAAGTATAGTGGTGACAAAACCACACACTACACAGAGAACGACACAAGGTGGTGGCACAGAAAGCAACACGAAGTGCTGCAATGTTCTGCACGCAGTGAAACAAAAACGACACGGAGTGAAAAACGACACGAAGACGTGAGAAGGAAAAAACGACACGAAGTGAAAAACGACACGAGGTGAAAACAACACGAAGACATGAAACAACACTTAAGACGAAGTTGACACGGAGTGAAAACGACATGGAGTACATAAAACCAACACGAAGACATATCAACACGAATACGTGGACAAACAGTGACCGACACGAAGTGTGGTTACTAAGTAGGAACGACTCGAGGTCTACAGGAAAACTACTCGAAGTTCATCAGAACTTTTAGAGCAGCTTCAGGAACACGACACGAAGACCTGAGAAGGAAAGACGACACGAAGAGCAACAGTAAATGACACGCGATGAAAACAACAATGACTGACAACGATACGAACTGAACAGAACTAACACGTGTTGAAGACAAAACAAAGATAGAAACAGTCATTGACACGGAGTCAAAATGACACGGGGTTTACTGGGAAACGACTCGAAGTTCATCAGAACAAATCGAGCTGCTACAGTAAACAACACGAAGACAGAACAGTAATTGACACGTGGTGAAACGACACGGAGACAGATCAAAAACCATCACGAAGAATGGTGAAAACAGTACGAAGTAAAGATCAATGACACGACGTGTCACTGAATCAAAACAAACACTACAGAGAAAAACGACACGCAATGTAGAGGAGACAACACAGACGCACGACCTGAAGGACAGTAAACATAAACAACACGCGGTAAGAGAAGACGATACGGCGTGTTGGAAATACAAACAGTACTTAAACTAAAGCGACACGAAGACAAACAGTTCAACACGAGGTGTTATACACAAACATGACGAAGTGCCAACCAACACGAAGACAGTCCTTGTAAATACCTGAAGTGAAGACATATTTCTGAACATTACAAAGACTTATAGTGTTGTCATCATCAAAACATGTAAGGATTCAACAATACTCAACAATCTCCCCCTTTTTGATGGATGGCAACACTATGAGTCTTGAGTCTTTGCAGAGAAAGAGAAAACACTAAATAGCCATTCTCAATGAAAAACACATTAAACATTCTCAACGAGCCTGATTTCTCCCCCTTTGACACCATCAAAAAAAATGAAACAATAAGAATGCAAATGATATGAGTTTTAATTAATAAGTCCAAGAGTGTGATAGAGAAAGCCTCAAAATGGTCACAAAGATACAGAGCATAGTCTGTTCAAGAAAAATATCTGGCTTGTCTGCTAGAAGGGCCACGTGGCCTGCCATGAGGTGGTCTCCCCCTTGGAGAAGCAGAAGTATGTTCTTGAGGTGGAGTTCTGCTGGAAGAAGCTTGACCAGGTGCTGAACCCAAGATAGACTGAAATTCCTTTAGGTCATTTGACAGTTCAGCTAGCCAATATACCACAGAGCTTCTGACCTGTGCCACTTCAGAAATGATGTCTTCTTGGCGAACATTGACAGTTTCATATCTATCAGTCAGAAGTGTCATTTCTGTTAAGAAGGCGGCCAATTTATCATAGACCTGCTGAATACCTGGACCTAGGACACTGGATGACTTCTTCAAAATTTCTAAAGATGTTCTGATCTCATAGCAGTGATCTATAATGGTGGAAGACATTTTGAAGGAAGAGATTTGAACATCTTGCAACTCACTCAGTGCTTTAGCTATCTTTGAACACACCTCCTGCAACCCTTGCATCAGGGATCTGTTGGCATCATCTGAAGCCTTTTTGTTGAGAAGGAATCGTTTCCATTCAGTGAGGAGGGATATCTCGAGCTTCAGTAGCCTGGAATGTACCTGATTTATGTTGAGGGTGACATATGTGAGCAGGTCATCTAATTTCTTATCTTGCTTGTGCATCTGCTGAGTCAGGTTTATGAGAAGCTCTTCAATGTTGGGCGCCCGAGCAGATTCAATGTTGGGTGCCTGTGCAGATAAGAGTCTAGGTGGACCTAGAGGTGTACCAAAAAATTCACTGCCAGGTGCAGTTCTCTCAGCTGCTTCCTCTTGTACTGGCATTTGACTGCTCTCAGCTGGGACCTGAACTTCATCTTCAGCTTGAGTTTCTTTCTGAGGGAATATATCTTCAGGTTCCTCTTCTTCACTTGAAGATTCTGTATCTAGTTCTATGACAGGAACCTTTTCTCTATCTTCCATGAGTTCCTGATCTGCAGGGCTGCCAACTAAGGCCTGCTCAAGACTTTCAGATACGACCAAGTTGGTAGCCTCTTCCAAGCTTCGCTCAACAGTTTCTCTTAAAATTTCATTAACAAAAGCAGCAAGATCTTGATCAGTACTGTCTTGCTCTTTAGCTGGCTGTTCTTCAGGCACTATTACCTCTTCAGATGTCTTCCCAAAAGAATCAAATAGCCCAGCAATAGTTGCATCTAGATCTGTCTGAATGCTTTCGTCAGACAATCTGATGTCCTCAGATGCAGCCTCAACTAGCCTCTGAAAGGAGAAGGATACTTCGGTGGGTGCAGCTGGCAAGGTGGACTCTGGTTGTTCAGCTGGTGTTTCCTGATGATCAATCTCAGAAACTAATTGCTCACCAGTTGGGGCTAAGACTTGAAATTCTTCCAAATGCTCCCCCTGAGTTTGTGATTCCCTGGCCTTTTGGACCTTAACTTGCCCCACCATAGAAGAGTCCTCTAAGCCCAAAAACACTGAAACAAAATTCATATTAAAAATGTTTCGGGCCTTAACTTCTGATGCGGCCTCTCCATCCAAGCAAATCTCAGAATGCTTGAAGATGTTTGTCATATGGGCGGCATAGGGAAGATGTCTCTTGGATCCAATGCATCCCTTCATGACATTAAAAATGATCTCTGGCAGACATATCTTCACATTTTGAATCAGACAAAACAGTAGAAATCTCTGCGTGTCTGTAATTCTTCCTCTAGCCCCAGTCTGTGGGGTGATAATGGAAGCAATGACGTTCTGAAGGAGCTTGTGAAGAGGAGGAAATGACGATGTCTGATAAGCTTTTAGCTTCAACTGCCCCTTATCATGAATGTTACTGGGTTTACCAGTAATGACAGAGAAAGCTTCATGGAGACTGTATCGAAAGCTTCCCTCTACCTCCCCTTTATCTGGAATACCGAGAGCTTTGTGAAGGGAGTCACATGTAACAGTTATCTCGACCCCTTTAACAGATGATAACAAGGTAGACTTGTCTCGGCTCAAGGACAAGTTATTGTAAAATTCCATTACCGGCCTAGGGTAATAGACACGGTGATTTTCTAAGAAATTTCTCCACTCCTGAAACTCAAAGATTTTCAACAATTCTGGAAACTTCGAGACCAAGGTTTCATCTCCGAAATCTATTATTCTAGGAGGAATGATTTTCCCACTTTCTAAGAACACGGTAGACTGAGAAAACCTGGTACCTTGTTCTGAAGAGACTTCCGCAGCAGGTTCTGGCTCAAGACATCTCTGTTGCTTAGATGAAGGCTCTTCAACTATTTCTTTTCCCTTCCTCTTTCTTTCACCCGGAGCTGCTGACCTTTGCTGATCCATCTGCCGGAACTTCCAGAGTATCAACTCTCTCTTGCAGGCTGCTATTGGAAGTGAAGCTAGACTTAAGAAAGGAATAGACCTCTGTGGGGGAAGAAAGTGAGCGGGAAGAGATGGAGATGGGTTTGAAGAAGACGCTCAAGGTAGAGCAGCACGAGGATGAATAGGAAGCGGCAAGGGGAAATAAGGGTTTGAGGTGGAAGGCGTGAGAAACAAGAAGGGTTTTGTCGGGTAGCTTTTTACTCATATCAACTTTTTCTGTAAATACCCAAAATACCCTTAGTCCTGATGTAACGCAACTACAGCATGTTAAAGTTAGCCCTTCAATATGTGGACGGGTTATATTCTTCCAAAAACCAAGGTCAGTTAACTCAAGATATTAAATCAGCATAATCACAAAATTAGCTGTTAAAGTTGCTTAACCTAGAGAGAGACACGATTAAATTGCTCCTTATGTTTGTCAAGCAACGAAATAACACATCAAAGTCAAGCAGATTTCATTTCTTCATTTAATGGACGAGAAGGCATACAGGGTCAACCAATTTGTTGAACACAAGGTAGAATAGTCCCTTTTTACACAAGGAGACATGTTTATCAGACACCAGAAACCCTGGTTACTCAGGACGGACTACCTTTATGCCAATGATATATTTTTTTCTTTTGAGGACTTTCCCCCCCCCTTTTTTTTTAACATTTCTATACAGAGATAGCTAGTTGTATCATGACAGAAACTCTGGACTTCTTTGATCAAGAGTGTCTATTTCTCCACAAAAGCCATTGCTCTGCCACAAAGAATGGCGTATTCCCTGGAGGCACTTCTCATGATTTTAGACAAAAATAGAAATCTTACTTAACACAATTTTATCTCAGAGCTCTCTTTACATAAGTTTCAGTTAAGTCGAGATCCTCAATAAGTTTTTCTCATTTAACAGAAAGTTTTATAATATGTTGACCAACACTTGAGAAGATAACTTAGAAGGATCAAGGACCAAATATAACCCCCAAACATTGAAGTTCTTTATTAACAGGTGTAAATTGTTACACTAGATATTGGGTGGTTTAAGGTATACAGATCATATCTGATAAGAGCAAGAAGACTGCACCCACAATTTCTTCGAGAGAGAATCTGAACCAAGAGTGATAGGTGAGAGATAAGGAGGTGGCTGATCGAATAGAGAGAGATGAGATGAGATGAGCAGCACTCCTATCAGCAAGCCAACAAGTGAGAGATCACTCAAGACATTAGGCACTAAGGACATATCCAAATATAGTATTTTTGAAGTAGTTCAATCTCACATCCAGAGAAACTCTTGGGCAACAGACTGCAACCTCTTGAGATGACTGATCTTAAAACCACATTAACTGCATCGGCTGACAAAAATCTTCAGAAACCAAATAGCCTGACAAGCTCCTCTTCAGCCCACTCAAGGACAACTCACACACGACTCTTGGAAGTGTTAATTATTTAAAGAATGCAGTGTTTGCCACGAAAATTAAACAAGTGTGTTTATGAGTTATGCATAAACAGACTCCCCTGATCAGCAGAATGACTTATGGTACTAGGCGGAGCATTTGGTCTAAGAGACCACCTCACACATAGTAAGAACCTCCTGACAGATTTCTCTGTCTTTTGGTAGCTTACCATTTGATATACCAAAGAGGTCATGGATAACAGGGTAACCTCAACAGTCCTATAAGCAATTCAGATTTCCAAAGAAATAGCAAGATATGCAAGAATGCATCAAACCAGATATGCAGTAAGTTTCAAAATGGGACATGTAGAGAGATTACCTGAAAATTGTGAGAATGGGGTTTTCATTCTTGAGTGCCTTGGATCATTTCCCCTTTTATTCCAGTCCCAAGGCACACCTGCAAAACAAAGTTTATTTTGCGCAAACAGGTACCCAGGAAGTCTTGGGTCCTGTCCTGACATTATCACTCCTAGCAGGTTTTCTTAGCACATTTTTAACTTGATAGCAAGGAGCAGTAGTTTTCAGATCTGGGTTATGCACATTATTATGAGCATGAATTGTATGTGCATTAGCATGGAAATTTCTGTTATTTGCATTACCAAACTGTTTTCCATAATCAACACATTCAAAGTTTTTCTTTTTGAAAACCACTTTGTTCTTTCTAAGAGCATTTGTACTAGCAGGAAATCTATACTTTCCAGAACTGAAATTTTTCCTTTGAGCATGCCAACAATCAATGGCCCTGTGGCCATACTTTCCACATTCAAAGCATGAGATAGAATTTCTTTTAAAAGAACCTGACCAGCATTCAGAGACCTTGTGACCAATTTTGTTGCAATTAAAACATATAATGTGCTGGTTCTTGTTATAGACATGCTGATTTGCAGAGTGTTTTGTATGATATGAGCATGATTTTTCCTTACTACTTGCAAACCAACAATGAGTAGTAGTGTGTCCTACTTTATCACAATTAGAACATTTGACATTCCTTTTCTGACCAGACACAGATTTTCTAGCATGCTTGTTGTCATCTTTTTCCATCACAAAACAGTTACTCATAAGATGTCCATACTTACCACAATAATGACATGAGCCACTTGATTTCTTTAAAACATGGCATTTATCTGATGAGTTCTTAGCATGCAGATTGTTCCTTTGAATTTTTGATGTTTTATGATTTTTATTTTGTTTTTCTGTTTTCTTAGCCTTGTACTGAGGTGGAGATGAGATAGAAGGCTTTTCCTGTTCAGAGGATTTGACAAAGACAGTTTTCAGGTTGGCTCCATCAACCTTCCTCATGACTGGACTGTAACCCAGTCCTTCCTTGTTAAAGTTAATCTTTGTTCCCAGTATTTTCTGAACAATGGGCTGTTTGTCTTTTGATGTAGTGGCTACATTTGAAGTATTTACAAAGGATGTCATTACTTTGTTCTGCAAGGCCTTCTTATTGAGATTATTGTAGCCCAACCCTTCCTTTTTGACATTGACTTTTACACCTAGCAGCTTGTCTAGGTTTTTCTGCCCATCAACAAATTTAGACAAGGAAGCTTTCAAATCCTGAATTTCATTTTCAAGAGATGCAATGTGTATTTCATAACTAGTGATCTCTTGTTCACTACAATTGACAGCTTCATTCAAAACCTTGTTAGCTGTTTTGTATTCTTCAATTTCCTTTCTTAGCTCATCTACCTCTTCAGTCTCGTTTGTACAGATAGCTTTTCCTTTTTCCAATGTGAGAAGTCTTTCAGACATGGCACTGTTTAACAGTTTTAATTTTTCAACTTCTTCTTTAAGCTTATCATTTTGAACTAGCTCATTTATTAGAAGCTGATCTTCTGAGTTAACCATGCTTTCTCTCCTAGCTTCAAACTCCCTCAATTCCTTTTGTTGTTTTTCAAAATCTTTCTGTAATTCTATGTTTACAGATTTTATGGCGTTAAATTTTTCAAACAGCAACTCATTCTCTCGTTTAAGTTTCTTTAGTTGTTCATCATTTTCCTTAGAGAGCTTTCTGAGGAAGTCATCTTCAGATTTTAAATTGTTCAGCTCAGAGTGAACACATTCAAGTTCCTTCTTCAGTTCTGCATTCTGGTTTTTATACATATGATTATCAGACAGACATGCATCATGAGATTTCTTCGTACTTGAACAATTTTTACATGGAGAGCTAGAACTATCTACCCGAATACTCTTTTTCAACTTTTTATACTGTTTTCTTAACAGTTCATGAGATTCAAATAATTCAGCATATGCATTCTCCCAATCTTCTAGAGAGAAATTCTCGAAGATATTTACCTCATCATCATCATCTTCTTTAGTTTGATTGCTGCCTTGATCGCTGGCACTTTGATTTCTTCTGTTGGCCATCATGCATCTGTCCACATCTATCTCCTGAGTTCGCTTCAGTGCATCCAAAATATCTTTAGCAGAACTGGATTCAAAGAAACATGAATGAAAAGCTCTATCAGTAGCTGCCTTCATTAAATTTATTGCTATCTGATTTTCTTCATGCATGGATTTGTGACTGTCAGTCCATTTGGACTTTTTCTTAGGTAGTTCATGAGGACCATGTGAAATTACTTTCCACAGGTCTGGATTCACAGATTTAACATAACTCTTCAAAACAGCGAACCATGCATCAAAATGCGTACCACTGAAGATCGGTGGATGGGCCATGAGAACACACAGATTAACGCACAAGAATATTGAAGCACTAAAAAGAAATAAGCACCTAAGATTGCAAGATCGATCTGCAGGTCGCTGGACCTTGTAAGCAGACACCCGCTCTGATACCAACTGTTAGGGTGCTTGGCCCGGATACAGAGGGGGGGTGAATGAATCCTTCTACGAATAATGGATTAAATTTAAAAACCGGATGCTAGATAAGGAAACAGAATGGAACCAATTCTATTCAACTCAAATACAATCACATTGAGCGCACCTATTCAAGCATCTAGCGGAAGCAAACCAGACAATCAAGCCACTGCTCAATAGATTTTTAGGTGGTTCGGTCCTTCAGACCTACATCCACCCCTCACTCCCAACCGGAGTGAGGCTTCACTAGCGAACGCTAGAACCAAGCAGACTCAGTCTGCAAACAGTTGCTGCCACACAGCTTGACCAGGGGAACAACCTCCCCTCTTCCTCCAAACCGGAGGGAACCTCTGGACTTGAATCCACAAGCCCAGAACCGGAGACAAGTCTCCCTTCCTCCAAGCCGGAGGGAACCCACAAGTAGCTCCCAGCTACTTGCAACTGGAGATCAGATCTCCCTTCCTCCTAACCGGAGGGAACACGACCTCAGACCAGAGGATCGGAAAGCACAACAAACCAGAAAACAAAGGAAAAAACAATAAACGAAAATAACTTCAGCAAACAGAAGCTGAAACACGAAATGCACAATTTGGCTCCTAACAGAGCTGACTGGCCTGGATCTGATCCACGGTCCAGTGAAGACAGATCTTCAGGTAAACTTCTTTCTTCTTCTCCACGAGCTCTCTCACTCACTCTCTATCTCTCTTTCTTTCTCTTACACTCTCTTCCTCTTTCACACGAGCACTATCTCTCTCTCTCACTTTTTCTTCTTCTGCTGGATCGAGCTCTCTGTAACACTGCCTTTTCTTTCTTGGCTCAGATCCTTTTTCTATCTGGATCGTGGCTCTCTGTATGAGCTTTTCTTCTCGCCAACTCGATCGACCTTCATCTGTGGACGAAGGCTTCCTTATATAGCATCAGCAGCAGGTGGATAGGGCACAAGACGCGTGTGCCTCCCACGCTTGATCCAGAACTTTCTTGCCACGTGCCTTCATTGCATTTTGTTCCTCTTGTCTTGGATCACGTGCAGCCCAGGTGTGTGAAATGTTCTTCCTCGGACCTGTAATGAGATTAACACCATTAGTCAATCAGAGTTCGCTGCATGCTTATTTAAAGCTAAGGCGCACGAGGTATGTAATGTCAACACAGGGTGACTACTTCACGAGGTTGGAAGTGAACGAACTGTGATACAATGAACAAGGCTAACACAACAAGGAAGATGACACGAGATGCAACTAGAGGACAGAGAGAAGCGACACAAGGTTCACACAGAAAACGACACGAGGTATGCTGTGACAGAACAGACCTAATGAAGAGAATGACACGAGATACACACTATGATAGAGATAATACTTCAAAGAGAACTATACAAAGTGTGGTCAAAGCAAGAATGATACGAGGTCTAGTGAGAAGGACCAACACGAAGACGGTAAGAACAGCACGAAGTGAAGAACAATCGACACGAAGTATAGTGGTGACAAAACCACACACTACACAGAGAACGACACAAGGTGGTGGCACAGAAAGCAACACGAAGTGCTGCAATGTTCTGCACGCAGTGAAACAAAAACGACACGGAGTGAAAAACGACACGAAGACGTGAGAAGGAAAAAACGACACGAAGTGAAAAACGACACGAGGTGAAAACAACACGAAGACATGAAACAACACTTAAGACGAAGTTGACACGGAGTGAAAACGACATGGAGTACATAAAACCAACACGAAGACATATCAACACGAATACGTGGACAAACAGTGACCGACACGAAGTGTGGTTACTAAGTAGGAACGACTCGAGGTCTACAGGAAAACTACTCGAAGTTCATCAGAACTTTTAGAGCAGCTTCAGGAACACGACACGAAGACCTGAGAAGGAAAGACGACACGAAGAGCAACAGTAAATGACACGCGATGAAAACAACAATGACTGACAACGATACGAACTGAACAGAACTAACACGTGTTGAAGACAAAACAAAGATAGAAACAGTCATTGACACGGAGTCAAAATGACACGGGGTTTACTGGGAAACGACTCGAAGTTCATCAGAACAAATCGAGCTGCTACAGTAAACAACACGAAGACAGAACAGTAATTGACACGTGGTGAAACGACACGGAGACAGATCAAAAACCATCACGAAGAATGGTGAAAACAGTACGAAGTAAAGATCAATGACACGACGTGTCACTGAATCAAAACAAACACTACAGAGAAAAACGACACGCAATGTAGAGGAGACAACACAGACGCACGACCTGAAGGACAGTAAACATAAACAACACGCGGTAAGAGAAGACGATACGGCGTGTTGGAAATACAAACAGTACTTAAACTAAAGCGACACGAAGACAAACAGTCCAACACGAGGTGTTATACACAAACATGACGAAGTGCCAACCAACACGAAGACAGTCCTTGTAAATACCTGAAGTGAAGACATATTTCTGAACATTACAAAGACTTATAGTGTTGTCATCATCAAAACATGTAAGGATTCAACAATACTCAACAATCTTCAGTAGGATAGAAGGCGGAGATAGTATCCACCTCGTACCGCCCACTGTAATAATATTCCTCCAGGGTGAAGCCCAACCCTGGATGTTGAGAGACACGTCTCATTTCCTTATCCAGATTTGTAGGATACCACATCTTCTGGAAAGCTTCTTTGCACTTTTGAGACTGATCAGGAGCAAGGTGTAGCTTCTAAAATATTCTGGCCATCCGATCGGTCGTGAATGCCAGACCTTGGACAGGAACCCGCTGGTTGGCTAGATCTTCAGGGAGGCTGCAGTCTGTGTCTTCCCGAGTGGGATGCTCCTCAGTTGTATAGAACAAGCTGTAGGGCCCATCTTCCTGTTGTGAGCGACGTCACGCGGTTCGGGGAGCGGAGAAGACGCGGAGCGCGCAGGCTCCTCTTTTGTTTGCTGCAACACAGAAATAAGAGAAGAGAGAAGGGGCCACCACGGGAGATTGCTCCGGCGGGGCGAGCGGGACAAATGTAATATAGCAAGATATGGGGGTTAAACGGCCATAGCGGGAAGTGACTCGCCGCGGCCTCGGGGGGACGGAATGGTGCAGAAATTAAATAGCAAGAATTGAAACGGCCATTGGGGAAGTGACTCACCGCGGCCTCGAGAATATGAATAGATAAGAATATAACATATAAGAACGGGAATTTAAACGGCCATTGGGGAAGTGACTCGCCGCGGCCTCGAGAATATGAGCAGAATATAACAGAATATAAAGAGAATATAAGAACGGAAATTTAAACGGCCATTGGGGAAGTGACTCGCCGCGGCCTCGAGAATATGAATAGATAAGAATATAACATATAAGAACGGGAATTTAAACGGCCATTGGGGAAGTGACTCGCCGCGGCCTCGAGAATATGAGCAGAATATAACAGAATATAAAGAGAATATAAGAACGGAAATTTAAACGGCCATTGGGGAAGTGACTCGCCGCGGCCTCGAGAACAAGATGTGATCGCCAGGGGCCAAAAGACCCCAAAATAAATAAAGTGATCGCGCCTACCTCAAGAGCGGGAGATGGCGGGTTGCTCCTTCCTCCCCCTCGGCCGGCCGACGGAGAGGGCTTTCCTTGGTTACCCTTGCAAAACAGTAGACAATAAACGAACGGAATTAGAAAATGGCAGTGTAGTAACAATTCCTTGCAATAAAAGTAACGAGATTGTGACCTGACACACACCTGGTTGGTGTGGTTTTAAACCCCTCTCGGACTCGAGTAGGAGGAAAATGCGATGATGAATGCAAGAAGTATGCAAGAGACGGCGCCCTTATGTAGGGAGATAGAGGATGCAGTATGATGAATGTAAAGAACTATGGAGAAAAAGGGGAAGAAAATGCTTATTGGATGAGCCGAGGGTGAGATTCGGCGGAGCTCTGGTAGCGTGGGGATGACGTGGAAGCGCGGTGGATGAAGACGACCTTCCTCTCGCGAGCGTGGGCACCCGAGAAGCCGGCAGAACCTCCACCTACAAAAGACCCCACGGGTTAGAAATGACTCTGTAGCCTCTGGGCTCCGGCAGCCTATCGGATCTCTTAGAAGCTCCTCCAGAACTGAGGGGGTGGGCCTCTATTTATAGGGCTCCGGAGGGTGGAGGCGTCCAGAACCCTGGACACCTCCATCAGGGGCGAACTAATATTTTATTCTATTTTTATTTATTTTTTCAGAATAATTTTGTGGAGGCGTCGAGGGCCCCGGACGCCTCCAACAGGTCCACCGAACCCCACCGACGGCCGCACGCGGTTTGGCACAACGCGTGGTTTTGTGAGCGGCGCCTCGTGATTCAGAAATGGACGCGTCCAGCTGGCTGGACGTCTCCATAATTTGGATTTTTCACACACGACAAACCGTCGTTCGGTGGCCGGCGCCCGTGAGGGAGTTGATGGAGGCGTCCAGGGGCCTGGACGCCTCCATAACTATATTTTTTTATTTTTTTATTTTGTTTTTATGCCAAAGCTGGCATTTTATATTTTTTTACTTATTTTTATGGAGGCGTCCAGGGGCCTGGATGCCTCCATTAATATATTATTTTTTATTTGATTTTGGGCTGGGAAAAATAAATTAAAAGAATGGGGGCGTCCAGGGGCCTGGACGCCCCCATAAAGACCCACCCGGGTCCTCAGTTCAGGCGTTGGCGGCCGCCCGGCAGACACCCTTTCTGGTTTCGGAACCTCTGATGCGTCCGACTGGTGTTGATGCCGTCCGAATGCCGTGACGAGATGATTCTGGATGCTGAAAAAGGTAGAAGAAGACCCAAGAAAAGGAAACACTTAAGAGATTCGAAATGCGTAAGCCGTCGCGGGGCGTCGTATAGTAATATGAGACTTTCTCAGGAGACGTCAGGAATGGCGTGTCTACAGCTGCCCCGCCTTGGCGTCTGCTTTGCAAGGGAGTGACACGTAGTGGAATGGTATCGTAGTGGAGTGAAATGAAGTGGGAGCGGACTGATAAGTTGATGCCAAGGTGTGATGAGACACGCTTTTGACGTTACTATCTGGAATCTTTCCTGAAGTTTCAATGAGGCGACCTTGAAGAAGGTCTTTCAAGTCTTGACGGTTGCTTGGACGGAGATCAAATAAGGGAGGGTGAAATGTGCACTCAGGCACGAAAATAAAGGAGACCAACTTCTCGGTGTGGAAGTACCTGGGTCATAAACCTGCAGGTTTCACCTTTGGGGAGCGGTTACCAGCCAATGTGGAAGTGCTGCAGCCAAGGTGGGTCAAACAAGGTAAAAAGTAAAGAAATATCTGAGAGTCTGTCCAAACAAGGGTCTCCTTTGGAAGAGCAACGTAGGGCCGTTTCAAGGAAACTCAGTATTTCATTCGGAGTGGAATATCTCATATTTGTAAGAATTGAAGCACAGCGGCTTTCGCAATCGAATCACTTGAATGATCTTCCGCAATAAATCAAAGTCCTATATGAATGCATGCTGGGCTTAAAGAAAATTTTAAAACAAACTAAAATAGAAAATAGCCAAGGATAATATTGTCAACTTGTTAAGAATGGGTCAGGATACCGATCCGGTGAGCCGACACTGGGCTGGGGCCCATTTATCCGCGCACCAACTCACTGAATGGAACCGTCGTCCCCATGCTACCACAAGTTAACGGCCTATCCGTACAACCCAAATTCTTCGGGATCATCACTGTTTTTGTTGAAGGGGAACTCAAATCCCGGATTCGTTCGGGCCGCAAGGTCCTTGACATGTTCTAGTAGCGTAGGTATCATATACTATGATGCATGACATGGTGGGACCAACCATTGAAAGGTGGGACAGGAGACAGGACAAAGACATCCGTTAGTAAAACCTGCACAGACTAGCAAAGGTTAGCAACATCAGAAAGTAGCAGAATCATAACAGAATCGCACCACAATGGAAAGGAGATCTAGCCAAAATCCTGACATTGACCGCTGATGTGACATGTTCCGTCCTGTAGCGCCTTACCCTTTCTATAAGAACTCCCCTTAGGCTAGTTCATTCAAATGCACCAAGGTGGGTTTTGGAAGCTCAGGAGAGGAAGGAGAGGAGAATCTAGAGATTTTAGGATGGAAGGAGAGTCTTCCCGCGTTATGAAGAGGAGCAGGCCTAGCGGCGAGATCAGGCGACTCTCCGACCTCGAGGGTCATCTGAGTGGGACGATCATATCGCATATGGTAAGCCGATTCTTTTCAAATTTCTCCACGTGAGCCTTCTTCTTACTTCCTTCATTTCTTCTTCTTTCTTTTCTCTTCCAGCCATATCCACTCTTCCCAGGCCCGAGGAAGTTTTCCAAACTGCCATGGCTTTCAAAGCTAACTTCCAACATCTCCATCGGCATGAGGGCCATACTCTCGAAGTGGCATCTGCAGGGGCTCCTTATTCACGCCAAACACTACGAGAAGATTCGTATGGACTGGGCGGCTATGGGCGCACTAGTGGAGATCTGGCATCCCCAGACCCACACTTTTATCTTCCCGACCTTCGAGGTGACCATCCTCTCGAGGAGGTGGAACTTCTGCTCGGATTGAAGAAATTCAAGAGTGACGGGAAGGTGAAGGCTATGCGGATGCTGACACGGGGGACTTCCGAAAGCGTCCTTGGAAGCTTCATGCCGCCCGACGCAGCCCGAAAGGTTCGTACTCAAAAGGGAATTGATTTGCAAAAGCTCGCGGAATGGGTCATGGAGGCCTTGAGAGGGTTACCAGACGATGACTATTTGGAGGGAATCATGAAAGGGTTCACCATTTGTCTGGCGGGTGCTCTCTTATTTCCTTATACCGACAACATGGTGGAGGAAGACCAACTGAGTGCTATCTGCGGGATCTGGCGTGGAAAGAGGGTGGGACCCGCTGTCCTTGCCTACCTATATAGTGGCCTTACTGCCTCGAGCATGGGTAAGCCTCCTTTTGGTTGCGCACTTGTCTTGAATTGCTGGCTTGATTTGCACTTCAAATTCGACCACCGCGAGGGAATGCCAACTGATTCGAAGCTCTTCCAACAAAGCCCTCTTCATCACATAGCCGACGTGTTAGGCTTCAGTGGTACTGTAGTGAACCGCGTTCCGTGGCTGAAGAAACGTGAAGACTGGCGGTCTCACTTTCACACCGTGACACAAGGCTTCTTTACTTGCGCACCGGCATGTTTACTTTTGCTTGAGCTCCTCATGAGGTCTTCTTGTGAAGTTGATCTCCAACTGATTGGTGCGACCGAGTTTGTTCTTTACAACGCGCATCGGTGCTGTCTCCAGATCGGCATTCCACGTCATTCGTTCCCACTACCGACTGGCATCGTCCCTTTGAAGAAGAGGGAGTTGGGCACGGAGGCGGATGCGAGGGAAGCGAAAGCCATTAAAGCTCCCTGGAAGACAAGTGTTGCGGGAAAGGCCTTAGCGCACGTGGGGGAAGAATGTGAGCTGTGGAGGGCTTATGTAACCGAACTAGGGAAGTTAAGGCCTAAGGCGCCTATGCCCCTGAAGTAGCTCATTCTGCTTTTCTGATGGAATAAAATCTGGCATTTGGAAGTTTTGGACCCTTGTCCCCTTTATTATTTTTTTGGTGATTTTTCTTTTTCTTTGTGTTTTTATTTTGTGCTTTTGTTTGGATTATATACATACTCTTGTCTTATTTATTATTATTTTTTATTATGGGGGCGTCCAGGGGCCTGGACGCCCCTACATTTTTATTTTAAAATTTTTATTATATATTTTTTTTGGGAGCGTCCGGGGTCCTGGACGCCCCTAATTTTTTTATTTTAATTTTTTTTTAGTTTTGTTTTGGGGGCGTCCAGGCGCCTGGACGCCCCTAATTTTTTTGAATTTTGAAAAAAAAATAAAAAACGTGGGGGCGTCCAGGCGCCTGGACGCCCCAAAGAAGTTGGATTCTATATATATGGGGGGGGCCTCCCCCCCCTTGCTCATTTACTGTTCATTCAGACGACCCAGTCAAACCAGACGACCCATTCTTAGTCCCAATGGAGCAAGGAGGCCCGAGCCAGGGTGGAGAGAAGCGGAAACGACGGGCTCGTCGTCCGAGGAGGCTGAGGGATGATGCTGAGGAGGCTGCTGCGGCGGAGGAGATTGCCGTGGAGGAGGAGGCTCCTCCTTTGGCCGTGGAGGCTGCTGCGGGTGCTGGCAACGTGGGAGATGACGATCACGACCCGGTAAGCCCCTCGGAACTTCAATCTGTTGGTTTAATAGGCTGGATAGGCGAACGAGAGGCCGTGTGGTGAGGAACGGTGAGTGAGGAAAGGAGGCGTCCAGGGGCCTGGACGCCTCCACATTTTCTTTTTTCTTTTTTATTTATTTATTTACGTAAATAATAAAAATAGAATTAAAAGTAAGGAGGCGTCCAGGGCTGGGGACGCCTCCATGATAATATATATATATTTTTTATTTATTTTTGTTTTGGTTTTTGTTTTTTTTCTAAAAAATAAAATAAAGAAAATGTAAAGGAGGCGTCCAAGGTGTTGGACGCCTCCAAAAAAACATAAATATTTTTTTTAAAAAAATAAAAATAAAATAAAATAAATAAGTAGTATATACAGTGTTATTGTTTATTACTATTCATGATGCTGATGTGTTCTTTGTTGGTTTTGTGGTGTGTAGGGCGTGATGAAGGGCCGGATCAGCTGGTCCCTAGTGGTGGCAGCATACCGTGGGCTGCCAGACTTTCAGAGGGCGCGTGTGGATGCCATGGGCTTCGAGCTTTCCTTAGGATCGAGCCCTTTCGGCTCGACCTTCCTCTTATCCAGGCATTGAGGGAGCGGTGGCATGCGCCGAGTCGGGCGTTTCTGATGCCCTGGGGGCACATGGTGCCGACACTAGAGGACGTGGCTCGGATCACCGGGCTACGAGTTGACGGAGAGGCGGTGAGCGGGGTCACCTACCCCGACTACCGAGAGAGTGCCCTGGACCTGCTGTGGTTAGAAACGAGCGTGACTGACAGGGACAGCAGGGTAGTCGGCCGAGTGGAGATCATGGAGGCGCTCGGATTCGTCGACCCGCGCCAGCGGGTTAGCGAGACTGGAGCGGAGTTTCTGGCACGACTCGAGGGAGACGCTCGTGCAGCTTTCACCCAGGACCTGAGCGAGCGGGAGCTGGTGGATCTAGACCTCCGGAGGTTTCTTTTCTTCTTCTTGGGCCGCCTTCTGCTGGGGACGAAGGGGGGTGGCATCCACTGCCGTTTCCTCGGGATCTTGGCAGATCTGGACAGAGTGGGACACTACGCGTGGGGAGCGGCTCTACTTGCCCATTTGATTGCTGATCTCTCCCAGACTTCGGAGAAGGAGACGACAGTCAGTGGCTTCGCACCTTTTCTCCAGGTAAACATTTTATTTATGCATTTTCCACAGTTAAATATGCAATTATTGTACTAATGATGTATGATGGATGCAGGTGTGGAGCTATTACTATTTCCCGATGGGGAGGGCTAGGCATGGGAACAGGAGGGCCGTGCCTCTGGCGCGGCGGTGGAGGCCGGTCGTGGTAGCGGCACCACACAGCTACCAGCTAGCGTCACTTCGTCGGGAGCTGAGCAAGTATCCTGAGGCCATGGTATGATGCGTATGATTTTTTGTGTTTTCTTATGTGACTGAATGGCAACTAATATGATGCATGTATGATGATGTAGGTGGTGTGGAGACCCTACATGGGCATGGGTGACGTTGGCCAGCCTTGGGTTGTAGCGGGTCTTCCTCGTTTCAGGCGGGACGTGTGGGTCCATTGCCTGAACGAGATCGAGCCGCTTCGGCTGAGGCTGGTTATGAGGACGTTGGGGCTAGCCCAAGAGTGGGTTGATGTAGATGAGCCGGCCCGCATCGGGCGGAAGACCAAGGGGAAGGCGAAGATTGTGGACTGGCGTACGCGCTTCCCAGCACAGTACCAGGACTGGCAGCAGGGCGGGGTCCCAGTGGTGTCCCATGTACAGGACAATACTGATTACCTGAGATGGTACCGGGCTACGTACGGGGACCGCCTCTTCCTTGGTGGTATGGCAGGGGTAAGTGAAATGAAAATGCTTCACCCTTCTATATGTATATGCTTGTGGCACTAACTTATATGTAATGCAGGATGCTCGTGACAACATGATCGCGGACCTGCGGGCCCAGTTGGCGGACGCCAGGCGGCAGTTAGTGGCCATCCGACAGGAGTTGGAGATCCTGGTGAGTCTATGCAATGCATTTTTTTGTGACCTAGATTTTTGATGCTTAACCTTTGACCGACGTTTGCCCCGTGTTTCAGCGGGCCCACCAGACAGCGGCAGCCGGGATGGCTGGTGGAGCGGGTTCCAGTTCGCGGGGCCCTCCTCCGGAGATTTCTGCTCTCCAGGAGCAGATGGCCTACGCGGTGGCCCGGGCTGAGGAGGCCGAGCGCGATCGCGAGGCTCGAGTGAGTGCCTACTTGGCCCTGACCCTCCTCTAGTTACTCTTTCATCTTTCACCTCTCTCTCACGATGCACGCGTACTTTAACAGGTGGCCGAGATCCGAGAGGCCCTGGCGCGTGCTGTTCGTGCCGAGCAGGAGTGTGACGCTCGGGTGGCGGAGTGTGACGCCCGGATTGTGGAGCTGGAAGAGGAGCGTCGACGGGAGGCTGAGGAGCTCCCTCGTGACGTGCTGGATTTACGGATCACCCTCGAACTGTCGAGGAGGGAGGCGACGCGAGAGAGAGAGGAGAGGGAGAGGGAGAGAGAGGGTAGAGAGAGAGAGAGAGGACAGAGAGAGAGAGAGAGGACAGGAGGGCGGAGCGACTGCAAGACTGGGACGAGAGGAGGGCTCTGGAGGCCCAGCTGATGGAGCTCCGATTGAGTCTCCGCACGGCGGAGGGGAGGCTTCGAGAGAGCGAGGAGCGGTACCAAAGGGCGAAGGAACGCGGGGCGCGACTTCGTCAGTCTGGTTCTTTTTCCATGGGCAGCTATCTGGTTTCTTCGGTCGAGGAGCGTCGTCGTGCCTTCGAGGCTGGGGTGCCACTGCAGGGCGAGGCGCGCACGGCTTCTCAGGGTTCGCAGAGGTCGCAGAGGCCCCCTAGGGATCCCCGTCAGAGGAGGGAGGAGAGAGATGACCAGGAGGGTGATGGTGAGAGTTAGAGAGTTGCTTGTACACTCCACCCTCCTTACTGCATGATGTACTTTCGGCTATTATATGAAATGAAAATGGCTTTCTTGTGTTGTGTGTACTTTTATCTCTCCCACACTTTCTTCTTTGCACTAAGTTGTCCTTCGAGGCACGCTCCACGAGACCTTACCCTGAACAGCGGGGAACTACGCTTTGCACGGGGGATTCTGTTTCCTTTCTCCCATTTTTGGGCGCGTCCAGGCGCGAGGACGCGTCTTAATCCTTGAATTCAAATTTAAAGTGTCGGGTGGCCTTTCTTCTCCCGTGCCTTACCCGCAAACGAGCCCGCCTTCCGCCGAAACTCGCTTGTCCCCCTTTTCGTCTCCTTCCTCTCTTGATCGATGGAGTTCGGTGGTCTAGACCACGGTGAAGGTGGAGAGGGACGCGGGACCCCTCGTCCGAGGAGGGATGCGCAAGAGCACGAAACGGCGTCCATGGAGGAGGAAGGGCCGCTTCGGGCCCCCGAGGGACCCGAGGGGCCCAATGGCGCGGAAGGAGGTGAACACGGCTCGGTGAGTGCTTGGTTTTCCCCCTCTTTGATCCATTTTGAGTTTTGAAGCAAGCCGTGCGAGGGGGGAAAGGGTTCGGCGAGTGTTGTACTCAAATGATGGACGCGTCCTAGACAGGGGACGCGTTCTTTGTTATGATGCGAAGTCCTTCTTTCTTGGTGCAGGACATGGCGAGGACCCTGGGCCTGGCCGATGAGTGGGCGAGTGCAGACGAGCCGAGCCGCGTCAGGAAGGAGAGTCGCGGCAAGGCGAAGCTTGAAGATTGGCGCATACGTCTCCCTGGGCAGCAAGGGAGCGTACTGGTGCAGGATAGTGTCGACTTCCTGCGGCGGTAGAGAGAGAGTTATGCGGGGCTTCCCCAAGCCGGGGATACGCGCGACGTCGACGGGTCATGTGCCCAATTAGCCGAGGTCAGGCGGCAGCTGGCCGCCACTCAACAGGAACTGTCGCTCTTGGTAAGCTAAGTGCTGCATTTTCTATTTTTAAATGTGGAGCTTAGCTGACGGCTATTGTTTGTTCGTTCCAGCGTGCCCAGCAGACAGCGATGGTGGGAGTGACTGGCGGCGCATCTTCCAGTTCCTCGGCCCCTTTTCCTGAGATTGCCTCCCTTCGGGAGCAACTTGCTGGTGCGGTGGCTCAGGCTGCCCGGGCGGAAGAGGAGCGTGATGCCTGGGTGGCGACTGTAGCAGAGCTGTGACATCGCGGTGAGGAGAGACCTTCTCCAGACATCCTGGAGTTAAGGGTTCTTCTGCAGATGATGAGGAGAGAGGCAGAGAGAGAAAAAGCCGAGAGAAGGTCCGAGCGACAGCGGGATCAGACCGAGAGGAGGGCCTTGGAGGCCCAAGTGAGGGAGCTCCAGCTGGGCCTTCAGGCCATCGTGCAGAGGCTAGGAGGGATGGAGATGCGCTACGAGAGAGCGCGAGAGTTCGGGGAGCGACTGCGCCAGTCTGGTCGCTTTGCCGCTAGTGGCTTCTTTGCCACGCCAGGGGAGGAGCAGCGAGTCATTGCTGTGGAGCCGGTGCCACGAGGCGAGGCGGGTGCTACTGCACGGGGATCCCGGAGGCTTCTGAGGGACCCTCACCTCAGGGGAGAGGAGAGGGACGCCTAGAGGGATGAGCATGAAAATAATGGCAAGAGTTGGCGAGCTAGTGGACCCGCCAGCTCTCTATGGTTGTAGTGTTTATGATAGCTTATGTAGAATTATGAATGGAGTGATTTGATTTTCTGCTGCTTGTTTGTTCTCTTGCGCGTTCCTTCTTCCCTACACTTCTTCTCCTTTGCACTGTTCCCATGTGATAGGTCTGCCGAGACTCCACCCCAAGCGGAGAATCGCGTCCTGTTGTGACCATTTTCCATGGGAATCTGCCGTCGAAGTCAATAATGACGGCCCTAGTCCCTTTTCCCGGATGTTGTGTCAAGTTTTGCGGACGTCCTTCAAAACATGATAGGGTATCCCTAGACAACATAGGGGGCTAGTCGTCATATTCTTCATCCAATCAATCACCCTGTGCGAGCGGTGAAGTGACACACGGGACTGCATGGTAGGTGCCTCATTGCGAGGGCTATCATTAAAGGTGATGGAGGCAATCTTGGCCTGCACTCCTTCCATTTCTATAAATTCTTGTCCCTTTTATCCTCCCAGGTATATCGAGAGCTAACTCGAGGAGCACAAGTTCTCACGGGAGAGGAGGAGTTTAAAATTCCGAGAGTTGGATGGAGGGCGAATCTTCCCACTCCTCTAAGAGAAGCAGGTCCAGTGGTAGTAATTCCAGGAGACTTTCGGACCTCGAAGGGCACTTCAGCGAAAGGGCCCAATCACAACTCGTAAGCTGAGCTTTCCTGCCCTTTTCTCATTCTTTCTCCTTCCTTTCTTTCTGACCAAACCTCCTCTCCATTTCTTATGCACGCACAAAGTGTGATGAAATTACACATTTCATGGGAGTTAGCAGTGGCCGCATACAGGGGTCTCCCGGATTTTCAGAAGGCCAGGCTAGACGTGATGGGATTTGGCACCTTTCTTCGGATCGAGCCGATCCAGCTCGACCTGGTCCTGATCCAAGCCTTGTGTGAGAGATGGGACCCAGTGAGTCGGGCATTCCTGATGCCTTGGGGGCACATGGTGCCCAGCCTGGAAGATGTGGTCCGAATTACGAGCCTCAAGGTGGATGACGAGGCAGTGACCGGAGTCACTTACGCGGACTACCGAGAAGGCTCCCAGAAGTTACTGGGTTTGGACCTAGATGGTCAGAAAAATAGGTCGGTAGCTAGGGCGTCCCTCATGGATGCATTAGGGCTCACCGACACTCGTCGGCGGGACGATGAATCCTCAGAAGAGTTCATGGAAAGGATGGAAATAGGATGTCGTGCCGTGTACTGCACAGATTTCGGCAACTGGGAAAGATGCAACATAGATTTGAGGAGATTTCTCCTCTTCCTTTTGGGGAGATTGGTACTGAGCTCGAAAGGGGATGGTATCCAATGTCGCTTCCTGGAGCTGCTATCAGACCTTGAAAGAGTAGGATACTATGCCTGGGGAGCTGCCATGCTGGCGCACTTGTTTGAAGGTCTGTTCCAAGAAGCGGACCGTGAGATGACTGTGAGTGGTTTCACACCATTCATCCATGTATTTTTGGTTTTGCTTGTTTAGTATATATTTTGGTGTGTTTTTGCAAGGTACTGATGACCTGCGCCGAGCAGCTGTGGAGCTATTATTACCTCCCCATGGGGAGAGCTCGACATTGGCGACCCGCGATGGTGCCGCTAGCCAGGCGGTGAAAACCCATCATGAGTGCGGCACCCCTAACCTACCAACTGATGGTGCTAAGGCAGGAGCTACAGGAGTTCCCTGCAGCGATGGTAAACTGGAGACCCTACTCAGACATGGTCGATGCCGACCAGCCGTGGGTTCTAACAAGTCGTGCCCAGTTTGGACGGGAACTGTGGATGCACTGCCTGAATGAAATCGAGCCGCTTCGGCTATGATTGGTTATGAGGACTTTAAGACTGGCTCAGGAATGGGTGGATACGGCTGCGCCACCTCGTGTCGGGAGAAAGACGCGAGGACCGGTGACCTGCATTGACTGGCGCGTGCGGTTCCCTGAACAGTATGAAGACTGGCAACGGGGTGGCACGATTGTAGAATCGCAGGCACGGGATAGCGAGGATTACCTGCGTCTATACAAGACAAGGTACACAGAGCGGTTCCAACCCCGGGGATTTGTGGAGGTAGGTTTCCCCTTTCTCTTTTCTTCTTTCTCCCTTTTTTGTTTTCTGGTGGAAATGCTGACTCGTATGGCTGCAGGATATCCGTGATACCATGATAGCGAATTTACGAACTCGCTTGGCAGAGATGGAGCAACGGTTGGGCGATGCCCGCGGAGCTACGAGCGCCTTGGTAGGTGTATAGTGCGTTCCTAATTAGAACCGCAGATTCCAGATGTTGGCTGCTAATTCACGTGGTCGTAGTATGCTCAGATTGGCGCGGCTTCCCCGGCGATGGGAGTAGGTGGTGCCTCTTCCAGCTTGTGGATTCTCACCTCAGAACTTGACTTGCTTCATGAACAACTTGCTCACGCCACGCAGCGTGCTGCGGAGGCAGAAGGGATGCTCTGTATACAGGTAAAATTTTCAGTGTTGAGTTCTCTTTGTTTACGCCTTATCGCGTATCTGAGATGGTACACTCGGCAAGAAAAGGAGACGGAAGAAGCGCTTGCCCAAGCTGCGCAGAAGGAGGCTAGGATAGCAGAACTGGAGAGGGAACTGCGGCGTCATCTTGATGACGACTCCTCTAGAGATGCCGTGGAACTGAGGATCACTCTCCAGTTGGAGAGGGAAGACCGCGAGAGAGAACGTGCAGAGAAAGAAAGAGACGCAGAGAGAGAAAGAGCCAACAGATTGACTGAAAGGGAGGAACGAAGGGCCATGGAGGCCCAACTATTCGAACTCCGAATCAGCCTTGGTCTTGCTGAACAGTGGCTGAGAGATGGTGAGGAGCGCTACCGAAGAGCACGAGAGCGTGGCTTTCGTGTTGGTAGCTTCTCTGCTGCTTCCGTGGATCAACGCCGAGATGTGGGAATAGGAAGGGGAGTACAGAGCGGTAGGAGTACTGCTTTTCGTAGTTGGGTAGCACCTTTGAGAGCGTTTTACCCGGAGAGTAGTGGGACGAGTAATGTAGAGAGAGAGGGCGGAACTTGATGTAATTTTTTTGGTTTTTTTGGAATAAAATACAAGGTTCGGTTTGTTTGGTTTTCACCTTTGCTTCTGTTGCCTGAATCCCTGCACACATCACTGAAACAAACAAATCAGAATTTCTGTTCTGACTTGGCCCCTTACTCAATAAGCAAATGGTCACTGTGACTGTCCTTGATAACTGGTCAAGGGGCCAAGCCTTTATTTAACGAAGACAAGGAAAAGATGCGGTGATGATAAATGTGACAGGCAAGCACACGAATGCAAGCGGTATTAAAAGTGAGATGCTGCACGCAAATGCAATCATGCAAAATTGATTTGTTTTCTTTTTTATATTTGACATTTTTTTGTTTTATCATAAAAAAGATTTTTTTTATTTACAAATATGTACATTTTCTCTTTTCCATTTTTTTGTTATTTTTATCATTTCAATTTTTTTTTGCTAACGCCTGGCAAGCACCCAAATGGCACCTAACCTACGTGAGACAGGGGTTTCTTACTAACCTCACAGGTATCCTAAGTGTACATCTAGGTTGATTTGAGCCTCTAGACCCCTCGAATGATGATCCCGCCGGCTAAGACTTACCCTGATGACAATACCTTCATGCCATGCTTAGGCTCCCAGTCGCTTCCGACCACAGGGATTCACCCAAAAGGTGTTTGAGGTAAGAGATTTGCCCGACCCGGGTCTGTTTCCTCACAACTCTAGATGGTATATGATGGAACACCCTGGAACCCCAATGACCAACCGCGCGACGCTGACCCGGAATCAGACGCCGTCGCACCCATAGGTGACGCGCTTGCATTGGCCTAAGCCCGAGGTTAAACAAGAAGACATCAAGGTGGTAAACAGGGGTCTTGACCAGCCAGAAACACGGAGACTCCTTCGCAGCGATAGCTTTTGCTTTTCAAAGTAGGCAACCAAATGTGTATATTAAAATAAGGTCACAGACCCTGGGCAGTTTTCACCTTTCAGAAACTCCATCGAACCTTCATCTTTAGAGGGAGAAGGAAGAGTGTAGGGGATAAACCTCCTGAGAGGACCGACAAAGCCGTTAACCCGGCGAGCGAATAAGGGCCCATTAACTCTCTCCTTTCGGGCAACTTCGGACCAAATCTCGAGCATTTACATTCCATAGCCCCCCCCCCCTTTTGTGGATTCAAACTTTTGCTTTGAGGGGTTCCATTTATCGCATCAGGCACGGTCACGACCAGGCTCTTGATTTTGATTTTGTATTTCTTTTTGTGAGGGAGATATAGTCGTTTGACGTTTGTGGGCTCCCTTTCGTATGCCTGCGGGGACACTGCCCTCTTCTCGTGCTCTGATCGATGCTCGAGGAAATGGATCCTACTCTTGCCCTTGGGGTTTGAGTTTCGGTTTCTCATGCTCAGCGTTTTAAGGGCGCCGACTGTCTCATTTGGTCGAAGAGAAAAGAATAAAGATTACAGCTTCCGGAGATCTTCTGGGTGGGGCCCCACCGTAGGTGATGCTACCGACTTTTTTTGAATAAAATACATAAGTGAGCACATGTTAGCTTCCTTCGAGCGAGCATAGGCCGACGTGGCCGGACAGGGATCTCCACGGTTCTAGCAAACCAAGACCCGGTGCCTACCAAGCCTTAATGGGCCCTATCCTAACATGAAGGTTAGATGCAGGGACTTAACTACATGATGACTGCCAGACATCGGCATTTTGAATTTTCCATATTTTCAGTGGTTTTCGGTATTTCTTTGTTTTTGATGTTTTTTATCTTTTCATCATTTTTGTTTGTTTGTTTTGTGCTAAGGGTAGTATTTCTTAAGATAAAGCCCATTCCAAGGGTGGGATAACTCGGTCCCTTCGGCGTTGATTAGCTTGTAGGCGTTGCCAGGGTACACGGCTTGAATTACAAATGGTCCTTCCCAATTGGGTTGGAGCTTAGAACGCGGCCCTCCAGGTTTGACAAAAATTCTTTTTACAACCATCTCATCGACTTTGAATTTTCTCTCAATGACTTTCTTTTGGTAAAAGCGAGCGAGTCTATTTTGATACACACGCGCGTGTTCGGCAGCGGCCAGTCGCTTCTCATCCAAGAGTTCCAACTGGGCGAGGAGTGAATTACGACGATCGTCGAGGGGAAATTCCTCGTCCAATTGTACCCTGAGAGAAGGGATCAGAGTCTTGTACGGGACTACCGCTTCCATACCATAAGTAAGGGCAAATGGAGTCTGCCCGGTGGGGGTACGGATTGAAGTGCGATAGGCCCATAGAGCTTCGATAAGCTTTTCTGGCTAGTCTGAAAACTTACTAGACTCGCAGGTTTTTTTGATGATTTTGAGCAATGTTTTATTGGTGGCCTCCGCTTGGCCGTTACCTTGTGGGTAATAAGGGGATGAATGATGCAATGCAATTGCGTACCTTTTGCAGAGGTCCTGTAGGTCCTGAGAAATGAACTGTGGCCCATTGTCGGTGACGATTGTACTTGAGACGCCGAATCTGGCGAGGATGTTCTTCATGATGAACTTACAGACTATTGATGCCTTGATTTTCGCGTAAGCTTCGGCTTCGACCCATTTGGTGAAGTATTCCGTCGCAGTAAGGATGAAAGATTTCTGCTTGGTGAGGGAATTGGGATCACCTAGGGGACCAATGATGTCGAATGCCCACATGGAGAAAGGCCATGGGGAGGATATTAGATGAAGTGAGGAAGATGGTGAATGGATTTTATCGGCGTGAAGTTGACACTTGACACACCTACGGACATAGACAGCACAATCCTCTTCCATAGTGGGCCAGTAAAAGCCTTGCCGAATGATCTTTTTGGCGAGCATCTGACTATTCACGTGGCCACCGCACACACCCGAGTGCGTCTCCTCTACACATTTCCAAACCTCATCGTCACCAAGACATCTTAACAGAATACCAGTAAGGCTCCTCCTATAGGGTAGACCTCCAACCAAAGTATATTTCTGAGCCACCCTTCTTATGGCTTTCTTATCCTCTGCAGTGGCCCCTTCAGGATAAGACTGATCTTGACAGTATTTGATGATTTCATAGAACCATGGTTTCTCTTCATCAGCCAGTTCTTCTTCAACCTCTGCCAACATGATCTCCCTCTTCTCAAGGATATCTTCCTGCAGGATCTTCCTTGCTATCCTGTCTTTGATGTTTACGTAGGAAGCATCATCGATTGCAGGGGCATGAAGTTTGTAGATGGAAATGGACTCAAACCATCTTCCTAGAGGGAACCTTATGGATGATGCCAATGAGGCGAGGGCATCGGCGAAAATATTCTGATGACGAGGGACATGAACAAAGATCAGTTTTGTGAACAGTTTGGCAAAGGCAGCAGTGAGTTCTTGGTATGGCTTGAGTTTGTGATCGCGAGTGCGATATTTAGTGAGCACCTGACGAAGGATGAGTTGACTATCACCTACGACTCGCAACTGAGTGATACGAAAAGAATGAGCGAGTTCTAGGCCAGCTAGAAGAGCTTCATATTCGGCTATATTATTGGTAACTGGAAATTTGAGCTGGTATGCCAATGGGAATGTGAGGCCTTCAGGCGACAGGAGGGCGACGCCGATTCCTCTCCCTTGAGAATTCAGAGCCCCATCAAAATATAGTGTCCACATTGGCTCATCTGATTGGTTGACGGACATTAGTTCCTCATCTAGAAACTCTGATTGGACGGGATCAAACTTGGGAAGAGGATGGTGAGCGAGATGCTCGGCTATGGCATAGCCTTTAATCGCCTTTTGCTGGATGTAGGTGATGTCGAACTGAGAGAGAAAACTTTGCCAGCGTGCTAGCCTATCCGTAAGGACGGCTTTCTCCAGAAGGAATTTGATAGGATTCATTCGAGCAATCAAGTGGACCTCATGAGCCAAGAAGTAGTGCTTCAATTTCTGCACTACCCAAACGAGGGCAGCACAGGTTTTCTCCATGACGGTGTACTTCTGCTCACAGGGATTGAGAAGTTTGGACAAGTAATAGGTTGCCCGTTCCTTGCCTTCTTCATCAGCTTGTGCGAGGACGGCTCCCACAGAGTCATCCAAGACTGAGACGTAAAGGATCAGAGGTTTTTCTGGTTTGGGTGGAATGAGAACGGGTGGACTAGCCAGATATTCCTTCAATCCTTCAAAAGCTTTCTGACATTTAGAATTCCAGTGGAATTCTACTCCTGGCTTGGTCAACTCGTAGAGAGGTCTACACCTTTGTGAATGTTGGGACACAAATCGACGAATAAATTGCAACCTCCCAATTAAACCTCGGACTTCCCTCAAATTCTTGGGAGGCGGCATATCCCTGATGGCTTTAGCTTTGTCGGGATCTATCTCGATCCCTCTTTTGCTCACAATGAAACCCAGCAATTTACCCGACGACACACCAAACACACACTTTTTTGGGTTCATTTTCAATTGGAACTCCCTTGACCTCTGCAAGACCTTAGCCAAAACTTCTGGATGTTCCATCCTGGTCCTTGATTTCACCAATAAGTCATCCACATACACTTCCAGATATATGTGCATCATGTCATGAAATAGGGCCATCATAGCTCTTTGGTAAGTAGCTCCAGCATTCTTTAACCCAAACGGCATGACCACGTAACAATATGTTCCCCAAGGGGTAGTGAATGACGTCTTTTCCTGATCTTCTTCTGCCAAATGAATTTGATTGTATCCTGAAAATCCATCCATGAATGAGAGGGTTTCATATCCTGCCGTGTTATCGATCAACACATCAATGTGAGGCAAGGGAAAATCGTCCTTTGGACACGCGCGGTTAAGGTCCCGAAAGTCGATGTAAATCCTGACTTTCCCATCTTTCTTCATGACCGGGACAATGTTCGCCACCCATTGAGGATAAAGGACGACTCTAATGAACCTGACTTTGTGGAGCTTATCGACCTCTTCTTTCATTTTCAAAGCCATCTGAGGGTGGAAATGCCTTAACCTTTGTTTTACCGAGACGGACCCTGGTTTTAGGGTTAAACGGTGTTCGACCAAGGTTGAATCTAGACCCGACATATCCTCGTAGCTCCATGCAAACGTGTCCTTATATTCCTTGAGAACCTCAATTAATGCCTCTTCTTCAGAGGGTGGTAGGTTGTCACTTATGAGGATGATCCTAGGGTCTTCCTCAGTTCCCAAGTTGACTTCTTTGGTGGATTCTTCTACGGCGGTTGACGGCTCGTCGAATCTCCTCATTCCACTTGCGTATGCGCCAGCCGCATCCTCATATTCTTCACCCTCATCTTCAGTGGGGCATTCTTCATCCGTGATCTCGTAGACTCCATATCCTTCATCAAATGCACAGTCGCCCTCACATTCTATTTCCGGTAGCTGGATGGGATTTTCTAACAACTGGGGGATGGCAAGAAGGGCCTGACACCTGGCGGCCAAATCCAGAAGGAATCGACGAGGGATCTGCCTACCCTTTGATTTCTTCCTAGGTACTACCCTTGGCCTATCATTCCTAGATTGACTGACAATATTTACAGAAGAAGAGGAAGACGAAGAGGATGGTGTAGAATGTACAGGAGAAGACCCCTCAGAGGAGGGGTAGAAAAGGTCGCTCATCGGACCTTGGACGGGTGGTCCGCAGGGCGGTACGCACCCGTGGGAGATGTAGGAGGTTTCCTCAACGAAGATGTGTTGTTAGGGAGTTTAAAAATTGACGTTTTTTTTTTCATTTTCATTTTTAATGACAAAGCAGTGAAAAGAGATTGGAGGAGAGAGGAAAGTGGTTATGACTAGAGGATTGTGAGGCTCATAGAGCAGATCATGGTTGAAGACCTGGCGCGGGTTGAAAAGCCCGCGTAGGTATGTAAGCAAAGAAGGGGGCCTGGGAAGATCATCAGACAACTGTCTGGCCCAGGAATAAAATATCAGCAAAGGCTGAGACGAGTGGATGGAGAAGACGGCGGCTAATGAGCCGTCGACGGCAATGTTGAGGACGGATGAAGATCCGTCGATGACAGGGTCCTTCTGGCGAGGACGAGGATAGTTTGGAACCTTGGCAAGAGTGGTAATATTCTCTGGTGTTCCGGAGATCAATGGCGGTCCTTCAAGCTGCGGAGATGAGAACATCCTTTCCAATGCAACGGAAATGTCCCGTATGTCGAACCATTTGTTCCACTCGCATTCCGGATCTTTGATCTTGCCTCTTTTGGTGATCCTCGGACATTTTTCAGCCAAATATACAGCATGTGATCCCCCATATACTTCTCGTAGGTGATCTCCCATGTTGCTGCTGCTGTTGTAACTGCTGCTGTTGTAACTGCTGTTGTGGCCTATGAGGAGGTCTCCTAGCCTTGAGAGCCGCGACGTATCGTCTCATTTCATCCCAATCTATTTGATGTTCATCATTCATATCGTGGATGTAATCTTTGAAATGGAAGCAGTAATCTACTGTGTGTCCTGGCTGCCTGTGGTAGACGCAGTATTTGGAGGTATCAACATTCGGGGGCCACATGGGCCTTTCTCTGGGTAGGGCGAGTTGGTTTGATGCCATGAGGGCATTAAAAATGTCTGCTAAGGTTTCTGGCAATGGTGGATAGTAGGCTCTCTTGGGACCGACCGGCCTCCTTTGTTGCTGTTGGGGACCATAGTTCCCCGGGGGTGGAACTTGGTTGTACTGAAGTGGTGGTTGTTGTTGCTGAGGTTGTGGTTGTTGTTGCTGGGGTTGACGTAATGGAGGCATATTATCCTGGGGTGGATTATTTTGGGGTGGAGGACGAAGAGGGAAAGGACCTGGTTGGAGGGGAAGTCGGGGCATTTGTGGAGGCCTTGGGTTGACTGCATAGTTGGCATTGTTGACCGCACCCACTTGCTCATTTGTCACAACCCCTTCTGTGGATCCGCCCGGGACACCAGCGCCTGTCTTTCTGACCACTTTGGGCTTCGGTGACTCAAACATGTTCATAATGGGGGAGTCTTTTAACTGAGTTTGGATGTACCGGGCCCTTTCATAGAGTTCCTCCATTATAGTAAGTTTATTCATGGCCAGGACGTGTCTGAACTGTGGGGTTGCATTAGACACAATCATCTTCACTTGTTCGGGCTCGGAGAGGGTGTCCCTTATTCTTTCCGCCAGAGACCTCCATCTATCAGCATAGCGGACAAAATCCTCATCGGGCTTCATCTTTTCGGCCACTAGGTCGGTAATGGAGAGTGAGGGACCGACCCTATCCCTTTATTTCTGCAAGAACCTTCTCTGGACTATTTCAAAGTTCTCGGCCTCGCGGGGCTCCAAAGAATAGAACCACTCTAGCGCGGGACCATCCAATGATCTCCGAAAGAGGCATGCCAGGGACCTCTGATCGTTTTGCCAATAGGAGGATTCATACATGAAATCCTTGAGGTGAATGAAGGGGTTGCCGATACCATTGTATCTGTGGTACGTGGGCATTTCGGAGGGAGGAAGATGAATGACGGGAAGGATTGGCAAAGTAACCTCCAGGGTGGCTTTCACGTCCACCATTCTTTTCAGATTTTGAAACTGCTCGTCCATGCGATTGAACCTATTGAGGAGCGATTGGGCGAGCTCCTCTGGAGGTGAAGGTGGTACTTGCCACTGGGGGAGAAACTGTCTCCCGGAGACTTGAGGGGGGAACCCCGAATGAGAGGGAGCTGTCGGACCGCCGACAGTTGGCCCTGGCTGAAGCGGTATGTGGGGAACAACGGGAGTTTGAGATTGTGACGGGAACTAGAATGAGGGTGGTTGTTGGCTCGCTTGTCCTTGAAGCGAGGGAGACTGGATGGCTTGCGCCAATGAAGGAGATTGAATGGCCTGCACGGACTCTTGGAGAGGTGCGATGGCCGGAGTTGACTCCTGGGGCGTGGGGGAAACAGATTTCCCCTTTAGAATGGCCTGGAAGGCCCGGAGCTGTTCAGAGGTAAGCTCCGTGTTGGCGAGGACGCCCAGTAAAGAAGAGATATCCTGTGGTGGGAACGTGTCCCCGGTAATAACCTGCACCTCATGCGAGGGCTCATGAGAAGGACCCGAGTCCATAGCATAGACTCGCGGGTCAAATGACAAACCACGACTAAGGTGGTTCTCCTCAAAAGACTCGTGAGCCATGCTCACAGTTTTCCCAGAACGCAAAAACATACACTAGCAAGCAGGTAGCAGAGATTATCAAACAAGTGGATGCCTTTACGCCTTTTTTTTTTGTTTTGATTTTGATGATTTTTTTGTGCTTTTAGCGAGATCCGAAGTTCACACAAAATAGGGACCCTAGTTTATTTTTGTTTCACCGCCGTGTCAGCTAAGGTCTCGTCTCACCACGAATGGAATGACTAACTCCGGGGAACTTCAATGGTACAACCAGCCCAGTGAACGAAGAGGAGATTCTTCGATGTCGGGGACTTACGGAGGTCCCAGTGGAGGAGATTCTAGTCTGTTGAGAGGAATTCTCAAACGGAGAGTCCTTCCTTCACCGGGAAAGGGTGATCCTTAGAAAAAATAAAAAAAGGATATAAAAGAGGGATGGATGTATGCAATGGAATGCTGACAGAGATATAGAGTAAGAAAATAACAGAAATAACAAACATATAACAAACACCAACCAATCACAACTGACAGTGCTGCCGTGAGCACAACGGGGGCGCGCGAGGGCGCCAAGGTGGAGAGGCACGGACGGTGCCGAACTTGCAAGGGTAGCCAAAAGGAAGCAGTAGAGGTCCCACCGTGATCGCCAATCTGTGAGCGACGTCACGCGGTTCGGGGAGCGGAGAAGACGCGGAGCGCGCGGGCTCCTCTTTTGTTTGCTGCAACACTGAAATAAGAGAAGAGAGAAGGGGCCACCACGGGAGATTGCTCCGACGGGGCGAGCGGGACGAATGTAATATAGCAAGATATGGGGGTTAAATGGCCATAGCGGGAAGTGACTCGCCGAGGCCTCGGGGGGACGGGAATGGTGTAGAAATTAAATAGCAAGAATTAAAACGGCCATTGGGGAAGTGACTCGCCGCGGCCTCGAGAATATGAATAGATAAGAATATAACATATAAGAACGGGAATTTAAACGGCCATTGGGGAAGTGACTCGCCGCGGCCTCGAGAATATGAGCAGAATATAACAGAATATAAAGAGAATATAAGAACGGAAATTTAAACGGCCATTGGGGAAGTGACTCGCCGCGGCCTCGAGAATATGAATAGATAAGAATATAACATATAAGAACGGGAATTTAAACGGCCATTGGGGAAGTGACTCGCCGCGGCCTCGAGAATATGAGCAGAATATAACAAAATATAAAGAGAATATAAGAACGGAAATTTAAACGGCCATTGGGGAAGTGACTCGCCGCGGCCTCGAGAACAAGATGTGATCGCTAGGGGCCAAAAGACCCCAAAATAAAGAAAGTGATCGCGCCTACCTCAAGAGCAGGAGATGGCGGGTTGCTCCTTCCTCCGCCTCGGCCGGCCGACGGAGAGGGCTTTCCTTGGTTACCCTTACAAAACAGTAGACAATAAACGAATGGAATTAGAAAATGGCAGTGTAGTAACAATTCCTTGCAATAAAAGTAACGAGATCGTGACCTGACACACACCTGCTTGGTGTGGTTTTAAACCCCTCTCGGACTCGAGTAGGAGGAAAATGCGATGATGAATGCAAGAAGTATGCAAGAGACGGCGCCCTTATGTAGGGAGATAGAGGATGCAGTATGATGAATGTAAAGAACTATGGAGAAAAAGGGGAAGAAAATACTTATTGGATGAGCCGAGGGTGAGATCCGGCGGAGCTCCGGCAGCGTGGGGATGACGTGGAAGTGCGGTGGATGAAGACGACCTTCCTCTCGCGAGCATGGGCACCCGAGAAGCCGGCAGAACCTCCACCTACAAAAGACCCCACGGGTTAGAAATGACTCCGTAGCCTCTGGGCTCCGGCAGCCTATCGGATCTCTTAGAAGCTCCTCCAGAACTGAGGGGGTGGGCCTCTATTTATAGGGCTCCAGAGGGTGGAGGCGTCCAGGACCCTGGACACCTCCATCATGGCCGAACTAATATTTTATTCTATTTTTATTTATTTTTTCAGAATAATTTTGTGGAGGCGTCCAGGGCCCCGGACGCCTCCAACAGGTCCACCGAACCCCACCGACGGCCGCACACGGTTTGGCACAACGCGTGGTTTTGTGAGCGGCGCCTCGTGATTCAGAAATGGGCGCGTCCAGCTGGCTGGACGTCTCCATAATTTAGATTTTTCACACACGACAAACCGTCGTTCGGTGGCTGGCGCCCGTGAGGGAGTTGATGGAGGCGTCCAGGGGCCTGGACGCCTCCATAAATATATTTTTTTTATTTTTTTATTTTGTTTTTATGCTAAAGCTGGCATTTGATATTTTTTTACTTGTTTTTAAGGAGGCGTCCAGGGGCCTGGACGCCTCCATTAATATATTATTTTTTATTTGATTTTGGGCTGGGAAAAATAAATTAAAAGAATGGGGGCGTCCAGGGGCCTGGACGCCCCCATAAAGACCCACCCGGGTCCTCAGTTCAGGCGTTGGCGGCCGCCCGGCAGACACCCTTTCTGGTTTCGGAACCTCTGATGCGTCCGACTGGTGTTGATGCCGTCCGAATGCCGTGACGAGACGATTCTGGATGCCGAAAAAGGTAGAAGAAGACCCAAGAAAAGGAAGCACTTAAGAGATTCGAAATGCGTAAGCCGTCGCGGGGCGTCGTATAGTAATATGAGACTTTCTCAGGAGACGTCAGGAATGGCGTGTCTACACCTGTGTCACCTCCCAAGCTTTGAAAAGTTCGACAGTGGGGTCGTTAAGGCCGAGGACTGGCTTGGTGAGGCCGGCCGGGACTCCGATGCGGTCGTGCTGTCGATTGACCTGCACTTCCTTAGCTTTAGGGTATAATGCTGGGGGTGTTACCCTGCCGACATCTCCAGAAGCGGTGATGTGGGAGACCACCTTCGACTTGACATATCCGCGTGGCGGTGGTGGATACCAACCGTCACCCGATCTATTCTTCGAGGCCCCTATGGGGGTCTTAGTTTCAGAAACCTTCCGGGGAGGCCCCGTATATAAGTTGGCGTCTGCCAAGTGACATTCAAACACCTCGAATGGGTGGAGATCAGCAAATATCCTCTCCTCCTTCCCCTGGAGGCTGTATTTGATGCATTGGTGGAGCGTGGAGGGCACCACCATATTTTCATGTAGCCACGGGCGGCCGAGCAGCGCTTTGTAGGAGGTGCGAGAGTCAATGACATGAAACTGCACCATTGTAGTGAAATCTGCCAGGGTCAGTGTGAACTCTGCCACTCCCATAGATACCTCACATTTTTGGTTGAAGCCAGCGATACGCATATCCCCGACTTTCTCGAGATGCACATTAAAGTGGTGCCTCTCGTATATTCTGTATGGCAGGATGTTGACTGCTGCACCGGGATCAACCAATATTCTGTTCAGCTCCCTTCCATTCAGGTGCCCTTTCATATACAGCGGCCTGTTGTGGCTGGCAGTAGGTAGTAGCATGTCTTCCAGAGAGAAGGTCATACTGGCTTCTGGTATAGCCTCAGCTATGCAGGCTTCAAAATGAGCAGGCGTCTGCAGAGCAGTGATGATCGCCTGTCGAGTTTCTTCACTCAAAGAGAGAATTTCCCATATCGTAAATCGAGCGGGGAGCTTCTTGAGCAACTTCATTATTCGGCTCCCAGCCCGGACATTGGAGAGCTTCATCTCTTCAGCCCATCTGGGCTTGGGGAGGTTTTGATTTGTGGGTCCAGACGGACCTGCTTCATCTTCCTCGGACTCGACATCCTCTTGGCTGGCACCGGCTGTCGGGTCTTCTTTATTAGTTGCTGTAGGGCAAGCTCCATCTGCATTTGCATCCTCAGTAGATTACGCTGGCTGCAGGTGAATGGCCTCGGGTGTAGGGTTAGCCTCTTGACAGGGCTGTTTCCCCTTTGACATCTTCATAAATTCAAGGAATGAAGGGACTGCCTTGCCCTCACTCTTGTTGTATAGGCCCGACGGAGGAGGGATTTGGACTCCCTTGACTTCCGGCGGAGGTGTCTTGTAGGGTTGCTCCCCTCTGAACATGATGTTGTGGTTGGGTGGTGGCTGGCGCCCCCATCTTCGGCCCGACCGAGTGTCATGTGCAGCAGTTGCGGCCTCGGCTTTGCCTCCCCCAGCATGGGGTGTGAAGCAAATTTCTTCTTCTTCCTCTTCTTCGGGTAGGTTGAAGAGTCCTGATAGGGTATTGCAGGAGACAACCTGTGCTTTATTGGCCCCAGCAGCCTTTCTTTTCTTCTTCTTTTGCTTTCTCTTCTTTTTGGTTTCTGCGGGTGCCTGCCCCCAGAATAGGCTGCCCTCTTCAGGGGGTGCTGCTTCAGCTTCCTCCACCTGTTTGAGTGAGAGTTGTTCCAGCTCTTGCCATGGGATGTGGTCCCGTACCAGCAGAGGTTTCAATTCGGGCTGCACATATTCATCTAGCCCTTCAATCAGGTGCTGTAGTCGAAGGACCCCAGGATTGGTTTCCTTGATTACTGGTAGCGGAGTCTGTCTCCTCCTGTTAGGTGTATGTATTCTGATGGCTGTTGGTGGAGTGACCCATACGGGTGCTACCACTGGCGGAGCAGGCCGGGGTGTAACGCCACGGATATGTGCCCCCTCTTTCGGGCGAGGTGCCCTCTTCTTCTTGTGCTTTACAGGGATCTGCTGCCACCCCTGTTGTTCTTTCACGGGCTTTAGGAAATGGATTTCGTAGGTGCTCCGTGTGCTTGCTTCAGAGATCTCCTCAGGTAATGCCTGGTAGAGGGAGACCATGTTGACTGCTGCTCTCCTAGGAGGAGCTTCATGTGGCTGAGGAGGGTCTACTTTGTACTCTCCCAGCTCTATTTCATTCTTCTTTACCATTCCTTCGGTGATGTCTTTGAAAACATAACAGTCTTCGATTGGATGTCCCAACATCTGGTGGTAGGGGCAGAATCTTGGACTATCCTTTCTTTTCAGGTCCTCCGGCCTCCTCGGCTCAGGCAGAGTGACCATGCTGTATTCTGTTACCTAGTCGAACAGGACTCGGGTCTTGTCTTTTGGAAAGGAATAGGCTTTCTTCATTTTGTCCCTGAGTGAAGGACCTTCTTTATCATCTAGAGCTTTCGCAGGTTGCGGGGGAGCCGCCTTCTTGCCTTTCTCCTTCTGCTGTTCGAACGCCTTGATATCAAGCGCATTCGCTTCTTTAGGTGTGGGACGCCGTTCCGCAGCCTTGCCTTTCTGGGCTGTGCTAGCAGCTGATGCCGGGACAGGCTTGGCTAGGAAAGCCTCCACTTCGGCCACCACATTATTCAGCCGGTCGAATGACCGTATTTCCATTCCAATCATCTTCTCCAGGACCTCCCTCCTGAGGTTTTGTTTGCATATTTGTACCGCGTCCTCCTGATGCGGGGGCCGCTTGCATCTCATTCCGAGGTTCCTCCACCTCTTGATGTAATCAAGGGCTGTCTCATCTGCCCTTTGTTTTGTTGAGTAGAGTTCGGCCACTGTGACCTCCCTCTCTGTGACATGGAATCTTTCTCTGAACTTTCTCTGTATATCCGACCAATCACTGATTGACCCGGCTGAGAGGCTAGAGTACCATTCAAATGCGAGCCCTGTCAACGAGGACCCAAAGAACTTCAGTAAATATGACTCGTCGGTGGCCAGATCACCCATAACGGTCATGTAATATGCAATATGCTCTTTAGGGGACGTTTTCCCGTTGAATTTGTCAAACTTAGGCGGCTTGTTGACCCCCAGGGGAAGTCGTTTAGCCGCATGGTGTTGCGGGTAGGGCACCCGATAGGCATCAAATGCGACATAGTCACCTTCACTTTTCTCTGCGAGCTTCAGCTCGATCATCCTCTCCACCATCATCCGGTTCACGACCGTGGGGTCAACCGGTTCTGGATAGAAGTGTGCCGGCTGCAAGTATGGGGTGACCAGGGTGGTCGCCTGTGGAGGACGCAGCAGCGGGGGTGTCGGGTGCACCTGAGGGAGCACCGGAGGTAGCAGCGGCTGAGGCTCTGGTTGCCGCTGTTGTGCCGTCGCCATGCTTGGCTCTGACGGCTGGGATAGTGTATAGAGCGGTGGAGGGTCGTCACGACGAGCCGCTCCCCGAGATGACTCACCCTAGACTTCGGGTGGTTTAGAAGCCGATGAATGTTCAGTCTTTTCCATCAGCTGCTTCTTCAGAGAGTCTATCTCCCGTTGATATTTTTGTAGTAGCATCAGAACTGATGGGTCTATAGTGGTGGGGATACCCTCTGTTGTCTCCCTGGACGTACCCTCAGGCAGAATGTCGAGGAGGACATCGTCTTCTTCTTCCGCCGTCACCACATTAGCGGTCAAGACGGGGGCCTTGTCATCCCAGTGGGGATAGACCTGGGGCTGTTTCCCTTTAACCATCATCAGAAGCTCTCTTGCTGCTTCTGTTCTGCGGGTAGTTGGCCCCAGCCGTGCGGCCAATTGAGCCAATTCTTGGGGGTCTTCAGGAAGCTCCCCGTATTGGTTAGATATACCAGCCATGTTGCAGGTGAAAACCTGCATCCTTCTCTTTTGTTGATAGACCCTCCTTCTAGCATGCTGCGGGAAGGTCAGTCTTTCAAACACAGAGATCCTTCTCCTTTCTTCCCGCTCGGGGAAGGCTTCATCGGCTTCGACATCGAAGCCGTCATTATATCCATTGTCGTCGAATGACGACACCATCATTCTATCTCCCATATTTCCTTCATCTGCCATTGATGGGCAGTAGTCTTCCTCAGTGGCGACTGTCTGCATCAGCCGCTGCTGTCCGAGTGAGGGGTTGCCTAAGCCTTGGAAATAATTTCTGACCAAGCAGGTCATCTCTTCTAGACCCCGTTCTTGATGTAGGACGGGCGGTGATTGTCGACCTCCAGCGGGAGGGATATAGGCTAGCCGAGCTCTGTCAGCAGGCTGTTGGAATCTTCATCCCGCAGCAGGGACGTTGGCTTGACGGGCCACGGCCCGGAAACTTCTGTGGCGCGTAGGATCCGCGACCACCTCTTCTTCCTCCTTCGGGGGTAGGCCCCTTTCTCTTCTCACTTCCGCGTCGTTGTTCACAAGATGACGGCGGATGGGAGTTAGCTGGTGGGCAGGTCGGGTTCGCTTGGGAACCCACACCTGTTTAAACTTCCTCGGCCTGGGTGCCGGGCTTCCTTGGCCACAGTGGCCGGCTTCTTCTATTTCTGCCCTCCTTCCGGCGAGGGCCTGATAGGCATTGTGGACAGAAATGTTGGGGATGACTCGGTCCGGGGTCACCCGTGCAGTGCGTCCGTTGAGGAAGACGCGCATACCTCCAACTAGCATAGATTTCCCGGACTGAGACAGAGTTCCGGTGATTACAGCAGCATTCTTGCGGGCCTGGCGACGCTGGCGTCCTCCAGGGTGTTTGTTGATGACATTGGGGTGGGTCCCACGTATGACGTGGTGCACCAGACAGTTAGCGGCCGGGGCCGGACTTTCGGACAAGTCTTTGCAGCAGGGAACCTTCAGAGGCTCCATTTTCTCTACAGCTTCCTTGACAGGTTCTGGGGCTTCGACCTCTAGCATATCTACAAAGGCTAACCCCAAAAAGTTGGGGAAGCCCACATCGGCAGGGAAGCTGCTGAATTCCATGGGTACCGCCAGGTACCCTTGCGCGTGTCCAGCGACAATCGAAAGATCGAAGTCAACGCCAGCTATCCCGTTGATCGTCATTGATCCGCCAGCACAGACAAACGAAGCAATAATCAGTAGCCTTTGAGAGGGCTTCGAAGCCCGAATATCCTGGCAAAGAGATGAAAGGTGACACTGGTCCCACCGGGCGTGCCAGACTTGTTCGCGACCTTTTCTTTCTTTCGCGGGTCGATCGACCAACTGAGTGACTGGTAGTCAAATGATCGATTGACGACGCAGGCGTGCCAGTCACATGAGTGACGAATTTGTGATGTGCTCATTCTGACCCATGTCGGCGAATGTGAGGTTCGGTCGGGACCAGCAGTCCGCCATACCATAAAGGCTATGGCGTTAATTACATCCCCCACGAGGAGGGAACAACTTTGATTAATTGCCGAGATAGCGGGCTGTCGAAGTCGAATTAAAAAGAGCTACATGATGATCATGACGAAGGCATGCAGGATGCATATATTTATCGTGCAGAAGATGCATAATTCATGGGATTATGGATCCTCAGTACGTGGCGGAGGACATAGGTCCGAAGACCATCATCGCGCATAGTGAAGACTTCCGACCGGACGTAATCCGGCTTTCCGTCGACGCCATTTAATATACTGAGGATCTATGCATGCATGCACACATGATGTTCATGACTATATTAAGCATGATAATAGAATCATGGAAGCAAATGATGATCAGCCACATTTATTACCCCTCATCAAGAAGAGGGAAGGCAGCACAAATATGATAGCGCGAGCAAAATGCTAACGGACATGGTAATGAAGATATGATAACAAGATAGTCTGGACTCGCTCGGCCCTTCCTTTATTCAATTTATTACCAATTGTGGTTTATCGGCATCGACCCTGAGGGACGAGAACCACTCTGAGGCAAGTGAACAATTAAAGCAGCAAAAGGTCCCAAAACCGGCGCGGCCATGCGATAGGTAGCTTATACGGCGCGATAAAGCGTAGGTATAAACGGCTAATACGGCGCGGCCATATAGCCGGTTAAGACGGCGTGCAAAAGATTGGGGCGCGCCGGTTCATAGCGCGCCGGAAAGGCGCAAGGAAGTTTTTTTGTTTTTTGAGTGTAGGGTTAATCTGGCGCGGGGGGGTACCGCGCCGTATTAGGGCGCGCCGGGTTAAGGTCGCGCCGTTTTAGCTTATTTTCGATGAATTTCGAATCATTTGAGTTTGTTAAGTTTATGTTGAGGGTTTTGAAGTTATTTGGGGCTAATTGTTTGTTAAATTGAAGTCTAGAACCCTGAGGGATGGTGTGACAAGTCAGTGCGAGGTTCCTACTCAAGCACCGGGATAATTGGGTCCAGAATGAGTATTTCGTTATGGTTTATTCATTATTAATTTGTCCAAAATTGGACAGCATCTCCCCTGAACCTGAAGAGTTGCAGGGGAGAAGCGGGGTCATGCTCACCTATGGAACAAGCCCCTAAACCGCCGGTCTACACGAAGGCAGCCAGCAAACCCCATTGGATAGGATACCCCGAGGACTAGCCTGCTAGGGGCACCAAGGTTCCATAAGAGAAAAGACAGAGAGACGAAGCCATTGATGATGGGAGCATCATCCTGAGGACTAGCCTGCGAGGGGTGGACATCCCACAGATTATGGCACATCCGCTGAAGGGACCGGCCGTTAGGAGAGAGGAGCTCCGAGGGCTAGCCTACGAGGAGCGTACATCCCTTGGCCTTGATCGGACCTCCGATTGTCGGGGCTAAGCTCGTTGGGCTAAGGCCCCTGTCATTGTCCGCTATGGCCCCGAGGAAGCATCTACCATCGAGAGATAGAGCCCCCGGTCGCCTAGCAATTCCATGAAGCGATAAGGGAATGTCCCCCTCCCCGGGTGATTAAAACGATGAGAAAATCTCGGAACAGTTCGAATGATCATGATGCGTAGAGATAGTAAATGCATAAATGAGACGGGCCCATCGCAGGAGCATATGCTCGAACAGTTAAAAAGTGACATTCAGGGGATGGACCCTGCAATCCCAAAGGAAATCCTCACTTCACGAGCGATAGGGCAGCACGAAGAGAGAGATTAATGGGAGTTAAGCCCTTGACAGCACGGCGGAGAGAGGCATGCGCAGAAGCACAGCTCTGTCCATGAGAAAGGGGGGCTACGAAGACCCTTGAATCAAACATGAGAATGATCGGAGGAAAAGCCCCCGGGGAGGGGTGTTTCTGTAGCCCACGATGATTCGGGGCATGATAGAGACTTCGGAGAAACCGGAATCAGAGAACTACGCAGAGAAGAACTCAGACACACGCATTGGCATAGATAGAGAAGGGGGGCTGAAGATCATTCATTCGACCCGTTGATCTAAGCATTCAACATATATGTATTAACGTCCTAGAAACGGGAATGATTCAGTGTTTACATGGTGAGGACATGGCGCCAGCCCCATTGCTCGGTCGCCGCTCGCCGATCACGAAGGCAGAAGACATACAGAGCACCACGAAAACAGAGAAAGGAAGGAAGAGAAAATAAAAAATCGCACAGAGGGGGAGGAGAATCGACTCATATCATTGTCGCTCCTCCCCCCCTCGCTTACATTCAATGGGTGGGAACTTCAGAAGGAGCAATCTACGGAAAGCAGGAAAAGAACTGGCACCGGCGCCCACCTCTTCCGGGAACAGGGTATCGTAGAGGAAGAAGACGACCGGCCGAAGCTCCTCCGAAGGGAGCCTACTCTCTCTCTTTTCTTTCTTCTCAGGTCTCGATTTGTCTCTCCTTCTTTCTTTTTCAATCAAACCTCACCCATATATATAACAGGTTGGAGGCTCTTCATCCGGCGTGGGCTTTGGCGCGCCGGGAGGAAGCTTCATTAATTCATCGCGCCGGTTTTAGACGCCATCCGATAGAGTGACTTGCGCGCCGGGATGAGGGCGGAAGGTAGGGGGGGCGCCGGGATAAGCGCTGAAGGTAGGGGCGGCGCCGGGATAAGCGCTGAAGGTAGGGGCGGCGCGCCGGGATAAGCGCTGAAGGTAGGGGGGGCGCCGGGATAAGGGCACGCCGGTCTAGTGCTCTTTACGACCTTCAAGTCAGTGGATGAGTCCGGGGATTATTCCGGGAGTCACCGTGAGCATTATCTCACCGATGCTCACTGAAACCTCGACGAGATATCTTGTCGAAGCTCTCGGGTTGGCATACGGCCATTCTCGAGGTTCCAGATAGCTTTGGGTTGATCATACGGGCCTGCCGCTGACACTGCCTTCAGCTCTATAATTCGTGCCACTGGCTCGGTCTGGCCCGTGCCCGAAGCTCCTTAGAAGGCGAGATAACACCAGGGATAGTTCCACCTGAGCTGGGCGATCATTCGGCCACTGACGGGCCCATCTTGGCGGGAAGCCGCACCCGTGCCGGGTGATCGGGGTCTTTTGCCGACAGAGCTTTCGGTCCTCCGTCTCGGAGAGCCAGGGGAGACTCCTTTATCTTCAGGAGAGCCTTTCATGAGGTGGGTAGCCACTGGGTTGACCGCTGTCCTTGATCGGACAACGGGTGTAGTGTATGCGGCATGACAGAGTCGATGCCGGTTCATTGGGCAAGCTTGGTCGCACTGCCGGTTGGTTGTGAGTTTGTCTCGGCTCCCCTGAGGTGAAGTCCATATGTCCATATGGAGTGACTCGAGGCTCTGGCAACCTGAGAAATCTTTGATATGTTTATCTTTATCGGCTTCCATGCTTCGGTGGGCCGGGTCATTCGTCCTTATGGCTTGGTCGCCGATGATCATATTTTGGCTGCCAACAATCGGTAGCTTTACCGACGTTGCACTCGAAGTCTATACACTGATAGCTTTACCTTTGTTTCCCTTGGCAAGTCTATACATCGCAGTTGAGTGGAAGTCTGTACAGCCATTGTGTTGCCAAAGTCTATACATTGTGAACGATCAAGTCTGTACAGACTTTGCCTTGTTCAAGTCTGTACATCGTCCAGTTACCTTTGGCAAGTCTACACATTGTGAAAGTCTACACATTCAATTGCTTTGCTTTGCTCAAGTCTGTACAGCCCTTTCCCTTGGCAAGTCTACACATTGTGAAAGTCTACACATTCAATTGCTTTGCTTTGCTCAAGTTTGTACAGCCCTTTCCCTTGGCAAGTCTATACATTGTGAATGTCTATACACTCGATTGCTTTGCTTTGATCAAGCCTGTACAGAGTTTCCTTTGGCAAGTCTGTACATCGTTCATGATGTCTGAACAACGAGCAAGTCTATACATCGCACAACATTCAAGTCTGCACATTGTGCATCATATGAATTCAAGTCTGTACATTATGCATCTTTGAGTTGAAGTCCATACATCGTCAGTTGTCTGTCCAAGTCGTTACATTGCCTAAGTCTATACGTCGGCTGCTGATTGTTCTTCAAAGTCTGCACACTGCATCACGCCTCAGCAAGTCTATACATGTTCTAGCGTTGCATATATAAAGTCTGTACATGGCATAGCTTCTCATTCAGCAAAGTCTATACATACTTCAGTGTTGCATTCACTAAGTCTGTACACACCTTAGCTTTGCATCCACGAAGTCTGCACATGCCATAGCACTGCATATATGAAGTCTATACATTGCAGAGTCTATACAATGCATTCGCATTCACAGAGTCTATACAATGTATTGTATCCTACAAAGTGTATACAGGGTTTATACTTAAACTGATGATTCTATTTCGACTGTCTGACAGGGATTCTTTGCTGGGATTGATGACCTGGCTCGTGATCCAAGGAGAAGGAGGACGAGGTGCTATGATGGTGACACGTGGAAGCAGCCCATCAAGGATGCTGCCATGTGGATGAAATTCCCACGGATCTGGCAAATTCTATGGGCGGGAAATGTGGAAGCCACACGCCCTTATCCAATCTGCTGCTGATATAAAAGAGAGTCTTCGTCTCAGATGGAGGCTGATCGAAGAGTGGCAAAGTATATACAGTGAGAGTGAAAGTCTGAAGCAGCAGAGAGCCACCGATCCACAGAGAGAAGAAAAACAGAGAAGAAGAAAAAGAGAGAAGATAAGATTGAGAGAGATGTGTTGAGAGAGTGAGATTGAGAGAGTTTTGTTGGAGAGGTTATATCTCAGACTCTTGGTTCAGATACCAGAGCTGAGCTTTGCTCATTCCGAGCTACATTCCCAGTTGGGTTTTCTATTTTCGTTTGCTTCTGTTTTTGCTTTCAAACTCTTGTTTCTTCAAGCTGTGAGTCAGCTGTTAGCAGAGGTGCTGCCTCTGGACGGGTAAGCTGTAAACCCCAGCGGTTGCAGTGGAGGATTCCACTGGATAGGTGAAGCTGTAATCCTCAGCAGGTGAGACTTGTCTGCTTAGCGTTTGTAGGCCAAGCTGTAGTGCCTAGCAGACGCAAGCTGTACTGCGCAGCAGTAAGCCATACTCGGTTGAGTGTGGGGTGGACGTAGGTCTCTGACCGAACCACCTAAAAATCTTGGGTGTCTTGTGTTCGTGAGTTTGCTTGTGATATGCTGTGTGGCTGCATGTGTCGACACTCTTCATAGTGTTCTTTCTATCGCCCAACAGTTGTTTTTTTTAAATTCCGCATTATAGTTCAACTGTGTTTTAATTTAGCCAGTAGATCTATTCACCCCCCTCTAGATCCACACTTCGTGGAGATAGACTGCGTCCATCTAACATAACACTTGGTATCAGAGCCATACTCTTCTACAAGGACTTACCGCCCGAAGAGGAAAGGCCAAGATGGATGCTCGAGGGATGATAGCTGAAGGACACTCAACCACAAAGCACCCATTCTTCGATGGATCTAACTATGCATACTGGAAGAACCGTATGCAAGTATTTCTGAGGGCTAAGGATTACGAGATCTGGAAGGTTGTCAGCAAGGGACCTTATGAGTTGTCCCCCAATGAGGAAGTCTAGACCAAGGAGGAGATCAGGAGGTCTACACTAAATTGGAGTGCCATAAACGCCATTCAGTGCTCTCTGCACCCTACAGAATTCTCCCGCGTATCTGCCTGCAAATCAGCTAAGGAGATGTGGGATGCACTGGAAGTTATTCATGAAGGGACCTCTCAGGTTAGAGAGCAGAAGGCAAATGTCCTTGTGTCAGAATACGAAGCCTTCAAGATGAAGCCGAATGAGACCATCAGTGAAATGTATGCTCGATTAACTATCATCACAAATGGTCTTAGAGGTCTCGGGAAACCTCAGACAGAATATGATGTAGTGAGGAAGATATTGCGCTCCCTGACTCATGCTTGGCATACTAAGGCTACAGTGATGGAGGAGTCAAGGGATTTGCGAACCACAAGGGCTGATGAGCTAATTGGCTCGCTGATGGCATATGAGATTAATATGCCAAAGATAGAAGAAGCTGAGAGGAAGAAGAAGCCAATCGCTCTGAAAGCTGGTGCCAGTAAATCTAGCTCTAGCAGTTCATCATCCGAGGAGAGCCTGAATGAAGAAGATATAACTCGTACTGAGATGGCAATGATGACCAGAGAGTTCAGGTGGTTCCTTAGGAAAGGAGCATGACGATTCAGCCAAAAGAAGTATGGTGGCGGCCGAAGGGATAAAAGGTATAAACATAACCCTGCAAAGAAAGTTGAATCTAATACTTGTTATCAATGCAGGAAGGTAGGCCATATGAAAGCTGACTGTCCAGAGAATCAGAAATACAAGGACAAGTCAAAGAGAAGGAACACAAAAGGGAAAGCAATGGTGAGTACCTGGAGTGATGAAGATGAAGGTTTCTTCAGTAGCAGCTCAGACAGTGAAGCCGAATCTGAGAAGCCCATTTGCCTTATGGCAACAAGCTCAGAAGACAGAGAAGTGGACTCAGATGTGGTAAACACTAGTTTTGAAAATTTCACTATCGCTGATTGGGTAGATGCTTACCATGACATAGCTGATAGAGCTGATGATATTAGAAAAGAGAACATGCATCTAAGAAGAAAGATTAACTCCATGCAAAATGATAAAACTCTAACTGATAAAATTGCATGTTTAGAATATGAGAATGGAAAATTGAAACTCACATGCTCTGAATTAGATGAAATCAAAAATGAGTTAAAAGCCTCTAAAGAAGATAATGAGAGGTTAGAAAAAGAAGTTGATGAATGGAAACTGAAAATCCAGAAATATGAAAGTGAGATAAAAATTATGAATGAAAAATATCAAGCTGTCCTAAGTGTGAATACAGAACTTAAGAAATCCATTGAAGATATTCAAAAGGATAATGAGGACAAGCTTAAGATTATTGAGAAAATGACCCAAGGTTCAGATAACCTAAATGCTTTGTTAGGGTCAAAGGTCAACTTCAGAAAAGAGGGCCTTGGATTTAATTCTAGTGCAACAAAAACCTTTGGAATGAAAACTATTTCATTTGTTGCACAAAAAGAGAAAGGACCTCTAATTAGCATGAATTCAAACATTTCAATGAATAAAATAGCTAATCTGAAAAAGCCCAGTGCTGAGGAGAAGGGCAAACAAAAGCTGAGTGAGCCTAATAGAGCTAGCACATCCAAGAAAAATCCCAAAGCTCAGTTTCAGGTTAGGGGTCAACCTACACAGTCTTATAAACCCCATGTTAAGGTCACCAAGTCTCCACCATCACCACCACCTCTGAAAAAGTCCCAATACACACCTATGAATAGGTCAGCAGGGTCCAAGGTGCAGGGGAGGCAGAATGCTTTTAGAGCTCTACCCAAACATTTCTCACAACCTAGAGCCCAGTCCCACTTCTTTGCACAGTCAACCTATCCAAATAGGTCAGGATGGACTAGGACTCAAGGAAGGTTTACAGGTCATGGACATCAGGCTACACAGTCTTATAGACCTTACACCAGAAATTGGGTTAGTGGGTATGGAAATTAGACACCAAGGAACCAACACTTCTACAGCCAGCCCAATGACTACTATGGCCAAAATTTCGTGAATACATCTTGGCCAAGGCACTGGCACAGAAATAATCAATCTGTAAATAATCATGCTAGTGTCAACAAGAAAAAGCAAAACAAAAAGAAATCTGGAAAATCCACTGAACAGAACTGTTTCAAACAAATGTGGTTTCCTAAAAGTCTGCTTTCTTGTTTTAATTGCTTTTCATCTTCTCTGGAGCCCAATCAGTCTTGGGTTCCAAACTTCTCTACCTGATTGTGTGTGCAGGTATGCCTGGCAGCCAAGAACAATTTGTGGTACTTGGATAGTGGCTGCTCCAGGCATATGACAGGGGATAAGGCCAAGTTCTGCATGCTGACAGAAAAACAAGGAGGCCTTGTCACCTTTGGTAGCAACACAAAGGGTAAGATTGTTGGAACAGGTAAGGTAGGTAAGTGTACTACCTGTTGCATTGAGGATGTCATGCTGGTTGAAGGATTAGCTTATAACTTACTTAGCATCAGCCAGCTATGTGATAAAGGATGTAAAGTACTTTTTGACTCTCAATGTTGCAAAGTTTTTGAACCTGATTCCGAAACTGTTAAATTTTCTGGTAAGAGGATAAACAACACTTACATGATAGATCTAGATGATATTCAACATTCTAACCTATGCCTTACTGCTAGTAGAGAAGACTTAGCATTTTTATGGCATCGTAGGTTAGGTCATGCTAGTTACACTGTTTTGCATAAACTAAATAAGCATAGCATGGTTAGAGGACTTCCTGAAGTTTCATTTAAGAAAGAAAATAAAATCTGTGATGCATGCACTCAATCAAAGTTAACTAGAAAGTCATTTAAATCTAGAACAGAAAATCTTTCCTCTAAACCCTATGAGCTGATACACATGGACCTTTTTGGGCCAACCAGATCTGTCAGCTTATCAGGGAGGAAGTATGGGTTTGTCATGGTAGATGACTTCTCTAGGTATACTTGTGTTTATTTCTTATCTCATAAGAGTGATGCATTCTCAGAATTTCAGGAGTTCTATGTTAAAATAAATCAGAAAATTGAAAATATTTTGACTGATCATGGAGGTGAGTTTGAAAACTCACAGTTTGATGAATTCTACAGGTCAAATAGAATTAACCATAGGTACTCCTCACCAAGGACACCTGAGCAGAATGGAGTCGTGGAGAGAAGGAACAGAACCCTAGTGGAGATGGGTCGTACACTCTTGGTTGAAGGTGGTCTACCAAGGAAGTTTTGGGCTGAAGCAGTAAATACTGCATGTTATGTAATTAACAGAGCCATGGTAAGACCTTCTACTCAGAAAATACCCTATGAGATCTTAAAGGGTAAGAAACCTTCTATTGCTCATTTCAAGGTTTTTGGTTGTAAATGTTTCATTCATATTAATGATAAAAGAGATCTTGACAAATTTGAACCTAAAGGTGAACCAGGAATCTTTCTTGGTTATTCTGAAAATACCCGAGCATATAGAGTGTATAATCTAAATTCCAAAATTGTTGAAGAATCTCCACATATAGTATTTGATGAATCCTTATTAAAGACTGATGTTGGTCAATGCAGGAATGAAGACAGTGGTGACATTCTGAAAGAAGGAATATCTGCAGACCAATCCGAAAATGAGGAAGGAAATGAAGAGCCTAATGAAGAAGAGCCTACAGCTCAGGGGGAGGTAAAATCATGACAATCCAATTGTTAGCATTAGATATCTTAAAGATCATCCTATAGATAATGTAATTAGAAATCTGCATGATCACCCTAGGACTAGAGGCCACTTGAGAATTCAAAATGAATTGAATGCGTATGCTTTTGTTTCAAATGTTGAACCCAAGTCCATTGACTGTGCTCTCAAAGATGTGCATTGGATTAATGCCATGCATGAGGAGCTCAATCAATTTGACAGAAATAAGGTGTGGCATTTAGTTCCACCTCCTGATCATGAAACAGTCATAGGGACTAAATGGGTGTTCATAAATAAAACTGATGAATCAGGGAATATCATTAAAAATAAGGCTAGACTTGTAGCTCAGGGGTATAATCAAGAATTTGGAATTGACTTTGAAGAGTCATTTTCCCCTGTAGCCAGGTTAGAAGCAATCAGAATATTATTGGCTTATGCATGTTCCCTAGGAATAAATCTTCAGCATATGGATGTGAAATCTACTTTTTTAAATGGGGAAATTAGTGAGGATGTCTATGTGAGGCAGCCTCCTGAGTTTGAATGTTTAGATTTCCCTAATCATATTTATAAACTCAGTAAAGGTCTTTATGGTTTAAAGCAAGCTCCTAGAGCTTGGTATGACAGGTTGAGCAAATTTCTAACTGATAAGAACTTCACAAGAGGTGTAGTTGATCAAACATTGTTTACCAATGTGAGTCATTCAGATATTCTTATCATTCAAATTTATGTGGATGACATTGTGTTTGGGTCAACTAACCCCAAATTGTGTGAGGAATTCTCTCAGATAATGACTAATGAGTTTGAAATGAGCTCAATGGGTGAGCTCAAACTATTTCTCGGACTGCAGGTTACACAATCAAAGGATGGTACTTTCATCTCTCAGTCCAAGTACATAAAGAATTTATTGAAGAAGTACAAAATGGACAACCTCAAGGAAATAGCTGCTCCAATGGGTACCTCAACCAGTTTGGATGAAGATCCTCAAGGTAAACCAGTGGACCAAAGGCTATATAGAGGTATGATCGGATCTCTTCTGTATCTTACAGCATCTATGCCTGATATTCAATTTACAGTGTGTTTATGCTCTAGATTTCAGGCTAGTCCTAAAGAAACTCATCTTAAGGCTGTGAAAAGGATTTTTAGGTATTTACTAGGCACCCAACAGCTAGGTCTATGGTATCCTGCTAGGTGTGAGTTAGAACTTCTAGCCTACACTGATGCAGACTATGCTGGGTGTCGAGTAGATAGAAAAAGTACTAGTGGCTATTGTCAATTCCTTGGTGGCTGTCTAGTATCTTGGGCATCTAAGAAGTAACACAATGTAGCCTTGTCTACAGCTGAGGCTGAATATGTTGCAGTACGTAATTGTGCTGCCCAAGTACTTTGGATCAAGCACCAACTAGATGATTATCAGATAAAATTGGAATGTATTCCAATCTTGTGTGATAATACTAGTGCTATATGCCTTGCTAAAAATCATGTTCATCATTCTAGGACTAAGCATATAGAGATAAAACACCATTTTCTTAGAGATGTTGTAAATAAAAAGGAAATTGAAATGAACTTCATTGAAACTGAAAAACAAATTGCTGATATCTTTACTAAGCCTCTTGGGAATGAAAGGTTTAAATTTCTTAGAAGAGAACTTGGCTTGTGTAAATTTCAGCATAATGAATAAATTCTCTGATGGCTTGAATAAAATGTGTGAATGTTGAATGTAGCAACAGACTCATGATCATGCATGAAACTCATATTTTTTTTACACTTATGATCATCACTGCATATCATTTAGTCATGAATGTGTCTAAAACCACATGCATATCATTCATAATTTTTTATGACATAGTTTTCATTGCATATCATTCATCCATGACCTATGTCGAAGCTCTCTCTCTCATTTAATTCTTGCCATTCATTTGCAAAACTGCATGCATATAGATAGGGGGAGTATTATTAGAAATTCAGAGTGGTCATCAACTTTCTTGAATTCATTCATTCCTTGACTCTGAATGCTTGAGTCTGACAATATGGCAATCTGTTAGTCAGTTCTGATTCCTAAGCAATAGAAAACAAACTTCTTCTCTTATAAGAATTTCAATTGCTTAAAGACTGACTTTGATGGTTTAAATTTTATAAACTTTAAAGTTTAAAGATTGCAATCAGTAAATAAGAAAGCTGAAAATTGATAAAGCTCTAAACCCTTATCTTATTTCATGTCAGACAAAGCTAAACATATCTGAAATCTGAAAACTCATCTGAAATCATGTTAGAGAAGCTAAGTATGTGTATTGTCCTTAAACAATTCATTCTGAAACAAATAAAGGACAGCTAAGAAAGATGTTGAAAAATATTAAAAATTAATTGAAAATAACATTGGCAGAGTAATGACTGGTAAAATACTGAGAAACTAAGTGATCCATCAAAGAAATGGACAATACTTAAGTCATGAGGTGTATCAGTTATCTCTGTATAAAATGATCAAAACAGTAGGGTGGTTTCACTGAGTACCTGGGGGTAACTGGCGTCTGATAAACGTGTACCCTCACACAAAAAGGTGTAAATCAATTTTATTGAGTTTGATCATAGGCAGAATGGTCCATCATGTTGAGTATCTAGGGGTATTGGCGTCTGATAAACGTATACCCTTACGTAAAAAGATAAATGGCACCTGAATGTCCTTAATGAAATACAATGAAAAATGCTGTTCCTTCAAAAGAAATTTCATGGATGTCACTGTGTTTAATTTCAATACATGACCTGGTAACTCTTAACAATTTTTTACTGAGTCTATGAAAGTAAGATATTTTGAAACTAAATCTCTCATGCAAATGTGATTCTGGTTTATTATTTTATCATGCACAGAAAACTTATCCATTGATTGTAGTGCATGAACTCAAAATTTTATAGTCTTTAAACCAGAATTCTATCTGAAAGTAGTTTCTACATTCATATGACTGAAGACTCTGTGCTTTAGAATGCTTATTCCTGAACTACTTGTTCAGAATGCTAGTCAGATGATATCCCTTGTTCCTTCCCTTGTACTCACTTTCCCTCCTCTTTGTTGATGGCAAAGGGGGAGAATATTGTCTGTTTGATGAATTCTGAATTCATTCCAGGGGAAGTGTATGCATTATGTTATGGCAAAGGGGGAGATTTTTTTAGCAGGGAGTTGCTTACATTTCGTAGCATGCATGCATAGCATCTGCATGACAATCTGAATAACAAATCATATCTTTCATCATCTGTATGACAGGTAATTGCTATTCTATATGATAGGGGGTTGCCATCATCAAAAAGGGGGAGATTATTATGACTCCTCTGTGTTGATAATGTTGACATATGCTTTACTTCATTGGCAACACCTTGTTTTGATTGATTGGCAACTGTTTATGTTTTGATGAAATTGCTCTTATCAGATTGTCTGTGTGTTCTAGGTACTTTACAGGTTTACACACTGCACACACACTCAAAGTCTACACATTGCACGTAGAGTCTATACATTACATTGTGTTGTGCTTCTGCATCGTTTAGAACATGTCTATACATCCATGCATCATGGGTCGACCCCCTCTTAGATGGGTCGACTCCCTCAGACCAGCAAGTCTATACACTGCAGGGCAAATTCCAAAGTCTAGACATTGCTACATTGCTCACATAGGTAAAGTCTATACATTAGCTGTTGTCGTGCTGCATCAACCCAAGTCTATACATTGCAGCTCGCACATTCAGCAAGTCTCTACAGTGTTTCAGGCTAAGTCTGTATAGCGTCCAGTGTCTAGTGTTTCAGGCTAAGTTTGTACAGCGTCTTATGCATTGGGCAAAGTCTGTACATTGCACTGTGGTGTTTGCATTCAAAGTCCATACATTGGACTGTAGCATGCACGAAGCTAAGTCCATACATCAGTGAAGTCTGTACATCCATCATTGAACTTTAAAGTCTATACATTGGTGAAGTCTACACATTCACCAGTTGAACCTTCATAGTCTATACATCGAGGTGAAGTCTGTACATCCCCCAGTCAACTTCGAAGTCTATACATTGGTAGCTTCACCTACGTTGCACTTGCAAGTCTATACATCGGTAGCTTTACCGACGTTGCACTCGAAGTCTATACACTGATAGCTTTACCGTCGTTTCCCTTGGCAAGTCTATACATCGCAGTTGAGTGGAAGTCTATACAGCCATTATGTTGCCAAAGTCTATACATTGTGAACGATCAAGTCTGTACATACTTTGCCTTGTTCAAGTCTGTACATCGTCCAGTTACCTTTGGCAAGTCTACACATTATGAAAGTCTACACATTCAATTGCTTTGCTTTGCTCAAGTCTGTACAACCCTTTCCCTTGGCAAGTCTACACATTGTGAAAGTCTACACATTCAATTGCTTTGCTTTGCTCAAGTCTGTACAGCCCTTTCCCTTGGCAAGTCTATACATTGTGAATGTCTATACACTCGATTGCTTTGCTTTGATCAAGCCTGTACAGAGTTTCCTTTGGCAAGTCTGTACATCGTTCATGATGTCTGAACAACGAGCAAGTCTGTACATCGCACATCATTCAAGTCTGCACATTGTGCATCATATGAATTCAAGTCTGTACATTATGCATCTTTGAGTTGAAGTCCATACATCGTCAGTTGTCTGTCCAAGTCGTTACATTGCCTAAGTCTATACGTCGGCTGCTGATTGTTCTTCAAAGTCTGCACACTGCATCACGCCTCAGCAAGTCTATACAGGTTCTAGCGTTGCATATATAAAGTCTATACATGGCATAGCTTCTCATTCAGCAAAGTCTATACATACTTCAGTGTTGCATTCACTAAGTCTGTACACACCTTAGCTTTGCATCCACGAAGTCTGCACATGCCATAGCACTGCATATATGAAGTCTATACATTGCAGAGTCTATACAATGCATTCGCATTCACAGAGTCTATACAATGCATTGCATCCTACAAAGTCTATACAGGGTTTATACTTAAACTGATGATTCTATTTCGACTGTCTGACAGGGATTCTTTGCTGGGATTGATGACCTGGCTCGTGATCCAAGGAGAAGGAGGACGAGGTGCTATGATGGTGACACGTGGAAGCAGCCCATCAAGGATGCTGCCATGTGGATGAAATTCCCTCGGATCTGGCAAATTCTATGGGCGGGAAATGTGGAAGCCACACGCCCTTATCCAATCTGCTGCTGATATAAAAGAGAGTCTTCGTCTTCAGATGGAGGCTGATCGAAGAGTGGCAAAGTATATACAGTGAGAGTGAAAGTCTGAAGCAGCAGAGAGCCACCGATCCACAGAGAGAAGAAAAATAGAGAAGAAGAAAAAGAGAGAAGAGAAGATTGAGAGAGATGTGTTGAGAGAGTGAGATTGAGAGAGTTTTGTTGGAGAGGTTGTATCTCAGACTCTTGGTTCAAATACTAGAGCTGAGCTTTGCTCATTCCGAGCTACATTCCCAGTTGGGTTTTCTATTTTCGTTTGCTTCTGTTTTTGCTTTCGAACTCTTGTTTCTTCAAGCTGTGAGTCAGCTGTTAGCAGAGGTGCTGCCTCTGGACGTGTAAGCAGTAAACCCCAGCGGTTGCAGTGGAGGATTCCACTGGACAGGTGAAGCTGTAATCCCCAGCAGGCGAGACTTGTCTCGGACAGGAAGCTGTGTTGCTCAGCGGTTTGTAGGCCAAGCTGTAGTGTCCAGCATACGCAAGCTGTACTGCGCAGCAGTAAGCCATACTCGGTTGAGTGTGGGGTGGACGTAGGTCTCTGACCGAACCACCTAAAAATCTTGGGTGTCTTGTGTTTGTGAGTTTGCTTGTGATATGCTATGTGGCTGCATGTGTCGACACTCTTCATAGTGTTCTTTCTATCGCCCAACAGTTGTTTATTTTAAATTCCGCATTATAGTTCAACTGTGTTTTAAATTAGCTAGTAGATCTATTCACCCCCCTCTAGATCCACACTTCATGGAGATAGATTGCGTCCATCTAACATAACACTTGGTATCAGAGCCATACTCTTCTACAAGGACTTACCGCCCGAAGAGGAAAGGCCAAGATGGATGCTCGAGGGATGATAGCTGAAGGACACTCAACCACAAAGCCCCCATTCTTCGATGGATCTAACTATGCATACTGGAAGAACCGTATGCAAGTATTTCTGAGGGCTAAGGATTACGAGATCTGAAAGGTTGTCAGCAAGGGACCTTATGAGTTGTTCCCTAATGAGGAAGTCTGGACCAAGGAGGAGATCAGGAGGTCTACACTAAATTGGAGTGCCATAAATGCCATTCAGTGCTCTCTGCACCCTACAGAATTCTCCCGCGTATCTGCCTGCAAATCAGCTAAGGAGATGTGGGATGCACTGGAAGTTATTCATGAAGGGACCTCTCAGGTTAGAGAGCAGAAGGAAATCTCCTTGTGTCAGAATACGAAGCCTTCAAGATGAAGCCGAACGAGATCATCAGTGAAATGTATGCTCGATTAACTATCATCACAAATGGTCTTAGAGGTCTCAGGAAACCTAAGACAGAATATGATGTAGTGAGGAAGATATTGCGCTCCCTGACTCATGCTTGGCATACTAAGGCTATAGTGACGGAGGAGTCAAGGGATTTGCGAACCACAAGGGCTGATGAGCTAATTGGCACGCTGTTGGCATATGAGATTAATATGCCAAAGATAGAAGAAGTTGAGAGGAAGAAGAAGCCAATCGCTCTGAAAGCTGGTGCCAGCAAATCCAGCAAATCTAGCTCTAGTAGTTCATCATCCGAGGAGAGCCTGAATGAAGAAGATATAACTCGTACTGAGATGGTAATGATGACCAGAGAGTTCAGGCGGTTCCTCAGGAAAGGAGCAGGATGATTCAGCCAAAAGAAGTATGGTGGCGGCCGAAGGGATAAAAGGTATAAACATAACCCTGCAAAGAAAGTTGAATCTAATACTTGTTATCAATGCAGGAAGGCAGGCCATATGAAAGCTGACTGTCCAAAGAATCAGAAATACAAGGACAAGTCAAAGAGAAGGAACACAAAAGGGAAAGCAATGGTGAGTACCTGGAGTGATGAAGATGAGGGTTCCTTCAGTAGCAGCTCAGACAGTGAAGCCGAATCTGAGAAGCCCATTTGCCTTATGGCAACAAGCTCAGAAGACAGAGAAGAGGACTCAGATGAGGTAATCACTAGATTTGAAAATTTCAATATCGCTGATTGGGTAGATGCTTACCATGACATAGCTGATAGAGCTGATGATATTAGAAAAGAGAACATGCATCTAAGAAGAAAGATTAACTCCATGCAAAATGATAAAACTCTAACTGATAAAATTGCATGTTTAGAATATGAGAATGGAAAATTGAAACTCACATGCTCTGAATTAGATGAAATCAAAAATGAGTTAAAAGCCTCTAAAGAAGATAATGAGAGGTTAGAAAAAGAAGTTGATGAATGGAAACTGAAAATCTAGAAATATGAAAGTGAGATAAAAATTGTGAATGAAAAATATCAAGCTGTCCTAAGTGTGAATACAGAACTTAAGAAATCCATTGAAGATATTCAAAAGGATAATGAGGACAAGCTTAAGATTATTGAGAAAATGACCCAAGGTTCAGATAACCTAAATGCTTTGTTAGGGTCAAAGGTCAACTTCAGAAAAGAGGGCCTTGGATTTAATTCTAGTGCAACAAAAACCTTTGGAATGAAAACTATTTCATTTGTTGCACAAAAAGAGAAAGGACCTCTAATTAGCATGAATTCAAACATTTCAATGAACAAAATAGCTAATCTGAAAATGTCCAGTGCTGAGGAGAAGGGCAAACAAAAGCTGAGTGACCTAGTAGAGCTAGCACATCCAAGAAAAATCCCAAAGCTCAGTTTCAGGTTAGGGGTCAACCTACACAGTCTTATAAACCCCATGTTAAGGTCACCAAGTCTTCACCATCACCACCACCTCTGAAAAAGACCCAATACACACCTATGAATAGGTCAGCAGGGTCCAAGGTGCAGGGGAGGCAGAATGCTTTTAGAGCTCTACCCAAACATTTCTCACAACCTAGAGCCCAGTCCCACTTCTTTGCACAGTCAACCTATCCAAATAGGTCAGGATGGACTAGGACTCAAGGAAGGTTTACAGGTCATGGACATCAGGCTACACAGTCTTATAGACCTTACACCAGAAATTGGGTTAGTGGGTATGGAAATTGGACACCAAGGAACCAACACTTCTACAGCCAGCCCAATGATTTCTATGGACAAAATTTCGTGAATACATCCTGGCCAAGGCACTGGCATAGAAATAATCAATCTGTAAATAATCATGCTAGTGTCAACAAGAAAAAGCAAAACAAAAAGAAATCTGGAAAATCCACTGAACAGAACTATTTCAAACAAATGTGGATTCCTAAAAGTCTGCTTTCTTGTTTTAATTGCTTTTCATCTTCTCTGGAGCCCAATCAGTCTTGGGTTCCAAACTTCTCTACCTGATTGTGTGTGCAGGTATGCCTGGCAGCCAAGAACAATTTGTGGTACTTAGATAGTGGCTGCTCCATGCATATGACAGGGGACAAGGCCAAGTTCTACATATTGATAGAAAAATAATGAGGCCTTGTCACCTTTGGTAGCAACACAAAGGGTAAGATTGTTGGAACAGGTAAGGTAGGTAAGTGTACTACCTGTTGCATTGAGGATGTCATGCTGGTTGAAGGATTAGCTTATAACTTACTTAGCATCAGCCAGCTATGTGATAAAGGATGTAAAGTACTTTTTGACTCTCAATGTTGCAAAGTTTTTGAACCTGATTCTGAAACTGTTAAATTTTCTGGTAAGAGGATAAACTACACTTACATGATAGATCTAGATGATATTCAACATTCTAACCTATGCCTTACTGCTAGTAGAGAAGACTTAGCATTTTTATGGCATCGTAGGTTAGGTCATGCTAGTTACACTGTTTTGCATAAACTAAATAAGCATAGCATGGTTAGAGGACTTCCTGAAGTTTCCATTAAGAAAGAAAATAAAATCTGTGATGCATGCACTCAATCAAAGTTAACTAAAAAGTCATTTAAATCTAGAACAGAAAATATGTCCTCTAAACCCTATGAGCTGATACACATGGACCTTTTTGGGCCAACCAGATCTGTCAGCTTATTAGGGAGGAAGTATGGGTTTGTCATGGTAGATGACTTCTCTAGGTATACTTGGGTTTATTTCTTATCTCATAAGAGTGATGCATTCTCAGAATTTCAGGAGTTCTATGTTAAAATAAATCAGAAAATTAAAAATATTTTGACTGATCATGGAGGTGAGTTTGAAAACTCACAGTTTGATGAATTCTGCAGGTCAAATGGAATTAACCATAGGTACTCCTCACCAAGGACACCTGAGCAGAATGGAGTCGTGGAGAGAAGGAACAGAACCCTAGTGGAGATGGGTCGTACACTCTTGGTTGAAGGTGGTCTACCAAGGAAGTTTTGGGCTGAAGTAGTAAATACTGCATGTTATGTAATTAATAGAGCCATGGCAAGACCTTCTACTCAGAAAACACCCTATGAGATCTTAAAGGGTAAGAAACCTTCTATTGCTCATTTCAAGGTTTTTGGTTGTAAATGTTTCATTCATATTAATGATAAAAGAGATCTTGATAAATTTGAACCTAAAGGTGAACCAGGAATCTTTCTTGGTTATTCTGAAAATACCCGAGCACATAGAGTGTATAATCTAAATTCCAAAACTGTTGAAGAATCTCCACATATAGTATTTGATGAATCCTTATTAAAGACTGATGTTGGTCAATGCAGGAATGAAGACAATGGTGATATTCTGAAAGAAGGAAATTCTGCAGACCAATCCGAAAATGAGGAAGGAAATGAAGAGCCTAATGAAGAAGAGCCTACAGCTCAGGGGGAGGTAAATCAAAATCATGACAATCCAATTGTTAACATTAGATATCTTAAAGATCATCCTGTAGATAATGTAATTGGAAATCTGCATGATCCCCCTAGGACTAGATGCCACTTGAGAATTTAAAATGAATTGAATGCTTATGCTTTTGTTTCAAATGTTGAACCCAAGTCCATTGACTGTTCTCTCAAAGATGTGCATTGGATTAATGCCATGCATGAGGAGCTCAATCAATTTGACAGAAATAAGGTGTGGCATTTGGTTCCACCTCCTGATCATGAAACAGTCATAGGGACTAAATGGGTGTTCAGAAATAAAACTGATGAATCAGGGAATATCATTAAAAATAAGGCCAGACTTGTAGCTCAGGGGTATAATCAGGAATTTGGAATTGACTTTGAAGAGTCATTTGCCCCTGTAGCCAGGTTAGAAGCAATCAGAATGTTATTGGCTTATGCATGTTCCCTAGGAATAAATCTTCAGCAGATGGATGTGAAATCTACTTTTTTTAATGGGGAAATTAGTGAGGATGTCTATGTGAGGCAGCCTCCTGGGTTTGAATGTTTAGATTTCCCTAATCATGTTTATAAACTCAGCAAAGCTCTCTATTGTTTAAAGCAAGCTCCTAGAGCTTGGTATGACAGGTTGAGCAAATTCCTAACTGATAAGAACTTCACAAGAGGTGTAGTTGATCAAACATTGTTTACCAAGGTGAGTCATTCAGATATTCTTATCATTCAAATTTATGTGGATGACATTGTGTTTGGGTCAACTAACCCCAAATTGTGTGAGGAATTCTCTCAGATAATGACTAATGAGTTTGAAATGAGCTCAATGGGTGAGCTCAAACTATTTCTCGGACTGCAGGTTACACAATCAAAGGATGGTACTTTCATCTCTCAGTCCAAGTACATAAAGAATTTATTGAAGAAGTATAAAATGGACAACCTCAAGGAAATAGCTGCTCCAATGGGTACCTCAACTAGTTTGGATGAAGATCCTCAAGGTAAACCAGTGGACCAAAGGCTATATAGAGGTATGATCGGATCTCTTCTGTATCTTACAACATCTAGGCCTGATATTCAATTTGCAGTGTGTTTATGCTCTAGATTTCAGGCTAGTCCTAAAGAAACTCATCTTAAGGCTGTGAAAAGGATTTTTAGATATTTACTAGGCACCCAACAGCTAGGTCTATGGTATCCTGCTAGGTGTGAGTAGGGCTGTCAATGGGCCTGGCCGGCCCGACAGGCCCGCGGGCTTGGCCCGATTTCGGGCCGGGCCGTAAGGTCTTTTTAGGCCCGCAGGTTTTTAGTCGGGCCTAAAAGCCCGGCCCGGCTAGACTCGCGGGCCGAGCTCGGGCTTTGAGTTCGGCCCGCGGGCCGGCCCGGCCCGATCCCTTTTTTTATTCTCACTTCAAATTTTAAAAATTATTTAATCAAACTTATGTTACTTTACTTAATTAGAAATTTTAAAAAAAAATTTCACACAAATTATGAAATTAATATCAAAATTTTAATTTATTTAGTGAGATTATAAGTTTTATAGTATTAAATCTATTAATTTTTATTATTTTTATTATTTTATTTAAGTAGTCGGGCCGGGCCGGGCCTTAGTCGGGCTTTGAATTTTTTACACAATGTCGGGCGGGCCCGACCCATTGACAGCCCTGTCTCTCGGTGCCCGCAGGGAGCGGCGAGCACTCGTGGCGAAGGCCTACATGTCTCTTGGATCCTCTACTACGGCCTCCACATCTCTCTCCCCTACTCTTCTCTTCTCTTCTCTTAATACCGTTGCTGACTTAAGCATTGGAGGGTTGTCCCTTGGGATAACACCCGGGACTCCTTCTGACGCCCTTTGTTTCCTGGTGCTTGCAGGCCTCCACGGATGCGGGACGACTTTCCCAACAAATAAATAGAGAAGGTGGTACGTAGCATAGGAACCATTTTCCTGCCTCTATACTTCTTGGCGTCGTCTGTGGGAACCCGAACAAAAAGTTATGGCACCTCGTGGAAGCCTTTGCAACGTCAGTAATTGGGGGCGTGGTTCCCATCAGGGACCCAACTCTCGCCTGGGGTCGTAGGAAGCCTCCTCCGCTCATCCCCGACAAGAGGTCACTCCGGGAGACCTAGATGAACTCCGTCAGGAGATTCGGGCCCTGACCGGACTCTACCGAGAGCTGGCGAGCCGGCTGATGGGACCCCAGCCAGTCTTGCCTGAGCGACGACAAGACGAGAGGTCCCAGACTGGAGAGAATCATCGCCAGGTATGTGAAGCTTCCCATGCCTCGGTCGCGAGGGCCCGACGATCACGCAGCACACCCGCACCCAGGGTGCACAGCCCATTACACTCTACCCAGAGATGAATCGCCGGCTCCAGTGCATCGACGAGATAGAGGACAAGGTTCGACACCTGGACGACATCCTCCTGGCTGCGAGAAATCCCGACTTGATCGACGACAACTAGGACTTTCATGCTCCCTTCTCTAGGGAGATCATGGAATGTAAGACCCCAGAACTTTTATAAACTATTTTTGGAGTATTTACTTTTTTTCTGGAATTTATAAAGGCCTAAATAAATTAGTAAATAGAATAATAGATCAATAAGTCATTATAAGGCCTAATTAGGTTAAATAATTAACTTAGCCTATTTAAAGATAATCCAAAAGGTTAATGGACCAATCCCATTAAGTTTGGCCCATATTCTAGAAGGTTAATTGACTTATTCACGTATTTTAAAGATAAATACTATTTTTATAGATAATTATAAAGATAAACGAACAAGAGAGTTTTATTTAATTGAAACTCTGTATACGTTTGGTGTAACGGTCTATCGGGCGACCGCTACAAGCATGTAACGCACCTAGGCTGATGCGTTACACTCTTATAGTTCCATGAAAGAAAGAACGAGCAAAAAGATTAGAACTTTGGGATCTTATCTACAAGAGATCGACTTGGGAGAGCTTATAATATTGCTAAGGACTCTTAGGGATTAGGTTCTGGCAAATTAAGGACTCTAGAATCGATCTAATCTTCAAAACCCTATAAATAGGACCTAGTTCTGAACTGTGCGACCCTTACTTTTGGCTCGTGAAGAATCAAGGTAAGGAGATATAGTTTCGAGTAAGTTTTTTAGAAGATTTTGTTTAGTATACTTTAGACTAATAGTTTTCAAAATTTCGTGCTAGGAGATCAAGCAACCAAGGAGATTGAAGCTTCCAAAGTTGCTGGTTCGACCATAGTAACCCAGGAATCAGAGCTAAAGGCCACTAAAGATTAAGGAATTAGGACATCTAAACAAGGTAATTAGAGTTTGATTATTTAAAACTTTTTGTTCACCTTAGTTTCATCTTCTTACCCTCAAAATTTCACGTCCTTAGGTCAAGAGGCTGAGGAGCTAGGGCAACGTGAAGTTGCTGAAAAGTCACAAAAAGAGAGGAACTAGGGCGGTCCATGAAAGCTCAAATTAGAAGTTTAAAGCCTAGTTAAGCGGTAGGTTATCTTATGATTGGCAAAAACACCTTGTTAGGGATAAAAACCCTCTGATTGTGTTTGATTTCATGCATTATAGACTATGAATTTCATATTTTAATGGGTTCATGCATACATACATATCCTTAGCCCTAATCAAAGATCAAAGATGTTATCTTGTTAATTCACTGCAACCTATGCATCTAGATGACCTTTTACTTCATTTTATCATGATTGTGGTAGTTAAATCTTTTCAAAACATGACATGGTTTCAAATCATAGTCTTTTTATTTCATTACACTGTTAGCAGGGACTCTGATGCATCATACTAGGACCATCAGACGACTTTAACGGTCTTACGATAAGCCGTCACAACCCCTGTTGTATTTAAAGTTTCTCAGTTGTCTCTGACGCACCATAACTGGAGCGTTACAATACTGTAACGGTCCTACGATAAACCGTCACAGTCCTGTGACGCGCCCATACTAGACCGTCAGAGTGCGGTTTACTGTCAAACCGAGATAGGACTGAGGACAGCCAAACATACTTATGAATAAGCCTAGTTATCTAAGTCTTAACCTTATTTTCATGACTTTGAGATTCTTAATTGATTCATGATAAGAAATTGTATGAGTAAAGCATTTTGAGTTATTTTAAGTTATGCTAATTTCATTGGCTAAACTCTATAGGTTTATATTCTAAATCATGATTTTTCCAAACATGATTTTATCTTGGTTTCACATTGTTACACATTCTTTTCTATCTATAGAGTCATTTCTCTAAGTACATGGCGTATATTCCGGTATATGTCCATTAGTTACACTTTACACTATAGGAACACTATTCTTGGACATGAGGACCTCTCTATTAGATATTCCTTCGAATGAACTAGGAAGTATTATTCAAGGCCTCCATAATTCTCCGTGAGCCTGGGATTCCCACTAGGACGCCGAGTTGGTTGTACCATTAATACCCAAGTGATTAGAATACACTATTGAGGTTTCTGGTTATCAGTAGTGTAACGGACCTATATTGGACCGTCAGACATATGTAACGGCCCAATATACCACCGTCAAATTTAACTGAGTCCAATTACTGTTTCTAGATTTAGTCGTTCTAACGCATCAACGCTAGACCGTCACGTCAATGTAACGGCCCAAAACTGGAGCGTCACATCATGTAATGGCCCAGTACACGACCGTCACAATGCTTGAGTATTTTAACCCAAGGTTATACTAAGGGTTGATTTTCCAAAGGTTTCTAGATAGAAACTTGATGATCTAGAACTTATCATATTGATCAAGAAACTTAATATAATGAATGAAAGATAAAGAACGTATCGTTATGCTACCGATTTATTTCCATAAGCATAACATAGTATAAGTCATTCTTGATTTCTCATGATTCTTATTGAAACATTCATTTATTGAATTGTTGTTATCAAGAGCTTGTTGGAATTGTACATTCGTGGCCATACTTTATTACATGCGTGGAAAAAATTTGATTTATACTTGAAGATGCGATCGAGCACTGATTATGTTCAAGGGCTCTATGCTACTCCCCTCGGTTGATTGTCGAAAACATACTATTATAAACCATGGGGTATGATGCTACTGGCGTCGCATTGCGTTGGGAGTACTTTCTTTATAAATAAGTAAAAATCCACAACACAATACAGCATGATTGATACTTGACTTTCTTGATATTCCACAGAAATTCACGAAGTACTTGCTCATAAGTAAAAGATACTGGAGTGATGAGTATGTGACTTGCTAGTACATTCTCGTTACATTCTTGTTCATGAAAGGCCATATCATGTTCTTATAACATTCTTGCTAGTTCATATTTGTTCTCATTCTATCTTACATACTTTGGTTTAATCGCATGATTGATCGCATTCGCATTATTTAACCTTATTCCTGTAGAGCAAAAACGTTAATCACTTTAATGATGCATTCATGTTGATGTGAAGATACATACTGAGCAAGTGTGCTCATTACCTATTTCCATTCTTTTTCAGGAAATGAAAGTGATTCGAATTCGAATTCGGGTTATACAAGTAGCGGGTCCGAGAGCGAATGAAAGTATTGTTAAAGATGAGAGTGAAGACTTAGGAAAGTCTATATTGTTTAGATTGAGTCTATGTAATTTTTCTATTTCTTGAGTCTGATAGATTGGAATAAGTTGAATTAGTGGTTGTATTTGAATATTTGAATATTATGAAATAAAGTTGGAGTTTGAGTAAATATTATGCAATTACATTTATGTGTGTGATTGTCTTGCGCTCTGATCATTCTTACTTGTAAGAGGCTTACCATGCCGGTTGTTCGCGTTTCTCGAGCGAGTCTTCCGCTGTCATAAAGGCTCGGACGTGACAGTTAAGTTGGTATCAGAGCCTAAGTCTCAGGACTTAGAAAGAAGAGTCATGTCATAGGATAAGTCCAAGGTTTAAGGACCCATACCTATGAACTAAGGAAGAAATTCCACACCCATGTGAGAATTGGGTAGAGCACAGGATAAGATAGTTAATTAGTTTTAAGATTGAATTTTTTTTTCCTTCCAATTCCACGAGAAATAACAAGTTGTTATTTTCTCTCAGGTACCCTATTATTATCATGGCTCATCGCGTAAATTGGGATGTCATGCATCAAACGGTTCCTGGCCTCACTCAGGCATAACAAACCATGGCGCAAGCTGGCGCAGGAGCAAGAGCTGGTGATTTGCATCGCAACTTTCGGAGCTTAAACCCTCCGCATTTCTATGGTTCTTCTAATCCTGACGAGGCAGAGAACTGGATAGATGAAATGAACCGTATCTTTGATGTGACATCAATGCACCGATCAGCAGAAGGTGCGTCTCGCAACCTTTCAACTTAACAAAGATGCTCGCACATGGTGGAAGTCGGTTCCGGCACCTCCGGCCGATGTACCTCATACATGGGATGGTTTTTTTACCCTATTCTATGCCAAGTACTTTTCTGAGCACGTAAAGGAACGAAAGGCTATGGAATTCGCCGCTCTTCAGCAAGGAATGATGACGGTTGCCGAATATGAACTGCAATTCTCAGGACTTGCACCTTACGCACCGCATCTTATCAGCACTGATTTATTAAAGGCTAATCGGTTCATGGACGAGTTACGACCCGGTTTCATTCAGCAGCTCGGGACCCAAAACATCCGTACTTATGCGGAAATGGTTCAACGAGCGTATTTGTGTGAAAGGACCTTGGAAAAGATCGAAAAATTAAAAGGGAAAGGAGAGGAGTCTAGCCGACGCTCAGATCGGCATTATAAGAAAGAGAAGTTCAGCATCACGGAGCCCTACAAGAGCCGTGATAGTAAGAAGAGATCCAGGAATGGGAATGGTGGAAGTTCCCATAAGCAAAAGAAAGTCAAGGAGGAGAAGGAGAAGGTTGCCACGGCTTGCACATTTTGTGAAAAATTTGGCCATTCGGCTGAGGAGTGTTGGAAGCGCCTTGGCGCTTGTTTACGTTGTGGAAGCAGGGAGCATCGCATGCCAGAGTGCCCCCTTATGAAAGACCAATCGTCTGGAGGAGGACGTAGGAGACAGGCTCGCCTCAATGCCGTTCTAGAAGAAGAGGAAGCGCCTAGGGATGGTGGGCTTATGGAAAGTACACTTCAAATTTGTTCTCGTCCTGCATTTGTGCTATTTGACACTGGTGCCTCTTATTCTTTTATCTCTACTACTTTTGCAAAAATATTATCAATTGCATTAGTCCCTTTACCTTCAGATCTCGCTATTTCCACACCCTTAGGTTCTGGAACAAAGCTTACCGACTATTATCCTGATAGCGAAGTAATAATAGAAGGTCATAATCTCCCCGCAAACTTAGTATGCCTTGACATGAAAGGTTATGATGCCATTTTAGGGGTAGATTAACTTGTAGATCATGATGCTTATATCAATTACCGAAATATGATTATATCCTTTCAAAAGCCCGGTCTTCCAAGATTCTCTTTTCTTGGCATCAAGTGCAAGAAGCATCAAACTATTATATCTTCTCTTCACGCTTGCAAACTTATCTCGCAAGGATGTGAAGTTTTTCTTGCTTCTGTCATTGTTACCGAATCCAAGGAGATTATCTTAGCGGACATTCCTATTGTAAATGAGTTCCCCGATGTGTTCCCGTCCGAATTACCTAGTTTACCGCCCGAGAGGGAAGTAAACTTCACTATTGAACTCATTCGAGGAGCAACACCTGTTTCTATAGCCCCTTACAGGATGTCCCCCACAGAACTCAAGGAATTAAAAAGGCAGTTGCAGGAATTACTAGACAAGGGCTTCATCAGACCTAGCACATCCCCTTGGGGTGCGTCGGTTCTATTTGTCAAGAAAAAGGATGGTTCTCTCAGACTATGCATCAATTATCGGCGACTGAATCAACTCACAATTAAAAATAAGTATCCGTTGCCGCGTATTGATGAGCTCTTCGATCAGCTTTCCAGAGCAGAATATTTTTCTAAGATTGACCTCAGATCAGGTTATCATCAGCTTAGAATTAAAGAAGAAGACATTTATAAATCGGCTTTTCGAAGTCGTTATGGCCACTATGAATTCGTGGTAATGCCATTCGGATTAACTAATGTCCCGGCAGCATTCATGCAACTTATGAACAGTGTCTTCCAGCCATATCTGGACCAGTTTATCGTCGTCTTCATTGATGATATCTTGATATACTCCAAGACAAATGAGGAACATGAAGAATATTTGAAGATAGCCTTGCAAACACTTAAAGAACATAAACTCTATGCCAAGCTAAATAAATGTGAATTTTCGCTCAAGGAAGTTTCATTCCTATGCCATATTATTTCAAATGAAGGTATTACAGTGGATCCTTCTAAGGTAGAAGCTGTCAAGACTTGGAGCCAGCCAACGACTGTATCAGAAGTAAGAAGCTTTCTGGGTCTAGCTGGTTATTATAGAAGATTCATTAAAGACTTCTCAAAGATAACAGTTCCTTTAACTAAACTGACGAAAAAAGAAAATCATTTTGTCTGGTCAGAGGAATGTGAGAAGAGTTCTAAACTCTTAAGAATCATCTTACTACAACTCCTATTTTATCACTACCGGTGGAAGGTGGTGGATTCGAAGTATATACGGATGCATCAGGAATTGGCTTAGGGTGTGTCCTCATGCAAAATGGAAAAGTAATCTGTTATTCTTCAAGACAATTGAAACGTCACGAGGAAAATTATCATGTACATGATTTGAATTAGCAACTGTCATATTTGTCTTAAAAATTTGGCGTCATTATCTCTATGGAGAAAAGTTTACGGTCTACTCGGACCACAAAAGCTTGAAATACTTATTTTCTCAAAAAGAGCTAAATATGAGGCAGAGAAGATGGTTGGAATATCTCAAGGATTTTAATTTTTCTATTTAATATCATCCTAGCAAGGCTAATGCTATTGCGGATGCACTCAGCAGAAAACCAATGGGTATGCTATCAAGTCTTATGATTACTATGACTAATCTTATTTCTCAATTTGCTCAGTTGAACTTAGATATTGACAGGAAGGAAGAAGATTATTTTATGGCTAATATCCGAGCTCAACCTACCTTAATAGAGGATCTAGTCAAGTTGTAAAATGATGATCCTATATTTCTATAAATTAAGGCTAATATTGAACAACGGCCGGATTTCTCTATTACGGAGGATGGAAGATTGCTATTCAAGGGTCGAGTGTGTGTACCAGATCATGAGGATACGAAGAAATTGATTCTAGAAGAAGCACACAATTCCAAGTACACCATTCATCCAAGTGGTACAAAAATGTATCAAGATCTTAAAAGAAATTTATTGTGGCCCAACATGAAAAGAGAAATAGCTGATTTCGTGTCTCGCTGTCTCACTGGTCAACAAGTAAAGGCAGAGCATTTTAGACCCGCAGGTAAGCTGCATCCCTTGAATATTCCCGAGTGAAAATGAGAGAGTATAGGGATGGATTTCATTATGGGGTTACCTAAGACAAGAGGTGGACACGATGGTATATGGGTAATCATAGACCGATTAACTAAATCTGCACATTTCATACCAATCAAAAGTCGATGGTCTGTAGATATCATGGCAGCATTATACATAAGGTAAATTGTTAAATTACATGGTTTCCCAGTCACTATTATATCTGATAGAGATCCTCGATTTACATCATAATTTTGGAAGGGTCTACAACAGTCACTAGGGACTAGATTAAATTTTAGCACAGCCTTTCATCCACAAACTGATGGTCAGACAGAAAGAATAAATCAGGTGGTAGAAGACATGCTCAGGGCTTGTGTTATTGATTTTGGAGGTAGTTGGCATGATCACTTGCCTCTAGTAGAATTTGCTTATAACAACAGTTACCAAGCCAGCATACAAATGGCACCTTTTGAAGCTTTATATGAAAAAAGTTATCGATCGCCAATATGTTGGAGTGAAGTAGGGGAAAGATAATTTCTAGGCCCTGATATTATCAGAGATTCTACAGAGAAAATCAAGCTCATTCAAGAGAGAATGAAGATGGCCCAATGTTGGATCCCGTAGTGCAGGAACACGGTTCTAGAGGGGGGATGAATAGAACCCTCTACTAAAATTATGTCCAATTAAAACTATTTACTAGCTCACAGTGGAATTAGCAAGATTAGCAAGAGTGAGGAATTTAAACTAATTGGAATAGAGTTGATTCTCTCAATCTCACCGTACTTACTTGAACAGATAATTAGATATAAACAATAAAGTAAACCACCACAACACAAACCACAATGCAAGCCACTATGCACAAGGATTTTTAAGGTGGTTCGGGACCACGATGGGCTCCCTATGTCCACCCCTCACCAAACCGGTGAGGCTTCACTGTTGTATAAAACAGCCCGGGGATAAATCCCCACACACACACGGAGCCAAGCTCCAACACACACACGTAGGGCGAAGCCTACACAATCACACGGGAGTAAACTCCCAACCACACACGGGGAACACACCCCAAGATATATCTAAGCACACACGCGGATATGCTCCGCACAAAACGACGCACACGTGTCAACATAAACACTCGGAGAACCCCTTTCTCCGAACACCCACACATAATATTCCTTCAGAAATGTATAAAGCCTAGACAAATAGATACAATGAATCCCAACCAAAGTCTAAAGACTGAAATGAAGAAGATATAGCATGTAGAGAGCTCCCCCTTCTTCGATTCTTTTGGTTCCTCTTGGTTCGTTGTCGGATGATGGCGATTTTGGCATCCTCTTGTTCCTCTCTTCAAGACGCTTCTTTTCTTCTTCTACCACGAGCTCCAAATCTTCATGGATGTAGATGATAACCCTTCCTCAAGAGCTCCTTGGTTGCTTTGCCCCTTTTCTCCACCTACAAGATAGAACAAAATGCATTAGGGCTTCTCATCTCCCAAATTCGGAGTTCACATTCATATATATAGAGGAGTGGACAAAAGACACATAAAACCCTCCCAATACATGTTAGAAACCCCCTAATAACATTAGAAACCATTGGGGGGTAGTTTGGTAAAGTTTAGACATGATTTCATTGGGTTTCGGATGCTCTCGAGAATCCCATGCCGGAATGGGTCGACCCCATGGGGTAGACCCCTGGACAACCAGAGGGCAGCCAGACCACAAAAATACCCCAAAAACTCAGGGGTCGACCCATGGGGTCGACCCATGTAGTGTGGGTCGACCCCATGGGTCGACCCCTGCACATAGGGTCATAAACAAGTGTTCTGTCCGGTCCAGAACACTTATGGGTCGACCCTCTGGGTCGACCCATGCTAGAAAGGGCTATAAAAAGACTTTAAACCACCATGAATCTAAGGGAATAAAAGTGATTAGATGTTACCATAATCCCATGTAGATTAACCATGTATTTTCATCTTGAAAACATGAAAAAGCAAGTGGTTAGTTGAGAATCAAAATCTTTGCATCAAGCATTAACTCTTTGAACTAGTTCACATAAAAATACATCATTGAACACATTCAAGCATGTATTTGACTTCTCAATTCAAACATCAAAAATACATTCACCATATGACAAGTTTTTAATATGATGAACATGAATCTCTCACTTAATCAAATAAAATGACATGGGAGCTCAACCATTCAATCACGATATACACATGTTGCTCAATGAAACACATACACACACAAACACAATCGTTTTGATATCATTGAAACCAAACACCAACTAGGGGATGCAATAATCTCCCCCTTTTTGATGATGATAAAACGATGTGTGTGATAGAACAGATATGCAAGCATCGTTATGAAAGACCAAGCATAGAGCATGAACAATGAGCACATAGATCAATTCTCCAATTCTCCCCAAAACAACAACATACATAAGACATTGAGCACACACAAACATTCTCCCCCTTTTTGTCATCTACAAAAAGACATGGGATTATGTGATATGATATGGACGTGTTAGACCAAAAGATATGATACCAATGCGCCTAGTATGACATCATAATCCTTGAAGACGGGATTATAATACCAAGTGATGCTAATCAAGGGCCCGAAAAAAAATGATACCAAATGTTGTTCAAATTAAAGGCCCAAAGATTTGCAATCTCAATTCTTGAAGAGTTGGCCCCAAAGATATGATACCAAAGGTTGGAAGAACTCATTTAAGCATTTATGCAACATGATGTGTTCAAAATGATGCATTTCAAAATGAACTATACCAATTGTTGAAAATTATGAATTGCTCAAGATGATATTATGTATGAACTATATGCATGCTGAAAATGCCATACATGAAAATATGCACATGATGAGCTTCATCTTTCAAATGCAATGAAAATGCACTATGTGAATGCTAATCATGCAAGATATGAAGTTATGCACATGATGACTTCTTTCCTTCAAATGTAAGTGATGTGAAACGAGATCGGGAGGGGGTGGCCTTCTTCAACCTTCTGATCATTGTCGCGCTATAGGTTCCTAGCGCCTTCATGAAGATCGCGCTATGACGATATGGCGCCTTCTCAGACAGCAGCCGGACGATGAACTTCGACCTTGGGGGGCTCATGGATGACTTCGGGGGAGTGATTCACAAGGGGGGGCACCAAGGAGGGTGGATATGACACGGGGGGGGGATCTTAAACAAAACATGGGGGCCCTAAACATCGATTAAACTAACCTATTGCTAGCTAGGATAACTTGGTGAATGTGGGAGCGGGGGTGGGCGATGAGGGAGAAAGGGGCATGGCAGGGCCAGCTAGGAACAGTAGGGTTTTGGCTGGGGCATCACACCCGATCCCATCGCAGGACCGGAGCAACCAATCTCCGTCGTGGTCATAGCAACGTCGTTGGCGAGGGTGGAGGGCGTCGATCGTCGGTGGAGGAAGAACGAAGCCCGAATGGGGCCTCACACCCGGCCTCTTCTCAAAGCCGATGCACCCGGATCTTCGAACGGCCTCTGTGAAAGGGAAAAGGGGAGGATTAGAGGAAGAACGTGGGCATCGCACCCATAGAGGGGAGGAGGGAGGGGATTCCAAAGATTGGGGGGGGAGAGATAGCCATGCTATACTTTCAATTCATTTTTTTCATTCTATTCATAATCAAACGAGATGGGGTACATATATAGGGGGAAGGGGAAGCTTAAACGACACTAAACATCAATTACAACAGTGGGAAACAGCGAACATTGAAGCCATTGCAAGTTCCAAGGGCTGGGTAGTTGGGGCGTCTGCAGTTGACCGTCTGCCTGAGAACGCGCTAGGGAAACCTAGCGCCTTCTTCAGGTAGCGCTACCCAAAGGTAGCGCGTTAATCTCCAGCCCAGCAGCTTCATCGATCGGCTTTGGCGGCAGCTAGCTTGATTTCCATCAAACCCGTCCACTTTGGAAGGTTTGTCCTCGAACCTAGAAGCTCAAGATCCCAGTCTGTGAGAACAGATTTGTTCCCTAAGCTCTGATACCATTTGATGTGAAATGAGATCGGGAGGGGATGGCCTTCTTCAACCTTCTGATCATTGTCGCGCTATAGGTTCCTAGCGCCTTCATGAAGATCGCGCTAGGATGATATGGCGCCTTCTCAGACAGCAGCCGGACGATGAACTTCGACCTTGGGGGGCTCGTGGATGACTTCGAGGGAGTGATTCACAAGGGGAGGGCACCAAGGAGGGTGGATATGACACGGGGGGGGGATCTTAAACAAAACATGGGGGCCCTAAACATCGATTAAACTAACCTATTGCTAGCTAGGATAACTTGGTGAATGTGGGAGCGGGGGTGGGCGATGAGGGAGAAAGGGGCATGGCAGGGCGAGCTAGGAACAGTAGGGTTTTGGCTGGGGCATCACACCCGATCCCATCGCAGGACCGGAGCAACCAATCTCCGTCGTGGTCATAGCAACGTCGTTGGCGAGGGTGGAGGGCGTCGATCGTCGGTGGAGGAAGAACGAAGCCCGAATGGGGCCTCACACCCGGCCTCTTCTCAAAGCCGATGCACCCGGATCTTCGAACGGCCTCCGTGAAAGGGAAAAGGGGAGGATTAGAGGAAGAACGTGGGCATCGCACCCGTAGAGGGGAGGAGGGAGGGGATTCCAAAGATTGGGGGGGGAGAGATAGCCATGCTATACTTTCAATTCATTTTTTTCATTCTATTCATAATCAAACGAGATGGGGTACATATATAGGGGGAAGGGGAAGCTTAAACGACACTAAACATCAATTACAACAGTGGGAAACAGCGAACATTGAAGCCATTACAAGTTCCAAGGGCTGGGTAGTTGGGGCGTCTGCAGTTGACCGTCTGCCTGAGAACGCGCTAGGGAAACCTAGCGCCTTCTTCAGGTCGCGCTACCCAAAGGTAGCGCGTTAATCTCCAGCCCAGCAGCTTCATCGATCGGCTTTGGCGGCAGCTTGCTTGATTTCCATCAGTAAGGTTTATGCTAAGAATTAGACCAAAGGGGAATGCATGAATATGCAAGCACACAAGCACAATCGTCATGCACACATATAGTACATATAGTGACTCCCCCAATATGAGGCACGGGTTAAGAAAGGAGCATGTGATTCAAATTCAAGAATGTAAGACATTAAGCATAATTAAGAGATTTGTGCATACACAACTAGAAGTACTACATAAACCATGAATGTAGGCAAATTCATAAAATACATACATCACAAAAATACCCATGTGAAATGTGAGGCAATGACTAATGAGTTTCAAAACATATGGATTTTCAGATTTTCTAAAGAACACTAGAAGGTAATCTCCTCTCTACACTTTCATTTTAGATTCTCGACTTTCGGTAGCTTCGCACAACCCCTATTTTATTTCTTTTAATGGACTTCACCTTTCAACGTGAGTTTTCTCATATGTCTCAATGGGGATTCCCGGCTACTTGGATTCGTCACACATGTGGATTTTTGCTTCTCCTTTCGACACGAGTTTCCTCCTTTGTTTCAGGGGGGATTCCCGATTACTCGGATCCACATTCCACTTATGTAATTTTTGTGGAGTAGATAACTTTTTCCTCACGATTACTCTTTAATGTCCATGTAGAAATTCAAGTTCCCTTTAAAGTGTTGGAAGGAATTTCTTAAATCCTTATCAATGAAAGTCATTAAATTCATTATGTGCAAGAGTGTGGGGGTAAATTTTTGTTTTGCATGTATAGAATGAATTTGTCAAGACATAGCTATGACTCCCCCTAAATGTATGTACGGTCGGAATCAAATCCTCCCCCTTAATATATGACATGTATCACATATGATTAAAATCACTGCATTGTTATTTAGCAAGGAGGTGAAGTCTTAGAATTTTTCAAGAAAGGTTTTATAAAATAAATATATACACGCATGCAAGGATTTATGGATGCATTCATGCAAACATTCATGAATCAAGGTATGCATGATACTCATATTCACAATGATATGCAAGGATCTATGAATGATATGCAAAAATGCCAATGCATTATTTTTATGCAAGTTTTCAGATTTTGTAATGACTTGAGCATTTGAGAACAGCATGAAGCAAGTGAATGCATGAGATGAGTTTTCAATGAATTTACCATAGAACCATGAGCAATTCATTTCAGAGTTCTTTATGATGAACCATTTTCCTTAGAACCCAAACATTCAACCATGTTCATTCAAAATAGTATTACATGAAATGAATTTTCAGTTTGAACAGATCAAGCAAATTGTCATTTATGCAAAGTAACCACACATGGTCAATTAGCCTTAAACTGAACCATGCTCAACATTCAATATCAAATGTTGCATTTGATCAAGCAAGTCCATAGTTCAAAAAATTTTACCTTTTGAAACAAGAAGGATTTCAGATTGAATTTGAAAGCTATACAAATCAAAGGCAAATTGATTTCATTCAAAACACACACGAACTAGGGGATGCAACACCCAAGATAGGTAAAAATCTTATGCTGATAATCGAAGGCGCGACTTGAAATTTCAAATAGGAGACCATGTATATCTCAAGGTTTCTCTAGGTCGTGGTATTCAGAGATTTGACATTAAGGGTAAACTAACCCCAAGATTCATTGTTCCGTTTCAAATTCTCGAAAGGGTCGGTGAAGTGGCTTATAGACTGGCTTTACCTCCACAATTAACAGGAGTTCATGACGTATTTCACGTCTCTATGCTGAAGAAGTATGTGTATGATCCTGACCATATTATCAATTATGACAATCTGGAGATTCAGAAGGACATGACGTACTAGCAAACGCCAATAAAGATTCTGGAACAGGAAGTGCGTCAACTAAGAAATAAAGTTATTCCTATAGTCAAGATTCAATGGAAGAAAATATGGCCATATGAAACAACATGGGAAACCGAAGCAGCCATGCGGAAAAGATTTCCAGAATTTTTCAACTGTAAGTACACTCTCCATAATCCATGTATTAAATTTGGGGAACAATTTCTCTTTAATGGGGGAGGGTGTAAGACCCCAGAACTTTTATAAACTATTTTTGGAGTATTTAATTATTTTCTGGAATTTATAAAGGCCTAAATAAATTAGTAAATAGAATAATATATCAATAAGTCATTATAAGGCCTAATTAGGTTACATAATTAACTTAGCCTATTTAAAGATAATCCAAAAGGTTAATAGACCAATCCCATTAAGTTTAGCCCATATTCTAAAAGGTTAATTGACTTATTCACGTATTTTAAAGATAAATACTATTTTTATAGATAATTATAAAGATAAACGAATAAGAGAGTTTTATTTAATTGAAACTCTGTATACGTTTGGTGTAACGGTCTATCGGGCAACCGCTACAAGCATGTAACGCACCTAGGCTGATGCGTTACACTCTTACAGTTCCGTGAAAGAAAGAACGAGCAAAAAAATTAGAACTTTGAGATCTTATCTACAAGAGATTGACTTGGGAGAGCTTAAAACATTGCTAAGGACTCTTAGGGATTATGTTCTAGCAAAATAAGGACTCTAGAATCGATCTAATCTTCAAAACCCTATGAATAGGACCTAGTTCTGAACTGTGCGACCCTTATTTTTGGCTCGTGAAGAATCAAGGTAAGGAGATATAATTTCAGGTAAGTTCTTTAGAAGATTTTGTTTAGTATACTTTAGACTAATAGTTTTTCAAATTTCGTGCTACGAGATCAAGCAACCAAGGAGATTGAAACTTCCAAAGTTGCTGGTTCGACCATAGTAACCCAGGAATCAGAGCTAAAGGCCACTGAAGATCAGGGAATTAGGACATCTAAACAAGGTAATTAGAGTTCGGTTATTTAGAACTTTTTGTTCACCTTAGTTTCATCTTCTTACCCTCAAAATTTCACGTCCTTAGGTCAAGAGGCTGAGGAGCTAGGGCAGCGTGAAGTTGCTGAAAAGTCACAAAAAGAGAGGAACTAGGGCGGCCTATGAAAGATCAAATTAGAAGTTTAAAGCCTAGTTAAGCGGCATGCTATCTCATGATTGGCAAAAACACCTTGTTAGGGATAAAAACCCTCTGATTGTGTTTGATTTCATGTATTATAGACTATGAATTTCATGTTTTAATGGGTTCATGCATACATACATATCCTTAGCCCTAATCAAAGATCAAAGATGTTATCTTATCAATTCACTGCAACCTATGCATCTAGATGACCTTTTAATTCACTGTAACCTATCCATAGTTTCAAATCATAGTCTTTTTATTTCATTACACTGTTAGCAGGGACTCTGACGCATCATACTAGGACCGTCAGACGACTTTAACGGTCTTACGATAAGCCGTCACAACCCCTGTTGTATTTAAAGTTTCTCAGTTGTCTCTGACGCACCATAGCTAGAGCGTTACAATACTGTAACGGTCCTACGATAAACTATCACAGTCCTGTGACGCGCCCATACTAGACCGTCAGAGTGCGATTTACTGTCAAACCGAGATAGGACTGAGGACAGCTAAACTTACTTATGAATAAGCCTAGTTATCTAAGTCTTAACCTTATTTTCATGACTTTGAGATTCTTAATTGATTCATGATAGGAAATTGTATGAGTAAAACATTTTGAGTTATTTTAAGTTATGCTAATTTCATTGGCTAAACTCTATAGGTTTATATTCTAAATCATGATTTTTTCAAACGGGATTTTATCTTGGTTTCACATTGTTACATATTCTTTTCTATCTATAGAGTCATTTCTCTAAGTACATGGCGTATATTCCGGTATATGTCCATTAGTTACACTTTACACTATAGAAACACTATTTTTGGACATGGGAACCTCTCTATTAGATATTCCTTCCAATGGATTAGGAAGTCTTGTTCAAGGCCTCCGTAATTCTCCGCGAGCCTGGGATTCCCACTAGGACGCCGAGTTGGTTGTACCATCAATACCCAAGTGATTAGAATACACTATTGAGGTTTCTGGTTATCAGTAGTGTAACGGACCTATATTGGACCGTCAGGCATATGTAACGGCCCAATATACAACCGTCAAATTTAACTGAGTCCAATTACTGTTTCTAGATTTAGTCATTCTAACGTATCAACGCTAGACCGTCACGTCAATGTAACGGCCCAAAACTGGAGCGTCACATCATGTAACGGTCCAGTACACGACCGTCACAATGCTTGAGTATTTTAACCCAAGGTTTGACCAAGGGTTGATTTTCCAAAGGTTTCTAGATAGAAACTTGATGATCTAGAACTTATCATATTGATCAAGAAACCTAATATAATGAATGAAAGATAAAGAATGTATCGTTATGCTACCGATTTATTTCCATAAGCATAACATAGTATAAGTCATTCTTGATTTCTCATGATTCTTATTGAAGCATTCATTTATTGAATTGTTGTTATCAAGAGCTTGTTGGAATTGTACATTCTTGGCCATACTTTATTATATGCGTGGAAAAAGTTTGATTTATACTTGAAGATGCGATCGAGCACTGATTGTGTTCAAGGGCTCTATGCTAGTCCCCTCGGTTGATTGTCAGAAACATACTATTATAAACCGTGGGGTATGATGCAACAGAAATTTCACAACACAATAAATAAGTGAAAATCCACAACACAATATAGCATGATTGATACTTGACTTTCTTGATATTCCACAGAAATTCACGAAGTACTTGCTCATAAGCAAAAGATACTGGAGTGATGATTATGTGGCTTGCTAGTACATTCTCGTTACATTATTGTTCATGAAAGGCCATATCATGTTCTTATAACATTCTTGCTAGTTCATACTTTCTCTCATTCTATCTTACATACTTTGGTTTAATCGCATGATTGATCGCATTCGCATGATTTTACCTTATTCCTCTAGAGCAAAAATGTTAATCACTTTAATGATGCCTTCACGTTGATGCGAAGATACCTACTGGGCAAGTGTGCTCATTACCTATTTCCATTCTTTTTCAAGAAATGAAAGTGATTCGAATTCGGATTCGGGTTATACAAGTAGCGGGTCCGAGAGCGAATGAAAGTATTGTTAAAGATGAGAGTGAAGACTTAGGAAAGTCTATATTGTTTAGATTGAGTCTATGTAATTTTCCTATTTCTTGAGTCTGATAGATTGGAATAAGTTGAATTAGTGGTTGTATTTGAATACTTGATTATTATGAAATAAAGTTGGAGTTTGAGTAAATATTGTGCAATTACATTTATGTGTGTGATTGTCTTACGCTCTGATCATTCTTGCTTGCAAGAGGCTTACCATGCCAGCTGTTCACGTTTCTCGAGCGAGTCTTCCGCTGTCATAAAGCTCGGGGCGTGACATGGAAGCCTCCATCCCGCCGAAGCTCCAGATGTCACCGTTCACCTCCTACGATGGCACTACCGACCCGGCCGATCACATGCACAGTTTTGAGTCCCATCTGGTGTTTAACCGGGCCTCGGATACTGTGAAGTGCCTGGCGTTCGTCACGACCCTTCGGGAGAACGCCCGGGCCTGGTTCGAGTCTCTACCGGCCGGGACCATTTCCTCCATCCAACAGCTCAAGAAGCTGTTCAAGGAGAACTTCATTGGCTGTCGAAAGGTGGCCAAGTCAGCGGTGACCCTACTCGCCCTTAGGTAGGGGAAGGAAGAAACGATGTGGGACTTTGTCTCCCGCTTCCGCACGGAGGCTCTCTGGATCCCACACCACGACGTCAGCCTCACAACTACAGCCCTTACTCAGGGGATGCGGGACCACATTCTCTGGCACGCGCTCGGAGTCGAAGCACCGGCGACCCTTCCGGACCTACTCACCCTAGCACAGAAGCATGCACGCTGCGAGGAGAATACTGCGGCCTTAGGTCGCACGGTCTGAACCGAGAAATCCAACCGGAAGAGATCCGCCGACTCATCAAGAGAAGGGCGAGATAAGCGGGAGCGTCACGACGGAGACGGCCGCGACCGCCCAGAAAGGGAAAGGGGCAGTTATCACAATTACACACCGCTGATAGCTCTGCCTGACCAAATCTTGATGGAGATCTGCGAGGAGCCATTCTTCAAATGGCCTCCCTGGATGAAGTCAGATCCGAGCTCAATGAGCAAGAAGAAGTACTGTCACTATCATCGCGACCACGGACACGACACTATCGAGTGCATTAACTTGAAGGATGCTATCGAGGATCTCGTCCGCAGAGGACTCCTTGTCAAATTCCTCGCCAAAGCTGCCGAAAAATGACAGCGGACGTCTCCGCCCATTGACAATCAGCCCAACGAAAAGGTGACTATGATGATTTTAGGGGGGGCGGCCGTAGGAGGAGACAGCACGAGTAGGCGGCGGCGATACGCATTGGCCGTCCACACCGTGGAACGAAGCGAGGATACTCGACCAGAAGCCACCGCCCCAGGCCATCCAAGAGATCCTATTATCTTCTCAGATGATGACCTAGACGATGTAACCACTCCCCATTCTGACGTGCTCGTGGTTTCAGCCACTATCAACCAGTGTACCGTGCGTCACATTTTAGTGGATAATGGAAGCGGCCCTGATGTTATCGCGTACGACTGTCTTGTGCTTATGGGTGTAGATCTGTCTAAACTCGCACCATTGCATACTCCGTTATACGGATTCTCCGGCACGACGGTCTGCCCCGAAGGACGCATATCACTCTCAATCACGTTTGGGACCACACCAAAAGAGGTAACCTTCCTTGCCGACTTCACAGTCATTCACGCGATGACTGGGTATAATGCCATCATTGGGCGCGGGATCCTCGGCACCCTTCGCGGCGTCCCCTCCTCGTACCACCAAAAGCTCAAGTTCCCTACCCCACGAGGGGTAGGGGAGATCCGAGGAGATCAAAGGGAGTCCAGGAGGTGCTACCTCATCTCAACGCGCGACCGACAGCCTGAGGAGACTCCACCTGAGAAAAGGCATGGACTGAAGGCCCAGGTCCGAGCACGAGCACTCCAGCAGAAGACATGTACCTCATCCAAGTCGAAAAAGACCCAAGTAGAACGCTGAGGATCGAGGCCTCTCTACCCAAATGCGATAAGGATGCCTATATACGGTTCCTTACAGCCAACCAGGATGTATTCGCCTGGTCTGAAGATGAACTCCCCAGAATCCCAACAGAGGTCATCACCCACCAACTCCGGCTAGATCCAACCTGCCGCCCAGTCCAGCAGCGCCGAAGACGCTGCAACCTCGAGCGACAAACCATCATCAGGGAGCAAGTGGGTGAGAAGCTACGCTCAGGACTACTTAGGCCTACCTGATATCTGGATTGGGTGGCCAATGTGGTCTTGGTCCCTAAGAACAATGGGAAATGGCGAATGTGCGTAGACTATACAGACCTCAACAAGGCTACGCCTAAGGAAAGCTTCCCCATGTCACGGATCGACGAACTGGTCGACGCCATGGTCGGGCATGAAATGCTGAGCTTCTTAGATGCCTACTCTTGGTACCACCAAATTAGTATGCACGAGCCCGACCAGGACAAAATGGCATTCGTCACCTACCACAGCTTGTACTGTTATACCCGCATGATATTTGGGTTGAAGAACGCGGGTGCAACCTATCAACGCCTCGTCAACCATATGTTCGACTCGCAGATCGGCCGCAACATGGAGGTCTACATCGATGACATACTCGTAAAAAGCCTCCAAGCTGCTAAGCACCTGGGAGACTTGGCGGAGACCTTCGCCACACTCAGAAGGTACAATATGAAACTCAACCCAGCTAAATGCGTGTTCGGTGTCAGATCTGGGAAGTTCCTCGGATTCCTAGTTACCCATCAAGGGATCGAGGCCAACCCAGATTAGATCCGCGCAGTGTCGGAGATGAAGCGACCAGGACGAGTGAGGGAGGTCCAATGCCTCACCGGACGCATCGTCGCTTTAACCCACTTCTTGTCCCGAGCAACTGAAAGGTGTCTTCCCTTCTTCCGACTAATTAAGCAAGCTAACAAGACGCCGAAGAAGAAAGGGAAGATCGACTGGGATTAGGAGTGCGAGCAATCATTCGAAGAGCTAAAGCGCTACTTGGCCACTCCTCCCATACTCTCCAAGCCACAGAAAGGAGAACAGTTACTCCTGTACCTATCGGTGATACCGAGCACGATGAGCGCCGTACTCACCCGAGAAGAAGCTGGTGTCATGAAGCCCGTCTACTACGTTAGCCAAGCGCTACAAGGGCCGAAATTCCGGTACTTGCGAACCGAGAAGTTCACCTTGGCTCTAGTCACGGCCGCTCGCAAACTACGGCAGTACTTCCTGGCTCACCTAATCACCATCCTCACCGATCAGCCGCTACGACAAATCTTCTAAAATCCTGACACTTCAGGAAGGCTAGTCAAGTGGGCGATCGAGCTGGGTGAGTTTGACGTTAAGTTTCACCCGAGGACCGCCATCAAAGCCCAGGCCCTCGCCGACTTCGTCGTCGAATGTACGATACCGGCCGAAGACTCACCCGAGCACTCCTCGGGACCAGTTTGGGAACTGTATGTCGACGGATCATGCTGCGCTGCTGGTAGCGGTGCAGGACTGGTCTTACTTTCGCCAGAAGGGGTAGACCTCCAATACGCCCTACGCTTTAACTTCCCAACCACAAATAATGTGGCCGAGTACGAAGCCCTCTTCTCGGGGATGCGCAAGGCAAAACACTTAGGGGCGTCAAGTGTGCGAGCATATAGTGACTCCATGCTCATCGCCAACTAGCTCAGAGAAGAATTCAAAGCACGCGATCCGTCCATGATCAAATACCTAGAGAAGGCCAGGGCTGCAGCAGACGAATTCTCCCACTTCGAGAAGGTCCATATCCCTAGAGAGGAGAACGTCCGAGCAGACGCCCTATCTCGCTTGGCGTCCACCACCACGGTTTCTAACTTGAGGTCAATTTTGGTGGAAGAATTATCGGCACCGAGCATAGAAGAGCAAATGCCACAGGTAAACGCCATCGACTATGAACCTTCCTAGATGGATCCCATGTTGGATTTTCCCCTACGGCAACAACTCCCAAGCGACCGTGCTGAAGCCCGTCGCACAAGGGCCCGAGCAGCCCATTTCAAAATAATAAATGATCGGTTCTATCACCGATCCCTCTCAGCCTCACTACTAAAGTGCTTGTTCCCCACGGAGGTCAAACAAGCTATCCAAGAAGTCCATGAAGGACTATGCGAAAGTCACGTAGGGGGGCGAGCACTCGCGCGAACGATGATCCGGCAAGGGTACTGGTGGCCCACCCTACAGCAAGACTGTCTCGAGTATGTCCGGAGATGTCCTCATTTCTAGAATTTCTCCAACTTGCATCACCAACCGGCTACGCAGCTGCATACCCTGATGGAGCCCCGCCCATTTGCTCGATGGGGGGTGGATATATTGGGTCCCTTCCCCGAAGCACAAGGGAGGAAGAAATTCCTCATCGTCGCGATCGACTACTTCACCAAATGGGTCGAGGCTGAACCATTAGGGAAGATAACGAGCAAAGCAACATGGAAGTTCGTGCTGTGAAACATCATCTGCAGGTTCAGGATACCAAGAGTCCTCACCACCGACAATGGCAGACAATTTGCGAGCACAACCTTCCAAGGGAAGTGCTCAAAATTAGGGATCTGGAACCACTACACTTCAGTGGGGCACCCTCAGGCCAACGGATTGGTGGAAAATGCCAACAGAACACTCCTCCACGGTATCAAAACCCGGCTAGATCAAGCAGGTGACTCGTGGATAGATTCGATCTCAAGCATCCTTTGGGCCCACATAACCACTGCCAGAGCCGCTACAGGTGAAACCCCATTCCACCTGACATACGGTGCAGAGGCAGTAGTTCCAGTAGAGATATCCAATCCCTCACTGCATGTGGAACACTTCGACGAGGCTAGAAACAACCAAGCGTTATGAGAAAACCTGGATCTACTCGAAAAAGACAGAGCAAACGCCCAGGTAAAGCTCGTGGCTTATCAACAAAAGTTGGCCCAAGACTACAACGTTCAAGTCAAGGAACAACACTTCTTCCCCGGAGACTTGGTATTACAGCGAGCAAGCGTAGCAAACCCCAGAGGAGCCGCCGGAAAGCTCGCGCCAAACTGGAAAGGTCCATACAAGGTAACTGGAGTACTTGGCAAAGGAGCGTACATGCTGGCAACGCTGGGGGGGCAAGAGAGGTACCCAGGACGTGAAATTCTGTAAACCTCAGAAAGTTCTTCCAGTGAATCATCACCAGCCATACTCCATGAAGGTAATCTACGGGTTCCCTAAAGGTGAGCACTACTCCCCTTGAAAAGGAGAAGGTAACCTAAGGGTTTTCTAGAGGCGAGCACTGCTCCCCTTGAAAATGAGAAGGTAACCTACGGGTTTCCTAGAGGCGAGCACCGCTCCCCTTGAAAAAGAGAAGGTAATCTAAGGGTTTCCTAGAGGAGAGTACGCCATTGAAAATGAGAAGGTAACCTACGAGTTCCCTAGAGGCGAGCACCGCTCGCCTTGAAAACGAGAAGGTAACCTACGAGTTCCCTAGAGGCGAGCACTGCTCCCCTTGAAAATGAGAAGGTAACCTACAGGCAAGCACTACTCCCCTTGTTAACGTGAGGGGATTACGGGTTCCCTAGAGGCGAGCACCACTCCCCTACAAAATGATGGCAGCAAGAAAAGGCGCAAATACTGCGATGCACACGAGGAAAGTCTACCCAAAAGCTCACAGGAGTCTTCCACCAAAAGGTACACAACAAGATCCAAACTGAATAATTTTATTCCTTTAGTTAAGATACAAGCTGCCAAAGACTGGCGAGTCACTATTACGCCACCAATACACAAGCATATGGAAAGACAAAACGCACCCAACTATGGCAATGTGCAACTCCAGCATCTCATTTTCTGGGCACCGTCGTCTGCTAGTAGCTATGATAAGTCCATGAGCGGACACCTAGCATCCCTTTTGTTATGGAAGTGTACCAACAGAGGGAGCTACCTATGCCAGAGAAGAGGGGCGAATCCTCCATCCCTTGGCCCGCTCATGAGGAGATCACACCTAGCATCTCTTTTGTTCCGTGGAAGCAAACCAACAGGGATGCCACTGGCGAAGAGACCTGCACCAGGAAGCGAGATCGGATGACCGGTCCGTCACTGGTTGACGGAGGGCAGTGGAACAACAAGGCCCACACATTACGAAGGCCGATGTAGCATATTGGCCACGCCTGCAAACTGAAAAGCAAGCCCTATTGCCCCGCCTATCGTCATCCTCGGGCAGAGAAGCGCTCCCCTTAGCTTGAGAAGATACTTCGTCACACCCATGCAGACCAAAAAGGGCGAAGGGAAGCAGTCACGACCATGCAATGAAAAGGTAGCAAAAAGAAGGAAGGACTTCATTTAGAAGTAGAGGGGGTAAATATAGAAGTATCATCCATCCCCTTAAGGATGGAGTCTGTCCGGCTCAAGAAGCAGAACCCCCCTGTCGGTGTACAGGCGGTTGACTTTATCCAAAGCCTCCCGCCAGCCGTCCAAATATCTGAGCCTATAGTCCTCGGAGGCAGGGCCATGCGCTCTCGGCTCTGGCCACGGCCGCCACGGTGCCGGAGGAGGCTCCCTCCTAAGGATCAAGGGTTGAAGATGAGTCTGCAGAGATTCGTCGTCTGATGAAGTACCCGACTCTCCCGACGACATCCTACGGGGCCTTCTCCTTCGAAGCTTTGACACCAAGAGACCGGGACGAAGGTAGCTATTTATAGGAAGGATGGAAGTTCCCATAAGGTTAAAGGACTCCTACCGTCCCAAGCAAATCCAAGGAAACCAAAGCAACGGATCCCAAAAGTCGCGCCCTTACGGAATAACCCTCAAGAGCGTTGTTTCGTATCTCCAGGGGATCGAGATCTCGTAGCTGTTCAAAAGGGAGGAAAATACATGGAAAAGATTTCAGAATTTACGGAAAAAATGAAAGGATTCCATTCAAGTTCCAAAAGCTTACAAGGGGGAGGCAACCGCCTCAACAAAACTAGAAAGAAATTCAAAAAACAACTAGGGGCACCCTCCTAAGAGTTCTCCCCGGTAACATCATCACGTGACCCAGCCTCCTCGGGCTCACATGTAGCAGCAACTTCTGAAGAAGGTGAGGGCCTGACCAGTTCCACCATGCGCTCCTTAACCGACGGGGTCTCGACGGGTGCTCGCACGTCTGTGCTCGGCCTCGTAGCCAGCTCCTCGGCCGGGGCCCCCTCACCGCCAGCCTCTTCGTCGCAAGCCCCTCCTCGCCATCACTGGACTCCGCACCATAGAACGGTGAAGGGGGAGGGGGGAGTGACGGAACTGAGGAACCCAGCTTCTCGACCGTGGCCACGACCGCAGCATTCCAGCCCTCTCGAAAGTCACGATCATGGGCCGGACCAAAGTATCCTAAGGCCACCGCGGTCAATTCGTCCCGGTAAGCCAAAGAGGAGCGAAAGCTTTTCACCGCCTCCTCGCTAGCGGTAGACATCGACGAGCGCAGCCCAGCAAGTTGCACCTCGACCTCCTTGGCTCGGGCTTCCATGACTTGGACTTGCGCCCCCAGCTTGACTACGCGGGCTTCAGCCATCTCAGCCCGAACACGGAAGAAGTCACGGTCCCGCTCCATCCCGGCAAGGGCCAACCCGTGCTGGTTTAGCTGCTCGCAGAGCCTGGCATTTTCGGCCTTAGAAGCCTGTAGGCGCCCTTCGAGCACCTCGCGGTTTGCCGAAAGTTCCACCTGGATAGCCTGGGTGGCCTCTAACTCCTGAGCAAGACCACTGAAGTGGTACCTCCACAAGCCAAAAGCCCTGATGACCGAGCACATGCCCCGCGCAGCCAGGTCCGTCAGCTCCTTCTAGGCCCCAGGGCCGAACACCCCAGTGCGGTCGCGCCACAGTACGCTCCGCCCCATGAGGTCAACGACCGTCGTGACCCATGCCTGCCCAACCGTAGCGTCCTTCGGGGGCAAGAACAAAGCTCGCGGGGAAACCGCCGATGGTGGAGGGTGATCAGCATCACCAGCAATGGGAGCTTTGCCCTTGTCGCACCCCTCCTCCACAGGGGCAAGCGCGGGAGGGGAGATGACCGACTCTTCAGCCGGTGGCAGTACTTCGGGGAGGGGCAGCCCAGATGACGACGGCGGAACCCGGGCCCGACTTCGGGCCGGCGCTGAAACTCTCCCCCTCTTCCTTGAGTGACGTTGATTATCCAACGCCGCCAGTTCATCCTCGGAAGGTAGGGCATGGCTGCCACCAGCCATAGCCGACTCAGCTTCAGCAACACTGGCGGACTCTTCGACGGCACCCCTCCGAGTACTGGACCCTCCGCTAGCAGCCAAAGCTACCGTTGGCCTCACCAGAGGGACGCCCACGGGGACCGTATAATGGAGACGACCCGGTGTGAATGCGGCCTGGGCCTCGGGGGCGACGACTGTCACTTGGCCCACCCCTGGCTCAACGTGATCCACTGGGCGAGGAGCACACCGCGGTAGCCAAAAAACTTCGTAGCTCCACGCCAGAATTTTGGACGCCCCTGATTCCAGAACAAAATTGGTTAGCCCAATCCACCATTAACAAAAACACGACGAGGAATCAAGGTCAGTACCCTGCGGCAACGGGGGACTCAAACCCAGCTCTCGGAGCAGTCCTGGAGTCAACACAAAGTCTGCATCAACCAGGGGAAACCGTAGGATGGCATTGACCTTCTTACGATCCGTGGCGTTGGCCGGAGGTTTCCTATTGGCCCAAACAGGACGGAAGCCCCTGTGCCTCCAACTACCAGAAGAATCATGGTCGCTAGACCTGACAAGGTACACGTAACGCTGCGACCAGCCCTTGAGGTTGGCCGCAGTGGCTGAAACCTGAACAAGGTTCCGACCGGTCCGGGCCTTGAAATAGGCATAGGCCGTATCAGATGGGCAGCGCTGAAGGTAGTAAAATTGTCAGAGAAGATGGACGCTTGGCTCCATCGACGCTCTCCGACACGCATAAACAAAACCACAGAGGATGTGGTAGGAGTTGGGGGTTATTTCCCCTGCGTGCCAGCCATAATGATGAAGGACGGACGTAATGAAGGGGTGAACGGGTAGGTAAAAGCCCACCTGGAAAGATGCCACAGGGACCATAAGCCCGCCCGAAGGGAGACTCATCTGATCATCGTCTACAGTGGTGAAAATGATGTCAAAGTCGGGTGGGATTTGGAAAGCTTCTCGCAGCCCTGGAATCACCCTATACGCCACTAGCGGTGGGGAATCAGGACGACTGAATCCGGCACCCGAAGTGCTCGGAGCGCTACCACACCCAGGCGCCACTTCCTCGATAGAAGAAGAGGGGCTGGCACGAAGGTTCCTCCTATGAGGAGGCATGACGGCAAAAGACAAAAGACACGAAAGAAAAGAATATCCTCACCAGTCGGAGGAAGAAGAGACCTATGACGAGCATGGCGACCAATGAGGATGGAGTCTCTACGGATGCCCTACGATCATCCTTATAACCGCCTATGACAGGTTGGGGCTTCCAGGCCGAGGGCAGATGAAAAGGCACTTGTCTCTATCGTGGTACGGCCACCAATGCCCAACGCCCATTAGGAGCCCACGCTTCCAGACAAAATAGGACCTATGACATGATTACGACAGTAGCGCCTGCCACCACCTGAGGCGCCTTGCGCACCAATCTTGCCGCCAAATTCATCAATGCTCGTGCCTCAGACGAATCGACCTCGAGTCTTATGCTCCAACAGACCCTCTCATGTTCGACTCTCAGTCCCCTGCAAAGTGCTCGGCAACTGAGAGTAGGGGGGAAGTGAGGAGGGTAAATATAGTTAGGCCTAAGAATGGCCCAATAACGACGGGCCCAAACCGCTCAATCCAATCCCGCTTCTACATCACGCCCAGCAGGTATGGCCCACCAGGGCGCGACCCAATTTGACTCAGCATCGGATTCTACACTGCGGGAAAGCGCTATGATCAGCGGAAGACCCTCCGACGATCGACCGTTAACCCCCATGACGTCGGCCATCACCCCATAACGGGCGAGCACGTCCCATGAGCGCCGTGAGACTCGCCCCGGGACCAGCCGACGCCGGGGTAAGTGCCCTCCAACAGGAAACTCCCGCCACTATAGCGGAAAAATGTTACTCCACTACTTACGCCCCTCTCTATCAAGGGATAAGGCTCCCCGCTCCAGGATAACCCCTATAAGAAGGGGAATGACAGAGAAGAACGACATGGTGGATACTCTTGCCAAAAAGTCTCTCACTAAGAATAGAGCAACCAGTCCCACTGCAGTGATAGAGAGGCCATGCCCTACGACGTCCAGAGAGAGCACTCCTTCTACACGACCTTACCACCCAGCGAGCACTCTCCGGGTGCCCGCAGGGAGCGGCGAGCACTCGTGGTGAAGGCCTACACGTCTCTTGGATCATATACTACATCCTCCACATCTCTCTCCCCTGCTCTTCTCTTAATGCCGTTGCTGACTTAAGCATCAGAGGGTTATTGGTGAGGACACCAGAGCACGAGTACGGCCCGACTCAGTGAGCCATCGGTACCGGACCCGCAGCACGACTCGGTCAACGTCGACATCGTTGTGGCTAGGCGATAGTATGGAGTCTCTCCCTGAGTGTTGATACTCTCTTTATGTTTAGTGTATTGGTGTGTTTTTATTTTGAGTATTTATGAGTGTAACGGGTCAAGGTTGTAAAATGGGTTACACTTCATGTAAGGAGCCCAATTTCTAAATTGGGCCTCCAAACTTTTAGGAGCCCCATTAGGCCTCTCTCTCCCTTGTGGGCTTCTACACATGTGGGCCTAAAAGGCTGGTCCAAGTCACAAGATGTGCTTCTAGAAGACTTGGACCATTAGACCAAGGAGACAAAGGTAGAGGATGCCCCCTCCTTATCCCCCATGCTTGTCTCCCACCTACCCTTGACCAATGTCAGTGGATGTCCTTTGGAGTTAGTGGATGTCCTTTGATGTTAGTGAATGTCCTTTGGGGTTAGTGGATGTCCTTGGGTCTAGATCTAGGGTTTGAATACTTATAGTCTCTCATTGTATTTTGTGTGGAACTAATGAGAAAATTTGAAGAGAATATTGTTGGTGCACACCCCCCCTCTCCTCTTGAGTTCTTGAGTGTTCTTCCTCCTCCCACCTCCAACTCTCTCTAGATCTCATCCCAAATCTTCTATCTCCCTCAAATTTCTTCTACTTCTCTTCTTCCTCTATCATCTATGATCGTTCACCGCCACCGTTCGTGCCGTCGTTGAGCTACCACAAGCCGATCTTCACCCTACTGCCCCCAAACTCGAAGTTACAGGACATCATCCCGATGAAAGGTCTGGTACAGAAGATCCGACTGTTGGATCGTCGCGAAACTTTGAGGATAGGTTCACATTGTCATAGGTCATTCCCCGTTTAATTTTTGTGTCAATAAGAGTTCGTTTAGACCCTTTCCCAGTCAGCTGTTCTTCCTTCTCAAAGTCTGCATGTGTGCAGATCTGCGAGATAGACCTTGGCATACAATTTTTCTCACCCATCAAATATTGTCCAAATTTCACAAAAGAGCTATGTTCGTCTCTGTATTCCTCCCATCTACCCACCATAAAAATCACAGGTCCTAATTCGATCATTTGAGCCCCGGTCAAAGCCCTTGATCAGGGAGTTTAATTTCTGTCCAGTCTGTCTATATTTTGGGACAGTGTGCTCAGTCATTTTGAAGTCACTCCCATTTTCAATCCGACAGTTGTACGAGTCTGTTGTTCTAGTATGTTGTAGGATTTTGAGTCCTCTTTCCAACGGTATCTTTTGTGTCCCGATCCAACATCGGAGTTGAGCGTACCATCCGATCTCACCGGAGCGCACAGATTTGGACAGAAACACAGCTACGGGACAGCCTTGGGAGATAATACCCAAGAAATTGCCCGCCTCCACTCCGGTGACCGCCACCCCCGGGGATCGACCTGGGACACTCCAGGAACGTCCCCATCAGTCGTTGCAGCCAGGAGCCGCCCCGGACGTCACCGTATCAGCAGCGGGTCCCACGCGCCATCCTGCGGGGCCGAGTGAACAAAGCTGAACCGGCCGACCGCGTCCGCCCGAGGGCCACCGACTGCTGCCCGCCAACCCAAGATTGGTGCTCTCGGATCTCACGTGTCACCTGTTACCTCCCTGCGTGGAGTGGGCTTAGCATTATTTCTGTAATTATTAATTATTTCTGTACCGGGAGTTCCGGATCTCGGTCGGGATGTGACGGGATCGTCATCGACATGGGACTTGATCTTCTGTCTTAAAATATTTGTAATTTTTTTTTACATAAGGGTCTTTGAAGTTTGTCTTTTGATATCCCTAAGTGTCTTTAAGGGAGTTATAATGAGTCCTAGGTGTCTTTTCATATTTCTAGACATTAAAGAGTCTTAGAGTTTTTAAGAGAGTTATAATGAGTCATAGGTGTCTTTTCATATTTCTAGGCATTAAAGAGTCTTAGAGTTTTTAAGAGAGTTATAATGAGTCATAGGTGTCTTTTCATATTTCTAGGCATTAAAGAGTCTTAGAGTTTGTCCTTTGATCTTCTTTGTGAAGTCTATAAAAAGAGTCTTGTAGTCCTTATTTGAAGCAATAGAATGAAGAAAAAACCAGTTTAGCTATGGCTATGAGTGTTCTTCCAGATTTTTGGAACCCCGGGTGAGAGGCCCAACCCCACTTCGCCTCGCCATGGAGGTCGTCCGTGAAGCTCCGGTGCATCATCTTGGAGAAGAGGACAGGTGTGAAGCCCCATCGAAGCTCCACGATCTTCCTCCTTCACCGTTCAACCGCCGTCGTCGTCCATCACCACCGCCACCACCGCCGTGCCAACTGCAACGCCTGCAACCGCCATCACCGCAGAGAAGAATTGAAGAGCGCGACTGCGTCGTCCCTGAGATGGGGATGGGTGTGAGGCCCCGGCCGAGCTCCTCCGTTCTTCTCTAGTCACCTCACCTTTCTGCTCTCCGGCTGACAGTTTGAAGTCCTTCCTCGACCTCGTCTCACATCAAATGGTATCAGAGCAAGTCGTCTGGTTTGTCCCAACAGGCCGGGGTCCTGCGATTCGAGATTCGAGATTCGAGGTTCGAGGTCGAACCTTCTCCAAGCGGAGGGGTTTGATGGGATCGTCATCGACATCGGACTTGATCTTCTGTCTTAAAATATTTGTAATTTTTTTTTACATAAGGGTCTTTGAAGTTTGTCTTTTGATATCCCTAAGTGTCTTTAAGGGAGTTATAATGAGTCCTAGGTGTCTTTTCATATTTCTAGACATTAAAGAGTCTTAGAGTTTTTAAGAGAGTTATAATGAGTCATAGGTGTCTTTTCATATTTCTAGGCATTAAAGAGTCTTAGAGTTTTTAAGAGAGTTATAATGAGTCATAGGTGTCTTTTCATATTTCTAGGCATTAAAGAGTCTTAGAGTTTGTCCTTTGATCTTCTTTGTGAAGTCTATAAAAAGAGTCTTGTAGTCCTTATTTGAAGCAATAGAATGAAGAAAAAACCAGTTTAGCTATGGCTATGAGTGTTCTTCCAGATTTTTGGAACCCCGGGTGAGAGGCCCAACCCCACTTCACCTCGCCATGGAGGTCGTCCGTGAAGCTCCGGTGCATCGTCTTCGAGAAGAGGACGGGTGTGAAGCCCCATCGAAGCTCCACGATCTTCCTCCTTCACCGTTCAACCGCCGTCGTCGTCCATCACCACCGCCACCACCGTCGTGCCAACTGCAACGCCTGCAACCGCCATCACCGTAGAGAAGAATTGAAGAGCGCGACTGCATCGTCCCTGAGATGGGGATGGGTGTAAGGCCCCGGCCGAGCTCCTCCGTTCTTCTCTAGTCACCTCACCTTTCTACTCTCCGGCTGACAGTTTGAAGTCCTTCCTCGACCTCATCTCACATCAGGATGTCTTCCCCACGCCCCGAGCGTGGAGGTACACTCGCCACCCCCTTCTTGTCGTATTTGCTTAGCTAGTATGCGTTCTAGATGCCGCTGCATGTGAGTAGGTTACTTTCCTAGCTAGCTCGCGATACATCACCGCTGTGAGTTGTGAGTGCGAGACTCGTCCTACGACTCGTTCCAAGCATGAGAGCAAGCCGACCACCCGAGACTCAAAGCTGGTTACTCAACCGTGCAGATCATCGCGCTTCCCTCGATGGGGACGACCGTAAGGTAGCACTTCTTATTTGGGGCACATCGCCTCTTCTGGAGCTCTTTAGGTACCACATTATATCGTTGTTGCTAGTCGTGTCGTCCAACCCGTCGCGTCGTCCTATAGAGTCCAAGGTCGCAACTCATCCACGTCGAGTCTCGTAGTCATCCCGCATCAAATTGGTATCAGAGCGGAAGGTTTGAGCCTAGGGGAGTCTGGTCCAAGGTCTTGCGTTGCATCCCAATATTCGGTATATAAAAAGGTGTTACCAGACCGTTAGGTTACGCCTATCGGGGAGGCGGTTCACTCGCGTGAGAGGATCTTTGGATCCCCGGACTCCGCCAAGTACCGGATATCGGTTAAAGTCTAGAGCCCCCGACTTGCATCGGTCCATCCATATAGGTCTAGTGGGTCACACTTAGCTCTCTTTACGTCTCATTGCATGCCCACCCATGGAGGTGCCCAGTACCATCGCCCTGACACTATGGGTGAATACCGTGGTGCCAACCCGGGAGGCCGTTCCCTGGAGGACATGATAGCTCTACTCATGGAGCGCATGGATAGGTCCGAGCAAACTCTTAGGGAGCATACCGAGCGTATGGAGAGCTGATTCAAAGCCATGGAGGATCGCACCGAGGCTTCTGACCTATCTGTCCAAGGTCTGGTTGGAAGGTTGGAGAGTGTGGAGAGAACCCCTCGTCGAGACCTACCCGGTATTCTCCCGGCCCCTCAGGCACATGCTGCCGAGCCCGTGGCTGCTACCCAGCCCGCGCCTGCTGCCCAACTTGCACCACCTCGGGCTGAGGAGCAACGGCAACGTGCCCCCCATTTTGAGGACTACGAGTCTGACAACGATTACGAGGGAAATGGCCGGCACCGGCATGGTCACCGACCACACAAGGATGATAAGGACGAACGGATCCTCAGGACCGTCCGTGCAGATCCACCCACATTTGATGGGTCCAAACCTTTGGAACCCAAGATTTATCTTGATTGGGAGGCCAACATGGACCGGTACTTTGAGTGGTTCGAGATGACGGACCACCGGAGGGTCAGGTATGCCAAGATGAAGTTGTTAGGGCAAGCACAGACTTACTAGAGCAATGTAAAGAGTTTGCTCTTTCAGCGTCATGAGCCTCAGGTAGGTTCTTAGGATGAGATGAAGGACAAGCTTAGGCGTAAGTACCTTCCTGCCACGTACCGTCAGCGACTTATTGATAGGTGGCAGAGTCTCACCCAAGGGGACCAATCCGTGTCAGACTACATCGTGGAGTTTGACGAGTACTTTTTGCGATGTGGCATTACGGAGGAGAGCACCATGCCTGTATCGCGCTTCCGTCGTGGTTTGCAGCCCCACTACCAATATGAATTATTTCACCGTAATGTTACCACCTTGGAAGATGCATACCATGTTGCTCTAGATTTGGAGCAGTTCGAGGCGGAGTTCGCTCCTGTCCATCGCCCGGGGTTCACTTATCAGCATGGGACCGACCCTCGTACCACGCCTACCTCCTATAGCCGGTTTCCGGTGGCCCGTCCCCCGGAACCCCCTCGGCAGGACCCCACTGCTCCTAGGCTCCGCACTTTCCCTCCGAGGGACCCTCCCCCTCACCCACAGGCACCCATCCCTGCCCCTCGGCCTTATCAGCCCGCCGTACCAGCTCGGCCTCTTCTTCCCACACCCCCAGTCCATCGAGAGGACAAGGGTAAGGGGCCAATGATTGGTGGAACATCTCAAGGCACTGGGACACGAGACCGTTGCTACACTTGTGGTGGAGTTGGCCACTTTGCCAGCAAGTGTCCCACCCAGGGAACACTTGTTATTACCGACACGTCGGCCTGTGACCCCACCCCCGAGTTGGTGCCAGTCAGTTATGAGCCGGACCAAGAATTGATCGAGGAATTCTTTGATGAGCTATTGGAGGGCGAGCAGGTCGATGTCCCTGGTACCCAGTATCAGGATGGCATACATTTGGGTGTAGTCAGGTGCATCCTTACCCAGCCGCAGGTGAGTGACAACTGGCATTGCACCACCATATTCCATACATTTTGTAGGCTGGAAGGGAAGGCCTGCAAGATGATTATTGATAGCGGGAGCTGCATCAATGCTATCTCCACAGGCACCGTCAAGCGCTTTGGTTTGACACCCGTGGATCACCCCGCACCCTATAGAGTTTCGTGGGTGGATTCCACTTCCATCCCGGTCAGACTGCGGTGTCTGGTGCCGCTACAGTTCCAGGCATACCGTGATGCGATATGGTGCGATGTACTACCTATGGAGGTGAGTAGTATCATCCTTGGTAGGTCTTGGCTCTTTGACCGAGATACCACCCTTCACGGCAGGTCGAACACTTGCACCTTCGACCATGGTGTCCAAAGGATTACCCTCCACCCCGTCCAGCTGAAGGACCCATCTATCCGAGGACCAGCTGGCCCCAGCACCATGACCTCTCCTGGTCAGGGGAAGGCCAGTCCACCCACTTTGTCCTCTGCACGGGCTACCACCTCTTTGACTGCTCCCAGCATAGTGGACCCTCCACCCAGGAGGTTGATGATGATCAGTCCGAGAGAGATGGAGCAGGAGGTGACCGAGGGTAACCCCATCCTAGCTGTTGTTGTCCGGGGCATAGAGGATGTCACCCCTAGGTCCGAGGATGAGCACCCCCAGAGATAGCCGCAATATTACGAGAATTTTCCGATGTCTTCCCCGAAGACCTCCCTGGAGGCCTTCCACCTATGAGGGACATGCAGCATGAGATCGACCTCGTCCCGGGCTCATCTTTGCCCAACCTTCCCCATTATAGGATGAGTCCTATGGACCATGTCGAGCTTCAGCGGCAGGTCGAGGAGTTGATGTGTCGGGGATATCTTAGGGACAGCAAGAGTCCATGCGATGTCCCTGCACTATTGGCCCCGAAGAAGGATGGCACATGGAGGATGTGCGTTGATAGCCGTGCAATCAACAAGATCACGGTGAAGTATCATTTTCCCATTCCCCGATTGGATGATTTGCTTGACATGATGTCGGGGGCCACTATCTTTTCAAAGATAGATCTTCGTAGTGGCTATCACCAGGTACGGATCAGGCTTGGGGATGAGTGGAATATGACATTCAAGACCAAGGATGGTCTTTATGAGTGATTGGTTATGCCCTTTGGGTTTTCCAACGCCCCTAGCACCTTCATGCGGTTGATGACCCAGGTCTTACGCCCTATGATAGGGGTCTTCTTGGTCGTCTACTTTGATGACATCCTTATCTACAGTCGCACTAAGGAAGACCACTTAGACCATCTTAGACAGGTCTGCATTGTGTTGAGGCAAGAAAGTTTATTCGCCAACCCGAAGAAATGTGCTTTCATGTCTGACCATATCACTTTTCTCGGGTTCATTGTGTCGAGAGATGGAGTCTCCGCTGACCCGGAGAAGATTAGGGCCATCAGGGAGTGGCCCAAGCCCCGCACCCTCCACGATGTCCGGAGCTTCCATGGCTTAGCGATGTTCTATCGCCGCTTCATTCGTGGCTTCAGTTTTATCACTGTCCCGATCACTGATTGCATAAAGAAGGGGGAATTCATATGGACTAAGGCTACAACCACGGCCTTTCAGGACATTAAGGAGCGCATGACCCAGGCACCTGTCCTTGCTTTACTTGATTTTTCTAAGGTGTTTAAGGTCACATGTTATGCTTCTGGTGTGGGTATTGGTGGCATTTTGAGTCAAGAGTCCCACCCCCATTGCATTCTTTAGCGAGAAGCTTAATGATGCCAAACTGTGATATTCCACATACGACAAAGAATTCTACGCAGTTGTCCAGGCATTGAGGTATTGGAGGCACTATTTGTTGCACCAGGAGTTTGTCCTCTTCTCTGACCATGAGGCCTTACGATTCCTCCATATCTAAAAGAAGCTGAATGCTCGCCATAGTCGTTGGGTGGAGTATCTCCAAGAGTACACCTTTGTGCTCAAGCACAAAGCAGGGGCGGAGAATAAGGTCGCCGATGCACTGAGTCGTCAGGTGATGATGTTGACCACCATGAGTGTTGAGGTGGTAGGGCTAGAAAGACTGAAGGATGCCTATGTTGACTGTCCAGACTTTGGTCTGATCTATGCCGTCCTTCAGGCCGGTCCCTCGTGCGATTATAGCGAGTTTGTACTATAGGAGGGTCACCAATTCTAGGGTGACAAGTTGTGCATCCCATGGACTTCTGTTCGTGACTTTCTTACGTGGGAGATGCACGCGGGAGGTCTTGCTGGTCACTTTGGCCGGAACAAGACCATAGAGGCAGTTGAGCACCGATTCTACTGGCCTAGCCTAAAGAGGGATGTTGCTCGTGTTGTAGCCCAGTGCCACATTTGTGCTATGGCCAAACAGAGGAAGCAAAATACCGGCCTCTATACTCCCCTTCCCGTCCCGGATAGTCCATGGCAGGACATTAGCATGGACTTTGTGTTAGGACTGCCCCGTACCCTCCGAAAGCATGACTCGATCTTTGTGGTTGTCGATCGGTTCTCCAAGATGGCCTTGTTCATTCCATGCTCCAAGACTTCGGATGCCACTAGAGTTGCCCGCATGTTCTTCTCTCATTGTGTCTCCAGGTTTGGCCTTCCCCGTACCATAGTGTCAGATAGGGATGTACGATTCACTAGCTATTTTTGAAAAACCCTATGGCACATGATGGGCACCCAATTGAAATTCTCCACTGCATATCACCCCCAGACCAATGGTCAGACTGAGGTTGTCAATAGGAGTTTGGGGGATCTTCTTAGGTGTCTTGTCCGAGATCGATTCAGTGATTGGGATTTGGTCTTACCCTTGGCCGAGTTTGCCTACAACGATTCGGTCAATAGGTCGACAGGTATGAGCCCCTTCGAGATTGTCACTGGCCGTAGACCTAGGAGACCTATAGACCTAGTCCCATCTCCCATCCAGTCCTGTGTGTCTGAGTCAGCCGAGTCTTTTGCTAGCCATATTAGATAGTTGCATGAGCATCTTCGTCGTCACATTGAGTCCAGCAACGCACGATACAAAGAATTGGCTGACGCCCATAGGCACCACCGTGAGTTTCAGGAGGGTGATTCTGTCATGATAAGGGTCAGACCTGAACGATTTCCCTCAGGAGCTGTGAAGAAGTTGCATGCTCGCGGTGCCGGTCCCTTTCGGGTAGTGAGGCGAGTCAGATCGAACGCATATGTTGTGGACTTGCCAGAGAATTACGGGATCAACTCGACTTTCAATGTCTCGGATCTCGTCGCTTATAGGGACCCAGCGGTGATACCTAGTGAGCCCTTTGAGCCGTTGTTGACGCGCTTTTTTAAAGCTTAAGCTTATTCATTTTTTTATTTATTATTTGACGTGCCAGTCACCGGAGTGACAATTTTATTATGCGCTCATTCTGACCCGTGTCGGGCGAAAGTGAGGTTCGGTCGGGACCAGCAGTCCGCCATACCATAAAGGCTATGGCGTTAATTACATCCCCCGCGAGGAGGGAACACCTTTGATTAATTGCCGAGATAGTGGGCTGTCGAGGCCGTAATACAAGATGCGACGTTATGAACATGACAGAATCATGCGATTTATCTATCATGCAAGAGGGACATGATTCATTAAATTAGAGACCCTGGGTACGTGGCAGAGGGCGTAGGTCCGGAGACCACCATCGCGCATAGCGGAGACTTCCGATCGGGCGTAACCCGACCTTCTGTCCACGCCATTTGATATACCCGAGGGTCTATGCAAGCATGCAGGCATGATGTTCACGACTATGCTAAGCATGGCAGTAGAATTATGAAAGCAAGTAGTACTCAATCACATTTTTTAATCTCCGCCAAGTGAGGCAAGAATAGTAGCACAAACCGGATAGTAAAGTGGTTCGAATCCAAACATCACTCCTCTTATTCAGTTTATTAGGATTCATTGATTCCGGCCACGAGAGACGAAGGTCACCCCAAGGGTAGGTGGATGATTAAAACAACATCAGGGCTTAAAACCGATGTAGCCACTCACGCGTAGGGGTAGAGTTCCCCGGCGCGGCCAAACGTGGGCAGACGGAACTAATCCGGCGCGGCCACAATATGAGTAAAAGGACTAAACTAGTGCGGTCAAAACATAGGTAAATAAGCTAAACCGGTGCGGCCATGTGTAGATCGTGATAAATCCACACATGAAGAAGAAATTTAAATATGAGAAAGCATAATAAAAATAAGGAGAGATGATATTAATAATAAGGAAAAGAAGCATGTGGTGCTACTAAGGAGGGTGATCGCCAGAGGGGTTACCTCAAGAAGAAACAAAGAAGATCGCGAATACCTGGTGGAAAATAGGACGCGGGATAGATTGTGAATTCCTCCTCCTCCTTCAACCGGCCGGCCGATGAAGGGGGTTTTCCTTTATTGATTACCTTGCAAAAGAGACAAAACACATAAGCAGTGGATCAGCCAAGTGCACGTAGTATCAATCCCAAAGATGATATGAAGATGAGAAAAGAACAAAACATGCGCACCTTATTTTGTTTTAAAACCCCTAAAGAAATAGGGAAAGAGGAGATATGATGAAGCTAATGCAAACGTAAAAGAAGAACACAGTGATGATGATCGGTTGATGAAGACAAAGCAAAAAAACAGAATAAAAGAAAAACCCTGCTGTCCCTGACGACAGTAAAGGGAAACCAAGGTGGACGCGGTTGATCGGAAGCAGAGGAAGCAGAGCAGAGAAGCAGAGCTCTAAACGATCGCACAAGAGGGAGATGAAGCTCTGTAAATATGATCTCGTAATCCGTAAACCTCTCTAACTTTGTCTAACCTGTGAACTCTCTGACCCATCAACCTCTGTCTAGATCGACCAGAGCATCCTTTTATAGGATTTCAATCGAAGATAAGCTCAAATTTGGGAAGATAAGGATAGGCAATGATCAAAGAAGGCAGGACTCTAACTCCTAATTCAAGCAAGGAGACCAACGGAGGCAGGGAACTCTCCAGGAAAGTTGAGTTTAAGCAGAACACGGAAAGGTGAAACACGACCTTCAGAAGGGCGTCAAATCACAAATTGACGACCTACATCAAGACGTTACTCAAAAACACGACCATGATCAAGGGCGTCACTTCTTGGATTAAATTTTGGCAATAAAACTTACTTTATTTGAAAATTATGAGAACACGCCTGAGATGAAGGCGTTAATTGAAACCACGCCCTGAGGAAGGACGTTAATCAATAATTTGAATTTATTTTGAATTTATTTTGAAACCGGATAATACCAGGAATTGATGCCCTGATATTTGGTCGTCCTTTCTTTTGAACACGCCCTAGATAAGGTCGCTTTTAAAAACACGCCCCTCTTCAGGTCGTGAATCATAAAATGCAAGAACAAAACAAAACCATACACAAGAAATAGAAAAACTTCATATTATGAATATATTGAAGTTGGGGCGTCAACATAGTGACATGAGATTTGACCAACATAGCATCAATTTTGGCGTGTCTACAGCTGCCCCGCCTTGGCGTCTGCTTTGCAAGGGAGTGAGACGAAATGGAAGTGAAAGTGCAAGAAATGGAATGAAGTGGAGCGAACTGATAAGTAGATGCCAAGGTGTGATGTGACACGCCTTAGACACTAAGCATTGAAATCTTTCCAAGATTCTGAGCGAAACAACCCCGGGTGATTCCAAGGAAGTATCAATTTGCTGGATAAAGGAGATTAAACTAAACAAGTAAAAATGTGCGCATGGCACGATATGGAGACACCATTGGAGAGCGGTTACCAGCCAACGTGGACGTGCTACAACCAAGGTGGATTTGCATAAAAATAAAGGGAATTGAGATGGAAACCCAGCAAAGGGACATTTTCAAGTAATCAGCCTGAGCGGCTTCAAAGAGAATAAAGTACTCAATTTGGAATAGAATATCTCATGTCAACTCAATCAAGAGCGAGTGACCTTCATTACTGCCATAATATGAAGATTTTCAGCATGAAATTCAAAGTCCTACATGATGCATGCTGGGCTAAAAGAAAAGATAAAACAAACTAAAAGATAGAAAATAACCAAGGATAATATTGCTAAGCCATCTAGATTTGGTCAAGAATCCAGATCTCTAAGCTGACACTAGGCCGAAGCCCGTTTGTCCACGCATCAACTCAGAAAAGTGGAACCATCGTCCCAGACCTTTAATGACTCAACGGTCTATCCATGTGATCAAGACTTTCCTGGAACTATCACTGTTTTTGATGAAGGGGAACTCAAATTCCAGGTTCATCAGAACCACAAGGTCCTTGATATGCTATAATAGCGTAGATACCATATAGTAATAATGCTTACAAGAACAACATGATGTTACCTCCACATTAATTCGGACATCTCGAAACCTGCAATCTTCTGCACTCAAGAGTTCATTAGTTCTCTCAAAATTTCAATATAAATAATCCTCAATTCAAAGCATAACATGATCATAAGTGCTAAATAAGATAAAATCCTAACGAAATAATAGCACTTAAGTTCATCAAAGCATGTAAGGAAGGAAATTCATAAGTTCACAAATTCACGCCTGCACTGAACGTCGTCAAAACATGGAAGGCGCCTTATAAGGAGGGCGTCAAAATGATAAACACGCCTTTCACTGAGGCGTTAAATGCACCAAGGGTTCAAGAAGAAAATGACCCTGGAAAGGGCGTTACACAAAACACGACCTCAGTCAGGTCGTCAATTCAACAATTGACACCCTAACAGAAGGCGTTAATTAAGCACGAACTTCCGTTTCCGATTCGCAAACTAAACCCAGTCCTAATGGTAATCAACTTGCTAACTCCGAACAGCCTTAAGACTCCCCAGACTCCTATAAAGGAAAGGCAATTCCTCAAATCAATCAAAGCAACCTTCGGAGCTCTGTTCTTCTGCTACTTCTTCTGTCTGTTCTTTTGCAGGCATCGCAATCGTCAGAACTTCTTCTGCAAATCGAAGATGGAGAGGGCGATTAAGAGGTCCAAGTCCTCCACTCCCAGGTTGACCGATATTAACGGGCATATTAGCAGTAGAATTTCTATGAACCAGGTAGAGAGAAAATCCTTCTGTTCTTGTCTTCTCTTGTCTTTACTGAAACATTGTACTCTCTTCTGTATGCATATTCATTCTTCTTTCTGAATTGTTCTTCCTTTCTTTCTTCCACAGGACTTCCCAAATGTCCCAGGAGCAAGGAGATTCACAAAAATCAAGTGGCTCCCTCTCATACTCTCCAAATTTTCTTCAGATATGAGAGTGTACTTAACAAGATGGCACCTTCTGGGTCTAGTCACCCATGCCAAACATTATGATCAGATTCATCTTGACTGGGCAGCTATAGGGGCTCTTGTAGAGATATGGCATCCTTCCACCCATACCTTTCTCTTCTCTACTTTTGAAGCCACGATCCTATTAGAAGAATTGGAGATAATCTTAGGCTTAAAGAGAACGAAGCAAGGAGATGAGGAAAAGGTGGCCATCATGCCAAAACCAATTGCCTCTCATGAGCTATTAACAAGCTTGATATCTAGCCCCAACCTAATGAATCAAATCAAAGCCACTAAAGGAATCAATCTTCTAAAGCTCGCCTCATGGGTGTACAAGAGAGCGGATCAAACTAAAGAAGATGAAGAGATAGAGCGGGTAGCAAAGGCTTTCGTGGTGTGCTTGGCAGGAGCAATCTTATTCCCATCAACGGAGGACTTTCTAGAAGAGGCACAGTTAAGCACCGTAGTGAGCTTATGGGAAGGAGATAGAATGGGACCGGCTATTCTAGCCTATCTCTATAGCGGGCTTACCTCGGCGGCGATGGGAAGGCCCATCTACGGATGCATGCTAGCACTCTCTAGTTGGGTAGATTTCCACTTCAAGTTCGATCCATGTGATGAAGCCCAACAATCCTCAAGAATCTTCTCAAAAAGCCCACTCTCTTATATGACCGGTTCACTTGGGATAAGCAATAGAGTGACGAACCGGATTCCTCAAATCAAGAAGAGAGCGGAATGGAGAGAGCACCTTTAAGTAATGCCAAAGAATCTCTTCACTTGCGCCCCGGGAATACTCAAGACTCAAGAGCTCCGTGCAAGATTTTCTCCCGGGACGGACCTTCGTCTCATAGGCGCTTCAGAATTCGTCTTGTACAATTCATACAGATGCCTTCTTCAACTCGGGCTTCCACGGCGAGTATTCGAGGACCCATCACACCTCCCTCCTATCAAGAGACGGGACCTTGGCAGCAATAAAGATGGAGAAGAATGCACAACTATTCAAGCTTTGTGGAAAATCAACAAGGCTCATCAACCTGTAGAAAGCTTGAAAGAAGACAGAGATGAATGGAAATCTTATGTAATAGCTCTTAGAAAATTGAGGCCCAAAATGACTCATTAAGCATTGTAATCTTTTCCTTCCAATAACTCAATGATATTTCCTTTGTTGAGCCATCTTACTGTGTTTCTGATCAACTCTTCCAACGTTCTGATTCTATTGCAAATAACGCCTCAAGCAACGCCGTGAATTCATAAAAGGACGCCTTCACCACAGGTCGTCTTCAAAATTCCAGTTCACAAATTTGACGCCTTCACCAATGGGCGTTAACTGAAAAACATCCTAATGCAAGGCGTTAATACGATTCATATTCCAAAATATATTCGTTGAGATTCCAAAAGTAACGCCTTCAGGACAGCCACGTTTCATATAAATAACGCCTCAATCGTAGTCGTTACTCAAAAATAGTAATGATTATTCCCATCAAATCAATCAATTGCCATTAAATGCGTCTGACGACGGTTATCTTTCCCCATGCAAACAAAAATAACGCCTTAAGAAATGTCGTCAATTATTAAGAAACGCCTTTATGTCAGTCGTTGATTCCACAAGACGCGGCCTTTCTTAAGTCGGGAATTCTTTTTGACCGTTCGACTTAACTTTCCCTCCTTCCTTCTTCTTCCTCCGTCCATTTCCCCTCTTTCTCTCTTTCTTCTGCAACCCTAACCGAGAACCCCCTCCCCCAATCTCTCTCATTCTCTCTCTCTATCTCTCTCCCTTCTACACCCTAGCCCTAAGCTATGGCCGGCGGAGGCTTGAAGAGGCAGAGGGTGGCGGCTCCTGAGGTGGTGGACTTGGGCGAGGATGCCCATGCCGAGGAGGAAGCTCCTCCGGTGATGGCCGAAGGGGATCCACCGGCGGAGGAGCACGGTGACGAAGTTGGAGGAGAACGCGAAGGCGACGGTGAAGACAGTGAAGACGGAGAAGACGAGGAAGAAGGTGAAGGGAATGAAGAGGGAGGAGAGGAAGGTGAGGAAGAAGAAAAGGACGGAGGTGATGACGAACCACCGCGCACGGCGGCGGCCCTCCCCCGTGCCGGCCAACTCCGGCGACCCAGGCAGCCACGCCCCCAACCGGCAGAGCCAAAGCACAAGAAGGTAGGCCTCCAAACCCTATTCCCATTTTTTTTTTATTTTTATCATTATTCCTGTAATTTCCATAGCTCTCGGGTATAAACCCTGCAACCCAGAAAGAAGACGCCCTCGGGGGCGTCACGTTTTAAAAAGACACGCCCAACCCAAGGGCGTTAATTAAATTATTTCCCTGAAAAATAATTAACCCCATGAGAACATGCCCTAAAGCATGTCGCCCATTTAAATTCATATCATGCTGTTAATTTTCATTAATTCCATGCTTTAAATTATTTTTCATGAATTATTCGTATGCTGTCATTTTTATTTTCTGAAAACTTGAAAACAACGCCCCCTACTAGGGCGTTAATTCAACAACAGACGACCAAACCAGAGGTCGTCCATTCATTAATTCCTGATTAAATTAACGGACCCATCTGGAAAACGCCCCACTCAAGGGCGTGACTTGAAATATTTTTAAGAATTTCAGATATTAACCATAGAATCACGCCCAACATAGAGGCGTTTCTTAGATAACAGCGACCTAGGATAGGTCGTGAATTAAAAGCACACTTAGAACCACGCCCTCCTCAGGGGTGCTAATTCAACAAACCACGACCTGAGGATGGTCGTTAATTAAATTCAAACACCAATATTTCAAACCAGGGCAGTTTATGAGATTCAGCATGAATAATCAAAATAATTAAGTGAAAATTTTTTCTTTACATGCAGGGATTGATGAGGACACGGATCTCCTGGGTTATGGTCCGGGCAGCATACTACGGCCTCCCCGAGTTTCAGAGAGCGAGGGTAGATGCTATGGGGTTTGGGGCCTTCCTTAGCATAGAGCCAGTTAGGCCAGACCTACCACTTATCCAGGTTCTACGGGAGAGATGGGACAGGACTAGCCGGGCATTCTTGATGCCATGGGGGCACATGATTCCCACCCTAGAGGATGTGGCTAGGATCACCGGGTTGAGGGTAGATGGTGAGGCTGTGAGCGGGATCACCTACCTTGACTACACTGAGTTCACCCAGAGGCTGCTAGGGCTAGAGATGGTCTACGAGACACCCAGCGAGTGTAGGACTATCTTCCGCACCGACCTTACTACAGTGATGGGCTTAGGGAATGCTAGGCACAGGTCCGGGGAGACCTTAGAGCAGTTCTCACAGAGGCTGATAGATGGGGCTAGGGCAGTCTACTGCCAGGACCCGGCCGACAGAGAGAGAGCAGACCGAGACTTGAGGAGGTTCCTGCTACTGCTGCTCGGGAGGCTATTGCTCGGGATGAAGGGCGACGTCATCAACTGCCGATTCCTGGGGATACTCGAGGACTTGGAGGCAGTTGGCAGCTACGCCTGGGGAGCGGCGCTGCTGGCGCACATGATGGCCGACCTGTCCACGGGGACAGGTCGAGAGACGACCGTCAGTGGCTTCTCACCTTTTCTTCAGGTATGTACTTTTCATTTTTCTTTTACTTTATTTTTATCATGCTGGTGAATGCTTCACTAATATGATGCATGGATGCATGTTTGGAGCCATCTATACATGCCGATGGGGCGCGCTGACCCACGGCCTGGAGGTGAGGGAGCTTTCCCTCTAGCACGGCGCTGGCTGCCGATTGTGTTTGGAGCCCCACTCGGCTACGAGTTGTGGGTGCTACGGAGAGAGTTCCGTGACTTCCCTCCCTCGCTGGTATGAATGAATGTTATGCATCTTTCTTTTGCATTTATTTTGAATTTATTATGATGATGAAATGATGACATGTATGTTTATGAATGCAGGTTCAGTGGAGACCCTATGAGGGGATGACGGACGAGGGCCAGCCGTGGGTCGTAGCGGGTCATCCTCATTTTGAGCGTGAGCTTTGGGTTCACTGCCTGAGCGAGATCGAGCCGTTACGGCTTAGGTTGGTGATGAGGACACTAGGCCTTCACCAGGAGTGGGTAGAGGTAGGCGAGCCGCGGGGCATCGGGAAGAAGACGCGCGGTCGTACGAAGGCGACCGACTGGAGGGTGCGATTCGAGGAGCAGTACGCCGACTGGCAGCGAGGCGGGACCAGAGTCACCTCCCGGGCGATTGACAGCTCCGAGTACCTCCGGCGCTACTGGGAGGTTTACGCCGACCGACCCCAGATGAGGGTCTTAGGGGTATGTATGAATGCAATTATTTCTAAATTAAATGCAAATGCTTTCTATCATGTGACTAATATGTAATGAATGCAGGATGCGCGGGACATAGCGGCGATGGATGCCCAGGCCCACCTACACAGCCTGGAGGACCAGCTGGCCGCCACACGGGCTGACCTAGAGACCCTGGTGAGTGTTTAAATTATTCCTATATGCACGTGTATATCTTTTTTTTGTTGAGTTATTGATGATTAGCCACTGACGATCTCAATGAATGCAGCGTGCCCAGCAGGGAGCAGTGAGGAGAGGCCTCTAGCTCGAGAGGGCCCAGTGCAGAGGTGACTGCACTGGCAGGGCAGCTAGCCGGAGCAATCACACGAGCCGAGGCAGCAGAGCACGACCTTGCCACACGGGTAAATTTCTAAATCTCAGATCCATTCAAATATTGATTACATATAATTGTGCACTGATGAAAATCCATTTTACAGACTGAGGAGCTTCGAGCCGCTCTTACCTGCGTTGATGAGGGCTTCCGCGTGACGAGCACACAGGTGAGTGGTTTAAATCATGTATTGCTTGTATTGCTAGATCATTGCATTTAATTGTGGAATTGATGATTTGTTTACCTGTTTGCAGACGACTCAGCTTCAGGCGGTACGTACCGAGTTGGCGATCCGTGATCAGCGGATCTCAGAGCTAGAGAGGTCCCTGAGGCGACGAGAGGAGCTGCCTCAGGACGTGGCCGAGCTGCGGGTGGCTCTTGAGCTGGAGCGACGGGAGCGTGCCCGGGAGCGCGAGGAGCGAGCTCGTGAGCGGGAGGAGTACCAGACGGAGCGTGCCCGTACCAGGAGCAGGTAGCAGCACGCGAGCGAGAGCTGGCAGACTCGAGGACCCAGTTGATCCTTTCTCAGGAGCGGCTACGAGTGTCTGAGGAGCGTCTCCAGCGAGGGCGCGAGCGAGCACGAGCTGCGGGATACTCCTTCACCAGCTCCACTTTTGTGGCGGGCTCTTCCCTCCGAGAGAGGAGCGAGGCAGGGGGTCAGTTTCGGGTTCCAGCTTCTTCACGGGGGCCCATGCCTCCTCCACCAGCGCCAGCTCGGGACGGCGAGGAGGAGGTTGAGAGTAGGAGAGAGGAGGGTGGAGGCGAGAGCTGAGCGACTTACTTGTACTCCTCCACCCTCACACTTGTACATGATAGACATTCATGATGTATATATATATGAGATTGACATCTTTTGTTACCTGAGCACTTTGTGTAGTTGTGACCTTGTGTTTGTGTACTTTCCTCTTTCCACGTTCTTCGTGTTTGCTTTACTGTGCCCTGTACCTGCAACTGTAATCCATACCTTGAACAAACAGGTTAATTCATCTGTTCGACTTGGCCCCTTGCCCAATAAGCAAGAGGTAGCAATATTTTGACCTTAATGAGGGGTCAAGGGGCCAAGCCTTTGATCAAATAAGGCAAAATAAAATAGCTGATAGCGGGGCGATGCCTCATGCAAAGCACGCATATGCCAACCATAAATAAAAGATGCCCATGCAAGCATACATCGTGAAGAAATGTATTTTTTTTCTTTTTTCACTCATTTATATATTTTTTTTAGTTATTTTTCCTGAAAATGCACCTTAGAGTAGGTCGTGGTTCGCATAAAGACGCCCTAGACGACGGCGTGAATTTGAAAAGGAAATCTGATTTTTGAAAAAGTAACGACCTGCTCAGAGACGTTATTCTGAAAGAGACGACCTAATCTAGGACGTTAATTCTATAAAAAGCGCCTTAGCCAAAGGCGTTAATTGAATTATTCTGCAAAAAGGTTGTCAAGGCTATCAAGACCACGGGTCCTACACGGTCACCATCTGAAATCCATTAACCTTTCTTGAGTAATTAAAAGGGAGTGGACGTGGTCATAGTTGACTTGTATTCGAGATTTCGCACAGTGCAATTTCTTTAGTCCGTCTTGACCATCCTGTCAGTTCGTGACTTACCACATAGAAAGGATGGAAGAAAATATAAGGGAAGCCCATAAGGGATTCTGAGATGCTCAAGGCAAAGTTACCTCCCCTACCCTATGCCTGTTGGGGTTCGGTCTTTGGCGTAGGAAAATTTGTTGCCTTTTTGCCTCTTTTATATTGCACGCATACGCCCAAGGTTTTCCTTGCGGGGACTTTGCCCTCTTGACATGCTTTTCTTTTCACAACTTGACTTTCACTTTAGAATTGATTTGCATTGATGAATAAAAACCTAATTGTACTTGGGCTTTTATGGCATTTGCTCCCTTTTGGGCCCTGACTTCCACCTACTAGGGCGGCGGATAGGCTTGGTGTGTCTACCTCAAGGTCTCCCTTCCTCCCTTATGGGCCGAAGAAGAAAAGAACGGGTATTGTCTTTCACTTTTAGTCAGGTTTTTGACTTTCTATTAGATTTTGCACTACTTGAGTTCAAGAATAAAGCGTGTAGTGTGTGCGAGAGTCAACCCCCTTTTAAGTTAGCAAGACTGATGAATGAATTCTGAATTTTGACCTTTCGGACCTTGATCTTTCGTGTGCCATGGCACCAATTTCGATCTCTTCTATTTTTTTTTGTTTGCTTTTTGGAATTTCTATTTTTTTTGGTTTTTGGAAATATTCCACTTTGTTTTGGATTTTTGAGACAATTTTCATTTTGTTTGGATTTTGAATCAAGGGTAGTATTTCTTAAGATACAAACCATTCCAAGGGTGAGTTAACTCTTCTCCTTCAACATTAATCAATTTATAAGCATTGCCTGGAAAAACGTCTTTTATAACAAACGGTCCTTCCCAATTGGGTTGGAGTTTTGAGCGAGGGCCACCCGGCTTTACGAAAATCCTCTTAATTACCATCTCACCGATTTTGAATTTTCTCTCAATTACTTTCTTTTGATAAAAACGCGAGAGCCTGTTTTGATAAACGCGCGCATGCTCAGCGGCGACCAGACGCTTCTCATCTAGGAGTTCCAATTGGGCGAGGAGTGAATCACGACGCTCATTAATAGAAAATTCCTTATCCAATTGTACTCGTAGAGAGGGAATGAGAATCTCATAAGGGACTACCGCCTCCATTCCATAAGTAAGGGCGAAAGGGGTTTGCCCAGTGGGGATTCGAATGGAAGTTCGGTAGGCCCAGAGAGCTTCAACTAGCTTGTCTGGCCAATCTGAAAATTTATTAGCCTCACACGTCTTTTTGACAATTTTTATCAAAGTTTTGTTAGTTGCCTCTGCTTGGCCATTGCCCTGCGGATAATAGGGAGAAGAATGATGCAATGCAATGTTATACCTGTTGCAGAGATCCTTGATTTCTTGAGAGATAAATTGAGGCCCATTGTCGGTGACGATGGTGCTTGGGATGCCGAACCTCGTGATGATGTTCTTCATTATAAACTTGCAGACGGTTGACACTTTGATCTCCACGTAAGCTTCTGCTTCCGCCCACTTGGTGAAGTACTCCGTTGCCGTGAGGATGAATGATTTTTGCTTGGTCAGGAGGTTCGAATCACCAAGAGGTCCAATGATATCAAAAGCCCACATGGAGAAAGGCCATGGGGAGGACGTAGGATGGAGTGAAGAAGCAGGAGAATGAATCTTGTCGGCGTGCAGTTGACACTTAACACACCTTCGAACATAGATGGAACAATCCTCTTCTAGAGTTGGCCAATAGAAACCTAGCCTAAGGATCTTCTTAGCTAGCATCTGGCTATTCACATGACCACCACACACTCCAGAATGCGCCTCTTCCACAACTTTCCATGATTCATCATCGTCGAGGCATCTTAATAAAACACCGGTAAGCCCTCTCCTATAGAGCACACCTCCAATCAAAACATAACGTTGAGCCACTCTTCTAATTGCTTTCTTTTCTTCTGCGGTGGCTTCCTCGGGATAGGACTGATCATTGCAATATCTAGCAATCTCATAATACCAAGGCTTCTCATCGTCAGCCAATTCTTCTTCCCAGTCTAAAAGCATGACCTCTTTGCCTTTAAGGGATTTCTTTTGCTTAATCTTTTCAAGCACCTTATCCCTAATATCGAGAAATGCACCTCTTTGCGGCATTTGACCAACACCTGGCGTAAAATGAGCTGACTGTCACCCACAATCCTCAAATGGGTGACACCATATCGATGAGCAGTTTGAAGACTGGCCAAAAGAGCTTCATACTCAGCTATATTATTGGTGGCAGGAAAAGTGAGCCGAGCAGCAAATGGGATGGTGACCCCTTCTGGTGTTAAAAGAACCATGCCGATCCCTCTTCCTTGGGAATTTAGAGCTCCATCAAAATGTAATGTCCACATAGGATCGTGGGGTTGATTAATGGACATTAGTTCTTCATCTGGAAACTCCGAATTGACAGGATCAAAACGCGGTAGAGGGTGGTGAGCAAGATGTTCGGCAATGGCATAACCTTTGATAGCTTTCTGTTGAATGTAAGTGATATCAAACTGAGAGAGGAAGCTTTGCCAGCGTGCTAATCGATCAGTGAGGACAGATTTTTCAAGGAGGAATTTAATCAGATTCATGCGAGCAATGAGGTGAACCTCGTGAGCTAGGAAATAGTGCTTTAACTTCTGAACTACCCAGACCAAAGCAGCGCAAGTTTTCTCCATGACTGAATACTTCTGTTCACAGGGGTTAAGAAGTTTAGACAAATAGTATGCTGCCCTCTCCTTACCTTCTTCGTCCACTTGAGCCAAGACAGCACCTACGGAGTCATCCATGACAGAAACATAGAGAATAAGTGGTTTGCCTAGAATCGGCGGCCTCAGGACAGGAGGATTGGCCAAATAATCCTTCAATCCGTCAAAGGCTGCCTGAGACTTGTCATCCCAATTAAACTTGACTCCCGGCTTAGTAAGCTCGTAAAACAGCCTACATCTTTGTGAATGCTGGGAGACGAAGCGGCGAATGAATTGCAACCTCCCGATTAATCCTCAAACTTCCTTCAAATTTTTGGGAGGAGGCATATCTCTAATGGCCCTTGCCTTGTTGGGATCAACTTCAATTCCCCTCTTGCTAACAATGAAACCAAGCAACTTCCCTGAAGAAACGCCAAACACGCACTTCTTGGGGTTCATCTTCAACTGATACTCTCGTGATCTTTGCAAGACCTTGGCTAGAACCCCAGGATGTTCAATCCTTGTCCTTGATTTCACAACCAGGTCGTCCACATACACCTCGATATAGATATGAATCATGTCGTGAAAAATCGCCATCATAGCCCTCTGATAGGTGGCTCCAGCATTCTTGAGTCCAAAAGGCATGACCACATAACAATAAGTACCCCATGGTGTAGTGAATGATGTCTTCTCTTGATCTTCTTCAGCCAGACGAATTTGATTGTAACCTGAGAAGCCATCCATGAAAGAGAGAGTCTCAAATCCTGTCGTATTATCGATCAAAACATCAATATGAGGGAGGGGGAAGTCATCTTTGGGACACGCACGGTTGAGATCCCGGAAGTCTATACAAATCCAAACTTTTCCATCTTTCTTCATAACCGGGACGATGTTAGCCACCCAATTGGGATAGAGGACAACTCTAACAAATCTAGCCTTATGGAGCTTGTCGACCTCTTCTTTCATCTTTAAAGCCATATTAGGGTGGAAACGCCTCAGCCGTTGTTTGACCGGCACAGACCCTGGCTTAAGTGTTAGGCGGTGTTCAACGAGCGCAGGGTCTAAACCAGGCATATCTTCATAACTCCATGCGAACGTGTCCTTGTATTCTTGCAGGACCAAAACGAGCGCCTCCTCTTCAGGGGGCGGTAAATTCTTGCTTATGAGGACAATCCTAGGGCCTTCCTCGGTACCCAAATTAATTTCTTTGGTAGGCTCTTCTACGGAGGCTGACGGTTCGTCAAATCGTCTTATGCCACTAGCAAAAGCATCAGCCTCGTCCTCATATTCTTCATAACTTTCATCCCCCTCTTCAATAGGGTCTTCGTCATTCATAATTTCATAGACACCCAAACCCTCATAAGAAACAACAGCATCCTCATATTCCAGCTCTGGCAGGATGATTGGATTCTCTATAAATTCAGGAAGGGCTAAACAAGCCTGGCATCTGATAGCTAACTCCAACAGAAACCTACGAGGAATCTGCTTACCCTTGGACTTCTTATGTGAGTCTACCCCTTGAATTTTATTAGAAGAAGAAGAACAACTAGCTTGACTAGAAGAAGAAAAAGAAGGAGGTGAAAAAGTGGATACATGAGGTAATACAGAGGAAGTCCCCTCACCAGAGGGGGAGAAAAGATTTAGCAATGAATCTTGAAGGAGTGGCCCCTGGGTCGGGACGCACTCAGAAGAGAAATAGGAGGTCTCCTCAACAGAAATGGAGGATTGGAAATTTGGGAATTTGGCGTTTTTTTTTCATTTTTATTTTTATCTTCATTTTTATTTTCTGTTTCAAGAAGAAAGCAGTGTGAAGGGAGGATAGCAAGAGGAGTGGAAATTGCCAGATCAGAGAAAGATTGAATCAGTGATGGCCCGCGAGGGGGCGTGATGGAGAGTTTAGAAAATCGCTCGAGGAGCGAAGAAGGAATTGTGAGAGAAACTTGGATTGAATCTGGAGATAAATTGATTATAATCGGAGGTGGTCTTGGCACGCGACCAAACCGATGAGAATATAGAGAAGCAAGCACCGATGGATGCATGGAAGTGAGAGAAAAGAGGCCGGCCCACAGCCTGTCCACAGTGAATCCTTCTTCAAACGGAACGTCTGGCTCTCCAGTATCAGTGTAGTCACTCAGCAGCTGCCTCTTATCTGTAATTGCAGCTGGCATCTCAATCAATTCATGAATAAGTGGCGGCCATTCCGGGTCAGTCGGCATGAAGAGGCGGCTCAAAGAAATAGTAATATCCTGCATATCGAACCACCTGTACCAGTCACATTCTGGATCATCCATTTTTCTTCTTTTGTCAGGCCTTAAGGACTCCAGGGCTTTGTATGTGGCCAACGGGGCAATATGACGAGCAAACTCTCTAGCATGAACATCCTGACAGTCTAATATGGAAGTGATTATTGTAGTTTGCTCACTATTCTGAAAGCCACCTGCGACAAAATGTGTCTTCAATGTCCAAGTAAGCGGTTGGCGATCTGTTTTTAATGTGGATGTCATAAATGTCCATGGTTCATCTTTGTTTTTGCCTGGCCCTTTGTAACCTAGGCCACCTCGTGTAATCAGTTTCTGAGGTTTAACAGGCCTAATCCTGCCTTGACAATTGGCACCCATACCTTTGCCATTTTGATACCCCATTTTCATTAAGATGTTCCAGCCAGAGGTGTTCATCATTGTTTTCTTCTTTTTCCCCTTGGGGGGCAGGGGTGTCATAGCAACTGTTGTGACTTTTTCTGGCATTGGTCGTGGACAAGGGACGTCCAGCACAGATAATAGTGGCTTGTTGGCCGGCCACATGGATGGAACTGATGAAGCCACATGAATATCTTCCTCTGGCAAAATCGGCATACTGGTAACTTTAATAATGCGGCCCTTGTGTGGGAATTTAAGGCATTGGTGATTTGTGGAGGGCACCGCATCGAGTTGCTGAATGTAGGGGCGTCCCAGAATGACATTAAATGTCGGATCCATATCCAGAATATGGAAATCTGCTGTGATGGCGGCAGGACCCAAACTTACTTTTAACGTAATCATGCCTAGAGGAGGTTTCTTCGTGTTATCATATGCAGTGACTGTGATAGTAGACGGCCGAATTTGGCTTTCCGGAATGCCGCACAACTTCAAGGTGCTAGGTGGCAAGACATTGATGGATGCCCCAGTGTCCACCAGACATTGCTTAACAGCCACCTTATTAATGTCAACTGTGATGCATAGAGCATACTTTCTTGCTGGGAGTGGCGCCAGTTCATGTTCATGGAAAGTAATTGCCGGCTGACTGCTAGCGGGCGTTAAAACCGTGACTATCTGCTCAACTGGAATGTCCTCATTGACCATCACCTTTTACAGATATTCTTTCAATGCTAGCTGATGAGTGGTGGACCTTTTAATTAGTTCCAGGATTGAAATCCTTGCTGGTGTTCGGTCCAAGTGCTTTAGCAAATCATACTAAGTCCCTGGCACTGACTCTTGTTCTTGTTCTTGCTCTTGCGGCCCCTGCGCGGGCTCTAGCTCTCTCTGTGGAAAAATACGGTGGAACATCCGTCCACTGCGGAGCGGCGCCACGCCTTGACGTGCCTCTGTCGGGACAAGTGTGGGAGGGGGATTAGAAGAAGAAGAAGGTGTGTTGGTGTTAAGAAGTGGTGGAGTGGGAGTTCCCGCAGAGGGAATCCCTGTAGAGGGTGCTGGTGCCCTGGTAGGAGGCGTAGAGGTAGAAAGGGATACCCGAATGCGGGGGGAATTGGTGGGGGGTGGAATGAGAAGGGTTCTGGGTACAAAAGGTGGTGGAACCGATGGTGGGGGGATCCTTGCCGGTGAAGGAGTAGTGGTGGCGGGTGCAGTGGGCGTTGGTGATGGGCGGATGAGGAGTGGCCTAGATGGCAATGGCGAAGGGTTGGTGGTGGATGGGTTTTGTTGTGGCGTAGGCTGTAGAGGTGGTAAGCGTGTAAGAAGGGGGCGAATCGGCAAGGTTGGAGAATTGGTGATAGGAGGTGAATTAACGGGGCGCAGAAGAGATCGGCCCACTTGAGGGGTAGGAGAAGAAGCAGGGGTGCGCAAGAGGCGCGGAGGTTGATTTTGATTATGATAAAGTGCCCCGACAGAGGCATTTTCTTCATGCCATCCCTACCCTCTCTCCACCTCATAGAGAGACGTGACAGGGTTTACGTGCTGGTTTGGCGGGTGCTCCGACAGTGGATTGTGGACAATCCCCATATCGTGCTGAGGTGCTGGAGCTTGTTGTTACTGCTGTGGAGCTGGTTGCTGTGGCTGCTGAGCTTGTTGCTGCCGAGGAGACCTTCTTTCTTTCATGGTGGCGATGAATTGTCTCATCTCATCCCAATTGATGTCACCTTGGTCATTTAGGTCATAAATGTAATCTCTGAAGTGGAAGCAACGATCAAGGTTATGACCAGGTGCACGATAGAAAGCGCAGTAACGGGATGTGTCAACATTAGCGGGCCACGCTGTTCTTTCTCTTGGTAATATGAGCAAATTGGCGGCCATTAAGGCATTGAAAATATCCGGGAGACTTTCTGGTAATGGAGGGTAGTGGTCCCTTTTGGGGCCAAGTGGTGGTCTCCGTTGTTGTTGTTGGCCATAGTTGGTAGGTGGTGGTACCTGGTGGTACTGTTGCGGAGCTGGAGGGTTAGCGCGGGGCGCTTCGTTTGGTGGTGAAGCAAAGGAATGTTGGGGTGCGAATTGGCATTGTGGGGTGGAGTTGAAATGGGGGCTTTGTGGTGGAGGAAGGTTAGGACGTGGGTTAGCTTGATGGGGGTGGCCAACTACGCCAACCTGCTCATTTGCAATAGTGCCCTCCGTCGTGGGCCCACTGTTGTTGACAGTTGTGGTTTTCTTGAATAGCCGTGACTTCGGCTCAAACATGCCCATAATGGGCGAATCCTTCATCTGCGTCTGGATATAACGAGCTCTCTCATAGAGCTCCTCCATGGTGGTTAACCGGTTCATGGCCAGTATGTGCCGGAACTGAGGAGTGGCATTGGAAATTATCATCTTGACTTGTTCCGGTTCAGACAGTGTATCTTTCAACTTTTTGGCCATAGACCGCCATCTATCAGCAAACATTATGAAGTCCTCCTCGGGCTTCATCTTTTCCGCGACCAGATCTGTGAGCGAAAGGGATGGTCCGACCCGGTCTCTGTATTTTTGCAAGAACTTCCTTTGAACAATATCAAAGTCGCCGGCATCAGCGGAATCCAGTGAATAAAACCATTCAAGGGCTGGCCCCTCCAGAGATCTCCTGAATAAATAGGCCAAAGAGGCCTTGTTGTCTTGCCAGAAGGAGGTCTCGTACCTGAAGTCCTTCAAATGAATAAAAGGATTACCAGTCCCATTATATCGCCGGAAGTTCGGCATTTCAGATGGTGGTAAGTGGAAGACGGGCAATGTAGGGAGCGAAATTTCCGGGGCATTCTTAGCCGTGGTGACCTTCTTTAGTTGCTCCTCCATGCTGGCCAATTTCTGGAGTAATAGCATATTAGTGTCGGACTCGACTGGGGCCGGATTTTGAATAAAAGAATGTGGTATAGGTGTCCGCAGAATTCGGGGAGGTTGGAACTGAGGCCTAACCGTTGAATAGCTCGCCTGTTGGGCCGGCATGGCCGCACCGGGCGTTGGTGGACGAGAGGGGGGTTTGTGCAAGACCGCCTGGTCATTAGTGAGGTGATGGCCACTCTCGACCGGAGGTGGATTGGAGGATGAAGAGGGAACAGACTTCCCTTTCAAAGCGGCCTGAATAGCCTGCCGCTGGGAATCGTCTAACTGAGATAAAGCATTAATTAAATCTGTGACATTGAGGGATGGAGAAGAATTCCCCGAGGTGTTGCAGGGTAAAGTTTGGGAAGAGGGCACAACCTCTTGAGGAGTGGTATCAACCACATGGATTTGAGGATGATGGGACTGAGGAGGAGGGTAATTTCCCTCATAATAGATGGAATCCTGGGGGGGTCTCATATTGATCAAAAACATTCTCATCCTCATCATCATAAGAATACCCGTAGCCTGCCATGTTGATGATTTTTCCTGAACGGAGTTTCATGTTTAAGAGGAGAGACAACTTTATAAAGGCAGTATCAAACAAACAACTACTCAATCCAAACAAGTCTAAACAAATCAATCCAAGCAAGTGTATGCAACCAAGTTGAGATGAACGCAAGATTTTAGTGTTATGCTTGAGATTAGAGTGGATTAAATTGTTGAATAGTTCACTTCTGTTTGCAATGTGAAACCTAGTTATCCAAGTGTAACCTCCGGGTCAACTAGATTCTTTCTCTCTCCTCACTAACGATAGGTTCTCTATACTCCGGGTACTTCAAGGGTACAACCAGCCCGGCGTCCGTGAGGAATCCACGGGTGCGGGGACTTACGGAAATCTTGGAAAAGAGATTTCCGGTCCAAAGAGACGGAATGCTCAATGGAGGGTCGTCCCGATTCCAAGAGAGATGTGTGGAATCCTAGTGTAGAGAGAGGAGGTCTCTCAACCAAATGCCACAATATGCAAAATAAGATGATAAGGTCACAGCAATATAGGCAAGCAATGTAATAACCAAACAAACTATCACAGACAGCAACAGGAAGCAGGCTTCTGTAAAACGCAGGAAAGAGACGACATGGGGCAGGTCGCTATCAACCAAAGCAATGACAGGGTCACTGTCGTGAATCACTGCGAGAGGCCATGAGCCAGCAGTGAGAAACAAAGACACGCCTCTGGTTGAGGCGCGAAATATGAAAAGGACGCCTCTGAGTGAGGGCGTCAAATCTGAAAAAGCGCCTTGAGGTGAGGCGCTATGCAATAAAAGAACGCCCCAGGGCAGGGCGTGAATTCACAGGTAGCGTGATAAAAGCAGTAAAATGATGAAAGACGTCTTGACAGAAGACGTAACACAGTAATAAAACGCCCTGGATGAAGGCGTTAAAAGAAAAGGCACCTCTGTTTGAGGCGTGAATTCAGGAAATATGCAATCACAAACTGGCTGATCCCGGGGAGTGTGCAGGGTGCACAAGGGAGGGTGCCCGCGGGGCACAAGAGGAGGGGTACCGTGGGTACCGAGGGGAAAGGGCACACGTGGGTGCCGAAGGGGAAAGGGCACACGTGGGTGCCAATAGGAGATGGTAATCAAAAGAAAAACAGTGGATGTCCCACCGTGATCGCCAATTTGTAGATCGTGATAAATCCACACATGAAGAAGAAATTTAAATATGAGAAAGCATAATAAAAATAAGGAGAGATGATATTAATAATAAGGAAAAGAAGCACGTGGTGCTACTAAGGAGGGTGATCGCCAGAGGGGTTACCTCAAGAAGAAACAAAGAAGATCGCGAATACCTGGTGGAAAATAGGACGCGGGATAGATTGTGAATTCCTCCTCCTCCTTCAACCGGCCGGCCGATGAAGGGGGTTTTCCTTTATTGATTACCTTGCAAAAGAGACAAAACACACAAGCAGTGGATCAGCCAAGTGCACGTAGTATCAATCCCAAAGATGATATGAAGATGAGAAAAGAACAAAACATGCGCACCTTATTTTGTTTTAAAACCCCTAAAGAAATTGGGAAAGAGGAGATATGATGAAGCTAATGCAAATGTAAAAGAAGAACACAGTGATGATGATCGGTTGATGAAGACAAAGCAAAAAAATAGAATAAAAGAAAAACCCTGCTGTCCCTGACGACAGTAAAGGGAAACCAAGGTGGACGCGGTTGATCGGAAGCAGAGGAAGCAGAAGAAGCAGAGGAAGCAGAGCTCTAAACGATCGCACAAGAGGGAGATGAAGCTTTGTAAATCTGATCTCGTAATCCGTAAACCTCTCTAACTCTGTCTAACCTGTGAACTCTCTGACCCGTCAACCTCTGTCTAGATCGACCAGAGCATCCTTTTATAGGATTTCAATCGAAGATAAGCTCAAATTTGGGAAGATAAGGATAGGCAATGATCAAAGAAGGCAGGACTCTAACTCCTAATTCAAGCAAGGAGACCAACGGAGGCAGGGAACTCTCCAGGAAAGTTGAGTTTAAGCAGAACACGGAAAGGTGAAACACGATCTTCAGAAGGGCGTCAAATCATAAATTGACGACCTACATCAAGATGTTACTCAAAAACACGACCATGATCAAGGGCGTCACTTCTTGGATTAAATTTTGGCAATAAAACTTACTTTATTTGAAAATTATGAGAACACGCCTGAGATGAAGGCGTTAATTGAAACCACGCCCTGAGGAAGGACGTTAATCAATAATTTGAATTTATTTTGAATTTATTTTGAAACCGGATAATACCAGGAATTGACGCCCTGATATTTGGTCGTCCTTTCTTTTGAACACGCCCTAGATAAGGTCGCTTTTAAAAACACGCCCCTCTTCAGGTCGTGAATCACAAAATGCAAGAACAAAACAAAACCATACACAAGAAATAGAAAAACTTCATATTATGAATATATTGAAGTTGGGGCGTCAACATAGTGACATGAGATTTGACCAACATAGCGTCAATTTTGGCATGTCTACACCATGGGCAGACGTTAGCCCGGCGCGGAGGGCACGGGGCGCGCCGATTTAGGGCACGTCGGGAACTGGCCAGGCCAAAAAAACAGAAGTTATGAGTCTATTACTAATCCGGCGCGGGGGGGGGGGGACCACGCCGTATTAGGGCGCGCTGGATTAGGGCCGCACCGTTTCAGCTTGTTTTTGATGTATTTCGAAACCATTTAAGTTTATTAAGCTTATATTGAGAGTTTTGGAATTATTTGGGCCAACTGCTTGTTTGATTGAAGTCCAAACTCATTCGAAAATGATGCAGTGAGTCAGTGCGAGGTTCACACTCAAGCACTGAGTTGATTGAGTTCAGAATGAGCATCTGATTATAGCTTAATTATTCTGAGTCTATCCAAAATTGGGCAGCATCTCCCCTGAACATGAAGAGTTGCAGGGGAAGAACGGGTCATACTCACTTGTGGAGTAAGCCCCTAAACCGCCGGTCTGCACGGTGACAGCCAGCAAATTCCCATCGGATAGGATACCCCGAGGACTTGCCTGCGAGGGGCACCAAGGCTCCGTGAGTGAGGATAGAGGGATGAGGCCACTGATAATGGGAGCAGCACCCCGAGGGCTAGCCTACGAGGGGTGGGCAACCCACAGCCTGCGACACATCTCTTGAAGGAACAGACCATTAAGAGAGTGAAGCTCCGAGGGCTAGCCTACCAGGAGCATACATCCCTTGGCCTCTATCGGGTCTCCAGATTGTTGGGGCTAAGCCTGTTAGGCTAGGACCCCTGTTACTGTCTGCTATGGCCTTGAGAAAGCATCTACCATCGAGAGGTAGAGCCCTCGATCACCCAGCAGTTCCGTGAAGCAATGGGGAATGTCCCCCTCCCCGGGCGATTAAGACGGGATGAAAGAATCTCGGAACGGTTCAAATGACTATGATGCAGAGGGGTAGTAGATGCACAGATGAGACGAGCCAATCATAGAAGCATATGCTCAAACAGCTAGGACGCAGCATTCAGGGTGATGGATCCGGCCGTCCCAAAGGCAACTCCCACCTTGCGAACAATCGGAGCAGTACGAAGGGAGGAGTTAATGGGACTTAGACCCTCGATACCACGGTGGGCAGAAGCATGCGCATGAGCACAGCTCTGTCCACGGAGGGGATACAAAGATCCTTAAACCAAAGATGAAAGCAGTCGATGAGAAAGACCCAGGGAGGGGTCGTTTCTGTAGCCCATGATGCTTCGGGGCATGATCGGGACTTCGAGGAAACCGGAGCCGGGAACCACGCGCGGAAGAACTCATACATATACATTGACATAGATAGAGACGGGGAAATAAGCTTCAAGCATTCATTCGACCTATTGGTCCACACATCCATGTACACATCGCCACCCAGTAAACGGAAATAGACTAACATTTACATTACAAATCCGGTGCCAGCATCATCGCTCGGTCGCCGTTCATCAGTTGCAGAGGCAGAGGGGTGTGCAGAGACACAACAATAAAACAAAGGGGAAGAGAGAATCGCAGAGAAGGGGGAGGGGGGTCGGCTCGTATCATCGCCATCCCTCCCCCTCTCGCTTACATCTGATAGATGGAAACCCCAAAAGAAAAGAATCCACGAAAGCAGAGGAAGATAGGCACCGGCGCCCACCTGTTCTCGGAATAGAGTATCGTTTCTTCAGTGAAAGTAGAGGAAGATGGCCGGCGGAGGACGCTCAGACGAGACCCCTTTTTCCCCAAGAGCTCTCTCTCCCTCCTCCTTTTTCTTCTTCTTCTCTTTCTTTTTTCTATCTTCTCCGCCCTCTTCTTTTTGAACAGCCATATGTCTATATATATGATCAAACCCCAAGCCTCATCCGGCGTGAAGAACTGCGCGCCGGGAAAGGCTTCATGGCCTTTTGCGCCCCGGAATAGCATGGCCCCGGGTGGGGTTCTTTGCGCGCCGGGATAAGGGGCATCAGGTGGGGGGGCGCCGGTTTAGGGCGCGCCGTGCTAATGCTCCTCGCGCGCTTCGAGCCAATCGATGAGTCCGGGGGTCACCGTGAACATTTATCTTGCCAATGCTCCTTGAAAACCTCGACAAGATGTCTTTTCGAAGCCCCCAGGTCGATGTACGGCCATTCTCGGAACTTATGACAACTTTGGTTTGATCATGCAGGTTTCCCGCTGACACGGCCTTCGGCTCTATGATTCATGCTGCCGGCTCGATCTGGCTTGTGCTCAAAGCTCCTTAGAGGGTGGGATAACACCAGGGATAGTTCCGCCTGAGCTGGGCGATCATTCGGCCACTAACGGGCCCATCTTGGCGGGAAGCCGTACCCGTGCCGGGTGATCGGGATCCTCTGCTGACAGAGCTTTCGGTCCTCCATCCCGGAGAGCCAGGGGGACTCTTTCATCTTCAGGAGAGCCTTTCTTGAGGTGGCTAGCCACTGGGTAGACCGTCGTCCTTGATCGGACAACAGGTGTATTGTATGCGGCACGACGGAGTCGATGCCGGTTCATTAGGCAGGCTTGATCGCACTGCCGGTTGGTTGTGAGTTCGTCTCGGCTCTCCTGAGGTGAAGTCTCTGTGTCCATACGGGGTGACTCGAGGCTCTGGTAGCTTGAGAAGTCTTCAATATGTTGATCTTTATCGGCTTCCGTGCTTCAGCGGGCCGGGTCCTTTGTCTTTGTGGCTTGGTCACCGACGATCATATTTTGGGTGCCAACAGCCGTCTCCACCCATTGTGAGTGACACCACCCTAGAGTGTCCACCTCCAGCCTTGTTACCTCAGCAGCGAGAGTAGATATAATGTATACTAGACGAGCAGGTGACAACTACTCGAGGCGGAGTGTACCAGCGCTACTTGGTGCGTTGGAGGGGGCGGCCTGCGTCCGATGACACCTGGATCACCCGGACAGAGCTACAGAGGATAGATCCAGATCTGCTGGATCGGTACCAGAGTGACCCGGACCCTTACTCGACGGGGTCGAGCTTCTCCCACTCGGGGAGAATTGGTGAGGACACCAGAGCATGAGTACGGCCCGACTCAGCAAGCCGTCGGTACCGGACCTGCAGCATGACTCGGTCGACATTGACATCGTTGTGGCTGGACGATAGTATGGAGTCCCTCCCTGAGTGTTGATACTCTCTTTATGTTTAGTGTATTGGTGTGTATTTATTTTGAGTATTTATGAGTATAATGGGTCAAGGTTGTAAAATGGGTTACACTTCATGTAAGGAGCCTAATTTCTAAATTGGGCCTCCAAACTTTTAGGAGCCCCATTAGGCCTCTCTCTCCCTTGTGGGCTTCTACACATGTGGGCCTAAAAGGCTGGTCCAAGTCACAAGATGTGCTTCTAGAAGACTTGGACCATTAGACCAAGGAGACAAAGGTAGAGGATGCCCCCTCCTTATCCCCCATGCTTGTCTCCCACCTACCCTTGACCAATGTCAGTGGATGTCCTTTGGAGTTAGTGGATGTCCTTTGATGTTAGTGAATGTCCTTTGGTGTTAGTGGATGTCCTTGGGTCTAGATCTAGGGTTTGAATACTTATAGTCTCTCATTGTATTTTGTGTGGAACTAATGAGAAAATTTGAAGAGAATATTGTTGGTGCACACCCCCCCTCTCCTCTAGAGTTCTTGAGTGTTCTTCCTCCTCCCACCTCCAACTCTCTCTAGATCTCATCCCAAATCTTCTATCTCCCTCAAATTTCTTCTACTTCTCTTCTTCCTCTATCATCTATGATCGTTCACCGCCACCGCTGCCACCGTTCGTGCCGCCGTTGAGCTACCACAGACGATCTTCACCCTGCTGCCCCCAAACTCGGAGTTACATGATAGCAGCCCGATGAAATGTCTGCTACGGGAGATCCGACCGTTGGATCGTCATGAAACTTTGAAGGTAGGTTCCCATTGTCATAGGTCATTCCCAGTTTAATATTTGTGTCAATCAGAGTTCGTTTAGACCCTTTCCCAGCCAGTTGTTCTTCCTTCTCAAAGTCTGCCTGTGTGCAGATCTGCGAGATAGACCTTGGTATCCGATTTTTCTCACCTATAAAATGTTGTCCAAATCTCACAAAAGAGCTATGTGCGTCTCTGTATTCTTCCCATCTACCCTAAAAATCACAGGTCCTAATTCGATCATTTGAGCCCCGGTCAAAGCCCTTGATCAGGGAGTTTAATTTCTGTCCAGTCTGTCTATATTTTGGGACAGTGTGCTCATTCATTTTGCAGACACTCCCATTTTCAATACAACCGTTGGATGAGTCTGTAGTTCCAGTATGTTGTTGTATTTCGAGTCCTCTTTCCAAAGGTACCTTTTGTGTCCCGATCCAACATCGTAGTTGAGCGTACCATCCGATCTCATCGGAGCGCGCAGATCTGGACAGAAACATAGCAACGTGACAGCCTTGGGAGATAATGCCCAAGAAATTGCCCGCCTCCACTCCGGTGACTGCCGCCCCCGGGGATCGACCTGGGACACTCCAGGAACATCCCCACCAATCGTTGCAGCCAGGAGCCGCCCCGGACGTCGCCGTATCAGCAGCGGATCCCACGCGCCATCCTGCGGGCCCGAGTGAACGAAGCTGAACCGGCCGACCGCGTCCGCCCGAGTGCCACCGACTGCTGCCCGCTAACCCGAGATTGGTGCTCCCGGATCCCACGTGTCGCCTGTTACCTCCCTGCGTGGAGTGGGCTTAGCATTATTTCTACAATTATTAATTATTTCTATACCGGGAGTTCCGGATCTCGGCCGAGAGGTCTTCCCCACGCCCCGAGCGTGGAGGTACACTCGCCACCCCCTTCTTGTCGTATTTGCTTAGCTAGTATGCGTTCTAGATGCCGCTGCATGTGAGTAGGTTACTTTCCTAGCTAGCTCGCGATACATCACCGATGTGAGTTGTGAGTGCGAGACCCGTCCCACGACTCGTTCCGAGCGTGAGAGCAAGCCGACCACCCGAGACTCAAAGCCGGTTACTCAACCGTGCAGATCGTCGTGCTTCCCTAGATGGGGACGACCGTGAGGTAGTACTTCTTGTTTGGGGCACATCGCCTCTTCTGGAGCTCTTTAGGTGTCGCATTGTATCGTTGTTGCTGGTTGTGTCGTCCAACCCGTCGCGTCGTCCTATAGAGTCCAAGGTCACAACTCGTCCGCGTCGAGTCTTGTAGTCGTCCCGCATCAGTTATCCCCTGAGGTAACACCCGGGACTCGTTCTGATGCCCTTTGTTCCCTGATGCTTGCAGGCCTCCATGGGTGCGGGACGACTTCCCCAACAAATAAATAGAGAAAGTGGTGTGTGACATAGGAACCATTTTCCTGCCTCTACAATACTATATAATTTTTTTTTAAAAATTTATTATTTCCTTTCAATTCACATATGTGATACTTGTTCTATATCAAATCAATCCTAATATTTGATACAATAAAAATGTTATTAATGAAACTAATATTCTACTAAAATTAACATTCATAAGATTTCATCGGGCAATTTGAACGGATCCAATTAAAGTACTCTGGCAAGTGTGAATGAATCTTAGATGTGTGATGCTATTCTCACTCTTTTAAAATACTCTCTTTTAAGGGCTAAGGAAAAGATTTGAGGAGAATAGGTATAATTTAGTCTGAATTAATTTTTTATTTTTATTATCGTATACGTTTGACATGTGAGGATATAAATATGACAGTATTCATATCAATCGTTTGATATAAAATAGAGATACAAATAAGAATAAATATTAAAAATAACTATTTCACCCTTCGTAATGATCATAGCTAGTTAGCACTAATTTTTATCTTAAATGATAATGATTAACACTAAAATTATTAATTTTTTAATATATTTATCTTAATTATCATGATTAGCACTAATATGGTTAATTTTATCCTTCAAATTCTTCATTAGCAATAATAAGTCGATTATAATTAATTATGTAATGATAATCATGATTATCATTAATGAGTTTATTATTTAATATTGTTTCTTTAAATCACGATTAAGGCAAATGAAACTGTTGTTTAAGTCATTTTTATTTTAATAATATTAAGTAGTAATGATAGTATTGTTTGGTAGTATTAATCTTCTTAAGCACAATTAATTACCACTAACAAGATTTCTATTTAATATATTTATCCTTAATGATCATGATTAGGATCAATGTTTATATTTAATGATTATGATTAGCAATATTAACAATGATTAGTAATATTAACAATATTAGTACTAATCATGATCATTAAGGATAAAATTAATATCATTAGCAAACCTAATTAATTTTACTCTTAATGATCATGATTAGCTCTGATATTTATCTTTAGTAATCATGGTTAGTAATATTAACAATATTAGTGCTAATCATGTGAGGAAGGGAAAATACGTCAGGCCTAGCATGGCCTAGTAACGTTAGGCCTATTACGGCCCGATGTCACCAGACCCGCAGCAGCCATCGCAAGTCGACTGACAGTCGAGGGATGTGCCCAATCGAGACCCACCTAGGACTGACCGGTCCACAGACATAATCCCCGCACGCCTGCGTCCCGAACGCCGTGAGACTCGTCAACAGGCGAGCGTTGAGGCCACGATCTCGAGGCTTATCCCGACGAATGCCGAATCGCGCCCACACCGTCTTGAAACTAGCCATGATGCCCTTCCTCAGAGAACGGAAGAGTGGGTAACAGACGACCCCCCACGATCAAGCAGGGTATCACTCCACTAATCATGCCCTCATCGAGCCAGCAAAGAGACGACGACGTTACGGCCAGTATAAATAGGTCCTCAATAGACCTAGGACGGTATGGACATATAAACCTATGGAGACACACAAGGACAGAAGCACATACACAGAGCCAGAGAGATATCCAAAGAGAGATCTACATGTACAGTGGTGACAAAAATCTAGATCACTCCAGCTTCCTTGCTTTAGAGAGAGACAATGAGTTCCCCGTCATTCCCCAGGCCTCGCCCATGCTATCGAGCACTTGCCCCGCAGCCTAGCACTCGTTTCTCCTTCAAGGCTTTCTTCTCCTTCTCTCTCTGATCTCCTTTTTTCTATTACGTTTGTTTTTGACTTAAGCATCGGAGGGTTGTCCCCTGAGATCAATCCAAGGGCTCCTTTTGAGATGTTGCTTAGTGTCTATAGGTTTCCTCGGGGTAGCCAGACACTCTTCCTCATCAAATAAATCGTAAAGGTGTAGTACGAGGCCGAGATAACACTTTTTAGCCTCAACACTTTTTGGCACCGTTTGTGGGAACGAGTGGAAAGCCATGACACCTCGTGGGAACTATCACAACACTAGTAACCGCCAGGAGGCTCCGGGTACCCATCGGGTTTCTCAAAAAGCCTCTTCCTCCTCCCAGCCATCCCACGGCACTGCTCCACTAGATCCCGTCGCGAATGAATTGGCAGAGATGCGCCGCCAGATTCAGTTGCTGATGAAGGTGTGCCATGACCTCCTCAATCGTTAGGCGGAGTAGGACCATGCTCCGATGGCACCTCCCCAGAACGGAGGCGCACCGACCATTACAGAGTCACGTTGGGCATGCAAACCTTCACTCCTCTCCACTGTCCACACTCCTCACCCGCGTAGCCAGCCCTCATGGCGCCCTATCAGCCTGCTGCACTCCAAGCCTGAGATGGTGCAACGGCTAGGCACTACGAGGAGGTCGAGCATGAGCTCGAAGGTAAGGTCCGCTACCTTGATAACATTCTCCAGGCAGCACGGACCAAAGGGTTGATCGACGACAACTCCAACTTTCATGCACCTTTCTCTCGAGAGATTATGGAAGTATTGATCCCACCAAAGCTTCAACTGTCGCCGTTCACTCCGTACGACGTCACTACTGATCCTGTCAATCAATTGCATAGCTTTGAGTCCAACATGGTGTTCCACCGGGTCTCGGATGCTATCAAGTGTCTGGTGATCATCATCACCCTGCGGGAGAATGCTCGAACATGGTTCAAGTCACTGCCTGTCGGGATCATTACCTCCTTCCAGCAACTTAAGAGGATGTTCAAGGAAAACTTCCTCATTTGCAAAAAGGAGGTGAAAATTGCCATAAGCCTCCTCGCCATAATGTAGGGTCGTGAGGAACCCTTATGGAACTTTGTTGCCAACTTTTGCTAGGAGGCCCTCCGCATTCTCTGCCTAGACGTTAGCATCGCCATAACAGCACTAACGCAAGACACTAAAGAGGTCATCCTCTAAAGGACACTTGGAGTAGAGTCCCCAACAATGTTGATAGAAGTCCTCCTCCTAGCCCAAAAGAATGCCAGTTGCGAGTAGACAAATATTGCGTTAGGCCTGTAAGGATCTAGGCCAGGATCAGAAGAATGCAGTGGAAATTAAAAATTAAAATTGTAACCTGATCGAGTTGATCGCTCCGATGTGATTCCCGATGAAGATCTACGACTAAGGGGTTTGATCTTTACCTCTACGATGTTCAGATCGCAGCAAAGTGGAAACAATCCCTCATGGCGGTAATCAACAGCGCAAGTGCACGATCTCTAGCGGTATCCACATGGGCACAAACGGTGGAATTCTCTCTTTGTAGCACCCCACAAATGATCTCCTCCGCAACACTTGGCATGGTCTCTACACTAGAGATGAGAGGGAGAGGAGAGAGGAGGTGCGCCCCTCCCCTAGGCAGGAGAGAGAGAAGGGGGCGGCCCATGGAGAAACCTTGGATGCTTGGCCCGGGGTTCTCCCATCGTAACTATTTATAAATTTCTTGATTTATCATAAAAACTCTCATAAGTCTAAAATTACGCATATACTTCCACTGTCCATTACCCTAATGTGTGTGACCCTCTAGGCTCAGTGTGAGTCTAGTTTTAGGCCCAATAAGCTTAAGAACTCCTTCTTAGCTTTTGCACATTAATAATTAACATGTAATTATTTATTTAATCATCTCATGACTTAAATAATTAATTTAGCATCTTATAGTGTATAATCATCTCATAATTATTTCTCTGATGGACTTTCAGGCCATAGTAAAAACCAAGCAACACTCCATGACCTCAGAAGACAAAGGGGTTCTATAAAACCACTCTGGGACATTTCCATCAACAGTTACCACATAGCTATAGTCCTTCATTCAAACCCAATGTCCCTGGTCATAATTAAAGGTATGGTCATACTGTCAAACCCTACTCATCTATGACCTGATGAATGTACCATAAGTGTAATGACCCAAATTTTCGGATTCAGAATCCGTGGGTTTTGGAGTATTTCTGTGGGTCTCAGATTGTGTTTTATAATTAAATTGAAATTTTGAATACCAGGCCTTCGAATCTCGGAATGGGGCGAAACAATATGTTTTCGGGCTCTGAGTTGTAACATTAGAGTTGTGCGTTTTACGAGGATCGTGAAGATGATTTTTTTCCAATTTTCTCTATTTTTAAAAATTTTAAACTCCAGAATATTTTCTATACAAACCCCTCCTCACCTCTCTCACCCTCATTCTCTCATTTCTCTCCCTATCTCTCCTCTCGTTTCTCTCCTTGTCCCCACCCATTCTCCGGGCTGCCGACAGAGGACGCAGTGGATGAGGCGGCGAGTGACATGGGTAGTAAGCGGCGAGGACGGGAGCGAGGAACGGAGGTGGTGGCATGGCAAAGTTCATTCGCGAGTTCGAGAAGCCGGCGGTGGTTCGAGGCACATTTTCGCATGGAATCGGCATCCTTGGCATGGGAAATCATCGTGAGAGGTAGGGGGGACAAATCTCTAGCCCGTGCATTCCATTTTCCCGTGATTTGGAGGCCGAGGCAAGGTCGAGAGTGGATTTTCATTCATGCCAGGGTGGTTTTCCATGTTTAGGGCAAGTGACAATTTTCGTCGAACCGGGCGGCATTTTCCCATTTATTTACATGAATTCGGTGGTTTGGGAGCTTGGGCAAGGTCCATAATGTTTTCCTCCTCGATCGGGCTCGAGTGGGGCGTGGTTTGGAACCCCTCAGATGGGATTACGCAGAGTGTCAACCGATCTAGGTTCGGCACGGAACGGTGACCGTGTTGGAACGGTTGACTGACCTTGAAGGGCCGGTCGACCAACCCATCTGCAATAGGTCGATCGACCTAGGGTTTGGTTGACCGAAATGTAGCCCTTCTGCCCCTTTTGGCAGCCAGTCGGCCCAATTGAGACCCGCTGGTCGACCTGTTGCCCCGTGGATGTCCCGAACACCCCATGGAGACCGAGTTCATATTTTTTGGTGTCCGGATAAGTCATTATACCTCGAATAACGTGCTCATGTGATTTCCAGGGTCTGGGTGACCCTATGTGTTCCGAGCTTCTTCGTTATGCTAGTTCGAGTTACCGTACACCTAAGTACGTGCAGAGGGTTGTTTCTACACTATGTTAGTTTCCTCAAAAAGTGATTTCCATGTGGGCCATGAGTATGACCAGTGGCTGTGAGTTCCGTGACCCAGCCAGGGGTGTTGGGGGCTTCTTAGTCTCCCTTGGAGAGGGAATGAGCCCGCCAGTTAAGAGTCGCCTCAAGAGTCCTTTTGACCGTGGTTTTTGACTCTCGGGTAATTGACGGCATAGAGCTTTCTTGTATAATGGTCCTAGACTGAGTCACATGACTCAATGGCCGTTGGATTAGCAGGTCTAGCTAGCTGTCTTGAGTCTGGTGGGACCGAGCTACCCTGTGTTCTGTGATACTTACGATGGGAGCGTAAGTAGCCCATTAATACTTCTGTGTTTCCTCTCTACTGAGAGTTCCCACGTCGAGTGACTTCCCCCACTAGTCGTAGCTTGCCTGGATACGCGGGTGCCGACCCACCTGGGAGTGGTGGAGAGCTAGACCCGGGAGAGATGATTTGAGGCTGGTTGCTGTAGGGCCTCTGTTGACACCTGCTTATTTTCTCGAATTAATCGAGGATTAAGCATAGGGATATATTCCCTAAACAGAGCAAAATGGCATAACACCAAAGGTGATATACTAGTCGACTTGAGCTCGAAAATTGAGACATTTCACCGAGTCAAACAACACAACATAACAAGCGGGGATTGTCCCCCAGCAAAGGGCACTATACCAACCAGTTTCCCGACAATGGAGTCGGATCCAAGGTTCAGGATAACCTGCCGTATCGAACAGCACTCTGTAAAGATTCAGGGATCACCCCCGAATACCCTGCATATGGTATCACACTGTCGGCACCTCAACGACCGAGTTAACCTGGGACTCAAAATATCCTGCTGAACAATATGGCTCTTCGCCAAGAAGTGGGGGTGTAATGTCCCGGATCTTTGTTGGATCCTTATTGGGTCTTTCGGATCCTTTTCGATGAGTTTCGTTTCGCTTTTGTGGCTTCCGAGTTGAGTTTACGATCCGTGTGGGTTTTTCTCTCGTACTAGTTACGGAACCCTACGGTGAGTTTATTTGTCAGCTCATCGACTCGTGGATGCTACATCGACGATGTACTCTCCGAGCCGGTCGTTTTGGCTATTTTTACGTATTTTTCGGAGATAGGGCCAAAAATCAGATTTTTCAAAAAATAGGAAAATTCCTAATTTCTTTCCTTTTTCTTTTCCTTTCTCTCTCCTTCCTTCTCATTCACGCCGCCGCCGTCTCTCTCTCCAGTTTCTCTCCCGTTTCCACCTCCTCGGCTCCGGCTGTAGACGGAGGACCTAGGGGCGAGTGCTGGGGATGCTGTGGAGCTGGTTGGGTGCGCGACGGGGCAAGGATGGAGTGGTTTTGGCGCGATCCCGAACGGTGGATTCAAAGCCGGCGTTTGAGCTCGCGGTGCAATTTTTGGCGCGGTTTAGTCCCTTCGGGGCACAGTTTCTTCGGTGGAGGTAGGGAGATGGACCGCCACTTCCTTCTGCACGTTTCCCATGCTTCTGTGTCTTGTTTGGTGCTCGATCAGAGGAGATCGGGCCGATATAGTGAAAACCATAGTTTTTGGGGTTTTCAGGGTTCGCCGGAGAACGGCAACCATTTGTGATGTGGTTAGTGTCAAACTGACCGTTGGGATGTCTGGATCCCATTCACGTAAGTTTCGTGTCGATCGGTTGTCATTCGAGGCCGGTAGGAGTCCGGGAACCTAGGTGACTCGTTTTGGGTCGATTCGTTAGAATCGCCCGGATCTTGCGTTTTAGCGCGTGCATGTGGGCTTTTTAGCCTCCTGAAGTTGTTGTTCGTTGTCTAGCTTTGTTTCCCCTGCGTTTCAGCGTGAATGGGGCGTGGAACGGGCCGATTCAGCCATTCCTCTGTTTTCCCGCCGTGACCGGTGTAGCGGTCGTATCAGAGACCGTCAGAGGTCCCTGACGGCCCTACGACAGACCGTCACAACGTCGGGGCGTCTTAAGTTTTTCGTGGCTGTGGGAGTGTGACGGCCCAGAGGAGGCGCGTCACAGCTCTCTAACGCCTCCGGGTTGATGCGTCACGCCTGTTTTGTCGTATAGCGATTTGGTTAAGTCGGTTCCCCTGACGCGCCTGCCCTGGTGCGTCAGGCTGTGTAACGCGCCTGCCCCAGGCCGTTACACTCTGTTTTGGCTGTGTTGGGTGGCTGTGTCGGCTGTCTCTAACGGCCCTGCCCCCGTGTGTCACAGTGTTGTAACGCATCCATCGTGGACCGTTACGTGCTGTTTGTCTGAGTTTTCAGACTTGGGGTTGTTGGCGTAATGCGTCTGTGCCTGTGCGTTAGGTTGGCGTAACCCGCATGTTGTCGTACGTTAGGCCGCTGTAACGCACCTACCCTGGCGCGTTACATTGTTCGCGTTTTGGTTTGGAGCGTGTTGGCTCTGACGCGCCCGCCCTGGTGCGTCAGGCTCGTGTAACGCGCCTGTGCTAGGCCGTTACAGTCCTGTTGTGGCCGTGATGGTCGTTGGGCTTTTCAGTGTGCGGCCGTGTGTTGTGGGTTCGTTCTAGGTGATGTTAGGGGATGTTTTTGGGGTAGGTCTGTGTGTGCGTGTCTGTCTACATTAGGGTGATGTATGTTGCTCCCGTGGTCTGGCGATTTTCCCCGTGGACGTCGGTTGATGTTCCTATGAAGGCTAAGACTACGTTTCCGAGTCTGTCGGTAGTTTCTTGTGCTGCCTTCGGTGTTTGAGGTACGGGTGACAGTGCATGTTCGACTGTCTATACTTTAGTGCCGCGTTTCGAGCTTCCCTTCCTCGTCACCCAAGACGTCCAGCAATCAAGGGGTGACCCCGATATACGGTTTTGTAAGCTAGTTTCCGTCGGCTCCTGTGGTTACCGTAGCGTCCTACGGGGGGGGGAAAACTAGCTAGAGGCCTGGCTCTAGGCAGGAGCCAGTGTGTGCACACGTGGTCAGGGGCAGAGGACTGACGCCGACGGGCGTGACCCTGGCTAGTACTTGGTTTGTTCCTGTTTCGCCTCTCGCTTGTCGCTTCCCAGCCTTGGGAGTTGCTTGAGACTCGTGTTTCCGCGTGGGTCTGCAACTCGACCGGGCTCGCATAGGCCGCGATCGGTGGGTAGTCGAGACACTTGTGGGATTTGTCGTGACCTGTCCGGGTTGGCCTTTCCGTGCCTATACTCGAGGTCTGTGTCTTGTCCGGTGCACGACATTCCGGTCGTGTTGTCTGCGTCTGTCTAGGTCTTTTCTAGGCCTTCTTTTGCATGCCTGTTGTAGGTGTAGGTTGGGGTGTTTCATTTGGCATGTTCTCTTTTCCTTGCTGCTCCCTACTCCTCTTTCCCTTTCTAGGCCTGCTTGCCTGTTCGGGTTATTCCCCTCATCCTTACCTGTTCCCTACTCCTGTTTCCCTTTCTTTTGCAGCTTTCTAGTGTTGTTTCTTGCTGCTGTCCCTATTGTTCCGTGTTACTGCGTGTTTTTCAGTGGGGATCCGCGTGACCCCTACTGAGCCAGTGACACGAGGCTCACCCCTGCTTTTCATGTGGGGTGATGTGTTCGTTTTGCTTCCGTGGATCCTGGAGTTCGAGTCGTAGCTGCCAGCTGGTACCTCCGTCGGGCTTCCCCCGACTTCTTGGTACGTCTTTTCTTTCTGTTGACTGTACTGCTTGACTGCTGTCTTTAGCTTTGGACTTGACTCTAATATATAATTTTTTAAAATCTATTAATTAAAATGTAATTTTATTTCTGCTACTTTAGCAACCTGATCTAATAAAATTTAATTGCTTGCTGTTATATCTGTCAGTTCAATCTACTACATGACAGTCCTTTTTCCCTTCGGAGCTTTACTACTCTTGGGAGGCCTCGCGGGTTCCAAGTGGTATCAGGCGTATTCGGTAGTCCTACTGGGTATATCTGGTATCCGGAATCCGGGTCGTCACAGTTAGTATCAGAGCATTGTTGTGTGAAGTACATGGGAATCTCAGATATACAGTTTCCAGAGTCGCTAAGTCCAGTACAGTCTTCAGCTGGCATTAGGTCGTTTTGTGGTTGTGTTGCCAGGTTGTTCTTCCCTGCTTACCCTTGCTAGTCCTTGAATTTTGAGGATGAAATTTCTTAAAGGAGGGGAGGATGTAATGTCCCGGATCTTTGTTGGATCCTTATTGGGTCTTTCGGATCCTTTTCGGGGAGTTTCGGTTCGCTTTTGTGGCTTCCGAGTTGAGTTTACGATCCGTGTGGGTTTTTCTCTCGTACTAGTTACGGAACCCTACGGTGAGTTTATTTGTCAGTTCATCGACTCGTGGATGCTACAGCGACGACGTACTCTCCGAGCCGGTCGTTTTGGCTATTTTTACGTATTTTTCGGAGATAGGGCCAAAAATAGGATTTTTCAGAAATTAGGAAAATTCCTAATTTCTTTCCTTTTTCTTTTCCTTTCTCTCTCCTTCCTTCTCATTCACGCCGCCGCCGTCTCTCTCTCCCGTTTCTCTCCCGTTTTCGTCTCCTCGACTCCGGCTGTAGACGGAGGACCTAAGGGCGAGTGCTGGGGATGCTGTGGAGCTGGTTGGGTGCGCGACGGGGCAAGGATGGAGTGGTTTTGGCGCGATCCCGAACGGTGGATTCAAAGCCGACGTTTGAGCTCGTGGCATAGTTTTCGGTGCGGTTTAGTCCCTTCGGGGCACAATTTCTTCGATGGAGGTAGGGAGATGGACCGCCACTTCCTTCTCCACGTTTTCCCTGCTTCTGTGCATTGTTGGTGCTCGATCGGAGGAGATCGGGCAGGTTTAGTGAAAACCGTAGTTTTTGGGGTTTTCAGGGTTCCCCGGAGAACGGCAACCATTTGTGATGTGGTTAGTGTCAAACTGACCGTTGGGATGTCTGGATCCCATTCACGTAAGTTTCGTGTCGATCGGTTGTCATTCGAGGTCAATAGGAGTCCGGGAACCTCGGTGACTCATTTTGGGTCGATTCGTTAGAATCGCCCGGATCTTGCGTTTTAGCGCGTGCATGTGGGCTTTTTAGCCTCCTGAAGTTGTTGTTCGTTGTCTAGCTTTGTTTCCCCTGCGTTTCGGCGTGAATGGGGAGTGGAACGGGCCGATTCGGCCATTCCTCTGTTTTCCCGCCGTGACCGGTGTAGCGGTCGTATCAGAGACCGTCAGAGGTCCCTGACGGCCCTACGACAAACCGTCACAGCGTCTGGGCGTCTTAAGTTTTTCATGGCTGTGGGAGTGTGACGGCCCAGAGGAGGCGCGTCACAGCTCTCTGACGCGTTCGAGTTGATGCGTCACGCCTGTTTTGTTGTATAGCGATTTGGTTAAGTCGGTTCCCCTGACGAGCCTGCCCTGGTGCGTCAGGCTGTGTAACGCGCCTGCCCCAGGCCGTTACACCCTATTTTGGCTGTGTTGGGTGGCTGTGTCGGCTGTCTCTAACGGCCCTGCCCCCGTGCGTCACAGTGTTGTAACGCGTCCGTCGTGGACCGTTACGTGCTGTTTGTCTGAGTTTTCAGACTTGGGGTTGTTGGCGTAACGCGTCTGTGCCTGTGTGTTAGGTTGGCGTAACGCGCCTGTTGTCGTGCGTTAGGCCGCTGTAACGCGCCTACCCTGGCGCATTACGTTGTTCGCATTTTGGTTTGGAGCGTGTTGGCTTTGACGCGCCCGCCCTGGTGCGTCAGGCTCGTGTAATGCGCCTGTGCTAGGCCGTTACAGTCCTGTTGTGGCCGTGATCGTCATTGGGCTTTTCGGTGTGCGGCCGTGTGTTGTGGGTTCGTTCTAGGTGATGTTAGGGGCTGTTTTTGGGGTAGGTCTGTGTGTGCGTGTCTGTCTACGTTAGGGTGATGTCTGTTGCTCCCGTGGTTTGGCAGTTTTTCCCGTGGACGTCGGTTGATGTTCTTATGAAGGCTAAGACAACGTTTTCGAGTCTATCACCAGTTTCTTGTGCTGCCTTCAGTGTTTGAGGTACGGGTGACAGTGCATGTTTGACTGTCTGTACTTCAACGCCGCGTTTCGAGCTTCCCTTCCTCGTCGCCCTAGACATCCAGCAGTCGAGGGGTGACCCCGATATACGGTTTTGTAAGCTAGTTTCCGTCGGCTCCTGCGGTTACCGTAGCGTCCGACGGGGGGAGAAAAACTAGCTAGAGGCCTGGCTCTAGGCAGGAGCCAGTGTGTGCACACGTGGTCAGGGGCAGAGGATTGACGCCGACGGGCATGACCCTGGCTAGTACTTGGTTTGTTCCTGTTTCGCCTCTCGCTTGTCGCTTCCCAGCCTTGCGAGTTGCTTGAGACTCTTGTGTTTCTGCGTGGGTCTGCAACTCGACCGGGCTCGCGTAGGCCGCGATCGGTGGGTAGTCGAGACACTTGTGGGGTTTGACGTGACCTGTCCGGGTTGGCCTTTCCGTGGCTGTACTCGAGGTCTGTGTGTTGTCCGGTGCACGACATTCCGGTCGTGTTGTCTGCGTCTGTCTAGGTCTTTTCTAGGCCTTCTTTTGCATGTCTGTTGTAGGTGTAGGTTGGGGTGTTTCGTTTGGCTTCTTCCCTTTTCCTTGCTGCTCCCTACTCCTCTTTCCCTTTCTAGGCCTGCTTGCCTGTTCGGGTTATTCTCCTCGTCCTTACCTGTTCCCTACTCCTGTTTCCCTTTCTTTTGCAGCTTTCTAGTGTTGTTTCTTGCTGTTGTCCCTGTTGTTCCGTGTTACTACGTTTTTTTCAGTGGGGATCCACGTGACCCCTACTGAGCCAGTGACACGAGGCTCACCCCTACTTTTCAGGTGGGGTGATGTGTTCGTTCTGCTTCCGTGGATCCTGGAGTTCGTGTCGTAGCTGCCAGCTGGTACCTCCATCGGGCTTCCCCCGACTTCTTGGTACGTCTTTTCTTTCTGTTGACTGTACTGCTTGACTGCTGTCTTTAGCTTTGGACTTGACTCTGGTATATAATTGTTTAAAATCTGTTAATTAAAATGTAATTTTATTTCTGCTACTTTAGCAACCCGATCTAATGAAATGTAATTGCTTGCTGTTATATCTGGCAGTTCAATGTACTACACGACAGTCCTTTTTCCCTTCGGAGCTTTACCGCTCTTGGGAGGCCTCGCGGGTTCCAAGTGGTATCAGGCGTATTCGGTAGTCCTACCGGGTATATCTGGTATCCGGAATCCGGGTCGTCACAGGGGGTCACCCCGACTACCAGACAAATGGCATCATCATGCTGACACCCCAGTTGTCGGGCTAACCCGGGACTCCCAGCAACCCATCGCGTCACGTGGTGCATGACGGAAAGGTAGGGAATAACTCCCGACACGTGTTCTGCGAGCAGCTTGACACCGACGACCCTAACAGTCAAATTACACTTGGGTCCACCATGTTCAAGACGAAGCTCAGATAAACACCGAGTTCGGCCATTGCGAGTCTAGATTTAAGTAAGCACTCTCTCTTCTCACAGCCCACCCTATCCTCGTAAACCCCCAGTCCACCTGACCCTCATAAAACCCAGCTCGCCCAAACCCCTGAACCCAGCCGATCAGTCCAGCCCACCTAAATCTCGGACTCACTCAACCATGGCCCATTTAAACCCTATGCTCCAGCCCGTCTTAACCCCCAGTGGGACCCACATCACCTTTCTCTCTCCTCCAGGTCAAACTCAGCCATTCTGGTCCACCCGAACCCCCTAGGGGGAGAGGTTTACCCGGAAAAGGAAGCCCCCAATCACTTTAGCCAGCATAAACCCCCTTTACGCGGACCAACCCGTCAATTCCTCAACGCGGTCACCCTAATGACCGCGTTCATAGGAATGCGGTCTCCAAGGAGACCACGGTCTAGGGTGGGGGGTTTACATGGACTCGATTGCCCCCCTAGTCTGGTCCGGGTAAACCTCGGGCCCACATGCCAGTCCAGAATGCAGTCGCCAAGGAGACTGCGTTCATGAGAATGCGGTCCCCAAGGCGACCACATTCAAAACCCATCACCCTAGTCTACTGTTGACATTGAAAACTTTCTTCATGCTATAGCTATAGGTCTTAAGCTCCGACCGAGTGCCCCTACGCCAGTAGAGAAGGAAAGAAGAAAAGAAAGGGAAAGGAATGGCGGAAGCCGAATACAAGATGGGACCAAAGGAAAAGAAGAAAAGAAAAGATGTTTGGCTGCAAGGGACAACTGCTAAAATAAGACCCGGGAGCTCAGAAGAATATTCGGGACCATCCCTGAAGAAGCAATCAGAAGCCCAGACAGCAAGGCAAGTCAGTCAATTGGCCAACCATCACAAAAGAAGAAAATGAACATGAAATGGGCCTAGACAAGCTAAATGGGCCAAAGAATGCTAGAAATGGGTGAGGAAGCCTTGAACTGGCGTGGCCCATACTGATCCGGCGGCACGATGAATCGGCACGCAAAAATCCCTCAACCAGTCGCGCTGGATCACTACAATCCCTATGTTGGTTATAAATAGGCCATGTTCGACTGAAGAAAAAAGGAGGAGAGCAAAAAAAAGGAGAGAGAAGAAAAAACTTGGGGAAGAAGGCAAAAGAATTCCGGCCGAGAGGAGAGAACCCTAAGAACCAGAGCAACAGAGGGATAGCTAGGGACCCTAACGAGGAAAGAAAGCGAAGAGCAGGTAGAAGAAAAGAATAGAGGGATCGGGGGAGGGTCACCCCTGAAAGAAAATAGAGAGAAGGGATCGTGTGAAGTCTCCTCTGCTACAGGTGGGTTTGCTGCCGTGTAAAGGCCCTAGGTGGGCTACAGTGTTCCCCCTCCCCAGCGTTTTCCTTTCTTTCTTCGAATTATGTAATTCTTTTTTTTAAGCCTTGGATCATTTAGCATCCTTACGGTAATTGATAAAAGAATGGAGGATCATTTTTTGCCATTGATCGCTTTGCATATTTTCTACTCTTTCCCCCTCTGATCATGCGGTGGCCAGAGTCCATCTGGACTGAATAGAGTGCCCTACGGGGCTATATATACTTAGTGTTTCCATTGATCGATTTAGCTTCTTCTCTCCATTTCTCAGTAATTCATCTAAAGATAACTCCCAATGGCCGCCAGGGGCTCATCAGCGTCTGGATGTGGCCTCTGAGCGTCCCAAGGGAAGGGTGACATCTACTGGACTACCGTTTTGGCTTCGCTCATCTTTGTGTGTCTTCGCACCGAGATTCCCAAAATCCTTGGAGTTTTATGGCAAAAACATGATTCCTATGAGAATTCAGCCACCAGCTATCCCCTCACTCGGAGGCTAGAGGTTCGCGAGACCTCAACGTGGCCGTTGGCCCTTCCTAGCTAAGTGAGAGATATTTCTGTTACTCTTCCCGTTCGTCCAAAACAGAGGCTCGCCGCAATCGCTGTGTCATCAAGTTCTGCTCAAGCCCAGGAAATCTTGGGATTTAATGGACTTCCCAGACTTCCCGTAGTAGCCCAGTTAGCCCAGCAAGTGTCTCCTTCCACTCCTGCACTGTCCCAACGATTGCCCCAAGTTCCCCTACTCATATTGCCCAAATTCCCCTCTTTAGATCTAGCTTCACCCTGATCTGGTGGGCGGACGCACGTCGGATGCCCACCTTCTCACACCGGATCAATGCCCCATCTCCTTTCTTGCGCGCTGGATCAAAGCCCCCATCTCTTTTCTTTTGTCGCGCTGGATGACTCATCATTCCTTTTTGCACGCCGTAACAGCCCAACATCCCCTGACCGCGTCGGATCACTAGTATTCCCTTGACCACGCCGGATCACACCACCTAAAGCCCCTAGCACTCCTTCATGCGTGCCAGATCAAAGGAACTCCCCTTGTTGGCCACCGGCTCACGTCCCTACCCGATGAATTGAATTAACCCCAATATCCCTGCCGGATCAGTCACTCCCCTACTCCCTCCGGCCGCCGTATCACTTGTAACCCATGGGCTACAGAAACTAGGGCTACAATAATCAGGGGAGTCATCTCCCCAACATTTTGTCTTCTTTTATATGTATACCTTCCGAGTTTTCTAATTACCCCACAGGGTCATGGAGGTTTGCTATCCATTATAGTGTGATTTCCTATGATCTCATTCGGTGGATAGTAAATGAACCACCTCAATGGCGAATATACCCCGATATTTTCGGACCCGTCAACCTGTGGTTATACCAATGTTCCCCTGGGCCTCTATGTATATGCCATGACATCAAATGGGTCAATACAGTTGATAGAGTATAATCAATAACCCTCGGGTGATACAGGTCTCCTAGTAGGCAAGTCCTCGAAGATCCGCTACCCACTATAGGGTCCGGGATGTCATTGTGACATGCCTACCTTTTACGGAGTTTGTCTCAGCATGCTGTGGACGGGTCTCTTATATACTCTCCTCGACACTCCTCGGGACAAGGGAGATACTACCGAAATTTAGTCACAAATTTTTGACCCTTACATCATTCTATTTTAATAATAAAAAAACAATGAAACAACAATGATAAATAGTCAAATCAACGATAGTCATTAATAAACCCGTGATGATGTTGCTATTGGCAAAACGGTGTGGCGTACGTATGTCTGTCTCGGATCGAATTAAGATCGTGCTCGAGTATGAACCTCGCACGAGGACCGGATGAATAAACTCCGCTCTAATGCACATCGTCTGGAGCCTGAATAAGCATAATATCTAGCAATAAATCAATAGAAATCTTAAACAAAGGAATCCATGGCTTAATCTGGGCCTTTGGATAAATCTGATCAAATTGGGTTTCATACCCCGTGAACCGGCACCCTTTGCCTTTTTCTTTGAAACCACCACCCTTTGATCCGACGTGGTAGATATGGGGTTGATCCGACGTGCAAGTCAGCTACCACCGGATCACCCCGTCCTATCTCTCACTCCTCCTCACGCCGATACACCAACCCCATTTGCATGGAGTCGACCTAAGACCCCTGTTGAGTCGACCCAGCGCCCTCTCGTGTGCCTCCAGCTCAACCCGAGTGTGCCCAGTTGCCGATTCTTGGGTCAGCTATACATGAGCCCACTACTGGCAGGGGTTTGTTGAGTTTTCCAACATGGTCCCTAGTCAATAAAGTGGGTATAAACAGTGATTGTTCCCCTTTGTTTTCATGTTTTCGGTTTCTTTTGCCAATCTCACCTGAGTGAATAATAAACCACCTTATTGGCAAACAGTGCCCCCGATATATGTAGACCCGTTGACCCAATGGCTATGCCAGCGCTCCCATGTGCCTTTATGCCTATGTCATGGTGCCGAAATGGGCCAACACTCTTGGCAAAGGATGTTTGACAACCCTTGGGTGACACGGGTCTCCTAGTAGGCGAGCCCTCAGAGATCTGACACCCGTTATAGGGTCTGGGCGGTCGTTCTGACATGACCGATTCTTACGGAGTTCGTCTTAGCTTGCTGTGGACGGGCCTCCTCTACATCTCCCCCAACATGTTCCGGGGCAAGGAGAGATGCTGCCAAAATATTCTTAGAAATCAGAGTTTCATTCCCCACTCCGCATCAGGTTTTCCTCAACTTTCCGCTCGATTTTCACCTCTTGTGGGGGTAACGGCCTCACGGCTACCCTTGCCGAATTATGAGAGCAAGGTACCCCATAGAGAGAATGAGTGAATGAATAAGTGCCGTTTCCCAGCATACGTTGTCCCGATGACGTACGAAACCATTGGAGTGTAGTCATGCTGGTTTTCGTGAACCTATATGCATGTGATGCAATAATAAAGGCGATCCAACAAATAAAATGGCAAGCATTGATCGACGACGTCTGAGGTGATTGGGATGTCCTAGCAGGCTAGCCCTCGGGTTCCTCCACCTATCATAAGGTACGGAATTGCCACTTGGGCATGACCGTCTGTTACGGGACCGTCTCGACATCTCGTGGATGAGTTCCTTATACTTTCCCCGACACGCTCTGGGAAAGGGGAGGTACTGCTAAAATTTTCTCGGAACATGACGAATGAACAAATAAGTAAATGGCTGAATAATATAATAACGGTGCACTTTCAACTAACCAACACTGAACTATCAAATAATGTATAAGCATGTGTGGTTGCATACAGCACACGTGTTCTATCTAATCCTAACTTCCACATACAATCCCAAATAAAGAAATAAACTCCCGTGTGCTAATTTACCTACACATGTTCCCACATATGCACCCATATACGTATAAGTAAGCATATCCTGTATGCCCGCATGTCTTGGTTCTCCGATATATAAAAATGGTGGTTTGCAGAAGGTCAGATTACACCCGACCGAAAGCTATCACTTAGCATGAGGTGATCTTCGGATCTAAGTTCTCCACCTCGTACCGAGAGTCGATCCATCTAAATAAACGTCACATCACTGTGTGCTTGATTGCATGATTAAATTCTATTTTTTTATTCAATAAAAAGACTTCCAACTCATGTTCCCTTTTAAATTGTTCTGCCCCAAGGTCCCTCTATTTTTGGCGATTAATCAAGGATTGCCCTTCTTTCGGAAGGACGTAATTAACGTCGTAGCCTTTACGGTACGGCGGGTTTTGGGTCCCGACACAATATCCACCTTCGTCTGATCAGTCAGACAATGCACATAATTAACTCGTCACTCAGTGACTGGCACGCCTACGTAATAAATAAACGAATCAAATAGATCTAACAAATCCTAATTAATAAATAAATAAAATAAAATCATTCCTACAAGCTGGCATGCCCGATGGGACAATACATCCCTTCATCTTTTCGCCAAAATAGAGGGACCATGTGGCTCCCACTCACATACTAACTTTTCGTTTGTTTTGCTCTTCCCCCTTTGCAGGGTTGAAGTGATGGCGAGTGGGCTGTCTGGAATTGTCTTCGGCCCCCAGGTCGTGGCCGACCATGCCACATATGGCTACCTCACCGTACCTACTACCTTCAGGAACTTCCCCCCAGCTGTTGGCTTCCCCAACTTCCTGGGAGTTGCATTCGTGGGACTTCTGGACGTGGAGAATTCAGAATCTGCGAAGCTGAAGAACAACTAAGCTGTGGCCCGCCGGAGTGAGGGCCAAGTCAAGAAAATCATGCTGAAGAGCCCAGTGATCGTGGGTTTCCACGTTCACTATATTGCTTGCCCAAGTGGGGCACCTGAGAAGAAGCCCACTGGGGGAAACAAAAAGAATTTCAGAAGAGGAAGAGTATCTGCTACTCCCTGGGGCCGACTTTCGGCATCCGAGAAGTCCGCGTTGATCGGGGGCGTCCGGGTCTACTTCAATGGCCACAATGCCGAAGTTCTGCCGGACCCCCACCCACAACACCTTCCAGCTGTTGGCTAGCCAGAGGGTAAATCCTTATGATAACAAGCAAGGAAGGCCAACCCCAAACTTGCCAAAGTTTCAGCAAATCTGGGTTCCCAAGAGGGCCCGGGGCCTCGCGGCAACCATACAAAACTTCAATAATCTTGCTAATGTTCCCAAGAGAGGGGCAAGAAGACTGTGCGTGCGGAGACCATGGTTGCAACTCTTCTACCCGCCGCCAGGTCCTGTGCAAGGCAGGCTGATAGCTCCAAATATTCAAGGGGTCTCAATCTAGTTGCTAAATTGATACGACTTTCGTATATGCCGTCTGCCCGAGTCCAAGTGATGTCTCCTACAATTTCTTTAGAGGGCAATCAGGAACACATGACAAAGATGGTCTGGGAAAATTTCCATAGCCTCAGGAACCCTTCTCTGGGCCGACAAAGAGTGCTTTGTGTCATCAGGGCCGAAGAAGAAGAAGAAAAAGACAAATCTTCACGCATGGATACAGATGAAGATGAGAAGCGAACTGGGACCAGAAGCTTCGAAACGCCTCCACAACACAAAAGAATGAAAAGAATTTTAACACTCGAGAGGTTGACTTTCTCCGGTCAGGTCCAAAGGGGAGTCAGAAAGTACAAGAGAAGAATGTAAATCCTCACCTGCAACATGATAGGACCCCGATGAGCGGGCATGGCACCCCACCAAATGAACAAGAAAAATCGACTGAGATTGCTGGAAAAGAAAACTCAGTGACTAGACGGGGCAAAGCCATTGCTGAGCTATTGCAAGCCACTAAGGGAAAGCAGGTTGCTGATGAAGACATCACCACTGCCATTACCAAAAGAGTGGCATCTGAAGAAGAAGGAGTATTCCCACCTCTTCCATTTGAGTGCTCCTCTAGTGATGCACTCGAGGCCATTATCAATAAAATAGCCATGGACCTTGCCGTCCTGATGATACTGCAAAGATACCAGCAGGAGATAGAACTGCTGAAGGAAAGATTAAATCAAAAGGTTGAACACACTTTGGCGCTGACGCAACTGGGGGCACAAGCTGAGTCATCACAGGAAGGCTCCGATCCCGTAGACACTTCCTCACCAGTTGTTCTACAACTTGCAGACTATAACCGGGCTACTCCCCAGCATCATTCCCGATAATTCCTACCAGCACGGTCTATGCTACCCCATGCTACAGCTCTGGCCACATTACTGATGCAGCCCGCCCACCTCTGCCCTCAACCAGTAGAGCTAGTTATGGTGAACAAGTTGATGGTGGAGCAAATGATCGAGGCAAGACTGGAAAAGAGGGGTGACAATGATTATGCCCCCTTTGACATATATGAAGTGCCATATCCAGCCTACCATGCTGCCAAAAGATTACCGTCCGGTGTCAACAAACCACCAAAATTTGACAAATTTAACGAGCAAAGGTCCCCAAGAGAACACATTGCACACTATACAACAGCCATGGCCGACTTGGCGGCGGACGAGTCGTATATGCTGAAGTTCTTTGGGTCCTCCCTAATAGGACCTACCTTTGAATGGTATTTTAGCATGTCGGCCGGGTCTATCAGCGACTGGCCAAACATGCAGCAGAAATTCAATGAAAGATTCCACGTCGCCGAGGCAGAGGTGACTGTGGCTGAGCTGTTGGCGACCAAACAAAAACATGATGAAACAACTGTAGAATATATCAAGAGATGGAGAGATCTCAGCATGAGGTGCCGGCATCCTCCGCATCCAGAAGATGCAATACAAATATTCAAACAAAGTCTAAAGAAAGAGACTCTGGAAAAGATGATCAGAGTAGAAATCTGATCTTTTGACTGATTAAATGATGTTGCCACAGAGGTTGAAGACTTCTTCTCATGGTGTCCCTCCACCTCTGCCGACTCAAGTCATCAAGCTAGGCAAACTACTAAACGGCCGATACTTAAAGCAGTCCATGCTATTGGTATTAAGATGAAAAGGCACAAAAGGGTGCACAACCCTCCTCTCAATGAACCCGCTGGATGTCAAGAGAGGCCTCCCTAGCAGAACAAAGAAAAGAAGCTCTACGCCTTCCTTAGAGACAGGACTCGAGCATTGTTCGAGTGGACTGTCAAGTATAATAAGATCACTCTTCCAAAGTCAAAGAGGCCTGACGATGCCAGGAGAAGAGATGCTCCCTACTTCTGCCCTTACCATCAAATCCTTGGACACCCTATTGAGGATTGCCAAATATTCAAGGATATTGTCCAGGGCCTAATCAAAAGAGGGGAGTTGCAAATGGGGGAGCAAAGAGTCGATCCTTCACGCCCTCATGAAATGCCTGCTCTGGGGGCATCAATGAACATGATATCTATATATCAGCAGCTGCCTGAAGAAGTGCCAGAGGCTTGTAGCCAGCACACTTTTGAAGACTATACCCCAAAGCATGAAAGGGAACAAGAGAATTGACGAGCATCGCCAATAAAGAAAAGAACAAGACCGGCGTCTCGCTCGAATTCAAAAACCCAAATTTGTGGCGCCATAGAGCGGCCCACTTTGTCTCTTGTAGTTTCTATCTGCCTCCAAATAGCCCCTCCAACGGCTATCGAAACGACAACTAACAATGAAGAGAACCAAACCCTGGTGCAGACGCGTGAAGAAGCTAGCGTAGCCGTGGAATGGCTATGAGCCATTATAAATGGGCTAGATTAGCACGAGCAACCCAAGAGCTATCCTGTTCAGCTAAAGGAGCATGTCCTTCAAAGACACCATAAGTCTCAGGGCCTAACAAAAAGAACTGAAGAAGAAGCGGAGGAGTTCAATGCATCGGGCAACCCACTGTGGGGGCAGATGCTGACCATAAAAGGGAAGGAAAAGAAGAATATAGAGCTAAAAGGAGATACGTTGCTCTCTCTTGCAACACGTTGCCATCATCGTCCGGCGTGACTCAAACTGTTGATGAGGAAAATGAAGAAATCTACTTTGTGCTAAAGGGAGCAACTCAGGCTAAAGCTTCTGCCCCCCATCCTGCTACTGGGACCGAGAGAATATCAAGATAACCCCCGCCAGCGAATGAGGCGGTGCAATATCATATTCCTCCTCCACCTAGAAGCATAAAACCCAGGGAGTTTGGCTCAAAAGAACTGGTTGCATCTAGCAACGATGACGGGATGCCATTATTCCCATTCAAATCGGAAGTGGAAGGCAGCACCCCTAGCCCCTCCTGGCAAGAGCCTGCCTTGATGGCATTACTATATCAAAACAAGAAAGAAATTGAAATGATGCAAAGGCAGTTAAATGAAATGAATATACGTCCATCCACGCCAAAATTGGAAGGACTCTTACTTGAGATAGAACAAGGGGGTACTAGCTTACCTGAAGCGTTGACATGGCCAGCCATGCCCCGAATAATATATGATCATACATGGGGCATTCTCCCACAACCATTCCAGCATACAGTCCCCTGGGCATGTCAAGGGACAATTAAAACAATGGTGCTAATGAGGCCGCATATGCAGCCGGTTACCCTATACCCGAGTCTAGAAGGTTTGACGACAATGGACAAGTGATAAGTGTCCATTTCTTATGACAATTCATTGCATATACACCATTTTATGTGCATATAATTAGATAATTATGCATATTTCATAGTTAACCTCAACTCCGCATTTTAAATTGGAGCTTTCACGTAAATTGATTAATTCGATTATCTTATTTAATAATAAATTAAAGTTGAGGGCCATGAGCATTAATTCTCCATTGCATAATCATGAGCATTAAAGATTTATGTGCACATTGTGGTAATTTTTATGGACTAAAGTGTAATTATGTGTGTGTAGGACACCGAAGGCAATTACAAAAGAAGCCGGGGGCAAAACTGTCACCACCATGTTGACCAAGTCAAAAGTACATATTTTGATTGGAGGGAAAATAAATTCTAAAAGTTTGAAATTGAGTAAAAGAAACACATATTTCGGTTGGAGGGAGAATTGAATTCAAAGTTTGAAATAAAGGAGAGGAATGATGAGTCTTGGGAAGGGGGTTGTCCAAAGCCCAAGGAGGGTGTACTCACCTACTTTTTCTCTTCCCCATGCATCATATTCTACTTAAATCACATCCATCCATCTCCTTTGATACAATCTCTACCCTCCATCTACCCAACTTTTCCTATAAATAGCCCATGACAAGAAGGAGAAGGGTGTTCTTCTTTTGGCAATTTCTCTCCCAACCTTAGGCCTCCGAGTTCTCCCTTGTAAGTTCGTTTTCAACTCATGCACTCTTCATCAAAGTTCTTTGTTTTTAAGTTCTCTACAACTTCTTCTTCTGGAGTATCTTGTAGTTCCTTCTAGTTGTTAAGCTATTTCGTATTGTTCACTGTGCTATCCTGTTCATATGTAAACCCATGTTTCTCTCTGTTCTTTCCCATATTTCTCCCCCTTCTCATCATTTTCTCCTCTTACTGTCTTCATGAAAGTCCTTTGTTTTTAAATTTTCTACAACTGCTTCTTCTACACCATCTTCTAATTCTCTACTGTTTTTAAGTTATAATCTCTTTTTCAAGGTGCTGTCCTGTGTTTTTACTGTTCATCTGAGGTGCTAGCTTTGGTTATGTCTCCATTTTGAAGCCCTTCTTCTCTTCTTTTCTCTCTGAGTTCTTCATTAAAGATTTTCCTCTCTTCCCCCTCTTTAACTTCTTCTTCTTGGGCATCCCCTAATTCCTCTTGGGTTCAAAGTTATTCACCCTCCAAAGATTGCTTCAACGATGAAGGCGACTTCCTCCCGGCGTAGACGACATCTTCCACAATGTTGTTCGTGATCTAAGGCCAAGAGAGGATGGCGCTATCATCACCATTGCTGCTACCATCTCCAAACTCCAAACTCCAGGCTTTTCTTGTGTTATTGCTTTTGTGATATTTCACTTCATTGTAATCTCATTGTGTCATTAGTATAAACTTGTTTCACATTTCATGTACTCTTTCTTTTAAGTTAATGAAAGGAGTTGTTCTCTTGATCTAGTTCTTGCTCTTCTTCCCTCTCTATCTCTTCTTATATATCTTCTTTCCACTTCATGCAATTATTTTCTATAGCATAAGCGCATAGTCATGGTGTGTTCAATTAAGTGTTTGGTTTGTTCATCATTTCACTATTTTCTTTAAGCAAAATCTAAATCACAAGTGTTTTTCAAAGGACTCTAAGGTTTTTAACTCTAAAAATCTCTTCTTCCCTGTGGATTCGACCCGTTCTTGCCATAGTACTACGTTATCTTTTGATCATTTTGTGCGAGTTCGATTTTAAGATTGTTATACGCGTGTTTTAAACGACGAACTTTCGCGTTATCAATTTTTGGCGCCGTTGCCGGGGAAGAATGATGATTTTTGATTTAAGAACTTTATTTTCCTTGTGTATATAGTGTACTAATAAAGCTCTCTTTTCTTTTTTTTACAGGTTAAAAACAAAACCCAGAAAAATTAGAGGTAAGTTTGCATTTCTTTCTTTCATCTTTTGAGTTTGTCATTCATTTCAAAAAAAAAAAAAGAGAATGAGGGATTGCGCATCAAGTAAGTCTTCAAACCTATTGCTCTCATTTTGTGTCATTTCCTTAATGATTCTTACATATTGTGGTTAGATAGGTTCACAAAATAATTAAAAAAAAACTCTTCACGTGAACCCAATAAAAAATCCTCATTCCAAGAGTAGAAATCACACTTTCATGCTCTAAATCATGCATCATTTAGGATATAAGTTTTTTTTCCTTGTTGTTTAACTTTGGCCATTGCATTTTGGAGATTGCGAGGGGCAAGGTGAGTTCTTTTCTAATCTTTTTCTTAATTACATGCTCATACATACTTGCATAGAACCCCTTGTTTGAACTTGATTTGTTGCATATCATTCTAAAATATTCTAAGGGCAACCCCATAAGCAAGATAATGTGGGGATTTCATCACCCTTCCTTAGCCCACAAACCATAATTTCCTTCATCTTTGCATCACCTAGACCCTAAATAAAATTCAATAGACGTTGGCCCTAGGTTCACACTGTGCTTCTTGTGTTATTTGGGTTTACCCTCTTGTGAAAATCGGTGCCTAAGGCAAGACGGTCGGACGGCAAACGCCTTAAGCGGGCTAGTGGTTTGTAATTAGGTTCCTACGAAAGTAGGGGGAGCCTCCCACTACCCCACCCCTTACCTGACCGGTGGAAATATTGAGGGTGAACTCAAGTTACACTTTAGCCATTTTGTGAAACCCAATTTGTAGGTCTAAGTCACATCTAGGTAATTAAGTAATTTGTGTGATAACTTGTTTGTGTTTGCATAAAAAAAATAAAAAAAATGAAAACAAGAAAAAAAAACTCCTCTTATCTCTCTTCGTCCTTATTTGAGTCAAAACAAAAAAAAAATTAAAAAAAATATATCATAAAACGATTCTCTCATCTCTCATCTTTAACCTTGGTTTATGCAAGGGAGAAGATCTCAACACCTTGACTTAGTTGAGCCCATTAGTGAGATTGAGCGATTCATTTTTAATATGACTCAAAATCAAACCCAACCTATGGCTGAACAACACCAATTAGGGGTGCCTAAACAGATGAAGGAATATTTCATTCCTTCGAATTATCAGCCATCCACTTGTATCCAACTACCTAATGTCCATGCTTTGCACTATGAGATCAAATCTAGCACCATTCAGATGCTCCCATCCTTTTATGGGAAGACCAATGAAGATCCCTATAAACATCTGGATGAATTTTTAGAAATTTATTCCACTGTGAAAATTTAAAATTTCACAGATGATGCTCTCCGCCTGACCTTATTCTCTTTCTCACTTAAGGACAAAGCCAAATACTGGCTAGGGACCTTAGGGAAACCTATTGGCACATGGGCAGATATGCAACATGAATTCCTTAAGAAATTCTACCCCATCGGTAGAACCAACACCATGAGACGTGCAATCACAGGATTCGCGCAACTCCCAAATGAACAAATACATGAATCATGAGAGAGATTAAAGGAACTCCTCAGAAAATGCCCACATCATGGGCTCTCCAAATGGCAAATAGTGCAAGCTTTCTATGAGGTCCTAGATGATCAAGTTAGGCAGATTATTGATGCATCATGTGGTGGGGCCTTTATGAGCAAGAGTGAGGATGAGGCCTATGCCTTATTTGAAATGTTGAGCGAGAATTCAATCAACCACGCTTCCTTATCCTCATATGAGAGAACCATTGGGCCATCTAAACGGGCCGGGATGTATCGTGTGAAACCTAAAGCTAGAGTGGATGTGAATTTCATCCATCAAAAATTGGACAAGGTGGATATCATGACCCAAAAGCTAGAACAAGTTGATATGTTGGCCCACAAGTTAGACCAGCTCCTGGCCCAGAACAAACAAGAAACCACCATCTTACCTACGTCCAACCCATACTCGGACCCAACACACCATGAGGTGTGTGCTTTATGTGCTGGCCCCGACCATCATGTGTCCGATTGCCCAACAGCAGCCCAGTTACCACCTTTTATACAGGAGCAAGTCCAAGCAGCCCAGGGGTTCTCTAAGCCCAACTATGACCCATTTTCTAACACCTATAATCCGGGCTGGAGGAATCACCCCAATTTCAATTGGAGAAATCAACAATCTCCCAATCAGCCCACCATCCCCTCTACGTCTCAAACTCACAAACCACCCATCCAAAATCAATTTCAAGCATAACCATCATTTCAAGGAAATGCTTATGGTCGGGGACCGCAAGTCCAACAACCACTCCCCCGATTCAACCAGGGTCAGGCCCCATACCAACCTCCTCAGCCCAATTATGGGCAGTCTTCCAATTCTCAACAAACCTATCAACCTCCTTTGCATCACCACCAAGACTCCCAAACTGATGATCGATTCCATCGGTTACAACAACTAATTCTGGCCCAAAATCAATCCTTCCAACAAACCATTCAAGCCCAAAGTCAATCTTTCCAACAGACCCTTCAAGCCCACCAGCAAACTATCTCTAAGTTGGAAACCCAATTAGGCCAATTGGCTGAAGCCACCATGAGAAGGGAAGTGGGCCAACTGCCAAGTCAACCCATTGCCAACCCACGAAATAATCCCCCGGGCTTCCCACAACCAAACTTCCCCATGAACCAGCAAATTCCTCCTCTCCTTCAGCACCCATCAGGCCAAGTACCACAAAAAGGCGTACAACTCGAAAATGCAAAAGCAATTTCAGCCTTAAGAAGTGGTAGTCCTCCAAGATCCCCAGGAGTCTACTTCTACTTCATTGATTCAGGCCCTGAAAATATCTTCTGATAGTGAAGAGGAACCCAACCAGGAAAAGGATGTCAAGGGAAAGCGAAAACTAGATGAAGGGCCTAGCACTTACCAACCTACAGTGCCATTTCCCAATGCCTTAAAGCCCAAGAAGAAACAACCGGCCCACAATGAGGAGATGATGGAGCTCTTCAAACAAGCACACATCAACATCCCTCTCCTCGATGCCATTAAACATGTCCCAGCCTATGCTAGATTCTTGAAGGAAATGTGCACTCCTAGGCGGGAGCCACGAGTGACCCCGGAAAAGGTTCGGCTTCCTGAGAACGTTAGTGCCGTAGTCCTCAACCAACTTCCAAGGAAGTTAAAGGACCCTGGAGCGCCCCTTATCTCTTGCAACATTAGGGGTGTGACCTTTGATAAGGCTCTCCTTGATTTAGGAGCCAGTGTGAATTTGCTTCCCACCTCCATCTATGAGCAGTTTGACATCGGTGAGCTCAAGCCTACACCCATTATTCTCCAGCTCGTCGATAGATCAATCAAGACTCCAAAGGGCCTTATTGAGGATGTCATTGTTAAAGTGAATGAGTGTTACTTCCCTGCCGACTTTCTTATTTTGGACATGGTTTCTCCCCAAGAAATCAAACATACTCCTATCATTTTGGGTAGATCATTTTTAGCCACGGCTAGAGCTAATATAGATTGTGCTTCAGGAGTTATGGACATATCTTTTGGGGACCAAAAAGTTAGCATCAATATTTTTAAGGCATCCAAATTTCATGATCAAAAAAGAGATTGCTATGTTATTGACACCATTGAGGAGTTACTGGAGATTGAAGGGGATAGTAGGATCAGAATGAGAGAAGAAGTTGACATCCTGTCAACTCAACTTAGGACGTGGCCCCCAGTTGAACCCTTGCCTCAGCTTAAATCTGAACCAGCTCTGTCATCTTTATAATTTCCTCCTCGGGTTGAATTAAAACCATTGCCGGCCTCCCTTAAGTATGCATTCCTAGGTCCAGACCAAACCTTGTCAGTCATCATAGCAAGCGACCTTGAACCTAACCGTGAGGAGAAACTAGTTGAGGTCCTTAAATCTCATAAAGGGGCTATAGGTTGGTCTGTCACTGGTCTTAAAGGGATTAGTCCATCTATTTGTCAGCACCACATTTATATGGAGGAGAATGTAAAACCAAGCAGAGACATGCAGAGGAGATTAAACCCACACATGAAGGAGGTGGTTAAAAATGAGGTGGTCAAGTGGCTAGATGCCGGTATCATCTACCCAATTTCTGATAGTGAGTGGGTAAGTCCAACCCAAATAGTCCCAAAGAAATCAGGACTGACTGTGATCGCCAATGATCAAGAAGAGTTGATACTTACTAGGTTGATCACGGGATGGAGGGTCTGCATTGATTATAGGAAGCTCAACTCCATGACAAAGAATGACCATTTTCCCCTCCCATTCATTGACCAAATTTTAGAAAAATTAGCAGGGCAAAAATACTTCTGTTTTCTAGATGGGTATTCTGGGTACAATCAAGTGGCTATCTACCCAGAAGATCAAGAAAAAATCACATTTACATGTCCCTACGGAACATTTACTTTTCAGAGAATGCCCTTTGGATTATGTAATACGCCTGCAACATTTCAAAGATGCATGTTAGTAATTTTTTCTGACATGGTGGGCAACTTTTTAGAAGTTTTCATGGATGATTTCTCCATTTTTGGGGACACATTTGATTCCTGCCTTGATCACTTAGCCAAAGTAATGAAGAGATGCATTGACACTAATCTTGTCCTCAGTTGGGAAAAGAGCCATTTCATGGTTAAAGAAGGCATTGTTCTGGGACATATAGTGTCGGCAAGAGGAATTGAGGTAGATAAAGCCAAGGTTGAGCTCATTTCCAAACTGCCACCACCCACCTCAGTAAAACAAATCCGATCATTCCTGGGTCATGCTGGCTTCTATCGTCGGTTCATCCAAGACTTCTCCAAAGTTTCTAGACCTCTCACTAATGTGCTGGCTAAGGAAGTCCCATTCCATCTTGACCTATCATGTCTTGAGGCTTTTGAATCGTTGAAAATGGCGTTGACCGATGCCCCAATATTGCAAACTCCCAATTGGTTATTGCCTTTTGAAATTATGTGTGATGCCTCAGATTATGATTTAGGTGCTGTTTTGGGACAAAGGGTAGATAAAAAGCCTGTGGTGATTTACTATGCGAGCCGCACACTCGCTGATACCCAACTTAGGTACACCACAATAGAAAAGGAGTTACTTGCCGTTGTCTTTGCTCTTGAAAAGTTTCGATCCTATCTGTTAGGGGCCAAAGTCATTGTGTTTTCTGACCACTCAGCCCTTAGACACCTGCTGTCTAAAAAAGATGCCAAACCAAGATTGATTAGATGGATCCTTTTACTACAGGAGTTCGATTTGGAAATTCGGGATAAAAAAGGAAGTGAAAATGTTGTTGTAGATCACTTGTCCCGAATTATAACATCAGACACCACACCCTTACAGGACTCATTTCCAGATGAGCACCTCCTTAGTGTATGCCACATTTCACCCCCATGGAATGCGCACATTGTAAATTACTTAGTTGTGAAAAAAATTCCTGAAGGTTGGTCCAAACAAGAAAAAGATCGTTTCTTTGCTAAACTCAAGTACTTCTTTTAGGAAGACCCTGAGCTATTCCATTTAGGACCAGACCAAATCATTCGGAGGTGTGTCCCTGAGAGTGAGCAACATGGCATTCTGACATTTTGTCACACCTTATCTTGTGGAGGACATTTTTCAGGTAAGAAAATAGCAGCCAAGGTTTTACAGAGTGGGTTCTACTGGCCAACATTATTCAAAGATGCATTCATATTTTACAAATCTTGTGAGCGCTGTCAGGCTGTAGGAAACATGTCACGTAGGGACATGATGCCTTTAAACCCTATCCTAGTTGTGGAAATTTTCGATGTATGGGGATTTGACTTCATGGGACCGTTTCCACCATCTTTTGGTTATGAGTACATTTTGGTGGCGGTGGATTACGTGTCTAAATGGATAGAAGCTATAGCCACAAGGACTAATGATCACAAAATTGTCATGAAATTTATTCGTAAGAACATTTTCTCTCGATTTGGGTGTCCTAGGGCTATCATTAGTGATGGGGGTTCACATTTCATCCATTCTCAATTCCGGACTTTGCTTAGGAAGTATGGGATAACACATAAGATTGCTACCCCCTACCATCCCCAGGCTAGTGGCCAGGTGGAGATTTCTAATAGGGAGATCAAGAACATTTTGCAAAAGTCTGTTAGGCCTGATAGGAAAGATTGGTCAGAAAGATTAGATGATGCTTTATGGGCCTATCGGACCGCCTACAAAACTCCTATTGACATGTCCCCTTATAGGCTCATTTTTGGAAAGCCATGTCATTTACCAGTCGAATTGGAACATAGGGTCTATTGGGCAATCAAGCAATTCAATCTTGATTCAGCACATGCTAGTTCTCATAGAGCCCTTCAACTGAATGAGTTAGAGGAACTTCGCAATGAGGCCTATGAGAATTCTAGGATTTATAAAGCCCAGACTAAAGCATTCCATGATAAACACATTTCACGAAAAACTTTTCAAATCAACCAAAAGGTCTGACTTTTTAACTCTAGACTGTGATTATTCCCTGGCAAATTGAAATCCCGATGGGATGGACCATATGTGGTAGTTAAAATATTTGACCATGGTGCAATAACAATTCTTGATTCTAAAACTGGTCAAACTTTCACTGTCAATGGTCAAAGTTTGAAACCTTACATTGAAAATCTTCCAATGCTGCAGGAGGACTCTCTCAGGCTGAGTGACCCATTGTGAGCTACATTGCGTCTAGCTGAAGACGTTAAACTTAGCGTTTCTTGGCAGGTAACCCAATTATCCTGTCTCTTTTCAAAAAAAAAAAAATTTGTGATTGATTTTCTTCTTTTGTTTACGGAGCATGGAGCATGGAGCAATATTTCTTTGACGACGGCATCTCTCTCTCAGGTCGTATCTATCCTTCCCTCTACTTTTTATGGCTTTATATCTTATTCATGTCATTAGGGACAATGTCACCTAAGTTGGGGGTAGCTTGAGCTCTAATTTTCTCAAAATAATTGCAACATTTCATCACATCTCTAACAAGTGTTTCATGTTCATATTTCATGATGAGAAACTTTTCTTAAAATGATAGGACTTAGAGTCTTACTCGTGAAAGTTGCAAGTTAAAGGGATGAATTAATTGGTTATGTCTTTAGCCTTTTCCTCAGAATACACTTGAAAATTCTATTGAACTTGCACACAATTGCACAATAACAAGATTGGTGGATGACAAATATTAGGATGATGAGAATTTTGCTGGACACTTAAGTGATGATGGATATTATGCCCATTCGGTGAAAGTAATCGTGAGGAAAAAGCTACCTGCCAAAAAAAAAAAAATACATGAAAAATACCCCTGAACTTAGTAACCGGGCCTGCTTCTCCTAAGGCAAGAGTTGAGGTTCGCGTCAAACGGCAAAGGGATGTGCAGCACCGTGTGTCAAAAAAAAAAGAGAGAGAATAAACAGGCAGAGTGAAGCTACCTGTAATTCGAGAAGCTTAATTCAAGATGTGGGCAGAATTAAAAATCATCTTTAAGTGAAAGGTAGAAGACTCATTCATCTAGACTGTTTGGTAGTCATTAGTCAAGTTATATCACTCATACACAAAAAGATATTTAATTTTGAGTGTATCCTGAGGAAAGGTCTAAACACATGGACTGATGAAATTTGTACCGAATATATTCTACTTGAACTTGTAATACTTTAAAGTCTAAAGCATTACGCATAATGTTCTTGCCATGAACTGTGACACATGAGTGTTTGCTAGTCCTAATTTTCTAATTGTTTACATTGCTAAGGGACTAGCAATGAGTAAGTTGGGGGGTGTGATAAGTATCAATTTCTTATGACAATTCATTGCATATACACCATTTTATGTGCATATAATTAGATAATTATGCATATTTCATAGTTAACCTCAACTTCGCATTTTAAATTGGAGCTTTCACGTAAATTGATTAATTCGATTATCTTATTTAATAATAAATTAAAGTTGAGGGTCATGAGCATTAATTCTCCATTGCATAATCATGAGCATTAAAGATTTATGTGCACATTGTGGTAATTTTTATGGACTAAAGTGCAATTATGTGTGTGTAGGACACCGAAGGTAATTACAAAAGAAGCCGGGGGTAAAACTGTCACCACCATGTTGACCAAGTCAAAAGTACATATTTTGATTGGAGGGAAAAGAAATTCTAAAAGTTTGAAATTGAGTAAAAGAAACACATATTTCGGTTGGAGGGAGAATTGAATTCAAAGTTTGAAATAAAGGAGAGGAATGATGAGTCTTGCGAAGAGGGTTGTCCAAAGCCCAAGGAGGGTGTACTCACCTACTTTTTCTCTTCCCCATGCATCATATTCTACTTAAATCACATCCATCCATCTCCTTTGATACAATCTCCACCCTCCATCTACCCAACTTTTCCTATAAATAACCCATGACAAGAAGGAGAAGGGTGTTCTTCTTTTGGCAATTTCTCTCCCAACCTTAGACCTCCGAGTTCTCCCTTGTAAGTTCGTTTTCAGCTCATGCACTCTTCATCAAAGTTCTTTATTTTTAAGTTCTCTACAACTTCTTCTTCTGGAGTATCTTCTAGTTCCTTCTATTTTTAAGCTATTTCATATTTTTCACTGTGCTGTCCTGTTCATATGCAAACCCATGTTTCTCTCTGTTCTTTCCCATATTTCTCCCCCTTCCCATCATTTTCTCCTCTTACTGTCTTCATGAAAGTCCTTTGTTTTTAAATTTTCTACAACTTCTTCTTCTACACCATCTTCTAATTCTCTACTGTTTTTAAGTTATAATCTCTTTTTCAAGGTGCTGTCCTGTGTTTTTACTGTTCATCCGAGGTGCTAGCTTCGGTTATGTCTCCATTTTGAAGCCCTTATTCTCTTCTTTTCTCTCTGAGTTCTTCATTAAAGTTTTTCCTCTCTTCCCCCTCTTCAACTTCTTCTTCTTGGGCATCCCCTAATTCCTCTTGGGTTCAAAGTTATTCACCCTTCAAAGACTACTTCAATGATGAAGGCGACTTCCTCCCGGCGTAGACGACATCTTTCACAAGGTTGTTCGTGATCCAAGGCCAAGAGAGGACGGCGCTATCATCACCATTGCTGCTACCATCTCCAAACTCCAAACTCCAGGCTTTTCTTGTGTTATTACTTTTGTGATATTTCACTTCATTGTAATCTCATTGTGTCATTAGTATAAACTTGTTTCACATTTCATGTACTCTTTCTTTTAAGTTAATGAAAGGAGTTGTTCTCTTGCTCTTCTTGCTCTTCTTCCCTCTCTATCTCTTTCTTCTATATCTTCTTTCCACTTCATGTAATTATTTTCTATAGCATAAGCGCATAGTCATGGTGTGTTCAATTAAGTGTTTGGTTTGTTCATCATTTCACTATTTTCTTTAAGAAAATCTAAATCACAAGTGATTTTCAAAGGACTCTAAGGTTTTTAACTCTAAAAATCTCTTCTTCCCTGTGGATTCGACCCGTGCTTGTCATAGTACTACGTTCTCTTTTGATCATTTTGTGCGAGTTCGATTTTAAGATTGTTATACGCGTGTTTTAAACGACGAACTCTCGCGTTATCAACAAGTCAAGGGCGGAACAAGCAATGAGTATGAAGACGACCAAGGAAGAAGTCATCGAGGCCGAATTACAAACAACCGAATAAAAAGATAATGAGTCCGCCATGGACTACATAAGAAAATGGAGGAATCTCCACGAAAGGTGTAGGCATCTGCCAAGTTACGAGGACTCTGTTCAAATCTGCAAAAAGAATTTGACGAAGAAAATTCTACAGTGGGTCAGTGGCATTGAAATCACGACCTTTGAATAGCTAAGTGACATCGTGGCCGATGTCAAAGCAGTTCTAGAAAAGCTTTGCACAGCTTCGAGCCAAAAAATAAACCAATCGACAAACACCCGGCACAAGAAGAAATTTACACCTCAAATTTTGAAGCCTTCGAGCAACAAAAGAAGAAAATGAAAGAGGCAGCCAACCTTTCTTCCACCGAGCTGGAAAAACAGGGGTCCTCATTAAGGGGCAAAATGATGAATCCGTACTCCTTTCCGAAAGATAAGACTCGAACTCTCTTTGAGTGGGCCCGTGAATGCGGCAAAGTTGTTCTCCCGGAGCCGAAGAAACCAGGCGATGCCAAAAGAAAAGATGATCCAAGTTTCTGTCCTTATCACCAAGCGCTGGGGCATTCCATTGAGGATTGCTATGTGTTCAAAGACATTGTCGAACGCCTAATCAAGAAAGGCAAATTGTAAATGTGCGAGTACAAGGTGGACCCATTGTGCGCTCATCAAATGCCCGCCTTGAAAATAGCGGCCCCGCGTGGCACCACTGCCTTAACTGCTCCTCACAAGTCTTGTTGAAGTCGACATCTGGAATGTACGCGTAGCATGAATGTAGATGCTGGCTAGTAAAAAAAAAGAAGAGAAGAAAAAAGAAGAATGGCGAATAACGCAGAATAAATAGAGGGCTCGTTCAGGGCAAAGAAAAGAGAAGGAGAATAAAAAAAGAAAAAAAAGAAAGGAAGAGAAGGAGAAAAAAATTGATGAAAGCAATTTCGCATTGTGGCTCATTGTCGGCACTATCCATGTCGACAGTCTTAAAATATACACATGCTTCGCAGTAGCAAAGGCTCTCAACAATGCCGTCAAGGTTTGAATGAAACGGGGGGCATCCCCCGCAAGGTATAAGTCGAACAACAAAAGCCTCCGCTCAATCGCCGAATCTCTACAAGCAAAGACTCAGCTGAGTAGGCGCAATAAGCGTGAATAGCATGTGTGAGGCAGGAGGATGAACCGCCTTGCAAATAAACGTCGTTAGTTGGTGCAGAATGATGTCAAGCAACCCATAACTGAAGAGACAAATACGGCCAAGGCCAGGGCCAGTAGCAGAACAATGAGGCTATTGAAGAAACCTACCGAAGATACTCCCTCCAAATAAAAAGACCCAACTATATACAGTTGTAGATCTGTAAAAGGTCGGCTTGGTATGGGGAAATGCTTCATGGCAGTTCGACCAAGTATGGACGTAACTCCCCAAAAGAAAAAAAGTAAGGTAGTTGAGTCAGCAAAAGCAACAAACCCTGCTCTCCATGCCTAGTAAGGTGAACATGGCCTCTTCATCTGCCTCCATAGATAAAGGGCTTCCTGGCAGCGTTACATGATGAATGCCCAGGGGGAAATGAAATGATTGCGCCATCCGCAGAGCTAAGAAGGCCCCACAACTGCAACTTCTAATATAAAGGGCCAAGAGGATGACACTTGGCGTAAGTATCGGAAGCCCGAACCGAAGCTGTTCGGAGCACCTCCCTCATAAATCCATAACAAAGGAAGGCAGCTGCTGATCTGATGCATACATGTAATTGAATATCCCCTGAGGGGGGGAAGGACAATATCAAATCAACAGTCCCACCAACACTAAAGAGCCCTCATTGGCCACCCAACCTCTTGTTTTAAATACGAGTCCATGCCCCGTTGAGGTACCCCTCTCCATTCTCAACCTGGATCTTCCAGCCAGGTCACCAAATAAACATTCCTTAGATTCCGGCCCTTTGCTACATTAAAATACAAACCCTACGGGGAATGAAAAGATCAAATCTTGCTGAGCCGTCTACGCCCTCGACTCCACTCTACTCTTCAAGCCAGCAAATAAACACCTTTCGGCTTTTGAAGGCCCGTCTTAATACCCTCTGGTCCCACCAGAGTTCATGGGGCCCTACCAATTCCTTATCCTGTGAAGATACTTCCTATTAGTCCCACCGAGAGTGACCCTCTATCCTTGATATGGGACCTATGCTCCCAGCCAATGCATTCTCGTTGCCCTTCGGCATTCAGCCGCAACAATTAGGCAAATACACCAAGAGATGCCATATTTGTCCCACGAGGCTATCCCACCACTGCCGATTTGGATGTTATGCCCTATACCAAGCCCATAAAACCCTTTTTCTTGGCCCGAGGCACTCCGCCCTCGCCAAGCTCTAAAATTATGCATCAGTCCCGGTGGACTGGGCTCATAAAATCTTTTCCTTGGCTTGAAGCGCTCCGCCCTTGCCGAGCTCTAAAATTTTCCCTATACTTGGGCCCATAAAACCTTTTCCTTGGCCTGAGGCTCTCCGCCCTTGCCGAGCTCTAAAATTTACCCATCACTCCCGTCGGACTGGGCTCATAGAACCTTTTTCCTTGGCCTGAGGCACTCCGCCCTTGCCGAGCTCTAAAAATTGCCCATAAGTCCCGCCGAACTGGGCTTATAAAACCCCTTTCCTTGTCCTGAGGCGCTCCGCCCTTGCCGAGCTCTAAAATTTGCCCTATACCTTGGCCCATAAAATATTTTCCTTGGCCTGAGGCACTCCGCCCTTGCCGAGCTCTAAAATTGCCCCTAGCCCCACTGGGCTAGGCTCATAAACCCTTTTTTCTTGGCCTGAGGCACTCCGCTGTGGCCAAGCTCAAAACTGCCCCCTAGACCCACTGGACAGGGCCCATAAACCCCTTCCTCTCTAGCTTGAGGCACTCCGCTTTGGTCGGACTCTTGGATATTGATCCCTAGCCCCACCGGCGCAATAAGCAGTCAAATTCATCAATAGTCTCACCGAACAAAGTATCCCGCATCACAGACGAATTTACTCTAGGGAGCCCAACAAAAAGAGAGGAAAGAAGTAAAAAATATGAAAGAAAAGAATAAAAATATATATAGTGAAATGAAAATGATGATCTAAAATAAACTTAATAAATTAATAAACATAATAAATTTGATAAACCCAACAAATCAACCAATCCAATGAGTTCACTAAGCCCAATAAATCCAATAAACCCCATAAATTCAATAGATCCAACAAATTCAACAAACTCAATAAACCCAACAAGCCAAATAAACCCAATCAACTCAATAAACTAAATAAACCCAGTAAAACTCAATAAACCCAGCAAACCAATCAATCAAATGAGCTCACTGAACCCAATAAACTCAATAAACCAAATAAATCCAACAAAACTCAATAAACCTAATAAACCAAACAAAAGCAATCAACTCAATAAATCCAATAAACCAAATAAACCCCAATAAACTCAATCAACTCAGTAAAGCCAATAAATTCAACAAACTCAATAAATCAATAAATCCAACAAACTCAGCAAACTCAATGAATCAATAAATCAAATAAACCCCAATAAACTTAATCAACTCAATAAACCCAATAAATTCAACAAACTCAATAAATCAATAATCCCAATAAACTCAACAAAACCAATAAATCCAATAAACTCAACAAACTCAACAAACTCAATAAATCCAATAAATCTAATAAACTCAAGAAACTTAACAAATTCAATAAACCCAACCAATTCAAACAAATAAACCAATAAAAAGACCCCTTCGCTTTGTCTCAGACCTTTTGTCTAAGCAAAGTTTGTTGATCCTGACATCTCCACAGGTCAATGTCTACTTTGTCCTGACATAGACCTCACGTCTCTACCAGGTTAGTTAACTTCGACAAGATGTCGGGTAGACATTTATATTTCATACCTTGCCCTTGTCTCAGACCTTCCGTCTGGGCAAGGTTTGCTGACTCCGACATCTGGTCGGGTCAACGTCTATATTCTGTCATGGCCTAGACCTCACGCCGTCGTTGGATTGGTTGACTTCGACATGACGTCGGGTTGACATCTATGCTACATATTCTGCCCTTGTTTCAGACCCTCCGTCTGAGCAAGGTTGGCTAACCTCGACAACTCATCAGGTGGACATCATTATCCAGCCCTGGGTCTGGGCCTCTCATCCTCGCCGAGCCGGTTGACTTCGACATGATGTCGGGTCAACACCCATATTCTATGTTCTTCCCTTGGCTTAGGCCTCACACCTCGGACAAGTTTGTTGGCTTTGACATGACGTTGGGTCAACATCCATATTCTATATTCTTCCCTTGGCTTAGGTCTCACGTCTCTACTAAGTTCATTGGCTACGACATGACATCGGATCGACATCTATATCCTATATTCCTCCCTTGGCCTAGGCCTCACGCCTCTGCCAAGTTCGTTGGCTCCGACATGACGTCAGGTTGACATCTATATCCTATATTCCTCCCTTGGCCTAGACCCCACGTCTTCGCTAAGTTGGTTGACTTCGACAGCCTGTCAGGTCAACAACTAAATTCTGCCCTAGCCACAGACCCTATGTCTCTCCCAGGTTGGTTGGTTTCGACATGATGTCGAGTCGACAACAGTGCTCTATTTCTACCCTTGTCCCGGACATACCGTTTAAGTAGGGTTTGTTGACTCCGACATCCCGTCGGGTCGACGTCCATGTTTCACCTTTGGCTCGGACCTTCTGTCTGGCCAGCGAACAAAAAGACCCATTTTTACCTTTGGTCCAGGCCTTCCTCCTCGACTAGAGAATAAAAAGACCCTTTTTACCTTTGGCTCGGACCTTCCGTCTGGCCAGAGAACAAAAAGACCCTTTTTACCTTTGGTCCAGGCCTTCCTCTTCAACCAGGGAACAAAAAGACCCTTTCTACCTTTGGCTCGGACCTTTCGTCTGGCCAGTGAATAAAAAGACCTCTTTGCCTTTGGCCCAAGCCTTCCATCCGGCCAAAGAATAAAAAGACCCCTTTCTACCTTTGGCTCGGACCTTCCGCCCGACCAGAGAACAAAAAGACCCTTTGACCATTGGCTCGGACCTTCCGTCCAACTAGAGATCAAAAGGACCCTTTTTACCTTTGGTCTAGGCCTTTCTCCTCGACCAGAGAATAAAAAGACCCTTTCTACCTTTGGCTCAGACCTTTCATCTTGCTAGAGAACAAAAAGACCCCCTTTTACCTTTGGCTCGGACCTTTTGTCCGGTCAGAGAACAAAAAGACCTCTTTGCCTTTGGCCCAAGCCTTCCATCCGGCCAAAGAACAAAAAGACCCCTTTCACTTTTGGCTCGGACCTTCCGTCCGACCAGAGAACAAAAGACCCTTTCACCTTTGGCTCAGATCCTCTGTCCAGCCAGAGAACAAAAAGACCCTCTTTTACCTTTGGCTCAGACCTCCCATCCGGCCAGAGAACACAAAGACTTCCTTTTACCTTTGGTTCAGACCCTACATCCAGCCAGAGAATGAAAAAACTCCTTTCAACCTTTGGCTCGGCCCTTCCATCCAGTCTGAGAACAAAAAGACACCTTCTATCATCGGCATCATGACCTTCCATCTAGGCCGATGCATAAACCCACCGTCAACATCATGACCCTTCCGTCTAGGCTGGCGCATAAACTAATCGTCGGCATCATGACCTTCCGTCTAGGCCGATGCATAAACCCACCGTTAGCATCATGGCCTTCCATCTAGGCCGATGCATAAACCTAGGCCGATGCATAAACCCATTGTCGGCACCATGACCCTTCCGTCTAGGTTGGCGCATAAACCAATCATCGGCATCATGACCTTTCATCTAGGCCGATGCATAAACCCATTGTCAGCATCATGACCATTCATCTAGGCTGGCGCATAAACCAATCGTCGGCATCATGACCTTTTATCTAGACCGATGCATAAACCTAGGCCAATGCATAAACCCATCATCTGCATCATGACCTTTCATCTAGGCAGGCGCATAAACCAATCGTCGGCATCATGACCTTCCATCTAGGCCGATGCATAAACCCATCCTTGGCATCATGACAGACCGGCTAGGCCAAGTGGTCCGACAACATGATAATTCATCTAGGCCGGTAAAAATTCTCCCTTGGCGTCACGACCTTACGTCCACGCCAAGTCATTCGGCGTCACGACCTTCGGTCCAAGCCGACCATCATCCTATCGTTGGCCTGGAACTATTTTCCGAACCAATGAACGAAAAGACCCCCCTTTGGTTTGGCACCAACCCTTGATCCTTCCATGGATTCGCCACAACATATAACGCATTCTCTCCATCGCTATGGCATTAGCCACCCACCTCTAGAAGTAGTTGGCCTGTAGGTGTACTTATTACGCCCTATAAAAAAAGAAAAAGAAAGAAAAGAAAGAAGAAAGAAGAAGAAGAAGAAGAAGAAGAAGAAGAAGAAAAAAAAAAAGAAAAACAAAGAAAAGAAAAAAAAGAAAGAAAAGAAAGAAAAAAGAAAAGAAAAAAAGAGAGAAAAAAAGGGAAAGAAAAAAGAAAAAGAGAGAGAAAGAGAAGGACAAGAGATAAATAAGGAAAAGAAAAAAATAAAAAATGGTAATCATAATATGGTCTGCATGCTTGCTTGCCCCATGTGCATGTTCACTTGTAATATAATATTAATACACTTTCTTTGAAAGTTCTAAGACCGCACATCCCTGCTAGAATAACGTTGCTCGGATTCTAGGTATGTGTGCATCACGGCACACACTAAGAGATGAAAAATAATTTTTTTGGTGAGTGCATACGTCAATGGGAAGAGTCGTAGCCATGCTGCTAGCGTAACTCACGAAATACACCCGGACAAAACTTTACACACTCTGCACACAATGTGAGCAATGGTCCTTAGCCTTAGGGACGTCATATAGTCTTCCTAACACTTCATGGATGCTCAAATCTCTACACCCACACGAGGGATAATCATGAGGAAAAAGTTGCCTCCCCCTTCATTTAAAAAAAAGAATGATAAGTGGAATGCGAATCCAAGAAACTGGGAATCCCCACTGAAACAAATGACGAAACTCGCGCGGAATGGTGAAGCAGACTCCACAATAAAATCGCTATGAGAGAATGCAAATCCAAGAAGCCGAGAATCCCCACTGAAACAAATGAGGAAACTCGAGCGGAATGGTGAAGCAAACTCGGTGGTGAAGCCTCTTTAAGGGAATGCGGATCCAAGAAGCCGAGAATCCCCACTAAAATAAAGGAGGAGACTCGCGCGGCACGGTGAAGCAAACCCTGCAATAAAATCGTAATAAGAGATGAATTCTAGTAGTCGGGAATCTCCACTGAGACACATGAGGAGACTCGCGCCAAACGGTGAAGTCCGGAGTTAAGAATAAACAAGGGGGTTGTGCGAAGCTATCGAAAATTGAGAACCCCAACTGTATGTGTAGACGCTAGAGTAACCCTCTAGTGTTATTTAGAACATCTACGTGTCCCTATGTTTAGGGTTCGCTGCACACATGCCTGCACCATCACACCTTGAAGAAATAGTCTTGAGTGTAGATTATGACTTACGCTATGCACATATTTTACGCGGTGTCCCCTTTACATATGCACATCTCCCTTAGTTGTGCTTCGTGAGCCGCACTCTGTCCGTGAATCATGGGCGTTGTCCTTATCCTATCCATGATAGAGGGAACTATTCTATATATATCTATTCTATGCTTGCGGTCGATAAATACCTACATGCTTGGGAGAAAATAAAGAAATAATAATAATTTTTAAAAAAATGAATGAAATGATGAAATAAAAGAATGATGACGGTGAACAAAAAAAAACACATACAATATTTTCAAATGGGCTACAGGCTACACCTGCGGGTCCCGCTCTTTCATCCCTCATTCACGACATCCACGGGGTAAACCCTCCCTTTATGCGGACCAGGTTGACCCCTCTACCCAAACTCTATAAAACCCCCCATGGGGTGGCCAAGGGTCATAAGAAGCATGGAGCTCATCCCCGGAGGCTACAAACGGCACTTGAAGGAATTTGTTGGCTAGTTTTGTGTTTGCTAGGCTCACGCCGAGGGCATGTCGCATGATCGTCCCTCGTACGATGTTTAGCCAAGACATAAACCTCCTCAAACGAGGTCCTTGCCTTGATGAACGCACCCTATCTAGATGTCGTTTGATAATTATGCACTGTCCTGATGTTGCTTGATGAAAGCACCCTGCCTGGTCTCTGCCTCGATGATCGTGCACTGGCAGAGGTTGCATGATGAAAGTACCCAACCCGATCCTTGCCTCAATGATCGTACACTGTCCAATGTTGCTTGATGAAAGCACCCTACCTGATGTCTACCTCGATAATCGTTCACTACTCAGATGTTGCTTGATGAAAGCACCATGCATGGTCCTTGCCTCGATGATCGTGCACTACCGGAGGTTGCTTGATGAAGGTACCCTACCCGGTCCTTGCCTCGATGATTATGCACTACCGAATGTTGCTTGATGAAAGTACCCTACCCGATCCCTACCTTGATGATCGTGCATCACCCGGATGTCATCTCGATAAGTGCACCCTGAATGCGGTTACTCGAATAACAGGCATACTTCACGAGGCCTGATGCGAGATGAAGTGTCAGGGCCCTGCCTCTATGAACGGTGCCCCCGACACCCGAGTGCTAGTCTCAGACATGCCCGACCGCCAGGGTCTCATGGCACCCAGCTCCCTTAGCCACAACGATGCCCCCGGTACGTGGCTGCCAGTCTCATATGCGCCTAACCTCCAGGGTCGTACTACGCAAAGCTCCCTCAATCACAACGGTGCCCTCGTCACGTGATTGTCCAGCTCCTTCAGTCACGACGGTGCCCCCCTGGCACCCGACTGCAGAGTCCAGATGGCACCCAGCTACTTTAGCCCCAACGGCGCTCAACAACTCCAGCCACATCAGTGCCTACGGCACCCGACCGCCCATCGGCTCTAATTACAACGGTGTCCTCGGCACCAGACTGCCTAGTCCAGATGGCGCCTGGCTACTCTAGCCCCAACGATGCTCAACAATTCCAGCCCCAACAGTGCCCATGGCACCCGACTGCCCAGTCCAAATGACGCCCAGCTACTTCAGCCCCAGTGACGCTCAACCACTCCAGTCTCAGCGGCGTTCATGGCACCTGATTGCTCCAGCAATGATGTCCAGGGCACCCAACTCTCCCAGTTTTAACGACACCTGTTCACCCCAATCACATGGGTGCTTAGGACCCCGACTGCTCTAATCACAATTGTGCCAACGACACCCAGTTACTCCAGTCATAGTGACGCCTACGGCCTTGACTGCCCCAGTCACAATGGTGCCCACGGCACTCGGCTGTCCTAAGTTCAATGACACCTGGTTGCTCCAGTCGTGATGGTAATCACACCGTCCGACCGCTCCAGTCTCAACACCGCTAGGCCGCCCCTGTCTCAACAGTGCCCGGACGCTCCAATCACAGTGGTGCCCGCGCCATCGGATTGCCTCAGTCTTAACAGTGCCCAGTCACTCCAGCACAACGATGCCCACAACACCCCAACGTATCCGATCTCAACGATGCTTTGTATTGGGGATACATCATGACACCCTTCGGGCGGCATCTTGCCGAGTCACAAGTCCTTTGACGGACATTATATACAAATGCGGAAGTACCCGCATAACAACGCAATGACCCGAGGACCGTCAGAAATGACGAAATTGTCCTGTGGTTTATACACATTTGTAATCGGGCTTTCACGGCCCCATATAAATGCCTTTCATGGCATATTGTTTTGTAATCCAATCAGGGAATTGATCCCCACCCTCGCCAGCTACCAGTCCTAATGCTATCCAAGAGACTGCCATCTGTCTCCCAACTCAGTCCTAACCCTTCTACCTGGATAGACCCTAAACCTGAGCCAGGACCTGCCTACTTCTTGCCGAGCCAATGTCAGCCGCACCTTGCCCAAGCTAGAACCTACCTGCTCCCTACCAAGCTAGTGTCCTCTGCTCCTCTGTCCGAGCCAATACCTCATTCTCGTAAACCCAGAGTGCATACCCTCTCTAGTGTCCACATTGGAACCAGTCTCTTTGCCCCCAGTTATCCTTGTTGTGTTACTGTTGCCCTGTCACTGTTGCATGGACTATGCCCTCCCGACGTTGCGGCTCCAAGGGTCCCTAACTCTCCTCTTTGACAGTAAAAATAATGGTGTTCGGGCTCCGCCCGATGTAAAATAAACACTGATTGCTTACGATCGGTGGGGAAGACGTCCAGTACACGAGCCCCCACAATTGCCTACACTCGCACCGGCAGAACCTCCTTCTCTGCACGTGGCGCATGACATTTCGTTCCCACGTGCCGTGCCCAGGTGGCACATCCCCAGTCAAACACTTGGTTCAGTAGGTGATCGTCGAGAAATCGACTGGCACGCCCACATTCCATCCGGCCATCCCTGTCCCAGTTTCCCAGAACGATTAACCATATGCCATTGTTTCCTATGCATTTTTATCATTCTTTAACCTTCTTGTCAATACCCTCGGAATCCCCGCGTGCCAAGTCGACCTATCTCGGCCTTCCGTAAAAGGCGAGTGTGTGTCACCACAGTAAGGAAAAATGGAAGAAATTTCTCGCGAGCCAACAGCCTCCCACTGTGGCGGCTCGAGTCCAGGCTGGGAGGAAAACCAACTAGAGGGTCTAACGTAGTGCAGTCAGTCAGTGTGTGCACACGTGGTCAGGGACTACGGACGCGTGCTGATAATCCCGACCTCGACTAGACCCTTGTCTTGTGTTATTGTGTACGGTGTCTCTGTTTTCGCCTGGGGCGAGTAGAGGGACACTTGAGGCATGGACTAAATCATCAGTGGACGCATCCGGCCTTGCTTTTAGTGGGCAGGTTCTCCTATCACGTGACTCTCTTGACTCGAGATTTTATGTTTTTTGACAGTGAGGTCTTGGTTTTTCGAGTGACTTCTACACACTTTTCCCGACGTTGAGGTCTAGGGTTCTCAGTAGAGTCATCGAGGTCTCACCCATAGACAATGTAGGGTTCACGACAAGGAGGTCGTGACTGTACCCTTAGACCACGTGGTCTTGGTTGGGCCTTCGTCAGTAAGGATGAGCCTTCACGACAGAGGTGTCGTGGTTTTTCCTTCAGTAGCATAGCCGTGGTTTCACCAGTGGTTCGGCAATTCTGATTGCAAGGTCGGGGTTTACTTTCCGTTGCTAGTAAGAGTAGCTTAGAGAGCTATGGTTCTGCCACCATCTACCACTACTGTTGTTGTTGTTATTATTACTGTTATCGCTGCTATTTACCACCATTGTTTCATGATGGGGATCTGCAGGATCCCTACTGAGCCAATGGGATGAGTCTCACCCCTTTCTTTTCAGGTGTAGAGGCTCCTCGTCGAGGTTCGAAGGTGTAGCGCGGAGGTTCGTAATTACTAGCTTGCCAAACTCGGGGGTGTACCCGGCGATTGTGTACGTTTTCTTTCCTATAGACTATACTTTGTGGACTGGACTCTGTAGTTAATTTATTAATTAAAAATATAATTTATTTCCTTTTTATTTAAACAGTTAATTCTATAGTTTAGTTTTGCATTATTTTGAATTTTAATGTACCTCTACAACACCCAAATAACCCTTCTGAGCCTTCCGGCTCGTGGGTGGCGGGCCAGGATTCGATTGATATCGTGTAATTCCTGGTATCCAAATTCTGGGTCATTACAGTTGGTATCAGAGTTGGGTTGTGGATGTACATGAGAATTTGAGATAGTTACAATGTTCCAGAGTCTAGAGAGTCCAGCACAGTCGGCAGCTGGCATAGGGTTTTTGCGTTTATTTACTACATTGTTTCTCGCGTGAGAGCTAGAGTGTGCAGTGATGGCACTGTGAAGGCGGATTCAGTTATTGTCAGAGTGCCAATGGGGGCCTGAGGAGTAAGATAGTGATTTACCTTCCACAGTGGTGGTGGCCCAAGAAGTATTGAGTTGGGTAGAGTTTTCGCTGGCAAGTATGAGTTTTAGTGCAGCATCAAAGATACAAACGACGAGGTCGGTAGCTGGCGAAGATGGTTCATGGTTAGGTAGCCATGAGTGTGCTCTGGAGGAGTTAGTGTCGTCTTGGCCACCCTAGTTTGAGATTTAGCCAGCCTCTGAGGCGGCAAGGTCGTGGTTTGAGGTGCTGGAGTAGATGCCTTGATCGAGAGAGTGCTCGGATGAGTGGAGAATCTTCTTGGTGAATTATTGACTGTCGAGCCCGACATTCTCGTCATGCTCTGTGGTGTCAGAGATGACTTTACAGTCCCTATCATTTTGATAGATTTCGAGGCAGGAATGGGTAGAGATGTTCAAGTGAGTTTTAAGTCCTACGCGTCTACACATGAAAGGTTGTGTTAGTTTTGGATTTGATTTGGCGTAGTATGGCGGGGCTTAGTTCTGGGCCCAAATTGTCGAATTGGGGCCATTATGCACTGCACTAGATGCGCCAAGTGAGCTAGCGGAGGAAGTGTGGAGATTCAGCAGCAGATTTGAGACTTGAGGATAAGCTTTGGCAGGTGCTAATCATGGTTCGTGTTGTAGTTCTTGGCATGGTAGTCCGCATAGCAGCAGCATAGGAGGTGGATATTTTGAGGACCCGGGAATAAAGAATGGGTTGGTGTCAACAAGGACAGATTTGAGGGAATAATGTCCAGTGGTTAGAGGTGTAGCAGCCTTCAAGCCTAGAATTTTTAGTGATTTCCTCGCTTCCCAATAAGCATTTTGACAGGTTAATGATTTCAGGATCAGAGATAGGCATAGGAAGGGAGCGTGCAATAGCAACTAGCTCAGCTGCTGTGGCAGAGTGTGACTGGCGATTAGCAGAGTCAGTGCTTGAGGCGTGGTGAGCTACAGTCTGGCGAGTTGTGATGGTGTGCCGGGAGATGCCAAAAGTGTGGTCCGACGAGATACTCGGCAAGCGTTGCCGGTAGAGCTGACTTGATGGTAGTGATGGTTTTCTTGGTGCTGGAAGGCGAGGTTCCCAGCACGCGTGAGATTCAAGGTTGGGTCAAGCATGGAAATCTCCCACTTCATGGAAGGTATACTGGCCTCTCCTTAGTTGGGGAGATTTGTGTTACAGTTGAATTCTACCATTTTCATCGCGTGTTCGGATTGGTTGACCTCCCCGTGTATGCCAAGGAGTCCATGTGAGAAGTGCTCGGCATATTGGCAGTGCGACTGCCTATAAGAACTTATGCCCTCCCCTAGATGCGTAAGGGAGTGTTGGCGTTATTATGGAAGGATGAGTGCCAGTTGGGCTATGTGTGCGAGAATTCATGGTTGGTGTTGTGATTTCTGATGCATAGTGGATCAGAGCTTGCAGAGTTGTAGGAGGATTACTAGATCAGGAGAGAGACTCTATGCTCCGGGTTTGAGATATTTGAGCTTTCCTCACCCTATTTTCTGGAGTTAGCTAGTTGTATTGAAAAATGTTTGGAATGCGGATGCCGAGTTGTCTATGATAATTGTACTTGTTGTGTAGAGTACGCAGCGGAAGCCTCGTGGGCCCATAACTCATAGGTCCAAGATCGTAGTGATGACAAGAAACAGAAGGATTTCATAGAATTGGTAGAGTATCGGGGGATTCTGACCGACAAGAGAGGGTCATTTTCTCGGTGTAAGATTATTTCTGGCTGTATAAGCCATGTCGATTGTCGTGCCATTGCTCAAGGCATTGTGGTCTGTGGCACCGGTGAGATAGAGAGTTGGGGAAATATGATGGCAAGTGTGTCGGATTAGTATCCCATTCATCCAATGGAAGTGATGTTAGGTACTTGGTGGTGGACTCAATTGGGGGTTGGAAAGGAAATAGCCTCATAGAGGACGATGACGCGATGATCGGAGTTGGTAAGCTAGGTGCTCAACTTGTGTTGGAAGTTCTATTCTCAGGATAGAGTTGGGATCCAAGAAAAGTGAATACAAAGAAAGGATTTATGGGTCCCAATTGGTAGTTGTGAGTGGTTGGTGAGGCTAGCCAAGTGGTCAACTGCGATAACACCTGAAAGGGGCCCAGTTGAGTCTAGAGTTTCGGAATGATGCAAGAAGGACCCAGTTGGGGCAAGGATCAGTGATACATGGAGATCTATGTAGATTAGCACGTTGTTGGCTAGACTTCTACGACAGAAAGATGACCTTGGTCTGTCTTGGAGATATGCGTCACGGATTGCTAAGATTATGTCCTGTGGCTCCGTGGTGAGAGCAGGGCCAGGGTTGACAAGTGTCATTAGGAATAATTGAGATGAAGAATTTGATGAGATTGTATAATGGATGATGCCTGGGTATGGAGGTCCCAGGAGGGATGTTGTCGAATGGGAGCCTTGGTCTCATGGCCAACATAGAAGGAATTCCCTGTAAGTCTGAGTCTAGAGTTAATGTGGACCGAAGATTGTGAAGTCTTGTCGTTGGGTTTTGCTGTGCTCCCCTGAAAGGGTAGAGTTGGCAGGAGGATCAAAATCGGATCCAGTGTCCGAGTGAGGACCGACTCGAGAAGTGATAATGGTCAGTGTAAGAGTCAACTGATGGGCTGTCGAGATTTAGAATGAGATTATTGGGCCTGATGAAGGAACAAGAAAGAAAAGTTGAGCAAGTAGAATTTCCCGTTGTCGAGTGGCTGATGGTTGGCGGATGGACTTTCGCAGCTAGTAGATGATAGTCAAAGTGAATTGAGACTGGCCAAGACCATGTGCAGGCGAGGCCTTAGGTGACCAATTATGATATACCTTTTCCCCGGGTTGGATCTAGATTAATAGGAGGTATGTTGGGACTAGAGTTGGTCCAGTGATGTTATTGGTGTTCGGCTTGCCGGATATGACTGTTCGTGGCATGGAACCGATGGAATTGTGGCAACCGATTAAGATGACTATGTAAGTTAGTTGAGGATTAGGATGGATGTCCCTCGTGAAGGGCGTGAGGTCAGTCAGCAGGCAGAAAAACTGATGTTTGATTGATTCGCCGAGTGTGGGAATTTTAACGATGGCAGGAATTCGTGGCGTGGGTTGCATCTCCTTGATGTGCGAGAGTGTGCATGATGATGTCTATAACTCTGAAGCTCTGATGGAGTTGAGATGATGCTAGACTTGTATCCTTTTGCGTGCAATACTTGCTCTGGAATCAGTGTGGATGGTAAATGTGAAGCAAGATGTTTTTGTTCGTGGTAATAGCCTGGCTGTGTCCCTTAGGAGTGGTGATTTCATGAGAATTGAGATTTTAGCTGGAGCTCGGGGAGTGTGGCCAACTGAGTAAGTATTTCTTCCCCTGCGAGATGGAAGTTGCTTCAAATTTTGAGGATGAAAGTTTTGTAATGGGGGAGGACTGTAATGACTGGAGATTTTTGGATCAAGAATCCGTGGGTTTTAGAGTGTTCCGTGGATCCCAGATCGCATTTTGTAATTAAATCATAATTTTGGCTATCGGACCCTTGGATCCCCATAAGTGGTGAAACATCCTGTTTTCGGGCTCTGAAACATTGCATGCGAGTTGTACATTTTTCGAGGATCGTGGGGATGATTTTTTTTCATTTTTTAAAATCTCAAAAGGTTTTCTATTTAAACTCCTTAACACCCCCTCTCACCCTCATTCTCTCCCTCTCTCTTCTCTCATTTCTCTCCTTCCCCCCACCCATGCTCCAGGCAGCCGACAGAGGACGACATGGGCGAGGCGGTAGGTTACGTGGGACGGCGAGCAGTGAGGAACAAGGCAGTGGTGCGGCAAAGTTCATTCGTGAATTTGAGAAGCCGGTGGTGGTTTGCGGCACATTTTCACGTGGAATCGGCATCCTCGGTGCGGGAAATCATCGTGAGAGGTAGGGGGATGGATCACTAGCCTGTGCATTCCATTTTCCCGCTATTTGTACGCCGAGGCGAGGCCGAAAGTGGGTTTTCATTCATGTCGAGGTAGTTTTCCATGTTTAGGGCGAGTGACGATTTCCATCGGATTGGGCTGTGTTCTCCCGTTTATTTACATGCATTCAGTGGTTTGGGAGCCAGGGTGAGGTCCCCGATGTTTTCCCCCTCAATCGGGGTCAAGTGGGGTGTGGTTTGGAACCCCTCGGATGGGGTTACATAGGGTTATCACCAATTTCGGTCAACTGATGGGGGAATTAGGTCGATCGATCTGGGTTCACCATGGAACGGTGACCTTGCAGGAACGGTGGACCAACCCTAAAGGGCCGATCGACCGATCCAGGCACTGGTCGACCGACCCAATGGGCCTATTGACCTACCCATCTGCAGTAGGTCGACCAACCCCAGGGTCTAGTTGACCAAAATGCAGCCCTTCTCGCCCTTTCGGCCGCCAGTCCACCTGGTTGAGACTTGCAGGTCGACCTGCTGTCTCGTGATGTCCCGGACACCCCGTGGGGACCGAGTTGTGCTTTTGGGTGTCCGGAGAAGTCATTATATCTTGAATAACGTGCCCATATGTTTTCGAGGGTCTGGGTGACCCCGTGTGTTCTAGGCTTCTTCGTTATGCTAATTTGAGTCACTGTACACCCGAGTATGTGTAGAGGGCTATTTCTACACTGTGTTAGTTTCCTCAGAAAGTGGTTTCCATGTAGGCCATGAGTATGGCCAATGACAGTGAGTTCCGTGACCCAGCCAGGGATGCTGGGGGATTCTTAGTCTCCCTTATAGAGGGAATGAGCTCGGCGATAATGAGCCACCTCAAGAGTCTTTTTGACCGTGGTTTCTGACTCTCGGACCAAAATAATTGACGGCATGGATCTATCTTGTACAGTGGTCCTAGACTAAGTCGCGTGACTCAATGGCTATTAGATTAGCAAGTCTAGCTAGCTGTCTTGAGTCTGGTGGCACCGAGTCACCATGTGTTCCATGATACTTATGATAGGGGCATGCATAGCTCATTAGTACTATGATGTTTCCTCTCTGCTGAGAGTTCCCACATCGAGTGACTTCCCCCACTAGTTGTAGCTTGCCTGGGTATGCAGGTATTGACCCACCTGGGAGTGGTGGAGAGCTAGACTCGGGAGAGACAATTTTAGGATGGTTGCGATAGGACCTCCCACTGTAACGGCTCGAGTCCGGGTCGGGAGAAAAACTAGCTAGAGGGCCTGACGTAGCGCAGTCAGTCAGTGTGTGCATACGTGGTCGACGACTATAGACGCGTACTAACAAGCACAACCCCGACTAGACCCTTGTCTTGTGTTACTATGTACGATGTCTCAATTTTCACCTGGGGCGAGTAGGGAGACACTTGAGGCGCAAACTAAGTCATCAGTGGACACATCCGGTCTTACTTCTAGTGGGCAGGTTCTCCCGTCATGCGACACGTGACTCTCTTGACCCGAGGTTTTAGGTTTTTCGATAGTGAGGTCCTAGTTTTCCGGGTGACTTCTACACACTTTTTCAAACGTTGAGTTCTAGGGTTCCCAGTAGAGTCATCGAGGTCTCACCTGTAGACAGTGTAGGGTTCACGACAACGAGGTCGCAACTATACCCTTAGACCACGTGGTCTTGGTTGGGCCTTTGTCAGTGAGGACGAGTGTTCCCGACAGAGGTGTCATGGTTTTTCCTTCAGTAGCGTAGCCATGGTTTCACTATTGGTTCGGTAATTTCGACTGCGAGGTCGGGGTTTACTTTCTATTGCTAGTAGGAGTAGCTTAGAGAGCTATGGTCCCCGTCTATCGCTATTGTTGTTGTTATTGTTATTATTGTTGTTATTACTAATGCTTATTGCCATAATTTCGTGGTGGGGATCTGCGGGATCCCTATTGAGCCAATGATCTGAGGCTCACCCTTTTCTTTTCAGGTGTAGTGGCTCCTCCTCGAGGTTCGAAGGTGTAACGCGGAGGTTCATAGTTGTCAGCCTGCCAAAGACCCGATGATTGAGTACATTTTCTTTCTTGTAGACTGTACTTTATAGACAGGACTATGTAGTTAATTTATTAAATAAAAATATAATTTATTTCTTATTTGTTAAATAGTTAATTCTATATTTTAGTTCAGCATTTTTTTGAATTTCAATGTACCTCTACAACACCCAGATTCTGGGTCGTTGCACCTAGATTTTCGGATTCAGAACTCGTGAGTTTTGGAGTATTTCCGTAGGTCCCGGATCGTGTTTTATAATTAAATTAGAATTTTAAATATCGGGCCTTCAAATCCCCGAATGGGGTGAAATGATATGTTTTCGGGCTCTGAGTTATAATATTAGTGCTGTGCATTTTACGAGGATCGCGAAGATGATCTTTTCCTATTTTCTATATTTTTTGAAAATTTTAAACCCTAGAATATTTTATATACAAACCTCTCCTCACCCCTCTCATCCTCATTCTGTCATTTCTCTCCCTCTCTCTTCTCTCGTTTCTCTCCTTCTCCCCACCCATTCTCCAGGCGGCCGACGGAGGACACGGTGGATGAGGCGGCCGGCCATGCAGGCTGCGAGTGGCAAGGACGGGAGTGAGGAACAGAGGTGGTGGCGCGGTGAACTTCGGTCACAGATTCGAGAACCCGATGGTGATTCAAGAGATGTTTTTGTGTGGAAACGTTGTCCTCAGCGTGGGAAATCATCGTGAGAGGTAGGGGGATAGAGCCCTAGCCTTTACATGTTATTTTCCCATGATTTGTAGGCCGAGGTGAAGCCGAGAGTGGGATTCCTTCCTTACTAGGGCAAAATAGCATGTTTTTGGGTTGAGCGACGGTTTCTTTGAATCAGTTGAGTTTCTATGGATTAAATGGGACCTCCCGGTAATCTAGCGGTTGGGGAAGAGTTTCCCCATGTCTTCCCCCTCATCCGGAATGAGTGGGGAGTGGTTTAGGACCCCTCGGAGGGGTCACGTTCAGACATCACCGTAATCGGTCGACTGATTGGGCAAATCGGTGGACCCAGAGGATCAGTCAACCGACCCAATGTAGAGGTCAATTGACCCATTGAATAGGTCGACCGACCCAAAGGGTTGGTCGACCGATTTGGGGTCCTGCTGCCCTGTTTGGTAATGAGTCGACCTGGTTGAGACCCTCTGGTCGACCTTTTGCACTGTGGATAACGGACATCCCGTGGAGATAGAGTTCATGTTTTTAGGTGTCTGTGGGAGTCTTGCAACTTCAAATAATGTGCCCGTGCAGTTTTGAGGGTCTAAGGACCCCGAGTATTATGAGCTTTTCTGTTGAGCTTGTTTGAGTCACTGCGTACCTGAGTATGTGTGCAGGGATGTCCCTGCATAGTGCCGTTTCCCTCAGAAGATGATTTCTATGTGGGCCATGAGTATGGCCAATGACCATGCGTTCTATGGCCAGCCAGGGGTGCTGGTGGTTCCTTGACCTTCCCTAGAGAGGGAAGAACCCTGGCGATAGTAGGTCACCCTATGAGTTCTCTCTGCTCGTGATTCATGGTTTTGAGTCAGTCGTGGGCACTTGTGAGAGTGAGCCCCCACTAGATGGTGCTTGCTTGGACACGCAGGTGTCGACCCACTGGGGAGAGGTGGAGAGCAATCCTGATGAGATGATTTTAGGCTGGCCTCCTGATGTGACACAACCTAAGACCTAGATTGCAAGCAACGCAATGGACACGGCAATGTCACACAAGCGGACTCACTCGCATTTGGCACACTCGAGTCCATAGGTGGACCGACGATAGGGTGAGGGTCCGAGGTTGGACCCGGAGGTTTCCAAGGGTATGGCTGGCTTGGGAAGGACCCCTAAGGGCCTAGGGTTGCCCAAATTCACGAGCGGTCAGCACGCCGAGGGCGTGGGTAAATTGGTCTCGCTCCCAACTCACCCGCGGTGGACACTCACATAATGGCAATTTGAGATCGGGCACTCAACTCGCCGACCGACGGGTAACTAGAAATGATACTAAGACAAGCAAAAGTAAAACTAGTAGAGGAAGTGACCAGGAGCTCAGTTGATCGGTGTGAAGACATCGATCCCGGTCAGAGACGAGGGCGAGCGAGGAAACGTGGGCTTACCCGCACGCCGCGTCGGAGAAGCTTCAACCAGAAAATTCAAGTTACATACACTACGCCCCTTGCAAGGGGGTTGGACTAGGGGTGGCGATTAGTTTTACAACCAAAACATACCTCCACGTAGGGAGGGGCGGTCAGCCAGCTAGGCGTGGTGGGGAAAACTACGCTAGAAGCCGAAGCGGAAGAAGATCGTTGGTTCTGTCCACTCTCAGGAACAGCGGACAGACAGTTGGTTTTGGCGCCGCTGTGGACTCCTCCAAATTCTGTTGCCAACAAAACTAGTGGCAAAATCTCCGTGGTTGACTTAGGATGATGTCCGAATTTTTGGGGATTTTCTTGTTGGCGACGACGGTCGGGGGAGAGGTGTTAACATGGTTGCATGCTTCTGATTCTGGTAGCTTTTGAGTCACTGCAGTAGGAAGGCGAGGCCACCACGGATGCTCCCAAGCTATGATTCAGGCATGGCTGGAGTCGCTGGATTCATGGTCGAGCCCTCTTCGAACAGAACCTGCGGGAACACCGGAGGAGGTCGGAGTTGATGGTGAGGACTCAAACAGTGCCGGGGTGTTAGATCAGTTCCAGAGGAAACTAATCAGCGCACCAGAGGAAGAAAATTTGGAACTCACCGCTCTGGAGTCCAAATGGGATGCCGCTTCTTGGAGGTGAGAGGGGACTCGTAGAAGAAGATCTCAGCCAAGTCTTGCCGGTAGTTAGCCGTGGGAGCCTCTGCAAATTGTGACTGGGTGTCTGCCAGGGTGGAAATGCACAGTCCGGCGGTGAAGGCTCCTCCGGGCAGCCACGAGCTCAAACGGCGGCGAGACCACCTCCGTTGTAAAGTAGACTGAACGACGCTTCCAACTGTACCTCTTGTGCTCCCAGGGGTTCCAGGAGGAATAAGTGACCAGCGCTGCAAGTTGCTGGAGTTCTGCAAGTCTTCAGCCGAGAACAGGTTCGCCGATGCAGATCTGAATGAGTATGAAATGGGGTGGAAGGGTATGGGGGCGACCCCTGGCTATGAGGGGGTCTGGGAGGGGGTGTTCCAAGGTGTGGGAGGGGGAGAATGGGGGCTGGAAGGGAGTCTAGCAGGTGGAGGGATGGGGAGCTACGGATTTGGGGCTTGGAGGGAGAGGGGGAAGGTGAGGGGACACAAGTGGGTGGAGGGAATGTGAATTTGAATTTTGGTTTAATGGTGGGTGGTTAATGTGGCATAGGGGATGGGAAGGGGTGTCTTGGGAGTGTGAAGGGTTGCTTGGGGAGTGGTATTCCACCTTGGGAGAGGGAGGTGACCCTTGGGGATTGTGGGTGATTAATGGGGAAGTAATGGAAGTGGGAGGGATTTGAGGAGTCAATGGTGAGGTGGCATATGAGGTGGCAAGTGATGGTGATGTGGCAAGAGGAGAGAGGGTGAGGTGGAGTTGATGTGGAGGAGGGAGGAGAAAGAAAGAATTTTGAAATTGGGGGTGGGGGAAGAGAGAGAAAGGGTCGCCCCCTTCTTGGAGTGGTAGAGAGAGGATGGGAGAGAGAGGGAGGGGGAATGGGAAAGAGCTTCTCACTTTAGGAACACTCAACTGGATTTCAAATTTTCATTCACCTATTTATTAGCTTCAAATGGTGGGAGTGGGGTCCTATTTATAGGAAACCCACAATTTACAATAAGTCCCTGACTTTTGGACCATTAACAAGACAACCAAGAGGGAAAGGGGCGCCCCTGGGCTTGACCACATGTTGGGCCCAATTAGCTAATCTAATGGCCCAAATAACATATGACTTATGAAAATAACTCTCTAACCTAGGTACTTGACTCAAATAAAAAGAAAATTACATAATTATGACTCAAAGAAAATATGAAAATTACATGCCATGGCTAAGAAAAATGTGGCGAACAAGATGAAGCACAGCTGGCGAGCAACGGGACCCTTGGAAAGGTGTGGAGTGGTCGGAGATTTCCCCATCATACCCCTAGGGTGCTGCGAACTCAACTCCGTCGAGTATGGGTCCACCGGGGAAGTGGCCCTCCAAAGCAGCTCCGGGCGAGCCACGACCTCCAAACTCAACCCTGCGTCCGCAATCAGGGGACGGTCCTTCATCCTTTCAAGGTGGCTCGGACACACCCTCTTGCCGGCGATGGAACCATGCTTGCCTAGTATTGCCTCCGTGTGCACACGTCGGGCTCTCAGGCTGATATGTGGTGGCTCTCCGAGGGTGTCTCTCACAATGGTAGGGGTAGGCCCGAAACTCTCACTAGGATCCACCGCGGTGCCCATATAGGGTGCCGGACCCTCCACGTGGGAAATGGGGTGAATCCCAAAACCCATTAGAAAGTCCATCCCGTAAGCCGGGTTGCCAAGGCCACTCGGAAGTTGGCAAGGTCCAAGTCCTCGTGCTCTCAAGTTGATGGTGACCCTAGGGTAGGGGCACTCCAAAGTCACCATCGCCAAGTTGCCAACTTGGAATTAAAAGTGGCGTTCGCGAGGTTTTTCCCGCTTCTTCTGATTCTCACCGCTCGTTGTTTGTTGCTTGCTTAAATTCTCATGCCTAGTACTATGATGCGGTGTGAGTGGGAGATGCATGATAGGCAAAGGGGGAAAGGACAACCATATTTAGACCAATCATGTAGAGATGCCATGGAGACTTTGAAGGGTGTGGGAGGGCCGGGGCATCCATAGGTGTCCCTCTCATGCGTGGGTGTGATGAGTGCCGGAGGACCCGGACATCCATGAATGCTCCTAACATGCTTAAGACTCATGATGAATGAAGGTGGACCATTACATCCGAATATGGACCACTCATATTTCCTACTTGACATGTGGGTGATATGAATGAATGTACCAGACTTATGAATCATGCCAAGTGATTCGAGATGCCAAGACATATGTTTTCCTAACCAGAAAATGACTTTGATGTGTTGGTGTATGGTTTAGCATTGGAGTTTCCATTCAAAAGGGTCGAAGGGGTCAAGGAAGGTGGACATCATGGGGAGAGGCACCTCCTTGTTCCTTAGGTGTAGATCTTCCTTGGCCATACCTATCCTTGTGTCACCCGGGACTTGGGAGAGGTGGGCTTGGCCCAACATGGTGGGTGAGGGTAGGAAGGAGTGGGTGATAAGTGATGTGGGTGGATCACATGGGTTCCCGGGTTCCCATTGGGAGGGGTCAAAAGGATCAACATAAGTGTGTACCCATGGGAAAGGAGCTCTAAGTTCATCTCAACATCCTCAAGGTCCTCACAATATGGTGGTGGATCATCCGCCTCTAATGAAATGATTGGGCCAAAGTTTTTGGTGGGTGGGTTGGCCATGAGGGGATGGCTTGGCTTTTTACCCGATATGAGGAATTCCAATTCGAGGATACGGTTGGGTTCATCGGGTGTGGGGAGAAATAGAAGAAGGTCACCAGTATAGCAACCAATGGTGCATATTGAGGTGATAGACCCGACACACAGGTGTAGAAGGTCAATGCTCCTAGGTCGGTCAGCCACAGTGGTCATCATGCCAGTCAACTTCATTTGCCAAGCTAGGCCCTTAAGAAGGTCTCCTAAAGTTTCAACATGGTAGGATGATTGGATGGTGGTGTGATAGGTGGAGAAGGGTACTATGGGGAGGTGTCGTTCCACGGGAGGGTAGGCATGGGGCAGGATAGGGTGAGCCGGGTTTTCCTCTAGCCATCTAACCAAGGGCCCACTTATGATGAGTTCACTCCCAATTGGAGGGGGTGGCGTAAAAGGCAAAGCTTCTTTCTCGATTTGGGCATAAGTTTCCTCCAAGGTGGGGAGTGGTTCTAGGGTGTTCACCACTATGGGGTAGGGTGTGGGGATCATGGGTTCCTCTACCAAGGAGGTGAGAAGGTCCTTTGTAGGCGGGGTGATGATGATCGGTGTATGGTGCACCCGGGGTGGAGGGTAAAGGGAAACTTGGTTTGGGATTCATAGGGGAAGTAGTGGAGGCCTAGGTTGGGGAAGGATTGGAGTTGGGAGGGGGAGATGGGTTGGTTGAGGTAGCTTGGGTTGGTTGATCTCGGGGGGAGTGTCCCTTATGGGGGAAGGTGGAGAGGCGGAGGCCAATTGGGGGAGGGTTGGAAAAGGGAGTGTGGGTTGGTTGGTGGTGGTCTTTACAGGGAAAACTGGGTTGGTTAAGGGTCTCTTGCCCTTGGGATCGGCCGGTTGTGGAGGAGTGAGGGTGGGGGCCAATTCAGTTTGAATGGTGGAGGTTGGGTGGCAAAGTGTAGAGGTGTTGGTTGGGGTAGGAAGTGGTGGGTGTTGTGGGGGTTGGGAGGTGTAGAGGGACTTTATGCCGGCCTTGAACTGGTCGGGCGAGAATGGAGGAGTGGTAGTGCTCCTCGGGCTAGGGGTCTTAGAGTAGGAGGAGGGGGAACATTGGGGGATGTAGATCTTCCTAAGTTCTACCTTCATCTCTTCCCATGAGTGAATGGGATCTTTCTTCCTAACTCTCCTTAGACCCTCAAGGTTTCTCCATTCTGTCTTGCCGAGGGGACCGAGGGTCTCCTTGGCGACGCGCACCTTCCTTTCCTCAGACATGTAGTAGTGGTGGAAGTATCTATCCATGGAGGTCTCCCATTTTCTATATGTGTGAGGGTTGTAGGACCCATCGAAACGGGGTAACTCCGGTCCGATAAAGAGGAAGTCGTCGGGTTGATTGGTATGGTACATGGTTTTGGCCGGGTAAGGGGACGACACCGATGTAATTGCCCTAGGATTAGACTTAGTAGAGACAAGTCTAAAACTTGCTCTGATACCAATTTGATGTGACAGAACCTAAGACCTAGATTGCAAGCAACGCAACGGACACGACAATGTCACACAAGCGGACTCACTCGCATTTGGCACACTCGGGTCCGTAGGAGGACCGACGATGGGGTGAGGGTCCGAGATTGGACTCGGAGGTTTCCAAGGGTATGGCTGACTTGGGAGGACCCCTAAGGCCCTGGGGTTGCCCAAATTCACGGGCGGTCAGCATGCCTATTGACAAGTTTTTCCCCCTTTTACCGTCTTAGGGATCTCTCCCGTTCCTTCCACTAAAGTGATGTGAGAAACATATATATGAATGGTAGGAAGGAACGAAGATACACAAACCTGTGATCACCACCAAGGTGCCGAACGTGATAGACACGTCGTACCTTGGAAAAAGAGAAAGGGACTCGCCTTATGAGCAACGCTGAGAGAATGTACGGTCTATGAAGAACCGCCGGTTATGATGAGCGGCCGCACGATAGATCGTCTAAAGGCGCTGCAGAGGACGCGGGATGAAGAACTACTGGCAGATGAACGGCTCCAATCCAACTGCAGTCTCAAGAAGAACGGTCCACATTCCACTGCACGTATCCTTGAACGGACCGATTGGAACCGCGTGAGACCACCACACCAGAAGTTATAAGAGTCCAACCTCTACCCTTTCCGACCGGCCAGAAAGGATGGGCCTTGCGTTAGTGTGTTGCTGACATGCAAAATGACGTGTAGAACACAAAGAAAAACCTGAATTAAAACTAGAAAGTGTGGTAAACGCTCGAACATAAGGAAATTAACATAACTAAATGGAATGGGGAATACCTGGGATTTTTAAACCCCAGGGGGCATCAGAAAATATGGGAGGGTGTGTGCATGGTGCAAGAGAATAATGAAAACATGGAAGCAACGTGGAGGACGTGATGCATGCAAACAAGAAAGAACAACGAGACTAAATGTACTAATGACTCGAAATAAGACTACTCTCTAAACTGGAGGCCTGTGTGGATGTAGAAGGCCTCCCTCCCTGGTGCTAGGTCGCTCAAAGATTCGGCAGGGCTTCGCCGTCGACCAAAAATCTCCCTCCCTTCAAAGCGGGGCCTCAGGGTCTATTTATACAGCACCTAAAGTCCTAGCTCGAAATTAGGGTTTCTAGCCATTTTTAGGTCAAAATAATAAAAGAAAAGTTGAAGATAATTGAATTATCTTTCAACCATAAGAAACGGCACCAAAATCGACTCCATATTCGCAGAGAAATGGTTGGAGGAAGTTGGGGATAAATCCACGCATGGAGAGAGAAAATACCCTTAAATCTTCAGGATGCGAGCAGTTAAACGGTCATACGATAGACCACTCATCAGGTTGAGCGGCTATATACAAACCGTTTATCATTGTCGGTGGAAATTCAAATATAAACGAAATATCAATCAATTTATCTATTAAACCAACTGAGGATCTCGCCGTTGGACTCTGACAAATGAACGGCCAATTTAAGACCGCCCATGAATAAGAGCGGTTGAGGACCAACCGTTTGTGCTTTGTCGGTGATAAATAGATAATTGGATAATTATCTGAGAACCAACCGAGCTTAGGACTCTCAGAGGTAGGACGGCTACTATTAGCCCGCCCATCAGGTTGAACGGCTAACATGGGACCGTATGAAACCGTGTCGGTGGAAATTCATAAAATCAACCAAAATATCCCATAAATATACGGACGGCCCATAAGCGACTGCTTAAATCGTTGGGCGGTCAGTAGTGAACCGTACATGTGCCTGGATATTTGATTTTCACAAAATCGAGGCCCATTAAGCCATGAATTGAAGCAGACCTAACCAGGGAGGGAGGCTACCCATAAAATTGGCCCAGAACGTGCCAGAAAATAGCCCAGCGAGTGATGGACAACTCGAGGCATCAATAAATGAGAGTAAGAGAAATGACTCAACTTATCGGCAAAAAAACGGGTGTCAACAACGCTGAGGGTGTGGGTAAATTGGTCTCGCTTCCAACTCACCCGCGGTGGACACTCACATAATGGCAATTTGAGATCGGGCACTCAACTCGCCGACCGACGGGCAGCTAGAAACGATACTAAGATAAGCAAAAGTAAAACCAGCAGAGGAAGTGACCAGGAGGTCACTTGATCGGTGTGAAGACACCGATCCCGGTCGGATACGAGGGCGAGCGAGGAAGCGTGGGCTTACCCGCACGCTACGTCAGAGAAGCTGCAACCTGAAAATTCAAGTTACATGCACTACGCCCCTTGAAAGGGGGTTGGACTAGGGGTGGAGATTAGTTTTACAACCAGAACGTACCTCCACGCAGGGAGGGGCGGTCAGCCGGCCAGGCGGGGTGGGGAAAACTACGCTAGAAGCCCAAGCGGAAGAAGATCGTCGGTTCTGTCCACTCTCTGGAACAGCGGACAGATAGTTGGTATTGGCGCCGCTGTGGACTCCTACGAATTCCGTTGCCAACAAAACCAGTGGCAAAATCTCCGTGGTTGACCTAGGATGACGTCAGAATTTTTGGAGATTTTCTTATTGGCAACGACGGTCGGGGCAGAGGTGTGAACAGGGTTGCAGGCTTCTGATTCTGGTAGCTTCTGAGTCACTGCAGCAGGAAGGCAAGGCCACCACGGATGCTCCCATGCTATGATTCAGGCATGGCTGAAGTCGTTGGATTCATGGTCGAGCCCTCTTCAAACAGAGAACTGCGGGGACACCGTAGGAGGTCGGAGTTGATTGCGAGGACCCAAACAGTGCCGGTGTGTCAGATCAGTTCCACGGGAAACTGATCAGCGCACCAGAGGGAAAAAATTTGGAACTCACCGCTCTGGAGTCCAAATGGGATGCCGCTTCTTGGAGGTGAGAGGGAACTCATAGAAGAAGATCTCAGCCAAGTCTTGCCTCAATGCCTTTAGAGAGTTGGCCGTGGGAGCCTCTGTGAACCATGACTGGGTGTCTGCCAGGGAGGAAATGCGTAGTCCGGCGGTGAAGGCTCCTCCGGGCAGCCACGAGCTCAGACGACAGCGAAACCACCTCCGTTGTAAAGTAGACTGGACGTCGCTTCCAACGGTACCTCTTGTGCTCCCAGAGGTTCTAGGAAGAATAAGTGATTGGCGTTGCAATTTGCTAGAGTTCTGCAAGTCTTCAGCTGAGAACAGGTTTGCCGATGCAGATCCGAATGAGTATGAAATGAGGTGGAAGGGTGTGGGGGTGACCCCTGGCTGTGAGGGGGTCTGGGAGGGGGTGTTCCAAGATGTGGGAGGGGAAGAATGGGGGCTGGAAGGGAGTCTAGCAGGTGGAGGGATGGGGAGCTATGAATTTGGGGCTTGGAGGGAGAGGGGGAAGGTGAGGGGACACAAGTGGGTGGAGGGAATGTGAATTTGAATTTTAGTTTAATGGTGGGTGGTTAATGTGGCATAGGGGATGGGAAGGGGTGTCTTGGGAGTGTGAAGGGTTGCTTGGGAAGTGGTATTCCACCTTGGGAGAGGGAGGTGACCCTTGGGGATTGTGGGTGATTAATGGGGAAGTAATGGAAGTGGGAGGGATTTGAGGAGTCAATGGCGAGGTGGCATATGAGGTGGCAAGTGATGGTGATGTGGCAAGAGGAGAGAGGGTGAGGTGGAGCTGATGTGGAGGAGGGAAGAGAGAGAAAGAATTTCAAAATTAGGGGTGAGGGAAGAGAGAGAAAGGGTCGCCCCTTCTTGGAGTGGTAGAGAGAGAGGGAGGGAGAGAGACAGGGAGGGGGAATGTGAAAGAGCTTCTTACTCTAGGAACACTCAACTGGATTTCAAATTTTTATTCAACTATTCATTAGCTTCAAATGGTGGGAGTGGGGTCCTATTTATAGGAAACCCACAATTTACAATAAGTCCCTGACTTTTGGACCATTGACTAGACAACCAAGGGGGAAAGGGGCGCCCCTGGGCTTGACCACATGTTGGGCCCAATTAGCTAATCTAATGGCCCAAATAACATATGACTTGTGAAAATAACTCTCTAACCTAGGTACTTGACTCAAATAAAAAGGAAAATTACATAATTATGACTCAAAGAAAATATGAAAATTACATGCCATGGCTAAGAAAAATGTGGCGAACAAGATGAAGCACAGCTGGCGAGCAACGGGACCCTCAGAAAGATGTGGAGTGGTCGGAGATGTCCCCATCACCTCCCACTGCGGCGGCTTGAGTTTGGGTTGGGAGGAAAATTAGCTAGAGAGTCTGACGTAGTGTAATTAGTCAGTGTGTACACACATGGTTGGGGACATCAGACCCGTGCTAACAAGCACGACCCCAACTAGACCCTTTTCTGTATTACTGTGTACGGTATCGTAGTTACTGCGTTGAGGAGATGGGTGACACTTGAGGCGTGGCCTAAAACGTCAGTGGACATAGCCAGCCTTGCCACTTGTGGGCAGTCTCCTGTCACTCTGACTTTAGTTTTTTCGACGGGTAGATGCAATTTTTGTGAGTCGTGATCCTCCTACCGGTCGAGGTTGAGCTTACCGATGGTGAGGTCACAACCCTCCTCATAGTTGAGGTGGAGCCCACGACTACGAGTACGTGGCTTCTCTTTGGACGTGACCAAGGTTTGCCGACTTTGAGGTCATGATCCTCTCGAGGATGGAGGTGGTGCCTTCAGACCAAGTGGTCTAAGGCGTGTCTTGACGAGGAATATGGGTTCCTCAGGGCTCGAGACATTACGTGTTTTTCTGGATAGGGTTAGACGTGGATCCTGACAGAGGTGTCATGGGCTTTCCAGTGGTGATTTCGAAGAGTGGCCCTCGTCAGTGAGGATGGAGCTTCCCTGACAGAGGTGTCAGATGTTTTCCCCAGTAGCGTAGCCATTATTTACCGTTGGTTCAACAGTTCTGACGGGGTGATTGAGGTTTACCCTGTACTTGTAGAACTAGCTTAGAGTCCAGTTTCCTCAGCTACTGTTGGTACTAGTGCTGATGTTCCTACTGTTGTTATTGTTGTTTTTATTTGTTATTGTCTCCAATACGGTTCGCCGCCATTGTTTCTCAATAGGGATCCGCAGGATCCCTTCTGTGCCCATGAAATGAGACTCACCCCCTTTTTTTAGGTGTAGTTGTTTCTCCTCGAGATGCCTAAGAGTGGTGCAGCAGTTCACAGATGCCAGCTTGCCAGCACCGGATTGTGCCGGTGATTGAGTACGTTTTCTTCCTATAGGTTGTACCTTGTGGATTGGACTCCGAGTTAGATTTATTTAATTAAAAATATAAATTTTATTTCTATTATTTGATTAATTGATTTTGTAATTTAATTTTTTCATTATTTTGAATTCCAATGCACTTTCACAACACCAAAATAACCCTTCCGAGTCTCTCAGCTCGTGGGTGGCAGGCCAAGATTCGAATGGTATCAGGCTCTTCTCGGTATCCAGATCTTGGGTCGTTACACTAAGTCCCAATGGAAAACTCCTTTTTCATTGAACTATCTACCTTGGCCAAGGATTTAACTAAGTATCATTTATAGGGCATTCTCTATCATGCTATATCAAAGAGTGAATGATCCACTGTTGTCACTCAATTACTTTCGCATGTATTCTGTTGTATCCGAATACCTGAGCATCCAAGACTTATGGATAAAGTCCTTTTGCCAGGAATCAAAATACAGAAGTCTTTATGCAATGTATCTTTGGTGACTCATGTCCAAGGACTAAATGCTCTACTGTGACTAAAGAATCTCTTGGTTGATAGTTAGATATAGTTACCATTCAGAGATTCATGATCGGATTAGTTCAGTGAACCGTATTCTTGTAATGGGCACCTGCACATGTATCTTAGTGTCTCTACGCCAACGATTGTAAGATCAGTCACCCTCATCACCTGAGAGGCTATCATGTGCACTGGTCTATCCGGATTCCTTGATGTCTTATCTCAAAGATCCTATGACCCAGAACATTTATAACACATGCATCTAGAGGTTGATCTCACTATCATAATCTCATTATGATCCAACCTTCATAGCATACGTTTAAGGACTTCATCACGTCAAGCAGTAATACCCATAAATAAATAAGACATAATGAAGAGATTGTCATAATTATGAGAATATATAAGAAATGATGCCACCACTTCATAAGTGATTGGCTTATAGGGCATACACTTCTTCCATTCTCTCACTTGTACTAAAGTCAATCACCTCCTACTTGATCTCCATCAACCTTAGGTGATACTTAACTACACCTTGAGTCAGCAGCTTAGTTAGTGGATCTGCAATGTTATTAGCGGATGAAACTCTTTCTAGGTGACATCTCTTTTTTATTTATAATATCTCTAATCAGGTAGAACCATTGCAGAAAGTACAATGACGTCTGATAGGACCACAGTTCCATAGCTATAGCCATAACCCTATCATTATCTAATAACAAGGGTACCAAATCAAAGACATTAGGGACAACTCCCTACATGATGTTGAACTATTTTATCTACATAATGTCGAATCGGTAGTTGTTGTCTATTTGGAGCTCTTCCAAACAATTGTCAAGTCACCTTCCCCATTTACTAGGAACATATCCTCAATCCTTCTCAAGAATGTGAGAATATCTTTCACAGTACTCCAATACTGCTCACTTGGATCTGTCTGACACATGCTCATAACACTTAGAGCATTCGCTATATTAGACCTCGTACATAGTATATTACACATGATAGATTCTTATGCCAAAATCATAATGAATACTACTCATGTGATACCTCTACGTAGGAGAGTTAGAAAACATCTCCTTGGAGAGGTAAATCTCACGTCTCATCGGTATGAGACTTATCTTGGTATCGTTCCTTGTCAAACCTTTTGACAATACCATCTATGTACGATAACAGGGCCAAGTCGAGCATCCCTTCTCGATCTATCTATGTAGACTCATCTTACCAATGCAAAGGATGCTTCTCCCAAGTCTTTTATGGAGAAGTGCTTAGATACTGTAATTTCACTGAAGACAACTTACCAACATCATTCTCAATGAGTAGTAGGTCATCCATACATAGAATCAAAATCATGATTGTACTCCCACTTATCCTCTTGTACACACAAGACTCACCTTCATTGTTAATGAAGTCATAAGATTTGATTACCTTATCAAATCTCATGTTTTAACTATGGGAAGCATATGTCAGTCCATGAATGGACCTTTAAAGTTGCACACCATGTTTGAGTATTCTATGGAGGTGAAATCTCACTGGATGTAACATATACACTTCCTCATTTAGATTACTTATGAGGAACACCATTTCACATCCATCTTCCAGATCTTATAACCATGGTATGCATCAATGTCAAGTAAAATCCTGATGGATTTAAACATGGTAACTGGAGAGAATATTTCGTCATAGTCAATATTTTGGCTTTGACGATACTTCTTTCACCACCAAGCTTACCATTTAGGTATCAACCTATCCATCTTCTCCAATTTTATTCTCGAAAATTCACTTGCATTCGATGGGTACAATACCTTTGGGTGGACCTACCAAGTTCAAAACTTGGCTGGAGTATATGGAATCCATATTCAATTTTATAGCCACTTGTCATTTTCCCGGAGTCAATAACACTTATTGTCTCCTCATAGGTCATATGATCATTATCCTTATTGTATAGTACCTTTCATACCTACCAAAGATATGTCTAACATATCTTCCTAGTTCCCCAGATACTCAGCCAGACCTATGAACAACTTGTGTGTCAACTTGAATAGGTTCCTAAGGCAATATTGTGCTTTTTAGTTCTAGAACTCCTTCTAGATCTACTTTGCTCCCACTGTTGTGTGCCATGCATATGTTTGTGTTTGACGATAACTAAACCTTATGCGTTGCAATATAATTTTGATGATAACCAAACTTTATGTATGTTACGTTCTTGCTTGCATATGTCCTTGCTAGGCTATGCTTGCATGAGTGACTTTGAGCCATTGTGTTTTAATAATCTCATATGGTGGAGCATATACATGTTGCATGGATAGATTGTAAAGTGCTTGTGATCTAGATCATGCCTTGAGTGACCCTTGGAATGAATGAGATTTTAAGTGTGATAGATGGCCTTCTTGCATATTCATGAAAGGGTTCAAATCATCTATATCATTCATGTGGAGATTGCTTTCATGATTACACTTCATGCTTATGTGGTTGAATACATAATCTAATTGTTCATGGACTATGGTTTTTTTTATGGGACTTTTGAGGAAGTATGTGTCTCAACATGCTTTGCATATTCCTTGATGAAATCAACTTATATGGTTTTTATGGTTTAAGAGTGTTTCTCATGTTTATGGTTTTCATGAAGAATCATGATTGGGGTTTTAATGAATGATGCTTGATACAAAAAATGTTCACTTGGTGAAACTGGGGTATTTGATGTTCATATGTATTACTCACATGCATATCTAAGTGATTTCACCTTCAGCCAAAAGTTCCGGGTTGACTTGCATGTCATAGTGTGCATATTCATTCTAGAAATGCTAGTTTCAAGAGAGAAGTTAATTTGATTTTCAAATCCATACTAATTTGGTTTTTGTATGGTTTTGCAGGTTCAAACCATCCAAATTAATCATCCGTAATCAAGGGACATTGGTTGCATTAATGCCATTGGGTTTGCATAGGTTTTAGAGCCTAAAAATGGGCTTTTCTTGAAAGTGCAGAACCACCGGTTGACCGCCACCCATAGTCAGGTCGACCGGCTAAATCTAGACAGAACGTAGTTCTGTCCGGTAGACCGGCCTTCAATAAACTAGTCGACCGGTGTCGGTCCGGTCGACCGACCATGTGTATCCAGTCGACCGGATTTTCTCTGCTACCCCAAAACAGATTGCTTGTTGGCCCGGTGTGGGGATTGATTTTATTTAAAATATTAGATCATGTGTTGATTTATTTGGTTTATTTATTAAAGGTTTATTTGCGTAGGGCGTGACAGTCACTGAGTGACGAGTTTATTATGCGCACCGTTTGACTAACCAGACGATTATAGGTGATCGTGTCGGGACTCAAAACCCGCCGTACCGTAAAGGCTACGTCGTTAATTACATCTCTCCAGAAGAGAGAAAACCCTTGATTAATCGCCAAAATAAAGAGACCATGGGACCCATAAAGTATATGAAGGATGTAATTGCATGCAAGCACACAATATGATAATATTTATTTATTAGGCCGGCTCCCAGTACAGGGCGGAGAACTTAGGTCCGAGGACCATCATCACGCATAGTGAAAGCCTCCGGCCGGGCGTAACCTGACTTTTTGCTAATCACCATTTGATATACCGGAGAGTCAGATCATGCAGGCATACATGATAATAGCATTTAATATTATTACTTATTGTTTGTTAGATCATTTATTAGTGATTTCGGAAGAGATCTCAGCAACGCCTCCCCCCTTGTATTCTTTTTTATGATGATTTATTAATTTTCATGATTCATTTAATTTTTATTATGATTTATTGAATTTTTATGATGATTTATTAATTTTTATGATTTATTGAATTTTTATTATGATTTATTGAATTTTTATGATGATTTATTAATTTTTATGAAGATTTATTAATTTTTATGATTTATTGAATTTTTATTATGATTTATTAATTTTATGATGATTTACTAATTTTTTATGATTTATTGAATTTTTATTATGATTTATTGATTTTCTATGATGATTTATTGATTTTTATGATTTATTAAATTTTTATTATGATTTATTGAATTTTTATGATGATTTATTGATTTTTATGATGATTTATTAATTTTTATAATTTATTGAGTTTTTATTATAATTTATTGAATTTTTATTAGCCTAAAACGGCGTGATAGCTAATTGGAGGCTAAAACGGCGCGGTAGCTAGTTGGAGGCTAAAACGGCGCGGTGGCTAGTTGGAGGCTAAAACGGCTCGCTCCCAAAGAGGTGAAAACGGCGCACACATGAATAGTTAATCCGACGCGCAAAGGCCGCGCAGGTTTAGAGCCCATGGAGTTGAATGGATTATGAGTGTAGGGCTAAAATAGAGCGGGGGGGGGGGGTCGCGCCGGAAATTGGCGCGCCGGTTTAGGGGCGCGCCGTATTAGGGCAGGTTTGGTTGATTTGGGCTATATGAGAAGCCAAATGATTTTCTGAAACTTCTGAGGTTAATTAGGAGGGTTAAAGAGTTAATTTAGGTCCCAATTACCCTGCAGACATGGCAAATCAAGACTTATGCGAGGTTCCTACTCAAGCATAGTCTTTAACAAACATGTCGAGCATATCAACTGCAAATTAGACTAAGTCCTCAGTCTGAATTTTGGCAGCACCTCCCCATGATTGGGGGGGTTGCAGGGGCGAAGCGGAGACAGTCCCACGAGTTCGAGGTACGCTCCTTTAAGGCCGGGAATGCCAAACGGTGACCGGCGGACTTCGTTGGAGGGAATAGACCCCGAGGGCTAGCCTGCTAGGGGTATCCATCTCCACGAGTCAAAGACAGTTAAGGGACGGCTGAGATGAGAAGTCACCTCGAGGGCCAGCCTACGAGATGTAATCTTCTCACATCCACCACCCCTCCCACAAGAAGAAGGTGGATTTGATGTCGGGCTCAGCCCTGTTGATATTCATTTGGTGAATCACAGGGTTCATATCATTTGAGGATATGACTCTGTGGTTCGACAATGATTGAAGATGATAGGGAATATTCCCCTTCCTCGGATAGTGCGTTCTTCGAGAAGATAGATTGCCAAAGAACACTATGACAGGAACATATTCGGAGGCGTATTCGGCGATGGAAAACCCGAAATGAACAACACATAGGGGATAGAGGAGGTAGACTGAAATTTAGTAAGGAAGGTAGCAACCAACACGCACTTGTCTATTCATTCGATCACACAGTTAGAATATTACATCACATTCGGCTCGGCAATGTCGCCTGAGGCCGATTCCATTCTCAAAAGAAAGGAAAAGAAAATAGAGGAGATAGGAAGGGAGAAGCAGGGAGCCCCCACGGGCTCATATCATCGCCCTTCGAGGGTAATGCTCCGTGGAGATACATCAACAGAAAAGAGAAAGAAAGTATAAGAAGCAGACACCAGCAGACTCGCCAACCCACCTCGGAGCTCCGCAGCAGAGAACGGCAGAGGAAAAATAGAGCATCGGGATGGACGAGCTCTCTGCTCCTCCCTTCTTCCTCTCCAAGCTTTTCCCTCTCTCTCTTTCTCTTTTCTTTTTCGTTCTTTCTCTTCTTGTTCCCCTTCTCCTTTTTGTTTCTCGAACATAAGCCCCTTTATATAGGCGACCCTCGAACGAGTTTAATCCGGCGCGGGGTTTAGCGTGCCGGTTTAAGGCCATTCACGCTCGCCGGATCAAAGTTGAACGGGCGCGCAAGTTTAGAAGGCTGCCAAAGCCAAAGGGGCGCGTCGGATTTGAGGGGCGTGCCGGTTTAAGAGGTGTGCGCCGGATTCGAGCCATTTGATCGTGTTAACCCAACACGGGTTCGATAGCGGGCTCCGGACTGACCCGGAGGGTCGCTGCGATCCTTCATCTCTACATGGTCTTGCCAAACCATGGCGGGAGGTATTGACGAAGCTTCCAGGCCACTAAACGGCTGCTTTTGGAATCTCGTGCATCTTCGGCTTGGACACGTGGGTTTTTCGCTGACATGGCCTTCGGCACAGTGGTTTGTGCTGCTGGGCCGGCTTCACTTGTATTTGTAGCTTTTTGATTGCTTCTTCGGGGATGGTCTCGAGTATTCTTCCAGGCTCTCAGGTCCCGCTTTAGTGGTTGTCCATTGAGCCGAGCATCTTTTCTTTTCTTTGGTCTCATCTTTTGTTCGGCTTCCGCCATTCTTTTTCTTCTTTTCTTTCTTTTCTTCTCTGTCGGCACAGGAGCACTCAATCAGAACTTAAGACCTGCAGAAGCAGAAGATAGGAAAAGGCAGGAATATTTTCAGTGTCAACAAATGCCCCCATCCGTGGGTGTCGCGAAAGAGGGACGAAAGAGCAGGCTGTGCGGGTGTATCCCATAGCCCGTTTGAAAATATTGGATGTATCTTTTTATTATTCATTCTTTTTATTTATTCTATTTTCATTTATCATTATTCATTCATTTTTTATTTCATCATTCATTTTTATTATCTCTTTTTATAGCCTTATCCAAGCACGCAGGCATAGAGTAGATATATGTAGCATAGTTCCCTATAACGGGGATAGGATAAGGATAGCGCCCATGATTCACAGACAGAGTGCGGCTCACGAAGCACAATTAAGGGAGATGTGCATACGTAAAGGGGACGCCGCGTAGAACATAAGCATAACATAAATCGCGATCCACACCCAGGGTTATTCCTCCATAGCGTGAAAGTGCAATTATATGGGCAGTGAACCCTAGAGATAGGGACGCGCGGACGTTCTGAGTAACACGAGAGGATTACTTTATCGCCTACATATACATTCCGGGTTCTCAGCTTTTGGTAGCTTCGCACAACCCCCTTTATTCTTAATTTCGGACTTCACCGTTCGACGCGAGTTTCCTCATGTATCTCAATGGAGATTTCTGGCTACTAGGATTCCTCCTTTATTGTGATTTTATGGCGGATTTCACCGTTTGGCGCGAGTCTCTCATGTGTCTCAATGGGGATTCCCGGCTACTAGGATTCATCCTTATTTTAATTGTGGAGTTTGCTGCACCGTTTTTGCGCGAGTCTCCTCATTTTTTTCAGTGGGGATTCCAGATACTTGAATTTACATTCCACTTATCATTATCATTATTTTCTTTATCTTTTTTTTAAAGGGGTAGGCAACTTTTTCCTCACGGTCACCCTTTACGTGAGTGTAGAGATTTAAGCATCCATGAACTGTTAAGAAGAATTTACGATGTCCCTATGACTAAGGACCATTGCTCATATTACGTGCGAGGTGTGGGAGTTTCACCTAGGGTGTATCCTATGAGTTGTGCTAGCAACATAGCTACGACTCTTCCCCTGACCATATGCACTCACCGAGAATTGACTTTTCATCCTTAGCATGTGCCGTGATGCACACATATCCTGAACCAGGGCATCATTATTTAGCAAGGAAGTACGCGGTCTTAAAAATTTGAAGGAAGTGTATTAGTACTATATTACAAGCAAGCATGCACATGAGGCAAGCAATCAAGCAAACCATGTTATGCTCATTTTTTTCTCTTTTTTTGTTTTCTCTCATTTTTTTCTCCCTTTTTTTTCTTTTTCTTCATTCTTTTTTTTCTTCTTTTTTTTTACTCTCTTTTTTTTTTACAGGGCTCAGGAAGTACATCCGCAGGCCGACCATTTTGTAGGTGGGTAGCTGATGCCACGGCAGTGGGGAGAAGGTGTCATATGTTATGGTGAATCCCTGGAGGGATCAAGGGTTGGTGTGAAACCAAAGAGGGTCTTTTCATTCATTGGTTCGGATAGCAATTCCGGGCCAATGGTAAGAGGTTTGTCGGCTTAGGCCGAAGATCATGACGCCGAATGACTTGGCTTAGACGTAAGGTCGTGACACCAAGGGAGAATATTCAACGGCTTAGACATAAAGTCATGGCGCCGAACTAGAGTATTTAACGGCTTAGACATAAGGTCATGATGCCGTACAACTTGGCTTAGGCGGAAGGCCATGACGCCAAGGCAGAATATCTACCGGCTTAGGCGAAAGCCATGATGTCAGACAAGAATATTTAACGGCTTAGACATAAAGTCATGACGCCGTACAACTTGGCTTAGGCGGAAGGCCATGACGCTAGGGCAGAATATTTACCGGCTTAGGCGGAAAGCCATGACGCCGGATAATGATATTTAACGGCTTAGACATAAGGTCATGACGCCGTACAACTTGACTTAGGCGGAAGGTCATGACCCCAAGGCAGAATATTTACCGGCTTAGGCAGAAAGCCATGACGCCGGACAAGAGTATTTAACGGCTTAGACATAGAGTCATGATGCCGTACAGCTTGGCTTAGGCGGAAGGTCATGACGCCAAGGTAGAATATTTACCGGCTTAGGCAGACAGCCATGACGCGGGACAAGAGTATTCAACGGCTTAGACATAAAGTCACGACGTCGCACAACTTGGCTTAGGCGGAAGGCCATGACACCAAGGCAGAATATTTATCGGCCTAGGCGGAGAGCCATGATGCCGAATAACTTGGCTTAGGCAGAAGGCCATGGCGCCAAGGCAGAATATTTACCGGTTTAGGCGGAAAGCCATGACGCCGGAAAAGAGTATTTAACGGCTTAGACATAAAGTCATGATGCCGTACAACTTGGCTTAGGTGGAAGGCCATGACGTCAAGGTAAGATATTTACCGGCTTAGGCGGAAAGCCATGACACCGGACAAGAGTATTTAACGGCTTAGACGTAAAGTCATGACGCCGTACAACTTGGCTTAGGCGGAAGGCCATGACGCCAAGGCAGATTGTTTACCTGCTTAGGTGGAAGGCCATGACGTTGGACAAGGATATTTAACGGCTTAGACATAAAGTCATGACGCCGTACAACTTGGCTTAGGCGGAAGGCCATGACACCAAGGCAGATTGTTTACCGACTTAGGTGAAGGCCATGATTCCGGACAAGGATATTTAACGGCTTAGACATAAAGTCATTACGCCGTACAACTTGGCTTAGGTGGAAGACCATGACGCCAAGGCATATTGTTTATCGGCTTAGGCGGAAAGCCATGACGCCGGACAAGGATATTTAACGGCTTAGACATAAAGTCATGACGCCGTACAACTTGGCTTAGGCAGAAGGCCATGACGCCAAGGCAGATTGTTTACCGACTCAGGTGGAAGGCCATGACGCCGGACAATGATATTTAACGGCTTAGATGAAAAGTCATGATGCCGTACAACATGGCTTAGGCAGAAGGCCATGACGCCAACGATGAAGGGGTCTTTTGTTGTCTGACTGGACAAAAGGTCTGAGCCAGAGGTAAAAGGGTCTTTTTTATGACTGACTAGATGAAAGGTCTGAGCCAGAGGTAATAGGGTCTTTTTGTTGTATAGTCGGATGGAAGGTCCGAACCAAAGGTGAAAGGGTCTTTCTGTTGATTGATTGGACGAAAGGTCCGCGTCAGAGGTAAAAGGGTCTTTTTGTTGACTGATGGGACGAAAGGTCCGAACCAGAGGTAGAATATGAATGTTAACCTGACAGGATGTTAGAGTCAACAAACCTTGCCTAGGCGGTATGTCTAGTAAAGGACAGAAATAAAGCATTATCGTCGTCTCAACATCATGTCGAATACAACCAACCTGGGAGAGACGAAGGGTCTGGGCCAGGGAAGAATATGGTCGTTGACTTGATAGATTGCCAAAGTCAACCAACTTGGAAAATGTGTGAGGCCTGATCCAAAGGTAGTGGTATTGGCTTGACGTCCTGTCAAAGTCAACGAACTTGGCAAAGACGTGAGGCCTAAGCCAAGGGCGTAATATAGGGTAAGTGTTGACTCAACGTCCTGTCGAAGCCAACGAACTTGGCGGAGGCATAAGGCCTAAGCCAAGGGCAGAATGTAGAATAGGTGTTGACTCGACGTCCTGTCGAAGCCAACGAACTTGGCGGAGGCATAAGGCTTAAGCCAAGGGTAGAATGTAGAATAGGTGTTGACTCGACGTCCTGTCGAAGCCAACGAACTTGGTGGAGGCATGAGGCCTAAGCCAAGGGTAGAATGTAGAATAGGTGTTGAATCGATGTCATGTCGAAGTCAACGAACTTGGCAAAGGCGTGAGGCCTAAGCCAAGGGTATAATGTAGGATATGGATGTTGAATGGGTGTTAACTCAACGTCATGTCGAAGCCAACGAACTTGACAGAGGCATGAGGCCTAAGCCAAGGGCAGAATATAGAATATGGATGCTGACCCAACGGGATGTCAGAGCCAACAAACCTTGCTTAGACGACATGTCCAAGACAAGGGCATACCTAAAACACTGTTGTCATCTCGATGTTATGTTGAAAATGACCAACCTGGAAGAGACAAAGGGTCTGGGCCAGGGCAGAATATGGTTGTTGACTAGATAGATTGCCGAAGTCAACCAACTTGGAAAAGGCGTGAGGTCTGGACCAAGGAAAGAATGTAGGATATGGATGTTGGCCTGACGTCGTGTCGGAGTCAACGTACTCGGCAGAGGTGTGAGACCTAAGCCAAGGGTATGATGTAGAATATGTGTTGATTCGACGCCATGTCGAAGCCAACGAACATGGCAGAGGCGTGAGGCCTAAGACAAGGGCATATTATAGGGTAGGTGTTGACTTGACGTCATGTCGAAGCCAATGAACTTGGCAAATACGTGAGACCTAGGCCAAGTGCATATTATAGGATAGGTGTTGACTCGACATCATGTCGAAGTCAACGGCCCCCTGCCCTGATAGAAGATTTGGGGTGAGGATTGACTAGAATGTAGATATATGAGAGACCCAGTCCCAGGGCTAGATATCAATGTCAACCTGACGAAATGTCAGAGTCAACCAACCTCGCTCAATCGGAGGGTCTGAAATAAGGGTAGAGTGTGTAGATGAAGATGTCAACCCGACATCATGTCGAAGCTGACCAACTTGGCGAAGACATGAGGTTTAAGCCAGAACAGAATATGGATGTTGACCCATGGAGATGTCGGGATCAACAAACCTTGCTCAGACAGAAGGTCTAAGACAAAGTGAAGGAATCTTTTGTTGGTTTATTTGTTTGGACTGGTTGGGTTTATTGAATTTGTTAAGTTTATTGAGTTTATTGGTTTTATAGGATTTGTTGGTTTGTTTGAGTTTGTTAAGTTCACTGGATTTATTGGTTGAGTTTGTTGGGGTTTATTTGATTTATTGGGTTTATTGATTCATTGAGTTTGATTTTGATGGGTTTATTGGGTTTGTTGAATTTTGTTGATTCGATTGATTTCATTGGTTTTATTGAGTTTATTAGGTTTATTGAGTGCTTTGGGTTTATTGATTTATTAACTCTATTGGGTTTGTTGGGTTTATTGATTCATTGAGTTTATTTGGTTTGGTGAGTCTGTTGATTTATTGGATTTATTGGTTTGTTCGATTTATTGAGCTGATTGGGTTTATTGAGGTTTATTTGGTTTGATAGGCTTATTGATTTATTGAGTTGATTAATTTTGCTTTGCTTATTAGGTTTATTAAATTTCGTTGGTTTTATCATTATTATCATTATTGAGCTCATCGGATTGATTGATTTGATTGAATTTATTGATTTTACTAGGTCTATCGAGTTTGTTGATTCATTAAGTTTATTTTAAATCCTCATTTTTCTTTCTTCATTCATTTTCATCATTTTTTATTCATTTCTTTCTTCTTTTCATTTCCTTTTTTTGTTATTCTTTTTGCTATTTATTTTTTGTGTTGGGCTCCCTGACGTAGTCTCGTCTGTGATGCGGGATATTTATTCGGTGGGACCATTGATGGATTTTAACTTTTTATTCTGCTGGTGGGGATAGGGATTGATGCCCAAGAGCCCGGCAGGCCTGGCGAGGGCGGAGTGCCTCAGGTCAGGGAAAAGGGTTTTATGAATCCTGCCCAGTGGGACAAAGGGTAATTTTGGGGCTCGGCGAGGGCAGAGTGCCTTAGGCCAAGGAAAAGACTTTGTGGACCCAGCTCAATGGGACAGAAGGTAATTTTCAAGTTCGGCTAGGGTGGAGCGCCTCAGGCCAGGGAAAGCTTTATGGACACAGTCCGGTGGGACTGATGGGCGAGTTATTGAGCTCGACAAGGACAGAGTGCCTTATGCCAAGAAAAGGTTTTGTGAACCCAGCCCAGTGGGACAGAAGGCAATTTTCAAGTTCGGCTGAATGCCGAAAGGTAATGAGAATGCGTTGGCTGGGAGCATAGGTCCCAGATCAAGGGTGGAAGGTTAGTCCCAATGGGACAAGTGGGGAGTACCCCCGTAGGATGGGAAGATGGCAAGGCATCATGAATCCCAGCGGGACCAAGGGGTACTGAGACAGGCCTTTAGAAGCCGAAAGGCATTTATTTGCTGTCTTGATAGGGAGTCGGGGGTGTAGCTGACTCAATAAAGATTGTTCTTTTCATTCCCCTTAATTGACATGGGACCGTATTTGAGATGGGAGGCCTAGCGGCCAATGATGGCTCTTTATCGTCGGTGGGACCATTGATTACATGGTCCCCCTCGGGATATTCAGTGACAGCTATGCATCAGATCAACATCTATCTTCTTTCGTCATTGATTTCTTCAGGAGATGCTCTGAACAGCTTCGGCTCGAGTCCCCGGTGCTTCTGCCAAGTGTCATCCTCTTGGACCATTTTTCTTAGAGGCTGCGGCTGTCAGGACTTCCCACCTCCGCAGATGACGTAGTCATTTTATTTTCCCTTAGGCATTCAACATGTAATGTTATGGGGGCGGATGGGAGGCCTTGTTGACCTCATAATTTTGATTTCTTTCTTGTTTTGAACGGGCAACTTGGATGGCGCTGACAGTGCACTGTAGTGCAGATCCATTGCCCTTTGTCCATTTATTTTTAAATAGACCAAGGTGGGTGCACAGGAGAGCGCTCACCCCCTCAGAGAGGGGATAAGTGGTTTGCTTCACCATGCCAACTCCACAATGGTAGTTTCTTATTTGGCACGGACCAAGACATGGGGGGAGTGATATCTCCCTTGACAGATGCAGCCATCAAGGACTCCTTCATTATTTTATGTTTTTTTGTTTCTTCCCCCTTTTTTTGGAAGGATCCAACTTTCTGAGAAATGATTTAGTAGGTGGAGCCCAATGTCTATATAGGTAAATTTTATTTGCCCTCTCTCTTTTTTTGCTCATTTTTTCCTTTTCTTCTTTTTTTTTTGGGTGCCTGCCCCCAGAACAGGACTTTTCCTTTCTTTTTTTTCTCTTTTTTTCTCTTTCTTTTTTTTGCTTCATTTGCCATTCTTCTTTTTGTTGGCAAACATCCGCATTCAGGCTATGCGGGCCTGCTAGACATCGGCTTCAGTCAGATTTGTGAGGAGCAGTTGAGGCGGTAACGCCGCGCGGGGCTGCTCTTTTAAGGACAGATATTTGATGACGGCACGGTGGGTCCACCATATAATCGCCCATCTGTAGTTCGCCTTTCTTGATCAGGCCTTCAATAATGTCCTTGAACACATAGCAATCCTCAATGGGATGCCCCAACATTTGGTGATAAGGACAAAATCGTGGATCATCTTTTCTTTCGGCATCGCCTGGTTTCTTCGGCTCCGGAAGCACTACTTTGCTGTATTCACGGGCCCACTCAAAAAGTGCCCTAGTCTTGTCCTTTGGAAAGGAATACAATTTCATCATCTTGCCCCTTAATGAGGACCCTTGTTTTGCCAGATCGGCGGAAGATGCCTCTTTCATTTTCTTCTTCTATTGCTCGAAGGCTTCAAAATTTGAGGGGCAAACTTCTTCTTGTGCCGGAGGTTTGTTGATTGGTTTATTCTTTTGGCTCGAGACTGTAGAGGTCGAGCATAGCCTTGCCAGCACTGCTTCGGCATTGGCTGCGACATCACTTAGCTGTTCAAAGGTCGTGACTTCAATGTCAATGACCCATCGTAGAATTTCTATTCTCAGTTTTTCTTTACAGATTTGAACAGAGTCCCTGTAGCTCGGCGGATGTCTGCATCTTTCACGGAGATTCCTCCACCTTCTTATGTAGTCCATGACAGACTCATTATCTTTTTGTTTGGCTGCTTGTAATTCGGTCTTGGTGACTTCCTCTTCGACCGTCTTCGTATTCATTGTTTGTTTCACCTTCAGCTCATCTGACTGCATGCGCGGTCTCATTGGCACCATCTTCGGAGATGCTTTAGTTGCCCCCTGACGTGCCCTGGAGACTGTATGTTTGAGTGGTTGTGGGAGGATACCCCCTGTAAGATCATGTGCTATTCGGGGTATGACTGACCGTGCTGAAGCTTCAGGTGAGCTAGCACTACCTTGTGTAGCCCCATGTAGATGTCCTGCCGATTGCGGCATAAGTGGACTTAGATTCATTTCATTTAACTGCCTTTGCAGCATTTCGATCTTCTGCTACTTCTGGTATAGCAGTGCCACCACGGCCTGATCTTGCCAGGAGGGACCGGGAGTGCTATCTTTCACCTCCGATTTGACTGGGGTGAGTGGCATCCCGTCATTGTTGCTGGACACGTCCAATTTCATTGAGATAGAATCCTTGGGTTTTATGCCTTCTAATGGAGTAGGAACGTGGTATTGCCCCCCCTCGTTGGCTGGCGGGTGTCTTGATATTCTCCCGGGTCCAGCAGCATGATGGGAGGCAGAAGCTTCAGCTTGATTTGCTCCCTTTGATATAAAGTAAATTTCTTCATCTTCATCATCAGCAGCTTGAGCCATACTGGATGGTGCTGACAACATGTTGTAAGAGAGAGCAACATATCTTATTTTAGCCTTCGTATTCTTCTTTTCCTTCTCCCAAATGGCTGGCATTTGCCCCCACAGTGGGTCATTTGGTGCATTGAACACCCTTGCATTTTCTTTAGTTCTTTTTGTTAGCCAGTGGGACTCATTGCGTCCTTGAGGGGCATGCTTCTTGAGCTACATAGGCGGGCTCTTGAGCTGTGCATGCATAACAAGCCCACTTATAATAGCTTGTGGCCGCTCCATGGTTGAGCTAGCATCTTCATGTACCTGTGATGGTGTCTGTTTCTTCTTTTTATTGTCAGTTGACCCTTTTATAGCCATTGGCGAGGCTGTTTGAAGGAGGGTAGAGACTGCAAGAGGCGGAGTAGGCCGATCCATGGTGCCGGGAATTTGGGTCTCCAATGCCGGGCGAGAAGTCGGTTCCGTTCCTTTCTTTGTTGGTGATGCTCGCCAATTCTCCTGCTCCCTTTCATGCGATGGGATATAGTCTTCATGAGTGTGCCGGGCACAGCCCTCTGGCATTTCTTCAGGCAGTTGTTGGCATATAGATATCATGTTAATTGATGCCCCCGTAGCAGGCACTTTATGAGGGCGTGGAGGATCGACTCGGTCCTCCCCCATTTGCAGCTCCCCTCTTTTTATTAAGCCTTGGGCGATGTCTTTGAATATTTGGTAATCTTGAATAGGATGTCCTAAGATTTGATGGTAGGGGCAGAAATAAGGATCATCTCTTCTTTTGACGTCATCAGGTCTCTTTGACTTCGGAAGCATGATTTTGTTATATTTGATAGCCCACTCGAACAATGCTCGAGTCTTGTCCCGGGAGAAGGCATATAGCTTCTTTGTTTTGTTCTGCGGAGGAGGACTCTCTCGACGTCCAGCAGGTTCATTGAGAAGAGGATTGCGCATCCACTTGTGCCTTTTTGCCTCTAGGCTAACAGCATGGACCGCTTTTAGCATCGGTCGTTTATTAACCTGCCTGGCTTGATGACATGAGTCGGCAGAAATGGAGGGATATCTTGTGAAGAAATCTTCAACCTCCGTGGCAATATCACTTAATCGGTCAAATGACCGGATTTCCATTCCGATCATCTTTTCCAGAATCTCATTCTTCAGATTTTGTTTGCATATTTGTATTGCATCTTCTAGATGTGGAGGACGCCGACACCTTGTGCTGAGATCCCTCCATCTCTTGATATATTCTGCAGCCATTTCATCATCTTTTTGTTTGGCCGCCAACAGCTCAGCCACGGTCATCTCTGCCTCGATGACGTGGAATCTTTCACTGAATTTCTGCTGCATGTCTGGCCAGTCATGGATAGACCTGGCTGGCAGGCCAGAATACCATTCAAAGGCAGGTCCTGTCAATGAAGACCCAAAGAACTTGAGCAGGTATGACTCGTCCATTGCCAAGTCACCCATAACTACTGTATAGTGTGCAATGTGTTCTTTCGGGGAACCCTGCCCGTCGTATTTGTCAAATTTTGGGAGTTTATTGACGCCGGGTGGTAGTCTTTTGGCAGCATGGTAGGCTGGATATGGTACTTCATATATGTCGAAGGGGGCGTAATCATCACTACCCCTCTTTGCCAGCCTTGCCTCGATCATCTGCTCCACCATCAACTTGTCCATCATAACTAGATATGCTGGTTGAGGGTAGAGGTGGGTGGGCTGCATCAACAACGTAGCCGAAGTCATAGCATTGGGTGGCAAAGGTTCTGATAGGGGAGCCTGCCACTGCATCTGAAGGGGCATTGGCCACGCTGGCTGGAGCCGCTGGGAACAATGTTGGGGAGTAGCCCAGTTCTGAGCTGCAGTTTGTAGAATGGCCGGTGAAGGAGCACCCCTAGGGTTGAAACCTTCCTGTGATGGCTCGGCTCGTGCCCCTGGTTCCTCGGGCGCCATAGCGTGTTCAGCCTTTTCATTTAAATTTTTTTTCAGCAGTTTTATCTCCGGCTGGTACCTTTGCAGCGTCATCAGGACGACAGGGTCCATAGCTGTTTTATTAATGATGCCCTCGAGTGTGTTACTGGAGGCATATTCAAATGGAGGAGACGGGAATGCTTCTTCTTGCTCAGATGCCACTATTCTGGCTGCGACAGTAGCGATACTTTCATCAGCAACCTGCTTGCCCTTTGCGGCTTGCAGCAGCACAGCCTCAGCTTTATCACGTCTTGTCATCGGGTCTTTTCTTCCAGCAATCTCGGCCGGCTCTTCTTGTTCATTTGGCAGGGTGTCGGGTATGCCCATTACCCCTGTCATATTGCAGGTAAGAACTTGCATTCTTCTTTTGTGCTTTCTAATTCCCCTTCGGGCCTGACTAGGGAAATTCAGCCCTTCATATATTGAAATTATTTTCATCATTTCATTTAGTGGAGACTTTTCAAGGCTCTAGCCCCGGTTTGCTTCTCATCTTCATTCGCCCCCATGGGTGACATTTTGCCCTTTTCTTCTTCTTTGGCCCTAATGACACGAAGCAATCTTTACTGGCCCAGGAAGGGGTCCTTGAAGTTACAGAAATATGTCCGGACCATCTTTGTCATGTCTTCCTGACTACACTCTAGAGAAATGGCAATAGATAGCACTTGGACTCGGACAGACGACATATGTGAAAGCCGTATCAGCTTGGCAGCTTGATTGAAGTTTCTTGAATATTTGGAAATATTAGCCTGACTTGCACAGGCCCTGGCAGCGGGTGGAGGAGTTGCAATCATGACTTCCTCTACATGCATAGTCTCTTTGCCCCTTCTATTGGGAACATCCGCAGAATTTTTGAAGCCTTGTGAGGCTGGTGCAGGGCCTCAGATCCTCTTGGGAACCTAAATTTTCTTAAACTTTGGCAAGTTCGGGATTGGCCTCCCTTGCTTGTTGTCATTACAATTCACCCTTCGACTTGCCAGCACTTGGAAGGGGTTGTGAGTGGGCATAGTCGGGATGATCCGATTTGGCAGAACTTCGGCACCGCGACCATTGAAGTAGACTCGGATGCCCCCGATCAACATGGACTTCCCAGTGGCTGAAAGTTGGCTCCGAGGAGTAGCATCAATTCTTCCTCTGGAGCACTTCTTGTTGCCCCCAGTAGGCTTCTTCTCATGTGCCACAGTTGGGCAAACATCATGGTGGACGTGGTAGCTCACGATCACTAGAGTTTTCAGTAGAGTTTTGTTAATTCGGCCCTCACTTCGACGGGCCGCAGCACTGTTGTTCTTCAGCTTCGCAGGTTCAGGACTCCCCATGTCTAGGAGATCCGCGAATGCAACTCCCAGGAAGTTGGGGAAGCCAACGACCGAAGGAAAGTTGCCGAAGGTGGTAGGTACGGTAAGGTAGCCGCATGCAGCATGGTCGGTCACGATTTGGGGACCGAACATAATTCCAGACAATCCACTCGCCATTACTTCAACTTACGAAGAGGAGAAACACGATGAATGAATAGTTAGCATTTGAAATAGTTCAATGGGGGCCCCATGGTCCCAATATTTTGGTGAAAAGATGAAGGGAGGATGTGTCCCACCGAGCGTGCCAGCTTGTGGGGACTGATTTTATTTAAAATATTAGATCATGTGTTGATTTATTTGGTTTATTTATTAAAGGTTTATTTGCGTATGGCGTGCCAGTCACAGAGTGACGAGTTTATTATGCACACCGTCTGACTAACCAGACGATTATAGGTGATCGTGTCGGGACTCAAAACCCGCCGTACCGTAAAGGCTACGGCGTTAACTACGTCTCTCCAGAAGAGAGAAAACCCTTGGTTAATCGCCAAAATAAAGAGACCATGGGACCCATAAAGTATATGAAGGATGTAATTGCATGCAAACACACAATATGAAAGTATTTATTTATTAGGCCAACTCCCAATATAGGGCGGAGAACTTAGGTCCGAGGACCATCATCACGCATAGTGAAAGCCTCCGGCCGGGCGTAACCTGACTTTTCGCTCATCACCATTTAATATACCGGAGAGTCAGATCATACAGGCATACAGGATAGTAGCATTTAATATTATTACTTATTGTTTGTTTGATCATTTATTAGTGATTTCGGAAGAGATCTCAGCAACGCCTCCCCTCTTGTATTCTTTTTTATGATGATTTATTAATTTTCATGATTCATTGAATTTTTATTATGATTTATTAAATTTTTATGATGATTTATTAATTTTTATGATTTATTGAATTTTTGTTATGATTTATTGAATTTTTATGATGATTTATTGATTTTTATGATGATTTATTAATTTTTATGATTTATTGATTTTTTATTATGATTTATTAATTTTTATAATGATTTACTAATTTTTTTATGAGTTATTAAATTTTTAAGATGATTTATTATTTTTTTGATTTATTGAATTTTTATTATGATTTATTGAATTTTTATGATGATTTATTAATTTTTATGATTTAGTAAATTTTTATTATGATTTATTGAACTTTTATGATGATTTATTGATTTTTATGATGAATTATTAATTTTTATGATTTATTGAAATTTTATTATGATTTATTGAATTTTTAATAGCCTAAAACGGCGGGATAGCTAGTTGGAGGCTAAAACGGCGCGGTAGCTAGTTGGAGGCTAAAACGGCGTGGTGGCTAGTTGGAGGCTAAAACGGCGCGCTCCCAAAGGGGTGAAAACGGCGAGCACATGAATAGTTAATCCGGCGCGCAAAGGCCGCGCAGGTTTAGAGCCCATGGAGTTAGAATGGATTATGAGTGTAGGGCTAAAACGGCGCGGGGGGGGGGGGGGGGGTCGCGCCGGAAATTGGCGCGCCGGTTTAGGGGCGCGCCGTATTAGGGCAGGTTTGGTTGATTTGGGCTATATGAGAAGCCAAATGATTTTCTGAAACTTCTGAGGTTAATTAGGAGGGTTAAAGAGTTAATTTATGTCCCAATTACCCTGCAGACATGGTAAATCCAGACTTATGCGAGGTTCCTACTCAAGCATAGTCTTTCACAAACATGTCGGAGCATATCAACTGCAAATTAGACTAAGTCCTCAGTCTGAATTTTGGCAGCACCTCCCCATGATTGGGGGGGTTGCAGGGGCGAAGCGGAGACAGTCCCACGAGTTCGGGGTAGGCTCCTTTAAGGCCGGGAATGCCAAACGGTGACCGGCGGACTTCGTTGGAGGGAAAAGACCCCGAAGGCTAGCCTGTTAGGGGTATCCATCTCCACGAGTCAAAGACAGTTAAGGGACGGCTGAGATGAGAAGTCACCTCGAGGTCCAGCCTACGAGAGGTAATCTTCTCACAGCCACCACCCCTCCCACAAGAAGAAGGTGGATTTGATGTCGGGCTCAGCCCTGTTGATATTCATTTGGTGAATCACATGGTTCATATCATTTGAGGATATGACTCTGCGGTTCGACAATGATTGAAGATGATAGGGAATATTCCCCTTCCCCGGGGCAGTGCGTTCTTCGAGAAGATAGATTACCAAAGAACACTATGACAGGAACATATTCGATCGGGGAACGGACAGCCGGTGACCACATACATACATGCTTCGGAGGGATATACTGAGAGGGGGGGGCGCCAGTAGGCTGGACCCAAGACCAAGGGGTCAGCCAGCGTACTGGGGTCTTGAAGGAGGAAAACAATCGAATAGCTTGACGGCATGTACAACACACACGGACATACGACAGCAGCTACTGGGATACCCATCCTCCTGGCCCTGAACCGTAGTAGGGAACATGGAGGGTCACCTCCGGGGGCGGAGGGGAATGCACTGGTATGCTTCCCTCCGACCGGGGAGCACATATTAGCATACAGACTTCATTCGACATTGCTCATACAACGGAGAGGGAGCCCCGGGGAAGGGGGGTTTATTAATGTTGCCTCTAGAATCGATGAGGCGTATTCGGCGACGGAAAACCTGAAATAAACAACACATAGGGGATAGAGGAGGTACACTGAAATTTAGTAAGGAAGGTAGCAACCAACACGCACTTGTCTATTCATTCGATCATACAGTGAGAATATTACATCACATTCGGCTCGGCGTTGTCGCCTGAGGCCGATTCCATTCTCAAAAGAGAGGAAAAGAAAATAGAAGAGATAGGAAGGGAGAAGCAGGGAGCCCCCACGGGCTCATATCATCGCCCTTCGAGGGTAATGCTCCGTGGAGCTACATCAACAGAAAAGAGAAAGGAAGTATAAGAAGCAGACGCCAGTAGACTTGCCAACCCACCTCGGAGCTTCGCAGCAAAGAACGACAGAGGAAAAATAGAGTATCGGGACAGACGAGCTCTCTGCTCCGCCCTTCTTCCTCTCCAAGCTTTTCCCTCTCTCTCTTTCTCTTTTCTTTTTCGTTCTTTCTCTTCTTGTTCCCCTTCTCCTTTTATTTCTCGAACATAAGCCGCTTTATATAGGCGACCCTCGAACGAGTTTAATCCGGCGCGGGGTTTAGCGCGCAGATTTAAGGCCATTCACGCACGCCGGATCAAAGTTGAACGGGCGCGTAGGTTTAGAAGGCTGCCAAAGCCAAAGGGGCGCGCCGTATTTGAGGGGCGCGCCGGTTTAAGAGGAGCGCGCCGGATTCGAGCCATTTGATCGTGTTAACCCAACACGGGTTCGACAGCGGGCTCCGGACTGACCCCGAGGGTCGCTGCGATCCTTCATCTCTCCATGGTCTTGCCAAACCATGGCGAGAGGTATTGACGAAGCTTCCAGGCCACTAAACGGCTGCTTTTGGAACCTCGTGCATCTTCGGCGTGGACACGCAGGTTTTCCGCTGACATGGACTTCGGCACAATGGTTTGTGCTGCCGGGCCGGCTTCACTTGTATTTGTAGCTTTTTGATTGCTTCTTCGGGGATGGTCCCGAGTATTCTTCCAGGATCTCAGGTCCCGCTTTAGTGGTTGTCCGTTGGAGCCGAGCATCTTTTCTTTTTTTTCTTTTCTTTGGTCTCATCTTTTGTTCGGCTTCCGCCATTCTTTTTCTTCTTTTCTTTCTTTTCTTCTCTGTCGGCACATGAGCACTCAATCAGAACTTAAGACCTGGAGAAGCAGAAGATAGGAAAAGTTAGGAATATTTTCAGTGTCAACACCCGGTCGACCGCCCCAATGACACCGGTCGACCGGACATTCTCTACTATATATTCGGGCTTCACGAAATGCATCCGAAAACCCATTAAAGCCAACCCATTTGTGCTACAACCTTACCCTTTTGCCCCTAGGGTTAATATACATATGTTTAAGGGGTTTTCTATGGGTTTAGTGAAGGGTTTATGGGTATTTTATCTCTTGTTGGCCTTTATATGAGTTACGAATTTGGGAGATTGGAACTCTAAGAGAGCTAATGTTTTCTATCTTGTAGGTAAAGGAAGATGGAAAGGGAAGAAAGGAGTTGAGCTGAAGAAATATGAGGATATCATCTACATCCGGGAGGCTTTTGTGATCGTGATAGAAGAGAAAGTGGAGCGGATCGAAGAGAGGATCGGGGTGACGTTCATATCGGCAGCATCCGGCTTCCCTCCGACCCGAGCATCAAAGAACATCGTCTTTCGGCCATTGAAGACAAAGAGGGATCATTTCTATGTCTTTTGTTTGTTCTTTGGGATGTGTTTCATGTTCTATATCTTGGGTTTAGCATGATTTGAACATTTGTGTTTATCTTCCAAACATTAGAGATATACATGTGTGTGTGACCGTCTGTGTATACGGTCGTGTTTGATTGCTTGCGTGCGGTCATGTGGTTATTGTGTTGCGTTTGTTGTAGCGTGTGTGTATGTGTGTTGTGATCCGGTCATCGGATCGTGTTGGAGACCGAGTCTCCGTGTGTGTGTGTGTGTGTGTGTGTGTGTGTGTGTGTGGGCGTCGTCCCGTGTGTGTTTGGAGCGTCGTCTCCGCTTTGGGGATTTATCCCCGAGTGAAGCCCCACCGGGTTTGGTGAGGGGTGGACGTAGGGAGCCCGTCGTGGTCCCAAACCATCTTGAAAATCTTGTGTCTTGTGGTTTGCATCTGTGGATGTGTGCTTAATCGTTCTATTTGCTTGTATGTTCGAGTGAGTGCGGCGAGATTGAGGGATCCAGTTTATCCTGTCTAGTTAATTCCTCAATCTAATTAAAAGTTGTTAGTTCCGCTGCGTAGTTGTTTTAATTTTCCATCTAGTGTCGGGGACAATTCAACCCCCCTTCTTGTCCGCTCGCCTACCCCAGGACCAACACCCACTATTCCCACTAACTCTTGATACCTGCAATGTTTGCAATATCCAAACTAGTTTATCCCTTGAATTAGCATGACATTGTGGTAGCACAACAAATCAGAGTGATTTAGTTAACTTGGTCCATCAAAACGCTGAAAGTATAGATTAGTGTTATAGTCCCTGTGGTAGCACAACAAAACTATAACATTTGTTTATCTCTCTTAAAGGCATCATTATGACATAGACTAGCCCTTAAGTCAAATGAGTCTTGTGGTAGCACAACAAACTTATTTGAAATAAGGATTAGCCTTGGGTCTATTATGATGGTGGGCTACATGGTATATTCTTAACAACTCACATTTAGTGAGTCAGCCTAAAATCTTAACACGCTTAAGGTCACTCATTCTCCCTTTCCATATCTCATATGGTATGGAAGATACTGATTTAGATTGAACTTTATTCAATAGATATGCAATAGTCTTTAGGGAATGACTCCCCAGGGAGACAAGGATAACCTGACAAAACTTATTATGGACCGTGTCATGTCCAACAATGTATGATTCCTTCTTTCTACCACACAGCATAAGTGAGGTGTGTTCAAGGAAGTGTCCACTGAGATAATATGCCATTATCCCTGAGGTATAGTGTGAGGTCTATACGTCAATATTTCCTTTCTCGATCCGACCAAAGAGTTTTAATACATTTTCTAACTTATTTCTCCACTTCACTCCTAAATTCTTTAGATTTCTCAAAAGCTTCATATTAGTACTTCATTAAGTACACATACCCAAGCATAGAGAAATCATCATTAAAAGTAGTGAAGTAATAAAAGTCTCCTCTGGCCTTAGTGGAAATAAATCCACATGCATCAGAATGTATGAGTTCAAGTAACTCCACAGCTCTTTCTCCATGTCTATTAAATGGAGATTTGGTCATCTTACCTATGAGGTATAATTCACACGTAAATGATTCATAATCAAATGCATCAAAATATCCATCCTTCTACAACATGTGAATCCTTTCCTCACTAAGATGATCAAGTCTACTGTAGATGCCTAATTTTGGACATCCCGCGGACCTTGCTAGCCATCATAGAAGTGCCATTTTCTCCTGGTTGATTGGTAGTGTGGAGTCTCATCCTTGTCTAGGTAGGCTCCACCCTGTCCCTTCACGGATCCAACTTCGCGGTAAGTTTGCGGGGGGTTGCAGGGGGGCGGGGGGCCCGTAAGGTTGGGGGTTCGGGACCGTGAGCCCCCGAGGTGAATTTTTTGAGGTACTATATACATTCTCTTCACTGATATCCAGAAGGCCACATAGTTGGCCGCCCACACCCCAAGAAGGCCAAGGTGCTGGCCGCCCTTACCCACCTGGAAGGCTACATAGTTGGCAGCCCAGGCCCTTAGGCGGCCAAACAGCTGGCCACCCAGTCCCTCAAGAAGGCCATCGACTTGGCCGCCCAACTCCTTTGGACGGCCAGAGACCTGGCCGCCCACTGTCAACTGTCCATCAACTCCATGATCCGCCCACTCCGGGCACGTCCTCCGCAATCGTTCCCATCTCGAAGGGTCGAGGCGCATGTAATCTCACACGTCCTTGTCTCCAGATGGAGGGAAATGAGTTTGAATCTATATTCGAATGGGGGGAAAGCCCCCATATACAAAACCCCATTCCGAACCATCTCACGGGAGGGTTAGACATTTCGAGAGGAGGAGAGGTTCTGGCAGTTCGGAGGCCGGAGAGAGAGCTGTGAGCATGAGACCATCCCTCCCGATCTTCCCCTAGCAGCAGAACCCGAAGTCGAGGAGCTTCACCATGGGAGAGCCTAGTTTGCAGGGGGCGGCCATCGACATGGCCGCCCACCATCTGTAAGCGGCCACCTGTTTGGCCGGCCTCTGTTGGTCGACGGGCAAACCCCGTCCTTCTTCCCTTGTTCCCCATCTTGCTATATTTCAATTTTTTTTACTGCATTGCATGCATACTAGATCTTCCTAGCTCCCTATTTTAAAGAGGTTTTTCAATCCAAAACATAGGGAAGGCGGATGGTCGAAAGTCTTGGCCATCCCCCTTTCCGCCCCCTTCTTGGTAGGCTAGACCCCATTTGCATGTTTTCTTTACTTCTCTGAGCATTTACTGCACTTCCATAGTCTAATGGTCTACTCTCTATTTGCTGGTTAATTTGCAGGATCTTGTTCACCGACTCGCAGAGCTCCGCGTTCTTGGCCGGCCGAGAATGAGGATAGGAAAAACCCACATATCCCACTTCAAGGGCATTGCGGTCATCCTACTCCTGTGAGGCTCAGGTATTTGCCTATGGCAATCACACTATTTTGTTCTTTCTAATCCGTGCACTGTAGGTAGCAGCAACATAGTTCAGAGGGAGGCAACATGCACGCCATCGCGCTTGCCTATCCCTTCCGACACCTACAACCTTTTAGCGATCACGATGGGACCCTCATTGCTCACTGTGAGTCTTTAGATTGAAGTTTACTGCATTTAGTTTCCAACAAATAGCCTTTTCATTTTTTTTATTTTTCATTTTTCAGTTGCTCTTGTGCCTGTTTTGCACTTGGGTTACCTGCGGGGGCCAAAACAGGTGGTGGCCAGGGTTCTGGCCGCCCAGGTCCCAAGGCGGCCAGAGACCTGGCCACCCACGTCCCAAGGCGGCCAGAGACCTGGCCACCCACCAATCGTAGAAGGCTAAAGACCTAGCATTCTAGGTCCCAAGGTAGCCATAGACCTGGCCACCCAAGTCCCTTTAGCGGCCATCGAGTTGGCCGCCTTCGGGTCGTGTTTCTGCTTCCGTTTTAGTCTTTTCTACATAGTTCAACTTCTGTCTTGCATATTTTTGGTTCTGTTTGTTCTAACATTGCAGGTTGAGTCTGGGCTGGGCTTAGGAAGAGTTGACATCACATCAATTAGGAACACCCTCCCTTCGATTTGGACTCTTCACCCGAGGACTCCCACTCGGGTGTAACTAGTCCTTTTCAATTGGGAACCTCCGTAAGTCCCCGCGAACCGTGGATTCCCACACGGTCGCAGGGCGGGTTGTACCTTTGACGTCCTATTAGATCTCCCAAAGGGTTTAAGTGAGATTTATCTTAGGATGATCCCGGAGTTTGGCTTTTAATTCCCCTAGAAATTTCTATTCTCATCTAAGAGGGGACAAATTTAAATCGGACTAATCTTTGGATTAACCTAAGCTGAAAATTTGGGGTGCATTGTTTGAATACATGCTTACTGTTAGATACCATCAATTCAATCCTAATTGGCCATAAAATTCCACTTCAATCTTCTAAAAATTGATTAGGTTGAGTTACAATGGACCAATGTTATTCTAACATGCATGTTATTGATGAGGACGATTTTGAATTCTATGACACACAAACCCGGCTTGATGCTGAAGAAGATACACCCAATGCCTTCATTGGGATGTGTCAAAATTCACCAATTCATGTGGACCAAAGCACAAATAGTGAAGAATCATCTTCCCAAAGTGATAAGTCTATCAATGCCAAAACTCCATCAATTCTTCCTAAAGAGGACCAAGAGTTAGCTATACTATCCCGATATTCCCCTAACCATTTGATTGCTCTAGCTTCCCAAGCAAGATCACATCTCAATGCTCAATCCAATCCTAGGAGATCTCCAATTTGAAATTCATTCAATAGGACTCCCTTTTGCGTTCCTAATCAACCTAACCATCCTCTTCACTCTCAAGGGGTTACATCCTCTCCGATTTCTCATGCTATGCCTAATGTCAATGCACCCCTTAGGTAATCCAATCTTATATCCCAACAAGAGGTGGAAAGGTATGTCCGACAAGTGGTTGCCAAAAGTCTCCCCAAACCTCAACCTCACTTTTTCACTAGCTATTGTAAACTTTCGAATGCTTATTTTCCCCTAGGTTTCAAAGCCCCTAAATATCGGAAGTATGATGGTTCCACGGATCCACATGAACATATTTCTTATTTTCTAATGGATTCTCATCAATGGCTTTATGATCGGGTCCTCCTGATTCATCTCTTTCAAAAATCTCTAGAAGGGGAGGCCTTTAGTCCATTGATCTGATCAACTTTGATGTTGTGTCCGAGCGTTTTATCGCTCATTTCAGCCACATGGCTAGTGTAGCTCCCACTCTCACAGACCTTATCATAGAAAAGATGAAGCCTGATGAGGACTTCATTTAATTTGCTAATTGGTGGAGAGTTATGGCTTCTAGGTTTGGGATTGCCATCCCGAAATCTCAAGCCATCACCGTTCTAGTCAACCACACAACTCCTCAGCTCCGTGCTATCTTGATGCTTAGCGAATTTCACACATTCACTCAGCTCTATAAAAGAGCTCATATTGTCCAAACTCAACTCAAGAATTCCTCCTTTCCATTCTTCCTTAATGATTGCGATGTCCCAACCTCGGAAGGGGCAAGCTCCTATGATCACATCAATCCCTTTAATAGGCCCTTTAATCTCACCAACCATGAGGTTGCTACTGCAAACTCCAAGGTGCCCACGAGAGGAGTGGGGAACGTCCCTAAATCCTTTCCTTTCCATCAATCATCTCATGTTCCATTCCACATTTAGGAAAGGTTAGCCATGGTTGGGGGCAATCAAGAGTCTAGGCTAAAGGAAAGAGGATAACATTGGCAATATGATGAGGAAGAAGTGGTGAATGACCAACCCATAGTGTGCTCAGACACAAGAAACATGATTGACCATGAACAAGGGGCAAGACCTTTGGTCTTGATCCGACCCAAGAGTGAACCACCCCAACAAAGCCAGGACATCCCTCCTTCCACTCCAATTCCACCTGAAGGGGCAAGGCCCCCGGTTCTCATCTTACGAAAGGGTTCATCTACCCAGAAGTCAAATCAAGATGTCTCTCCTCTGCTCATGGCGGAGGATCACTCAACTTCATCCACTTTTCACCAAGACACCTTGCGAGAAGAGCTACTATCATCTCTTGATTTAATCAAACCCGCTCTTACCCTAACCATGCTCCCAACTCAATTTGAACCAACCCTTGTTGTTGACAAGTCATTTGCGACCCCTACCCCAATTGACCCAGCTTTAATTCAGCTTCCACAACATCAATCCATCCATCTTTATGAGTCAGATGCTGGATTTACTCTCCCAAATCAAGATGCCATTCCAACTTTTCAATCAAGCTCTCCACAAGTCCCTAACCCTCAGATTGCTCATGCTTTAGAAATTCTGGCCGACATCTCCACGGTGTTGGACCCGGCCACGTTCATGTGAAAGGACAAGGAGCCTATCATCTCCACTCTGGATGTCCACCAGTCTACTCCATCCTCCGAACCCTTAGAGTCACCCGTGCCTAAGGAGAAATCACAGGATATAGGATGGCACATAATGTCGAAGATGGGCTATACATCTGGCGCAAGGTTAGGAAATGAAGAACAAAGAATTAAGGAGCTGATTGAGGAAAATGGAACACTTGAGAGATTTGGATTAGGGTGTCAACCAACTAAGGTTAGCAAAGATGAATCAAACAGGTGGAATTTACATAATCATTTTGTAAAGGAGTCCCGTCCTGTGGAAGAGAGAATCACAAATGTAGAGATATTCCGTGGAGAGGAACATGTGGATCCAAAAGAAAAGCTAGATGATGTAGACATGGAGGATTTGGCTCTATCAAAATTATTATATGAAGAATCCTTGTCTCACTCAATAACCCAAGAAGAAATTCATGAAATAAAAGGAGAACCGACTTTGTTAGTCCTCCTCCCTTTTCTATTCCTCTTGTTGACATCATTATAAAGTGGTTCCATATGCAAAGCTGATCAATTCCAAAAAGTAAAGCCTGAAGCTTTCATCGAGGAGTCCACTCTAGGGGCAAAACTCTCAGTTCATGATTTCCTAGCTCAAGAATCTTCATCTACCACCCTTAATCACACAACTCCAATCAACAGCCCTGCTAGGGGCATTTGCCTTGTACATAATAGCTCAGATTTAGAAGAGTCGCAACCTTTGGCTACGCCACACAAGAAGTTTAGGGGCACCCAAATTCTCTACCAACTTTGGTCAGGTCTAGCCGAGAGTTATAACTTGTTAACTCAAATCTTAATATTTAATTTAATGAATTCAATAAATCTGTTACAAGATGAAGAACGATCTAACCCACCTCCTATGGTCGAACATAATCAAGTCAAAGAACCCATTAATCCTAGTAGGTATAGGGGCTGTGTCCACGGCCGTGTACTTGCTTCCCATCCACTTGAACCTTGTTTCCGGCCTACTAAGGAGGTGGACTACTCTTCTTCCTCCATCCAGCAGTCCACATAGTGCCCAGATGACACCATCCGCTCTGTAGGAACCCTTGTACATAGTTAATAATCCAAAATTCAAAACCCTCAAAAAAAAGAAAATCCAAACCTAAAAAAAATAGAAATCAGAAATCAAAGAAAATCAACAGTCTGGCAGCTGCCATGCATCTTCACTTCCCATCTCTTCATGTATGATAAGGTTAGGTTGCATTAAAGTCTCAATGAGTTAAGACTTTGATCTATCAGAACCGAGGAGAATTCCATCTAGCTAAGATAATGCTCCAAGGGGCAGGCAATATGCACACACTCACATGCTTTCAAAATTTGGCAACGTCCTAAAACGGTTGATTATCCTGAAGATTTCTTAAAGAGCCCAAAAGCCTCCTTTTCCTCTTTTTTCGACTGATCAGGACAGTCGGCGCTCTTAAGGCCTTGAGCTCAGTAGTTGAAACGTAATACCCTCAAGTGAGAGTAGGACTCACCTACCTTAAAAAATGAGACCATAGTACGTGAAGAGGGTAGTGTCCCTGCAGACACAAAAAAAATCAAAGTCAAAAGGGTGCAAAACCCAAAATTTCAAAACTCCAAGCAATGAAAAGAAAGAAAAATCCCCAAAGGGAACAAATGAAAAAAAAAAGCCTGGTCGTGACCGTGCCTGGTCAAGATGAAAAGAAAGCCCTACAAATCAAGTCCAAATTCTAGGGGCAACACAACAAGCATAACGTCCCGAAGGTGGTCCAAAGTCACCAAAAGGGTGGAGGGAACTAAGCTCGCTCATAGCTCATCGTTTTAACAGCTTTGACGATCTTCTTGTGAAGTTTATCCCTTATATTCTTTTTTCTTTTGAGGACTCGGAATCCGATGGAAACTCTGAAGGATATAACTCAGTTGACGGCTTGTAGCCATTTTTTGAAAACACACTATATGATTCTCTACCCCAAAAGAACAAAAGCCTTTGCTATAAGAAATCTCCATGTTTTTGGTATGTCAATTTTCTCATCCCCTTTTAGTGTCTTCTTTCATCAACCTCGGGCTTAGGTCAATGCATGTGCGTCACCTGTCGGTACGACGACGTTTGATTCTAGGCCAGCGTCGCACGGTTGGCCATTAGGGTTCCAAGGTGTTCCATCATATATCATCTATGGTTGTGAGAAAATAGATCCGGGTCGGGAAAATCATTTACCTCGAACATTTTTTGGGTGTATCTTTGTGGTTGAAAGCAACTGGGAGCCTAAACTTGACATGACGGCATTGTCATCAGGATAAGTCTTAACCGGCAAGACCATCATTCGAGGAGTCCAGGAGCCTAAATCAACCTAGATGTGCTCTCAGGATACCTGGGAGGTTGTAGAAAGAGCCTATCCTTTCATCATTGTTGTGATGTCTCATGGGCAGTTGCCAAACGTTGGCCAAAAAAATCTGAATATGTCAAAAATTCACAAAAAATCAAAATATCTAATTCAAAAAAATCAATCTATGTAAACATCCCAAAAAATTCTAAATAATCAAAAAATCCAAAAAAATGGAGGGGCGTCTCCCCGAAACATGCATCTCACATACATCACCACACCATTTCCTTTTCTTTATCACTACTCCATAGCTGTGAACCCCAAAGGCTACTCCCCTTACTTCATTCCATCCCACCAGGGAATTTATACCTACACTACTACCAACACACAAACTAGGGGCAACTTGCACACCCATCCAAGATAGTCAAATCCCTGTGTTGAACATGTGTGCACCATGATTACTTTTATGGTTTTGATGATGTCTGCCTCTGTAGTCATTAATGAGCTATACCTGCACTTGATAATGTTAATATTCATACATTTCAGGTCATTATACCTCCAGTGCAGACGATCAAGATCACGAGACATGGTTCAGCAAGTCTATACATCCAACAAAGTCCATACACTTGGGTTCAACAAGTCTATACATCAGCAAGTCCATACACTCGGCTTCAGCAAGTCTATACATCCAACAAAGTCTGTACACTCAGATTCAGCAAGTCTATACATTCTTCATCAGCAAGTCTATACAGCCAGCAAGTCTATACATCAGCAAGTCTATACGTTGGACAAAGTCTGTACATTGGACAAAGTCTATGCGTTGGACAAAGTCTGTACATTGGACAAAGACTGTACGTTGGATAAAGTCTGTACGTTGGCTGTCTAGCACAACTCGAAGTCTATACGTTGCTGCACACAAAGTCTATACGTTGCTGCAGATGAAGTCTATACATTGGCTGCATGCACAAGACAAAGTCTGTACGTTGGCTGCTAGCACAACTCCAAGTCTGTACGTTGGTTGATGGCTGCAACACAAGTCTATACATTGGCCGGCTGCTTCACACGCAAAGTCTATACATTGCGCTTTGTTGTGTTCGTGCATCAAGCTACCAAGTCTATACATTCATGAAGCAAGTCTGTACAGGCTCATGCATGCTCAAGGTGTTAAGTCTATAAAGAGTTCATACATGCACACAAAGTCCACACATCCATCAATAGCCAAGGTAAAATGCACAAAGAAGCATAGCCAAGAGAATCCAAGGTTAAAGACTCAGTTGATACCTTCTATACGATCAAGGGTGATGCCACATACATGCACGGGCTGCTAATGGAGTTGAATGACGGAGGTGAAGCGGATAACGGACCGACCCGGGCAAGCCCGGGTTCTGCCCAGCTGGCGGTCGACCGCCAGCACAGGGGCGGTCGACCGCCCCAGCCAGCAGATGCCAGCTTGCACGAGTTTCAGCTGCAGGTCAACCGCCAGCCAGTAGCGGTCGACCGAAAATCCCAAGGACCACCCGTTTACAGATTTCTCAGTAGAGGTCGACCGCCAGAAGCTGTAGGTCGACCGCCAGCCCCGAGCCATTAATTGTTGACTTTTGTTTCCACTTCGAAAAGAGCCATTCAACATGGATTTGTTTAATCCAAAAGTCACCTAATCACCCATGATTTATGGATCTGGTCTGGGGCTTGTCTATAGACCATTCAAAGTCTATAAAACCAATACAAGAGGGTTAGAAACCCTAGTTGATGTAGTTGATGAAGTGAATCAAAGAGAGCTCAAGGGAGGCCATTTCGCAAGCACTGTAGCACCTCCGTGAACAGTACTTCGGGCTGGAGTTCTTCATCCTTCCAAGGTGATTCAAGCTCAGATCTGAAGCCACGCAACCTCCAAGCAAGTAAGAAGCATTCAAGGCTCTCAAAGGTGATCAAAGCTACATCCATACACCTCTTCATCAACTCAAGGAGATTCAAGAAAAGATCAAGCTACATCCAATATTCTTCTTCATCAACTCAAGGAGATTCAAAGGAAAGATCAAGCTACATCCTATATCTGCTCCATCAACCCAAAAGGATCAAAGGAAGATCAAATCCTCAACAGATTCAAGATCCAACAATCTCAGACAAGATCTAATTCATTCTAGCATATCTTCATATCTTGTTTGAGCATTTTCATCTTGTTTCTTTCTTCATTTCATTCAATCTATTGAAACTTGAGAATCATCCCTACCGGTGGTTAGTAGGAAGGCAATCGGAGGCTGTCCGATTTGCGGTGTTGACGTCCCTACCGGTTGTTGGTAGGAAGGCAATCGGGAGTTCTCCGATTTACGGTGTAGCCGTCCCTGCCGGCTTTGTGTGTAGGAAGACAGAAAGGGGGTTTTCTCTGTTCTGTGGTTTGGGGCGTGTCCCCGATCAAGCTGTGAGTCAGCAAGAAAGCCTCACCGGGTTTTGGTGAGGGGTGGACGTAGGTTGCGGGGTTGCAACCGAACCACCTTAAAAATCCCTGTGTTGTGGGTTATTTATCGTGTGTGATTGATCTATATCTTCTAACCCCATTCGCAGGTTCGTGTGCTTCCATACTTGGTTAGATTGTTCACACACATATGCACTTTGAGTGATCAACATAGCACATACACACACGCACGGTTGTTGTAAGCTATTGCATGCTCTAGTGTTATGCTTTATGATCCCTGCACTACAAGGCTTGTTTCTTTCAAGTTCACAAATGTGCTTAAAGAAGTGTGGACGTTTCATAGCTTGTAATCCAAGTCTTTTCATTTGAGCCACTCTACTTAATTCCGCTATGCATTGTGCTTAAGTGATTCATTCACTTTATAAGAGTGGTTTAAGTTTCTGTTAGCTAAGAGTTTTAAATAGGCCAAAGCTTGTGAAAGGATCTATTCAACCCCCCCTTCTAGATCCGTTTGCACCTCGCGGGACCCAACAAGTGATATCAGAGCGAGGCTCTGTCATTCCCAGATCTAACGATCTGCAGGGAAAGATCCCGGTGTTTGTTATTTAGATGGATTCACATGCTACACTTGCTTTGATGGCTTCTCCACCCATTTATAATGGTTCAGATTTTTCTACATGGGTTGGAAGAATGTTCATCTATGTTAGCTCCATAGATCCATAATTGTGGACTCTTATATACAATGGTCCTCATGAGCTGCCATCAAATTTAATTGATTGGTTAGCCGAACATGAGACCAAACACAATGATAATCGTCTTGCATATAACTTAATTACAGCTGCAGTTGATCTAAGACTAATTCATCTTGTGTCATCTTGCAGCACAGCCAAGCAAGTATTGGACAAGTTGGTGAAAATCCATGAAGGGAAGGAACAAGAACAAGAATGCTTCATGGCCGACCATGCAGAACAGTCCAGCAATGCATCCTCATCACAGGTAAACTCTGACTCCGAGGAATTCACTTTTGAAGAACTTATGGAAGCCTATGATGAATTGATCACACAATACAAAAAGGTAAAAACAGAAAACAAAAATTTGAAAAAGGATCTCAAGAAAATTAACCAAAATGAATGCTCGATTTGTAAAAAGTGTTATGTTTTTAAAGAGCTTAACAACACTCTCTTAGTTGATCTAGATACGCATAAACAAAGCATTGCATGTCTAAGGGAAGAAAATGAAAATCTTCATCATGAAATCACTAGGTTGGAAGAAATTGTAATAAAACTTCAAAACCAACCTAAGTCAATCTCTAATGATCAAACTATGGCCGATGGGCTAATCCATGATGAGAGGTTGATTGAAGAAAATAAAAATTCTGTTTCATGCTCTGCTAACTTTGTTTGTGAAAAACGTTCATTCTTGAGAAACATAAATGTTGGTCTTCATGATGATCTTGAATGGCAACAAAAACTGATTGATTCTCTGAAAGAAGAGAATAGAGAGTTGTTGGAAAAGAAAATTGAACTTGAACAAGCTGAAGAAGAATTACATGAAAAAGGCAAATATGTCATTGAAGATCACTCTGAAACTTTGCATGCTTTAGAACAACAAAATTAAAATCTTAAAGTAGTAAATGCCATGCTCAATGAGCAACTGGCAGCATGCGAAGAGGGCCTTGTTGAATCTAAACAGCACATTTCCTCACTTGAAAATGAAATTCAAGGTTTGAATGATTTCCTGTCAATGTTTGCCCAAATCTAAGATTCTGGTTCACCGGAAGCCACCACTTCCAGTGGTCACCAAAAAGGGCATACTGCTCGAAAGAAAAGCAAAACTTAGCATACTCGTCAAAACATGCACCATAACATGTCCAATGTTAAATATCATGCTTTCTCCAAAATGAATGTCCATTGTTATTATTGTGGTAAACATGGTCACACTGTGCATGATTGTTTTATCTTGAGAAATGATGAGCTTAGAGTAGGACAGCAAGTGAAAGGGCAAGGAAAGAAACAGGTCAACACTGGCAGAGGGCTTGCTCAACAGAATCACATAGAGAATCAGAAGTGTCGACATTCCTATCCAGACAGGTCGACACTCCCCATGGACTTTAATAGAAATGCCTCTCTTTGCTGCTTTCATTGTGGTAAGACTGGTCACACTGACCAGGAATGCTGGTATTTGAAAGAAAGACATCACCCTCATACCATGAAAGGTAAAAATTATGCTCGCCCACAAAAGCATAGTCCACATGCACACGCACATGAACATAAAAAGAAAAATCAATCTTTTGTGTGTTGTTTCTATTGTGGGAAAAATGGGCATGAGATATATGATTGCCTCACAATGAGGAAGGATGATGTGATTGCCCTGAAAAAGATGGGCCAAGATGCTAAACATGTTGCTAACCCACAAGGACCCAAGCAAGCTTGGGTACCTAAAAATTCAAAATAAGAATTTTGGGTGCAGGATGCCTTAGAGCTGAGAAATGAATGGTCAGGTAAATAAAAGCTCAAGACACAGGTATGTAAATAATTTTTTTGTCATGTTGCATGTTTAGTCTTGACATATAGTTAGTGCATCATAAGTTTGCCCATTTTGTTCAATAAACTTCTGCAAACTGAATTGCTTGTTTGAAATGATGATTTAACCCTCATGGTGTGAGATGAACTTCTGAGCTTGATAACTTGCTCACACCATGCTTGATTTCAGCTATTTAATTCATGAAAAAACTTGTTATGCTGATGAAGTTGATGTGATGATGAGTTGCTTAAGTCTTGCTATCAGCTACATGAAATTCTTGGACTTTGGTTTTGATGATGCATGTCATGGCTGCATTTTCAACTCGTTATTCATGTTAGCATTATTCAAAAGGGGGAGTCTAGCAATTGACATCATCATGTCGCATTCAGTTCAAAATCAATTGTGAATGATTTGTGTTTGCATAATCTTGTGATCTCATACTATTTTAATGCAAATCATGTTTAGGAAAACAAGAAAAAATGTTCGAACCTAAGCATGCATCTAGAATGAGCAATCATCTTGCAACATCTTCATTGCTTTGAGCATTCACATAAGACTTAGGCTGCATAATTCATTGCCAATCCATGCATAATAAAATTGAATTCATGTTCACGATACATTGCATGGTTTATATAGTATCATTCTTGCATGGCCATGGTATATCAAATGTTGATGTATGGAAAGGCAGGTTATGCTTGCCTAGAAGCACTCAATATGCGTGAGGTTTCACCTCCGTCACGTACCATGCGTCAATGTCGCATATAGGCCATATAGTAAGGGGGAGCTGTCTCTTTGCAGCATTCATGCATATGTTTCATCTTCATTCTGTTGACATCATGGCATAGAATGCATCTTCTCAGGGGGAGCTTGTTCATCATGAAAATCCAATCAAAATTTTGCCGGTCGACCTCACTCGTTTGACAGGTCGACCCCACATTTCTTTCTGTCTAAAAATTACGCCTGTCTGAGCTCAGTGCATAACCTCAGGGGGAGTGTTCTTCATCTATAATTGCCTACCAGTTATGCAACACTCTCTTCTTAAACCAAGCCACTGCATGATATTGCTTAATCCTTGTGTGGTTCAATTTGGATTCAAAGTACCTTGAACTTCTTGGAGGATTCCCTATCTATTATTGAGGTTGTTTATCAGAGTAAATCTTCAAGAAGAATTTTCTCTTATAGAGTCTTGTGATTACCTTGAACATGAATGATTTTGGTTTAACATTAATGATTTCTTGAGTCTTGAAGTTTGATGGTCTTGAACATGTTTGTGATCGGGTTTAATAGACTTAAACTAGTTTCTCATGTTTTGACTTGTTATGCCATCTTGAATCTGAAAAATTTTTGAGTACAAAGACATCCTTGATCGAGAAACTTCAGCTAAGTATTGTTTTTAAGCAGTTGTTGAATCTGTTTATTTCAAAAAAGTGGCTATACTTAAAGTAAGCTCAAGGCAGAGCAATGGCACTGTTGCTGAGAAATATATCTCCTCATCAAAGAAAATGAGGTTCGATATGTCATGAGGTGACTATGCTATCTCTGTTCTAAGTGAAGTAAAATCGTGAGCTACACTGAGTAACTGGGGGTGCTTGCGTCTGGTAAACGTGCACACTCACGTCAAAAGGTGGTTGCTACACTTGACTGCTCGTAAAATGATAGCAATCATCTTTCAAATGATTTCAAAAGAAAAATCTAAATGTGTAGCTCTCATGAATCAAATCTAAGTCATCTAAGTGTTTAGCCTCAATACTTATTATGGTCACTCTCAAGGGAACCAATGAAACTGAATGAGTAAGATAAGAGAAGGTTAATCTGGTTTTGACATGAATTTCTGGTTCACTACTATTAAACTTGCATGCAAATATTTTCATGTGATTCTACTGAGTAGGCCAAAACTCATTAGCATTAAACCAATCTGAATGTAAGAGCTGGTACATTTGGGTTCTATAACTGAAAATTCTGAAAAATCCATAACTCTGATTTATGAACTTAGTTTCAGATTAAAGAACCTCCATTCTCTCTTGAGAAGTCATATCTTGATGCTCCTTGTTGTTTGCCTTCATCTGCCATATCTACATATATAAATCATTCAGGCTGCCCCGATTATATCACCATACTACACAAGTGGTATAATCCAACAAGTGGTATCATCTTGATGCACCTTTTAAGTCGTCTCCAAAATCATTGGTGTCCTCTATCAAATGATATCACATTACTTTCTCATTCATTGGAATTTGGCATAAGTCCTAGCATCATTGTTATCATGTTTTCATGCATTAGGGTGGCATGCATGTCTTGACTTCATACAATTGTAGCTTGCATCAAAATTTGATCATTTCCATGCATTACATAGAAAATCCAAACAAAATCTGAATATTGGAAAACCACTAAAAGTCTGTAAAATTTGAAATCAAAAATTTGTTCTTTGGCTACTCTATCCATCTCCACTATTTGAGGAATTGAATCATGCTGCTGTGGCTCCACCTCTCACACTTACATTATCTTTGCCAAGCCTCGAGTCCCTCGTTCTCTTTTCTGGATCTTTTGATGTTGTCAAAGGGGGAGAAGATTATGTGAGTCATTCATCAAAAAGGATGTGGTAAGAACCATGTGCGTCATTGTCAAAAGGGGATATAGTAAGAACCATGTGAGTTATTGTCACAAGATGAATGTTGTTGACTCATAGTTGTCATGTGAATTACTAAAGCATGTGAATCTCTAATGACTTATACTTCAGAATGACTCATAGTTGCCATCATCAAAAAGGGGGAGAATGTTGAACATGTGTGCAGCATGATTACTTTTATGGTTTTGATGATGTTTGCCTCTGTAGTCATTAATGAGCTATACCTGCTCTTGATAATGTTAATATTCATACATTTCAGGTCATTATACCTCTAGTGCAGATGATCAAGATCACGAGACATGGTTCAGCAAGTCTATACATCCAACAAAGTCCATACACTTGGGTTCAGCAAGTCTATACATCAGCAAGTCCATACACTCGGCTTCAGCAAGTCTATACATCCAACAAAGTCTGTACACTCAGATTCAGCAAGTCTATACATTCTTCATCAGCAAGTCTATACATCCAGCAAGTCTATACTTCAGCAAGTCTATACATCCAACAAAGTCTGTACACTCAGATTCAGCAAGTCTATACATTCTTCATCAGCAAGTCTATACAGCCAGCAAGTCTATACATCAGCAAGTTTATACGTTGGACAAAGTCTGTACATTGGACAAAGTCTATGCGTTGGACAAAGTCTGTACATTGGACAAAGTCTGTACATTGGACAAAGTCTGTACATTGGCTGCCTAGCACAACTCGAAGTCTATACGTTGTTGCACACAAAGTCTATACGTTGCTGCAGATGAAGTCTATACGTTGGCTGCATGCACAAGACAAAGTCTGTACGTTGGCTGCTAGCACAACTCCAAGTCTGTACGTTGGCTGCTAGCACAACTCCAAGTCTGTACGTTGGTTGATGGCTGTAACACAAGTCTATACATTGGCCGGCTGCTTCACACGCAAAGTCTATACATTGCATTTTGTTGTGTTCGTGCATCAAGCTACCAAGTCTATACATTCATGAAGCAAGTCTGTACAGGCTCATGCATGCTCAAGGTGTTAAGTCTGCACAGAGTTCATACATGCACACAAAGTCCACACATCCATCAATAGCCAAGGTAAAATGCACAAAGAAGTATAGCCAAGAGAATCCTAGGTTAAAGACTCAGTTGATACCTTCTATACGATCAAGGGTGATGCCACATACATGCACGGGCTGCTAATGGAGTTGAACGACGGAGCTGAAGCGGATAATGGACCGACCCGGGCAAGCCCGGGTTTTGCCCAGCTGGCGGCCGACTGCCAGCACAGGGGCGGTCGACCGACCCAGCCAGCAGATGCCAGCTTGCACGAGTTTCAGCTGCAGGTCGACCGCCAGCCAGTAGCGATCGACCGAAAATCCCAGGGACCGCCCGTTTGTAGATTTCTCAGTAGAGGTCGACCGCCAGAAGCTGTAGGTCGACCGCCAGCCCCGAGCCATCAATTTTTGACTTTTGTTTCCACTTTGAAAAGAGCCATTTAACATGGATTTGTTTAATCCAAAAGTCACCTAATCACCCATGATTTATGGATCTGATCTGGGGCTTGTCTATAGACCATTCAAAGTCTATAAAACCAATACAAGAGGGTTAGAAACCCTAGTTGATGTAGTTGATGAAGTGAATCAAAGAGAGCTCAAGGGAGGCCATTTCGCAAGCACTGTAGCACCTCCGTGAACAGTACTTCGGGCTGGAGTTCTTCATCCTTCCAAGGTGATTCAAGCTCAGATCTGAAGCCAAGCAACCTCCAAGCAAGCAAGAAGCATTCAAGGCTCTCAAAGGTGATCAAAGCTACATCCATACACCTCTTCATCAACTCAAGGAGATTCAAGAAAAGATCAAGCTACATCCAATATTCTTCTTCATCAACTCAAGGAGATTCAAAGGAAAGATCAAGCTACATCCTATATCTGCTACATCAACCCAAAAGGATCAAAGGAAGATCAAATCCTCAACAGATTCAAGATCTAACAATCTCATACAAGATCTAATTCATTCTAGCATATCTTCATATCTTGTTTGAGCATTTTCATCTTGTTTCTTTCTTCATTTCATTCAATCTATTGAAACTTGAGAATCGTCCCTACCGGTGGTTAGTAGGAAGGCAATCGGAGGCTGTCCGATTTGCGGTGTTGACGTCCCTACCGGTGGTTAGTAGGAAGGAAATCGGGAGTTGTCTGATTTACGGTGTAGCCGTCCCTGCCGGCTTTGTGTGTAGGAAGACAGAAAGAGGGTTTTCTCTGTTCTATGATTTGGGGCGTGTCCCCGGTCAAGCTGTGAGTCAGCAAGGAAGCCTCACCGGGTTTTGGTGAGGGGTGGACGTAGGTTGCGGGGTTGCAACCGAAAACCACCTTAAAAATCCCTGTGTTGTGGGTTGTTTATCGTGTGTGATTGATCTATATCTTCTAACCCCATTCGCAGGTTTGTGTGCTTCCATACTTGATTAGATTGTTCACACACATATGCACTTTGAGTGATCAACATAGCACATACCCACACGCACGGTTGTTGCAAGCTATTGCATGCTCTAGTGTTATGCTTTATGATCCCTGCACTACAAGGCTTATTTCTTTCAAGTTCACAAATGTGCTTAAAGAAGTGTGGACGTTTCATAGCTTGTAATCCAAGTCTTTTCATTTGAGCCACTCTACTTAATTCCGCTGTGCATTGTGCTTAAGTGATTCATTCACTTTATACGAGTGATTTAAGTTTCTGTTAGCTAAGAGTTTTAAATAGGCCAAAGCTTGTGAAAGGATCTATTCAACCCCCCCTTCTAGATCCGTTTGCTCCTCGCGGGACCCAACACCCTGGCTACCTTGTCGAGAGGTAGAGCTTTCCTCGGTCCTTTGCTTTCCTTAAATCTTAATGGCCATTTGAACTCCGCCAGCTCGGCGCTTCAACTTGAGTCCTAAGTGAATGAAACCTTCATATCACTTGATTTTCAATACATGCCTGGTTGCATTACAAATACCTTTTCCCTTTCTTTTCCTAGTCCATATCCCCCTGATTGGACAAACGTCCTACCTATGTCAATGGGTCCAAGACGGACTTCGGCTATGGAGCTTGAACTATCCTTTTGTTGGTCTTCCCTGAACCAGACACCTCAGTAAAGTTAATTGATGTGCTAGGTGAAGTTAGCATAGGCTCCCCTATTATCAGGAATGGTCACCTCCGGGGACCTACCTACGCCCTCGTGACCATCCCCGCGGAATTCATTTTGTCCATTAGGCCCACTGTAAAGCCGAGGGATGATGTTTGCTTTCCTCACTTACTTTTCTTAGTGAATGCTTCCTCTTCAAATACTTATTTGTTCATGAACTTCACTAATGTGTGTTTATGCAGCTGCAGGTCACATAGCATTGGGATTCGCTCTTCATCACCTTCTCCTACTAATATATATACTATATTATATAGATCCCAGAGGCTAATAACTTCGGGCACATAAACTCTAAGTTCCTCTCTAATAAAAATAATGAGGGGTTTATGTTCCCTAACTTATTCGACGGTCGTTTGGTTTCAGGATTGATCTCCGGATGACAGACTCGTCGGACTCTCGACCAACATCTTTCCCAGAACCAGACAATAATACCTCTGGATATGCATTAGGTAGATTTTCTCTTTAAACCCAGCATGCATCATATAGGTCTTTTCTTCTTTGCATAAAAAAAAAAACAAAAAATGCATATAGAGAAGCATGGCATACATTCATGCAGCCAGAAGGAAACAAGGGTCGAGAGAAGGGTTTGCCATTGGTCTGCCTTGGACTCTATCCCTCTTTTGTCAATCATCCAACTTCTTCAATTCCATCACTCTTTGTTGACTACCTTACTCCACTCTGATTCAACAAGTTGAGAGTGTGTTTTGCATGCGATCGCCATGAGTATATTGAGATTTGATGGTCATTTTCCTTATCCTGATTTTGCTACTTACTACTATTTTAGGTGTCTTGTATCTCCTTGAGCTAGATTGTGATGGTCCCCTCAAGTCCCGCAGCGCTATACTAGGGGGTCCCACTGGACTATAAATACAAGCTCTCTTAGATAAATTTTCCTTCCTTTATCCTCTTTTAAGTGACCTCTCTTATCGCATTATGCTTGTCCGTTCATATGTGAAGCTCAAGAATCTCCTTGAGCGGGGTGTCCTTATTAGGCTTGTTTCTTTACCGAAACATCCATTTATCAGTCCGTCAGGCTCCCTTGCAAAATGGGCGTTCCAGAGGGGCATTTGTAGATGCCTAATTTTGGGCATCCCGCGGACCTTGCTAGCCATCATGAAAGTGCCATTTTCTCTTGGTTGATTGGTAGTGTGGAGTCTCATCCTTGTCTAGGTAGGCTCCACCTTGTCCCTTCACGGATCCAACTTCGCGGTAAGTTGGCGGGGCGTTGCAGGGGCGCAGTGCCCCATGCCCATAAGGTTAGGGGTTCGGAGGTGTGAGCCCCCGAGGTGAATTTTTTGAGGTACTATATACATTCTCTTCACTGATATCCAGAAGGCCACATATATAATTGGCCGCCCACACCCCAAGAAGGCCAAGGTGTTGATCGCCCTCACCCACCTGGACGGCCACATAGTTGGCCACCCAATCCCTTAAGAGGCCACACAGCTCGCCGTCCAGTCCCTCAAGAAGGCCATCGACCTGGCCGCCCAGCTCCTTTGGACGGCCAGAGACCTGGCCGCCCACTGTCAACTGTCCATCAACTCCACGATCCGCCCACTCCGGGCACGTCCTCCACAATTGTTCCCATCTCGAAGGGTCGATGCGCACATAATCTCACACGTCCTCGTCTCCAGATGGAGGTAAATGAGTTTGAATCTATCTTCGAATGGGGGGAAAGCCCCCACATACAAAACCCCATTCCGAACCATCTCACGGGGGGTTGGACATTTCGGGAGGAGGAGAGGTTCTGGCAGTTCGGAGCCCGGAGAGAGAGCTATGAGCATGAGAGCATCCCTCCCGATCTTCCCCTAGCAGTAGAACTCGAAGTCGAGGAGCTCCGCCATGGGGAGCCCAGTTTGCAAGGGGCGGCCATCGACATGGCCGCCCACCACCTCTGAGCGGCCACCTGTTTGGCCGCCCTCTGTTGGTCGATGGGCAAACCCCGTCCTTCTTCCCTTGTTCCCCGTCTTGCTATATTTCAATTTCTTTTACTACATTGCATGCATACTAGATCTTCCTAGTTCCCTATTTTAAAGAGGTTTTTCATACCAAAACATAGGGAAGGCGGATGGTCGAAAGTCTCGGCCATCCCCCTTTCCGCCCCCCTTCCCAGTATGCTAGTCCCCATTTGCATGTTTTCTTTACTTCTTTGCTCATTTACTGCACTTCCACAGTCTAATGGTCTACTCTCTATTTGCTGGTTAATTTGCAGGATCTTCGTCACCGACTCGCAGAGCTCCGCGTTCTTGGCCGGCCGAGAGCGAGGACAGGAAGAACCCACATCTCCCACTTCAAGGGCATTGCGATCATCCTACCCCTGTGAGGCTCAGGTATTAGCTTCTGGTGATCACACCATTTCTTTCTTTCTTATCCGTGCACTATAGGTAGCAGCAACATAGTTCGAAGGGAGGCAACACGCACGCCATCGCGCTTGCCTATCCCTTCCGGTGCCTACACCTACAGTGCCAGAGATAGGCTTGATTTACATTAATCCTTTTTCTATCAGGAAGCATAACCATACTAAACTTAGGAGCACCAGTGTTTAGAATGAACAGATATTACATAAACTCCCAACGGTAAACTCTTTGCCATTCAAGAATATCACACAACTATTGTTTCCAAAACCAACCTTAAAACCATGAGGGTTTAAAGTAGAATTGAAAATAATGTTCTTGATTATGGGAGAAACGTAATAGCAATCTATCAATTCTAAATAGCTCTTGAAGGCATCTTGAGGTCAGTAGTCTCCATTGAAATGATAGCAATTCTTGCTCCACTTTCAATCCGTAGAATATCTTTGGCCTTGATTAAGTGCCTTCTACTTGTCAGCATCCAAAGCTTCACCAAACTTCTGCTTTGCCTTCCCTATAAGATGCAACTTACAGTTCTTCTTCCAATAGCCATCCATATGGCAATGGAAGCACTAGCCCTAGTCTCTGATAGCCTCATCTCTCTTGATAGCCTTAGCCAATGGTAACTACTACTTAGCATTGCCTTTCTCAAAGACTTGCTAAGTCCTCCTCTTCTTATTGGTCTTACCAATAATCATTTATAAGGAGATACAAACAACTTCTCATCTAGAACATAGACTATTTCTTTTTAGTCGTGAGAACTATTCTCAACTCCCTGAGCCAGTCACAAAATTTTTTATTCAGTGAATTCTTTTGGCATCTATTATGCCACAATAGTATATGATTCAACAGTATTAAATTAAAAAGAGAGAGATGCACAAAACAACCTTACATATATTCAACTAAGATATGATCTTTAATCTTAATTTAGAGCTCCCACTAATTTTCGGTAAGTTTACATAACCCCCATTATATAAAGATGAGAAACTCTGCCAGTTTCCTAGTGGAGATTAGAATCCCATTAACATTACAGTAGTTATTTTGTGATAGCCCAACAAACCACCCCATACTTAATGAGTAGGCAACTCTTTCCAATTGTAATTTCCTATAATTTCTAGTCTCATTCAGCCTTCAGCACACTTATGATCTTGTGGTAGCACAACAAACCACAAAGTATAGTTAGGTTATACCCGTTATTACATAGTGACTATAGATTTATGATATAGCCCTTGTGGTAGCACAACAAAGCTAACACAGTCCTCCACCCCACACATGGCATAAGCATGTCGTAATTTAGGTCACTAGCCCCGCTGAGTCGAACTTGTGGTAGCATAACAAACCTTTCCAATTTAAGACCAACTCACCCAAGCTATAATAACGGAAGGTCACGTGGGTCATTCTTAATGTCCCACATTTACAACCTAATATTTATCAAAGGAGAGATTTTTGAATTTTATTTGGTTTCATCAAATAGAGGTACATAATGTATATATCTCATATACATATTTACCGTACCTAATAGAAATAGATTCAAAATCAATTATAAAATAAGAAAATAAGAAACACATGCCATGGGTGTATATGGATAGCTTATAGTGACCTGACTAGAGCCAAATAGTTAATCACCAACCCATAAACATCATCACATGATATAACATACACATCACAAGCATATAGGCACTTAGATGGATGTAGGTGGCATACAACTTGCAGCCTAATTAGATGGCACCTCCTGTTGATGGATCGTGATCATCCTCGTCCTCACGTACACGCCTTCGTAGAATCTTCAAATACATATATGTACAAAACTTGAGCCAACTTGCTGAATTTTACATTTAATATAAAAGAAGATGCCTTATGGCAAGTACACAACCGAGAGGGAGGTAAAATTTATAACACGAAATATAGAAAGAGGAGGGAGGCACATAGGCCTCATAAAAAACATCCATCAACATAAATAACCATTCACCATTCATCACATGAATGCATCAATCACATCTAAGCGTTGTCTATATTCACCCAATCATCGCACCCATGGCATGCTCAAACAAAATTTTATTTTTTCAAAATAAAATAATTTTTCCTTTAAAACACGGGTTTCAATCAAAATCAAAATTATTATTATTTTAAAAAATAGATTTAATTAGATTAAACCTAGCATCCAAGGTTGAATTTTAACTCTGCAATTTTCGTATACTTTTTTGGGATTTTATAATTATAGTTGTAAAATAATTACATTTTAAAAAATAAATCTCCTAAATTAATCATCACATGAAAATTAGGAAACTTATTAAAATTGAAATTTCTAAAATTCCCAACTACAAATCGTAGCATCCTGGTCTTAGAATGGAGGAGACTGGATTTAAATCCTATTTACATCCAAAATAGAATTGGTGGGGCGCATTACGCTAGGTAATTCTATTTAAAATAAATTCCTATATTAAGCATCACATGAAAATATAAAAAATTACCATAACAAGATATTTCTAAAATTTCCCGCTGCATAACATGGCATCCTGGGCCAAAAATGGTGAAAACCGATTTAAATCACATTTAAAATAATTAATAGGGCTCGGGGGGCGCATTGCGCCGTAGTACACCACGCATAAGAGTAGCCGATCCACTACACCTGGTGGACTAGTGATTTGGGCTGTGGTGCATTACGCCCATCACCATCTTCCTCACAATGAACACAGGAAACCCTAGCCGTGTGAACCGTTCACTCCCTCCACCCCCTAGCCGACTCCCACTGGGCACGGCCGGCCACCTGGTGGCTCCGTCACCATCGTGGGAAGGCCGATGACCGATCGGTGGGGTCGTTGGTGTTGACACCCGTTTTATGACCAATGAGTTGGGTTATCTCCTTATCTATTTTATGATGTCTCGGGCTGTTCACCGATTATTGGGCCATCTTTTGGTCGATTTTGGGCTTATTTTATGGGTCGCTCTCCCTGGTTGGGCCTAATTCCTTTTATTTTCATCATTTGAGCTTATTGGGCCTGGATAAGGGCTAATGAGGATTTTATTGTGGATTTATTCGAAGATTTATTGGCCTTTATCTCTTTTGTCACGTCTCATAGCCTTGCGGTCTATCGCACGACCGTTAAGGGGGCATTGACGGTCCTTTGCTAGACCGCTAGGCATGCAGAGAGTCCCATTGGATTTCTTTGGTCTTATCTCTTTGTGATTGGTTGAGCCTTGCGGTCTACTGGTCGACCATTTTTTGTCCCTTGCAGTCTATCGCAAGACCGTTAGGCAAGACAGAGAGTCCTGCTCTGTCTGTTCTTCCTCTCTTTGGCCGTGGTAGAACTAGAGTCCATGATTTGATGTTTTCTCTCTGAGTGTTGATGCTCAGAAGCTTCTGTTTGTTTCTGTGGACTCTTGGGAGTATTATCTTCGAGGTTTATCTAAGTTCAGCCCTATTTTCGTGCTATTATCCCTCCAACTCGGCCTAAGGTTTTGGGGGTCTATAAATAAAGCCCTTGACTTCATGGCTTGAGGAGCAGATTTTTAGAGCTTGCCACGAAGTGCTGCTGCGTTCTGGAGCGAGTACCAACCAGGGAGAGCTGGTGTCTACGTCCTTGTGTTGTCTGGTCCAAGGAGTAACAAGTTCTTAAGTTATTTTTTTTTGTTCTTCCTCTCTTAGTTTTGCATTATTAGCATCACCATTGCATCAATCTCTCTTCTTCTTTCACTTTCTTCTGCACTCACATCACGTTTTAAAACATCCACCTACTATTTTCATGCCCCATAGGGGTTAAAAACCACCAACCCCCAGGTATTCACCCTTCCTTTTATGCATATTAGCTTCATTGCATTATAGATACTACACTTCTTTAGGGCTAATTGGGTTCTTCTCTTCTTGTGTTTATACTCTTTTACAGGTCTACAGAGCTCATCACACGAGACCCAACTCTTCTGGCCAGCCAGGAGAGGTGGAGATTCAAGTTCCACATCATATTTTTCTGAGTGCGCTTAGCGGGCGTCGTTAGACCATTTCTTCTTCTTGCGATCTATCGTTCGACCGTTTTTCAGATCCTTGTGGTTGCCTCAGGACCGTTTTCGTGTCTGCACCTGGGTGTCTTCTCTCCCGCGGGTGAGTGTGCTTCACTCGGCTTCTTTCCAAGGTACGTGGTGTAGTTTTGCTACATTACTTGCTTTGGTGGCGATCACATCTTTCTCTCTTGGGTATTGGTCATCATATTCTTCCATTTTGTTCTTTGTTTCCTTTGCTTTTAGTTGCTCCACACCTATGGTGTGTGTTTACTTATTCCATCTTTGCTCCACGCCCACGGCGTGTGTTTAGTTTTTCCTTTGTTTTATTCTGCACTATTGAGATGACATACCCACATGCTTTATATTTGATGTTATTGCTTGCTTGAGTTGGTACACATCACATATCTCACACCCTCATCATTCACATCCACATTCACACATTAAAAAAATGTCAACAACCTAGTTTTTTGGCGATCACAGTGGGACATCTAGTGTAAATCGTGTTGAGTGATTGTTAGACCAGCTCTTATTTGTCTTTCCCAGTTGTCCTTATGCTTTCTTCGGTTTTTCCATTTTATTCCATGTTATTTCTGCTCTCTGGTTCCCTGGCGGTCTCCTCCTGGCCGTTTCTGGCTTAAAAGCGGTCTAGCGATAGACCATCTTATCTCCCTAATGGTCCCCAGATGACCGTTTCTACAGTCACGGGTACGCATCCCGAGGATTACTATTATTTCTACATTTTTGCTGATATCTATTGTTCCTGGGTGCAATCTGATATCTCCTCCTTGTTATGGAATATATTATATCATTGTTTGCACATTGTTTGTTAGTTTCTAGGCTAGAAATTGCATGCATTCTGGTGCACATAGGATCATTCATCTCTCATATCATAGTTGCATTCCTTCCTTGGTGTGTGATCCTCTCGCCTCTATATTCCTTGGGGTTGACTAGCTGATCACATCGGGGACCTCCATAAGTCCCCGCGAGCCGTGGATTCCCACACGGACGCTGGGCCAGTTGTACCTTTGCCACCCCGTGTCTAGGTTGCATAAGTGAGGGAGAGTTTACACCTAGAGTCAACCAAGTTCCCATCATCCTTTCTCATTAAGAACCTATTGTTGGAGAGAACATCTTATTCAAATCACTAAGATTCTAAAGGAGAAACAAATAAAAAATTGTGCATCATTATAATTTGGTTGACTTTGGTTGTCGCATCCCCCTTCTTATTGGTGCTTGTTTGTGTTGTCTTCATTTGATAGGTGCCACATTGTATGTGGAGTTGCTTCAAATCTATAGGTTCATCTCCTAGGGGCAAGTCCTTCTTCATCTCATCTCTTAATCCTTTGTTCGAATCCACCATGTCTTCCTACGATTTCCATCCCCACGAGGACTCTCTTCCCCAAGTACTCCTGGAAGACCCGTCTAGGCTCATGCCACTTCGTTCTGGAGAAGGGTCCGACCCTCTTCCATCTTCTACTGCCATATAGGGTGGCCAACCCTCTCTTTCGAATTCTTCCATCAATAATCCCGCAAATCACATTCTTCAAATGATGGCCCAATTGGATCCGGCCCAACTTCAGGCCCTCTATCAGACCTTGCAGGGGTCAATCGCCCCATCCTTCACTACTTCACAAGGCCCATCTGCTACCTCCATCTCCCAATCTAGGGTCGATGGGCCCATGGCTCCTTCTGATCCTATTGATCTTACCCCAGTCCAACCCAGGGTCTTTCGCTTTTCCCATCTAGAGGCGGGTCAGTCCTCTGGTTCGGCCCATCAAGTCCTGGATAAAGGGAAGACCGTTCTTCCCTCATCTACCCAGATTGATCCCTATAGGTCCATTCTCTCGGCGCCCCAAGTCCTTGTGGGCCCGGTCGATTTTGTTCGCCCTCAGCAGGGGGCGGCCCATGCTTATGCCAATTCAGGTCATCCATCAGCCCAATATCCTTCTTATGGGCCTCCCCTTTCTTCCGTCTATCCTTCTGCTCCTCGCCTCCACACCTTTTACTCCACATACTCCATCTCGAGAGTAGGAGCTCTTTGATAAGTGGGCTGCCATGCAGCAACAACTCAACTTTCTTTAGAAGCGGGTCGGCCCACAGTCTTTGGCAGATGTTCCCGTTCCTAGCTTTCACAATATCTGGTTCCCTCCTCAATCCGAGCTCCCCACATATCGCAAGTATGACGGGAGCAGCAATCCATACATTCATGTGAGGGATTTCATGTATGAATCGACGCAATTCCAACACAATGATCGCCTCATGGCATATCTGTTCCGCCGATCACTGGATGGAGTCCCGTTGGAGTGGTTTTATGCTTTGCCACTGGAAGATGCTGAGAGCTTCAAAGTTGTCAAGGAGAAATTTATTTAGAGGTTCCAAGACCAGGTCAGCCCGGAATATTCTTTCACAAATCTGGTAGCCGAGAAAATGAAGGCCGATGAGGACTTCGCTACTTATGCTGACAGATGGAGACAGATGGTTGCTCGTGTGCCCGGTCATATTTTGGAGGAAGAAAAGGTCAAGTTGCTCATCTCTAATGCTACACCTACCTTCCGAAATATTCTGGCAATGAATGATATTTCTAATATGCACTAATTATACATCTGGGTGAGGTTTATCCAAACCCAGTTTAAGGACTCCCCCATACACTCTCTCTTTGAGGCCCAAAAGTCCAAACACAATAGGAAGTCTCAGGGGCCTATCACCGAAGGAGTCCAAACCAATGAGCAAGTGCAAGCCGTTGCATTTCCAATCCGCTCCACACCGCTTTCCACAATCCTCACGTAACCCCCAGTTCTCCCCTCCACAAAACGCCCAGCCTGCCTTCCCCGCTCCGCAAAATACCTTCCCCACTCCTCAACAGCCGCAACAACCCCCACAATACCGCAATGTCCCTCCACCTAACAGCTACACACCCAAACGCCCGGCTCCAAAGAGGGCGCAGTACCCTCCTTTGCCAGAGTCCCTCCCGAACATTTTCTCGGCTCTCATGTCCGTTGGTGCACTTCAACTTCCTCCGGAATGGCCTAGTTAGAACTCGACCGTTGATCAGTCCAGATATTGTATGTTCCATCGACAGCTCAGACACATGATCGAAACTTGTTAACAGTTCAAGGACTTTGTCTATGATCTACATGAAGGGCAGCACATAGATTGGGAAGAAATGCACAAAGTTATCACCGAGATAAAAGAAAAGGGAAGGCAAGCGCCAAGGCAGCAAGTGCAATAGTAAGCACCGCAGCCACAGCCACAGCCACAGCAGTAGTAGCCTACGCAGGATTTGGGGATCCATCAAAACCCCATGCCAAATCATCCACCCGCTCCACAGCCTCAACCGCCAGCACCAGCTCAGGTTAACCTTGTTCAGCGCCCGGCTCCCAATGCCGGGTGGTCTTATGATGATGGATCTTCTGTCCAACGGCTCATGGCTCTCCACCATACCTACCGCAATCCTCCTACACCCGTTCTCCTCTCACCGAACCTTCAAAACACCAATTTTACACCACCCGCGTCTGCTGTTCTCCATAAACCCCTCATCCTTCTGTACACTTCCCCCATTGTTTCGCCTATCTTCATTCCCCCGCAGGCTCACGTTCCGCCTATCCTTGTTTCCCCGCAAGTGCCCACACCCCCTGTCATTGTTTCACCACCATCTAATCCCTCACCAGTCATCCTCACAGCAGGGCCCATCACCACCACCACTACTCCTATTTTCCCCATTATCTCCACTACGCCTACCCCTACACTACTTATCCATCCCCTCGGGCCCATTAAGCCGTCCACTGTGAGCCCATCTAATTCCGTGCCGACCCAAAATCGTGCCCTACGGAGCGGGCGTTTGTTCCATCTGAACTATCCTACCACTGGTGCATCTGCACCCAATCCCCAATCCTCACAACAGGCTACTGATCTGGAGGAGACAGACCCGCTATCAGGTACTCAATACGATCTGCTACATCATCTAGACAGGTTGCCCGCCAAAATTTCAGTTCTGGAATTGATTAAGCGGTCTAAGCTCCACCAAGATGCACTGCGGGATTTTTTGCAGAAGGTCATGGTTAGTGAAGATATGGCAGTGGACGGTTTGCCAACTGCTCTGGCTACAATCTCTAAGGGGACAACTATCACATTTTCAGAGACCGAGCTAGCACCACCTGCGGCTCGTCAGATGCCGCTATGCATTTCTATCATTTTGAACCAAGTAAGCATAGACGCGGCATTGGTAGATACTGGGGCTTCTATCAACGTCTGTCCTCTCAGCACTTTAAGAGCTTGTAATATTTCAGAAGAGTTATTAAGACCTACCCCGACTACTATTGTAGCATATGACAATTCAAGAAGGTCGTGTCACGGGGTGGTCATCATTCAAGCTGAACTTGGGCCGCTTACAACGGCTGTTGAATTTTATGTGCTCGACATCGACCCCATGTTCAAAGCTATTTTGGGTCGACCGTGAATTAATAACCTCAATGCCGTACCTTCCACTACTCATCAATGCCTCAAATTCCCTTTCCAAGAGAGGGTGATCAAGGTCAAAAGCATTTCCACAGTTCAGTCAGTCGAGGCTATTTCAGACAAAATACTGCCAACACTCTGGCCCAGTAATCGGCCTATTATCTTAGTACTGGACCTCAACTTTCCCTAGGCCTATACACCACGCAGGCCAGCCGTCGCACAGGTGGATGTCAGAATAAAGCCCCAGATAAGGGACTCTAAAGGCTAGAAGATCATATTGAGGCTAGGCTATCAGCCGGGCAGAGGTCTTGGTGCCCAGCTACAGGGACGGACCAAGCCGGTTCCCAGGGGCAGAAAAATGAGTAGGAGGGGCCTCTGTTATCAAGAGTCCTCATTATCAGTTATGGGAGACTCGGGGCCATTAACTTGGGATTACCGCCAGCACTTTGTCAAGGGCCCTCTCCAGTCGGGTACTTTGAAGATGCCATCGAAACAGCCTGAAGAAGATACAGCTTGTACAGTTGCCGGCCCAGCATTGTCACCTAGGGGGCCCGTAGATGACATGGAAGATTTCAGTGAAACCTTTGCTAGGATGTTCTATGAAGAGGACCGTTCAAGAAACCAGGAGGTTCGGCTGATACAGTACACATCAGGAAAGTCAGTTTACCATCCGCAGGAAGGGGGGAGCTCACCCATCATTTTCACTTGGTCTCCTCCCGTTTGATGTCTCTTTTCCAAAAGCTAGAGTTTTTACCCCGATCACCTCCCATTATGATTGATCCTTTGCGGATAGAAATGCCGACTGAATTTTTGATTGTGACTTGTCCGTGTGGGCGTTGCCCACCAATTGATCTCTCGAGTATGTGGTTTTCCTCTTCTGATCTCTTCTTCGACATCTTCTGTCCATCCATCTACCCTCTCGCACTTCCTCCTCCTCCTTCCCCCTCCTCTTCATCGTGTTGCATGCTCTCCACTGATCTCCAAGAAGGAAAAAAATGCCCATTTTGAAACGAAGATTTTAGTGAAAGATTATGCTGTGTTCCGTCTGTCCTCCTCCCAGGGGCATGAGGCCCCTGCTTCCCTTCCATTAGGCTTCCTTTCTCCTAGGTTACGTTTAGGGTCTGTCGAGTCTAGGGAAGTAGGGTCTGTTAGGTCTAGAGAAGTAGGGTCTTGTTCTAGTGCATCCAACCCTTCCTCCGCGTCTGAGCTACGCCCGCCGATGCCTCATTTCAAATCTGTTCCCAATAAGTTCTTGCAGGATCTAGCTTAGCGATGTCATGCTCTTCTCAAATGTCCGGAGTTCGTCGAAACGGAAATTGTGTTAGAATAAGATGAGGAACAAGACAAATCTTGTGTGGAGCAATGACAGATTAGGTGCCAATGAGATCATGGATGAAAAAGACCCGGTCGATCTTAAGGACGGTGATATAGATGACACTGCCGACTTGTATGCACAAGGTTTGAAGAGGTTCGATGAGCCATCGTCGACAGTGGATGAACCTACAAAGGAAGTTAATTTGGGAACTGACGAGATCCCAGGCCTATCTTTATTTCTACTAATCTCCCTCCTAAGGTTGAAGAGGAGTTGATCAAGGTTTTGAGGGAGTTCAGCAATTCTTTTACCTGGTCATATGAGGACATGCTAGGTCTTGACCCCTCTTTGGTAGAACATCAGCTTATGCTTAAGCCAGGGGCAACGCTCGTAAAGCAAAAACTAAAAAGATTACACCCCAACATGGCCTTGAGGATGAAAGAAGAGGTCGATAAATTACATAAGGCCAGATTTATTCAGGTCGTTTTATATCCTCAGTGGCTGACAAATATAGTCCTGGTTATCAAGAAGGATGGAAAGGTGCGAATTTGCATTGATTTCAGGGATTTGAATAAGACATGTTCCAAAGATGATTTTCCACTACCTCATATAGATGTGTTGGTGGATAACACAACCGGGTATGAAGCTCTCTCATTCATGGATAGTTATTCTAGTTATAACCAAATCCATCTAGCTCTGGAAGATCAAGAGAAAACCTCGTTCACCAAGCCCTGGGGCACTTACTACTATGTGGTTATGCCGTTTGATCTGAAGAATGCGGGTGCCACGTACTAACAGGCGATGATGGCAATATTCACGATATGATGCATGTCTATATGAAAGTTTACGTGGATGATATTTTGGTGAAATCGAGGTCGAAAGAAGAGCACCCCGCCATTTTGGACAAGGTATTACAAAGGGTTAGGGAGTTTAAGCTGAAGATGAATCTCCAGAAATGTGTATTTGGAGTGTCTTCAGGAAAGTTGCTAGGTTTCATAGTTAGCAATCAGGGGATTCAAATTGATCCTAATAAAGCTAAGGCCGTCATGGATATGCCACCGCCTAAGAACATCATAGAACTCCGAGGATTGATTGGACGCTTGCAGTTTATTAGAAGATTCATATCCCGTTTTATGAACTGTTAAAGGCCAACATTCTCAGAGGTGCCGCCCGTTTTATGAACTGTTAAAGGCCGGGGTCAAATTTGAGTGGAATGAAGATTATCAAAAGGCCTACGAAGATTTAAAAGCTTATTTGTCTAATCTTCCAGTTTTGCATCCTCCTATCCTTGGGAAACCCTTAATCCTATACATTTTTGTCATTGAAGACTCCCTAGGAGCTGTCCTGGCACAAGTAGATGATGAAGGCAAAGAGCGGGTAGCTTATTACCTCTCTAGGTTGTTTAACCCGACAGAAGCCAAGTATACTGTCATGGAGAAAACTTGTGCCGCATTAGTTTTGGTAGCTCAGAAACTAAAGCACTATTTCCTAGCCCACCAGGTTAGGTTGATCTCTAGAATGGACCCGATCTGCTATCTCCTAGAAAAATCTATCCTTTCTAGTAGGTTAGCTCGCTAGCAGAGCTTCCTCTCTCAGTTTGATATCACATTCGTCGTCCAGATGGCAATCAAAGGATATGCCATCGCTGAGCATCTAGCCCATCTTCCTATTCCCTGCACTGACTCTATTCAGGAAGAGTTCCCTGATGAGCATCTTGTTGTTCTTACCCACCATCCCTTCTGGTCTCTACACTTTGATAGTGCACTCAACTCTCAAGGCCGAGGGATTGGTGCCGTTCTCCTCACTCGGAAGGGGTGACGATTCCCTTTGCATATCAGTTCCGCTTTCCTGCTACCAACAACATTGAAGTGTACGAAGCTCTCCGAGCCGGATTAAAGCACGCTTAATTCTTAGGCACGTGTTATTTAAACATCATAGAAGACTCTCAGCGTATTCTGCGCCAAGTTCTGTCCACTTATCGCACTCGTGACCCGAAGGTCAAGCCATATCAAGATTTGGTCACTCAATTGGCTAGGCAATTTCATAAATTGATCTACATCCATACTCCTCGGTCTCAGAATATCCTCGCCGATGCTCTAGCATCGCTTGCTTCCTCTCTATCTTTTCCTCTCAGTCGGAGTACTGAGACTATCCTCGTCCAGAGATTGGACGCCCCTTCTCTTCAGGATCCTTGGTTTCATAACCTTAGGAAGACTGTAGAAGTGAAGGCTGAGAAGAAAGATTTAAAGGAAGTTTCTTTAATAGAGTTAGAAGAGATCTTGGAAGAAGAAGAGTTGCCGTGGTATCATGAAATTGAGCTGTATTACAAGGGTGGATCATTCCCAGAAGGGGCAAATGTAGAACAGCGTAAGGCTATTAGAAGAGCCGCCTTGAGGTATACTATCATAGCTGGAGAATTGTACAGGCGCGGTCCCAATGGAATGCTCATGAGGTGTCTAGATGATGATGAAGCTTGAAAGGTGGCTGAAGCAGCCCATGCAGGCGAGTGTGGAGGTCATGTCAATGGTCAGGCTCTAGCGAAGAAGATCCTTAGGTAGGGTTATTATTGGCCCACTCTAGAGAAGGATTGCTCCCTCTATGTCCGGAGGTGTCTTAAATACCAACTCCATGCTGATAAAATTCATGCTCCTGCTACATCTCTTCATCCTCTCTCTGCTCCTTGGCCATTCTCTATGTGGGCTTTCGACATTGTAGGCCCACAGGGTGATCCCAATTCTCAGACCAAGTAAAAATCTTTCATTCTTACCGCCACTGAGTACTTCACCGAATGGGCCGAAGCGGAAGCATACGCAGAGATCAAAGCTACCACGGTATGCCGCTTCATCCTAAAGAACATCATCTCACGGTTCGGAGTACCAAGCAGCATCGTCACCGACAATAGGCCCCAATTCGTCTTACAAGAGCTCTAGGATCTCTGTAAGAAGTTCAATATTACATTGCATCATCCATCTCCATATTATCCTCAAGGCAACGGTCAAGTAGAGGCCACTAAAAAAACCCTTCTTAAAGTCATAAAGTAAACATACGAATCTCATAAATTTGCTGATTGGCCTGAGCGATTAGTGGAAGCTCTATGGGCTTATCGTACCTCCGTCCGTACTCCTACGGGGCAAACCCCCTACACTCTCACTTATGGCACGGTGGCGGTACTCCCATACGAGATCTTGATCCCTTCTCTAAGGGTGCAGCTTGATAAGAAACTTAATCTCAACGAGCGTCGAGAGGCGTTGCTGGTCCAGCTTGAACTCTTAGATGAGAAGAGGATGAATGCGGCCGATCATGTGTCTGTTTACCAAAATAGAGTTTCACGTTATTTTCAAAAGAAGGTAATCTAGAATACATTCCAAATAGGTGATATGATTTTGAAACGTAAATTTATCAGGTCTGGAGGTCCTAGGTCTAAATTGCAACCTAACTAGGAAGGGCCACTCATCGTTAAAGAGGCTTATCCAGGGAATGCATATCGTCTAATCAACGCGGAAGGCGAGGAGGTTATCTCACGCTTGGAATGGGTTGTATCTTAAGCGCTTTTACCCTTAGAGTCAAACTGGTAACAGCCCGGTAGCGAGGCGTCTTTCACCTCGATCATGAAAGAGGACCTCAAGCATGGCAATCACACACTACACAGCAATTCTGGTCAAGTTTCTTTCTACTATTTGACACCGTCTCTCCTTTGGCCATGCTTAGGGGAAGTGAAAGTCCCTACTTTTCTCTCTTCGGCCAGGTGTAGGGGCAAGGGGTGAATAAGGGGGAGATGACCAACCTAGACACCATAACGAGAGGAGGTCTCAAATAGGGGCAGTTTATTATGACCTGATTCCACAAAAGAGAAAAAAGAGAAAAAGAGAAAATCAGATCAATCAAAGAAAAGGAGCATGTATCAAGGCAAAAGCCAACATGTCTATCAAAAGCATAAAGTACATTATGAAATTGCTTCAAAGAAGGATAAGATATTGAACTAGGCATGGCAAGAGTGACAGTACAGTTTCCTACGGGACGTTCTAAGCCCGGCCGTATGCATGCCTAGAGTGGAGAAAGGTTCAATGATGGACATAAAGTCCCAACGCAACAGACTGAATCTCCAACCGGGTCATCATGGGAGGAATTCGAGCCCTAAAACTTCTATCCTTACGCTACACTTACCTCCAACTACTCTACTCCCTTCTTCGAAAGGCTAAAACATACCCAGGGTATGGCCTTAGGAGAGGCACCGTTATTAGGGATATCAACGGGTCGCATACAGTTCGGATAGTAGACTATCTGTTTCCTTATCCGATAAGAAATAACTGTATCCATTTGCTGTTCATTAAGAATTCAAAAAATGGTGTATCCGAACTCATTATCTAGTATCCGAAACTACGGTTAACGAGCGGTTAGCGGATAGTTATCGATAATAAGAGTACATAAAATACTAAAATTTAATATAAATTTTAACTTGATTTGAATAAAATTTAAATTAAAAAGAACAATCTATATGATAAACAAATGTATTTGAATTTAGTTTCTATATCATCATCACTCCTGAACCAACATAGAATGAAATTAAACATACAAAAATATGCAATATTACAATATCTCAATGACAATGCCAAGAAGAAACATATAAAGTGAAAATAAAAAAATAAACTAGCTGTTTTAGACTTTGATCTCTGTCACCCTCTCATTCTTTGCGTACCTTGCATGAAAAAATATATATTAAACTGAGACTCTAAAAACATATAAAAAATTTTTGTAACGTAGAAATACTTTACCATGATTAAAGTAGAAATGACTTGAATTATGCATCCATCTCATCTTCAACGTACTTTTCTTCGATACACTCAATTATTTGAGTCAAATCCAAATTTGAACATAAAGTATCAAGTCTATCCACTATTTAAAAATACAAAATAAATTATATCAACATTAACAAATAATCAATATATATCAAGATAAAATAAAAGAATAAAGAAACATAAAACATGTAATTAAAAGAATAAATGAATCACCTTCCATGGAATCTCTTAACCAATATTGTGTGCATAATAAAACTTGGACAGTTTTGGAATCTAGACGGCTTCGATATTCATTAATCACCCTTCCTCTTATAGTAAAAGTACTCTCTGAAGTAACTGTAGTTACTGGAATAGCTAAAATATCACGTGCCATCAAAGATAGAATGTGATTCCAACCTGCCACGCTCGATCCGGCGCTGGCTATTTTTGGAACCACTCCATAAATGTAGAGAACGGCTGGTGTCAGCCACTTGGTACGCAACTGCGCATGAGAAGCCTTTTCGAAGCTAATCCTCACCAATCCATATATATACTCTTTACTTAATTATGCCATGTGATGCATGCTCCCTGTAGAGGAAACAACTAGACATCATGCAAGTGGGTGGGACACCAATCCATATATATATTATTTACTTAATTACTTAATTATGCCACTATTAATTTGTTGCTGAAAAGCATTCATATTATTAACTCATTAATTAACATGACTCAGACGCTAAGCAAAATAAGTAGTTAACTTTTAAATATATGTAAGAAAAGAGATGATCAGACGACAGGATGATTCATACAAACAACGATCACAAGCACACCCAGTAGTGGTGAACGAGCAATCTGTCTGATCTGCGCAAGTTTGCAAACCAATAATATACTTCATGACAACTCAAGGGGAAAATTATGAGAAGAGAACCAGTTTGTCCGTCCTCCACACAGAGGTAGTGCATGCCCAATTTCACAGCTCACAGATGACAGCCGATAAGAAAGAAGGTCGATTATTACAACTTTATAATACTGATTCATGAACTGGGGTTGGGGGGGAGCCGTGGTAATCCCTGCCTATTGGTGAGCAAGGTTACCCATATAGCATGCAGATCAACATCCAACTCGATCGAGTTTATCTGAGTGGGAGGAGATTACGTACGTACCCCTAGCATCCATGATCCATCCAAATTAACTTAGAAGGAGCCACTGTGAGTCTGTGAGGGGGAGAGAGCACCGACGCACCGCACGCGAGGGGGAGAGAGGGAGAGCCACTGCAGAGAGGGAGAGCCATCGCGAGGGGTAGATGTCGATGGGGAGAGAGGGAGAGCCATCGCGAGGGCGCGAGGGGGGGAGAGCATCGCCACCGCGAGGGGGAGAGAACCACCGGCTGCCGCACCTGCGCACCACACTCCGTGGCCTCCGCCCCCTGCTGTTATCCTACTGCCACCTGCCACACTGCCGCCGCTGCCGTTGGGTGGGAAGTGGGAACTGGGAAGGGAAAGCCCTGCGGCTTGCAGGAATTGGGGAAAGTCGTGAGAATGTGAGGATCTACGAAGACATGCCAAAGTGCCAATTGCCAAACTTGCTATTAGGGTATTCTTTGAATCTCTAGCGTTAAATTTAGATATGCTCATCTAAGATATAATATTAATAATATATATTTTATATTATTTAACGATAATGGGCGGATACAGATTCGGAATGAAGTATATCCGTTTCCGTATCCGCTATGAAATCGGATGTATCCGTATCCGTTAAGTTATCGGAAAAAAAATATACCAGTTTGATGTTCGTTAAGTTAACGAAACGGATGATTAACGGGTTATTGGTTACCATTGGCATCCCTAACCGTTATATGAATAGGGTCGTCTTGGTTAGGAATTGTCATCCTTAAACCCACACCAACCTCGGGGAATTCTTAGTGGAATAGGCAAGACCCTCATTGCCGGGGCGGAACTAGTATCAAAAATCTAAAACAAATCAGATATTACAAAAATCTAAAAAAAAATTAGATATTCCAAAATCTAAAAAAATCAGATATTACAAAAATATAAAAAAATCAGATATTTCAAAATCCAAAAAAATCAGATATTGTAAAAATCTAAAAAAAATCAGATATTTCAAAATCTAAAAAAAATCAAATACTTTAAAAATCCAAACAAATATATTCATACCATCCTCTGCATTTCATAGCATGCATTGCATTTATTCACATTGTATCTTTGCCTATTTAATCAGGCTCCACCCCTTGACCAAATATCAAAAATTGGTTATCTCTAACTTGCTGCAGGCAAGGGGTTGGGTCTAAGAACGGATCTAACTTGTTTTATTATTTTAGTATGCGCAGGAACAGGTTGCAATGCCCAAGAACTCACAAGTTTTTTGTTGTTCTCTTTCCCTTGCGGTCTTCTGTTAGACCATTAAGAACTCTCTAGCGGTCAAGGGGTGACCGTTACCCTCACTCGAGAACCAAAACTCTCATGTTTCTCTGTCCCTTCCCCCTGGCGGTCTTTCGATAGACCGTTAGGATCCTTCTAGCGGTCTAATGGCGACCGCATGCCTCACTCGAGGGTCAAAAACACACAATTTTCATGTGCCTCTTCTCCTTGCGGTCTGTCGCCAGACCGTTAGGCGGTCCTGGCGGTCCTTTGGTGGACCCTTTTTTTATATAAATAGAGAACTCAGCTCCATCTGATTATTCATGCCGAAAGGGAACAATTTCACAAACAATGGTCCAATTAATCCTTCTATTTCATTCACTCAAGGGTCATGATACATCATTCTCTTAATAAAATAAAATACATGATCATGGAACTCATGCTACATTCAATTTCTCGTCCGCATGGGACCAGATCTTGCATAGTGCCTTCACGTAAGCTCGGTAATCCTCCTCATTCTCTATTACTTCCACCTGCAGGGTACAGATTCGGCTGATCTCCCACATGGTCAGGGCACTCCAGACTATCTGCTCATCCTCCTCGGTCCATTTTCCTAGCTTGAAGGGGAGGGAAGTGAGATAGTGCTGGAACCATAGTGCGAGGAAGTCTAACTTATAAATAGCACCGGTGGGGGTTGTAGAGCGCCAAGGTTGTGTTTCTCACTAGCTGGAGATCCAGGCCCAGTTGTCGGGGTAATCTGAGAGTAGTGCCTTGAAGAGCTCGTGGTCTCATTATGAATTTGTCAATTGACAAGGTGTTGAGGAAGAGGTGACAATCATCCCTTGTCTTCTTATCTGCGGTCCGGCATTCAACCTGTTGAGAAAACCCGGATGCCCCTCCAATGAAGTAGAGTGGTCCCCAAATATGCGGCTAGCTGAGGGCACATCTTCCTTGGGTAGAAATTTCAGCCTAACACCCATCCAACATTCTAAGATAATCATAGACCCAAAGAGGGGACCCCCAAGAGAAGCTGAGCTAAGACCTTCATAAAGGAAAGAAAGGATGACTTGAGAGATGGATAAACCCCGCCATTGTAACACCCGGTAATTTTAGGAAGAAAATATTCATGAGGAAAGATAATATACACATGATGATAGCTACATATTCCTCTAAATAGTTAATGATATTGAATAAATAAGAATTTGGGTGTATTGTTCTTAGAATAAAATGGCAAGTTAATATTCCCTTTTTTGGAATGGAAGTAAATACTTTTCCTAGGATAGAACCTACCTCTGATACCCAGGACAACGACTAATAAAGTAATTAAAGCAAATGAAACCATGAGGAATAAAATCCCCATGTGAAGTACTACCTTAAGCAAACTCTTAATCGGTGAAGACCCTAGTATATATCATGACCCACCTACAATATAGGCTATAGGAAACATGCCTTAGCTTGAGACCAATGGGCCTTACATGCATACATATAATGACCAATGTGTCTAGTTATATATGTCCTTAAACACTAAGCTCCAGCTCACATGATAAAACCCTAGAATAACTACATGGTTTATATTAACTAAATAGATCTTCGCATATATATATATGGCTTGGTTTTGATAATGGCTAAACACTATAAGTCATTAATGTTTGAGTCATTTGACATTCATGGTTTTGATAATGGCTTGGTTTTGATAATGGCTAAACACTATAAGTCATTAATGTTTCCCACTCTCATATGACTGAAATACTTGATGATTTTTCATGACAGATAAGCCAAAGAATGGAGTGGAGATGGCAAAAGTGAAAGCCCAAGGATCGCGTCTAATTCAAGATGAAAATCCCTTCTACAAGCAAGGGTCGACACTTCACATAGCCACGGGGCCGTGCACACTTGGTTTCATGCCCAAAGGTCTAAAGAGTTTGATGCCACAGACTGGAATGGACTGCAAACATGTTTAATGGGTTTTGGATGCATTTCGTGAAGCCTAAATCATAGCAGAGAATTTTTGATCGACCGGCTTCAGTGAGGCGGTCGACCGGTGAAGACTTCAACCTATTTTTGGAGTAGCAGAGGATCACCGGTCGACCGGTGATGATTGGCCGGTCGACCGGACCAAACACAAATGCTGTTTTGGCAAAATTGCAGAGGAACCGGTCGACCGGTCCCATAGGGGCGGTCGACCGGACCAAAAATGTTTCTGTTTGCATTTAGCCGGTCGACCGGCCACCAACTTCCGGTCGACTGGCCGCCCCGATGCAACAACTTTTGACTTTATTTTCCACCTCGTGGGCAGCCCCTCTTCTTGGATTTGTTTAATCCTAAAGTCACCCAATCTCCCATGGATTGTGGATCTGGTCTGGGAGGTGTCTATGGACCATTCAAAAGATATAAAACCAACACAAGAGGATTAGAAACCCTAATGGAATCCAAGGCATCAAGAGGGAACAAGAGAGGCTAAAGAGGAGGTTGGAAGAAGAGGTATTGTAGCCGTGAACAGTACTCCGAGCAGAAGTTCTTCATCCATTCCAAGGTGATTCAAGGTTATATCTCAAGCAAGCAACCTCCAAGGAAGTTAGAAGCAAGCAAGGTTCTCAAGGGTGATCAAAGCTACATCCATAGTCTTCTTCATCAACTAGAGGAGATCCAAGGAAGATCATTTCACAAGGAAGAAGAAGCCATTGTTGCTAAATCAAGAGGAGAGCTTTGTGAAGAAGAAAGAAGTATCTGTTGGTGATCTACATCGATTGAAGAATCAGATTCAAGCTCCAGCAATCTCAGACAAGATCTTTTCTCCTTGAGCATATCTCCATATCTTGTTTGAGCATTTTCATCTTGTTCTCTTTTCACTTTGTTTAAACTATTGAAATGAAGATTCGTCCCTACCGGTGGTTAGTAGGAAGGCAATCAGAAGTTCTCCGATCTGCGGTGTTGACGTCCCTACCGGTGGTTAGTAGGAAGGCAATCAGAGGTTTTTCCGATCTGCGGTTTGGTGCGTTGCACTAGTGAATCCTCACCGGGTTTGGTGAGGGGTGGACGTAGGACTGGAGATTCAGTCCGAACCACCTTAAAATCCTTTGCATTGTGATTTGCTTGTGCGATTGCTTTGTGCTAGATGCATGCTTAGGTTTAATCTTTATATTACTTATTCATCTTGCTAAGCAAATCGTTGTATGCTACGCTAAGCTAATTATATTCCACTGCAATTCTTTTTATCTAGCTTTAAAGAGGGGTGTTCTGTAAAAAGAGAGGCAGATCTATTCACCCCTCCCCTCTAGATCCGCATCCACTACTCAAAAAGTGGTATCAGAGCCTAATCTCTCATTATGGGGTCCAACGACCTTGAGGGAAATGGTGGATTAACGTCCAAGGGTTTTTTACCTGAAGGATATTCTGTGAATAGACCTCCTTATTTCACTGGAACTAATTATCCTTATTGGAAACATCGCATGCAGGTGTTCATTCGCGCCCAAGACTACGAACTTTGGCGAGTGATCAGTAAAGGTCCGTATGAGCTTACGGATGATGAGGACTTGTGGACCAAAGAACAAATAAGAAAATCTACTATCAACTGGAGTGCTAAACACATCATGCAATGCTCACTCCATCTAGTAGAATTCTCAAGAGTGACTACCTGCACAACTGCAAAACAAATGTGGGACAAGTTAGAGGTAATTTATGAAGGAACCTCTCAGGTACGAGAAACAAAAGCCAACATTTTAGTTTCTGAATATGAAATGTTCAGGATGAGGCCTGATGAGTCAATTCAAGACATGTATGCTCGCTTAACTGTGCTCACTAATAGTCTAACAGATTTGGGAAAGAAATATTCAAAACAGGAAATTGTGAGGAAGATTGTCATATCACTGACTCCCGCATGACACACGAAGGCTACCACAGTTGAAGAATCGAGATATCTCGCAACTACTAAGGTAGATGAACTCATTGGGTCATTGATGACCTATGAGATCAACCTTAAGAACAAAGAGGTTGAAGTGCCTAAGAAAAAGTCTCTAGCTCTTAAAGTATGACCTAGCGGCCAAAGCACTTCTGATGAAGGTGAGGCTTCTGCAAGTGAGCGAGATGAGGATGATGTAGCCATGCTCACACGTAAGTTCAAAAAATTTCTGAGAAAGGAAGGTAAGAGCTTCATGAGAGGAAGGTCACAGGTAAGAAAATATTTCAAATCTAATTCTGAAAACTTTAAGAAAGCTGAGAAGATCATTTGTTATTCTTGCAACAAACCAGGGCATTTCAAGATTGAATGTCCTGAAAAATTTGAAAAAGCTGACAAATGGAATGGCAAGAAGAAGAACAAGGCCATGGTGTCCACATGGAGTGACGAGGAAGAAAGTGATGGTGGATCTAGCTCCTCGGATAAGGAAAAAGAAGATCTTTGTCTCATGGTCAGAGGTGACGAAGAAACTGAGGTAAACTCTCCATTTGAAAATTACACAATTGATGATTGGGAGGAAGCATATATACAGCTCATGGAAAAATATGACATGTACAAGAAGGTGAATAAATCATTGAAAAGGAAAATTAACTTACTTGTGCATGATCATGATATGAATGATAAGACTGCTTCACTTGAAACTGAAATTGAAGATCTTAAGAAAATGATTGAGGATTTGGAAGAGGGAAGAAAAGAAATGGTTGACTTGGAAACTGAAAATGAAGACTTAAGAAATGAGATTGATAGCATGAAGCTAAAAATGCAAAGTTATGAAAAGGACAGTAAATTGAGCAATGAGAAGTATGAAGCTGTCAAACAAGTTAACACTCAACTTCTTCAAAATATTGAAAATCTACAAAAAGAGTTGAAAGATAAACAACAATCATTAGAAAAGTTTGTAGATGAAAGATAAAACCTAGATGCATTGCTAGGTACCAGAATGAACTTCAACAAGGAAGGTTGGGTTTTGAACCTACAAATAAAAGGTCAATGGGGTTAAAAACTATCACATTTGTTTCCTCTTCTGATGCATCTACTTCAAACACAACACCCACACAAAATCAGCAAAAATAAAAGGAGAAAGAGAAAGAAAAGATTGAAGAGGAAGCCACTAAAATTCTCAAAAAGATTGTCCAAAAGCCTAAGAAAGGTCAACCTTCCCAGCAGCACAGGTCAACACTTCATTGGCCATTACCTGCTCGGCCTTCCAGATGTCACTATAACTAGGTTGCACATTCATATAGGCCAACACCACCCTGCTTTTGGGGAAATTGTGATTCTTGTATTCACCAACCCTAAAAGTTTCAATCTCCTAAGTGGCAAAACAATCACTTTCAACCCAAAACCAACCAACGGCCTCAATTGTTTAAGAAGCAAACTTCCTCAAACTTCCACAAATTCCAACAAAGAGCCTCCAAACAGAAAATGAATGTCAAAGTTGAAAAGAACAACCAAATCCCTGCACTAAGCAAAGAAAACATGAATACAAGGCAGGTTTGGATTCCAAAAGAAATGGTATCATCTTTTGAAAATCTGAAGAAGTTGGTGGGACCCAAGTTTTGTTGGGTTTCAAATCCCATTGCTTAATTCATTGTGTAGGAGTGTCTTGCAGCCATGCATAACTGGTGGTACCTTGATAGTGGCTGTTCAAGACACATGACTGGAGATAAATCAAAATTTTGTCTCTTGGAGGAAAAGGAAGGAGGATACGTCATATTTGGAGGGAACAACAAGGAAAAAATCATTAGAACAGGTAATGTAGGTAAGAACCTCTCCAACTCCATTAGAAATGTGCTGTTAGTTGAAGGTTTAAAATACAATTTACTCAGCATAAGTCAATTATGTGATAAAGGTCATAAAGTGTTGTTTGACTCTCATGAATGTAGAATCCTTGAACCAAAATCTGACAAGGTAAAATTTTCTGGAAAAAGGGTCAACAATGTTTACATGATTGACTTAGATGATCCTGCTCACATAAATCTTTGTCTTGCTGCACCAAAATCTGAGCTTGCATGGTTATGGCATCGTAGACTAGGACATGTTATCTACATTGTCTTACATAAATTGTTAAAGCATTCAATGGTGAAAGGGTTGCCTGAACTATCTTTTAAACAAGAAAATAAATTGTGTGATGCATGTGCCCTAGGTATACAAACAAGAAAATCCTTCAATGCTAGATCTGCAAACATGTCATCTAAACCACTTGAGTTGATTCATATGGATTTGTTTGGTCCAACCAGAACAGTTAGTTTAAGTGGTAGAAAATATGGATATGTCTTGGTGGATGATTTCTCTAGGTTCACATGGGTTTTCTTTCTCACACATAAAAATGATATTTTTGATGAGTTTCAGGCACTCTATTTGAAGATAAAGCAAGACAGTGAGTTTAAAATTTCTAAACTTCAATCTGATCATGGTGGTGAATTTGAAAATACTGAATTCTATAATCTTTGCAGGGCTGAAGGTATTTCACATCGGTTTTTATCACCAAGAACCCCTGAGCAAAATGGTGTAGTTGAAAGAAGGAATCGAACACTCATAGAGATGGCAAGGACAATGCTTGCCGAACGGCAACTCCCAAGAAAATTTTGGGCTGAGGCGGTAAACACGGCTTGTTACATTATCAACCGATCTATGGTAAGGTCACACACCAAAAAGACTCCTTATGAGTTGCTGAAAGGTAATAAGCCCTCTCTCTTGCATATGAAAGTGTTTGGGTCTAAATGCTTCATCCATAATAATGACAAAAGAGAATTAGATAAATTCGAGCCCAAGAGTGATGAATGTATATTCCTTGGATATTTTGATAGATCTTGGGCTTATAGAATTTACAACATTAAGAGTCAAACTGTGGAAGAATCACCCCATGTTTCCTTTGATGAATATCATGATGATTCTAAAAATGATAACAATTGCAGGAAAAATGATGAAGACGGGGAATTCCTAAGCATGAAGGAAAGGAATAATCCTCCACAAGAAGAAACAAGAGAAGATGATGACCTAGCTGAATCAAACAATGCAAGGGATCAAGCTCCAGAAGAAGGTAATGATTCTACAGACATTAGAATTCTTAAGGATCATCCTTTAAAAAATACGATTGGTAGCTTGAATGATCCACCCAGAACTAGGTCACATTTCAGAATTGTGGAATAATTAGATCATCTTGCTCTTATCTCCCAAATTGAACCCAAGAATGTTGAAGAAGTCTTAAATGATGAAAACTGGATAAACTCCATACAAGATGAATTAAACCAGTTTGAAAGAAATAAAATTTGACATATTATTCCTAGACCATCATCACAATCTATCATAGGCACTAAATGGGTCTTTAGGAACAAACTCAATGAGGATGGCAAGATAATAAGAAACAAGGCTAGATTGGTGGCTCAAGGGTATAATCAAGAGTTTGGGGTAGACTTTGAGAAATCTTATGCCCCAGTTGCTAGACTTGAGGCCATCAGAATTTTACTTGCCTTTGCATGCTCTCTTAGAATAAAGTTGTATCAAATGGATGTAAAAAGTACTTTCTTAAATGGTTTGATCAAAGAAGAAGTCTATGTTGAGCAGCCCTCTGGCTTTGAGAACTCTAACCATGAAGATTTTGTTTACAAGCTAGACAGGGCGCTTTATGGCTTGAAGCAAGCATCAAGAGCTTGGTATAAGAGACTAAGCTCGTTCCTCATTGACAAAGAGTACACACGATGTAAGGTAGACCAAACACTTTTTACCAAGAAGTAAGGTAAGAACATCTTGATTGTTCAAATTTATGTTGATGATATTATGTTTGGTTCTACTAAATCTAAAATGTGTGAGAAATTTACTAACCTCATGACTAGCGAATTCGAGATGAGCCTAATGGGAGAACTCCAATTTTTTCTCGATTTGCAGGTCAACCAAGGAGAAGATGGGAGCTTCATAAGTCAAGCCAAATACATCAAGGAGTTGCTGAAAAGATTCGACATGTCAAGCTGCAAAATAATTGCAACTCCTATGAGCACCACAACATCACTGGATTCGGATGAAAATGGTAAATTAGTGGATGCTAAAATCTATAGAGGTATGATCGGCTCTTTGCTTTATTTGATTGTATCCCGACCAGATATCTAGTTTAGTGTTCACTCCTGTGCTAGATTTCAAGCTAGTCCTAGAGAATCCCACTTGACTACCGTCAAACGTATCCTTAGATATCTTGTCGGAACTCAAGATTTGGGATTGTGGTATCCGTCATCATGTGATTTATCTCTTGTTTCATATTCTGATGCGGATTACGCTGGATGCAAGATGGATCGCAAGAGTACTAGTGGCTACTACCAGTTTCTGGGAAGGTGTTTAGTTTCTTGGGCTTTCAAGAAACAACACTCGGTTGCCCTCTCAACTGCAAAAGTAGAATATGTTACTGCGGGGAGCTGTGGCACCCAAGTGTTGTGGATTAAACACCAACTCCAAGACTACTTAGTGGATCTTAGTTGTGTCCCGATTCTGTGTGATAACACAAGTGCTATTAACCTTGCAAAAAATCCAGTCCAGCACTCTAGGACCAAGCATATTGAGATTAGGCATCACTTCATTAGAGATGAGGTCTTTAAGAAAAACTTTAAAGTGCATTTTGTTGATACACTCAATCAAATTGCTGACATTTTCACCAAGCCTTTGTGTAATGATAAGTTTACAACACTCAGAAGGGAGCTTGGTCTTTGCAGACCTCAAACTAATAAAAATTGAAATGATGATTTTCTTCAACTTGGTTGTGTGTTTTTAGAGATTGATTTCCATGCATTGTTTAAATGTAATTATGTCATTTTGCATATGGTGTAGCATTGCATGTAGTTGCATAATACAGTTGAATTCATGTTCACAATGCATTGCATGATTTGTGTAGCATCATTCTTGCATGACTATGGTATATTAAATGTTGATGTATGGAAAGGCAGGTTATGCTTGTCTAGAAGCACTCAACATGCGTGAGGTTTCACCTCCGCCAAGTACCATGCGTCACTGTCGCATATAGGCCATATAGTAAGGGGGAGTTGTCTCTTTGAAGCATTCATGCATATGTTTCTTCTTCATTTAGTTACCATTTATAAGTGTACAACCATTGGGCAAGTCATGCATTTCATTTCTACCAACTTCATGAGTGACTAGGTCAACCTCATTTGTCAATCCACTTGCTTGCCAACATAACTCCTTGAATGCATTCACTGTATATCCTTAGGGGGAGTCTTGCTGCTTTTCTTACTCTCTTACAATCTGAACTTCAATGGCTTCCAATTTGAATATGTGATCATGAGATAGACAGAACAATGGCGTAAGATCTTTCTATTATATGAACTGATGCTTATCTATCCAATGAAAATGGTTTAGATTTAATGATTTCCTTGAAGTTCTGATATTTTTTTGAAATCATCTATGTTCTGTGGTGTTAATAGACTTTAACTAGAGATTGTATGTTGTGCCTTGAATGACTATCCTGAAATCTAAAAATTCAAACGTCATTGCAACGTTGGTTGATGATGCTAAAGCTTAGTATTGTTGCTAAACACCTTGATGAGCTGGAATTCCTGAAAATCAATTTGACAGAGCAATGATATTATTGCACGGAGAAATATGCCACGTCTTCAAAACAAGTGATGAATGATATGTCATGATGTGCCCCTGTTATCTCTGTCTTAATTAAATTAGACTCTAGGCAGAGTAATGGCATAATTGTTGAGAAATATATCTCCTCATCAAAGAAATGAGGTCAGATATGTCATGAGGTGACATTGCTATCTCTGTTCAATCTGAAGCATAACAGTCAGTCTTACCGAATACCTAGGAATACTGGCGTCTAAACAACGTGTATTCTTATAGATAGGAGGCATGTACTAGACTCGATTGCTCGTAACATATGAGTCATGTGCCTACAAATGCAAAAGTTCATGAAAAATAATGCTGCAATCATCACATTCCATGCTTTAGTCATACTTGTTTAACCTTAATACTAGTTTGTGCTATTTCTGATGAAGTTATTGAATATGGATGTATAAGAAAAAGGATGGTTACACACTGCCATGATATGCACTTCTGGTTCATTTCTATTAAAACATGGATGTAGCTACTTTTCGAACTCTGTTGATGATCTCAGATTTCATTAGCTTTGAACCATGTATATTGCTCACGGCATGTTTTCGATTTGCATATAATGACTTGCTCTTCACTCCTATTCAGCTCTGATCACTAAGACTTTTGTCAACGACTCTACCTTACCCCTCCTTTTTGATGCTGTCAAAGGGGAAGAATTTTGTGAGTTACCTTTGTGAGTTGTCAAAGGGGGAATATCCTTTGTGATTGTGAGTGTCAAAGGGGGAGAAATCACTTTGTGATCATGCATACATATTGGGAGAAATCTCTTTGTGATCATACATACATATTAGCATTCACATGTTCTGATCATCCATACATTATCAAGCTGCTGCATATGTTACAAATCATCCATGCATAGTATATCCTCATCATGTATCTTGAGCTGCATATTGCACATGTTAACTGCACATGTTATAAAATTTGCCATTCTGAACATTACTGCCAAATAATGACTCACAGTATTGCCATCATCAAAAAGGGGGAGAATGTTGTGCCCCTGTGATCATTTGAGTCATTTGACATTCATGGTTTTGATAATGGCTAAACACTACGAGTCATTAATGTTTCCCACTCTCATATGACTGAAATACTTGATGATTTTTCATGATAGATAAGGCAAAGAATGGAGTGGAGAGGGCAAAAGTGAAAGCCCAAGGATCGCGCCCAATTCAAGATGAAAATCCCTTCTACAAGCAAGAGTCGACACTTCACATAGTCACGGGGCCGTGCACACTTGGTTTCATGCCAAAAGGTCTAAAGAGTTTGATGCCACAGATTGGAATGGACGGCAAACAGGTTTAATGGGTTTCGGATGCATTTCATGAAGCCTAAATCATAGCAGAGAATTTTCGGTCGACCGACTTCAGTGGGGCGGTCGACCGATGAAGACTTCAACCTGTTTTGGGAGTAGCAGAGGATCACCGGTCGACCGGTGATGATTGACCAGTCAACCGGACCAAACACAAATGTTGTTCTGGAAAAATTACAGAGGAACCGGTCGACCGGTCCCATAGGGGCGGTCGACCGGACCAAAAATGTTTCTGTTTGCATTTAGCCGGTCGACCGGTCGCCCCGATGCAACAACTTTTGACTTTGTTTTTCACCTCGTTGGCAGCCCCTCTTCTTGGATTTGTTTAATCCTAAAGTCACCCAATCTCTCATAGATTGTGGATTTGCTCTGGGGGGTGTCTATGGACCATTCAAAAGATATAAAACCAACACAAGAGGATTAGAAACCCTAATGGAATCTAAGACATCAAGAGGGAACAAGAGAGGCTAAGGAGGAGGTTGGAAGAAGAGGTACTGTAGCCGTGAACAGTACTCTGTGCAGAAGTTCTTCATCCATTCCAAGGTGATTCAGGGTTATATCTCAAGCAAGCAACCTCCAAAGAAGCTATAAGTAAGCAAGGTTCTCAAGGGTGATCAAAACTACATCCATAGTCTTCATCATCAACTAGAGGAGATCCAAGGAAGACCATTTCCCAAGGAAGAAGAAGCCAGTGTTACTGAATCAAGAGGAGAGCTTTATGAAGAAGAAAGAAGTCTCTATTGGTGATCTACATCGATTGAAGAATCAGATTCAAACTCCAACAATCTCAGACAAGATCTTTTCCCCTTGAGCATATCTCCATATCTTGTTTGAGGATTCTCATCTTGTTCTCTTTTCACTTTGTTTAAACTATTGAAACAAAGATTCGTCCCTACCGGTGGTTAGTAGGAAGGCAATCGGAAGTTCCCCGATCTGCGGTGTTGACGTCCCTACCGGTGGTTAGTAGGAAGGCAATCGGAGGTTTTTTCGATCTGCGGTTTGGTGCGCTGCACTAGTGAATCCTCATCGGCTTTGGTGAGGGGTGGACATAGGACTGGAGATTCAGTCCGAACCACCTTAGAATCCTTTGCATTGTGGTTTGCTTGTGCGATTGCTTTATGCTAGATGCATGCTTAGGTTTAATCTTTATATTACTTATTCATCTTGCTAAGCAAATCGTTGTGTGCTATGCTAAGCTAGTTATATTCCGCTGTAATTCTTTTTATCTAGCTTTAAAGAGGGGTGTTCTGCGAAAAGAGGGGCAGATCTATTCACCCCTCCCCTCTAGATCCGCATCCACTACTCAACAATAGGTCATTAAGAAACCCAAGCCAACCTATATACACATACATGGGAAACCATATACATATCTATATGTAAAAACGTATATATATATATATATATATAATTGATTCATATATATGTGTGAACCCCTTCAAAGAAAAAAAGTCGTATATAATAATATACATGAGAACTTGTATGCGTATCTAAATGTGAAAACCAATTAATAAATATATATCTATATACGTTTTACAATTGCATTAAACTATATTTGAGCATCTATCTAATACAGAACATATACAAAATCTCTCTCTCTCTCTCTATATATATATATATATAAATGAGCTTTTACCCATGCTCTTACCGCATCACCCATTATTAATGGGCCTTGGTATTCGAAATACCTCAAAACACCTTTGACCCACCTACATAGGAAGATGGTATGGGTTGTATATATATATATATATATATATATATATATATATATAACATACGAGCTCAAATGGGCTATAGCAATCTAAAGCCCAAATGCCCAAAAGCCTTAAGTCATCTACATAGGAAATAGAAATACACACACATTATAAGGGCCTTTAGGATACGTATACGAGATATAACAAGCTTTGGGAAAAATGGATAACAACATATTGACACAAATAAGGGCCCTTAAGTCCCAACCCACTAACCATCACCCTTGGATCTTCACTCATCATATATATGTATGATGGAGCCTTGACAAATTTTAACCCATGTACATATATATAGACATACACATATATTATATCTTAACAACGGTCTTATATATAAGCCATGAATATAAGAAACCTAAATAGTTAAATGGGCCTTATACTATGACTTTATATAATATAGCCCCCGACCATCCCAGCCAATGGGCTCTCACCCATTCACCTATTGGAAGCCAACCCCTTGGTAACTATAAAGAAAATACCCCTCAAAACAAAACCCATGATTTAGATATAGGCTTTAAAACCTATATATGTGGGTTTCCCCAAGGGGCTTTAACCATGAACGAACAGGAAAACCCAAACCATTGGGTATAACCCAAAAAGGACCTCATGTTCACAGGCCTAGACCCACGAGCCTTAAACGCAAAACCATGAAGCAACCACCCATATGGCAGGGCCAAAACCCATTATCACCATCGAAGGCCATCCCAGCATGCATCCAACAAGGCATGGGACTTTAGGGTTTTGCACGTAAACTGGGTAAGCGGTGATCAAAATAGGTGGGCCATCACTAAACAAGGCAATGCACAAAGGGTTTTAAATTCTTGCCTTCATTGACCTTCGACCCCTTTTGGGATTCTCCAACCTATATAAGAATCCCCCTCTATCGAACATGAAGGAGGCTACTGCTGTCGCTCCCTACTGTTCGTGAAGGGGTTTCACCATCCTTCATGCGTCTTCACCTGTGAACGTGGGGAAGGCGTGAAGAGAACCCCCGCATCCTTCTGCTATTGACGAAAGGATGGCTTCTTCTATCTTCTTCCTCTGCTTCCCTTTGCTTCCTTAGGCTTTCGTTCGCCGTTCTTCATCCAAAAGGTAGGTTTTCTCAATGAATTGAAGCCCAAGACAATAGTAATTAAGTGCATTACATGTTTTGTCCTCTAACTTACGGTTTGCATGTTTAGTTTAATTAATTAAATAATCACAACATGTTTAAACATTTTATATCCATGTAATCACATATCTAAAAATCATAAAATATAAGTGACTAGAATCCCCATGATTTATCCTTAATTTTCATGTAGTTATATGATGTATTAACTAGTTAATAATTAAATTTAAAAAATAAATGAGTTAAAACGATTTACACGACGAATAGCATTGTTACTGTAGCATCTTAGTTACAGCGTTTTATCTTACTAGCCTTTTCGTGGGCACCGTAGTGTCCTTTGGACATGAGATTTTACGAGCGTATTATTTGGGTGGAGATCGGGGTAATGAGGGTGGTACCACCATTTTTCGTACCTCCTATCTCAAGATCCCCCATCTCTCAACGAAAAATTATTTTAACACCCGATTAGGTAGAGTTTTTCGAGCCCGTCATTTCGGTATACAGTATGTGCGATTCCGACGTGGTTACATTGAGAAACGAGTGATTTTAAGAAGTTGACAATTTCACTGTTTAAACAACTTCAACTATAACCGCAGCTCATTCTTTATATATATAACTCTTAACTATATCTTCGAAAATCCATATCTATTAAACTATGTAACATAAAATTATAAAAATTATATATCTAGAATCCTCATATTTTTCTCCTAATTATCATATATTCTATTTTTCTAAACTTTTTTATATAAATAAATGTGTCTTTGAATGTATACTTTAAAATTATTCAATTAAATAGGTATTGACGTGAAATCTAGTTGAATAAATTAAGTTAAAAATTATAGAATTAACGTCCCTCCAAGTGGATCCAAATTAATAAATGACGCCACCACGGGCATCAATTAATATAAGTTTATTTAATTATAGTTAATTATAGAATTGGATGGGCGTAAATTCTATAATTAACGCATTCATGTTCTCACCGTTTTCTTCCGGTTTTGACCCATACCGTGGGTTCTTGGCACTCTCATCTCACATCCGTAGATGGAGTCTATGTTTTGATTTATACCATTTTCTCCTCAATTCTTGGTGACATACGAGCCCTCCGTTGGACATTCCGTTCCTTCGGACTGGCGAGTTAGTCATTGAGACCTCCGTAAGTCTCCTCGTAGCCTTGGATTCCATCAAGACCGACTGAGCTAGTTGTACCTTAAACATCTTGTACCATTTTTAATGTCACGTCACTCTGGAGAAACGTGGTAACCTGGCCCTTTCATGGTGCTATTCTTAGCCCATGAGAGAATTCTCTTATTCGGTGAAATGAGTGATCATTCCACTGGGTAATATATTGAATTGGGTATCCTATTACTAGGAACCAATTCTTCAACTTGCTTCATGTCCATTGAGCTGGTGACTATCTTGATAGTTATCTCTTCAAGTATTCATGGCTACCTATTTAGGTGCCAATTCCACCCAGTTTATCGTCATGGTTTTCTTTGTTTTGCGTGGATTTTCATCGCAAATTTGTTCTTACTCAAGGGCCTTGCCCTTGAATCCCATGAAATCTTACCTTATCATTCTATTAAAGCTTGTTCTTGAAACTCCTTATTGGCTATGAACTATCGTGGATGTCTAGATCTTTCTTTAATGCTGTGCGTATAGGGCCCGATCTGGTCCTGGGAGGAGCACCCGAAAGTATTTGTGCCCATGGGAGTTATATTGATCACAATGTTTGACATTGCACCGAAGTACTTGTCTCTCTTGATCTTTGGCATTCCACACTCTCTCTTTCTCTCGTGACTTGCGTACATGACTTGACTTGCGTGACTCGACCTGCGTGGCCCGGAATGGGCAAGTACTTGCGTGAAATAGCCAATAATCTATAAATTCTCTCATGAATATCTCTTGTTTAAGACTCGCTTGGAAGTTTTGCATAGAGTTGTTAAACTCTTGCAAGTTTTATTTCACTTGCTCGGTTAATTCTACATGCATAGTCTTACCTGCATTTACATGTGAAAATGTAATTACTTAAACCAATTGCTTGTTCTTGAGACATAATTCCTACTGAGCTTTCGCTCACCCAGTCTATTCCAACATTTTTCAGGTAATCAGGTGACTAGCGAGACCGAGACTCACATGGGAGGGGCAAGTGTGCAAGTGAGCTCTGGAAACTAGATGACTGTGTCTTTTAATTTTCTTGAGTCTAGTATGGTGTCTTCTAACTAGTTAGTCATGACTAGATTAGCTTAGTGTCTTTTATCAAGTTTCAAAGGTCTAAGTCCTGTTAGTGTGTCCATTCCTTTTCTTTTATGTTGTAATTGAGTCAATAAGTTGTAATGACAAGTTCATATGAATAAAAGTTTAAAATTTTTCAAATTATGGTCTTATGTTTCTTGCTCTTGATTATTCACGACTGTTAACTGCCACGTTCCGAGCAAATGACACGCTCCGCTGCTATCGGTTCGGGACATGACAGAGGTGGTATCAGAGCTTTGGCTTTCATATCCTCCAGTTATTAGGTTCCAATGATAGGTCAAGTATCATTGTCAGTGATATCAGAGCTTCGACTTTCACATCCTCAAGTTATTAGGTTCCAATGATAGGTCAAGTATCTTTGTCAGTCATATCAGAGCTTCGGCTTTCACATCCCTTAGTCATTAAGATCAAATGATAGGTCTAGTATCCTTGCCGATCGTATCAGAGCTTCGGCTTTCAAATCCTTAGGTCATTAAGTCCAAGAGATAGGTTGAGTCATCTTTGTTGGTCATCCTATAAGAATTCCGTGAGAGTGGGTAGAGCCTGGGGGTATATTATAAAGAAAGGACAAAATATTCTAGTCCCATTCCTATTACTTATCAAAATTTTTAAGTCAATAATTAATCTCCCCATTAATCTTACAAGAACATAATTAGAATGGAGGCATCCAAACCAAACTTTTTCCCTGAAATGGTCTTGGTGGATGTCCATACTTATGCGGACCTTGTCCGAAGAGTCTAAGAGTTAGAGAATACGGTAGAAGAAAAAGAAAGAATAGAAGGAAAGGACCAAGTCAATAATTATGAGAAGTTCACCGTAACCAACAAGAGGCCAAACATGAGCGATAGTTCCCGAGGGTGTAGGAAGTGTAAGAAATGCAAGAAGTGTAAGAAAGAGGAAGATTCCTCTCAAGGTAAGTGTGAGTTTTGTGGTCGATATAGTCACACATTAGAGAAGTGTTGGCGGAAGTCGGGAGCATGCCTTCGTTGTGGGAGCTTAGACCATAAGATAGTTGTATGCCCTGTTCTGACCAAGAAGCTTTCAGAAGAAACTCAAGCTTTAGCCGAGACTGCCAAAGAAAAAGCGGTGGAAGGTACCCCTCGTCCTCATAGTTCCTTTTCCATTCGATATATCTAAGACTTTTCCTTATACTTGTATAATATCATAGTAATTAGTAGCTAGTTCCCTGCCTTGAGTAGAAGGTGATGTGAATTTGGAGACCAAATTCTCTTAAGTGGGGGAGGGTGTAACACCCAGTAATTTTAGGAAGAAAATATTCATGAGGAAAGATAATATACACATGATGATAGCTACATATTCCTTTAAATAGTTAATAATATTGAATAAATAAAAATTTAGGTGTATTATTCTTAGAATAAAATGACTAGTTAATATTCCTTTTTTTGGAATGGAAGTAAATACTTTTCCTAGGATCGAACCTACCTCTAATACCCAGGACAACGACTAATAAAGTAATTAAAGCAAATGAAACCATGAGGAATAAAATCCCCATGTGAAGTACTACCTTAAGCAAACTCTTAATCGGTGAAGACCCTAGTATATATCATGACCCACCTACAATATAGGCTATAGGAAACAGGCCTTAGCTTGAGACTAATGGGCCTTACATGCATACATATAATGACCAATGTGTCTATATATGTCCTTAAACACGAAGCTCCAGCTCACAAGATAAAGCCCTAGAAACTAAATAGATCTTCGCATATATATATATATATATATATATATATATATACATATATATATATATATATATATATATGTGTGTGTGTGTGTGTGTGTGTGTGTGTGTGTGTGTGTGTGTGTGTGAATATAAATCCATTCCGGAACTCTCTGCGTATGGAAAAGTAATGGGTCAACACTCATAGGTCATTAAGAAACCCAAGCCAACCTATATACATATACATGGGAAACCATATACATATCTATATGTAAATATATATATATATATGTGTGAACCCCTTCAAAGAAAAAAAGCCGTATATAATAATATACATGAGAACTTGTATGCGTATCTAAATATGAAAACCAATTAATAAATATATATCTATATACATTTTACAATTGCATTAAACTATATTTGAGCATCTATCTAAAACAGAACATATACAATATATATATATATATATATATATATATATATATATATATATATATATACCTAAATGAGCTTTTACCCATGCTCTTACCGCATCACCCATTATTAATGGGCCTTGGTAATCGAAATTCCTCAAAACACCTTTGACCCACCTACATAGGAAGATGGTATGGGTTGTATATGTATATATATATATCTATGCTGTAATTAAAACATACGAGCTCAAATGGGCTATAGTAATCTAAAGCCCAAATGCCCAAAAGCCTTAAGCCATCTACATAGGAAATAGAAATACACACACATTATAAGGGCCTTTAGGATACATATACGAGATATAACAAGCTTTGGGAAAAATGGATAACAACATATTGACACAAATAAGGGCCCTTAAGTCCCAACCCATTAACCATCACCCTTGGATCTTCACTCATCATATATATGTATGATGGAGCCTTGACAAATTTTAACCCCTGTACATATATATAGACATACACATATATTATATCTTAACAACGGTCTTATATATAAGCCATGAATATAAGAAACCTAAATAGTTAAATGGGCCTTATAGTATGACTTTATATAATATAGCCCACGACCATCCCAGCCAATGGGCTCTCACCCATTCACCTATTGGAAGCCAACCCCTTGGTAACTATAAAGAAAATACCCCTCAAAACAAAACCCATGTATTAGATATAGGCTTTAAAACCTATATATGTGGGTTTCCCCAAGGGGCTTTAACCCATGAATGAACATGAAAACCCAAACCATTGGGTATAACCCAAAAAGCACCTCATGTTCATAGGCCTAGACTCACGAGCCTTAAACCCAAAACCATGAAGTCAACCACCCATATGGCAGGGCCAAAACCCATTATCACCATCGAAGGCCATCCCAACAGGCATCCAACAAGACATGGAACTTTAGGGTTTTGCATGTAAACTGGGTAAGCGGCGATCAAAATAGGTGGGCCATCACTAAACAAGGCAATGCACAAAGGGTTTTAAATTCCTGCCTTCATTGACCTTCGACCCCTTTTGGGATTCTCCAACCTATATAAGAATCCCCCTCTATCGAACATGAAGGAGGCTGCTGCTGCCGCTCCCTACTGTTCGTGAAGGGGTTTCACCATCCTTGATGCGTCTTCGCCTGTGAACGTGGGGAAGACGTGAAGAGAACCCCTTCATCCTTCTACTATTGACGAAAGGACGGCTTCTTCTGTCTTCTTCCTCAGCTTCCCTTTGCTTCCTTAGGCTTTCGTTCGCCGTTCTTCATCCAAAAGGTAGGTTTTCTCAAAGAATTGAAGCCCAAGATAATAGTAATTAAGTACATTACATATTTTATTCTCTAACTTATGGTTTGCATGTTTAGTTTAATTAATTAAATAATCACAACATGTTTAAACATTTTGTATCCATGTAATCACGTATCTAAAAATCATAAAATATAAGTGACTAGAATCTCCATGATTTATCCTTAATTTTCATGTAGTTATATGATGTATTAACTAGTTAATAATTAAATTTAGAAAATAAATGAGTTAAAATGATTTACACGGTGAATAGTATTGTCACTGTAGCATCTTAGTTACAGCGTTTTATCTTACCGGCCTTTTCGTGGGCGCCGTAGTATCCTTTAGACATGAGATTTTACGAGCGTATTATTGGGGTGGAGACCGAGGTAGTGAGGGTGGTACCACTATTTTCCGTGCCTCCTATCTCAAGATCCCCCATCTCTCAACGAAAAATTATTTTGAACACCCGATTAGGTAGAGTTTTTCGAGCCCGTCATTTCGATATACAATATGAGTGATTCCGACGTGGTTACGTCGAGAAACAGATGATTTTAAAAAGTTGACAATTTCACTATTTAAACAACCTCTAACTGTCAACTAACCGGCGCTTATTCTTTATATATATATATATATATATATATATATATATTACATAACTCTTAACTATATCTTTGAAAATCTATATCTTTTAAACTATGTAACATAAAATTATACAAAGTATATATCTGGAATCTTCGTATTTTTCTCCTAATTATCATATATTCTATTTCTCTAAATTTTTTTATATAAATAAATGTGTCTTTGAATGTATACTTTAAAATTATTCAATTAAATAAGTATTGACATGAAATCTTGTTGAATAAATTAAGTAAAAATAATAGAATTAACGTCCCTCCAAGTGGACGCAAATTAATAAATGACGCCACCACGGGCGTCAATTAATATAAGTTTATTTAATTATAGTTAATTATTGAATTGGATGGACGTAAATTCTATAATTAACGCATTCATGTTCTCACCGTTTTCTTTCAGTTTTGACTCATACCGTGGGTTCTTGGCACTCTCATCTCACATCCGTAGATGGAGTCCATGTTTTGATTTATACCGTTTTCCCCTCAATTCTTGGTGACATAGGAGCCCTCCGTTGGACATTCCGTTCCTTTGGACTAGCGAGTTAGTCATTGAGACCTCCGTAAGTCTCCTCGTAGCTTTGGATTCCATCAAGGCTGATTGAGCTAGTTGTACCTTAAACACCTTGTACCCTTTTTAATGCCACGTCACTCTGGACAAACGTGGTAACACGGCCCTTTCATGGTGCTATTCTTGGCCCATGAGAGAATTCTCTTATTCGGTGAAATGAGTGATCATTCCACTAGGTAATATATTGAATTGGGTATCCTATTACTAGGAACCAATTCTTCAGCTTGCTTCATGTCCATTGAACTGGTGACTATCTTGATAGTCATCTCTTCAAGTATTCATGGCTACCTATTTAGGTGCCAATTCCACCTAGTTTATCGTCATGGTTTTCTTTGTTTTGTATGAATTTTCATCGCAAGTTTGTCCTTACTCAAGGGCCTTGCCCTTGAATCCCATGAAATCTTACCTTATCATTCTATTAAAGTTTATTCTTGAAACTCTTTATTGGCTATGAACTATCATGGATGTCTAGATCTTTCTTTAATGCTGTGCATATAGGGCCTGATCTGGTCCTGGGAGGAGCACCCGAAAGTACTTGTGCCCATGGGAGTTATATTGATCACGGTGTCTGTCATTGCACCGAAGTACTTGTCTCTCTTGATCTTTGGCATTCCACACTCTCTCTTTCTCTCGTGACTTACGTACATGACTTGACTTGCGTGACTCGACCTGCGTGGCTCGGAATGGGCAAGTACTTGCGTGAAATAGCCAATAATCTATAAATTCTCTCATGAATATCTCTTGTTTAAGACTCACTTGGAAGTTTTGAATATCTCTTGTTTAAGACTCGCTTGGAAGTTTTGCATAACGTTGTTAAACTCTTGCTAGTTTTGTTTCACTTGCTCGGTTAATTCTACATGCATAGTCTTACCTGTATTTACGTGTGAAAAATGTAATTACTTAAACCAATTGCTTGTTCTTGAGACATAATTCCTACTGAGCTTTCGCTCACCCAGTCTATTCTAACATTTTTTAGGTAATTAGGTGGCTAGCGAGACCGAGACTCACATGGGAGAGGCAAGTGTGCAAGCGAGCTCTGGATGTTGTGCCCCTTGTGCTTTGATGATAATGTGGTGTTTTAATGATAGCAACATGAATAAGTCACCATATTGTTAAACTAATAACATCACATTGAGTATGCATATGTCTGATCTGTTTCTGTGGAGAATGCATGATATGTCTGATCTGTTTCTGTGGAGAATGCATGAGTGTGCTAGCTCTAGTCTGTGCATTGCATATAGTCTATACATTCACAGTATTGCAAGGGTGCATTCATCAGTTCATTCATCAGTTCATACTATCTATACACTGATGCATGTGAGATCCTGTCTGCACGTTGAAGTCTGTACATTGCTCTGCTTCAGGCTGAGCAAGTCTATACACTGCTGCACATTCATTCAAAGTCCATACATTGTCCTGTAGCATGCACAAGTATGTACCGTCTCATTTAAAGTCTACACTGTGCATTCTACATCGTCAAAGTCTATACATTGCACTGTAGCTTGCATTCACTCAAAGTATGTACAGCCTTCCGTCTCATGAAGCGTCTCACGGTGTGTCTTACAAAGCACTCAAGTCTATACATTACATCGTCTCATGCATCGTCTCATTCAGCGTCTTTGTGAGTCTATACATTGGCAAGTCTGTACATTCACCAGTTGAACTTCGAAGTCTATACATTGGTAGCTTTACCGACGTTGCACTCGCAAGTCTTTACACTGGTAGCTTTACCTACGTTGCCCCTGCAAGTCTATACATTGCAGCTGAGTTCAAGTCTGTACAGACCTTCCTTGCTCAAGTCTGTACATCGTCCAGTTGCCTGGCCAAAGTCTATACATTGTGAACTCTCAAGTCTGTACAGACCTTGATTTGCTCAAGTCTGTACATTATCTAGTTTCCTTTGGCAAGTCCACACATCGTGAAGTCTATACATTCGTTTGCATTGCATTGCTTCAAGTCTGCACATTGTGGCACGCAGAGTCTGCACAACGCTTTGTCAGCAAGTCTGCGCATTGCTATAGCACGCATGCAGAGTCTAGACAGTCATGAGCAAGTCTATACATCGTATTGCATGCGCTCATTCAAGCCTATACATCCAATTGCAATGTACACACCTTGCTTGATGCATTCTTACTTAGTGCAACACAAAGTCTACACACTGCATTTGCATTCATCTTCAATGTACACACTTTGCTTGATGCAGTCAGTTCTGTTGTACATACTTCATCTTGTGCACACTGCATCACGCCTCAGCAAGTCTATACATGCTCTAGCGTTGCATATATAAAGTTTGTATATGGCATAGCTTCTTATTCAGCAAGTCTATACATACTTCAGTGTTGCATTCACTAAGTCTGTACACACCTTAACTTTGCATCCATGAAGTCTACACATGCCATAGCACTGCATATATGAAGTCTATACAATGCAGAGTCTTTACATTGCTGTCGCTTTGCAAAGTCCATACATCACAAAGTCTGCATAGTGAACATGAAGTCTGTACACGCTTCAAGGGGTAAGTATGTACATTGGTCAGAACGCAAGTCCATACAGCCATTGTGCATTCGTTCTTGATGTACATACTTTGCTTTGCATTCACAACGTGAAGTCTGTACATGCTTTGTCTTCGCATTGTAAAGTCTACACATTGCACATTATATACTATAAAGTATGTACAAGGTATCGACATTAAACTGATAATCCTATTCGACTGTCTGATAGGGACTCTTTGAAGAGCTTAAGGAGGGCACGTGATCCGAGGATAAGGGTAGTGCCAGGATCGTGACACGTGTGATCAGTTGGCTGAGAGGCAGCCACGTGTTTAAGGCTTATGGGCGGGAGATGTGGAGAGCACACGCCCTAATCTGCTGCTGCTATATATATGATGTCACGTCCCGAGCGCGGAAGATACTCGGATATGCGCGACGAGTTTATATCAATCATGTCAATCAGAGTAGTAGTGTATTCGACACCAAAACAGAGATGCGCAAAATAGAAAGATAACCCGATCCTTTATTTCATAATGGATAGACTATTACAAATTCAATACTCTATTCAATTAAAAAAAGAAAAGTACATAGTTAACTCAAGAAAATAGGAAAAAGACTAGATGACACTTGAAAAAGCTCTAGCTCTTTCACTCTTGACCATTCCCATCCGATTGACTTCCCTCGTCGTCGGAATTACCTGAAAAGTAAGGGACAAACACGGAGTGAGCGAACGCTCAGTAGGAAATTATATCTCAAGCGCTAGCAAAGGGTTTAAGTAATTACATTTTTTTTCATGAATGTACTATAGCTATGCATGCTCGCATAAAACGACAAGATGGAGAGAGAATTTATCACGAGCTTTCAGGAAAAGATAACAAGATATTCAAGCAAGTACTCTTTAGCAAGTCATGTCAAGAACTTTGGCTATCATGTATCAAGCAAGCAAGTAATTACCCTTTCTCGGGTCACGCAATTCATGTCAAGTCAAGTACAAGATTTGTGTGGAATGTCCAATCAAGCTAGTCATGCACTCGGTATAATGCCAGATACCTTATCATTCAACTCCCATGGGCACAAGTACTTTCGGGTGCTCCTCCCAGGACCAGATCGAGCCCTATATGCGCAGGCATTTATCATGTATATTTGACATCCACTCTTGTATATTTATATAGCCAATATGGAATTTCAACAATTTAAGCTTGTAGACACGTAGGATAACTTTGAGAGAATGGAATCCAAAAATACGACATTGGACATAGATAGGCGATAACAACGGTACATTCACGATGAACGATGAAACTAGGTGGAATTAGGTTCCCTTAACTCGGGTACCATGACAAACAAGTATGGACATTCTTTATATAGAATTGAGGTCCACATGAACAGTACATCAAAGGCAAGATACCCTCATTCTTATTATAGAATTGAGGTCCACAAGAATATCAACAAATGGCATGATATCATCATCCCATTAAGAATTCTCATGATATACTCTTTGCATATCATAAGGGCCGGTATACCATGTTCCTTTTAGAGTGACATGGCATTCAATAGTGTAATGGGTTTTTAGGGTACAACCAGCTCAGTCGACCTTGAGGGAATCCAAGATACGAGGAGTCTTACGGAGGTCTCTATGACTAACTCGCTAGTCCAAAGGAACGGAATGCCCAATGGAGAGCTTGTATGTCAATGAGAGTTGAGGGTGATCGATAAAACATCATGAAACGTGGGACTATACTCACGGAGTAGAGATATAGTGCCGATATACATATATATAGATATATTGAAACCATCGGTTATCAGAAACAGGGTAAAAATATTTTTACAGAAAAATAACGACTTAAGTAAAGTCACTACTCAAGTAATTAACGCCTTCAGTAAGGGCGTTTATCTATTTTACACTTTTACAAAATTTCAATATTTCCGTATTTTACCAAAAAACGCGCCCTGGTAAGGGGCGTTTAATTAAAATTTGACGACGTATGAAATGGTCGTTCATTCTTTTCCTCTATTTTTGCAGAATAAACATTTTCAGTAATTTATCAGAAACACGCCCTAGACAGGGGCGTTACTTTTCAATTCACGCCCGGAACAGGGGCGTTAGTCAAGTGAGAGACGACCTATACAGGGTCGTGTATTTCAAGAATTTACAATTTTTCAAGTATTGAAATTTCCAGAAAACGAGATATGGTCATGACAAGATAATATCAGGATGCACTGATTTAGAATCATGTTTAAGTGAATATTGAACTAATTAACATGGGTAATTATTAGGTAATTAAATTGACGTCTGTGTACAGGGCGTCAAATCTTTTGAATTGACGACCTTGTCATGGTCGTTTATTTAAATAGCGCCCTAGTCTGGGTCGCGTATAAAATTAGCGCCCTTGGAAAGGGCGTTTCTTTCCAACAATAGAACTTTTAAAACTAGTGAAAACTATATGCATGAACTAATATATATGGTTTAATATAGTTGTTATGGTGATTTGGGCTACAGTGCTTGAGAAAACCTACCTTTTTGATGATTAACGTGAAAGATCTGGTGAAGAGACGATGCTCTGTATGTAACAGAGTGATCACCGGAAGAAGAAGATGAAAGAGAAGTTGCAGATGATGTACGTGGATGAAGAACCCTCAATTCTTCAATCGTTCGGTTTCACTTCTACAGGCAACCTGTAGAGGCAGAATAAAACGAAGGTATTACTCTTCGTAAGAACTAACAGAAGGTAGAGAAGGAAGGAGAAGAACTTACCCGTTCTTCAGATGACAGAAGCTTTCAACCTGTAATCAGAAAATAGATGAAGAATCTTCAGTATTCTTCACAAATTCGATAGACAAAGTAAAGAAAAGAACATGTTGTTCTTTACGTACCTTAGAAGAGTCCGAACACCAAATAGCGTTCTCGGTTCAAGCAGTAGGTTATTTATAGGATTTAGGTGAACCTAATAGAGTTAGTGTTCGATTGGAAGTAACACTTCCATGATAGAGTTATTACTACATTCGAACTCTTTCTCATAGTTATCAACTTACCCTGGATAGACTCCTGGGTCGAACGAAACTCGAACTGAATTAACGACCTAGGTCAGGGCGTCGAATTTAAATTGACGCCTTGTCAAGCGTCGTTTCTTGTTGAAACGCGTCCATGCAAGGGACGTTACGCTATCTTGCCCTTTTTATTTATTTTGGTCGTTTGAAATTTGACGCCTTGACGTGTGGGCGTCCTTTCTCAAAACACGCCTTAGGTAAGGGCGTTTTATTTTAAAATAGCGCCTATATTTGAGGCGTTATTTTCATCAGGGTTTAATTATTTTTATTCAAGCTCTTTCATTTTTTTTACTAAATCTTTTAATCTATTTTGATTTATTTATTCTTTTTAAATTTATCAGGGTTGCTACACCCTCCCCCACTTAAAAAGAATTTGGTCCCCAAATTCCATATCATATATTTACATTTGGAGAGTGTAGAGTATGTACCTTCTAAAATAAATCTGGAAATTGTTTCCTCATAGATTCCTCGGTCTCCCATGTAGCTTCATGTTCTGAATTCTTATTCCATTGTACTTTTAGCATGGGAATAACCTTATTTCTTAGGATACGTACTTCTCGATCTAAGATCTTCATAGGCTTCTGTTTATACGTGAAATCTTTCTGGATCACTAGGTCTCCATATTCAATAATATGTGATGGGTCATGTACATACTTCTTCAACATAGATATGTGGAACACATCATGTACTTCGGACAGTTGAGGGGGCAATGCGATGCGATAAGCAACCTCGCCAACTCTTTCTAGTATCTCAAAAGGTCCGATAAATCTTGGTGTAAGCTTACCTTTAACACCAAATCTTCGTATTCCACGTCCAGGCGATATCTTGAGAAATACATGATCTCCAATTTGGAATTCGAGATCTCTTCTTCTTGTGTCGGCATAAGTATTTTGCCTTATCTGAGCTACTTGCAATCTTTTTCTGATTACTCGTATCTTCTCAGTTGTATCCCTTACCATGTCTGGACCTAACATTTGTTTCTCTCCAACTTCATTCTAGCACAAGGGTGATCGGCAACTCCTTCCGTATAAAGCTTCGAAAGGTGCCATTTGTATACTAGCTTGGTAGCTATTATTGTATGCAAATTCGACCAGAGGCAAGTGATCATGCCAGTTTCCATCAAAATCAGTGATGCATGCTCTAAGCATATCTTCAACTACTTGATTTGTTCTCTCGGTCTGACCATCCGTTTGAGGATGAAAGGCTGTACTAAAATTAAGTCTCGTCCCCAACGAATGTTGTAGTCCTTTCCAAAAATGAGAAGTAAAACGGGGATCTCTGTCAGACACGATTGAAACAGGAATACCATGTAATCTGACTATTTCCTTGAGGTATAATGCAGCTAAGACATCAACTGACCATCGACTCTTGATTGGCAAGAAATGCGCAGATTTGGTCAATCGGTCAATGATAACCCATATTCCATCATGTCCTCTTTTTGATTTAGATAAACCCATGATGAAATCCATACCAATATCCTCCCACTTCCATTTAGGGATATCTAGAGGATGTAGCTTTCCAGCAGGCTTTTGGTGTTCCGCCTTGACTTGTTGGCATGTGAGACAGCGTGATACATAGTCCTCTATTTCTCTTTTCATGTTGGGCCACCAAAAATTTCTTTTCACATCTTGGTACATCTTGGTAGATCCAGGATGAATCGTATACCTTGATCTGTGAGCTTCATCTAAGATCTTCTTTTTCAATTCTGGGCAGTCCGGTATACCAGTTCTATTCTTGAACATTAATCTTCCATCAGAAGCTAGTTGGAAGTCCGATTGTCCTTTTAATCTGCCCTTGATTTCTACTAATGTAGGATCATCATCCTGAAGTGCTTGTATCTCAGATAATAAATCTGACTGTATGCTTACATGAGATAATGTGACACATCTAGGGTCCGTGTCCATGCTTATATTGAGTTCAGAGAATTGTTCTAGCAATTTCCATTCTTGAATCAGACAATTGGCTAACAGTGCTCTCGGCTTTCGACTAAGGGCATCTGCTATATGATTACCCTTTCCGGGATGATATTGTATATTGAAGTCGAAGTCCTTGAGATATTCCAGCCATCGTCTTTGCCTCATATTTAGTTCCTTCTGTGAGAAAAGATATTTGAGACTCTTGTGATCGGAGTATACAGTAAAGTGTACTCCATAAAGATAATGTCTCCATATTTTTAGTGCAAATACTACCGCGGCCAATTCTAAGTCATGGACGGGGTAGTTCTCTTCATGCTTCTTTAATTGATGAGAAGAGTAGGCTATAACCTTCCCTTGTTGCATTAGAACACACCCGAGGCCAATGCCAGAAGCATCAGTGTATACCTCGAACTTTTCTCCTTCAATTGGCAATGCTAAGATAGGAGCTGTAGTAAGATGATCCTTGAGAGTTTGGAAGCTTCTTTCACATTCCTCATCCCATTCATAACGGATCTCCTTGCGAGTTAACCTTGTAAGTGGCACGGCGATTTTAGAGAAATCCTTGATGAATCGCCTGTAATAGCCGGCAAGACCTAAGAAACTTCGGATCTCGCTAGCATTGGTCGGTCTTTCCCAGTTCCTTACAGCTTCAACCTTTGATGGGTCTACAGACAAGCCATCCTTTGATATAACATGTCCGAGAAAAGTCACTTCTTCAAGCCAGAATTCACACTTGCTAAATTTTGCATATAATTGATTTGTCCTCAATATTTGTAATGCAATCCTCAAATGTTCCTCATGCTCTTCCTTGGTCTTGGAATAAATCAATATATCATCAATAAAGACCACCACGAATTGATCCAAATAAGGCCTGAATATACTATTCATTAACTGCATAAAGGCAGCAGGGGCATTCGTTAGTCCGAAAGGCATAACAACAAATTCATAATGGCCATACCTGCTTCTGAATGCGATTTTATGAATATCCTCGTCCTTGATTCTTAGTTGGTGATATCCGGACCTAAGATCAATTTTGGAAAAGTACATGGATCCTGAAATTTGATCAAACAATTCATCGATTCTCGGCAGTGGATACTTGTTCTTGATAGTGAGATGATTCAATTGTCGATAGTCGACGCATAACCTCATGGATCCGTCTTTCTTCTTTACAAATAATACAGGCGCTCCCCACGGGGAAGTACTTGGTATAATGAATCCTTTCTTAATGAGTTCCATCAATTGCTCCTTTAATTCCTTGAGTTCAGCAGGTGACATCCTATAAGGTGCCTTTGAAATCGGACCAGCACCAGGGACTAAGTCGATGGTGAAGGCCACTTCTCTTTGCGGGGGTAATCCCGGCAAATCTTCTGGAAATACGTCCGGAAATTCTTGTACTACTGGAATGTCTTCTAGCTTAGCTTCCTTAGCTTCTTTAACTGTGACAAAGGCAAGGAAAGATGTACATCCTTTCCTGATGAGCTTGCTAGCTCGGAGAGCTGAAATAAGAGGGGATTTGCTCCGACTCTTGGGGCTAGTAAATATTAGTTCTGGAAATTCCTTGAATGTAACCTTACTATTGCGGCAATCAACCGTTGCCTGATACTTGGATAACCAATCTGCCCCTAGTATAACATCATACTCTTTCAGATCTAAACATATGAGATCAATAGGGAGATTTTGACCATGAATCAATACCTCGCAGTTTTGGTAATGATGTGTAATATCAGTCTCATCATCCAGAGGAGTAGACAAAACTAACTTTATCCATTCCGGTTCTAGGGGTAATGGGTCAGCAAACTTCTTAGAAACAATAGAATGCGATGCACCAGTATCAATTAAGACATATGCATTCCTGGAACAAACTTTCAATGTACCTTCCACTAAGCCACCTCCTTCTACTTGCTCGGTCTCCTTGATTGCATGAAGACGAGCATTCTTGGTTATTGGGCGCTTTTCGTCAACGGCTTGATTGTTAAGTAATGGGCAATCGGGAATCCGATGCTCACGACTCCCACAATGGAGACATGCTCCTAGTTTCCTCCAGCATTCCTCTGCTCTATGACCCGCTTTATCACAATGTTTGCACACTGTATTTGGAGAGGTGGTGGTGATAGAGAAGGGCTTGGTCTTCTTGAACTTTTGGTCTTGTGAGGATGCTCCTCCATTGCTAGGCCTTTTCTTGAAGTTGGGTTTAAAGGAACCCGAACCTGTAACTTGTTCCTTCTTATCCTTACCACGAATCCTATCAGACAGTTCCGTGGCATCTTCTAATAGTTGAGCTCGGCGTACTATCTCTGAGTAGACTTGAATGTCCATCGGCGCCAGTTGAGTAATAGCTTGGGGCCTGAGCCCATTAAGAAACCTCCTAGCTTTCATTTTCTCGGTGCTAACTAGATGCTTAGCGTATCGAGACAATCTAGAGAATTGGGCCTCATACTCGGCCACTGACAAAGATCGTTGCTTTAATGCAGCAAATTCTGCAGCCTTCTTTTCCTGAACTCGGTCCGAGAAATATTTCACGTTGAAGTGTTCAACGAATTCTTCCCACGAAACCTGATCTTGATTTATAGTAGCCTCTATTGATTCCCACCAGCATCTAGCATCCCTTTCTAACTGAAAAGTAGCTAATAAAACTTTATCCTGATCCGTGCATTGCATAACACGGAATATACGTTCTATCTCCCTAATCCAGTGTTCAGCGTCATCTGGATCAGTAGAACCCGTGAACTTGGGTGGGTTCATGTTCTTGAAAGTCTGGTGGAGACTTCCTGCTCGTTGTCCACCTCCTTGTGCTACTTGTTGCAGCACTTGAGTCATGCCTTGAAGGGTACGCTGCATGTTGCGCCATTGAGCACGTTCGGCAGCCATTATCCTACAATTACAATAACTAGGTTAATATGTGATTGTATTTAAAGACTCATATACTATGTTAACTTTAACCCTTGGTTCTACCCAATCTCACTGGTTAAAGGTTTGAACATATCCTTGGACTTGGGTTTTCCTAGGAATTGAATACCCTAGGCTCTGATACCACAAAAATTGTCATGCCCCGAGCGCGGAAGATACTCGGATATGCGCGACGAGTTTATATCAATCATGTCAATCAGAGTAGTAGTGTATTCGACACCAAAACAGAGATGTGCAAAATAGAAAGATAACCCAATCCTTTATTTCATAATGGATAGACTATTACAAATTCAATACTCTATTCAATTAAAAAAAGAAAAGTACATAGTTGACTCAAGAAAATAGGAAAAAGACTAGATGACACTTGAAAAAGCTCTAGCTCTTTCACTCTTGACCATTCCCATCCGATTGACTTCCCTCGTCGTCGGAATTACCTGAAAAGTAAGGGACAAACACGGAGTGAGCGAACGCTCAGTAGGAAATTATATCTCAAGCGCTAGCAAGGGGTTTAAGTAATTACATTTTTTTTCATGAATGTACTATAGCTATGCATGCTCGCATAAAATGACAAGATGGAGAGAGAATTTATCAATAAGACAGCAAGATGAACTAGTCACGAGCTTTCAGGAAAAGATAACAAGATATTCAAGCAAGTACTCTTTAGCAAGTCATGTCAAGAACTTTGGCTATCATGTATCAAGCAAGCAAGTAATTACCCTTTCTCAGGTCACGTAATTCATGTCAAGTCAAGTACGAGTCAAGTACAAGATTTGTGTGGAATGTCCAATTAAGCTAGTCATGCACTCGGTATAATGCCAGATACCTTATCATTCAACTCCCATGGGCACAAGTACTTGCGGGTGCTCCTCCCAGGACCAGATCGGGCCCTATATGCGCAGGCATTTATCATGTATATTTGACATCCACTCTTGTATATTTATATAGCCAATATGGAATTTCAACAATTTAAGCTTGTAGACACGTAGGATAACTTTGAGAGAATGGAATCCAAAAATACGACATTGGACATAGATAGGCGATAACAACGGTACAATCACGATGAACGATGAAACTAGGTGGAATTAGGTTCCCTTAACTCGGGTACCATGACAAATAAGTATGGACATTCTTTATATAGAATTGAGGTCCACATGAACAGTACATCAAAGGTAAGATACCCTCATTCTTATTATAGAATTGAGGTCCACAAGAACATCAACAAATGGCATGATATCATCATCCCATTAAGAATTCTCATGATATACTCTTTGCATATCATAAGGGCCGGTATACCATGTTCCTTTTAGAGTGACATGACATTCAATAGTGTAATGGGTTTTTAGGGTACAACCAGCTCAGTCGACCTTGAGGGAATCCAAGGTACGAGGAGTCTTACGGAGGTCTCTATGACTAACTCGCTAGTCCAAAGGAACGGAATGTCCAATGGAGAGCTTGTATGTCAATGAGAGTTGAGGGTGATCGATAAAACATCATGAAACGTGGGACTATACTCACGGAGTAGAGATATAGTGCCGATATACATATATATAGATATATTGAAACCATCGGTTATCAGAAACAGGGTAAAAACATTTTTACAGGAAAATAACGACTTAAGTAAAGTCACTACTCAAGTAATTAACGCCTTCAGTAAGGGCGTTTATCTATTTTACACTTTTGCAAAATTTCAATATTTCCGTATTTTACCAAAAACGCGCCCTGGTAAGGGGCGTTTAACTAAAATTTGACGACGTATGAAATGGTCGTTCATTCTTTTCCTCTATTTTTACAGAATAAACATTTTCAGTAATTTATCAGAAACACGCCCTGGACAGGGGCGTTACTTTTCAATTCACGCCCGGAACAGGGGCGTTAGTCAAGTGAGAGACGACCTATACAGGGTCGTGTATTTCAAGAATTTACAATTTTTCAAGTATTGAAATTTTCAGAAAATGAGATATGGTCATGACAAGATAATATCAGGATGCACTGATTTAGAATCATGTTTAAGTGAATATTGAACTAATTAACATGGGTAATTATTAGGTAATTAAATTGACGTCTGTGTACAGGGCGTCAAATCTTTTGAATTGACGACCTTGTCATGGTCGTTTATTTAAATAGCGCCCTAGTCTGGGTCGCGTATAAAATTAGCGCCCTTGGAAAGGGCGTTTCTTTCCAACAATAGAACTTTTAAAACTAGTGAAAACTATATGCATGAACTAATATATATGGTTTAATATAGTTGTTATGGTGATTTGGGCTACAGTGCTTGAGAAAACCTACCTTTTTGATGATTAACGTGAAAGATCTGGTGAAGAGACGATGCTCTGTATGTAACAGAGTGATCACCGGAAGAAGAAGATGAAAGAGAAGTTGTAGATGATGTACGTGGATGAAGAACCCTCAATTCTTCAATCGTTCAGTTTCACTTCTACAGGCAACCTGTAGAGGCAGAATAAAACGAAGGTATTACTCTTCGTAAGAACTAACAGAAGGTAGAGAAGGAAGGAGAAGAACTTACATGTTCTTCAGATGACAGAAGCTTTCAACCTGTAATCAGAAAATAGATGAAGAATCTTCAGTATTCTTCACAAATTCGATAGACAGAGTAAAGAAAAGAACATGCTGTTCTTTACGTACCTTAGAAGAGTCCGAACGCCAAATAGCGTTCTCGGTTCAAGCAGTAGGTTATTTATAGGATTTAGGTGAACCTAATAGAGTTAGTGTTCGATTGGAAGTAACACTTCCATGATAGAGTTATTACTACATTCGAACTCTTTCTCATAGTTATCAACTTATCCTGGATAGACTCCTGGGTCGAACGAAACTCGAACTGAATTAACGACCTAGGTCAGGGCGTCGAATTTAAATTGACGCCTTGTCAAGCGTCGTTTCTTGTTGAAACGCGTCCATGCAAGGGACGTTACGCTATCTTGCCCTTTTTATTTATTTTGGTCGTTTGAAATTTGACGCCTTGACGTGTGGGCGTCCTTTCTCAAAACACGCCTTAGGTAAGGGCGTTTTATTTTAAAGTAGCGCCTATATTTGAGGCGTTATTTTCATCAGGGTTTAATTATTTTTATTCCAAGCTCTTTCGTTTTTTTTTTACTAAATCTTTTAATCTATTTTGATTTATTTCTTCCTTTTAAATTTATCAGGGTTGCTACATATGAAGCCTTCTTCCTCTGAAGAAGACTGATCGTGAGCAGAGAGGTTGATCGAAGTAGAAGCAGAAGCAGAGGATAGCCTGCACGATCTATTAAAAAGAGAAGGAGAAGGAAAAAGAGAAAGAGAAGAAGAGCAGAGAAGAAGAAGAAAAGAAAGAGAGACAAAGAGCAGAGAAGAAGCAGAAGAGAAAAAAATAGAAGAGAGAGAGTGAGATCGAGAGAAGAAGAGAGGAGTCTGAAGATCAGTCCGCACTGGATCGTGGATCAAATCCAGGCCAGTCAGCTCTGTTGAGAGCCATATTATTTGTGCTTCATTTACAGCTTTCAGTTGCTGTTTGTTTCCCATTTTCTTGTTTCATCTTTTACCTTTCTTCAAGCTGTTAGTCAGTGTTTGCAAAGGTGCTACCTCTGGATGGGTCAAGCTGTAATCCCCAGCAGTTGCAGTGGTGGATTCCACTGGACAGCAAGCTGTGTTGCTCAGCGGCTGAGGTGGATACCTCAGATAGCAAGCTGTGAGGCTCAGCAGTTTGTAGGCAAGCTGTGATGCCCAGCGGTTCAAGCTGTGAGTCAGCAGTAAGCCACACTCGGGTTGAGTGTGGGGTGGACGTAGGTCTGGAGGACCGAACCACCTAAAAACTCCTTATGCAGTGGTTTGATCTCTTTGTGTGTTTGGCGCTAGATGAATGCATAGGGACGATATGAGTTGACTTTCTATATGTGTTCATTTCATTTCATTGCTGCGCACACTATATGTTTGAGAGTGGTATTGAGCGTCCTTTAACATTGTTATTCCGCAATTGCTTATTAGCCTTCAGTTTTGTCTAGTTAGTGAACTAGAATTTTTAATTGGGCGAAAGTTTTTAAGGGGAGATTCATTCACCCCCCTCTGAATCTAATGCACCGAACCCAACACTTGGTATCAGAGCGGGTCTCTGACTTAACAGATCTAACAATCTGCAGAGGATCCTGCTATTCTTTTGGTGCATTTCAGAGTGGGTTTCTTGTGTTCTGTATTTTGTTTCACCGGTTTAGTGTCTCGATTTGCTCATCTGGTCTCGGTGCTTCAGTTTTTCTGAGCTGGTGTTTTGCTGTACTTCTACTAATTCGGTGCACCTCTTAACTATCTCAATTGTCTAACTCATCTCTCGATGGCTCATCCACCGATATTCAGAGGTGATGACTTTGGCCTATGGCTGGAAAAGTTGCATCGGTATGTAAGGACAACCGATCTGATTTGTGGAAGGTAATGACTCACGGCTCATACAAACTGTCGAAGGATAAATCCAAATGGACCGAGAAGGATAAAATGAAAGACTCCATCAACTCTAGAGCATTGATATGGTAAAAGCATCAATTGACAGAGCGCTAATCTCATGTGTTTCATCCTGCAGGTCTGCCAAGGAAATTCTGGATAAATTGAAGACTGCTTGCGATAGAGATAATGATCGATGCATGATGGCTCAAAGGAGTGAACCAAGTAGCAATCAAGATGAAGAACAGGACGATGATCAGGTAAACATCTTCGAAAATTACACCCTAGATGATTGGATTGCTGCATATAATGAACTGCTGGAGTCTTATGATCATTAAAGAAAACAGCATAAGAAAATGAAAAGGAAAATTGATAAGAGTGATTCTAATTCATCATGTGAAGAGTGCTTGAAAATAAATGAATTATATGATAGATGTCTATCTGAGTCTCACTTGAATATGAAACAAATGTGTATGTTGAAAAAGGAAAACCATGAAGGTATCAATAAAATCTCCGAATTAGAAAGTCAGCTGAAACTGAAAACTAATGAACATTTGATGAACTTGGAAGAGTTGGAATGAATTAAGTTTGATCTGAAGAAATCGAAAGCTGAGAATGTAGAAATTCAGAGGAAGAATAAAAATCTTGAAGCTGAAATAGAGAAAGTCAATAAGGAAAGTGTGCATGTTTCCTCTCTAAAATCAAACTATAATATGTGCTCAGCTCTAAGAGAACGAAATGAAGATCTCTATAATGAAAATGAATGGATGAAGAAACAAATTGCTATGTTTAAAGAGGATCACAGAAATCTGCTTGCTGAGAAAATTAAAGTGGAAGAAAGGGAAGAGGAATTAATTGAAAAACTGGAGCTGATGTCTAGAAGGGAAAGATGTGCTGGTAATGAAGTTCAGGCTAAAAATCTTGAGGAGGAAAATACTGAACTGAAGGCTGAAGTTGAAAAACTAAAGCGGTTAAACACTGACTTGTCTGAAAGACTTCTCACCACAGAAAAAGGAAAAGATGTCTGTGATAAAGAATCAGAAAAGTTGAGCAACTTGGAACAAGAAATTGAGAAGTATAAAACTGCAAACAAAATTCTAAGTGAATGTGTCAATTGCAGTGAACAGGAGATAGCCAGTTATGAGCTTCATATAGCACATTTGGAAAATAAGATTCAGGATCTAGAAAAATTAACATCCAATTCTGCTAAGAATGAAAGAAAAATGAAAGCTGCCATGAAAGGTAAGGATGATAATTCAAGAGAGGGGATAAGTTGCAGTTCTGATGTTAAGGAAATCACTAAAAATTAGCTATACACCACTTTTTAGCAAAGCTCTGATGTAACTGGTACCTCAAATCAATCCCCAAAATAAAACAAAAATCTGAAAACACCTTCATCATCTGTCTTTCAATTTAAGGCACAGAAAGCTGAAAAATGAATAAGAATTGTGAACAAAGTTAAACAATCGAACAAGAATGGAAAGAAAGATGGGGTTAAAAATGTCCCTACTTGTGTCATGAAATATGTTAGCTCGGCTGAATTTAATGGGTCAATGCAAAATGCTCATGCTTCATGTACTCATTCTCATGCATCTAGTCAGTCTGTTAGTAATCATGTTGCCAGGAAATCACAAGTGTCATGTCATTATTGTGGCAAGATAGGGCATGTAATGGATGATTGCAGACTGTTGCTTGAAGATGAGCATGCTAGTGAAGCAATGCATTCTAGGAATTCATCTGATAGAAACCATGCCACTAAGAAATTTGATGCATCTTGTTATTACTGTGGTAGGCGTGGTCACCTAATGAATGTATGTTTTATCATGAAAGAAGACAATAAACTACATGCTAAAATTCTCTCACATGCTCATGGCCCATATAGATATAAATCTACTTCAGGCCAGCATATTAATTGTTTCACTTGCAACAAGCCTGGGCATAAGGCAAATGAGTGCTGGTCAGGAAATCATTGGGGAAACAATGACTCAAGAGGTAAGCACCTAAGGTGCTATGAGTGTGGGAAATATGGTCATGCAGTCAAGGACTGCTGGCATGTTCAGGGAAATTATATTAACTTCAAATCTGCTAAATTCCCCAGAACAAAAAGTGTTAATATTTCATGTTTTAACTGTGGCAAGGTAGGTCACAAGCATGCTGAATGTTGGTCATCTGGTAATAAGAAACAAAATGTTCATGTAAACAACAGAACACTTCATGCTCAGTTTCATAGGTCTCATGCTGCTGTTGATATGCACCATAGGACCAGAAAATCTGCTGTTTCATGTAGATATTGTGGTAAATTTGGTCATTTCATGAATAATTGTTACCTGATGGAGTATGATAATAATATTGCTAAGAAATTGTTCAGAACACCTGTCAGAGTTAACTCGGGACCCCTGTTTGGGTCCCTGCAGGATCAACTTGATTAACATGTTACAGGTGTGCCTTGGAATGAAAAAGAGGGGTAAATAAACCAAGGCACTCAACAGGAAGACCCCAGGGTTCTGCTGTTCAGGTTTGTTCTGAATACTCATCTTAAATTCCATCATATGAAATTGTGAACTTGAAATGATTGCATATCATGTTAACTCTTCCTCCGCATAGTACCATGGGTCAAGTCATATAGAGCAGTGTATTGCATATCATGTTGATCTGTTGGTGCTAAACTGAAGTTTTCTGAAATATGAATTGAACAATCATGCTTATGGTAATTCTCTTCTGTCTAATTTGCATGAATCATATCTGAATGCAAAATTTGATATCATGTGATGTGCTTTCAATTCATTTCATGCATACAGTCAGGGGGGGTCCAACTGTTTTTGATCAATCATATTACTGCTTATGTTTTATCCTTCACATCATGCACTTAGTCAGGGGGAGCTCAACTTGTCTTGACCAACCATTCTGCTGCTCATGCCTTGCTATTGTCATGATGAATCTAGACAGAGGAAGTTTTCTGATTATCTCATTCACTTTGACCTGAAATCCTCCTGTCTAGTTTATTGGATCTTCTAATGCTCTTCTCTATTGGTGATTGACTCTTCCACCAGCTTATACTCATCTTCATATATCTCTTAATTGGTGTGACTGATTTGGTTCTACTGTTGATTAGTTGGTCAGCTAATTTTTTTTTTTTTACCTGATCTGAGGAACTCAAGCTGCAAGCCATGCAATTTAGTCTGAATCATGTAGACATGCCTATCATGTAGGTTTAAGAATTACCACTGAATCAGACTGATATAAGATTAATGTATTCTCAGATTTGTAATTAAATGAATCATATAGAGAGTCAAGTTGTCATTGAATTTATGAATCATTAGGAAGCATAAGTTTAAGAATCATACCAGTCATCAGGTGCCACGGAAGACCTGGTCTCCATAGCATCTGGCGTAGGCCTTCAGGTGGGCCTCGTCGCTAGTAGCTCGGGCTTGCACTACCCGACCTCATCTGGTCCAGTCCCATACCTGGTCCACCGCCTGGGTAATCCAGTTGATCTCCCCGGTTAGTCCTCTCAAAGAATGCCCTACGCGCTCCTCATCTCTCGCTGGGAACTCCACCTCTGGCTAGTGGGTGCCCCCGGTCCTCATAATCAGGCGGTGATGCAATGGATCGATGATGTTCATGCAGTGTAGCCATACATCTCATCCCGCGTATGCGTGGGCTACCTCCACCCAGGGCTGTCCCCCGTGACCCTCGTCACGGTACGGTGTCCAGCGCACCTGAAAGGGAAGGTAATAGAGTCAAGAGTTAGTATCAAAAGCATTTAAGTGCATTTAGAAGTTTAGAGTTCAGAGTCTTATCGATGCATAAGGGAGTGTGTCCATGCCGTCCTGGATCACCCGCACTAAGCGTCGTAGCGACCCGGTGTCCCGTACCGCCATCCACTGCCTCGCAATGGGTACTCGGTGGGGCTATACCTCCTTACCTCGCCTTAGGCCTGGGAGGTACAAGTAGCTCCATACCTGCATTTGTCAAGTGTCAGCATAAAGCAAGTCATAATCATAATTGGATGAGCATTTAAAGTAGAGTTCTTTACCTGAAGCAGAGGTGAGAACCCGCCCAGCATCGTCTGCCGGTCGGTGGTGCTGAGAGAGTCAAATAGGAAGGCTGTGCAGCTACGCCCCAGGCATAGTCCCCAACTCCATCCAAGTCTTGCAGTAAAGGGAGGAGCTTGCAGCTCACTTCGTCCGCCCTCGTCGCGAAGATCAGCTTCCCGAACATCATCATCAGGAAGCGGTGTAGGACGACGTCTGCCTCAGCTCCTGGTCCCGCAGCTAATCTCTCCCTGGCTCAGTCTGTCAGCGTCCCCAGGTGCTCCTCTGGCAGCTCTCTGTGGACATCAAAAAAGAAGAGAAGAAAAAGAACGTTCCTGCGGCACAGACGTCTCGACACCCCGAGAGTAAGTCGAAGACGGGAAGGCCGAACAAACCCCATACCTCCTCCAAGCAGGACGAATATATATACCTGGCGCGTCACCACCCAACGAGAAGCCCTTCGGGAATAAGAGATGGCCTCAGATCTCCAGTTGGCATTGTCGAAGGCCGAATCAGAAGAAACTCGCGAAGGCAAATACATGGTCGGCACGTGCCGAAAATCACTTGAAGTCCTAAACCGAGGCTCGAAGGCTTCGAATTAAACATCTTGGAGGAGACGCATTACAGCTAAAGTACTACCAAGGGGCAGGCGTCCGTCCAAATCACCGCTAAGCTAGGAAGAGACCCCATGGGCCACTTAAATCGGTGCGCACCCCATGGGCCACTTAAATCGGCGCGCCCCTCATGGGCCACTTAAACCGGCACGCCCCCATTGGCCACCAAAATCGGCGCGCCCCTCCAATACCACTAAAGCTGGCGCGCCCCTCCTCCCGGTGCTAATCCGACGTGCTCACCCCCCGCGCCGTTTTAACCAAGGGTGTCGTCCCATCTTCAGTCCGATTCCCTATTTTCGGGTGTGAACAAAGAGAACTTACCTAAAATGCGCCTGACCAGCGTGCAACCACCTGAGCCCTTCCTGCTCCCAATAATGGAAGGCTTCAAGCTCCGCACCGAACGTCGCTTCTTCGCCGGTCATCGTCGGCCAATCTCGTGGAGGCAGCTTGCCTACTCCATCAACCCCTCCACCTATAGGCCACTCGACAGCTTCAGATACGGAGAGGACGAGAGGAATAGAATGAAAGGAAAGGGGGGTTCAGAGACTTCTCCCCCCACCTCCATATATATGACAAACCCGTAAGAAGAGAAAAGAGGCTGGCCATTAAAGAAAAAGAGACGAAGAGAAGAGAAGCTCCACTCCCCTGCGCCCGGGAGGTGAAGAAGAAGAGAGTGAGTGTGAGAGAAGAGAGGTGAGCATGGAGGGGGAAGAGCTTGTGCTCCGTTCCCCCTCCCCCACCGATGTATCTCTTTCTTCTTTCTTTGATGTATCTTTTTTTGCTTTGGGGTAAATCCCCCTCTGTATCTCGTCTCCCTTCCTTTTGCGGATGAATAGAAAGAAAAGCCTTTTGCAATATATGGTGTCCCACTGCTTCATCCTCTTCTCCTTTTTTTCGCCTCTCTTTATCCTCTGCTCATCCAGGGCCCTTTGAAGCATGCCTCTCTGTGGCATGGTCTTCGAGGGAACCCATGTGAGGGATGAACATTCATTGCCTCCCAAGGCGAATATCTATCTCGTCGGAGCTCTCATACAGTTACTGCCCATGAGCTGCTAGAACCCCTTGAAGGCTAGTCCTTGGGGCTTCTGCGCTCAACTGTGGGTCACCAGACTGCCATTTGGCCACTCTGAATATTGGAGGTCGTCTCGGAGTATTCTGTTTGACGATCCCCCATTCGCCCCAGCAAACCTCAGTCCAGGGGAGATGCTGCCCAATTTTTGCCAGTAATATGAACAATAAGAATGAACTAAGTTCCCTAAGAGCATGAACTGAACTTTGGAATTCCTGAACCCCTTCCAACGAACCACCCAAGCCTTAACCTTAACAGATGAACAAAACACTTTGAAATCTTCAAATCCACCTATTTTTGCTAGGTGAACAAACAGCCTAACCATCCGCTAACCTGCAAGCCTTTAAAAAGAACAAAATAGCCCAATCCGGCGCGCTCCTAATCCGGCGCGCACTTATCCGGCATGGTACCCCCCCGTGCCGCTTTAGCCCCACACTCATAAACCATTTACCCCTTTTGGCTCCAAACCGGTGTGCCCCCTTCGCGCCGGATTAAACCCTCTCAGAAAACACCTCTTCACTCCTTGCTCACATCCAAAACCGGCGCGCCCCTGCTATGCCACCTAAATCGGCGCGTGCCCCCTGAATCTCTTTTAAATCGACACGCCCCGCAGCTTGTCCCGAACCCCCCCCCCCTTAATCCCTTTAACCGACGCGCCCTATTACACCCTCTAAACCGGCGCGCCCACTCCTCTCTTGGTATCTCCTTAAACCGGCGTGCCTAAAAGAGAAAGAATGATTAACCAAATAAAAAAAAAGACTTGAAGCTAATGGATAAAACAAATGAAAGAAATTTGTAGCCAATAATTAATATCGCCCCTGCTATAATCAAAATTTTCTTCCGAGGTCGATCCACGCGCGAGGGCGCACGTTGGCGAGTTCGGGCTTCACACTTAAGAATTCGCTTCCCCGGACTGTGGGTGAAGAGAAAAGCAATGACGCCCCATGGTACCGGACGTGGACCTTAGAATCCCCGACATGGTCATGATCTGGGCACATCTTGGGCCGATAATTCGTCAGATTGACCCACCTCTATCGGGATCCAATCCCGCACCTATACTAAACCTGCCGTACCTACGGCAGACATCCGTATGATTTTGTCGATGTCTTCGATGCTTCAAATGCGGACTCTCGTCCGAACAGTGAATGGTCCGTTAGTGACCGACATACATACCGAGATCTAATCCCGCACTTGCATTAAACTTACCGTACTCACGGCAGACATTTATACGGTTTGTCACCGCCTCTTATGCTACAAACACGAACCTTCGTCCGAACATGGAATGGTCCATGAGTGACTGACATGACTCGAGTTCTCGCATACTCGACACGGGTTTAGAATAATTCAACCTCCCCTATCTTTTTTTACATTAATGTCAACTTTCTGGCCATGAGGCCCTTATTCCTGATGATTAATTAAGGGTGTTCCTCTCTCCGAGGGGATGTAAATGACGCCGTGACCTTTATGACGTGGCGGGTTTTAGTCCCGACCCGAACTACACAATTGTCTGATTAGTTAGATCATGTGCACCATGGGCTTCCATGAAGTCCGAACAAATCGTCACTTTGTGACTGGCACGCCCACGCACTAAATAAACCCAATAAACAAATCGCCAACGATTTAAATAAAATAAGTGCATCCACACTCTCCCACGGCTATCGCCACTCCTCTTAATCCCAGGCTCTCCTGGAGGGTCGCTCGTGCCAGCATGGATGAGTGGTGTCTCGATCTCATCAGCTCTAATCCCAGAAGCTCTTGCGCCAACTCTCGGTAGTCGGCGTATGTCCTCTCGCTCACTGGCTCTCCGTGGACTCTCAGTCCAGTAATCCTCGCCACATCCTCTAGCATGGGGATCATATGACCCCACGGGAACAAGAATGCCCTGCTGACTGGGTCCCACCAGTCGTGAAGCGCGTAGAGGAGGGCTGTGTCTAGCCTCATCACCTCTATCTCGAGGAACTCTACGAATCCCATCCTAGCCAACCTCTCTCTCTGGAAGTCCGGCAGTGCCAGGTACACTTCTCGGACCTCCAGCCAGGATATCCTCGTCCGTCGCTTTCCCTGCATGCATTTAACAATTAAAGTCAGTCATCCATATAGTTTAATTCATGCATTGCATTTAAAAAAAAACTACCCTCGGAACCCTAACGGTCATCCCTTGACCATTTTTTTGGCCTTAGCGGTCTGGGTTAGACCGTCTGGAGCCCTAGCGGTCACTGGAACGACCGCTAGGCACTCGCCGTGGTGGCCGTGTTCTCACCGTTTCCCTAGCCTTGGAAAATGGCTCTAAAGGCCTGTACATGATCTCCATGGGTCCCCTGACCCATTCCCTTGCTAGCCTACCCGCATGCATGATCTAGAAACATTTAAAAATAATTTTTTTTTGGGTTTTGGCCTACCTCGGACGGGGGGGTTCCGGCCGTCGTCCCGGGTGCGTCCTCGGCCGTGTGTCCACCTTCCTCATCTCCGACGCCTCCCTCAGGCACCGTGGCCGCTGTAGATGGTTCCCCGACCACGGTTTGAGCCGGCGGCCCCGCTTCCTCCACCATTTGATCCGTCGAAGCCGCGGGTACGTTCTCCCTAGCTAGACGACGTTGAAACCACCGTATTGCCCCCTTCTTCCTCATCTTGGAGTGTGGGTGAGTATGAGTTTTTTGGAGTATGTTGGAGCTCATCACCAGTGGTAGTGAGTCGCTGGTGAGGTTTCTTTGACTGGGTTTAAATGAGATGAGAGGGAGTGAACGATCGTTCACGGTTTTGAAATCGCCCAGAGCCTTGCGGTTGTGCGATGGACCGTTAGGCTATCTTTGGCGGTCTTCTCTAGACCGTTTTCCCTCAGGGTTTCTCCCATTGGAGAATGTGAACCGCCTCAATGGTAGCGATCATCTGATGAACCGTTAGGATTCCCTTTGCGGTCTGTACATGACCGTTTCTGTGCTGCTGTGCTGAATGATGATATATTTGCCCTTTTATACCCTTTGCCTTATTTCGACGCATCATGCTTATTTCTTTGGCTTTATTATTGAGGGCTAACGTCTTAATTGTCAAATTCATGAGTGCCATCAAGATGCATCACTTCTCATCAGACAGGTAAGTCAAGTAAGTATCTCGATTCTTGAGTCCATTAATATATTACTATATGATATCTATGATATATTATCTCGAGAATCGGCCGGTCATTCATGTGTTCTGGGATCTGATGTTCCCCTTTAACAAAAACGATGATGATCTAGGTGCACATGTTTAATCGTTGGATAGATAGTTAGGTTGGAAGAATTGGGGGACGATGGTTCTGCCTTGCACGCCGTGGTTGTAGATAGTGTCCTAACCCTGATTTGCCCGGTCTAGCAATACTATTCTCGAGTGTCTTTCTATTTTATGGTTTTCTTTTCATTTGTTTTAATGATTTCTTTTTACTTTAGCCCAGCATGCATCATGCGCATCTTTGAGCATTTATGAGCCCTGATCTGTCTAAAGTGTCTCAATAATGGTGGATAACTGTGTATCCATGACCGTGGGTAAGGAGAGTCATTCCACTCTCAGTTGGAAGGTTTCCTTCGATCTGTTTGCTTGGTTTGATTAGCTGAGGGTTCTTGTCTGGAGTTTAATTACTCGTTCTATTGCTTTTTGCTGCTCCGATCGCCTATCAGCTATGTGTTCCAGTGAGGAGGTTGGTCGTGTTTTTATTTTTCCTTAGTTGTTAGTTCCTCTAGGCATGCATCATTCGGTTTGGCCATTCCTTGTGATTGGTTCGGAGTTTTCTGTAAGATTCATATCGCTCGTTGGTTGAGAACGGGTGCCGTTTACCTTAACGCTCACTTTTCAGTCCACTTCGCTGCATTTCCGCTTTATCTCCATGTCCCATTTCGCTTTCGCTTCACCTCCGCTTGCTCCCCTGCAAAGAGGACGTTAAGGAGGGACATCTGTTGACACCAGTTTTATGACCAATGAGTTGGGTTATCTCCTTATCTATTTTATGATGTCCCGGGTTTTTCACAGGTTATTAGGCCATCTTTTGGTCGATTTTGGGCTTATTTTATCGGTCGCTCTCCCTGGTTGGGCCTAATTCCTTTTATTTTAATCATTTGAGCTTATTGGGCCTGGATAAGGGCTAATGAGAATTTTTTTGTATATTTATTCGAAGATTTATTGGCCTTTATCTCTTTTGCCACGTCTCATAGCCTTGTAGTCTATCGCACGACCGTTAAGGGGGCGTTGGTGGTCCTTTGCTAGACTGCTAGGCATGCAGAGAGTCTCGTTGGGTTTCTTTGGTCTTATCTCTTTGTGATCGACTGAGCCTTGCGGTCTACCGGCCGACCATTTTTTGTCCCTTGCGGTCTATCGCAAGACCGTTAGGCAAGACAGAGAGTCCTGCTCTATCTGTTCTTCCTCTCTTCGGCCGTGGTCGAACTAGAGTCCATCATTTGATTTGTTTCTCTCTGAGTGTTGATCCTCAGAAGCTTCTATTTATTTCTATGGACTCTTGGGAGTATTATCTTTGGGGTTTATCTAAGTTCAACCCTATTTTCATGCTATTATCCCTCCAACTCGGCCTACGATTTTGGGGGTCTATAAATAGAGCCCTTGACTTCATGGCTTGAGGAGGAGATTTTAGAGCTTGTCATGAAGTGCTGCTGCGTTCTGGAGCGAGTACCAACCAGGGAGAGCTTGTGTCTGTGTCCTTGTGTCGTCTGGTCCAGGGGGTAACAAGTTCTTAAGTTATTTTTTTGTATTCTTCCTCTCTTAGTTTTGCATTATTAGCATCACCATTGCATCAATCTGTCTTCTTCTTTCACGTTCTTCTGCACTCACATCACGTTTTAAAATATCCACCTACTGTTTTCACACCCCACAGGGGTTAAAAAATCACCAACCCCCAGGTATTCACCCTTCCTTTTCTGCATATTAGCTTCATTGCATTATAGATACTACACTTCATTAGGGCTAATTGGGTTCTTCTCTTCTTGTGTTTACACTCTTTTGCAGGTCTACAGAGCTCATCACATGAGGCCCAACTCTTATGGCCGGCCAAGAGGGGTGGAGATTCAAGTTCCACATCATATTTTTCTGGGTGCGCTTAGCAACCGTCGTCAGACTGTTTCTTCTTCTTGCGGTCTATCGCTCGACCATTTTTCAGATCCTTGCGGTCGCCTCAAGACTGTTTTCGTGTCTGCACCTGGGTGTCTTCTCTCCTGCGGGTGAGTGTGCTTCACTCGGCTTCTTTCCAAGGTACGTGGTGTAGTTTTGCTGCATTACTTGCTTTGGTGGTGATCACATCTTTCTTTCTTGGGTATTGGTCATCATATTCTTCCATTTTGTTCTTTGTTTCCTTTGCTTTCAGTTACTCCACACCTACGGTGTGTGTTTACTTATTCCATCTTTGCTTCACGCCCATGGCGTGTGTTTAGTTGTTCCTTTGTTTTATTCTGCACTATTGAGATGACATACCCACATGCTTTATATTTGATGTTATTGCTTGCTTGAGTTGGTACACATCACATATCTCACACCCTCATCATTCACATCCACATTCACACATTAAAAAATATCAACAGCTGGTGTCGATCGCCACTGCACACCTCCGCGAAGGGAGGTTTCTCAACCCTGGGCATCCACGCGAATCAGGCTTTCTCCGGCAATCCAACGGGCTTCGCAGGTGGCTGCCGACGACCTGGCCGCTGGAAGAGGCATCCACGACCATCGCGGAGGCTATTGGGGATCCCCATAGTCTGCCATGATGTTGGGATCGATCTCCCAATGTGGCCAATGGCCGCTTCGTGTAGGGCGTTTCCGACCGGTGACTCCCACGGCATGGGGAAGATTCCCAGGCTTTAGGAGACCCTCCGGTGCTCCAAGAATGACCAGACAAGCATCCCCTTACCTACTCCCATCAATCTCACCATCTTCATGGGGATCGATCCCCATCTCATGAGGTCGTTCTTCGATAATGAAAAATCCCAAAAAAAATAACTATGAAAATATTAAAAAAAATTCTTAAAACAAGCGAGAATCACGAGTGATCAATTTGGCTCTGATACTACTATAAGGATCTAGGTCGGGATTAGAAGAACACAGCAAAAACTAGAAATTAAAATTTTAACCCAGCCGAGTTGATCCCTCTGGTATGATTCTTGATGAAGATCTACAACTAAGGGGTTCGATCTTTACCTCTGTGATGCTCAGATCGTAGCGAAGTGGCAATAATCTCTCGTGGCAGTAATTAACCGTGCAAGTGCACGGTCTCTAGCAGTATCCACACGTGCACGAACGGCGGAATCCCCTTTTTATAGCACCCCATGAACGATCTCCTCCGCAGCACCTCACATGGTCTCTACACTAGAGACGAGAGGGAGAAGAGAGAGGAGAGAGGAGGTGTGCCCCTCCCCTAGGGAGGAGAGAGAGAAGGGGGTGGCCCATGAAGAAATCTTGGATGCTTTATAGACTTCTTAAATTTTCATACAAACCCTCATAAGTCTAAATTTATGAATATACTTCCACCATCTATTACCCTAATGTGTGTGACCCTCTAGGCCAAGTGTCAGTCTGGTTTTAGGCCCAATAAGCTTAAGAACTCCTTCTTAGTTTTTTCACATTAATAATTAACATGAAATTAATTATTTAATCTTCTCATGACTTAAATAATTAATTTATCATTTATGATGGATAATCATCTCATAATTATTTCTCTGATGGGCTTTCAGGTCACGGTAAGCACCAAGCAACACTCTGTGACCCCAGAAGAGAAAGGGGTTCTACAAAACCACTCTGAGACCTTTCCGTCAATAGTTACTACATAGCTATAGTCCTTCATTCATACCCAATGCCCCTGGTCATAATTAAGAGTATGGTCATACTGTTAAACCCTTCTCATCTATGACCTGATAAACGTACTCTAAGTCTCAATGGAAAACTACTTTTTCATTGAACTATCTACCTTGGCCAAGGATTTAACTGAGTACCATTCATAGGGCATTCTCTCTCATGTTATATCAGAGAGTGAATGATTCACTATTATCACTCAATTACCTTCGCATGTATTCCACTCTATCTGAATACCTGAGCATCCAGGACTTATGGATAAAGTCCTTTTGTCAGGAATCAAAATACAGAAGTCTTCATGCAAGGTATCGTTGGTGACTCATGTCCAAGGGCCAACTGTGCTACTGTGACTAAATAATCTCTTGGTTGACAGTTAGACATAATTACCATCCAGAGATTCATGATCGGATCAGTTCGGTGAACCGTATTCTTGTAATGAGCACCCGCACATATATGTTAGTGTCTCTACATCGGCGACTGTGAGATTAGTCACCCTTATCACCTTAGAGGGTATCATGTGCACTAGTCTATCCAGATTCTTTGATGTCCTATCTCAAAGATCCTATGACCAGAAATATTTATAACACATGCATCTAAAAGGTTGATCTCACTATCATAATCTCATTATGATCTAACATTCATAGCATATGTTCAAGGACTTCATCACATCAAGCGGTAATATGCATAAATAAATAAGAATAATAAAGAGATTGCCATAATTATGAATGAGAATATATAAGAGATGACGCCATCACTTCATAAGTGATTGGCTTGTAGGGCATACACTTCTTTCAAGGCTGAGCAACTAGAGCTGATCAATCCGACCATAAGCGATCAGCCAAGTCTCCCCGCCGGGAGAGAAGCAAGCACGAGCACTGGGATTGGGAGTGCCATGACTAGAATGGTCAGAAGGAGAAAGCCCTCTACAAGCACTACACTCCTCTGACGGCCCCTCCCGAGCATGAGATGTTGAGTTTCTTGGACGCCGACTCCAAATAGCACCAAATTAGGATGCATGGGCCCGACCAAGACAAGACCGCCTTCATCACCAACCATAACTTGTACTGCTAAACTAGGATGCCCTTCGGGCTAAAGAACATAGGAACCATGTACTAGTGTCTCGTCAACCACATGTTTGAGTCCCAAATCGGACACAATATGGAGGTGTATATTGACGACATGCTCTTTACGTGACTGACCACTTAGAGGACTTGGCAGAGACGTTCGCCATCTTGCGTTCGTAGTGAGGTTGAGCAAGTTCTCTAGGTTTCTGGTCACTCACCGAGGCATCGAAGCTAATCCTGAATAGATCAAAGCCGTGTTGGAGATGAAGCAATTAGAACGCATGAGAGATGTGTAGAGCGTCACCGGCCACGTCGCCGCACTCAGCCGATTCCTATCCAAAGCAGTTGAAAGGTGTCTCTCATTCTTCCGATTAATCAAACAAGCCAACAAGTTGTTGGAGAAGAGAGGGCACGTCGACTAGGATCAAGACTGTGAGCAGGCCTTTAAGGATCTCAAAAGGTACCTTTCGTCACCACCGATTCTCTCTAAGCCCCTTTTTGGCGAGTAACTATTCCTCTATTTGTTTGTAATGCTGAGCACGCTCAATGTTGTGCTTGCTCGAGAAGACGAGAGGGGTTTGAAGTTGGTATATTATGTAACCAGAGCCCTTCAGGGGGAAGAGTTTCGATACTCATGGACTGAGAAGTTTGCAATAGCTCTGGTCACGACCGTACGTAAGTTGTGACCATATCTCCTCTCTCATATGATCATGGTCCCAACTGACCAATCCCTATATCAGATCCTCTAAAACCTTGACACCTCGAGGAGACTGGTGAAATGGGCCATAGAGTTGGGGGAGTTCGACATCAACTTTCGCTTGAGGATAGCCATCAAGGCCTAGGCCCTGGCCGATTTCATCGTCGAATACACGCTCCACGATGAGGAAGGAGCCACACTCTCCATGGCACCTGCCTGGGAGTTATATATGGACGGGTCTTCCTGCGCGAGCAGAAGTGGGGTAGGCTTGGTCCTTCTTGTGGCCAGATAGGATCGAGCTACAGTACGCATTGTACTTTAATTTCTCATCTACCAACAATGTAGCTGAGTAGGAGGCCCTACTATCCGACATCTGGATGGCTAAGCATGTTGGGGCTCTCCACATACGTGCGTACAATGATTCATTACTAGTCGCCAACCAAGTTCCTAAGGAGTATGAAGCCTGAGACCCAGCCATGGTAAAACACCTCTAGAAGATCAAGGAGGTATCTTTAGATCTCCCTCGTTTTGAGGTGGTACATATGCCAAGGATGAAGAACGCTCAAGCAAACGCCCTCCCTCACCTTACATCATCCACGTCACTAGTGAGCTCTCGGTCGGTCCTGATTGAAGAGATCCAGCGACCAAAGACTGAAGAGCCCGAGCCTCAGGTCAACCCCATCGACTATAAGCTGTCTAAGATGGACCCCATCTTGGACTATCTTCATAGGCAACAACTCCTTGAGGATCGCTCGAAAGCTAGGTGAATATGAGCTCAGACAGCGCATTTCATGCTGGTGGATGGATGCCACTTCAGTCGTTCATTGTCCTCACTACTTCTCAAGTGTCTGTGCCTGTTCCCCACTGAAGCCGAACAAGCTATCTGCGAGGTCGTTGAAGGGCTTTGTGGCAATCACATAAGGGGATTATTGATGTAATATACCGGATCTTTTGGATCCTTCCTTTTAGGTCCTGGATCTATTTTCTCGGAGTGTCCAGCTTCGTTGCGTCTGAAATTTTGTTTCGGACATCTTTCGTGTTCGGATCGACGCGATCCGGAGTTGTTTCAGAGGCCCGAAGTGCGTCCGTGACTTTTTCGCGGGTGTTTTCCGATTTCCGCGTGCGGGTTTCGACAATTCCTTCGGAACCTCGTTGCAGGTGAACCGGGTCGTTCACCTAGGCATGAGTGGTACCGTTGCGATCGGTGCGTTCCGAGGATCGCGAAAACGTGATTTTCTATTTTTTGGTATTTTCTAGAATTTCTGAATTTTCTATAAATACCTGCTCCTTTTTCTCTCTCCCCCACCTTCTCTTCTTCTTCTTCCTCTTCCTTCTTCCTCCCATGAGCGACCGCCCCCCCTTCTCTCTCTCTTCGACCGACGACGATCGCGACGAGCTCCCCTCCGACTGCAGACGGCGGTGAGCAACGGTGCAACGACGTAGGTGGCGGTGAGACGATTTCGGTGGCGTGCGGCATTCGTGGGAAGCATGAGGAGGAACGAGGGTTTCAAGCATTCTTCACAATTTGTGGATGATCCGACGTGCCTCCAAGCGAGATTGAGGTAGGGTGACGTTCCCTAGCTCCCCGTGTTCCATTCCCGTGGTTTCTAGCCCGAGGGGAGGCCGAGAGATGGGTTTCCATGCCGGGTTGGGGTTTTCCATGATTTGGGGAGAGTTCGCCCGATCTATATTTTTAGGCCGCGATTCGGCGTTTTAATGGCTTAGATGCATGCTAGGGGTCCTTAGGGGGTTTCCCCCTTGATTTCCCCCTCTCCCATGGAGGTATGGGGGCGTGGTTGGCGTTTTTGGCTGTTTCCCGCCGCTTTGCCGTCGGGACGGTGTGACGGCCCTTCCAGGGACAGTCACAGTCTGTGACGCCCCATGAAGGGTATGCCACAAGACTTGTTTTGCCAATAGGGTGGTCCGTGGGCATGACGGCCCAACAATAGACTGCCACGGCGTGTGACGTGCCTAGGTTGGACCGTCAGGTGACGATCCGACCGTTGTGTTTTGACCGTTGTGTTTTGACCATTGGGGGTCAGGGCCTCTGACGCACCCAGGGTGGGGAGTCAGAGCCTTGTGACGCCCCTGTGTGGGAGCGTTATAGAGGACGTGTCCCCACCTCCTAACGCACCTGGGGTGGAGCGTTAGAGGCTGTGACACCCCGAGGGGTGTGCGTCACAGCCAGTCTCATCCCGTCTTCTGACGCACCAGTGTTGGTCCGTCAGAGACCGTGACGCCCCAGGCGGTGTATGCCATGGTTGGTTTCTGCTTGTCTTCTGACACACCAGGCTAGGCGCGTCAAAGACTGTGACGCACCAAGACTGGCGCGTTACAGCCGATTTTGCACCGGGAGCCTGACGTGCCTATGTTGGACCGTCAGATTGTTGTGACGGCTGTGGACGCACTTTTTATTCACTTATTATGTTTTTCATCTATTCGGATGGTTGATTCGTCTGTTAAGTGCGTGGGCGTGCCAGTCATAAAGTGACGATTTGTTCGGGCTTCAAGGAAGTCCATGGTGCGCTCGATCTGACTAATCAGACGATTATGTAGTTCGTGTCGGGACCGAAACCCGCCGTGCCATAAAGGTCATGGCGTCATTTACATCCCCTCGGAGAGGGGAACACCCTTGATTAATCGCCGAGAATCAGGGCCTCATGGCCAGGAAACTATATCGAGAGAAACAAGCCAATAGCGGTCTCAAATCAGTCAGAAAGCTCGATGTCTAGGGAAGCAAGCATTCGAAATATGTCGGTCACTCAAGAGACCATTTTAATATTCGGACGAGCGTCCGGCTTCAGGAAATCGTAATCGTCACGAAGAAAATTGGAGCGTATGTATGCTGGGGCACGACAGATTTATTGTTCGAAGGGATGAGAAACATTCTGTTAAATTCTGATTAGAGTAACATGTCGGTCGCTCAAGGGACCGTTTAATATTCGGACGAGCGTCTGGCTTCAGAAAATCGTAATCGTCACGGGCAAAATCGGAGCGTATGTATGCCGGGGCATGACAAATTTATTGTTCAGGGGAACGGGGAACGTTCGGCTAAATCTCGGTTAGAGCGGTCAGCAACCAATAAGTTTTTCATCCCGGTGCAAGATCGAGTCAGGACCATTCCAGGGGCGCCTCCCGTGGTCCAAACGAGGCTTGCGTGGGCGTCGTTAATATTTTCGGTGTCGAAGGGCAACAGGAAAGTGTCCCGGGACTAGATTCCAAAACGAAGACGTGTACAGAGATAGTTGGCTATAGGCCGAGGATGTGGGTCAGGCAATGGCCATGATTAGGGCGAACCTGTGGTCTAAGCATGACCCGAGAAGGTCTTATCAATATTCCCATGCAAAGGGTCCGGGCGACGAAAGCCGTCTCGTTCCATTCAGATCTTATCGGTCATTCATGGATCACGTTATGTTCGGACAAAGGTCCGTATTGAAGGTACGACGTAAACGGAAACAAACACGTACAAATGTATGCCGAGTTTACGGCAATTTCAATGAACGTGTGGAAACGAATCCCAGCGGGAACGAGTCCAGTTTGACAAACTATCGGCCCAAAGCAATGTCGGATTACGGCCATATCGGGATGGTTTCCGAGGTCCGAACCCGACTTGAAGAGGCGGCGTTAGTGTTCCCTTTATACTGGGACTTGAGGAGGACGAGGCTGCGGAGCAGAACTCATCATTTTATTATTGTTTAGACCCTTTTTATTATTATTTTAATTTTTTTATTTTGTGAGTTTGTGATCATTATTGTTTATTGACTTTATCATTATTTATTTTTATTTATTATTATTTCTTTTGAGCTTATTATTATTATTACTACTTGTTATTATTATTGTTCATTTATTTATGTATGTATATCTCTCTCTCTCTTTTTTGATTGACTCTTCTTTTATTGCATGTGCATTATATCTTTTTCTTCTTATTATTTATTATTATTTGCTATTATTATTATTATTATTATATTCTTTTTATTAAATTCTTTCTATTATACTATTGCGTTTCGGGTGCGCCGAGCAAAGGCTGGTTTGGGGTGTGCCGGATGGAGCAGGTTGGGATGTACCGCTGGGCTAGACCACGGGTGTGCCGGGCAAGGCTAGAGTGTGCCGGGTAGGAGGGATTGATAGTGTACCGCTGGGGAAGATGGTAGTGGGGAATGAGTGTGCTGTTGGAAGGCTGGGGAGCTGAGGAGTGAGTGTGCCGCTGGAAGACCATGGGGACTGAGGAATGAGCGTACCGCTGAGAGGCTGGGCGGTGAAGAGTGTACCGCTGAGGGGAATGCACCGGGTTAGGAGAGGTAGGCGGTGTACCGCTGAAAGGGGAAAGGGTGTTAGAGTGCACCGGTTGGAGTGTGCCGGTCAAGGTGAGCCAGGGGTGAAGGGTCAATGTAGCTGGGGCAACGCAAAGGGGAGGTTTCCCTCTCTCATGGGACACGTGTGAGGGGTTTTCTTTGGATTTCCTTTATTCTTGAACCGCAAGCAAAGGGGGGTTTGATTTGGGTTTCTTTTATTCATGTAGACCATGTTCGAGGTTATGTTCGGTAGACCGTCATGAAAATGTGAGTGTTCGGTTATTCGGGATCTCCGGGGTTCTTTTGTTATTTTGGCGAAGCCGTTTCGTTGGTGTTTATTCTGTTTATTTGTTGCTTCCTTTTGTGTTATTACTTTTCTTTTATTGTTGTTGTTATTAGGTTAATTCTGACGAAAATTTGGCAGCATCTCCCCTTGAGCCGGATGGTAAGGGAGATAAAGGGAACGCGCCCACATGGAGTGGCGGAACCCGACAATTTGAGGTGGGTGCCAGGGGCAACAACACCTTTGATAAAACTTCGGAAAGCCCCGGAGAATCAACGAACGGAAGACACTTCTATAACGGGCTGAGGGTGCACCGGGTAAAGAGGAACGATAGGTGGGCTGGCTGAGGAGCTGAAGAGCTGTGCCGGGCTTGCTGGCACAAGGGTGTGCCGGGCTGACTGGCCCAAGGGTGTGCCGGGCTGGCTGGCGCAAAGGTGTGCCGGCCTAGGCGAACGAGAGGTGTGCCGGCCTGGAGGCTTGAGGGACCGCGCCGGATAAGAACTGGCTGGGGTGTGCGACACAGTGGGCATTGAGGCTGTGCAGGGCCAGAAGGCGCAGGGTGTACCAGGTTGAGGCTAAACCAGGGTGTGCCGGACTAGAGAGGTTAAAGGGTTGCACCGGCCAGGGGCAGAGAGGCTGTGCCGGGCCAGAAGGTGCAGTCTAGAGGTGTGCTGGTGGAAAGAAGATGCAAACATACCAGGCTAGGTTTGGGCAAGGGATGCACCAGCTGAGGGAGAAGTCCCAGGGTGAAACACTTGAGGGAAGCCGTGGCACACAGGAGCAGGCGATGGGGAGCCCAGAAGAAAGCAAAATGGTAAGAAATGCAGACAAGAAGAAGTGTCCGTAGGGAGGCATCAAAAGCTTGCAAACCTTCTACTTTTATTCTGACAAGAGGGGTGCCCCAAGGGAGTTAATACATCGTGACAAAAAAAAAGAACAGGGAAAGGGAAGAAAGAGCAAGATATAGTGGGGAGGGACATGGAGCATTGGCTCCTCCCACTCTCTCACTCACTCTTCTTCTTTTCTTCTCTTCTCTCTTCGCACGAGCGGTGGCGGACGGAGCAGCAGGCCCTTCTCTCTTCTTCTCTTTTTCTCTTTTTCTTCACTCAGACGGTGGTCAGAGCAGTGAGGGCTCCTCTCTTCTTTTCTTCTTCTCTTCCTCCTTCCTCTTTTTTCTCTGGAGTCCCCCCTCTTTTACTCTTCGACCAGGCTTTTATACACGGGCTGTCATTGACGCCAATGCGCGAGGCAGATCCGGTCCGAGGTTGACCCCAGTCACGCCCCCCGTCAGAGTGATGTTCCCGTGCTCGAGTCAACGATCGACAACATGGCAGGGATAGGCTGGCTTTGACGTGATCGCGTTGCGCGCCAAGGGCTCTAGGCATGAGCATTCAATGCTTTGCGTTTGAGCAAAATAGAGTATCGTGCTATGGATGGGACCTCTGGCAGGTGTGCCGCTGAAGGGGCAAGGGGAGTGTGTCGCTGGAGGGCTTGGCAGGCGTGCCGCTGAAGGGGCATGGGGTGTGCCGCTAGGGGCTCCAAAAGTGTGCCGCTGAGGGAAGGCACTTAGTGTGCCGCTGGAGGGCTTGGCAGGCGTGCTGCTGAAGGGGCATGGGGTGTGCCGCTGGGGGCTCCAAAAGTGTGCCGCTGGAGGGCTTAAGGAGGGTGTGCCGTTGGAAGGCACATGGGGGTGCGCCGTTGGAAGACGTTTGAAGGTGTGCCGTTGGAAGGGCACAACAAGTGTGCCGTCGGAGGGGCACTTGGAATGTGCCACTAGAGGGCATCCGGTAATGTGCCGCTGGGGCAACTGGTAGTGTGCCACTAAGGGGCTTTGAGGAGTGTGCCACTTGGAGCACTAGAGAGTGTGCCGTTGAAGGCTTTAACGAGTGTGCCATTAGAGGCACTTCAGGGTGTGCCGCTGGGGCACAAGTTAGTGTGCCATTGGAGAGGCACCAGGGGTGTGCCGTTGATGGGCACTTGAAGGTGTACCGTTGAAGGGCACGTTGAGGGGTGTTTCTTTCTCTTCTTCTCTTCTTTTCATCTTCTCTTCTTTTCATCTTCTCTTCTTCTTTATTCCCCTGCATGTAAACATGGGGTGAGAATTTTTTAGTATCTACAACGGCCCAGTGATAGACAGTTAAGGCCTGTGGCGCACCAGGGTTGGACCGCCAGGCTCTGGACTGCACCAGGTGGTTCGCAGTCCCGTTTCTTCTCCGACCGTGGTCACCGTGCGACGGTGCTGGTACGTGGGACGGTCCCCGTACTTCATCGGGTTCGGACGTTGTGTTTCGTTGACTTGAGAGTCTACTCCTTCAGTGACCCTCCACTAGTCATAGCATGCTTACACGTTTAGTGGTCCCACCAGGGAGTGGTGGAGAGGCTACCCTGAGGATGGTTTTAGACTGGTTTTCGTCGGGCCCCGCGTCTAGCAGCCAGAGTCTGGCTGAGGGGAAAACCGATCAGAGGGCCAGACCAGGGACGGACGGTCTGTGTGTTCACACGTGGTTGGGGGCGGTTGGACCCATGTTGAAGGGCGTGACCCCAGCTAGTCACTTGTTTTGTGGTTACTTGTATGGTGTCTCAGTTCCCGCTAGGCCGGAGGGAGACACCTGAGGCGCGGACTAAGACGTCAGTGGACGCATCCGGTCTTGCTTCTAGTGGGAGGTACTCCTGTCGAGTCGGGAGTGATAGACTGTCAGTCAATCTCGGTGACTTCAACCTTCAGATTTTTGGTCGTGTTGACTGTTGAGTTCCGGTTGTCTCGTCGTAGTGCGTGTGTCAGTTTTCATGCCGTGAGACTGGTGTTTGTAGTTGCAGGGCATTTTCACTTCTGAGGTACTCGCTTATTGCTAGCGTAGCGGTTTTCTATTTTGCGAGGTAGGGTCTGAGTGATCCCTACTGAGTCTTGTTCTAAGACTCATTCCCTGCGTGTTTTCACCATGTTTCAGGCGAGGCGCGGCTTCAGGGGAGCGTGTCTGAGGCTCAGCGTGGTTCAGGTGCCCTGCGTTAGTGCCAGAGATAAGAGCCGAGGTATGTCCCGTGTAGCTGTACTTTTCTTTCTTGTCTCTATACTAGTTGTGGACTACTGTTGTTATTTTGTTATATCTTGTGGACCATGTATCATGTAAAATGTTAATTTATTTTCTGTTTAATCATATAAACTCTTTAATTTCTACAATTATTTATGATACCTGTGTAGTCTCCACACCATCCTTTTAACCCTTCCGAGTCTTCAGGCTCGTGGGGCGGTGCCAGTCTCGGGCTATCGGGTCTTCCCGATAATCGGATTCTCGGGTCGTTACAGTTGACACCTGTTTTATGACCAATGAGTTGGGTCATCTCATTATCTATATTTTATGATGTCCCGAGTTATTCACCGATTATTGGGTCATTGTTGGTCAGTTTTGGGGCTTATTTTATGGGTCATTCTCCCTGGTTGGGCTGGGTTCCTTTCATTTCTCATCATTTTCAACTTATTGGGCCTAGATAAGGGCTAATAAGAATTTTATTATAGATTAACTTGGAGATTTATCGGCCTTTATCTCTTTTGTCACGTCTACTAGCCTAGCGGTCTATCGTGTGACCGTTTGGTGAGCGTTGGCGGTCCTTTGCTAGACCGTTCGGAGGCAGAGAGTCCTGTTGGGTTTCTTCGGCCTTATCTTTTCTGGACGAATGAACCATGTGGTCTATCGGTCGACCGTTTCTTGTGTCTTGCGGTCTATCGCAAGACCGTTTGGGGAGACAGAGAGTCCTACTCTATCTATTTTTCCTCTGCTTCGCCATGGTCGAACTAGAGTCCATGATTTGTTGATTTCTCTCTAGATAGAGGCTCTCAGAAGCTTCTGTTTATTTCTATGGACTCTTGGGAGTATTATCTTTGAGGTTTATCTAGTTCCAGGCCTATTTTTCGTGTCATTTTCCCTCCAACTCGAACCTAGGGTTTGGGGGTCTTTAAATAGAACCCTTGACTTCATGGCTTGAGGAGGAGATTTCTGGAGCTTGTCACGAAGTGCTGCTGCATTCTGGAGCGAGTACCAACCAGGGAGAAGTCATTTCTACGTCCATAAGGCTTCTGGTCCAGGGAGTATAAAGTTTCAATAGTTGTTTTGTGTCTTTTCTCTCTTAGTTTTGGTCCTTCTCTTTGCATCATCACAGCATCTTCCCTCTTCCTCTCCCATGTTCTTTGCACTTGCACTTTTAAAACATCCTCCTATCTTTTCCACACCCCACAGGGGTTAAAAAACCACCAACCCCAGGTATTCGCCCTTCCTTTTATGCACTTTAGTTTAATTGCATTATAGATACTACACTATGTGGACATGCAAAATTGCACGCCCTCATATCCCAACTAGTCCAGCATTAACAACAGCTTCAGCCGGAGAAACTACATAGAAGAGTAGCCACCCCGACTCTCCAAAAATGCACTCACACACTGCCGTGGAACTGTCTCCGGAGTCACGACAGTGAAGAGAAATCAACCACCAAGAGCCCCACAATCTATGGGCCTCGAAGAAAATCAAATGGGCCACAACTCGCGCTCACAACGGGCTCAGAACTGCCCATTTAGCCCCTTCAGCGGCACGCCCTCAGGCCCTTCGCCGGCACGCCCCACTGGCCTTCAGCGGCACACCCTTGGGCACCTTCAGCGGCACACCCCCAACGCTGTCCAGCGGCACACCCAGGCTGCCCTTCGCCGGCACACCTGGCCAAGCACGCTTCAGCGGCACACTTTCAGCCCTTCAGCGGCACACCCTCCGGCGCCTTCAGCGGCATGCCCTGAGGGTGAATCCTTCGTCGGCACAGCCTTGTGCCCTCTTCGGCGGCATGCCCTTTAGGCCCTTCAGCGGCACGCTTGCTGTGTCTTTCAGCGGCACTCTCTAATAGCCTCCCAGCGGCATGCTTGTTGAGCCTGCCAGCGGCACAACGTTCAGGCTCTTCAACGGCACAACCGGCAGACCAAATCTCATGCCCACGCCCTACAGATCCTTGGCGCACAGTGGGCTGTCCGAGGTGTCGACCGGGGGTTGGGCCACGCAGGCTACTCCTCTGCCACCAAGGACGGTGGAAGTCAAACCCCATCATGGCCAGTCATTTCCCGCCTCCGACTACCGTGCTCAAACGCTTCCGATGCTGGGTATAAAAGCCCTCCTCTTCCGACGAAGAAGAGGAGGCTGGAGACACAGAGAAGACAGCAGACAGATAGAGAGAAGAGACCCGCCACTGGAGAGAGCCACCACCTCCGGAGGAAGAAGAAGAAGAGAAGAAGAAAAAAGGAGCTCCGCCGTAGGGTTACCCTCCAACGACCATCTAGAAGAGAGAGTAAGGGAGGGAGAGAGAGAGTGTGTGTGATGTATTAAGGGGGAAAGGGGGAGGGGCAGGGAGCCGTCGCCCCTGCTCGACCCTAACTCCTTATTTTCCTCTCCTCCGTGCCTTCTTCTTCTTCCCTCTATTGTATCTTCTACCCCGGTGTTTTGAAGTGTACATGGCCGGTTATGGCCTTTTCTCTTCATGAATGGAAATTTCCCCCTTCTTGGATTTCTTGCTATCGTGATTGATTTATGCCCGGATGTGTGCGTCTCAACCCTTCTTCCTCCTCCTTCCGACGGTTTGGCCCCTAGTGTGGGCCTTCTTCCCCTCTGTCATGGCCCTTCTCATGGGATCCCTGACCTTCAACCTCATCCATTTGCCTGAAGGGAGAGGCCCCTCTTTTTATTTTGAACACCCAACCACCAACACCATCCTTGGCCTTCCTCCCTTCTCCAGCGCCAACTCACCTAGCCAACCCTTAGCCTTCATTCCCTTGCTCAGTCCCCCACCGGTGCACCCCTACCACAGTGCAGCCTCCCCAGCTCCCAGCGGCACGCCCTGGCCAAGCCCTTCGCCTGCACGCCCTGGCCAAGCCCTTCACCGGCACACCCCTGCGGGTCTTCCCCGGTGCACTCCAGGCCACTCCTCACCGACATACACCCAGCCTCCCTAGCCCGGTACACTTCCCAGCCGCCCCTAGAGGGGTCTCTTGGCCATCGTTACTTTCAGGTTTTTCGAGGCTTTATTAAAGGTAATGCCGCTCCCTGGCGCCCACCTCCAATTGTCGGGTTCCGCCACTCCCTGTGGGCGCGTTCCCTGTATCTCCCTTACTGCTCGGGTCATGGGGAGATGCTGCCGAATTTTTGTGTCAGAAAACAATAATATGAAAAAGACCAAGAGAAGTAATAAACAGACGGAACAACAACTAATTAAAAGACAAAAGGAAGCAACAAATGAACGGAGCGATCAGTGATAGAACACTCCAACCGAAATAAGGCACTGCGGATAGCATGAAGAGAACCGAACTAAATGACGACGTGGTGACTTGAACGCTCAATCTGTAAAGAGAAGACTGTGGGAAGAGGGAGAAAAGAGCTGTACAAAACTGCATAAAGATCAAAGAAAAGAAGAAAAGAAAAGCCTTAAAAGAGGCGGAGGAGGAGTGGACCTTCACTGGTACCCTATTCCAGCCCTTCACCGGCACACCCTACTAGTGCCCTTTTCGACCCTTCCACGGCACACTCCCCTGCCGCCTCCCCCGGTACACCCTAGCGCCCTTCACCGGTACACCCTCCTATTATCCTTCACCGGCACACCTCACACCATCCCTCACCGGCGCACCCACCCCGCTAACCTCCTTGGCCGGCACACCTTCCCTTTCACCAGCGGTACACCTTCCCTTTCTCCATTGGTACACCTTTCCCCTTTCTTCAGCGACACGCCTACATCCCTACACCCCGTGTCTTCGCCGACACACTACCCCTAGCCCGGCGGCACACCCTGCCTTCACCTCACACAGCCCACTCCTCTATAAGAAAAATATGTGTAAACAAGAGAGGGAAAATACGAAAACCATAATGACCAAAGCAGTAAAAGGATAGAATATTTATATATATATTTATGTAACGGTAATAATAATAATGATAATAAAAGGGGGGAAACTACAGTCAATAAATGGTAAACAAGTAGTAAAACACATAGTGAGACCATCCAAAAACGCGTAAAAGGAAAATAGGCCGTGAAGAGGAAACACATAATCAGAAGCCTAGATAGAAGGAGTATAATAAAATAAGTAGCATAGTAATAATCCACATCGCAGCCCCGTCTCTCCACGTGACCCGGTACAGAAGGAACAACAACGTTGCCCTCGCAGGCCGGGCTTGAGTTTCGGGAATTTTCCTGACATGGCCATGGTACGACCTCGCTCTAGGCTGACATTCCGATCAAACCAGATCCGTTTCCAGGCCCGGATTCTTCCCAAGCCACTATTGAAATTGTCGCGCTTCCGACAGACATTTAAACAGATTTATCCCGGCTTCCACCGCGTTTCTATTACGGACCTTTATCCGAACATGGAAAAGGTCCACGAGTGGCCGACATAGCCCGGGGCTTGTATCCCGATGCAGACCTTAGTGTGATTTATTCCTGCCTCTTTCTCGCGCAGTTGATATTAGTTCTTTCGGCCGTAGGGCCCCTAATTTTGGTAATTAATCAAGGGTGTTCCCTCGTATGGGGGATGTAAATGACGTCATGGCCTTTATGGAACGACGTGATCTGGTCCCGACACGAACCACACAATCATCTGACGAAGTCAGACCGAGCGCACCATGGGCCCTTCGGAGCCCAAATAAATCGTCACTTTGTGACTGGCACGCCCACGCACTTAACAAACCAATAAATAAATAAAACCACATCTTTAATCGAAAAGTGCGTCCACACACTAGTCCAAGGACTTATTGGGTCATTTTTCTATGCGTCTACGTTGTTTTGCATGTTTACAGGGTTCACTGCATGAGGCCCAACTCTTCTGGCCGGCCAGGAGGGGTGGAGATTCAAAGTTCCACGTTGCTGTTCTGGGTGCCCTTACAGTCTCTTCAAGGACCGTTTTCAGATCTCAGGCAGTCTGTCGTAGGACCGTTTGCCGTCATCTAGCGGTCGTATGGAAGACCGTTTTCTTTCCGCAGCACCTGGTTTTTCTCTCTCCTATGGGTGGGTGACTTCACTCGGCTCTTTCCAAGGTACATATTACGGTTCTGTTGTGTTATTTACCTTGGTGGCGATCACATCATTTCTTATTTGGGCATTGATCATCATCTTGCTTGTTTGCTCTTTATTTTAGTTGTTCCACACCCACGGTGTGTGTTTCCTTTTATTTCTTTGCTCCACACCCACGGCGTGTGTTTTTTATTTCTCCTTTTCATTTCTGCAATATTTGAGATGACATGCCCACTTGCTTGAATTTCATGTTGATTGCTTGAGTTAGTGCACCACTTGTTCACATCACATCATTCACCACATATTCACATCATCACACTCTCATCACACATAGAGAAAAACTATCAACACCCCTAATTTTTTTGGCGATCACGGTGGGACATCTAGTGCCAATCGTGCTGAGTTTCTGTTGACCTACAGTTCTTAGTTGTTCTCATTGCCCTTGTGTTTCCTCAATTTTTTCGTTTATTCCCTGTTGTTTCTACTTTCTGGTTCCCTGGCGGTCTCCTCCCCGGCCATTTCTGGCTTAAAGCGGTCTATCAATAGACCGTCTTATCTCTTAGTAGTCTCCCATACGATCGTTTCTCCAGCTACAGGTTCGCATCCCGATGTTACTGTTATTTCTACAGTTTTTGACTGTGTTTATTATTCTTGGGTGCTATCTGGTCTCCTCCTCTGTTGTGATATATATATATACATCATTGTTTGCATATTGTTTGCTAGTTATTAGGCTAGAAATTGTATGCACTCCGGTGCACATAGGGTCATTCATCTCTCATATCATAGTTGCATTCCCACCTTGGTGTGTGATCCTCTCGCCTCCATATTCCTTGGGGTCGACTAGGTGACCACATCAGGGACCTCCATAAGTCTCCGCGAGCCGTGGATTTTCACACGGACGCCGGGCCGATTGTACCTTCGCCACCCCGTGTCTAGGTTGCATAAGTGAGGGAGTGTCTACACCTAGAGTTAACCAAGTTCCCAAATATCCTTCCTATTAGGAACATATTATGGAGAGAACATTTTAATTGAAATCATTAAGGTTCTAAAGGAAGAAACAAATAAAGTTTGTGCATCATTTTTAACTTGGTTGACTTTGGTTGTCTCGATCATCTCTCTCTTATTTGCATAAGTTCGGAGTCATCTTGTCTAGTCACTTTTTTGTGTTTGTTTGTGTTGTTTGCTTTATTTGAAGGGTGTTTAGTTGCATGTGGAGTTGCTTTCGATCCTTAGATTCATCTCCTAGGGGCAATTCCTCTTTCACTTCTTACTCCAATCCCTTGTTTGAGTCCAACATGTCTTCCTACGATCTTCCCCGTTCCCAAGAGGAATCTCTTCCCCAAGGACTCTTAGAGGACCCGTCCAGGGTCATTCAAATCTCATCTGGGGAAGGGTTCATCCCTCCTCCATCTTCTGTCTCCATGGAGGGTGCGCAACCCTCCCTCTCCTTCAATAATCCTACTAGTCACATCTTGCAGATGATGGCCCAGTTGGACCCGGCCCAACTTCAGGCCCTTTATCAGACCTTGGAGGGGTCCGGTGCCCCATCTCCCACGATTGCACAGGGTCTGTCCACTACCTCCATCTCTCAGTCTAGGGTTGATGGGCCCGGGGTTCCACCCATTCCAATTGATCTTACCCTGATTCAGTCCAAGGTCCTTCGATTCTCTAGTCTGGAGGCGGGCCAGTCCTCTGACTTGGCCCTTCAAGTCCTTGATAAAGGGAAGATTGTTCTCCCCTCATTCACCCAGACTGAGTCTTATAGGCCCATTCCATCAATGCCACGAGCCCATGTCGGCCCGACCGATTTCACTCGTCCTCAGCAAGGGGCGGTCCATGCCCAATCTAATTTGGGTCATCCTCCGGCCCAATATCCTTATTATGGGCCTCCACCTCCTTCTGCCTATCCTTTGTCTCCTCGCCTTGAGCTTACCCCTTTCACTCCACCTACTCCATCTCGGGAGCAGGAACTTCTGGATAAATGGGCCGCCATGCAACAACAACTCGACTTCCTTCAAAAGCAGGTTGGCCCACAATCTTTAGCAGATGTTCCAGTTCCCAACTTTCACAATATCCGATTCCCTCCCCAATCTGAGCTCCCCACATACCACAAGTATGACGGGAATAGTAACCCATTTATTCATGTGAGGGACTTTATGTATGAATCGGCGCAGTTTCAGTATGATGATCGCCTTATGGCGGATTTTGTTCCGCCAGTCACTAGATGGAGTTGTACTGGAATGGTTTTATGCTTTACCATTAAAGGATGCTGAAAGTTGCAAGGTGGTAAAATAAAAATGTATTCAAAGGTTCCAGAACCGGGTCAGCCCGAAATATTCATTTACAGATCTTGTGGCTGAAAAGATGAAGGCAGATGAAGATTTTGCTACTTATGCCGATAGATGGAGGCAGATGGCCGCCCGGGTGCCAGATCATATTCTGGAGGAGGAAAAGGTCAAGTTGCTTATATCTAATGCCACCCCCACCTTCCGTAACATATTGGCCATGAATGATATTACCAACATGCACCAACTCTATAGCCGGGCTAGAATTATTCAAACCCAGTTCAAAGACTCCCCTATCCATTCTCTCTTCGAGGCACAAAAGCCCAAATACAATAAGAAATATCAAGGGCCCGTTACCGAGGGAGTCCAAACCAATGAACAGGTACAAGCCGTTGCATTCCCCTTCCCCAACCAATCCGCTCCGCTCCACTTCCCACAAACTCCTCGTAATCCCCAATTCTCCACGCCCCAAAACACCCAACCTCTCTTCCCCGCTCCACCAAACACCCAGCCTACCTTCTTCACTCCACAAAATGCCTTCCCCGCTCCACAACAACCACCACAACTCCTGCAATATCACAACGCCCCTCCACCCAACGGCTACAACAATAAACGCCCGGCTCCGAAAAGAGCGCAATACCCTCCTTTGCCCGAGTCCCTCACGAACATCTTTTCCACTCTCATGTCAATAAGTGCAATTCAGCTTCCTCTGGAACGGCCCAACTGGAACCCGGCCGTTGATCAATCCAAGTATTGTATGTTCCATAGGCAGCCCGGGCACACTATTAAAGGGTGTTATCAGTTCCGAGATATGGTGTATGACCTACATGAAGGGCACCGCATTGATTGGGTCGAGATGCATAAGGCCATCGTGGAAATAAAAGAGAAGAGAAGGCAAGCACTGAGGCAGCAAGTGCAGCAACAACAAGCACCGCAGTCACAACAGCAGCCACAACCACAGCAATAGCCCGTTCAGGACTTGGGGATCCACCAAAATCTCATGCCGAATCATCCGCCCGCTCCGCAACCACAACCACCGGCACCGGCTCAGGTCAACCTCGTTCAACCTCCAGCTCTTGACGCTGGGTGGTCCTATGATGACGAAGCCTCGGTGAAATGGCTCATGGCCCTCCACCATAACTACCGCAACTCTTCTTTATCTTCTACCCCTGTCATCCTCCCGCCTAACCATCAAACCCCTCCATCCCTCGTAATTGCCAAAACTCTCATCCAACCATCCGCTTCCCCCATTATCCCACCTATCTCCACTCCACCGCCAGTACCCGTACCCATCATCACTATCCTTTCATCAAACCCTTCACCCGTCATCCCTCCACAGCCTGTCATCTCCACTACTCCCATAAAACCCATCATCACCGCTACAACTCCTATCACCCCTACTCCCTCCACCACATCACTCATTCACCCTGCTGGGCCCGTCAAGCCGCTTATCTTAAACCCATCGAACGTCGTGCCGGCCCAAAACCTTACCCTACGGAGCGGGCAGTTGTTTCACAGGAACTATCCTTCCACTGGTAAACCTACACCTACTCTTCAGTCCTCACAACAGGTCGTTGATCAAGAGGAGGCAGATCCGTTGCCAAGGACACAATATGATCTGCTCCATCATCTAGACCGGGTGCCCGCCAAGAGTTCTGTGCTAGAATTGATTAAAAGGTCCACACTTCATCAAGAGGCACTCCGAAATTTTCTTCAGAAGGTGATAGTAAATGAAGACATGGCAGTGGACAGCTTACCGACAGCCCTAGCTACAATCTCCAAAGGGCCGACAATTACATTCTCTGAGACTGAACCGGCACTGCCTAAAGCACGACAAATGCCGCTATGCATTTCTATCACTCTAAACAAAGTCAGCATAGATGCGGCGTTGGTAGACACATGGGCTTCTATTAATGTCTACCCTCTCAGCACTTTAAGGGCTTGCAACCTTTCCAAAGATTCACGAAGGCCGACCTCAACCTCCATTGCAGCATATGACAATTCCAGGAGGGCATGTCACGGGGTAGTCACCATTCAGGCTGAGCTCGGGCCTCTTACTATGCGCATTGAGTTTTATGTGCTGGACATCGACCCTATGTTCAAGGCTATATTGGGTCGTCCGTAGATTGACAATCTTAAAGCCGTACCATCCACTGCTCACCAGTGCCTTAAATTCCCATTTCAAGGGAGGTTGGTCAAGGTAAAGAGTATATATACGGTCCAGTCTGTCAAGGCCATCTCCGAGAAAATCTTGCCAACATTATGGCCCAACAATCGGCCTATCATCTTAGTGCTGGATCTAGACTTTCCATGGGCCTATGCGCCACGCAAGCCCACCTCCGAGCCAGTGAACATCAAAGTGAAGCCCCAGATACGAGATTCTAAGGGCTGGTCCATTATACTAAAGTTGGGCTATCAGCCGGGGAGAGGCCTCGGCGCAAAACTACAAGGGCGGACCAAACCGGTCCCCAAAGGCAGAAAGATGAATAGGATGGGTCTCAGTTTTCGAGAATCTTCACACTCAATTTTGGGCGACGCCGGACCATTAACATGGGACTACCGCCAGCATTTTGTTAAGGGCCCTCTTCAGCCAGGCACATTGAAAGCATTTCCAAGTCAGCCCAAGGAAGAAGATACAGCTTATACAGTTGACAGCCCGCTATTACTGCCCAAGGGGCCGGTTAATGATATGCTTGATTTCAGCCAAGCATTTGAAAAACTATTTTTTGAAGAAGGAAGTTGACAGAGGATTCCAGAGGTGCAGATTGTGCACTATGAGCCGAAGAAGTCAGCTTACCGCACGCGGGAAAGAGGGAGCTCACCCGTCATTTTTACTTGGTCTCCTTCCCGCCTGTTTTCATTCTTTCAAAAGATAGCATCTATACCTCGCTCACCTCCTATCTTAATCAATCCATTACTGCTTGAAGTTCCTACCAAATTCCTCATCATCAGACTTGTGACTACGGTCCACCAGTCGATCTATCCACTCCCTTCTTCTCCTCCTCCGACCCCTTCCTCGACATTTTCTATCCATCCAAGTATCCCCTTAGGCTTCCTCCTCCGCCTTCCTCTCCATCTTGTTGCATGATCTTCACTGATCTCTAAAAAAAACGTCAAATTTGAAACAGAGATTTCAGTGCAAGATTACGCTATCTTCTCTCTATCTTTCTTCCAGGGGCGTGAAGTCCCTGTTGCCTCCCTCCCATTAGATTTTCTCCCTCCTAGGTTAGACATAGGGTCCGTCGAGTCTAGGAAAGTAGGATCTGTTAAGTCTAGAGAAGTAGGATCTTGTTTTGGTCGTCCAACCCGTCCTCGTCTGAGCCACGCCTGCTTGCGTGACATTCTAAATCCGTTTCTAATAGGTTCTTGCAGGATCTAGCTCAGCAATGTCATGCTCTTCTTAAATGTCCGGAGTTCAGAGCTACGGCGATTGTGATCAAAGAAGATGAGTGTTGAGTCCCAAATGTGGCAATCAAGAGGGGAGGGGTGAATTGATTGGCTAATAAATTTTTCTTTTCTTAAGAAAACAATGTTGATTAAACAAACAACCGCTAATACTTGCACGAACAGGATCACACTCTTGAATGCGTGCGGAATGTGTTTGAATAGCTGGTGTAGTGATCTCTCAACTCACCGTGAAGCCCACTCGACAAGAAACGGAAAATCCACAGCACATGAGACACACTGATTTTTTAGGTGGTTCGGTTACACAGCCGTGTCCCCTACGTCCACCCCTCACACTTGAGGATTAAAGCTTCACTAATGAGTGAATCACACACACACGCTGTTTAGAACAGTAAACACACACACACACATACACACACGGCTTACGATCTGGTAGCCAAACGTGCACATGCGCACATACACACACGCAGGTTCGTGTTTCCGAACACGAACACCACACACAAGAATCTGAAGTTATGATTACACAAATATTCAAGATCAAGCAAAATGATTCAGAATGAGAAGTTTAGAAAATGATTTATCCTGATCGGAGCTCCCCCTATCACTTCAGCGAATTTCGTCGAACACTTGGTGCAGCCCGATGATCGTTCTTGACGATTATGCTCGGATGTGATACGATCTTGAACTCCACGTAGCCAACCAGTAGGATGTCGATTTGGAGGCTTGAATCCCTCTTCTTTCCTTCACTTTTACGCACACAGCAAGGTGGAAGAAGGGTTGCGGCTGCTGGTTGCGACCTGCACTCACAAAGGTTAGAGCAAAAACCCAAAATTAGGAAGATACGAATTACACTTAGGGTTTTTATCTCAATAGGATTATATATATGCTTAGGGCGGTCAAGGGGCGGCCATGGGACAAGATCCACTTATTATGGAGTGGATTACGGACAGCCATACAAGTGTGGTTGGACCATTTGGTTGAAATGCCAATAGTTCATATTCACGGCGCCGCCCAGACCAGAAAGGGTCGACCCTTGGGGTCGACCCTCGTGAGGGGCCAGAAGGGCCTGGCAGCATGGGTCGACCCTTGGGGTCGACCCTCTCAAGAACCATTGCTGTCTCCACAAAAATTACATCTAGAGTTTTCAGGGGTCGACCCTTGCTGGAGCCTAAACAAGTTGAGCGGAAAGGGTCGACCCTTGGGGTCGACCCATGATGAAACCGGTTCTGGAAATTAATTCCACAAGCAGGGGTCGACCCTTGGGGTCGACCCATTTAATTGGGAACCTGCCTAGAACCTGCCCAGCAGCAATGGGTCGACCCTTGGGGTCGACCCTTTTTCCTGAACTTTCCTAAATATGAAGATATAATAAGCTAAGTCCAGGGGTTCAAGTTGGGGGATTAAAACATTAATGCTCCACATCTAGAAATAGGTTCTAACAAAGTAATTGTGGAGTTAGGATCGATCTCACCAATCGTCCTTCAGTCGTTGAGGAGCTTGTTGTGCCCATTTGGTTTTGATGATTGGTTTTGATGTGAGTTAATCACTGTGAGTCATCTTGCTGTGTGAGTTATCATGCTGTTATTCAGTCATTTTCTGATCATAATGCAGTCTTTCAAATGTTCAGTCATCTTGCTGCTCAGATTAGTTTAACAGATCTAAAGCATTGCATATTTGATGTTCAGTCATGTTATCTGATGCATAAAGCATTCGTTACTTTACTCTGCTTGTGGATGTCTGCTTGTGGAAGTCTGCACAATTGCATTGAGCATATTGTCAGCACACTCGTTAAGCCATAAAGTCCATACATTTATCTTCTCTTCAAAGTCAGTACATTGGCGTTGGGCATCCAAGTCTATACATCGCTTTCTGCAAGCTTTACTTCAAGTTTGTACAGTCTACTGTCTTAATTTGCGTCTCATGCATCGTCTCTCAAGCATTCAAAGCCTATGCATTGAAGTCGAAGTCTGTACATCCACCGTCTCTTTCAGCGTCTCATATTCGAAGTCCATACATTGGTCTTCATATTCAAAGTCTGCACATGGCTCACCGTCTCATGCATAGTCTGGACAGTGATGGGTCGACGCTCCCTTCTGATGGGTCGACGCACCCTTTATTTTTCAAGTCCATACAATGACACTGAATCTTGCATCTGAAGTCTATACATCCTTTCAAGGGGTCATGTCTATACATTCTCCCATTCATTTCAGAGTCTACACATCGCCTTCCATCTTCCAAGTCTGTACACCCAGTTGAACCCCAAAGTCTACACATCGCCCTTCATCTTCCAAGTCCATACATTGATCTTCATATTCAAAGTATGTACATTGGTCTTCACCTGAAGTCCATACATTGGTTTTCATATTCCAAGTCTGTACATCCTCCGCCAAAGCCTTCAAAGTCTGTACAGCTATTCTTGAAGATCAAGTCTAAACAAAGGCACTGTAGCTTGCTCAACTGAAGTCTATACATCCTTCAAGGCGCCAAGTCTGCACATCGCCTCATTTCTTCAGAGTCTATACATCCTTCAAGGAACCCCAAGTCTGTACAACGCTTCCATCTTCAAAGTCCAGACAGAGTCTTCTGTTGAATTTTAAGTCTATACATCCTGTGAACCTTCAAGTCTATACATCAGCCTTTGCCAATCGGTTTCCAAGTCTGTACATCGACTTCAAGCCTTCCGAGTATGTACAGCCCAAGTCTGTACATCCGATTGCCTTTGCATTACTCAAGTCTGTACAGCCCTCTCGTTGGCAAGTCTCTACATCGGTCTGTTTGAGCAAGTCTGTACAACGGTTGCATTCATTGGAAGTCTATACATTGGCAGCACTGTGCAAGTCTATACAATCCCAGCCTTTACCTACGTTCAGAACTTCAAGTCTATACAGTGGTAAGGTCTGCACATTCTGCTCTGAAGCTCGTCAAGTCTATACATTGCTGAGCCATTCGTCAAGTCTCTACATTGGCTTCGGTTCTTCAAGTGTGTACACCCTTCAAGGGCCTCCAAGTGTATACATCGTCCATAGCACACACGTTCAAGTCTGAAGTCTGTACAGCCAAGGCATGTGCTTCGCAAAGTCTATACAACGCTCAAAGTCCATACAGCATGCTTCGTCGTTCAAGCTTTCAAAACTCTATACATCGCTGTTGAGCTAAAGTCTGTACAGCCGTTTCTTGTGCCAAAGTCTACACACTGTGAACTTCCGAGTCTGTACAGACTTTACCTTGTTCAAGTCTATACATCGACCAGTTGTCTTTGGCATGTCTACACACTGGAAGTCCATACAGTCAACTGCTTTGCTTTGATCTGGTATGTACAGAGTTTCTTTTGGCAAGTCCATACACTCATTCCCTTGGTATGTTAATGCATTTAACTGAAAGTCCATACACTGAGCTCGCATGAAGAACTTCAACTCTATACACTCTCCCAGTGTACACACTTACTCACTTACTGATTCTAAGTATATACATTGTGTTGCATTGCTTGAATTTCCTCAAGTCTATACACTGAGCTCGCATGAAGACTCAAAGTCTATACACTCACTCAGTGTTCACACTTGCTCATTTGCTGCTTATAAAGTCTATACATTGTATTTTTCAGTATGAGTTATCAAGTCTATACACTCGATTCCTTCATGCATTTCACAGAAGTCTAAACACTCCCTCCTGTTATGATAATGCATTCTTCAGTAAGTATATACACTGAGGTCGCATAAAGTCTTACAAGTCTATACACTCTCTCAGTGTACACACATATTCATTGCTGCTTCTGAAGTATATACACTCGTGTTAAAAGCCTGAACTAACAAAGTAGATACATTCCTTTTGTCTTTGTCTGCAGGTGATTTAGGCTATTGAAGGGCACGTGATCCGAGGGCTGACAGGAAGCTGACACGTGGCCAAATATCTTGGGCGGGAAATGTGGAACACACGCGCCCAGTGCTGCTCCTGCTCGAGCTGCTATATAAGAAAGACTCCGTTGTCTGAAGGAGGCTGATCGAAGTAGAAGGACTGAAGCAAAGAGCAGAAGAAGAAGAAATAGAAGAAGAGTGAGCCAAAAAAGAAGAAAAAAGAAAGGGGCTGATCGGGACAGTGAGAAAAGAATCAGAGAAGTAGTAGAAGAAGAAGAAGCAGAAGAGTGAAGATAGAGAGTGAGAGCAGAGAAGAGAGAAAGAGAGCGCGAGTGAAGAAGAAAGAAGAAGAAATAAGAAGAAGAAAGGAAGAGAGGAGAGAGCACTATTGAATATCAGTTTAGTCTGTTCGTGGATCAAATCCAGAACGACTATGCTCATTGAGAGCTACATTTTTTGTGTTTCATCTCCAGCTTTTGTTGCTGTGCTTTTTATGTTTTCTTATTTTTTCTTTTGATACTCTAGTTGCTATTGTTCTTCCGATCCTCTGGACTGAGGTCGGGTTCCTCCTGTGGACTCAGGAGAAGGGAGATCTGATCTCCGGTTCTGGGCTTGTGGGTTGCAAGTCCAGGGGTCCCTCCTGGTCTGGAGGAAGAGAGGTCCTCGACCTCTGGTTTACTGGTGACTGGAAGTCACTGGTGGGTTCCCTCCTGGTCTGAAGGAAGAGAGACTTCGGTCTCTGGTTTCCAAGTGGCTGGGAGTCCTTGGGGTGTCCCTCCGGTTGGGAGGAAGAGGGGAGGTTGTTCCCCTGGTCAAGCTGTGTGGCAGCACCTTGTTCGTAGACTGAGTCTGCAGGTTTCTAGCGTGTGCTAGTGGAAGCCTCACTCCGGTTGGGAGTGAGGGGTGGATGTAGGTCTTGGTGACCGAACCACCTAAAAATCTATTGTGCAGTGGTTTTGCTTTGTGTGTTTGTTCCTTGCCTTCTACCTCCCATTCACAGGTTGCGCATGCTTGGTTAGTTGTGTTATCTTGGGAGTAAATTTTGAGCATTATATTCTGCTAAGTGTGTTTGGTTTGTTTAGCTCTGCCTTCGTTTCTGGTGTGATCAGGTGGCTGCATTGTTGCAGTCCAACTGTTTGATCAATTGTTGAATTATCATCTCATCTTGGAAAGCTCATTAGTTTTTATTCCGCATATCTGAGCTTTAGAGATCTTATTAAGGCATAAGTTTTGAAGGGGATACATTCACCCCCCCTCTATATCCGGACTTAGCACCCTAACAATTGGTATCAGAGCGGTGTCTGCTTAGAAGGTCCAGCGACCTGCAGATCCGATCTTGCAGTCTTATGTGCTAATTTACTTTTGGTGCATCAATATTCCTGTTGCTTTATATCTGATCTGTTTTCATGGGTGAACCACCAGTTTTCAACGGTTCCAATTTTAGTATATGGTCTGCTAGTCTGAAAAAATTATGCTAAATCTGTTAATCCAGACCTGTGGAAAGTGATTTCACACGGTCCTCATGAACTACCAAAGAAAAAGTCCAAATGGACTGACAGTCACAAATTAATGTATGAAGAGAATCAGATAGCTATAAATCTAATGAAGGCAGCTACTGATAGAGCTTTTCATTCATGTTTCTTTGATTGCAGTTCTGCTAAAGATATTCTGGACATGCTGAAGCGAACTTAGATAAGAAATGAGGACAGCTGCATGATGGCTGACAGAAATAATCAAGGCAGCAGTCAAGATGAAGATGATGATGATGATGTAAATCCCTTTGAAAACTATACTTTAGATGATTGGGAAAATGCATATTCTGAGCTACTTGAATCTCATGAACTGTTAAGAAAATAGTATAAAAAATTGAAGAAGGGTACTGGGTCAGTTAGTTCAAGTTCTCCATGTAGAAATTGTGTTGAATTGAAAAATATTCATGATGCCTGTATGTCTGATTTTCAAATGTTGAAGAAACAAATTTTATTATTGAAAACTGAGAATCAAGATCATATAAATGTGATATCTGAACTCAAAGAAAAATTCATGTCAGATAATGATAATCAGACTCTTGTTAACTATCATGACCAGTATAAAAAATTGCTGAAAAACTTTGAAAGTGTGAACTCAGATTTAAACAAGCTAAAATCTGAAAATGATTCTCTGAGAAAATATGTTAATGAAAATGATGAAAAATTTGAGAAACTTGAGCAGGAGAAGAACTTGTTTGCTGAAAAATTCAATGCCATAAAATCTGTAAATATAGAATTACAGAAAGATATGGAGAAACAGCAAAAAGAATTAAAGGAATTTGAGGCTGAAAGAAAATTTGGAGTTAACTCAGATGATCAGACTATAATAAATGAGTTAATTCAGAATGACAAGCTTAAGGAAGAAAATGAGAAGTTAAAAATGCTGAACTCCACTATCTCTGAGAGACTTCTAGCCTTAGAAAGAGGAAAAATTGTTTGCATTGAAGATTCTGATAAACTGAGCAATCTGGAAAATGAAATTGAGAAATATAAAACTGCTAACAAAGTTTTGAATGAAGCTATGAATTGCAGTGAGCAAAAGATTGCCAGTTATGAGTTACACATTTCCTCACTAGAAAATGAAATTCAAGATCTGAAAACATCTCTGTCAAAGTTTGTGAGTGGACAAGAGAATCTGGACAGGTTGTTAGGAGTTAAGGTCAATACTCAAAAGGAAGGGTTAGGCTACAACAATGTCAATAAAAAGGCTTTCAAAAATAAGCTAATGACATCTTTTATCAAAGCATCAGATGTAGCCACCACCTCAGAAAATAAACAACCAAATGTTCAGAAGAATCAGAAACAAACTGGAAAAATGGAAAAGGTCAGTCATGTGAAGAAAGGAGTGAATCACATTGAAAAAATGCATGCTGTACATCACTCGAACTTTCCTGCCACCAAGAAAAAGACTGATTTTAAATATGTTGAGAAAGTTCAATCTGTGCTTGACATGAATACACATACACATGCACATAAAAATAAGAATTCATGTCATTACTGTGGTAGGGTTGGCCACATTATGGATAATTACTTCATTCTGAAACAAGACAACAAAAAACATGCTAGGAAACATGTCTCTGCTCATAACAAAAAGAAAACTGAATGCTATCACTGTGGCAAATTGGGCCACAGGGCCATTGAATGCTGGCATGCTCAGGGTAGACAGTTCAATTCTAAAATTGTTAAACTTCCTGCAAATGGAAATGCTTTTGGAAGAAATATTTTTAGAGGCAAGCACAATGAGTGCTTCAAATATGGGAAGTATGGCCACACAGTCAAGGACTGTTGGCACATTCAGAAGAATTCTTTTAGCCCCCATGTTATCAAATTCTCTGTCAGAAAATCTGTGAGCTTTTCATGCTATAACTATGGGAAGCCAGGCCATAGAGCTGTTGAATGTTGGCTGGCCGGTTTTAGTAAACAGAATTTTAATTCTGTCAACAATAAAAAGTTTCATGCATATGCACATGGATTTCATGCTAACAAGAATGTGCATAGATCAAATCTGAAACCTGATGCATCTTACTATCATTATAGTAAACAAAACTCTCTCTCTGCCAATAAACTTCATGACAACAGTAATGTGCATAAGAAAAATTTGAAATCTGCTAATTCATGCCATTACTGTGGATAAATTGGTCATTCAATGAATAATTGCTACTTGATGAAATCTGATGACCAAGCAGCTAGAAAATTATTTAGAAAACCTGCTACGAATGTCATTGTCAATTCAGGACCCAAGACCTCTTGGGTACCTGTTTGTGCAAAATAACTTTGCTTTGCAGGTGTGCCTTGGAATGGAATAAAAAGGGGTATTAATCCAAGGCACTCAAGAATGAAAACCCCTTCTGAACTTTTCAGGTAAATTCTCTGCATTTCCTGTTTTGAAACTCATTGCATATCTGGTTTGATGTGTTCTTGCATATCTGTCATCTTTTGAACACTATGAGCATTCGTGTCTCTTAATGCTCATATGAATTGGATGTTTAGATATTGAAATGAGAATAAACTTGCAATTTCTGAAAATCTGAACTGCATATGTATGTTGTTTGAAATCTGACTATTGCATTCTAAAAAATCTGATAAGCTAAAATTTGATCCATGCATGCTGCCCATGTTGAATTATCATGATTGACCTCAATGGTATATCAAATGGTAAGCTACCAAAAGGTAGGGAAATCTGTCTGGAGGTTCTTACTATGTGTGAGGTGATCTTTTAGACCAAGTACTCCGCCTAGTACCATGGGTCACTTTGCTGGATAGGACAGTCTGAATGTGCACAAGTCACAATATCATTTGGAATCATATGTTCAGTTTTCAGTGCAAACATTGCATATTTTCAGGGGGAGTAAATGGCATATCTTTGCATAGCATTCAATGTTGAGTCTTTGCATGTTTTTGCATACATATGGTTAATTGCATTGCATTTCCATAATTTGAAAAATTCCAAAAAGTTTGTTTGAATGCATATTGTCAGGGGGAGTCAATGCATTGCATATAGGTTGTCAAATGTATATATTTGTCAAAATTCATTGCATATCCTTTCTGATTCATTTGGTTGACAAACCTCGATCATACTCAGAAAAACAATCACTGGGCTTCAAAATCTCTCTTATCAATTGGTATCATTTGGCTTCAGAATTCCATCAGTCTTTCATGAAGATTTCAATGGGACTATCTCGATCATAAATCTGAAAACACTTGAACTAGGAATCTTCTATTATACGTTTTTATGAATGTCTGAAATAACTCATGTGGTTTAAGTTTAATGTTCATGGAGTTTGACTTTAAAATCTCTTAAAAATATCTGAAGCATGTTTAATAAACTTTAACCATCTATTTCATGCTGTGTCTTGTAAAATCTTCTGAAATCTGCATTATTGAATTCATGGCTTTAATTGGTTAAGTACATGAAATTATTATTGACTTGAAGCAAATGAATTTGTCTGAAATGTCTAAAGGGTAAAGAGTTGTCAGAGCAATGACTTTGGTCACTGAGAAACCATGTCCAAAGGACTGTGTCATGAGGTGCCTTAGTTAACTCTGCATAAAATTCATTAAAAATCAGGCAGAGCAATGGCATGCACACTGAGAAATATAACTCACTCATCAAGAAATGATTTGTAGTGTGTCATGATGTGTAAATGCTATCTCTGTTCATATATAGCATGACAGTTAGTCACACTAAGTGCTTATGACTTCATAATTGCTTGATCTCAATACTAGTGCATGTAATTTAGAAAGAAGTCAATAGATTTGATTGTGTAAAAGAAAGGGAGATTAATCAAGATAAATATGAGGGCTTGGTTCATTTTTATTAAACCATGGTTTTAGATATCAATACAGAATTTTATTGATAAACTCTGCATACATTATGTTTAAACCATGCTAAACAATAAAGTTCATTCATAAGCCCTTATAATGGAAGACTTTGAAAACTTATATTTTGGATTTATGAGATTGATATCTCTCTAAAAATCTGACTGAATTTCTTGTGATTGGAGCTTTTTTAAAAATCTGCTACTTGAAACTCTTCTCCTCAATGTCATTGATTCATTGACCTGAACTTCTCCTTGTTATCCATCTCATAAGATTCCACTTATTGAGGGGGAGCTTTCATGTCATATGCATCATGCTGCATAGAAACTCTTAAAGGGGGAGAATTGTGTTCTTGCATTCATATTTTTAGGGGGAGCTCTTGCATGTTAGTATCTCCATCTGCATCTGCATTCATATTGTTTATTGCAAGGGGGAGAAATTGACTGAATTTTTGAAACATGCTTCAACTTCTCAAACTATTTTCTTTTTGATGAAGTCAAAGGGGGAGAATAGTTTGTGTCATTAGCATTACTCACAGTGTAATGTTGCCATCATCAAAAAGGGGGAGATTGTTGTGCCCCTGTGGTTTTGATGATGGTCTTGATGATTGGTTTTGATGTGACTTAATCACTGTGAGTCATCTTGCTGTGTAAGTTATCATGCTGTTATTCAGTCATTTTCTGATCATAATGCAGTCTTTCAAATGTTCAGTCATCTTGCTGCTCAGATTAGTTTAACAGATCTAAAGCATTGCATATTTGATGTTCAGTCATGTTACCTGATGCATAAAGCATTCGTTACTTTACTCTGCTTGTGGATGTCTGCTTGTGGAAGTCTGCACAATTGCATTGAGCATACTGTCAGCACACTCGTTAAGCCATAAAGTCCATACATTTGTCTTCTCTTCAAAGTCAGTACATTGGCGTTGGGCATCCAAGTCTATACATCGCTTTCTGCAAGCTTTACTTCAAGTTTGTACAGCCTACTGTCTTAATTTGCGTCTCATGCATCGTCTCTCAAGCATTCAAAGCCTATGCATTGAAGTCGAAGTCTGTACATCCACCGTCTCTTTCAGCGTCTCATATTCGAAGTCCATACATTAGTCTTCATATTCAAAGTCTGCACATGGCTCACCATCTCATGCATAGTCTAGACAGTGATGGGTCGACGCTCCCTTCTGATGGGTCGACGCACCCTTTATTTTTCAAGTCCATACAACGACATTGAAGCTTGCATCTGAAGTCTATACATCCTTTCAAGGGGTCATGTCTATACATTCTCCCGTTCATTTCAGAGTCTACACATCGCCTTCCATCTTCCAAGTCTGTACACCCAGTTGAACCCCAAAGTCTACACATCGCCCTTCATCTTCCAAGTCCATACATTGATCTTCATATTCAAAGTATGTACATTGGTCTTCACCTGAAGTCCATACATTGGTTTTCATATTCCAAGTCTGTACATCCTCCGCCAAAGCCTTCAAAGTCTGTACAGTCATTCCTTGAAGATCAAGTCCATACAAAGGCACTTTAGCTTGCTCAACTGAAGTCTATACATCCTTCAAGGCGCCAAGTCTGCACATCGCCTCATTTCTTCAGAGTCTATACATCCTTCAAGGAACCCCAAGTCTGTACAACGCTTCCATCTTCAAAGTCCAGACAGAGTCTTCTGTTGAATTTTAAGTCTATACATCCTGTGAACCTTCAAGTCTATACATCAGCCTTTGCCAATCGGTTTCCAAGTCTGTACATCGACTTCAAGCCTTCCGAGTATGTACAGCCCAAGTCTATACATCTGATTGCCTTTGCATTGCTCAAGTCTATACAGCCCTCTCGTTGGCAAGTCTATACATCGATTTGTTTGAGCAAGTCTGTACAGCGGTTGCATTCATTGGAAGTCTATACATTGGCAGCACTGTGCAAGTCTATACAATCCCAGCCTTTACCTACGTTCAGAACTTCAAGTCTATACAATGGTAAAGTCTGCACATTCTGCTCTGAAGCTCGTCAAGTCTATACATTGCTGAGCCATTCGTCAAGTCTCTACATTGGCTTCGGTTCTTCAAGTGTGTACACCCTTCAAGGGCCTCCAAGTGTATACATCGTCCACAGCACACACGTTCAAGTCTGAAGTCTATACAGCCAAGGCATGTGCTTCGCAAAGTCTATACAACGCTCAAAGTCCATAAAGCATGCTTCATCGTTCAAGCTTTCAAAACTCTATACATCGCTGTTGAGCTAAAGTCTGTACAGCCGTTTCTTGTGCCAAAGTCTACACACTGTGAACTTCCAAGTCTGTACAGACTTTACCTTGTTCAAGTCTGTACATCGACCAGTTGTCTTTGGCATGTCTACACACTGGAAGTCCATACAGTCAACTGCTTTGCTTTGATCTGGTATGTACAGAGTTTCTTTTGGAAAGTCCATACACTCATTCCCTTGGTATGTTAATGCATTTAACTGAAAGTCCATACACTGAGGTCGCATGAAGAACTTCTACTCTATACACTCTCCCAGTGTACACACTTACTCACTTACTGATTCTAAGTATATACATTGTGTTGCATTGCTTGAATTTCCTCAAGTCTATACACTGAGCTCGCATGAAGACTCAAAGTCTATACACTCACTCAGTGTTCACACTTGCTCATTTGCTGCTTATAAAGTCTATACATTGCATTTTTCAGTATGAGTTATCAAGTCTATACACTCGATTCCTTCATGCATTTCACAGAAGTCTAAACACTCCCTCCTGTTATGATAATGCATTCTTCAGCAAGTATATACACTGAGGTCGCATAAAGTCTTACAAGTCTATACACTCAATCAGTGTACACACTTATTCATTGCTGCTTCTGAAGTATATACACTCGTGTTAAAAGCCTGAACTAACTAAGTAGATACATTCCTTTTGTCTTTGTCTGCAATTGATTTAGGCTAATGAAGGGCACGTGATCCGAGGGCTGACAGGAAGCTGACACGTGGCCAAATATCTTGGGCGGGAAATGTGGAACACACGCGCCCAGTGCTGCTCCTGCTCGAGCTGCTATATAAGAAAGACTCCGTTGTCTGAAGGAGGCTGATCGAAGTAGAAGGACTGAAGCAGAGAGCAGAAGAAGAAGAAATAGAAGAAGAGTGAGCCAAAAAGAAGAAAAAAGAAAGGGGCTGATCGGGACAGTGAGAAAAGAATCAGAGAAGCAGCAGAAGAAGAAGAAGCAGAAGAGTGAAGATAGAGAGTGAGAGCAGAGAAGAGAGAAAGAGAGCACGAGTGAAGAAGAAAGAAGAAGAAAGAAGAAGAAGAAAGAAAGAGAGGAGAGAGCTCTATTGAAGATCAGTTCAGTCTGTTCGTGGATCAAATCCAGAACGACTATGCTCATTGAGAGCTACATTTTTTGTGTTTCATCTCCAGCTTTTGTTGCTGTGCTTTTTATGTTTTCTTATTTTTCCTTTTGATACTCTGGTTGCTATTGTTCTTCCGATCCTCTGGACTGAGGTCGGGTTCCTCCTGTGGACTCAGGAGAAGGGAGATCTGATCTCCAGTTCTGGGCTTGTGGGTTGCAAGTCCAGGGGTCCCTCCTGGTCTGGAGGAAGAGAGGTCATCGACCTCTGGTTTGCTGGTGACTGGAAGTCACTGGTGGGTTCCCTCCTGGTCTGGAGGAAGAGAGACTTCGGTCTCTAGTTTCCAAGTGGCTAGGAGTCACTTGGGGTGTCCCTCCGGTTGGGAGGAAGATGGGAGGTTGTTCCCCTGGTCAAGCTGTGTGGCAGCACCTTGTTCGCAGACTGAGTCTGCAGGTTTCTAGCGTGTGCTAGTGGAAGCCTCACTCCGGTTGGGAGTGAGGGGTGGATGTAGGTCTTGGTGACCGACCACCTAAAAATCTACTGTGCAGTGGTTTTACTTTGTGCGTTTGTTCCTTGCCTTCTACCTCCCATTCACAGGTTGCGCATGCTTGGTTAGTTGTGTTATCTTGGGAGTAAATTTTGAGCATTATATTCTGCTAAGTGTGTTTGGTTTGTTTAGCTCTGCCTGCATTTCTGGTGTGATCAGGTGGCTGCATTGTTGCAGTCCAACTGTTTGATCAATTGTTGAATTATCATCACATCTTGGAAAGCTCATTAGTTTTTATTCCGCATATCTGAGCTTTAGAGATCTTATTTGGGTATAAGTTTTGAAGGGGATACATTCACCCCCCCTCTGTATCCGGACTTAGCACCCTAACAGAGCTTTGGCCATATTGTTTTATCCTGTCAAAACAAAGTCTGAATTATTTCCACATTTTGCACATTGAGACCAAAATACTTACAATGAGTTGTTGTGCTTGAGCCTTCTCAAGTACCATGTCTTCAAGTGATGTGTTCATTTCCAGAGCGTAGTTATGCTCATTTTCAGTTCATACAAAATATTTGATCATCATCAAAAACCATAAGTCATATACATGAGGAGGGGGTTCAACAATCTCCCCCTTTTTGATGATGACAAAATAATAGAAACCACATTGTAAAGCATCCACCATTCCATATACATGAATCAATTCATCAGTTCAAGGACATGGTCAAACAGAAATCCAAATATAAGATTGATCATCATGTGGCATATTCCCAAAGTTTTCTTGCCGACAATTAGTGAAAAGGAACAAGGTCGGTAATGCAAATAACAAGATGCAATGCATGAAAACTAAAAGGAAATGCAACGGGACTAATGAACTAGAAACATGATAAAAGCACACATGCATGCAAGCACACATCACACACTAACATATAGTAGCCGGGGCACATATAGGCCAAGAGTTCTCCCCCTTTGACATCATCAAAAAGGAGGGGGTGAAATAGGATTATCAAAACGCCAAACTAGAGGAGCAACGTTGTTTAGTCATCACTGTCATCCGGAGTGGAGGAACTAGGAGGACGCCTTATATATGTTAAGATTTCCTCAAACATATGGGCTTGGTTGGCCAAGGCGTCGGTGACAAACTGAGAGTGCTCCTGGTGAGAGAGTTTCAAATCAGAAAGCTCTTGTTGCATAGCCTCCATAGTCTCCCCATACGTGTCTAACCGGTCATCAATGGAATCCAAACGGTCCATGATTAGTTGTGCCTCCTCAGAAGGCATTCCTGCTGCAGGAACATGAGCATCTTCAGCCTGATCTTCATTGTCATCCTCATTATCTTCAGAACTGTCTGTTGGTACTGCCCTTTTCATTTGACGAACTAACACGCCATCTTTCTCTGCAAACCCCATGTGGTGACAAATAGATTGATACGTGTAGATGTTCGCGTCACGAATAGTTTGAAGTGCTTCTTTTGACAAATCAATATTCATATAAGAAAATATGGCTGTCAAGGCCGCAGCATATGGCAGAGTGCGGTGCTTGTGCATAAAGCTTGAACAAATGTGATCAAGAATAAGTTGTGGAAATTTAATGGGAATTCCACCGAATAAGCAGTAAAACAAGAACATATGTTTCTCCGTAACCTTGTCATGGCCTCCTCCACATGGCAATAACATTGTTGTAATCATTCGGTGCAATATACGTTGCATAGGAGGGAACTGGTTGGCATTTAATCCGGCGACCGACCGGTCACCTATTTCTTCAGAAGTCATAAAGCTGTAGACAGTGGCATCCGAAACTTCTACATCACCAAATGCATACCCTTCATTTGGCAGGTCAAGGGCAAGTCCCAACAAGTGTGGTGATAAAACAATTTCCTGTCCATTAACCGTTGTAACTGGAACATCACCCGAAATACCCAAATTGCTATAAAATTGGTGTACCATATTGGGGTAAATGCGGCGATGTGCAGACATGAAAATATGCAAGTTCGGCTGGCTGCATAATAGATCAACTAATCCACGTAGATGGCGACTAAGATTTTCAAAGTTTACCGCCCGTGGACGTAGAACAGTCCAATCCAAGACTTTGCTTGCGGGCTGAGGCGCGGCGGTGTGAGATCGACGCCCTTGCCTGGAGCTCGATGCCTCACCTTTGCGAGAAGTACGTTTCTTCGGGGCCATCTAAAACACAAACCGGAAGAACCCACCGATGGGGTATAGATCTTGAAGGTTCGACCAAAGAGGAATGCGAGAAGTGTGAATCTATGATCCTCCACAAACATCAGAAGCTTACCTCAAGGGGGTGAAGATCAAAAGATGACGCTTTAAACCACAAGGAGAAGATTTCACGCGGATGCCACCCGGAGAACCGTGGCTAGGGCTTGATGTCTTGGATGCCAAGGAAGGGTGGTTTAGGGCTTGCAAAGGTTGGTGGCAAGGCTAGGAGGGGGGCAAGAGATGTTTTATAGCCATGGGAGGGTTCCAACTTAGGGTTGGAGCCCTTGTTGGAACGGCTTGGGTGCGAGTGAGCCGCCCCACCGATTTGGGTCGACCCAATGGGTCGACCCGTTGGTTCTCTTACCCCTGGGCCGAACCGGATGCGCGAGGGTCGACCCTTGGGGTCAACCCATTTGCTGGATGCGCGAGGGTCGACCCCATGGGTTGACCCGTTTTCTGGTTTTCAGTATTATGAAATAAGAACGTGAAGAGAGTATCAAGGAGTGTCCGGCTCGAGTCCCCAATTGTAAAAATTTATGAAATCAAGGAATTTGAATAAATTGTGGGTTGAAATCAATTGGGGAGATGTTTGTGAAAAAGATACTAAGAATATATAAGACGTTTATGGTCCATTTAACCGGATTTCTGATTTTGAACAAATTAGCTCCTTTGTTGGCAAAGTAATTGTATCCAAGGTGATTTTGGCCATAGAAATAACAATGAACATAGGTGAATACAATATACATAGTAGAAACGCAGAAGCACACCAAAGTGATTTTTCACACATTTTGATTTTTTTTTTCACACAACATGATGCATATGCATGACAAGGGAATTACAATGTGCATGGAACTAATGCAATCACATGTAATGAAGTGACCTGTATACACATGATGCACATGGTTATGAATCATACTCTTCTATCCTACAAACCCCTAGTTCTCTTCTAAATGTAGTGAACTTATCTTCACTTAGAGGTTTGGTGAAAATGTCGGTAATTTGACGATCGGTTTCAATGAAACTGATTTCTACATGACCCTTACTTACATGATCTCTAATGAAATGAGGTCGAATTTCAATATGCTTGGTTCAAGAGTGATGAACAGGATTTTTGGACAAGTTTATGGCAGAGGTGTTGTCACAGAGAATTGAGTGTTTTTAAAAGAAATGCCATAATCAATCAATTGCTGTTGGATCCATAACACCTGGGCTACATAACTACCGACAGCCACATATTCGGCTTCGGCAGTAGATAATGCCACGGAATTTTGTTTCTTGGAGGCCCATGAGACCACGCAGCCCCCAAGAAACTGACAATACCCACTGGGCTTTTCCGATCCACTTTGCAACCCGCATAATCGGCGTCAGAATAAGCAATCAAATCAAGACTTGAATTACGTGGAAACCATAGTCCGAAATTAACTGAACCAGTAACATATCTGAAAATTCGTTTAACAGCCGACATGTGTGATTCTTTTGGGTTTGACTGAAATCTAGCACACATACAAACAGCAAACTGTATGTCGGGCCTACTGGCAGTTAAATACAACAAAGAACCTATCATGCTTCTGAAAAGTTTTTGGTCCACGGTTTTACCTGTTTCATCTTGGTCAATTTTTATTGAAGTAGACATTGGAGTTGGTTGTGGTTTTGTGGTTGTCAAATTAAACTTTTTCAGCAACTCATTGCATACTTCCTTTGATGTATGAACATCCCATCAACCGTCTGGTTCACCTGCAATCCCAAGAAGAAAGTCAGCTCTCCCATAAGACTCATTTCAAACTCACTTTGCATTAATTTGGTGAAGTCTTTGCTGAGAGCATCTTTAGTGGAGCCAAAAATAATGTCATCAACGTAAACTTAAACAATTAAGATTTCCTTACCATTCAATTTTGTAAAGAGGGTTTGATCAACATTACCTCGTTTGAATTCATGTTGAATGAGGAATTCACTTAACCGTTCATACCATACACGGGGTGCTTGTTTCAGACCGTAGAGTGTTTTGTCCAGCTTGTACACATGGTCTGGTTGCTTGGTATCTTCAAACCCCGGTGGTTGCTCCACGTACACGTCCTCCTGAATATAGCCATTCAAAAATGCACTCTTTACATCCATTTGAAACAGTTTAATGTTGTTACAACAAGCAAATGATAAAAGAACTCTCACTGCCTCGAGTCTTGCTACTGGAGCAAAAGACTCATCGAAGTCAACTCCTAATTCTTGGCTATAGCCCTTGGCTACAAGCCTGACCTTGTTCCTAATTACCACTCCTTGATCGTTTGTTTTATTTCGAAACACCCATTTGGTTCCGATCACGAAGTGATTCTTAGGACATGGTACGAGGAACCACACTTTGTTCCTTTGGAATTGATGTAGTTCTTCTTGTATGGCCATGATCCATGACTCATCTTTCAAGGCCTCTTCAATGGAGTGAGGTTCAGATTGAGAGAGCAAGGCTAATAAATCATGAGTTTCAACTTCCCTGAAGGAGGCTCGTGTTCTTATCCCTTCTTGTACATTTCCCAATACATTCTCCGGCGGATGGTCCTTTACAAATGTCCATTGCATTGGTAGCTCCTGTTCAAGTTGAGTTTCCTGATTTGCATCCTCTTCTTTTGGTTCTTCCGCTTCTTGTTTTTCTGATTTTTCTTCTTTCTTCTCGATATTGTCAACTTTCAACTCATCATCCATGGCTCGGTTTATGATGTAGCAGGCCGTGTTCACCGCTTTAGCCCAAAAGTACCTCGGTAGTTTATTCTCGTTCATCATGGTTCTTGCCATCTCAATTATCGTTCTGTTCTTCCTTTCCACAACTCCATTTTGTTACGGAGTTCTTGGTGCGGAGAAGTCATGCATATAACCTTGAGCCCTGCAAAAATTGCTGAACTCATGGTTATCAAATTCTCGGCCGTGATCGCTCTGCACAGTTTTGATGCAATACCCTTTATCATTTTGAACAAATCTGTAAAATGCTTCAAATTCTATCAGGGCATCATTTTTATGAGAAAGGAAATAAACCCAACAGAATCTTGAATAATCATCCACAATCACAAATCCATATAATTTACCACCCAAGCTGTGAGTTCTGCTTGGTCCGAAGAGATCAATGTGGATGAGTTCAAGAGGCCTTGATGTGGTCACATCTTGTTTGGACTTGAATGATGTCCTTGTTTGTTTGCCCATGCTGCACGCCCCACACACTCCATCATCGACGGCCTTCAACTTGGGCAGTCCAATAACCAAATCATTTCTAGATAATTTCAGCAAAACATTGAAACTAGCATGCCCAAGACGGCGATGCCAGAGCCAAACATCATCATTGTTCCTTGCAACTAAACATAAATTCTCATGAGAGTCATCATTCAAGTCTATCATATAGACATTGTTATTCCTGAAACCAATGAACTTTATCTCATGAGTATTTCTATTCAAAACAGTGCAGTGGTTAGAATCAAAAATCACATTGCATCCTTTATCACAAAGTTGGCTTATGCTTAAAAGATTATGATGCAAACCTTTCACAAGCAATACATTTTCAATGGTATGATTTTGATTCTTACCTATCTTACCTTCTCCGATGATTTTACCTTTGTCCTTACCACCGAATGCCACCGTCCCACCATCCTTTTCATGCAGGTCCACAAACTATTCCTTGTTTCCCGTCATATGCCGAGAGCAACCACTGTCCAAATACCATTTGTTCCTTTGAGCTCTCGAGTAGACTTGCAATTCAACCAAAGTGCTTATGGAGATTTTGGTACCCAAGCAAGCTTGGGTCCATGATGGTTAGAGGCATGATGCATATATGATCTATTTCTGAATCCAGTAGAGTTTTCTTCATCATATTTCAGAATTCTACAATCATACATGTCATGACCCATTTTTCCACAATAGAAACAAGTGATGGCTCTATCTCTTTTTCTCCTTCTACCAACATTTGAAAAGGAGTTATGCATGTGTTTCTTGGGTTTGGAAGATGCTAAACTTATGGGGGCCCAATGGGTTGTTTGAACTTTTGATTTTTCAAGGATGGCAAGAGCATCCTTTAGCTCTTTTATTTGAGCCATTTGAGATTGGCTTTGTTCTTCAACCTTTATTTTAGCTTCATTGCAAGTAATGCTTTCAATCTTTTCTTGTTCCATATCATTTTTCAATTCTTCATGCATTTTCAGAAATGTAGATTGTTCTTCTCTCATACATGAAATCTCTTCTTCAAACAGTTCAATTTTGGATGCAAGAATTTCATTTTCATGCTTCATATTTTCATTTTCTGATTTTAAAGTATGGCACTCTTCACATGATTTTTTAGTATGCACAAAATGATCAATTTTCTTTTTCAAATTTTTGTTTTCAGATTTGAATCTTTTACATTTTTCATATAAAGATTCATATGCAATTTGCCATTGTTCACAAGAAAGAGTTTCAGTTTCAGAATCTACCTTATCTCCTTCGTCGTCATTAGCCATAAGACATAGATTCTGGACTAGCTCATCTAGTCCATCTTCATTTCCGGATTCCTCCTGATCTTCATCACTCCATGTGGCCATCATGGCCTTGGGCTTCCTGAACTTGCCTTTCTTCACCTTCTTGATGAGATCGGGGCACTCACCCCGCATATGGCGGGGTTTCTTGCATTCATAGCAAATCACTTCTTCTTTCTTGCTACTTTCTCCTCTGTTTGGTCCTTGCCTTCTCGGTCCTTTTCTGAACTGACCACCAAAATTTCTGGTTCGTTTCACAAACCGTCTTGCTCTTTGTGTGATCATGGCAACTAATTCCTCATCTTTAGTGTTGCCAATTGAATCATTTTCACTGCCCTCTGAATCGTGTGGATTCACCTTTAGGGCCATTGTGGTGACAACTTTCTTTTTCTTGTGATCCTCCTCGCTCCTTTTGATGTTTATCTCGTAAGTCATCAACGAGCCAATTAACTCGTCCAGAGTTAAAGTACTTAGATCCTTGGAGTCTTCAATTACAGTGGCCTTTGTGTGCCACTGTGGAGAAAGGGATATTATGACTTTTCTGACGAGTTCCTTGTTGGAATACTCTTTGCCAAGTCCCTTTAGTCCATTGGTAATTTCTGTTAGTCTTGCAAACATATCAGAAATTGATTCTTCTGGCTTCATTGCGAACAACTCATAGTCCCGAACTAAGAGGTTGGCCTTTGTTTCCTTGACTTCCGATGTTCTTTCATATATAAGCCGCAGCTTATTCCTATCTCCTGTGCAGAGGAACACGTAGAAATACGTGAGTATTCATTAGGATGAACAGCACATTGAATTATATTCATAGCTTTAAAATTTGCTGAACACTTCCTAATATCTTCTTCATCCCACTCATTCTCATTTTCAGATAATACATATGGACCCCTACTTATGACACGCCAAACATCGTAATCCTGGGCACGTAGGAAAACATACATTCTGTTTTTCCAGTAGGGGTAGTTTGATCCATCAAAGAACGGAGGTCTTTGAATAGAATGCCCTTCAGGCATCATCCCTTTGTTTGCCATTCAGTGGGATCTAGCTCTGACGACCGTGTGGTCGAGATTAAACAGAGACCAAAGCTCTGATACCAATTGTTGAGTCCCAAATGTGGCAATCAAGAGGGGAGGGGTGAATTGATTGGCTAATAAAATTTTGCTTTTCTTAAGAAAATAATGCTGATTAAACAAATAACCACTAATACTTGCACGAACAGGATCACACTCGTGAATGCGTGCGGAATGTGTTTGAATAGCTGGTGTAGTGATCTCTCAACTCACTGTGAAGCCCACTCGACAAGAAACGGAAAATCCATAGCACATGAGACACACGGATTTTTTAGGTGGTTCGGTTACACAGCCGTGTCCCCTACGTCCACCCCTCACACTTGAGGATTAAAGCCTCACTAACGAGTGAATCACACACACACGCTATTTAGAACAGCAAACACACACACACATACACACACGGCTTCCGATCTGGTAGCCAAACGCGCACATGCGCACATACACGCACGCACGTTCGTGTTTCCGAACACGAACACCACACACAAGAATCTGAAGTTATGATTACACAAATATTCAAGATCAAGCAAAATGATTCAGAATGAGAAGTTTAGAAAATGATTTATCCTGATCGGAGCTCCCCCTATCACTTTAGCGAATTTCGTCGAACACTTGGTGCAGCTCGATGATCGTTCTTGACGATTGTGCTCGGATGTGATACGATCTTGAACTCCACGCAGCCAACCAGCATGATGTCGATTTGGAGGCTTGAATCCCTCTTCTTTCCTTCACTTTCACGCACACAGCAAGGTGGAAGAAGGGCTGTGGCTGCTGGTTGCGACCTGCACTCACAAAGGTTAGAGCAAAAACCCAAAATCAGGAAGATACGAATTACACTTAGGGTTTTCATCTCAATAGGATTATATATATGCTTAGGGCGGTCAAGGGGCGGCCATGGGACAAGATCCACTTATTATAGAGTGGATTACGGACAGCCACACAAGTGTGGTTGGACCATTTGGTCGAAATGCCAATAGTCCATATTCACGGCTCCGCCCAGACCAGAAAGGGTCGACCCTTGGGGTCGACCCTCGTGAGGGGCCAGAAGGGCCTGGCAGCATGGGTCACCCTTGGGGTCGACCCTCTCAAGAACCGTTGCTGTCTCCATAAAAATTACATCTGGAGTTTTCAGGGGTCGACCCTTACTGGAGCCTAAACAAGTTGAGCGGAAAGGGTCGACCCTTGGGGTCGACCCATGATGAAACCGGTTCTGGAAATTAATTCCACAAGCAGGGGTCGACCCTTGGGGTCGACCCATTTATATGGGAACCTGCCTGGAACCTGCCCGGCAGCAATGGGTCGACCCTTGGGGTCGACCCTTTTTCCTGAACTTTCCTAAATATGAAGATATAATAAGCTAAGTCCAGGGGGTTCAAGTTGGGGGATTAAAACATTAATGCTCCACATCTAGAAATAGGTTCTAACAAAGTAATTGTGGAGTTAGGATCGATCTCACCAATCGTCCTTCAGTCGTTGAGGAGCTTTGGCCATATTGTTTTGTCCTGTCAAAATAAAGTCTGAATTATTTCCACATTTTGCACATTGAGACCAAAATACTTACAATGGGTTGTTGTGCTTGAGCCTTCTCAAGTACTATGTCTTCAAGTGATGTGTTCATTTCCAGAGCGTAGTTATGCTCATTTTCAGTTCATACAAAATATTTGATCATCATCAAAAACCATAAGTCATATACATGAGGAGGGGGTTCAACAATGAGAAGCAAGACGGGGTGTCGAGTGATGACGGATTAGGAGTCTATGAAGTCCTGGATGAAAAAGACCCGGTGGATCTTGAGGACAGCGACGTAGACGACACTGTCGATTTGTATGTGCAGGGTTTAAAGAGATTTGATGAGCCATCGTCAACAGTGGATGAACCTACGAAGGAAATAAATATTGAAACTGAAGAAGACCCCAGGCCTATTATTATTGCCGCTAACCTCCCTCCAACAGTTGAAGAAGATTTAGTCAAAGTCCTAAGGGAGTATAGCGACTCTTTCTCCTGGTCTTACGAGGACATGCCAGGTCTTGACCCCTCCTTGGTGGAACATCGATTAGTGCTTAAACTAGGGGCAACACCCGTAAAGCAAAAATCAAGGAGATTTCACCCCCACATGGCCTTAAGGATAAAAGAAGAGGTCGATAAATTGTATAGGGCCAGATTTATTAGAGTTGTCTTATATCCCCAGTGGGTGGCAAATATAGTCCCTGTCATCAAGAAGGATGGAAAGGTGTGCATTTGTATTGATTTCAGGGATCTTAACAAAGCATGTCCCAAAGACGATTTCCCGCTGCCTCATATAGATGTATTGGTGGACAACACCGCCGGGTATGAAGCATTGTCATTCATGGATGGTTATTCAGGCTACAACCAAATCTATCTCGCTCCGGAAGATCAAGAGAAAGCCTCCTTCACCACGCCCTGGGGCACGTATTGTTATGTGGTTATGCCGTTTGGTTTGAAGAACGCGTGTGCCACCTATCAAAGGGTGATGATGGCCATCTTCCACGATATGATACACGTTTACATGGAAGCTTATGTGGACGATATCTTGGTGAAGTCAAGGACTAAAAAGGAACACCTCGCTATTTTAGCTAAGTGCTTCAGAGAGCTAGGGAGTATCAGTTGAAAATGAATCCTAAGAAATGTGTTTTTGGAGTCTCTTCAGGGAAGTTGCTAGGCTTTAAAGTTAGTAAAAGGGGAATTTACATTGATACTAACAAAGCAAAGGCCGTCATGGACATGCCTCCGTCCAAGAATATCACGGAACTTCGAGGATTGATTGGACGTTTATAATTCATTAGAAGATTCATATCCCAACATTCTCAGAGGTGTCGCCCGTTTTATGAATTGCTAAAGGCGGGGGTCAAGTTTGAATGGAATCAAGACTGTCAAAAGGCCTATGAAGATCTGAAAATATATTTGTCTAATCCCCCAGTTTTGTAACCTACTGTCCCTGGGAAACCTCTGATCCTATACATTTCTGTCATTGAGGACTCCCAAGGAGCTGTCCTAGCACAAGTAGATGATGAAGGCAAAGAGCGGGCAGCTTATTACCACTCCAGGTTGTTTAACCCCGCGGAGGCTAAATACACTACCATGGAGAAAACTTGTGCCCCCTTAGTTTGTATAGCTCAGAAGTTGAAACACTACTTTCTACCTCACCCAGTTAGGTTAATCTCTAGAATGGACCCGATTCGTTATCTTTTAGAAAAGCATGTCCTTTCCAATAGGTTAGCTCGCTGGCAAAGTTTCCTCTCTCAATTTGACATCACATTCGTTGCTCAGAAGGCAATCAAAGGATATGCCATCGCTGAGCATCTCGTCCATCCTCCTGATAAACATTACTCTGTTCAGAAGTGCTAATCATAATCATTAAAGATAAAATTAATTAATTTTTATCTAAATTTAAAGAGAGAGAAAAATGAGATTAGCATAGTGAGAATAATTCATTTCACTGAAACGGTGGATTCATTCTCGTTTCGAATTTCGTTTTCGAGAATAACCCCGTTCCCTTGACCTCCTCTTATTCCCGCCCAAAATAGTCGAACGAAACATAGAACGTGGTTGTGTCGGGATACCTACGCATTATCCTCAAACCAAACGGGACTTTAAATACTTCGAGATATCATATCATTCAAACGGTGATATATCTTATTAGCGAGATAGACCACGACATAAATATATTGAAACGATGAGATAAATTGAGAGTATCTTTAAAGCTCCATCTTTTTGGAGGATATAATAAAAAAGTACCGATAACGTTTTCCATCCACAACCATAAACCTACCGGGACACAAAAGGACACGTACCAGGCGGCGGGCTAACGAAAGATGTGTCTGACGACACCGCACGGTTCAGTGTTTGATTCAGATAGCTCGATATTTAAGTAAACAAAGTTATGCCCGTCGGTCATGTTTTGAGTCAGATAATCTAGAAATATGGGCACAAGCCATCGTGCGTTCGACCAATCCCCTTCTTTACCTCACCACACTTTTGGTGTTGTTCGGGTAGTGAGAACATCGGGTAGTCTTTTCAGCTCTAAACCCACTGATTTGAAATTGGTGGGCTTTTGACTTTTAAGTTAGAAGTATTTTATTTGATTTTATTACAAAATAATGACGTTGGAAAGAAAGAGTCATTTTGAAAGTTTTGAGTTAGAAATTGAAACCTGATAAAAAATTGTGTCATATGAGTCGATAAGATTTTAAAATCTCAAAATTTTAATTAACTTGTATTTTTTATTTGGGATATACATGATTAATATTATATTTATAGCGCAACAAACAACTCCTTAAATCAGTCAGAACCAGACTCTTAATTATGCCTAAATTTATTTTCCTATTTCGACTAATTAGGTATCGTTCGGAACAGATATTGGCAGGGGGATTTCAGGGATTTCAATAATTGAAATCTTCACTCTTTTAAAAATATTTCTAAATGTCTTAATTTTTTATTAATTTTTATTTTGTGTTCAAAATTTATAGAGAGAGAGAGAAAAAAAAAGGAGAGTTCAAAATATCTAAAAGCTGTCTATAGGGTATCTTCTTCTCTCTTTGGGGATTTTAAAAAAAATTCCCACACCCACTGTCCGTCTGCTAAGGGTCCATTTGCATCGGGGTATACTTAATTAAAACTCGCTGCAGGATATAATTTTCCAAAAAATTACGTCATGCATGATTAGCTGTTTGGTTACATGCAAAATGATGCGTCAACGAAATTGCCATCCATTGGCTACCCCAAATGCTGCATCCGGCATAACTCAGCGAAACGCCGTTTTCCAACTGTTCCCCTACACGCTTCTTCTGCAACGGTCCAGCCCTCGCCTCCTACGGCCGATGGCCCTTGCTCGCCAGCCCCTTCCATTCTCCCCTTGCTAGCCTCTGCGCCTCCGACGGCCTCTGCGGTGGCGACCCACCCGCCTACCCATCCCTCCGTCAGCTTTTGCGATGGAGGTCCGCTCGCCACCGTTGCGTCTCAACCTCTCGCCAGTCGACACGTCGTTCTCCAGCCATGCACGCAAGCGTTGACCGGTCCAACCCTTGATGGGACAGGCACCAATAACTGTTGGGACCGGTGCGATAGATTCAGAGGGGGGTGAATGAATCAACCCTTCAAAATTTTTGCCTAATTAAAATCTGTAACTAGACACAGTTGCGGAATAAAGATCAATTGAGCTTCTTAAGAAGAGATTCCAAGAAACAATTGATCAACCAGTTGGACTGCGACAATGCAGGCACCTAAGCAAGTCTAAGCCGTAGACAGAATCAAATCAAAGGAGCGTGTGCCTTAATGCATTCAGACAGAGTACACAATTGAAGCGCTCCTAGCCATTTATCTAGCGGAATCAGATAAGAAATCAAACCAATACACAGAGGATTTTTTAGATGGTTCGGTCCTCCAGACCTACATCCACCCCACACTCAAACCCAAGTGTGGCTTACTGCTGCGTAACACAGCTTGCGTCCGCTGGCCTTACAGCTTAGCCTACAACCGCTGAGCATCACAGCTTGCTTCCGCTGGGCAATACAGCTTAGCCATCCGCTGCCTAACAGCTTGCGCTGAGCCTCACAGCTTGCTCCGCTGGGCAATACTCTGCCTAACAGCTTGCGCTGAGCCTCACAGCTTGCTCCGCTGGGCAATACAGCTTAGCCGTCCGAGGTATCCACCTCGCCGCTGTGCATCACAGCTTGCACTGCTGGCAAACAGCTTGAAGAAAGGTTTAAAAGAAAACACAAAATGAGAAACAAAAGAACAACAGAAAGCTGTAAATGAAATGCAAAAAAGTAGCTCTCGCAGGAGCAAGTCTGGTTTGGATCTGATCCAATTTCCAGACAGCCAGATTCTTCAATGAATGCTTCAGATTATCTGCTCGAGCTCTCTATCTCTCTCTTTCTCTTCTTTCTCTTCTGCTTCTTCTCTCTTTCTCTTCTTCTCTCTTTTTCTTCTTCTGGATCGTGCAGGCTATCTCTCTGCTTCTGCTCTTCTATCACGATCTCTTTCTTTCTCTCTCTCTCTTCTTCTTTTGGCTCTTCTCTCTCTTTTTCTCCCGTTCTTCTTCACACTAGATCATGCAGGCCCTCAGTTCCTTCTCTGCTTCAGTCACAATCTCCTCTACTCGAGCTGCTTCTCCAGATGGAGAAATCTTCCTTTTATAGCAGCAGCAAATTAGGTGGGCGTGTGGTTTCCAGATTCCCGCCCAGAGAGCCTAGACCACGTGGCAGCATTTTACACACTGCATTCCACGTGTTACGTTCTTGAGCCATCTCCACTCTTGGATCGCGTGCCCTCATAAGGCTCCTCGAGCAGTAGTCTTGTCAGATGAAAATTATTTTCAGTTTGAATAAGCAAAGTATGTACATTAGAAATGGATGCACTGACTTGGTTATGCTTAGTACAAGTCTTGCATGGACTTTGTGATGCAGCTATGCACAGACTGCAATGAACCCTGCTCAGACTCCATTTATGCAAGCGAAGCAATGCATGGCTGTACAGACTTTGTGTATCACTGACATGCCATTAGTGTGCAGACTCGATGAGCATGCAGCAACCAATGTATAGACTTGCTAGTGTATGGACTTGGTGAGCATGCAGCACCCAATGTATAGACTTGTGTTCTGAACGATGTCCAAATGCATAGTGTATGGACTTTGTGTGTTTACTAGAGCAGGGAACGTAGGTAAAGATAGGAATGTATAGACTTTGAATGCATGAAACACACAGGCTGTACAGACTTAGTGTGGACTTGTGCAAAGACAATGTACAGACTTTGTGTGTACTTGAGCAAAGACGATGTACAGACTTGACAGATGTGTAGACTTGATAGGCATGCGGCGATGTATAGACTTGACCGATGCATGGACATATCAGCAGAGAATGTGCAGACTTTGTCACCAGAGAATGTACAGACTTTGGAAATACGTGAAGCACACGATGTATAGACTTGCCACCAGAGAATGTACAGACTTTGGAAATGCTTGAAGCACACGATGCAACAAGACTCTGTTCAGACTTAATACAAAATCATGCAGCGCCCAAGGATTGCTAAGACCTTTAACCGTATGGACATTAGCATGTAACGAAATATGCACTGAGTATGAAACACTGCATGGCCTAGCACACTCATACAATCTCCACAGAACTAGATCATATGCATTCATGTGACGATAGTGATGTTCTTAACAAAACAATATGGTGACTCATTCATGTTGCTATCATTAAAACACCACATTATCATCAAAGCACAAGGGGCACAACAATCTCCCCCTTTTTGATGATGACAACATGAATGAGTCACACTGACTCCTCAAACTATTCTCCCCCTTTGACATAATAAAAAAAAATGGAAATGATTTGAGAGACAAAATTCAGCACACAGACTATTTTCCCCCACAAATTCAGTATACAGAGAATGAAACATAGTTCATTGAAATAGAGTTCCCCCTATCAACATGCATGCAGAACTACTCTCCTCTTAATGCAACTAATAACCAAAGCTCCCCCTGAGAACATGAGTGAAGTCAGGATGGAAGATTTCAACTGTGTGGAGAGTAAAGTGATTGATGATAGGAAGGTAAAAGTAGACAACAATAATAACAAGACATCTCAATGAATAATCAATAACAAGATTTATGTTGATCAGGCTGTCAGGAATGAATCTGATCATGAGGGATTTTAATGCTTGTACCACTACAATAAGTCTTAAGAAGAATATGCTCTTCTATCATAAAGGGTTATGAATTGACAACTTAACCAATCTGATTTAATTATGATGTATACCAAATTTGTCAAATTAAACTCAATACACATATCTGAATCCAAGTTTTAATAAAGGTGAACCAAATAGTCGGATAACACTCAAAACCAATCATCTTTATCTTACACACATGATCTCAATAGCTCCTTTGAAAGATACACAGATTAGTACTGAGGTTAAATACTTTTACAAGAACATGAGTTGACAGAATTTTCAATATATTTTCATTTGAAGCACATTATATTTTTCCTGAGCAATTTAGGTTGATCAACACATTTTTACATGAGGCACAACACGTCTCAGGTGAAGTGACCCAGTTACTCAGTGTGATAACTGTCATTGCCTCTCAACTTCGAGAACAGAGTTAGCAATATAAGTGTTTTTTTACATGAGAAGACACCTTGATCAGAGGCCAGACTCCCCAGTTACTCAACACAGAAATGCCATTGCTCTGTCAGGTTCTCAATGAATTTTCATTTTAAGTGACTATGACACTTCATGACTTGGGTTCACTCCATTTCTTTGATGGAAAACCCAGTTTCTCAGTGAACAAAGTCATTTCATTACTCACTGATTTTATTTCCTGTCAAATTTTTCAAAGTTAATGTTTAACAACAATACTCACTCTATGTATCTTAACCAAAGTAGCCCTGATTTCAAATTTTCAGATATCTGATGAGTGAGTCTAAGGTTTTTATGACACAGATGGTTAAGATTTATTAAAGCTTATTATTCAGATATTTTCAATTCATTTAATTACAAATCTGAGAATATATTAATCTTATATCAGTCTGATTCAGTGGTAATTCTTAAACCTATATGATAGGAAATTCTATAAAGTTCTCAGACTGAATTGCATGACATGCAGCTTAAGTTCCTCAGACCGAATACAGACACAGCTGATCAACAATCAACACTAGATACAATCATTCAAACAAGCTAAGAAGAATGTGAAGGATAAGTGTAAGCTGGTGTAAGAGTCAACGCATGAAGGAATATATCAGAAGAGTGTATATCAACAAACAGTAGCTGAGTCTGGAATTCAGACAGATCAGCTGACAGGTAGCAACATGAAGAAAGTTGAAAGAAACTCTTCTTTGACAACTTAATGAATAGAAGGCAGAATCCATTATCAAGAGAGAGAATATGAAATCAGATGAGAGTTATTCAATTACTAGACAAGAGGTGTTCAAAGTGTGACAAACTAAACACCAATTTTAAATGCTCCCCCTGTCTAGATGCATCAACTATGTGCACGATATGAACCACTCAAACTCGGTGCAAAGAAGATTTTTCAAGTGATTTGACTGATTTTTCATGAGGAACAGGAGTTCTGAAGATGAGACAGAATATGTAGATATGGCAATGAATCAGATGGGTAGACAGGAAGAGTTCAGACAATTGACACCACTGAAGAATTTAGAAAGGCTCCCCCTGTCTATATGCAGTGAATCATTTCTTTTTGGAATTTTCAATATGATGATATGCAATGCAGTCACTACATGTATGCTTATGCAATGACTCTCCTTCAGATATTTCCTGAACATGAATGTCATGAACATTATGCAGGGATAACCAAACTCCCCCTGATTATATGCAATGAATGAAGTTTCTTAATGCAACATATGCAATATCATTATACAGGGAATTTGACAAATATGTATCATAACAAGAATTTATAATGCATTCATCAAAGAATTTGTCATGATCTACAAGCATCTGGAGCACACAAATTCAGAAGACAAATTTTAAACTGAGTTTTCAGAACTAACCTGAATAGTCCACTTCTGGGGGTTTCACTTTTGAGTGCCTTGGATTATTTACCCCTCTTATTCATCAGCATCCAAGGCACACCTACAAAGAATTGATCATTTTGATCCAGTAGGAACCCAAGTAGCCTTGGGTCCTGTACTAGCCCTAGCAGGTGTTCTGAACAGTCGCTTAGCAGCGCTATCATCAAAATCCATCTGATAACAATTGGTCATGAAGTGACCCAATTTGCCACAATATCTACATGAAGCATCAGAATTTTGGGTCCTATGATGCATATCAACAGCAGCATGAATTTTTCTGTTGTATGCATGAGCAGTTTGTTTCTTATTACCTGATGACCAACATTCAGTATACTTGTGACCTACCTTGCCACAGTTAAAACATGAAAGACTCACAGGTCTTTTGGCAGAAAATTTGAAGAATTTATTATTCCCATGGCCTCTTCGGACATGCCAACAGTCCTTGACTGCATGACCATACTTCCCACACTCGAAGCATCTTAGATGCTTACCTTTTGAGTCATTGTATCCCCACGAAGACCTAAACCAACACTCAACTGCTTTATGACCACGTTTGTTACAATTATAACAAATGATGTGTTGGTTTAAAGCAAACGTGTTTCTTTTGGGATCATGAGCATGATTTGTAAAAGATTTATCATGCATCATATCATCATTTTTCATTATACTGCAGTCATCCATATAATGACCATGCCTACCACAGTAATGACATGACACTTGTGATTTTCTGGCGACATGATTACTAACAGACTGACTAGATGCATGAGAATGAGTACATGAGGCATGAGCATTGTCCATTGACCCATTAAATTCAGCCGAGCTAACAGATTTCATGACACAAGTAGGGACATTTTTAACCCCATCTTTCTTTCCATTCTTGTTCAATTGTTTATCTTTGTTCATAATTTTTGTTCATTTTTCAGCTTTCTGTGCCTTAAATTGAAAGACAGATGATGAAGGTGTTTTCAGATTTTTGTTTTGTTTTGTGGATTGACTTGAGGTACCAGCTACATCAGAGCTTTGCACAAAAGTAGTGTATAGCTGGTTTCTAGTAATTTCCTTAACATCAGAACTACAACTTATCCCCCTTTTTGAGTTCTTATCCTCACTTTTAATGACAGATTTTATTTTTCCTTTAATTTTAGCAGACTCAAATGCTGAATTTTCCAGATCATGAATTTTATCTTCCAAAGAAGTAATGTGGAGTTCATAACTGGCTATCTCCTGTTCACTACAATTAACGCATTCACTTAAGACTTTATTTGCAGTTTTATACTTCTCAACTTCTTGTTCCAGATTGCTCAAGATTTTTGATTCTTCATCACAGACAGTTTTTCCTTTCTTTAACATGAGAAGTTGCTCGGACATACCAGTGTTTAACCATTTCAATTTTTTAACTTCAGCTTTCAGTTCAGTGTTTTCCTCCTCAAATTTTCTAGCCTGAATTTCATTACCAGCACATCTTTCTCTTCCAGACATCAGCTCCAGTTTTTCAATTAGTTCCTCTTCCCTTTCTTCCACTTTAATTTTCTCAGCAAGCATATTTCTGTGATCCTCTTTAAACACGGCAATTTGTTTCTTCATCCATTCATTTTCATTATAGAGATCTTCATTGCATTCTTTTAAAGCCAAGCATTTGTTGCAGCTTGACTCTAGAAGGGAACCCTGAACACCTTCCTTATTAGCTTTCTCTATTTCACCTTTAAGGTTTTTGTTATTCTGTTGAATTTCCTCATTCTCTGCTTTCAATTTTTTTTGATCAGACCTTATCTTTTCCAACACTTCCAGGTTTATCACATGTTCGCCAGTTTTCAGCTCTAACTGAGTCTATAATTCAGAAATTTTAGTGAAGCATTCTTGGTTTTCATTCTTCAGCAAGCACATTTGCTTCAAATTCATGTGAGTCTCAGAAAGACATTTATCATATAATTCATTTATTTTCAAGCACTTTTCACATGATGAATTAGAATCACTTTTATCAATTTTCCTTTTCATTTTCTTATGCTGTTTTCTTAAATGATCATAAGACTCCAGCAGTTCATTATATGTAGCAATCCAATCATCCAGGGTGTAATTTTCGAAGATGTTTACCTGATCATCGTCCTGTTCTTCATCTTGATTGCTACTTGGTTCACTCCCTTGAGCCATCATGCATCGATCATTATCTCTATCGCAAGCAGTCTTCAATTTATCCAGGATTTCCTTGGCAGACCTGCAGGATGAGACGCATGAGATTAGTGCTCTGTCAATTGATGCTTTTACCATATTCAATGCTCTAGAGTTGATGGAGTCTTTCATTTTATCCTTCTCGGTCCATTTGGATTTATCCTTCGACAGTTTGTATGAGCCGTAAGTCATTACCTTCCACAAATCAGGATCGGTTGTCCTTACATACCGATGCAACTTTTCCAGCCATGGGCCAAGGTCATCACCTCTGAATATCGGTGGATGAGCCATCGAGAGATGAGTTAGACAATTGAGATAGTTAAGAGGTGCACCGGAATCAGTAGAAGTACAGCAAAACACCAGCTCAGAAAAACTGAAGCACCGAGACCAGATGAGCAAGGCAAGGCACTAAGTCAGTGAAATGAAGCACCGAGCACAAGAAACCCACTCTGAAATGCACCATAAAAAAATGCAGGATCTGCTGCGGATTGTTAGATCCTATGCATAGCAACCTACTCTGATACCAATTGTTGGGACCGGTGCGATAGATTCAAAGGGGGGTGAATGAATCAACCCTTCAAAAATTTTACCTAATTAAAATCTGTAACTAGACACAGTTGCGGAATAAAGATCAATTGAGCTTCTTAAGAAGAGATTCCAAGAAATAATTGATCAACCAGTTGGACTGCGACAATGTAGGCACCTAAGCAAGTCGAAGCCGTAGACAAAATCAAATCAAAGGAGCGTGTGCCTTAAAGCATTCAGCAGAGTACACAATTGAAGCGCTCCTAGCCATTTATCTAGGGGAATCAGATAAGAAATCAAACCAATGCACAGAGGATTTTTTAGGTGGTTCGGTCCTCCAGACCTACATCCACCCCACACTCAAACCCAAATGTGGCTTACTGCTGCGCAACACAGCTTGCGTCCGCTGGGCCTTACAGCTTAGCCTACAACCGCTGAGCATCACAGCTTGCTTCCGCTGGGCAATACAGCTTAGCCATCCGCTGCCTAACAGCTTGCGCTGAGCCTCACAGCTTGCTCCGCTCGGCAATACAGCTTAGCCGTCCGATGTATCCACCTCGCCGCTGTGCATCACAGCTTGCACTGTTGGCAAACAGCTAGAAGAAAGGTTTAAAAGAAAACACAAAATGGGAAACAAAATAGTAACAGAAAGCTGTAAATGAAATACAAAAAAGTAGCTCTCGCAGGAGCAAGTCTGGTTTGGATATGATCCAATTTCTAGACAGCCAGATTCTTCAATGAATGCTTCAGATTATCTGCTCGAGCTCTCTATCTCTCTCTATCTCTTCTTTCTCTTCTGCTTCTTCTCTCTTTCTCTTCTGCACTCTTTTTCTTCTTCTGGATCGTGCAGGCTATCTCTCTGCTTCTGCTCTTCTATCACGATCTCTTTCTTTCTCTCTCTTCTTCTTCTTTTGGCTCTTCTCTCTCTCTTTTTCTCTCGTTCTTCTTCACACTAGATCGTGCAAGCCCTCAGTTCCTTCTCTGCTTCAGTCACAATCTCCTCTACTCGAGCTGCTTCTCCAGATGGAGAAATCTTCCTTTTATAGCAGCAGCAAATTAGGTGGGCGTGTGGTTTCCAGATTCCCGCCCAGAGAGCCTAGACCACGTGGCAGCATTTTACACACTGCATTCCACGTGTTACGTTCCTGAGCCATCTCCACTCTTAGATCGCGTGCCCTCATTAGGCTCCTCGAGCAGTAGTCCTGTCAGATGAAAATTATTTTCAGTTTGAATAAGCAAAGTATGTACATTAGAAATGGATGCACTGACTTGGTTATGCTTAGTACAAGTCCTGCACGGACTTTATGATGCAGCTATGCACAGACTGCAATGAACCCTGCTCAGACTCCATTTATGCAAGCGAAGCAGTGCATGGCTGTACAGACTTTGTGTATCACTGACATGCCATTAGTGTGCAGACTCGATGAGCATGCAGCAACCAATGTATAGACTTACTAGTGTATGGACTTGGTGAGCATGCAGCACCCAATGTATAGACTTGTGTTTTGAACGATGCCCAAATGCATAGTGTATGGACTTTGTGTGTTTACTAGAGCAGGGAACGTAGGTAAAGATAGGAATGTATAGACTTTGAATGCATGAAACACACATGCTGTACAGACTTAGTGTGGACTTGTGCAAAGACAATGTACAGACTTTGTGTGTACTTGAGCAAAGACGATGTACAGACTTGACAGATGTGTAGACTTAATAGGCATGCGGCGATGTATAGACTTGACCGATGCATGGACATATCAGCAGAGAATGTGCAGACTTTGTCACCAGAGAATGTATAGACTTTGGAAATGCGTGAAGCACACGATGTATAGACTTGCCACCAGAGAATGTACAGACTTTGGAAATGCTTGAAGCACACGATGCAACAAGACTCTGTTCAGACTTAATACAAAATCATGCAGCGCCCAAGGATTGCTAAGACCTTTAACCGTATGGACATTAGCATGTAACGAAATATGCACTGAGTATGAAACACTGCATGGCCTAGCACATTCATACAATCTCCACAGAACTAGATCATATGCATTCATGTGATGACAATGATGTTCTTAACAAAATAATATGGTAACTCATTCATGTTGCTATCATTAAAACATCACATTATCATCAAAGCACAAGGGGGACAACAATCATAACGGTGCTCTGTTTTCGGTTGAGCCTGTTCGTGGGTTGTCTTCCTCCACTCCGGTTGCTTACTTCGCCGGTTCTGTTGTTCCAATGGTGGAGGCCTCCTGCCCCGAGGCTCATTCTGCCCTTCTTGGCGGGAAACCAAGCGCACATGTTCAGGCTGCCGCAGCAAAGGCATCCCCTTGGGCTGCTGGTGGGCCTAGAGGAAGAGATTCCCCCCTCTCCGGCCATGGCCGGAGAGGGGGGGGTTGGCGTTCCTGTTGCCCTCGCTCCGGTTGCTCGGTCGCTCACTCACCTCCGACAGCGGCGCTGCTACCTTGGGTTCCTTCCCCCTCGTCAGGACTTCAACACGTTCATGGCTTCTCCCTTACGCCATCGGGTTGCTCTCCTCTGGACCGTCCATCGCCACCTCAGTCTTACGCCACCTCCCTCTGCTTGCCACGTCCCTCTGTCCTCTACTCGCATCACCTCCCCCTGATGGGAGTGCTCTCGACCGTCGGTCAAGCTCTGCTCTCTCCGGCGTCCATGGCGTTCTCCGTCAGAGTTACCTGCCCCATTTCTTTTGGGCCTCGCTGTAGATTTCCTGTTTGGGCTTATTGGGCCTTGCCCACTTGCTGTAATTGGGCTCCTCCCTTCCTCAGAAGGATGCCCCATGTATGTTCTTTTCTTTCTGCACTTCTTAATGAAAAATCACTTGACTGGTGGTCGGGATGGCACGTCTTATCCCTTCCGCAACGAAGGGATGAACGGACTCTCTCGTTTCGCACCTTGCAAGTATTACCTTTCAATTAAAAAAAATGCCGTTTTCCTCTCTGTGTCGCTCCCCACCTCTTTTTCCTTGAATTTTTGTTCATTGGAATATTTTTTCCTGTAAAATATATCTTACACATAATCAAATGGACCCTAAATGTTGTAACTGTTTCTGGGGTCCCTACAATGAATCGTGAAACCCTAATTATTTTTGTTGTTTTCGCTCAGGGCGCATAATTAGAAATAATAGGTATCTGGCTCTACGCGTTAGTTAGAGAGGAAGATCGAACTCGCGACCTCCCGCCGAGGGGGGGTGGGTGAACCACCTAGGCACGTCTCACGTTGAAAACCCTAGTATTTATTCTTCTCCCTCAGGTTCATCTGACTTGGATAGGTATGAGGCTGGTCCTCGTACGTACTGTTAATTATGCACCGGTGGATGTGGCCGAATCCTCCCTCATCTTTGACTGCGGCGTACGTAAAGCAAAACTTATGTAAAGAGGCTGAACAGTCCGGCCCCCCAGCTTTTTCCATGCCCGGTCATGCATGTTCTCGTGGCAGGGCCTTGCTCAAGTAAAGGGAGATTCTGATGCCCCTCCCATGAGTCATGCATGACTAAAGTGAGCTATACATTGACAAGCCATATATATATGGCTGACAAAACACATCGCATTATTGGGGTGGGCTGAAGGCTACCTCATATATATACATATAAAGCACCAAATGCTGATGGCAGTTTGACAAGAATATTAATGGAACCTTATCCTCCACTACCCTATCTAGCAAGCTCCCACTGGGATTGCTCTGCAATATGCTCTCCGAGCTCAACTTTTTCTTGCCTTAATTAATTAATTAAACCTAAGAGATACATAAGGGGACCTTAATTTCAGTACTTAAGGGTGTGGGTCTCCCATTAATCTGAAGATGCCTTCTTCTTAATTATTAATCATCAGTAGTACTACTCCAAGTGTCTCATTTTCATCACAAAATTGAGGTAGGAAAGAATTCTTCCCTACGTATCTGTTGGAAAAATTATATATGCACGGATAGCAATCAATCGATTGAGAAATATAAATCCTAGATAAAATATGTAGTCTTTTTTTTTAGAGTCGTTCTGTCGTTACTTTGGTGTAGATAGATTTTACTTTGGTGTAGATAGATTTCGCAATAGAATTTCTCTCAAGATACGATGATCCAAATTGATGACGACATAAAGATGCACTACTCCAACTCGTGTTGTCGGGAGCGATCGAACACTGTTATATCTGTGAGCTCTTGTAAGAAGAAAATTGAGAAAGAGGAACTCGAGAGGGATAACTGTCGGTCATAGCTCTCGCACAAAATCGACCATCTACCCCGTGTGAGATAAAGGATAAGACCCGAAGAGTCCACATTCTTAAATAGTCTAATTAACTCTCGTAATCTTCTCGGGAGAATACATGCGTAAAGTCAATTAATGGTCTCAACTAAAAGTAAATAATCTTCTTCATCTTCTAAAATAAGATAATAGAATATAAAGATTCCAAATTTGAAAAATTTAAGGTTGAATCCAATATTACCCGAGCCATACTTTCCAAGAGGCAAGATGCCTTACGCCGCTATACATGTGTACGTGACACCATGCAGTGCGCCCGGTGCAGAAGTGCGGAGGAGTTCTAATTCCCCTTGTCGGGGTAGCTCGCTATCCTCCCCAGGAGGGAATTAGATCCTTTGCGGCTGGTCAACTAATTAATAAGAGCATGCACCAAGTTAATCTCTTTTGGCCAGGGACATACATACATATATATATATATATATATATACATATATATATATAGTCCTTATATATAATTGCAGGAATGTGCAATATATATATATATAATTAATCTGGAAAACATGTAACCGATTAATTTTAAATGATATTATATAATTAGGCTCAGCTCATTTAAGAATACAAAGAGTTGCATACTAATTAAAGATTTATGATACATCATATATATATACCCAATATATTAATAAGAGAAAGAACTCTTCCCTAGCTAGCTACTTGGTTATATATATATATATATATATATCCTTTCCAACAAGCAGGATTCTTGGATCATGCAACAACATATCGGGTCCATGCATGATGAACACCTAGCTAGGGTACGTGTGCCATTAGTTAGTTAATTAATTAATTGGGCGAAACTTTCTGTTGAAGTCGTTTTTGGCTTTCAATTTCAACATGAAAGATGTGAATTAATTAAGAGTAATTATAATTAATTTTGAAGGATTAGTCAAATCTTTCCCAACAATCTCACTCCTCCATATATATATATATATATAGAGAGAGAGAGAGAGAGAGATCTAGAGAGAGAGAGAGAGTGAGAGAGAGAATCTTTTGCCACTTTGTGGACCATCCTTAATTTAATTTATAGGTAGGAGGCTAGAGACGTCGCATTCTCGATTCTGAATGATCACCCACATAATAATAAATTAAGTAGTCGAGGGAAATTTGTGTTATCCCGATGCTAATTAGATTGCATATTTATATGCCGCATCATGAAAAATTAAGATGGGGAACGTGCGGGGACCAATATTGCGCCGGCCCTCTCCTGTCCTCTTCTCTCCTTCCCTCGCCGGTGAATTGGATCATGACGTCAAAAGGCATTACCGATCGATGATGGGTTCCTCCTACAAAAGCGATGGAGGGGGCCGCTCGCAGCCATGATGACGGTACTGGCCGGCGGCGTGCGGCATCCACAGCCCGCGTCGTACACGCGTGGCGCTACCTGCTGATCTCCCTATAAACACACACCCCTCCCCCGGGGCCGGGCCATTGTGATCAGATGAGGAGAGTCCTGCAGTGAGAGAGAGAGAGAGAGGCCGGGGTACGTAGGGATCGGGAGGAATTGAAGGATGATGAGCTTGGGCTTCTGCACCAGCAAGGCGAAGATCCACGCCATGGGGCGGGTGCGGAGGAGCGTCCCGGGGGGAGATGAGGCCACTGGCACGGTGGCTCTCGTGGGCGCCCACTGGCGGCGGCCGTGGACGGCCCCCCTCCGGCAGTTGCTGTGGAGGCTCAGGTCCCGGTGGAGGCACGCCACGAGCCCGCGCAGGGAGCGCGCGCGGTTCGGCTACGACCCGGAGAGCTACTCTCAGAACTTCGACGACGGCTTCCCGCGCGACGACCACGGGCGTTGCTCCACCATCCTCCTACTCGTCTGATCCCGGCCGGCGGGCGCCACTCTCATCTGCTTATTAATTATGAATTAACCGTGGGGGTGTAATTAATAATTCTTCAATTAATAAGCAATGGGTGGCTCCACGCGTAGAATTAACAAAACTCTTGATCGAGTTAGCAGCAGGCGACTAGCAGTAAAATCTTCCTTCCTTCCTTCCTTCTTTTCAATAGATAGGCACCATGCACGTTCTCCTTTTTTTTTTTTTATGCCCAGGCCTGGGAGGGGGGAGGGGGCCGGGTTGTTTTAATTTCTCGCTCCTGCTGGAGAGAAGATTATGGCATGTTAGCTAGGGACAGTTTAGTGGCTACTTATTGAAGCTTTCATGAGCTCCATTGTATAGGGACTAGAGCTGTGGTTCTCTCTCTCTCTCTCTCTCTCTCTCTCTATATATATATATATATATATAATGTCAGTTTGCATTATTGTCAAACATGCAGTACTGGAATCCTAGCTAATTATAAGGTTCTTGATTTCAAAGTCCAGTTGTTTATAGGGCCTTTTAGAAATTAATTAATCACCTCGTCTAAAAGTTTAATTTGATCTGAAATTTGAGATTACGTACTGGGCATGCCAACAACTGATCACTTGCTCGATAGAATTACAAGCTTCCCATATATGGTCTTTGAGAATTAGATCTGTCAGGCCTCCTCTGGCTCTTCACGTTAATCTTTCTCTCGTGCTATCGAATTTAAGTTCACTTTTCTATATATTAATGTACGACGGTTCTCAAATATTTGGATGGCAAAAGAAATAAAATATGACAAAACATAGCTACAAATTGAATTATGATACGTACCGTATATATAGTATTGTTCCTTATTGGATGTTTTTGACAACCGAAGAAGCATAGAATGGGCTGACTTATTAATTTGGACATTCAAATTTATTATCTTTGATTAGTAGGATGAGATATTCGTCTCTAAATAAATTAATTACGCACATTGAGGTAAATTAAAATCTTTAATTTGATGACAAAGTTCAGATTGATTATATTGTTCTACTCAGAGTTTTTTTTATCTATTTTATTTTCTTTCTTCTATATATTTCTTTTAGATAAAATGCGATCATAATTATCAAAGCAAAAAATGACTTGTTTTAATATATACATATATATATATATTATGATCAAGTATATATTATTTATCCGGTATAGCGTGTTTGATCAATCAAATCAAGAGACCTGAAAGAACAAATGGATCCGGACCCATCACCTTGTACTTTATACATATTTTATATAATATGTATACATTAACTAATATACACTACGATCAAAATTTATCATGCTCTACTTCTATTTTTATCAAAAATATAATTTAATTATAAAGGTTAACGAAATTAGAGTAGCTTATTCAGAGTATTTGAAAATAGATTTGAATTGGATACGGATAATTGTCAGTAATTATTTGCGGATAACATAGTAACATTAACTAATACAGATATTGATTCGGACCGGGTACCGATTATAGTCACGTACGTACTCACCTTGTTGTATCATCTCCGTTGACGGGCTTGATCGAGGTTCCAACTTCCAACCCAGTGTTGAGACGGCACTTCATTAAGCTTGCTGCGATCGACTGTAGCAACATGCACAACTTTAGACAAAAACAAAGTGTATATATATATATATATATATATATATATATATATATATATGTATATATACTTTGCTGATGGACTATATAGATATACTTTGCTGATGAGCCCATAAGAGATAATTAATTAAGGTGCCAGGTCTTCCTACAATCATGCTAGAATTTTTATTATTTTTTTTGACTTATTAGCTCCTTCTGAGATTCTGCTTCTTGTTAGTTGAAGCGAAGAAGCCTGACGGATGAGCTAGCGCGGGGGTTTAGTTTGTAATAAAAGACTAACAAGGTGGGCAGGGACAAAAGCAAGGATCCAGGTAACGAGTAATGACGACATCCGAGTATCAGTCAAGAAAATTACTTTTTTTCGATTCGTATCTTTTAAAGATATTTGGGAGAGGATAACTAGATTATAATCTAATTAAAATCTCTCTTTTACGAAAAAAAAGAGTGACGAACTAATTGCACTGGTCAATTGATTCTCGGTCAAGAAAACTCATTCGCTCAAAGGTGAACGGGATAAGTAAGCATGCTTACTTTGTGTCATATGTCTAGTCACATGGCGAATGCGTGATGTTGCTACGACGAGCCTTAAGGAGAACAGACATAGTAGAAAAGATTACCTGTCCGTACCAATCGCCTCGCGTCATTTGCTCAATAATGATGTCTACGGGTATGGTTTAAAGGATCTCGAGATGATTGCGAGATATTTTTTTATAAATCTCATAAGATGTAAATCTTAAGACATGTCCGAACGTAAGTTTCATTAATTTTAAAAAATAACTTTAAAATTAACAAAAGAGTTATAAATAATATTTATTTTTATATGTTAATATTATTTCAACTCAACGATAATTTTTTGTTATTTTAAAAATATTAAATCATCTTTTAAAAATAATAAAAAAGTATAAGTCTAATTAGGTACATATATATATTCTATATATTCTATAAAATATCGTTACATCACTTTCTCAACTAATACGTGAGTCTCAAATATCTTAAAACAGTGAGATGCACATATTCCTTAACGTGTGGAGTAAGATCATGAATTATTTATAAATATCAAATTATTAATAATTAACGAGATCACTCACCTCTAATTTATTAAAAAAAAAACTGATGCCATGAGGACAGATAACATGTTTTACAGACCGATCAAATTCAACCCAAGCTATTATAGATCCTGCAGATGAGACGGCTCTAGGTGCACTCATATCAGAACGAAGTCATGTGCAACCCCATCATGATCAGACATCACGCGAGGTGCACTCATATCGGTCTCGTTCCCCATTTAATATAACGCCGTTTGCCAGGGAAGAACGTGATGAATGGCATGTTTAATTTGCCGGTCTGTACGGACGTTCACTTTAGCTCACACACACAGATCAAATATCAAATTTGACGAGGACAGGTTAAGTATACTTGCATTGCTGGTCTCCACCATCCTCTCTCTTCGTCAAAACTCACACAAAGATGTAAGATCCAATGAGCTTGGTGGCAGGTCGATCCCCAATTCCCTGATATATCGTAAAGCTCACGCATAGATCAAAGACAAATTAAATTAAAGCTGGGTAAAAAGTCATGCATGCCTGTATACACAGAGAAATGTTAGTTATCCTCGTGGACGGGTAAAAAACTTACCCGTTCAATGCACAATTAGTCTATGTCGTTGATACGTGAGTTTCACTTATTAAAATTTTTAAATATTTTTTAAATATTATTTATATATATTATCTACTTATCATCTTTACATAATTATTTTCTACCTTTAGATAGTTATTTGTCACTCTTAAATAACATTGAAAATCCCGTTCATCGTATCGATAATGTGTAAAAAATGACGGGAGTTAACTATTAATCACCCTTATATAATTATTTGTCACTCTTAGATAATTATTTTTCACCCTCAGATAGTTATTTGTCATCCTTAAATAATATTGAAAATCTCATTCGTCGTCTCAAAAATATCCAAAAATTGATAGGAACTGATTATTTGTCATCTTTATATAATTATTTGTCACTCTTAGATAGTTATTTTTTACCTTTAAATAATTATTTATCACTCTTATAATATTAAAAATCTTAATAAAAATACGTGTAAAACTAACAAAATATGAGATCCACACACTACGTATGTGACCTAATGAGAGATAAAATGAGTAATAAAATTACCCTCCTGCACGGAGATAATAACCGTTTCTCATCCATATATTTCGCTGGGCATACCCCTCTTTAATTAATTAAGCTCTGCAAGATGGGCAAGGGAGCAATGGCGACAGCACGCCTGTTGGGGCTGCTGAGCCTGTTCCTTGGCCTAGCAGGTGCAGCAGACTGGAACATATTCCACTACGTAGCCAGGAAGGAGGCGGGCGTCAACATGAACTTGAAGAACTACTGCGAGAGCTGGCGGCTCAACGTCGAGCAAAACAACGTGCAGGGCTTCGACGTGGTGCCCGGCGAGTGCGCCCACCACCTCGGCAAGTACATGGCCTCCGCCCAGTACAGATCGGACGTCCAGAGGGCTGCGGAGGAGTGCACGCTGTTTCTCGCCGTCGAGTTCGTCCTGGGCGCAGACGGGAAGGACGCCTGGGTCTTCGACGTCGACGACACCCTCTTGTCGACGTTGCCCTACTACAAGAACCATAACTTCGGGTAACATACAAGTGCAACTTCTCCATCTTCAATTAAAGGAAGTGTGCAATCAGGAAGAAACGCATTCACAGATGGGTGCATATGGTTTATAAAGGATTATCTCTGGCTTCAGGGGAGAACAGGTGAATAGGACTTCACTGGAGGGGTGGATGCAGAGGGGCAGTGCTCCGGCGATCAAGCACATGCAGAACCTGTATGATCATATCAGGGAGAAGGGGATGAAGATCTTCCTCATATCTTCGCGTGGGGAGCATCTGAGAGCTGCCACAGTCGATAACCTGATCAGTGCCGGATACCGTGGCTGGAAGGAGCTCATGCTAAGGTACTGAGACCCACATCTAACTTGATGATGAGACCCTCTTCTTTCATGGGTGGAATGTGGTTTACTTCTGTGCTTGTGCCTTTGCCATGCCCTTCTTCCATCTATCATCTATATACATATATGTCTGCTTTTGTGATCAGGTGCACGGCGGACCGCCATAGGACTGTGCAACAGTACAAATCAGAACAAAGGAAGAAGCTGGTGGAGAGGGGGTACCACATCTGGGGGATCGTCGGGGACCAGTGGAGCAGCCTCCTGGGCTGTCCAGCTGCTAGGAGGACCTTCAAACTCCCAAACCCTCTGTATTATGATGTCTAACATTGAGCACAGCGATCAAGTTTAAAATTTGTAACCATCATAACATTCAAACACTCAATTTAGACTTGTTTTTATTTTGATGTTCCCATCCATTGTGGGGATGCTTGTAAGGAGCTTATTGTTCATCCAAGAGTTGTACGTCGAGGGTGGTCAGCATCACCACTCAGAATGCGGAGGCTAGCGTTTGAATCATCCTGTTTTCAACTACATCAAAGGACAGGAAATCTTGAATGGTATCTTGTGGTGACCAGTTTTGGCAACTCCACTGAATCAAGAACGGCTGAAATTTCCGGGATATTGTTTGTGGGATGGGGATTCGTACCCATGGCTCTTGATCGAATTTGTGTTTGTGGTTCTTATCATCCGAGTCTCAAGAATGGGGATGTAGATTGTTCAAACATTTTATTTGGTCTTTGCTCGTTTCTCTACGTTGATGTATATATATAGCTGCACTTTGGTTCCCACTCCAAGATTCAGCACCTTTAGGCCCTCTTTGTTAATCGAGATGTCAGGTGGCTGTCGAATTTGATGAGAGAGAATCAAGGGGGACCCACACTCTCCATTACACGCACATCACTAACCGAGTCTGGGCACCGTGTTCGACCGAGAGGGGTCGAACACGATATCTCCGCTCGATTAACAAAGAGGGCTTTAGGTATTCAACTGAGGCAGAACCTTCTTACGACCTTCCCTACAGAATCTTCTTATTCTTCTGCTCCAGTCTGGCTCAAATTTTAAGACCCATAAAAGCTGCTAAACTGAGGAAGATCTCTGTTCCTTACGTTGATGCATCCTGTTTGACACATGGATGTCTTACCTTGTTGATACCTTGATGGCTTAATTAAATGCTGATAAGTAGGTATACTGCTTAAGAATCCGAAGCAGAAGAAAAGGCAGCTCTCTTGGCAATGCAAGCACTCTGAGGTGATGAAGTTTAATTCCTTGTTAGACTGCCATATAGACTATAGTACGGTCCATTGGCCATCTTTGATAAGCTCTGCAAATTGTCTTCCTTAAAAAGGAAAGCTGCACTCTTGCTATGAGTTTTACTTGATGCACCGTCGCACCACTTGGTTGTACCCCATGGGGGGGTTGGTGTCATTAAGTGTATTCTCATGTCGTGCACGTGTGAACACATGGGGAGTGCACGATAAAAAAAAACCCACCTAATTTGTTTTTACATGTGCTCAAAGTACATTTTCTAAGCACTTAAAAGTCACGAGACATAGGGTGTCTAGAGAGCATAAGCTCTCTCCGGAGCACATGTTCTCGAGACATGTGCTCTAGAGCATGGTTTGCCGACACGAGTCGAGTCGGATCGACTCGGGCGGATCTACTCGGATCCACATAAAATCAAGATGTGAGTCGGTCATATCTGTTCGAGTTGCCTCCTCCTCCTTTTGCCCTTTGCCCCTGTCATTGGGTTTAGGGTTTCAAGTCTCTGCGATGACTATCGAGACTTCCCTTTGCATGTCCTCCCCTCGCTCATCCTCCCCGCGTCCAACATAGTCCTCTCCCCTCTACGCTACAGACAAATCTCCTCTCCTTGCCATCTGCCTTTCTCGGTCCAAATCTCACCAGAGGGGGCCGATGTCTGTGGCGAGAAGTAGTGCCATGGCTTGACGATGTTCACGGCATGGATCTGATGTTGTTGCAAGACGTCATCCAAGAACCCTGGAAGGAGGAGGACGAGAGAGGGGAGAGGAGGTGGAGAATGGCACTGGCGAGTCAATCTGAGTCGAGCTATGACTCGGACGTATCATACTGGTGTGGACACCAAAAAATTATACGCCCAGATATCCTGCTCGGCCTCGCATCAACAACGGTGCCGAGTGAAGAAGCCCCAGAGAGACTGGTCGTCCGGACTCCCCAAATATGCACACTACCGTGAAGCCATCCCCGGAGTCACGCTAGCGAAGAGAAACCAACTCCCGGGAAACTCATAACCCATGGGCCCTGAAGAAAATCAAATGGACCGCAACTCGTGCTCACAAGGGGCCCAAACCTGCCCCAATGGCACGCCCTCTGGCCCTCTAGCGGCACGCCCCTGTTGCCCTCCCAACGGCACGCTCCTCCAAAGCCCCAGCAGCACACCTTCTCTTGAAGCCCCTCCAGCGGCACACCCTCCATGCCCTCTCAACGACACGCTTCCAACGCCCTCAGCGGCACACACCATCAAGGCCTCCAGCGGCAGGCTCCAACTGCCTTACTCGGCACACCCCTGTGCCCCTCTAGCGGCACACCCTGCAGAGATCTTCAGTGGCACGCTCCTGCGTCGCCCTCAGCGGCACACTCACGGCGCCCTCCAACGGCACGCCCTCAACGCCCTCAGCGGCACACTACCTGCGGCCGTCCACCGGCACACCCCCCAGGTGGTATCCACCCGGCACGCCCTGAATAGGCCTTGACCGGCGCACCCTACAACCTCTTCCACCGGTGCGCTCGAGCAGGCCTTCCCCGCTGCACCTGCAAGAATCCTAGCGGCACGCCCTTCTGGGCCTCTTAGCGACACGCCCTGCAAGCCTCTCAACGGCACGCTGGCAGGCCTGCTCAGCGGCACACCTGCTGTATCTTCCAACGGCACGACCTTTTGGCCTCTCGGCGGCACACCTTGCTACCCGGTGCAACCGGCAGAACAGACGTGACGCCCATCCCCTATGGCTCTTGGTGCGCAGCGAACTGGCTGAGGTGTCGCCCAGGGAGGAAGTCACGCAGGCTACCTCCCCTGCCACCGAGGACGACGGGGTCAAATCCCATTTAATGCCGGTCCGGACTGCCGTCGTTGACGCCCCGCCGTGGAGGATATAAAACCCCCGCTCCTCTGCGACGAAGAAGGGAGACACACACACGCAGACAGTGAAGAGGAGAAGAGAAGAAGAGAAAGAGAAGAAGAGGAGAAGAAGGAGAAGAGAAGAAGAGGGAAGAGAGGAAGAGAGGGGAGAGGGCTCGCCGCTCCACCCATCACCGCCGTCTGTGCGAAGAGAGAAGAAAGGAAGAGAGGGGAGAGGGCTCGCCCCTCCACCCACCGCTGCCGTCTGTGCGAAGAGGGAAGAGAGGAAGAGAGGGGAGAGGGATCGCCGCTCCACCCACCGCCGCCGTCTGTGCGAAGAGAGAAGAAAGGAAGAGAGGGGACAGTGCTGCTGCTCCACCCACCGCCACCGCCTGAAGAGAAGAAGAAAAAGAAGAGAAAGAAGAGAAGAAGAAAAGGGGGGAGAGGGCCTGGTGCCCTTCCCCTCCTCGCTGCTACTTCTGCTCATTTGCCTAAAGAGAGACGCCCTTCCGTTTCTCCTTGGATGCCCAGGCCCAACGCTTCTATCCTGAGGCCCCTTGAGTCTCTCTCCCTCCTGCCAAGATTTCCTTCGGCCTAGCCAACCAGCATCCCCGGTCCACCCTTAGCCCTTCTGGCCGGCATGCCCAGCCCTCCACCTTGCCCGGTGCACTGTGGTTCCACCAACCCGACACACGCTGAACCCCCAGTGGCACACCTTGGCTCCCCGTTCCCCGGCACAGCCCCCGCTCAAACCCAGCCCTGTACCACTACCAGAAAAAGTGGGATTTCAGACGGATATTTCAGATGGATATTTTTCCGTCTTAAAATCCGTCTGTATTTATGACGGATTAGTTTCCGTTACAAATTTCGTTGTTATTAAAGACATACTATATTCCCTCTGAATATCCGTCTATAATTAGAGACGGAATATATTCCGTCTTTATATCCGTCGTGATTTGGGACTGATATTCAGACGGAAATAATTCGTCTGAAATCCGTTACAAATATTTATTACCTCTAGTGAAATTTTCCCCCTTCTTCCCCCCTTCTTCCCCCCTTCCCCCGCGACGGATCGAGCTTTCCCCCTTCTTCCCCCCTTCCCCCGCGATCTCCGTCTCACTCCCACTCTCCCTCTCACTCTCTTTCCACTATCTCCTTGCCGAGGAGAGGTCCACTGGTGCCGTAGTCGCCGTCGCGGCTAGAGCCGCCGTCGCCATCGAAGCCTTCCTTGTCGTCATCATCGTCGCCAGAGCCGCCCTCGCAGTCGCCGTCGAAGCCTTCCTGGTCATCGTCGTCCCCGCAGAGCCGCCCTCACCGTTGCCGTCGAAGCCGTCCTCGTCATCACCGTCGGTGGCGCGTTGTCGCCATCCTCTCCGGTCTGGTAAGTCCCCTCCCTCACCCTCTCTCTGTAAAACTCTCCCTACCTGCCGCGCCTCCTCCATTGCCATTGCTGCATTTGTTGTTCCTTTTTTTTTAAAGCTTGGGGATCATCAGGGAGGGCGGGGGTTCTAGCCGATCTGAGAGGGGGAGGTTGGTCTGGGAGGGGGAGGGGTTCCAACAACTATTTTGGGGGAGGAGGGTCAGGCTCGGAGGGGGCCGGGGGTGCTCTGGCAGAGGGCGGTTCAGGCATGCAGGGGGATCCAGCAGGGAGTCCTGGGTGGGGGCTACGGGTTAGGAGGGTTGGGGGTTCCAATGGGGGGTCCGGAGGAGGGTTCCGGTGGGTGAGGGGCTGTCTGGGACTGGGGATTTCAGGGAGGGGGTCTCTGACGTGGGGTCCGGGGTGGGGGCCACTGGCTGGCAGGGTGGGGGGTTCCAGTGGGGGGGGAGTCTGGGGGAGGAGGGTTCGATTGCGGCAGGTCTGATGGGGGGTTGCTCTGCGAGTGGGGTGGTTCAGAGAGGGGGGATCCGGCAGGGGGTCTCGGGTGGGGGCTCATCTCTGGGAGGGTGGGGGGTCCGGGGGAGGAGAGTTCAAGTTGGTCCAGGGGGGCTACTCTGGGAGTGGGAGGTTCAGGGAGAGGTGCTACAAGGGGTCCGCGGTGGGGACTGATGGCTGGGAGGGTGTGGGGCCGCGAGCTCGCCTGAATATTGCTAGAGGGAGAAAGGGGGTAGGGAGGGGTTGGGAGGACTGTTGGTCGAAGGGTGGGGGTGGGGGTGCAAGATCACGCGAGCCACTCCGGCGGGTGGGGGGGGGGGGGTTAGTGGGAAGAGACTGGAGAGGGGGGGTCCAGTAAGATGACGTTGGCAGCCATCATGAGGGGGATCAATATGAATGCATGGTTTATGCAAAGCCCAAGTGGCAGCTGACAGCTTGCTATGCAAGAGAAGGTGAGTGGTTGACTCAATCTGAGCATTTGGACATCATAAGTATTTAGAACACAAAGATATTCCACTCTGCTGGACTCTTCTATCTGTGGGTAAAATTCTATGGATGAGCTTCCACAGGAATAGAGAAACTTTGGGGGGAATGAAGGTAGACCAAATGAGAGAGTATGGAAAGGATTGATCAGCTACAGTCAAGTGCTTCCTCCATGAGCTGATAGTAAAATCTCTTGTTGCAGTGAGAGACCATACCCTTGTATCATTGGGCAAAGGATCTTTGTTGATATAAAATGTGACTGCCCGAGCAATGTTTTGTGGAAGAACATGCCGAATAACATTCCAATTTGGATTAAGAGTATTACTCAAATCTTGAATGGTGATATTTTTATCCTCGATGAGCCTCCATTGACTGGGTAAAATAAGGTCACTGAGGGGTTTATCACCAAGCCATGTATCTTTCCAGAATGAAAATAGCCTAGGGGCTTTGAAGAATCTGTTGTGTTTTAGAATTTGGTCCTTAGCAGCTAGCCAATCCATTCTCGGAGCATGTATCTTAAGGATTTAAGTTTAAGACAAAAAGTAGCGATAGCAGATGAAGCAATAGGGATGGTTCTCCAATATTGATCAACAACCTTAAGAAAAAGCTCATGGCTAGTCCACATTTGCTGAAAGTAAAATTTACTCTTAAATTTGTTGGGAAACATCAATTTAATAAGTAGAGGCGCGTGATCTGAGGCCTCTCTAGATAAGTGTTGCACCGTGATTGGGTACAAATTCAGCTAATTAGTATAAATGAGAACCCTATCTAATGTAGCCCAAATCCCCTTCTTGCCTTGTTGATTATTGTGCCATGTATACTTAGAACCCACATAACCAGCATCATATAACATTATTGTGCCATGCTCCAAAGATTCCAAACTGAATGCACGAATTGCAACCATAAAGGCAGGTTTAGTTCTGAAAATGGGAAAACTGGGAACTCAAGTTCAGACAGTGTAAACATCATCTCACGTGCATGAATTCAAGAATTTCATTCTACATGCCTGAGTTCAAGCATACTTTGCCATGAATAAGCCCAAAGGGGTTTCGTTCTGCATATAAGAAATTAGAAATGCAAACTTAGTGCATGAACTTAGAGGTCCCATTGGCGTATGGCTAAGTTCGGAGAAGGTTCCCATATACATAAATATAGAAATTTGTTTCTGAATGCATCTACTTGTAAATAAAGGAATAATTTTTTAAAAAAAAAATTAGTGCGCCCACAACAATAGTCGACTTATAGCAATAGGTAAATACTCAAAAAATTCTGCTTGTGATTTTCGTCGGAATATCCGTCTGCATTTCAGACGGATTATGTCGATCAGAATATCCGTCTGAAATTCCAACGTTATTTACAACGAACAATATATCGTCTGCATTTAGTCTTAAATACAGACGACATATCATAGATGGTCAGAATTACCGTATGAAATTTGTAACGGAAGAATTTCTGTCTCAAATCCGTGGGAAAAAATTTCTTTTCCCTAATACACGCACGACCCTCTCACCGTGCCTTTGCGTCCGGGAGACCGTCACCCACCCTAGCTAGCTCCCGCGTCCGGGAGGCCAACAGGGAGGGGGTCGCTGGGGGGTGGGAGGTGCACTGGGTAGGGGGGAGGGGCTAGCAATAGGGGGATTTCGGTGGGTGCGGGGGAGGAGCAGCAAGAGGTGGTCGCTGGGGGGAGGGGGGTGCGGTGGGTGGTGGGGAGGGGAGAGGGGGAGGTGCCAGCAGGAGGGGGGCTCCGGTGGGGGGGAGGGGCCAGTAGGATGTAATATTCCGGACCTTTCGGATCCTTCTTCGTGGGTCCCGGATCTGGTTTTCGGAGCGTCTGGCTCCGTTGTGTCCGAAATTTCGTTTCGGACATCTTTCGTGTTCGGATCGGCGCGATCCGGAGTTGTTTCGGAGGCCCAGAGGCGTTCCGCGACTTTTCCGCGTGTGTTTTCCGATTCCCGGTGTGTGTTTCGGCTTTTCCTTCGGAAGCTCGCTGCGGGCGAACCGGGCGGTTCCCCCAGGCACGAGTGGTACCGTTGCGATCGGTGCGTTCCGAGGATTCCAGAAATGTACTTTTCTATTTTTCAGTATTTTTCCGAAAATTTGGATTTTCTATATAGCCCTAATTCTTTTCTTTTTCCTTTTCTCCTTTCTCTTTCTTCTTCTTCCTCTTCCTCCATTTCTTCCCACCGTGACACCCTCCTCTCTCCCTCTCTCCCATTCGGGCGTAGTGAACCCCTCTCCGGCTACGGACGGCGGCGGGGCGACGGCGCGGACGCGTGGGCGACGGTGAGGCGATCTCGTGGGCGTGCGGCGAGCGTGGGAAGCGTGGGGAGTTCGTGAAGCTTCGAGCATTCTTCGTGATTCGTGATCGATCCGGCGGAGCATTCGCTCCATTGAGGTAGGGTGACGTTCCTTAGCCTCATGCCGATCTTTTCCGTGATTTATAGGCCGCAGGGAGGCCGAGAGGGGATCGTTTGAGCGTTTTTGGGTTTTTCCATGATTTGGGGAGAGCTCGCCCGATCTATGGATTTGATGCATGATTTCGTGTTTTGATAGCCTAGAATCATGCTAGGGGTCCCCAGGGGTCTTCCCCTTTGTTTCCCCCCTCTCCTATGGAGGCATGGGGGCGTGGTTAGAATTTTTGGGCGTTCTTACCGTTTTCGACCGCGGACTGAGAACGCGCTATACTCCAGTAGCGCGTTCTTGGAGGTCGCGCTGCCCCGACCGAGCGCGCTCATCGGAGAAGATGAACAGGAGGCGGTTCCTGTCGCGCTATGGGGTCATAGCGCGATCATCCTTGTCACGCTAGGAGGACCTAGCGCGATGGTCCTTGTCGCGCTAGGGTTCCCTAGCGCGTTCTTCCGTGTCGCGCTAGGTATCCCTAGCGCGATTTGGCTGTTGTTGGGTGTTCCCCTTGGGCCGTGTGTGCGTCCCGGGCACCCCGTGGAGTTCCGTGACCGTGTCTTTGGTGTCTGGAGGTTCCGTTTGCCTTGGTCATGAGTTTGGCCGTGGGCGGTGAGTCCGTTTTTCTCCGACTGTGGCCACCGTGCGACGGGGCTGGTGCGTGGGGTGATTCCCACACGTTGTCGGTTTCGGACGTCGTTTTTCGTTGACTCGAGAGTCTACTTCTTCAGTGACCCTCCACTAGTCATAGCCCACCAGTACGAGGTGCTGGTCTCACCTGGGAGTGGTGTACGGGCACCCACCTTTCGAGACGGTTTGTGGACCGGTTACCGTAGGCTCCTCGTCTTAGCCAGAGTCCGACTGCGGGGGAAAACCGGTCAGAGGGCCAGACCTAGGATGCGTGGTCTGTGTGTGCACACGTGGTTGGGGGCGGTTGGACCCACGTCGACGGGCGTGACCCCAGCTAGTCACTTGTTTGTGGTTACTTGTACGGTGTTTGCGCCTCGGGTAGGACCTACCACGTCAGGCGGTTCACCTGCGGTGCGGTGTAAGACGTCAGGGGACGCCGCCGGCTGTGCTTCTAGTGGGTGGTACTCCTGTCGAGTACGGAGTGTCAGACTGTCAGTCGTGTGTTTCCGACCTTCGGGTTTTGGCGGTTCGACCGTTGAGTTTCGGTCTTCTCGTACCGTGGCACGTGTGTCGGTTTGCGTGCCGTAGGGTCTAGTTCTGTAGAGTACAGGGCTTTCCTTTCCGAGGTACTTTCCTACCGCTAGAGTAGTGGTTTCTCGTTTTACGAGGTAGGGTTCGAGTGATCCCTACTGAGTCTTGTTCCGAGACTCATTCCCTGCGTGTTTTCACCGTGTTTCAGGTGAGGCGCCACCTTCGGGGAGCGCGTCAGGAGCGCAGCGTGGTGCGGGTGCCCAGAGGTAGTGCCAGAGGTCAGAGCCGGGGGATGCCCCGTGTAGCTGTACTTTCCTTTCTTGTCACTGTACTAGTCGTGGACTGCTGTTATTGTTGTTCTTTATTGTGGACCATGTAAAATGTTAATTTATTTCTGCTTAATATTATAACTGTTTAATTTCTGCAATTATTTGTGATACTTGTGTAGTCTCCACACCATCCTTTTAACCCTTCCGAGTCTTCGGACTCGTGGGTGGCGGTACGAGTCTCGGGTTATCGGGCCTTCCCGGTAATCGGATTCTCGGGTCGTTACAGCTGGTATCAGAGCGCGGTTGTGGAATTACATGAGAATCATAGGTAATTGTAGTGGTCCACTAGTCCACAACGATGATGTACATGTGACGCTGGCATTGGGCACCGCGTGTTTTATTCTGACATTGCCGTTTTCGTGTTTTCTGTCTTGTGCTTCAGGAGCGAGGATGGCGCCGAGGAGGAGTTCTCGCTCTCAGCAGGGGCAGTCGGCTGGAGGTCAGGAGATCCAGCAGGGGGTCCAGAGGGACCAGGAGGAGCATAGCAGAGTTCCGGGAGCTACCGAGGCCGCGGATGCTGCGAGAGCTCCGGGGGCCGAGGATTTCTTCCGTGGCATGTACCATCTCATGTCTCAGCAGTTCGGCGGAGAGACTGGTGAGGGCTCGTCAGTCAGGGGTGGGCCAGGCCGAGCAGTGAGGGACTTCATGCAGTTCCATCCACCTTACTTTAGCGGCCAGGCAGACCCTGATGCGGCTCGTGATTGGCTTGATGAGATGGAGCGGGTGTTCAGTTCTGCGAAGAGTACTGCCGAGGACAGAGTGGTGTTGGCCTACAACCAGTTGCAGGGTACGGCTCGGAGGTGGTGGTCTTCGAGTGGAAGACGTCCTTTCAGCTTCGTCCACTTGAGCAGGTCGAGTGGGGTGACTTTGTCAGTGCTTTCGAGCGTACGTACTGTCCAGACGTCGTTGCTACGCAGCGGATGCGGGAGTTTCTGGAGCTGGTGCAGGGTGACATGTCCGTGTTGCAGTACAGGGCCCGATTTGTCGAGCTGGGTCGGTATGCACCTCATATCATGGAGCATGAGAGGGTGAGGACGACGCAGTTTGTGCAGGGCTTGAGGCTGGAGCTGAGGCACCATTTGATCGCGAATGGGGCCACTGATCTAGAGACAGCGTCTCGTGTTGCGATTTCCTTGGAGATGGATATGCAGAGGACTCGAGGACCGATCAGCCAGGGGCAGTCTTGTCAGGTCGCAGCCAGCAGTCGGCTACCCAGCAGCAGGGTTCCTTCCAGCATGCGTCGGGTGGTTCAGGAGTACCGGCATCGGCAGCTTCGGTGACAGGATCTGCGTCCTTTGGCTCGAAGGTCAAGAAGTTCTTGAAGAAGAATTTCCGTAAGAAGCACAAGGATCAGGGGCAGGCTTCATCGGGCAGTGTACAGCAGCCGTTTCCTTTGCAGCGTCAGGGATCGGTGGGTGGATCGCGAGGACCTTGTCCACGGTGTGGTGGGACCCACCCAGGCAGGCAGTGCACGGCGCCGATCATCTGTTTTCGGTGTGACCAGCCAGGGCATATGGCGCGTGACTGTCCTCAGAGGCCGCCGCAGCAGCAGGTTCCCCAGCAGCAGCAGCAGCAACAGGGACAGTATCCGCCGCTACCCAGGTCAGCTAGTGTGGGAGGCAGGCAGAGAGCTCGTGGCCAGATCACGCACTTGACCAGGGCAGAGGCAGTGGCGTCGCAGCTCGTGGAAGGTACCGTTCAGATTTTGGGTTGTGCGGCTCGGGTTTTATTTGATTCTGGCGCGTCTCATTCGTTTATTTCGGAGGATTTCGCGTCGAGCGTCGAGGAGCCGGTGACCCAGTTGTCCTGTGATTTGGCAGTGGAGTTGCCTTCGGGTGATTTTATGGTCACTCCGTATTGCTTCGACCAGGTTCCGGTGTGGATCGATGGGCGGAGTATGCCAGGCAGGTTGTATGCGTTGCAGCTTCGGGATTACGACGTGATTCTAGGCATGGATTGGCTCGAGACTCATGGAGCGGTGGTGGATTGTGGAATGAAGAGGGTCTACTTCCAGCATCCGAGCAAGAGGACCTTCTATTTCCAAGGTATCCGTTCCACCTCTTCTCGATTCCTTATCTCTGCTATTCGAGCCCGTCGATTGCTTGATTCAGGTTGTCAGGGTTTTCTCGCGTCTGTGGTTGTGTCTGACCGGATGGAGCCGGATGTCGAGGACATTGCGGTGGTGTGCGAGTTTCCCGATGTTTTTCCTGAGGAGTTGCCTGGATTACCTCCCCAGCGGGAGATCGATTTCGTGATCGAGGTTGTACCTGGTACGGGACCTTTGGCGAAGGCTCCCTACCGTATGGCCCCCGCTGAGCTGAGGGAGTTGAGGGCGCAGTTGCAGGAACTGTTGGCCAAGGGGTACATTCGTCCGAGCTTTTCCCCTTGGGGTGCGCCCGTGTTGTTCGTGAAGAAGAAGGACGGTAGTCTGCGGCTATGCATTGACTATCGGCAGCTGAATGAAGTGACCATTAAGAACAAGTATCCGTTGCCGCGGATTGATGATTTGTTCGACCAGCTTCAGTCTGCGCGAGTGTTCTCGCGGATTGATTTGCGGTCCGGTTACTATCAGCTGAGAATTCGCGAGTCCGATGTGGAGAAGACTGCATTCAGTACGAGGTACGGGCATTATGAGTTTCTGGTGATGCCGTTTGGGCTCACCAATGCCCCAGCAGCCTTCATGGACTTGATGCAGAGGGTGTTCCATCCGTATTTGGACCAGTTCGTGGTCATCTTTGTGGATGACATCCTTGTTTATTCGCGGTCTGCTGAGGAGCATGCGTACCATTTGGGTGTGGTGCTGCAGACGTTGCGAGATCACCAGTTGTATGCGAAGCTCAGCAAGTGCGAGTTTTGGCTCAGCGAGGTGCACTTTCTGGGGCACGTGATTTCTGGTGATGGCATTTCCGTGGATCCCGCCAAGGTCGAGGCTGTGATGCAATGGCCGAGGCCGAGGTCGGTGACGGAGATCCGGAGTTTCTTGGGGCTTGCGGGGTATTATCGCCGGTTTATCCAGGATTTTTCTCGCATTGCGACCCCGATGACGAGGCTCACGCGGAAGGATGTGCCTTTCGTTTGGTCCGAGGAGTGTGAGCAGAGCTTCAGGGAACTGAAGAGATTGCTCACCTCGGCTCCGGTGTTGGTTTTACCTTCTGGATCGGGAGGTTTTGTGGTGTGTACAGATGCTTCCGGCGTCGGATTGGGTGCTGTTCTGATGCAGCATGGTAGAGTGGTGGCTTATGCATCTCGGCAGCTAAAGCCCCACGAGGAGAACTACCCTACCCATGACCTTGAGTTGGCGGCGGTGATCTTCGCGCTGAAGATCTGGAGGCATTATCTGTACGGTGAGAAGTTCGAGGTGTTCACTGACCATCAGAGTTTGAGGTATGTGTTCTCGCAGAGAGATCTGAACCTCAGACAAAGGCGTTGGATGGAGTTCATGAAGGACTATGACTTCACCCTGTCTTATCAGCCGGGCAGGATGAATGTCGTCGCCGATGCCTTGAGTCGGAAGGTGGCGGTCAGTACCTTGATGCTGAGGAAGTGGAGGCTCTGGGAACAGGTGCCCGAAGTTTCCTTCAGGCTCAAGATTCCCCAGGAGCGAGGGTTGGCAGTGCTTGCGAGTCTGACTGTCACTCCTGCTATCCGTCGTCAGGTGACAGAGGCTCAGCATGCGGACCCTGAGTTGCCCCGGATTCTTGCGATGGCTGACGTAGAGCTCGGCGAGGACGGTGCTGCGAGGTTTCGTGGCAGGTTGTACGTCCCAGCGGAGGAGCAGGTTCGTCGTGCGGTGTTACGCGAGGCTCATGGGAGCAGGTACACTGTACACCCGGGTGCGACGAAGATGTATCGGAACTTGCGGAGGCAGTTTTGGTGGCCTGGCATGAAGAGAGATGTCGCCGAATTTGTGGCCAGGTGCCTGATCTGTCAGCAGGTGAAGGCGGAGCATCAGCGACCAGGAGGTACTCTCCAGCCCTTGGATGTTCCTGCTTGGAAGTGGGACCATGTGACCACGGATTTTGTGGTGGGGTTGCCAAGGACCCCGAGTGGGCAGGACAGTATTTGGTTACTGGTGGATCGGCTGACGAAGGTGACGCGGTTGCTACCGGTCAAGGTCAGCTGGAGCGTGCCTAAGTTGGCTCGTCTTTATGTGGAGCGGATCGTGCCGTTGCATGGGGTTCCCATTTCGATCGTATCGGATCGGGATCCGCGCTTCACTTCTGGATTCTGGAGGAGTTTCCAGCGAGCTCTTGGCACGGAGTTGGCATTTAGCTCGGCGTATCATCCTCAGTCAGATGGTCAGTCTGAGAGGACCATTCAGACTTTGGAGGACATGCTGAGATCCTGCTGCCTGGAGTGGCAGGGGAGTTGGATTCATCACCTACCGTTGGTGGAGTTTGCCTATAACAACAGCTATCATTCGAGCATCGGCATGGCTCCTTATGAGGCACTGTATGGGCGTCCTTGTCGGACTCCGCTTGATTGGTTTGAGGTGGGTGAGCGTGTTTTGACGGGACCGGAGTTGGTGCAGCAATGTGTGGATGTTGTGCACCTGGTTCGTCAGAACATGTTGGCGGCCCAGAGTCGGCAGAAGAGCTATGCTGACCGTAGGAGGCAGCCCCTCGAGTTCGCCGTGGGCGATCATGTGTTCTTGAGAGTTTCTCCGATGAAGGGGGTGATGCGTTTTGGACGGCGTGGGAAGCTGAGTCCCCGCTATATTGGTCCTTTCGCGATTGTGGAACGCATCGGTGAGGTTGCTTACCGGTTGCAGTTACCTCCTGAGTTGGCGTCGGTGCATGACGTGTTCCACGTCTCGATGTTGCGGAAGTATATGCCCGATGACTCTCATGTGCTCGAGTTTTCTGTTTGGCCTGAGGTGACTCCAGATCTTTCTCTCCCAGAGTTTCCGATCCGCGTGGAGGATAGGCGAGAGCAGCGCCTGCGGAACAAGGTCATTCCCTTGGTAAAGGTCGTGTGGCAACGACACTCTGGTGGTGAGGCTTCGTGGGAACGTGAGGACGAGATGCGTCAGCAGTTCCCGTATCTGTTTGAGTGAGTCTTCCTCTTCTTTCCCCTTGGGTTGTTCTCAATTTCGAGGATGAAATTCCTTAAGGGGGGAGGGCTGTAATATCCCGGACCTTTCGGATCCTTCTTCGTGGGTCCCGGATCTGGTTTTCAGAGCGTCCGGCTCCGTTGTGTCCGAAATTTCGTTTCGGACATCTTTCGTGTTCGGATCGGCGCGATCCGGAGTTGTTTCGGAGGCCCGGAGGCGTTCCGCGGCTTTTCCGCGTGTGTTTTCCGATTCCCGGTGTGTGTTTCGGCTTTTCCTTCGGAAGCTCGCTGCGGGCGAACCGGGCGGTTCCCCCAGGCACGAGTGGTACCGTTGCGATCGGTGCGTTCCGAGGATTCCAGAAATGTATTTTTCTATTTTTTGGTATTTTTCTGAAAATTCGGATTTTCTATATAGCCCTAATTCTTTTCTTTTTCTTTTTCTTTTTCTCCTTTCTCTTTCTTCTTCTTCCACTTCCTCCGTTTCTTCCCACCGTGACACCCTCCTCTCTCCCTCTCTCCCATTCGGGCGCAGCGAACCCCTCTCCGGCTACGGACGGCGGCGGGGCGACGGCGCGGACGCGTGGGCGACGGTGAGGCGATCTCGTGGGCGTGCGGCGAGCATGGGAAGCGTGGGGAGTTCGTGAAGCTTCGAGCATTCTTCGTGATTCGTGATCGATCCGGCGGAGCATTCGCTCCATTGAGGTAGGGTGACGTTCCTTAGCCTCATGCCGATCTTTTCCGCGATTTATAGGCCGCGGGGAGGCCGAGAGGGGATCGTTTGAGCGTTTTTGGGTTTTTCCATGATTTGGGGAGAGCTCGCCCGATCTATGGATTTGATGCATGATTTCGTGTTTTGATGGCCTAGAATCATGCTAGGGGTCCTCAAGGGTCTTCCCCTTTGTTTTCCCCCTCTCCTATGGAGGCATGGGGGCGTGGTTAGAATTTTTGGGCGTTCTTACCGTTTTCGGCCGCGGACTGAGAACGCGCTATACTCCAGTAGCGCGTTCTTGGAGGTCGCGCTGCCCCGACTGAGCGCGTTCATCGGAGAAGATGAACAGGAGGCGGTTCCTGTCGCGCTATGGGGTCATAGCGTGATCATCCTTGTCGCGCTAGGAGGACCTAGCGCGATGGTCCTTGTCGCGCTAGGGTTCCCTAGCGCGATGGTCCCTGTCGCGCTAGGGAGACCTAGCGTGATCTTCCCTGTTGCGCTAGGGTTCCCTAGCACGTTCTTCCGTGTCACGCTAGGTATCCCTAGCGCGATTTGGCTGTTGTTGGGTGTTCCCCTTGGGCCGTATGTGCGTCCCGGGCACCCCGTGGAGTTCCATGACCGTGTCTTTGGTGTCCGGAGGTTCCGTTTGCCTTGGTCATGAGTTTGGCCGTGGGCGGTGAGTCCGTTTTTCTCCGACTGTGGCAACCGTGCGACGGGGCTGGTGCGTGGGGTGATTCCCACACGTTGTCGGTTTCGGACGTCGTTTTTTCGTTGACTCGAGAGTCTACTCCTTCAGTGTCCCTCCACTAGTCGTAGCCCACCAGTACGAGGTGCTAGTCTCACCTGGGAGTGGTGTACGGGCACCCACCTTTCGAGACGGTTTGTGGACCGGTTACCGTAGGCTCCTCGTCTTAGCCAGAGTCCGGCTGCGGGGGAAAACCGGTCAGAGGGCCAGACCTAGGACGCGTGGTCTGTGTGTGCACACGTGGTTGGGGGCGGTTGGACCCACGTCGACGGGCGTGACCTCAGCTAGTCACTTGTTTGTGGTTACTTGTACGGTGTTTGCGCCTCGGGTAGGACCTACCACGTCAGGCGGTTCACCTGCGGTGCGGTGTAAGACGTCAGGGGACACTGCCGGCTGTGCTTCTAGTGGGTGGTACTCCTGTCGAGTACGGAGTGTCAGACTGTCAGTCGTGTGTTTCCGACCTTCGGGTTTTGGCGGTTCGACAGTTGAGTTTCGGTCTTCTCGTACCGTGGCACGTGTGTCGGTTTGCGTGCCGTAGGGTCTAGTTCTGTAGAGTACAGGGCTTTCCTTTCCTAGGTACTTTCCTACCGCTAGAGTAGTGGTTTCTCATTTTACGAGGTAGGGTTCGAGTGATCCCTACTGAGTCTTGTTCCGAGACTCATTCCCTGCGTGTTTTCACCGTGTTTCAGGTGAGACGTCACCTTCGGGGAGCGCGTCAGGAGCGCAGCGTGGTGCGGGTGCCCAGAGGTAGTGCCAGAGGTCAGAGCCGGGGGATGTCCCGTGTAGGTGTACTTTCCTTTCTTGTCACTGTACTAGTCGTGGACTGCTGTTATTGTTGTTCTTTATTGTGGACCATGTAAAATGTTAATTTATTTCCTACTTAATATTATAACTGTTTGATTTTTGCAATTATTTGTGATACTTGTGTAGTCTCCACACCATCCTTTTAACCCTTCCGAGTCTTCGGACTCGTGGGTGGCGGTACAAGTCTCGGGTTATCGGGCCTTCCCGGTAATCGGATTCTCGGGTCGTTACATAGGAGGTCTGGGAGGGGGTCATGACTCGCGACGAGTAGAACACTACAACAATATCATGACCCTATCTAACCCTTGTGAGGTATATGCTTACTCACCATCCCGGGTAAATGAAGTGTCACTAACAGTGCAAAAAAAGCCAGACAGGAAGTAGCACACAAAAGTGTAATCAGCGGGATTTAGATTAGAGATAGCGGCGATCAAAGACCAAGATGATCTAGCAAGCTCACTAGAAAGGAACAAATGGTCCTTTGTTTCAACATGGGGCATTCGATAGTAGAGACACATAGAGCATATGCAAACACCGCACCTGATCTGATTATTAGTTGGCACCGCCGAATGGTAGACCCTCCATAAGAAGAGAGAAGTATTTGATGGAATAAAGGAATCCCATATCTTCAAGGAAAAAGAACACATGGATGCTGAACCAAGAGTCCTATGAAAGGAGGCAACAGAAAATAAACCGATGCTATTGGGGCACCAAAATCTCTGATCCGGCCAGTCATTAATTAATATGGAGAACACATTTGTAAACGAAACCTGTTATGTCTACAATTCTTCTGATAACAACAAGAGAAGCTTTATGGGAAACTATAAAGTTGCTTTTATTGCTGTTAACTTTCTGATCAGGAGAATCCTCATAGTCTTTTATGAAAGCCAACAGACATCTGACGTTCTTGGATGAACCATTAGAAAACACCAATGTGTCATCGGCATACAGTAAGTGAGATATTTGCATACTACCACGAGACACATGAAAGTGTTAAACCTTCCCACTGCTAAAAAGGCTGGTAATGCATGTGCCTAAAGCTTCTTCAGTAATGATAAACAAAGCTGGGGCCAAGGGGTCACCCTATCGGACACCCCTTGTGGATTTAAAATAAGCAGTTGTCCTTCAGCAGAGACTCCTTATCACACCAATCTCCATTGTCAGTTTTGATTTTGTCAATGGTCATTCTAGCTCTCCTTTGTTTCACTTGAAGATGATAGAACTTTGTGTTTCGGTACTTGGGAGAGCAACGAAGACCTGGAAATCAGTCATGGAATTGATATAGCCCATAGTGCCCCCCTTCTTCTCCTCGGGAGATAAAACAAGATTAAAGTCACCCCCCTTCTTCTGGTCAACTAGATATCCTAGGAATCAAACACTTTGTAAATTACTTAGGAGACTTTATACATCCTGACTTTGACATATTTGTCTAAGTTGCACACACAAGATTAGATTGTTATTTTTTTAGTCATAATTAGACATCATTCAAATACTGAACACAACACATTGGTCTAGTTCTAAACAGCACCCCTCCCCCTCCCCTGGGGCTTGTTCTTTATAAGAGAACCCACCCACCCAATTGAACCTTGTCTTATGATGATAAGAAGATATAGAGAAATGGAATGACCACATATCTTAAGTAGTACATATATACAAAGATGTGGATAAATGCAAAGAAATCAGAATTCTCTATAGCAATAGGTAAATACCCAAAAATTTCATTTTGTGCTTTAAAATTATGTGGAATTTAATTGCATGTAAATATATTTTTAAATCTGATTGTAATAGAAATTTGATGTTAATTTGACTAGAAATGTAGATTGTTTAGCTTCGTTGTTCTTCATTTGAAAAATTTTGTAATTTGGGTGTTATTTAATTTGATATGTGCATAATGATTATTGCGTTGTTATTTAATTTTATGTTATATAAATGCATGGGGTATTCCCTGTGAGTTGAGGTGCGTGGGTGCGACCTAACATTACACGCACCTCAAGAGAGCGCGTTAAAACCGTGTCAATGTGCCTTCCCGTTCAAGACTTTGGGATTGATGTGTATGTTCTCATTTGTTTATGAGAATGTATATATCTACCTCAAAGTCTTGAATTGTCCCGTTTGGACAGTCTGTGAATGTTTGATCGCACTTAGGCAGTCATTTACTATATATGTTTGTATGGTTTGTTGAGAATTTCGGTTGCGTCTCCTCACTCTTCTCTGATATACCATTATTGATTTTGAGTGTTTTCTTAACCACTTACTTGTAAGTGTTTAAGAAAATTTCAAAATCAATAAATATATTTGGTATATCGGAGAAGTGTGGGGAGATGATGCCGAAATTTTTAGCAAATCGTGCAGTACATATAGTAAGTGATTGTGCGATCAAACCTTCATGGATGGGTTAAAAAGTGATAATCTAATCAATATTCCTCTTCCAACTGCAAATGGTCTATGATGAACGATGTGAGGAAAGGGTCGGGTGTAATATTATGAGTAATGATTTGAAAGTTAGGATGTGTATTGTCATTTATTGGGTGCAGGCAAAATGTCGACATATCGTTCATGGATGTATCGTAGAATAGTTGACCGGGTGGTGTCAGATGACTTTAAGCTTGGGGTTGAGAGTTTCATTCAATTTGCATTGGGGAATCCAAATGCAGCAATAGATCGCGACGGTCACATTCGATGCCCTTGTTCAAGTTGTAGAAATTTGAGGTGGTGTTCAACATGGGATGTGCAACATCATTTGTACACGAAAGGGTTCGTGGATGGTTATACGAATTGGACGTGTCATGGTGAGCAATTCTTGAGGTATGAGCCTGACAATATTACAGGCACAAGTGGGTACGTGGATATGGTTGTAGATGCTGCTGGTCCTAGTTTTAATATTCACGATGAAGCGCCGAATAAGACAGCCGGAAGATTTTATGAACTACTTAGGGATGCTGATGAGCCGCTGTGGGATGGTTGTGAAAATCACACTCGATTGTCTGCAGTGTCACAGTTGTTGAACTTGAAATCTGAATTTCACATCAGTGAGACTTGTTTTGACCGTCTCCTCCTCTTGATCAAGAGTATGTTGCCTCGAGACGAGAAGTTGCCAGAAACTTTTTACCGTGCAAAAAAGATGGTCAATGACTTAGGACTTGGATATGTGAAAATAGATGCATGTCCGAATCATTGTATGTTATATTACAAAGATGATGCAGATAAGATATCATGTTCCATTTGTTGCCATGACAGATTCAAACCTAAGGGGGTGGGTCAATTCAAAGGCAAAAGATGTACCTTACAAGGCGTTGCGATACTTCCCTCTTGTGCCTAGGCTGCAGCGACTGTATATGTCCTCAAAGACGGCTCGGCATATGACATGGCACACCGAAAGAGTACGTCGTGCCAATGATATAATCAATCATCCTGCCGATGGTGAAGCTTGGACTCACTTTAGTCGTACTCATCTTGCCTTTTCAAGGGAGTCACGTAATGTTCGATTGGGTTTATGCACAGATGGCTTTAATCCATTCGGTGGTTCAGTGGCAGCTTATTCTTGTTGGCCAGTGTTCATGACACTGTACAACCTTCCGCCGCACATGTGCATGAAGCGAGAAAATCTGTTTTTGTCCCTAGTAATTCCTGGTCCAAAAAGTCCCGGAAAAAATTTGGACATATATCTCAGGCCGTTGATTGATGAGCTCAAATTTGTATGGACTGATGGAGTTGTTACTTATGATGTATATAGGAATAAAAATTTTATTATGAAGGCTGCACTGATGTGGACAATAAGTGACTTCCCTGTATATGGAATGCTATCTGGTTGGAGCACACATGGGAGGCTAGCATGTCCTTACTGTATGGAAGATACCAAATCATTTGTATTGAAACATGGGGGGAAAAGCTGCTGGTTTGATTGCCATCGGCGGTTGCTACCAAGTGACCATCCTTTTCGAAGGCAAAAAGACTCGTTTAAAAAAAATACTGTTGAAATGGATGAAGCTGACTTGCAACGGGTGTCGGGTCTACATATGGCGTCACGGGTGCACAATTTACCAGATGTAGTTCAATTGTCTGGTAGCACACGTTAACTCCCTAATTTTGGAAAGGATCACAACTGGGTCAAGAAAAATATTTTTTGGGAATTACCTTATTGGTCAACTCTTCTTGTACGACACAATCTAGATGTCATGCATACCGAGAAGAATTTTTTTGATAATGTGTTCAATACGATCATGAATGTTAAAGGGAAAACAAAGGATAACGTCAAAGCACGTATGGATTTAAAGATGCTTTGTAGATGTCCAGAACTGGAACTACAAAGTGTCAATGGCAAAACTGTGCAGCCTAAAGTAACTTTTGTGCTTCATGATACACAGATCAAGGAAGTATGCCAGTGGTTGAAACAGCTGAGATTCCCAGATGGATATGCATCCAACATAGCCCGTTGTGTGAATGTTAATGAGGGGAAAATATATGGTATGAAAAGTCACGACTGTCATGTGTTCATGGAGAGGCTACTACCCATTGCATTTCGTGATTTGTTGCCAAAGCAGATATGGGGAGCACTAGCTGAGATGAGTCAATTTTTCAAGATTTTATGTGCATCTCAACTCAGACTTCGGGATGTACAAACTATCGAACAAGAAGTTGTCACAACCATTTGCAAGCTAGAGAAGATATTTCCTCCGGCATTCTTTGATTCGATGGAGCACCTGGTCGTTCATTTGCCATATGAGGCTATCGTCAGAGGTCCAGTACAATTTCGATGGATGTATCCATTTGAGAGGTATGTGACAATTTTTGTTAACTTATAAGTCGTCGATAGCCGCTACATATTGTTGCCATCTGACTTGTTGTTGTAGGTGCATGCATGAATTAAAAATGAAAGTTCGCAACAAGGCATAGGTGGAGGGTTCGATTGCTGAGGCATACATTCTTGAAGAAATTTTAAACTTCTGTTCTATGTACTTTGAGCCAGAGATTCAAACTCGTCGTACTCGACCTCCACGTAATGATGATGGGGGAGTGGATGAATCGTCCGATCGGCTCTCCATATTTAAACATCCTGGACGTGCGTTCGGACGTTGCTTGACTCGCACGCTCGAAGATAGAGAGTTGCACGCCGCTGAGATATATATTCTTTTGAATTGCCTCGTGATTGAACCTTATGTTGAGTAAGATCTTAATTCACATTTCCTGCAACTCTATAAGTCTATACATCCTCAAAGTCTATACAACATTGACTTCACAAAGTCTATACATTGGCTTCCTCAAAGTCTATACATTGGCTTTCTCAAAGTCTATACATCCTCAAAGTCTATACATTGGCTTCCTCAAAGTCTATACATTCACTTCCTCAATGTCTATACATTGGCTTCCTCAAAGTCTATACATTCACTTCCTCAAAGTCTATACATTGGCTTCCTCAAAGTCTATACAACATTGACTTCACAAAGTCTATACATTGGCTTCCTCAAAGTCTATACATCCTCAATGTCTATACATTGGCTTCCTCAAAGTCTATACATTCACTTCCTCAAAGTCTATACATTGGCTTCCTCAAAGTCTATACATTCACTTCCTCAATGTCTATACATTGGCTTCCTCAAAGTCTATACATTCACTTCCTCAAAGTCTATACATTGGCTTCCTCAAAGTCTATACAACATTGACTTCACAAAGTCTATACATTGGCTTCCTCAAAGTCTATACATCCTCAAAGTCTATACATTGGCTTCCTCAAAGTCTATACATTGACTTCCTCAAAGTCTATACATCCTCAAAGTCTATACATTGGCTTCCTCAAAGTCTATACATTGACTTCCTCAAAGTCTATACATTGGCTTCCTCAAAGTCTATACAACATTGACTTCACAAAGTCTATACATTGGCTTTATCCAATTTTTTTAATCATTTTTTTACGGGGTGCTACATTTATATTGCAGACAATTTGATTCAGAATTAGCTGAAAAATGTCCAAATATCCAGGATGTGGAGATTGAAAAAGAACGCGAGAAGTTTTTTTCCAAATGGCTAAGAAACCGAGTTAGTGTGAACTCTGAATATATATGTTTGTATTTACGTATGTTGAGGTAATTGTTATTATTTTAACTACTCTAATTTGAATATAAGTTGAACAAGGTCTCATTACTGATCAAAGAGTACAACAGATAAGTTATGGCCCCTCGAACCAGACACGTGCCTATCCGGGATATATTGTGAATGGATACAAATTTCATACAAGGGATTATGGGTGAAATAAGTCTACGATGAACAGCGGCGTATGTGTGAAGGGAAGTTTATACAATGAAATGGAATTGGACTACTATGGTATTCTTGAAGAAGTCTTAGAACTTCAGTATTTGGGACAAGACAATCATGTATACATATTTAAGTGTCAATGGTTTGATCCTAATTCTGTTCTACATGACACAAATTATGGGATTGTCAATGTCAAGCATAGGTTTAAACTTAAGACCTATGAACCGTTCATTTTAGCCGCACAAGCCCAGCAAGTGTACTATTCAAGCTATCCATCATCCAAGAATAGAGATTGGTGGGCAGTTTGCAGGGTTAATTCAAAACTCTTTCCCACTTATGAGTTAACTATGAGTGGAGATGTCTCAGAGGTTGCTCGTGCTGAATATTATCAATCAGACGAAGTTGGCGTTGTCGGTTCCTCTAGGTTTAATATGGACGAATCTGATGAGCCACTGTCATTACGTACGCGAGATGGAGTGGAAGAAGTCGATCCGACGGAGCTAAATGTTGATGTTAGAGGGGAGGAAGAATCAGATGAAGATGAAGATTTTGAATCTCATGAGACTACTATGGATGACGAAGATGATGAAGTTGAGCTAGATATATCAACATGAGGGAGGCATGTTTTGATAATTTAGTAAGAAGATTCTTACTTTTAAGCATAATTTTAAATAACATTTGTCTAGCCTTATATAATTGTGGATTAATATGTATTAATTATTTTGTTATTAATAAAGAAAATGGTGCGAGGAGGTCGTACTAGGGGTGGGAGGAGATCTAGCAGTGAGAGGGGCACTACTACCTCCTCGCTACCATCTTCTTCAGACACAGGTATATTTGATCAATAAGTTAGCTATATAAATATTTTAATTATTTACAAACTTAAAAGAATTTATTTATAGGTGCAAGTGTCGGCTCACCACCACTTGTACATACGCCACCACCTCCCGCTACAGGTATGTATATTTTAATTTAAATTCTTGAACATTTGTTCTACTTATGAAAATAAGTTCTTGCAAGTCTCAGTGGCCTCCCACCTGTTGTGCATACCCCACTCCCACCACCTCCCGCTGCAGGTATGTATATTTTAATTATATGTTCATAATATTTGTATCACTCCACATGACAATAAATTCTTGCAGGTCTCAGTGGCAAAAAGACTCGAGGATCATGTATGTATATTTTAATTTAAATTCTTCAATATTTGTTCTACTTATGACAATCAATTCTTGCAGGTCTCAGTGGCCTCCCACCTGTTGTGCATAGGCCACCCCCACCACCTCCCGCTGCAGGTATGTATATTTTAATTATATGTTCGCATTATATGTATCACTCCACATGACAATAAATTCTTGCAGGTCTCAGTGGCCTCCCACCTGTTGTGCATACGCCACCCCCACCACCTCCCGCTGCAAGTATGTATATTTTAATTATATGTTCGCAGTATATGTATCACTCCACATGACAATAAATTCTTACAGGTCTCAGTGGCCTCCCACATGTTGTGCATACGCCACCCCCACCACCTCCCGCTGCAGGTATGTATATTTTAATTATATGTTCGCAGTATATGTATCACTCCACATGACAATAAATTCTTGCAGGTCTCAGTGCCCTCCCACCTGTTGTGCATACGCCACCCCCACCACCTCCCGCTGCAGGTATGTATATTTTAATTATATGTTCGCATTATATGTATCACTCCACATGACAATAAATTCTTGCAGGTCTCAGTGGCCTCCCGCCTGTTGTGCATACGCCACCCCCACCACCTCCCGCTGCAGGTATGTATATTTTAATTATATATTCGCATTATATGTATCACTCCACATGACAATAAATTCTTGCAGGTCTCAGTGCCCTCCCACCACCTCCCACTTGTACAGGGCCCACCCCCACTAGTCAGCCCCTTGACGATGTCGGCAGTTGTCACGAGAGAGGCACGACCCATGATAGACGTCGCCCGTGTTGGGTATCCGGGTAAATCTATAAGGTTATATTACATTAATTAGCCCTCAACTTTCTAATATGAATATTTTGACATTTGCAATTGCAGTATGAAATTTGAACCCCACAGCGCTGTCCATCATTCCACCGAACTCATGTTGGCACATGTGCCCGGGGCAGCTTCCACTTTCAGAGATTTTCCGATGTCCGTCCGCGATTCATTGTACAACATGTTCTTAGTAAGTAATTACGTCATTTAATTCAAGTATTTCCCAAAGTCAATTTACAACTTTATACTAAGTGTGAAAAGCAATTGATTTACAGCGGTCTTTTCAATTCACATGTGGACATGACGCGGCGAGATGTCGTCGTGCCTGGGAGTCTACTATGCTCTCAAGTTACAAGAGGAAAATACATGAGGCCCGAGCACACGCTAAAAAATTGAGTGGGGGGAGTGAAGACCGACAATTGTGGAAGGCACATCACCCTCTATGGATGAGGCAGGAGGATTGGGAGATATCTTGTGACCATTTTGCCGACCCCAAGTGGATAGAAAAGTCCGAAAAAGCCAAAGCAAACAGGGCGTCAAAACCAGGTTCAAATTTGCATACGAGTGGGTCCATCTCTTATGCGGCTCATAAACAAAAATTGGTAAGTAATATACCAATTTATCTTACAATTTATCCCAATATTTGACTTTTTTTTTACTATGAATTGTATAACAGGCTGTGGAGCTTAATCGACCTCCGTCGTTCCTCGAGGTGTTCGACAGAACACATAAAAAGAAGGGGACTAATGATTTTGTGAGTGACACAGCTAAGTCAGCAGCGGTAAGTTTATCTACATATGTAACTTGTACCGTTCATTTAAATCGGCATGTAATTCATATGAAATTGACTAGTTATTTTATTCAATTTGTAGGAAACATATAGCAAAGCAGTGACAGAGAAGTACGGGGAGGGAGACACGCAGTAGCCGAAGTTCGATCCGGTGGAGTGGGTGGCAGCAGCTGGCGTACCGAAGAAATGCCGACTATATGGTTTTGGGGAGAGCCTAGACGCAAGCGCGGTGACATCAGCGTGTGCGAGTTCTAGCTATACTTCTTCCAGTGGCAGTGCCTTCACTATACCTTCCGTTGCCCCCAGCGCTTCTGCCAGCGACATGATGGACATGGTCCGATCACAGATTTCTGATATGCAGCGGCAGCAGCAGCATTTCCAGCAAGAGATCTCTAGCCAAGTGTCAGTATTCTTGCAGGCAATTAGTGGCCTCCTCTCCCAGAACGGAATGGTCCCTCAGAAATCAACCACCACCACAGCACAGCCCGCACAGGTGAGTGTTTACTATGTTTTTATTTTGATGGAATTACTCAATTATGTTCATTATTAATTTTAAAACTCATTTACTTCAGAAGAATTGAGAAAATCCGGGGGCCGGGGGTCTAAAACTTGAAATACCGGCCGGATGGCCGTGCCGATCATTCCAACACGACCGAGGAGATGAAAGTGACTTGTCAGAACTGACGGAATCCAAATCGGATGCCCGGTTGAGCTCGGCGCTCAAAGTTCATTTCTAAAATACACTTGGTTCAAATGAACTGCCAGGTCGGGGCCGGGGGTCTAAAACTTGAAATACCGGCCGGATGCCCATGCCGATCATTCCAACACGACCGGGGAGATGAAAGTGACTTGTCAGAACTGACGGAATCTAAATCGGATGCCCGGTTTGAGCTCGGCGCTCAAACTTCATTTCTAAAATACACTTGGTTCAAATGAACTGCCAGGTCGGGGCCGGGGGTCTAAAACTTGAAATACCGGCCGGATGCCCGTGCCGATCATTCCAACACGACCGGGGAGATGAAAGTGACTTGTCAGAACTGACGGAATCTAAATCGGATGCCCGGTTTGAGCTCGGCGCTCAAACTTCATTTCTAAAATACACTTGGTTCAAATGAACTGCCAGGTCGGGGCCGGGGGTCTAAAACTTGAAATACCGGCCGGATGCCCGTGCCGATCATTCCAACACGACCGGGGAGATGAAAGTGACTTGGCAGAACTGACGAAATCTAAATCGGATGCCCGGTTTGAGCTCGGCGCTCAAACTTCATTTCTAAAATACACTTGGTTCAAATGAACTGCCAGGTCGGGGCCGGGGGTCTAAAAATTGAAATACCGGCCGGATGCCCGTGTCGATCATTCCAACATGACCGGGGAGATGAAAGTGACTTGGCAGAACTGACGGAATCCAAATCGGATGCCCGGTTTGAGCTCGGCGCTCAAACTTCATTTCTAAAATACACTTGGTTCAAATGAACTGCCAGGTCGGGGCCGGGGGTCTAAAACTTGAAATACCATCCGGATGGCCGTGCTGATCATTCCAACACGACCGGGGAGATGAAAGTGACTTGGCAGAACTGACGGAATCCAAATCGGATGTCCGGTTTGAGCTCGGCGCTCAAACTTCATTTCTAAAACTGACGGAATTCAAATGAACTGCCAGGTCGGGGCCGGGGGTCTAAAACTTGAAATACCGGCCGGATGCCCATGCCGATCATTCCAACACGACCGGGGAGATGAAAGTGACTTGTCAGAACTGACGGAATCCAAATCGGATGCCCGGTTTGAGCTCGGCGCTCAAACTTCATTTCTAAAATACACTTGGTTCAAATGAACTGCCAGGTCGGGGCCGGGGGTCTAAAACTTGAAATACCGGCCGGATGGCCATGCCGATCATTCCAACACGACCGGGGAGATGAAAGTGACTTGTCAGAACTGACGGAATCCAAGTCGGATGCCCGGTTTGAGCTCGGCGCTCAAAGTTCATGTCTAAAATACACTTGGTTCAAATGAACTGCCAGGTCGGGGCCGGGGGTCTAAAACTTGAAATACCGGCCGGATGCCCGTGCCGATCGTTCCAACACGACTGGGGAGATGAAAGTGACTTGTCAGAACTGACGGAATCCAAATCGGATGCCCGGATTGAGCTCGGCGCTCAAACTTCATTTCTAAAATACACTTGGTTCAAATGAACAGGTCGGGGCCGGGGGTCTAAAACCTGAAATACCGGCCGGATGCCCGTGCCGATCATTCCAACATGACCGGGGAGATGAAAGTGACTTGTCAGAACTGACGGAATCCAAATCGGATGCCTGGTTTGAGCTCGGCGCTCAAAGTTCATATCTAAAATACACTTGGTTCAAATGAACTGCCAGGTCGGGGCCGGGGGTCTAAAACTTGAAATACCGGCCGGATGCCCATGCCGATCGTTCCAACACGACCGGGGAGATGAAAGTGACTTGTCAGAACTGACGGAATCCAAATCGGATGCCCGGTTTGAGCTCGGCGCTTAAACTTCATTTCTAAAATACACTTGGTTCAAATGAACTGCCAGGTCAGGGCCGGGGGTCTAAAACTTGAAATACCGCCCGGATGCCCGTGCCGATCGTTCCAACACGACCGGGGAGATGAAAGTGACTTGTCAGAACTAACGGAATCTAAATCGGATGCCCGGTTTGAGCTCGGCGCTCAAACTTCATTTCTAAAATACACTTGGTTCAAATGAACTGCCAGGTCGGGGCCGGGGGTCTAAAACTTGAAATACCATCCGGATGGCCGTGCTGATCATTCCAACACGACCGGGGAGATGAAAGTGACTTGGCAGAACTGACGGAATCCAAATCGGATGTCCGGTTTGAGCTCGGCGCTCAAACTTCATTTCTAAAACTGACGGAATTCAAATGAACTGCCAGGTCGGGGCCGGGGGTCTAAAACTTGAAATACCGGCCGGATGCCCATGCCGATCATTCCAACACGACCGGGGAGATGAAAGTGACTTGTCAGAACTAACGGAATCCAAATCGGATGCCCGGTTTGAGCTCGGCGCTCAAACTTCATTTCTAAAATACACTTGGTTCAAATGAACTGCCAGGTCGGGGCCGGGGGTCTAAAACTTGAAATACCGGCCGGATGGCCATGCCGATCATTCCAACACGACCGGGGAGATGAAAGTGACTTGTCAGAACTGACGGAATCCAAGTCGGATGCCCGGTTTGAGCTCGGCGCTCAAAGTTCATGTCTAAAATACACTTGGTTCAAATGAACTGCCAGGTCGGGGCCGGGGGTCTAAAACTTGAAATACCGGCCGGATGCCCGTGCCGATCATTCCAACACGACTGGGGAGATGAAAGTGACTTGTCAGAACTGACGGAATCCAAATCGGATGCCCGGTTTGAGCTCGGCGCTCAAACTTCATTTCTAAAATACACTTGGTTCAAATGAACAGGTCGGGGCCGGGGGTCTAAAACCTGAAATACCGGCCGGATGCCCGTGCCGATCATTCCAACATGACCGGGGAGATGAAAGTGACTTGTCAGAACTGACGGAATCCAAATCGGATGCCTGGTTTGAGCTCGGCGCTCAAAGTTCATATCTAAAATACACTTGGTTCAAATGAACTGCCAGGTCGGGGCCGGGGGTCTAAAACTTGAAATACCGGCCGGATGCCCATGCCGATCGTTCCAACACGACCGGGGAGATGAAAGTGACTTGTCAGAACTGACGGAATCCAAATCGGATGCCCGGTTTGAGCTCGGCGCTCAAACTTCATTTCTAAAATACACTTGGTTCAAATGAACTGCCAGGTCAGGGCCGGGGGTCTAAAACTTGAAATACCGCCCGGATGCCCGTGCCGATCGTTCCAACACTACCGGGGAGATGAAAGTGACTTGTCAGAACTAACGGAATCTAAATCGGATGCCCGGTTTGAGCTCGGCGCTCAAAGTTCATTTCTAAAATACACTTGGTTCAAATGAACTGCCAGGTCGGGGTCGGGGGTCTAAAACTTGAAATACCGGCCGGATGGCCGTGCCGATTGTTCCAACACGACCGGGGAGATGAAAGTGACTTGGCAGAACTGACGGAATCCAAATCGGATGCCCGGTTTGAGCTCGGCGCTCAAACTTCATTTCTAAAACTGACGGAATTCAAATGAACTGCCAGGTCGGGGCCGGGGGTCTAAAACTTGAAATACCAGCCGGATGCCCATGCCGATCATTCCAACACGACCGGGGAGATGAAAGTGACTTGTCAGAACTGACGGAATCCAAATCGGATGCCCGGTTTGAGCTCGGCGCTCAAACTTCATTTCTAAAATACACTTGGTTCAAATGAACTGCCAGGTCGGGGCCGGGGGTCTAAAACTTGAAATACCGGCCGGATGGCCATGCCGATCATTCCAACACGACCGGGGAGATGAAAGTGACTTGTCAGAACTGACGGAATCCAAGTCGGATGCCCGGTTTGAGCTCGGCGCTCAAAGTTCATGTCTAAAATACACTTGGTTCAAATGAACTGCCAGGTCGGGGCCGGGGGTCTAAAACTTGAAATACCGGCCGGATGCCCGTGCCGATCGTTCCAACACGACTGGGGAGATGAAAGTGACTTGTCAGAACTGACGGAATCCAAATCGGATGCCCGGTTTGAGCTCGGCGCTCAAACTTCATTTCTAAAATACACTTGGTTCAAATGAACAGGTCGGGGCCGGGGGTCTAAAACCTGAAATACCGGCCGGATGCCCGTGCCGATCATTCCAACACGACCGGGGAGATGAAAGTGACTTGTCAGAACTGACGGAATCCAAATCGGATGCCTGGTTTGAGCGCGGCGCTCAAAGTTCATATCTAAAATACGCTTGGTTCAAATGAACTGCCAGGTCGGGGCCGGGGGTCTAAAACTTGAAATACCGGCCAGATGCCCATGCCGATCGTTCCAACACGACCGGGGAGATGAAAGTGACTTGTCAGAACTGACGGAATCCAAATCGGATGCCCGGTTTGAGCTCGGCGCTCAAACTTCATTTCTAAAATACACTTGGTTCAAATGAACTGCCAGGTCAGGGCCGGGGGTCTAAAACTTGAAATACCGCCCGGATGCCCGTGCCGATCGTTCCAACACGACCGGGGAGATGAAAGTGACTTGTCAGAACTAACAGAATCTAAATCGGATGCCCGGTTTGAGCTCGGCGCTCAAAGTTCATTTCTAAAATACACTTGGTTCAAATGAACTGCCAGGTCGGGGCCGGGGGTCTAAAACTTGAAATACCGGCCGGATGCCCGTGCCGATCGTTCCAACACGACCGGGGAGATGAAAGTGACTTGTCAGAACTGACGGAATCAAAATTCATTTCTAAAATACACTTAGTTTAAATACTGTTTCAGGCTAGTGGTTGATTTATAAAATATGCAGTTATCAATTTGATATGTTTGCTTTCAATTTATGCTAATTTCTTCGCACTAATTTTTTTATCTATGAATGAATGTTATTATTTTTTTAATATAGGGGGATCCTTCTGCGGGCGGCGACAGAGGAGATAAGCAGGGCGGTGAGGATACGGACGATGAGGATATGGACGATGTACCGGATATTTCTTGATATTCAGACGGATCAGCAGGGTTAATGTCTTTTTTTGTGGTATTTATTTGATCAGAATTTTATTTTTCGGTGGTGTTTATTTGATTAGCAGGTTCCCAATATTTTTTTTTTCAACATGTAGAATTTCTTGATGTTTATTTATGATTAAACAGGTTTTGTAAAATAATTTAAGATTTTTAAAAAAAAACGTAGATTTCAGGCGGATTTTCAGACGGGATGTGCGATGATTTTTGTCCGTCTATTATCCGTCGTAAAATCAGTTTGAAATATAGACGGATTTCAAACCACATTTCAGACAGGAAATGAGTTGAATTTCAGACGGTTATTGTATCCGTCGTAATATCCGTTTGAAATAGCGACGGATTTCGGACGACTTTTCATACGGTACATGATTTCAGACTAAGAGTTGGGCTTCATTTTAAGACGGTAACTATATTCCGTCGTAATAGCCGTCTGAAATTTCAGACGGATTTTCACACGGAAAATATGTCCGTCGTAAATTTCAGACTGATAATTTCAAATTTCAGATGGAAATTACTCGTATGAAAGTCAGACGGAATTTGTGACTGATTAAATTCTATCTTAGTTTCAGACGGAATTTCCGACGGAAACATAAACTGTCACAAATTTGTGACTAAGAATTTCAGACGGTCGGTTTCAGTCTTAAATATGTCGCAAATCCGTCACAAACGTGGTTTGTGACGGATTTTCAGACGGATTTCAGACGGATACGGGCCGTCTGAAATCCCGCTTTTTCTGGTAGTGTACAGGCCCCACCCGCCTGGCCCGGCACACTCCTTGCCAGCCTACCTCGCCGGTGCACTTGCTACCTCCTCTTACCCGGTGCACCCCAGCCCGCCTTAGGCATGATCCCCATTCAGTGATTTTCCCGGGCTTTCCGAAGTTTCGTCAAAGGTGTTGTTGCCCCTGGCACACATCTCAAATTGACGGGTTCCGCCACTCCATGTGGGCGCATTCCCTTTATTTCCCTTCCCATCCGGGTCAAGGGGAGATGCTGCCGAATTTTCGTCAAAAATAAGAACACATTAAAAGACGAAAGGAAGTAACAAATAAATGAAATAAATAATAAAACACTTTAATTAAAGCAAGAGAACCATGGAGATCCCGAATAACCGAACACAATACATCCTTATGATAGACTGATGAACACAACCCCAAACATAACTTACGTGAATAAAAGAAAACCAAATCAAGAACCCACCCCCCGCATGCATTCCATTAATAAAAAGAGGAAACTAACCGTATGTGTTCCACGAATAAAAGAAAAGCCCTTCCACACGCCCTCAATGTGCATCGACCTTGGCCAACTGGCCCCTCACGCATCTCATATGTGCCTAGACATTGGCAGACTTCGCCCGTCATACACCTCATCCGTGCCTCTAACGGCACGCTCCAGCCGTGCCTTCAACGTCAGACTCCACCGTGACCTATCCGGCACACCTCCACCCTGGCCTGCCCGGCACACTACCCAACTCCCCTACCCGGCACACGCCGAATAGCCCTCACCCGGCACGCCCTCTAACGGCCCTCACCCGGCACGCCGCCGAGCACCCCTCATCCGGTGCACTCTCGGTGCGCCTTATATGTATATATATATATATATAAACAAAAGAAAGGAAAACAAAAAAACACATGCAATAAACGGCGCGCCGGGAGTGCACATGCAATAAAAGAATGAAACAAATAAATAAATAAATAAAAGGGATATATCGCACATGCAATAAAAGAAGAATCCACAAACAACATAAAAATAAGTAGACAGATAAATAATGACGACAATAAAAAAATGATAATAATAACGAGCCCAGATAAAATAATAATGAACGAATAAATCATAACAAAGGATAATAATAACAACAAATTGAAAGAAAATAACAATAAATCAATAAACCATAACAAAAAATACTAGTAATAATAAATTCAAGAGAAAAATAATAATGAATAAATGAATCATAACAAATAATAATAATAATAACAAAGAAAATAATAGCAAATAAATAAATAATAATAAAGTGAATAATAATAATAACAAACTCACCAACGAGATATATGTAAAATAACAGAAATAATTAAAATCCAAATAATAATAAAATGATGATCCGCTCCGTAGCCTCGTTCTCCTCAAGACCCGGTATGAAGGGAACATTAACGCCGCCCCTCCAATTCGGGTTCGGACCTTGGGAGCCATCCCAATATGGCCGTAATCCGATATTACTCTGGGCCGATAGTTCATCAAACCGGACTCGTTCCCATTGGGATTCATTTCCGCTCTTTCATTGAAATTGCCGTGAACCCGGCATTCATTTGTACGGGTTTATTTCCGTCTCCGTTGTATTCTAAATACGGACCTTTGTCCGAACATGAAGCGGTCCATGAATGACCAACAAAATCCGAATGTAACGAGGCGGCTCTCGTCATCCCCGGACCCTATACATGGGAATACTGATAAGACCTTCATGGGTCATGCTCGGACCTTGGGTTCGTCCCAATAATGGTCACTGTCTGACCCATATCCTAGGCCTATAACCCGATGTCCTTGAACATGTCCTCGTTTTGGGATCTAATCCCGGGACACTCTCCCGCTGCCCTTCGGCACCGGAAATATTAATGATGCCCACGCGAGCTTCGTTTGGACCGCGGGAGGCGCCCCCGGTATTGTCTTGACTCGATCTCGCACCGGGATAATAAATTCACTGGTTTCCTGCTACATTATTCGGGATTTAACCGAATATTTTCAGTCCCTCGGAATAATAAATTTGCCGTACCCCGGCATACATATGTTCCGGGTCTTCCCGTGACGATTGCGATATTCTCGAGCTGGACACCCGTCCGAATATTGAACGGTCCATTGAATGACCAACACGTTTCGAATGTTTGCTGCCCTAGATTTAGGGCTTTCCAGCTGATTCAAGGGACATTCTCCCGTAGCCCCTTGGCACCGAAAATATTAACGATGCCCACGCAGGCCAGACTCCGATCGCGGGGGGGCCCACCACAGTATGGTCGCAGTTTGATCTTGCACCAGGCCGACAAGCTTGTGGGTTTCCGACCATTCTAATCAGGATTTAACCGAATGTTCCCTCTCCCTCTGAATAGTAACTTTGCCGTACCCCGGCATACATATGCTCCGATTTTCCCGTGATGATTGTAATATTCTGAAGTCGGACATTGGTCCGAACATTAAATGGTCCCACCGAGTGACCGCCATGTTTTGAATGCTTGTTTCCCTAGATATAGGGTTTTGCTTGTCTCCCTAGACATAGGGTTTTCCGGCTGATTCAAGATCGCTATCGTCTTGTTTCTCCCAATATAATTTTTTGGTCATGAGGCCCTTTTTTTTTCTGGCGATTAATCAAGGGTGTTCCCCTCTCCGAGGGGATGTAAATAATGCCATGACCTTTATGGCACGGCGGGTTTCGGTCCCGACACGAACCACACAATTGCCTGACTAAGTCAGAGCGAGCGCACCTTCGGCTCTTCGGAGCCCGAATAAATCATCACTCTATGACTGGCACGCCCACACAGTTAATAGACGAATCAACCATTCGAATAAACGAACAACATAATAAGTGTCAAAAAAGTGCGTCCACAAGTCTGGCACGCCCGGTGGGACAGAACCACCCTTCATCTCTTCGTCGGGATTCAGGGCCTCATGGCCTCCTAATAAACGACGTTTGCCTGCTTTGATGAATTGTAGGTGCTGTCTTCGCCAGCCCCATGGGGAGAAAAGCCGAACTAGGCGAAATTATCTTTGTGACCTCGAAGATGCTACTCCGAGGCACCTGCAGCTTCAGGGAATCATGAAAGCCACAAAAAAAAGAGAAGAAAGAAAAGAAGAAAAGAAAGGAGTAAAAAAAGAGAAGAGAGAGAATTGGCAAGAGAGGGTCGTGTGGCCATATCCGTTGACACCCGTGCTGAACGAAGATGACCACTGTAGGATTGATGCGGTGGAGCAAACCACTCATCCCCTCCCTGAGGGGGTGAGCGCTCACCTGCACACCCACCTTGGTCTATCGCACAAAAGAAGAAAAAAGAGAAGAAAAGAAAGGACAAAAAAAAGGGGTTGGCAAGCATTGCCGACCAAGAGAACAAGAAGAAGGCCTCCCGCCCGGCTCTGGGAGGGTCCAACTCCATGGTGCAACGCCCTGGTCCGTTCCACCTTCCTGCTGCCCCTATCTGGCATAAGACGGCCCCTCGAGTGGCTGTTAGAAGATCCAACAAACCACAATTGTGGCTTGATGAATTGCTCCCCCCTGTAGGAGATGCTTTATAGCAATAAGCCCGAGCACGTCCACGAATCTAGAAGAGAGCATTCATCCACCCCACCATAGGGGTGTAGGGAGCAAAAGAATACACCCCCACCTGGGGGCATAAGAAGAGACAGAAGTTGCACCCCGGCTTAGGGGTGTATGAAGAGAAATACACCCCACCTTGGGGGCATCAGAAGCAGCAATACACCCTGCTCCTGGGGGCACATGAAGAGAATACGCCGCGACCCAGGGGCACGTGAGAAGACTATACCCCAGCCTGGGGGAATAAGAGAAAATGGAAGCTGCACCCCGGTTCACGGGGATTTGAAGAAGAAACGTACCCCGCCATGGGGGCACATGAAGCAAAAGACATACCCCGCCATGGGGGCATAAGAAGAAAATGATTCACCCCGGCCAGGGGACATTCAAAGAAAGAAGCACCCCGGCCTGGGGGCACATGAAGAGAATCCACCCCGACTCGGGGGCACATGAAGCAAAAGTTACACCCTTGGCCTTGGGGAATTTGAAGAAGAAACTACACCCGCTCCGGGGATATATGAAAAGACACACACCCCGCCTTGAGGGGTTGAAGAAGCGGAATACACCCCACCCGGGGTGCACAAGAAGCAAAATACACCCCGACTCGGAGGACATATGAGACGAAGAATACACCCCGACTTAGAAGTATTTGAGGGAAAAACACACCCTGACTCGGGGGACATATGAGACGAAGAATACACCCTGGCTTAGGGGTATTTGAGAAAGAAGTATACCCCGATACGGGGGGCACATGAAACAAAAATACGCCCCGGCTTAAGGGAATACAAAGAGAAATACACCCCACCCTGGGACAGAAGGAGCGGAAGAATTCACCCTGATTTAGGAGCATTCAAAGAAGAACCACACCCCGCCATGGGGACATGAGAAGCAAGGACTATACCCCGCCTGGGGGCACACAAAGAGAGAAACTACACCCCGCCATGGGGGCATGAGAAGCAAGGAATGTACCCCGCCATGGGGAGCACAAGAAGCAGAAGCTATACCCCGTTTGGGGGCATAGAAGCCATAAAAGACACACCCCAGCTCAGGGGCCTTTGAAGAAGAAACATAGCCCACCTGGGGGCACAGAAGCGGAGAGGCATGCACCCCGACTCGGGGGCACATGAAGTAAAAGCTACACCCCAACTCTGGGGGCATGTGAAGATAAATATGCCCCACCGTGAGGGGGTAAAAGAAGCAGAACATACCCCCGCCATGGGGGCGTAGAAAACAAAGAGCACACCCTGATTTAGGGGTATTCGAAGGAAGAACACACCCCGCCATGGGGGCACACAAAGAAAGGAATACACCCCGACCCGGGAGCATGTGAAGAAAGTGTTGAGTTATGGTTTTGATGATTGTTGTGATTATTGTTCATGACAGTTATGGTTTTGATGATAACTAAACTTAATGTGTGATTACGTGATGATAACTAAACTTACATGGATCGGATGGCAAATGGCAACGATTACATGATCTTGATCCTTGATTTGTATATAATCATTGGTTGAATGTTTGATGTCAATGGGATGCATATATAGATCATTTGGATTCATAAAATGAAGGCTTCATGAGAATCTTGGTTGAAAGTGGTAGATGGCATCGAAGTGATTGAACTTGCATTGTCTTACCTTCATTTACTCTCTTATGCAGGTTTAAAATGGAATGCCAATCCCATATGCAAAGGTATCAAGATTCATGGTGAGAACTTGGCACCTTGCATATGTATATTTTTGGGAGAAAATGGTAGGTTTCCATTTGGAATTTTTTGATCTTGATAAGATATATGGTTGATATGTGTTCTCACATTGCATATACACTTGGCAAATGATACCCAATCACCTTGTTGAATGGCATCCTCATGATATATGAAATTTGGTTCAATGATGCTATCTTATTGCACAAATTGGATAGCCATATGATCTTAATGTTATGCTATGGTTGATTGAGTTTTCCAAGTGTTTTCATCCTCCTTGTTAATGATTTCATGTATGTACTTCATGCATTCATCACTTGAGATCATTGGGCATGTTTTCCTACATCTTTACTAATATTTTTATTTTTTCTACAGGTTTTGGTCGACCTAAAGGACAGTTTAGGTTGACCTAAAAATACTGTAGCTAGCGGTCGACCGCCAGGAGCTAGCAGTCGACCGAAAATCCCAGAAACCAACGGGCAACAGTTCTCTCAGTAGCGGTCGACCGCCAGCCCAGTAGCGGCCGACCGAAAATCCCAGAACTGATATTTCTACAGGTCTATCAGTAACGGTCGACCGCCAGAAGGTTCCGGTCGACCGCCAGCCCCGAAGCCACTTTTGTTGACTTTGTTTTTCAAGCGCGTGGAGAGGGCTTTCACCCCATTTGTTTAATCCTAATGACACCCAATCATCCACAAAACGTGGATCTGGTCTGGGACTTGTCCTTGGACCATTCAAGGGGTTATAAAAATATATTTGTGAAGTCATAAACCCCCATTTTGCCCTTGGGTTCATAATAGACCTATTGGGGGTCTTTTTGGATGGTTCTAGAAGGGTGATCATGGTCTTTTCATGTCTTCTACATAGGCATATGTGTAAGCTACGAATTTAGCAAGTGGAACTCTAATGTATTCATTGTTTTCTATCTTGTAGGTGAAGAGAGGGAAGAAAGGAAAGAAGAGCTCAAGCCAAGGGGTTTTGATCTTCATCCAAGAGGTTTTGAAGATTGCAGAAGAAGGAAAAGTGCAGCAGATCAAGGAGAGGATCAAGAAGACATTGAAATCATCACCATCCGACTGGAGCTCCAAGCTACCACTTCTATTCGTCTTAGAAATCAAAGGGGGAGCAATCTCTACATCCTTTAGTTGCTGTTTTGAGATGGTTGCCATGAGTTCTATTTTGATCTGAGCTTATATTGTTACTTGTGTTTACTTTCAAACCTGAAAATACATTTTCTGTGTGTGACCGTTTATGTATACGGTCGTGGTTAATCGCCTGCGTGCGATCGTATGTGTGATTGTGCTGCGTTTGTTGCAGCGTGTGTATGTGTGTATGGTAGTGATCCGGTTGTCAGATCGTGTTGGAGTTCATCTCCGTGTGTGTGTGTGTGTGTTGGAGCTTGTCTCCATGTGTAGTTTGGGGCGCGTCCCCGTGTATGTGTGCATGTGTCGTCCTGCGTGTGTGTTTGGAGCATCGTCTCCGTTTGGGGATTCATTCCCAAGTGGAGCCTCACCAGATTTGGTGAGGGGTGGACGTAGATTTGTCGTCGTTGCATCCGAACCACCTTAAAAACCGCTGTGCATTGTGTGTTATTTGTGTGGTTTGATTGCTTTCGTTGTATGGTCGTGTGGGAACGGTGAGTTTGAGAGAATTGGTTAATTAGTTTTCAATTGCTAATTATTGTTTACAACATATTTTGTAAAAAGTTAAAAGTTTTTTTTAAAATTGGTAAACACCCAATTCACTCCCCTCTTGGGTGTCATTGATCGCGAGACTTCAATTGGTATCAGAGCAAAAGCTCTAATTTCATAGATCTAACGATCTAGAGAGATCCAGGTCAATGACTACCATTATGTACACTTTGAATTCTCCACCGGTATTTGATGGTTGCAATTTTGATTTGTGGTTAGGTAGAATGTTTAGTCTAGTCAATTCATATGACCCTAAGCTATGGAAGCTTATTTCACATGGTCCTCATGAGTTGCCTAAAGACAAACATGTCTGGACTGAAAATCAAAAGTGCAAACATGATCAAAATTGCTTGGTTTTGAAATTGCTTATTGCTGCAGTTGATTCTAACTATTTCCCTTTTGTCTCCCATTGCAGGTCTGCGAAGGATATCTTGGATGGCTTAACCAAAGTTCGGAAAGAGTATGAAGACCAAGGCCTTGTGGCAGGTATGAGCGATCAAGGGAGTGATCAGCAAATTGAATCAAGCTCAAAGGTAAATTCTGATTCTGATAATGAAGATGAAGTTACTTATGAAGATTTGTTGATTGCATATGATGATCTTGCTGAAAAATACAAGAAGCTAAAATATGAAAACAAAAAATTGAAAAAGGATGTCGAACAAAATAAGTGTAATTCCTCTTGTAAAAAATGCTTGCATCTAGAGGAAATGATTGAGGCTCATGTGTTTGACATTGAATTTCACAAAGATCAAATATGTTCTTTAAGAAATGAAAACAAGGAGATGACTGCAAAATTGAATTCTATGGCCGATGATCAAACCTTGATAAATGAACTGATTCATGATGAAAAGCTTGTTAAAGAAAATGAGAAACTGAAGGAATTGAACAATGCCATTTCTGAAAGATTGTTAACTCTTGAAAAAGGAAAATCTGTGGTTGTTAGAGAATGTGAAAATGTGGATGAACTTAGGCAAGAAGTAGAATGCCTTAAAACTACCAATGCCATGTTGAATGTTAGTCTTTCCACTTGTGAAGAAGAACTTACCAATTCTGAATTACAAATTTCATCTCTTTAATCTGAAATTCTTGACTTGAATGATTCGTTGTCTAGATTTGTAAATGGTCAAGAAAACTTGAACAAATTACTTGGGATGAAAGTGAATTTTCAATGGGAAGGGCTGTGCTATAATCCTGTAAACAAAAAGAAGTTTGAAAATAAAGTTTATACATCCTTTGTGCATAATTCAAATATAGTCAGCACATCAAATGAAAATTAGAAAAAGGAAAATCATGTTGCACACACACATGCATCCACAAAGAAAATCAATTTGCATCAAAAATCTAAAAATGCTGCTAGCACACCCATGCATGTTGAACATTCTTCTGCCACACACAGACAACCAACTAGAAAGAAACTCACATGCTTTTATTATGGAAAATATGGACATGCTATGCATAATTGCTTCATTATGAAGAATGATGACTTGAGAGCATGTAGGAACCAAGCTGTTTTGAAAAATGCAAAGGAAGTCTTCACCAAAAAACCTTCCATGCATTGTAATCGCTGTGGTAAAAGAGGTCACACCAAGTCATACTGCTGGTTACTCATGAAGAAAGAGAGTCTTCACTCAACAAGTCATGCTCACATACATAAACCAGTAGAGCCAATGAGAAAGAAAAATGTGATGCCACGTGCTTCCCCCCACCACTTTGGCAAATCTGGGAATGTTAAGCATGATTATTTTCTCATGAAAAATTATGACTTGAATGTTGTTAAAAATTAGAAATTACATGCCAAAGTTGCTGCTAACTCACAAGGACCCAAAAGGATTTGGGTACCTAAGAAGGCCAAATGAGAAATCTATTTTGCAGGTGTGCTTTGGGAATGAAAAGCATGAAATCTATTTTCATCAAGAAGGTAAGGCACACGGGCTAGTGACATAAGTCAGCTTAAAAGAAAAATCAAAACTAAAATTTGGAAACTCAGGTGATATCCTTCTAACCTTCTTCAGTAATTGTGTCATTGGTTTGATTCATCTTGTGCTGAATAGTGTTGTGATAATGCACATGTCTGTACATGCATTCCATCTATGTGTACATCACTTGTCATATAGCATCTTATTGTAGGAGAGCTTGAAGATTCTTCAGATCATGTTTTCACTACATATATTGAGTTTGCATACACTTTCACATACTGTCATGCATAAGTTGAATATTGTGAATTCATGTGATAATGCATAGCAATCCTCCTACCTCCACTACCCTTGACTATATAGTATATCAAATGGTGACATGTGGAAGGGCAGGTTTCACCTGTCTGAAAGCTATCACTACGCGTGAGGTGATCTTCGGATCTAAGTTCTCCGCCCGGTACTATGAGTCAATTAGTTACAGGCTGCATATGGCATTGGATGGTAACTGAACATCTTGCATTCATGCACACACTAAGGGGGAGCAACCGCATTCGTTATATGGGATTAATGTTTAGGTTCACACATGAGTCATGCATTGCATCTAGAGCTGTCTAGGGGATGTTGGTTGTTAAAATAATTTGTCATGCCATTGTCAATAAATTTGAATCGAAATTGACAACTCAAGTCCTCTTGTCCCAGGATGCAGATTATACTCCAAAAAATTCAAATGATAATGGGCTAGTCATGACCAAGCTTGAATCAACTGAGGAATACCTTGCAAGGATGAAAATGATAAAAATATCCTCAATCCGTCACCAGGAGACAGAAAAGTGATCTAAATAAGTACCCAAGGCATGGTATAAAAGGCCCGCAACAGGTAAAGTTAATCAACCATTGTTCATGAGAAAATCAGGTAAAGTCCTTTTAGTGGTTCATGCATATGTGATTATTACCATCTCTGGAACTACTAATAATGCTTTATATGATTATTTTGCAGGGATTATACAAGAAGATTTTGAAATGAGCATTATGGATGAACTGATTTGTACCTTCTTTGAATTGCAGGTGGAAGACTTGGAAGATGACAGATGCTCAAGGCACAAGTATTGGGAAATTAACTTCTGAGCTCTGTTTGAAAAACTCATAGTTGTTTTAACCATATTTCCATGAATGAAGATAAAAAAAAATTAGTTTTGTTATTAGAATGCATACCCATTTTCATGCATAAACATTGTTGATGAATCTTGACATTTGCATGTGGGAGATTATGGAATGCACCTCTCAACGGGTCTACTAAACTCAGGTAAATATTTTGAAAACCTGACATGTTGTTGCCCTACTATGATGTGATGATTTTATCAAATTACTTGAACCAAATTAAAAATCTTGAGAAATGTGTATGAGGTGATTGGCTATTGAATATCTCTTAATTTGAATTATATGATGACATCTGAGCTCAATTGAGTATCTGGTATATCAAATATTGAGTAGTGAAAAGGTGGGTTACATTCACCTGGGAACTCTCACTATGCGTGAGTTGGTCTTTGGATCAATGTTCTCCGCCTCGTACTAGAACTCAAAGAAGTCAAATGGTTGATCTATAAATGAATCTTTAAACTGAGTTATTTCAATTGAAAATATGTTTTTGCTCATAATTCAAACATTTGACTTGTGAATGATTTCTGAAAATCTATTTTTGAACAATTCTGAATCATTGGGTTGCAGTGTTTAATTGTGATCATGTATGCAACCTTATTCATAAAGGTCATGTCATGAAAAATATTTGTTGATTCATGAATAGAATGTGGATGATTTCAATGAGAATTTTATCACACTGGCTGTAAAATCAAATCTCTCAACTTGCCAAAATAACTTACATTCCACTCTCACATAGTTATAGGTTGCATGCATCATAATTCAATGCATAAGGTGCTTTTAGATCCTGCAAATGAAAATCAAGTCCGAATAACTTTACACATTGCATCACATTCTCATATACTCATATGTTGTATTGCATTGGAACTCATTCATTAGTCGTACTTAGTTCATTTAGTTGGCATCCATTCAATTGGTATCAAATTATCCATTCAATTGGTATCAAATTGACATCACATTGCTCGCATGCATGTCATAGTGCATTTGCATAAACTCTCAATGTGTGTTTGTATGCTATTATATGCTATTCAACCCCATCCTTTGACACTTCTATAGCCTTATCCTTTCTTGCTTAATAATACTGTATTTGAGTCATTATTGGAGTGTTTCATATCGTACACTCTGGGAGAGTTTATATTTCATAAGTGCATCTATTTAGGGGGAGCTGCACTGTTATGTATTCATGATATTTTCGGTATACATGCTGAATCAAATTCGCACACTTCCTGCACAAAATGTGAAAATGAGTGTTAAAGATAAGGATATATGAATTTCTTTTCAACACTCTCGAGATGTTAAACTTGCTGCATGTATGTTGAAGAGACAGTTGAGGAAAAAGCTGCCTACCTATCCTGTTTAAAAATTTGGGATGAAAATGAAAGATAGAGCAATGCTCGGTCTCACTGAGTAAACTGGGCACATGTCACCTGAGACGTGATGTGGTTCATATCTGAAAAGTGTTGACTAGTATCTCTATTCAAAATGAGGTGAAATGGTTCAGTATTCTGAGTAACCGGGGATTCTGGCATGAGCTCCATGCGTCTACTCGCGTAAAAAGGAATCATTTGAACCTGATCACTCTTGAAAAATTCTGACTATCATGTGATATTGGTTGAGTTGAATAATATTGGTGAAACTCATTGTGGTAGAGCGTTGCCTCCAATACGCTGTTCTCAAAATTGAAGTGCAGTCTGTAAAATGTCTCATTGTGTTGATCTGAAAATCTGAATATCCATATTGCAACTATCGTTTTTCATGTTACTCACTTACACATCTGAAAATTTGATTTAATATGTATTCAGAAAGTTGATTGACTGCATTAGCAATTGCATAATTCTCCTATATGATTGCACAACTTCCCGTGTGCTACACATGTGCATTCCGATTGTCATGACCCTCATGCACCCTTCCTATAAGTAAGGGGGAGATATGCTTACATGTCTATATATACGTATCTGTCTGGTTGCATTGTGTGCTCATCATGAGTCATAAGTTGCATGTATATAGCCTCATGCATTTTATAAGAAAATTAAAAATTTGAAAATCACTAAAAATCTCACAAAAATTGGACTTCAATTTACTTACACTTGCCATATGGGATTTTTGCTTTCCATTGGTATCATGCTTGCATTCATAGTGTCATCACATGCTTGCATTGAGTTCTTACGCATTTCTAGAAAATATAAAACTCAAAAAAATTGAAAATAAAAGAAAATCTTTTGATGTGCTCTTGCATGTTGTGAACATCTGATATGGGTTCTCTTATTTGCATGCTATCATGCTGACTATCTCAGCTTGTGAAAATTTGATATGAGGCCAATCATTACCTTCCATTGGTATCCATGCATGCTTGACTGAATTTGCCTCAAATGGTATCATATTGATGTGTGAGACTAATCACATCTTGGTCTCCTCAAGAGGGAGAAAGAATTGCTCTTACTTCATTGGTTTCTTCCAGCTCGTTTGATACTGTTGTTGTGGGAGAAAGATTTACATTATCCCGCTTTTTGATTATGTCAAAGGGGGAGAAAAATTGATGATTGTTGTTGACAGGGGGAGAAGTTGATGACTATTGTTGACAGGGGGAAAAGAACATTTGTGCCATTCTGTTCTATCATCCTAAGTTTATCATTAAATTTGTCATCATCACTAAGTTTGTCATCATCAAAAAGGGGGAGATTGTTGAGTTATGGTTTTGATGATTGTTGTGATTATTGTTCATGACAGTTATGGTTTTGATGATAACTAAACTTAATGTGTGATTACGTGATGATAACTAAACTTACATGGTTCAGATGACAAATGGCAACGATTACATGGTCTTGATCCTTGGTTTGTATATAATCTTTGGTTGAATGTTTGATGTCAATAGGATGCATATATAGATCATTTGGATTCACAAAATGAAGGCTTCATGAGAATCTTGGTTGAAAGTGGTAGATGGCATCGAAGTGATTGAACTTGCATTGTCTTAACTTCATTTACTCTCTTATGCAGGTTTAAAATGGAATGCCAATCCCATATGCAAAGGTATCAAGATTCATGGTGAGAACTTGGCACCTTGCATGTGTATATTTTTTGGAGAAAATGATAGGTTTCCATTTGGAATTTTTTGATCTTGATAGGATATATGGTTGATATGTGTTCTCACATTGCATATACACTTGGCAAATGAGACCCAATCACCTTGTTGAATGGCATCCTCATGATATATGAAATTTGGTTCAATGATGCTATCTTATTGCACAAATTGGATAGCCATATGATCTTAATGTTATGCTATGGTTGATTGAGTTTTCCAAGTGTTTTCATCCTCCTTGTTAATGATTTCATGTATGTACTTCATGCATTCATCACTTGGGATCATTGGGCATGTTTTCCTACATGTTTACTAATGTTTTTATTTTTTCTGTATTTTTTCTGCAGGTTTAGGTCGACCTAAAGGACAATTTAGGTTGACCTAAAAATACTGTAGCTAGCGGTCGACCGCCAGGAGCTAGCGGTCGACCGAAAATCCCAGAAACCAACGGGCAGCAGTTCTCTCAGTAGCGGTCGACCGCCAGCCCAGTAGCGGTCGACCGAAAATCCCAGAACTGATATTTCTACAGGTCTATCAGTAACGGTCGACCGCCAGAAGGTTCCGGTCGACCGTCAGCCCTGAAGCCACTTTTGTTGACTTTGTTTTTCAAGCGCGTGGAGAGGGCTTTCACCCCATTTGTTTAATCCTAATGACACCCAATCATCCACAAAACGTGGATCTGGTCTGGGACTTGTCCTTGGACCATTCAAGGGGTTATAAAAATATATTTGTGAAGTCATAAACCCCCATTTTGCCCTTGGGTTCATAATAGACCTATTGGGGGTCTTTTTGGATGGTTCTAGAAGGGTGATCATGGTCTTTTCATGTCTTCTACATAGGCATATGTGTAAGCTACGAATTTAGCAAGTGGAACTCTTATGTATTCGTTGTTTTCTATCTTGTAGGTGAAGAGAGGGAAGAAAGGAAAGAAGAGCTCAAGCCAAGGGGTTTTGATCTTCATCTAAGAGGTGTTGAAGATTACAGAAGAAGGAAAAGTGCAGCAGATCAAGGAGAGGATCAAGAAGACATTGAAATCATCACCATCTGACTGGAGCTCCAAGCTACCACTTCTATTCGTCTTGGAAATCAAAGGGGGAACAATCTCTACATCTTTAGTTGCTATTTTGAGATGGTTGCCATGAGTTCTATTTTGATCTGAGCTTATATTGTTACTTGTGTTTACTTTCAAACCTGAAAATACATTTTGTGTGTGTGACCGTTTGTGTATACGGTCGTGGTTAATCGCATGCGTGCGGTCGTATGTGTGATTGTGCTGCGTTTGTTGCAGCGTGTGTATGTGTGTGTGGTAGTGATCCGGTTGTCGGATCGTGTTGAAGTTCATCTCCGTGTGTGTGTGTGTTGGAGCTTGTCTCTGTGTGTAGTTTGGGGCGCGTCCCCGTGTGTGTGTGCAGGTGTCGTCCTGCGTGTGTGTTTGGAGCATCATCTCCGTTTGGGGATTCATTCCCAAGTGAAGCCTCACCGGATTTGGTGAGGGGTGGACGTTGGATTGCCGTCGTTGCATCCGAACCACCTTAAAAATCGATGTGCATTGTGTGTTATTTGTGTGGTTTGATTACTTTCGTTGTATGGTCGTGTGGCAATGGTGAGTTTGAGAGAATTGGTTAATTATTTTTCAATTGCTAATTATTGTTTACCACATATTTTGTAAAAAGTTAAAAGTTTTTCTTAAAATTGGTAAACACCCAATTCACCTCCCTCTTGGGTGTCATTGATCGCGGGACTTCAGAAAGGTATACCCCGCCTTAGGGGCGTTTGAAGAAAGAACATACCCCGCCACGGGGGCATGGAAGCCGCAAAGAATACACCCCGCTTGAGGGCACATAAGCAAAGAAGAAGAATCCACCCCGCTCCGGGGGGGCATATGAAGAGAAATACGCCCTGTCTTGAGGGGTAGATGGAGTAGAATCAACCCCGGTCTGGGGGCATGAGAAGTAAAAGATATACCCCGTGCCGGGGCATGTGAAGAGAAATACACTCCGCCCTGGGAGGGCGCAAGAACCAGAGGAATTTACCCCGATATGGGGACATAAGAAGCAATAATCCACCCCGTCTTAGGGACATGAGAAGCAAGAAGTTATACCCCGAGCTAGGGGGACAAAAAAAACAACAACAACGCATCCGAACTTGGGTGCACCCAAAGCCAAACATACCCCGCTCCGGGGACATGAGAAGCAGAAGATACACCTCGTCCCCGGGGGCATAAGAAGTAAAATAATAAACCCCGGCTCAGGGGCGTTTGAAGAAGGAGCACACCCCGCCTGGGGGGGTATAAGCCACAAGGAACAAACCCCGGCTTAGGGGCATTTGAAGAAGAACTACGCCCCACCATGGGGGCATAAGAAGCAAAGACTATACCCCGTGTGGGGGCATATGAAACAAAAAAATACACCCCGACTCAGGGGAATATGAAGAGAAATATATCACATCACGGGGGGGGGCATAGAAACCATCGAGAATACATCCCGACTTAGGGGGATTTGAAGAAGAAACACACACCCCGCCTGGGGGGCGTAGAAGCCGTAAAGAATACACCCCGACTTAGGGGGATCTGAAAAAGAAACACATCCCGCATGGGGGCAGAGAAGCCGTGAAGAATACACCCCGACTTAGGGGGATCTGAAAAAGAAACATACACCCCGCACGGGGGGCATAGAAGCCGTAAAGAATACACCCTGCCTGGGGGCATAGAAGTGAAGAGGCATACCCCCCGACCTAGGGGGCAGATGAAGAAAAGTTGCACCCCAACCTAGGGGGCACGTGAAGAGAAATACACCCCAGTCTGGGGGCATTAGTGAGAAATAAAGATCAGAACAAAAGAACAGTTATGAGGTGGACGTGGTCTTTGAACCCGCCCCTTCACAATAAAAAGAAGAGCAGAAAAGGAAAGAACAGTCGTTAGGCACACGTGGTCTTTTCACTCGCCCCTTCACATAAAAAAAGAAGAGAAGAAAAGAAAGTGAGCCTTGAGGCAGACATGGTCTTTCACCCTCTACCTCCAGCCATCCAACATATAGACCTCTCATGTGGTCAGCGTTACGACCTTCCGTTTAAACCAATAAAACCTTCCGCCGATGGGGCGTTAAACCGACAGACATTCAGCCAATGGGGCATTAAACCGAAAGATATTCAGCCATCGGGGCTTCAAGCCGAAAGATATTCAGCCATCAAGGCTTCAAGCCGATAGATATTCAGCCATCGGGGCTTCAAGCCGACAGATATTCAGCCATCGGGGCTTCAAGTCGACAGATATTCAGCCATCGGGGATTCAAGCCGACAACTACCCCCCCCATCGGCCTCCGGGTCGACAACTATTTAATCATCGGCCTCCGGGTCGACAGCTATTTAATTATCAGCTTCCCAGCCGAAATCTACTCCACCATCGGCCTCTGAGCCGATAGCTATCCAATCATCGGCCTCCGGGTTGACAACTATCCAATTATCGGCCTTTGAGCCGACAGCTATTCAATTATCAGTTTTTAGACCGACATCTTCCCACTCATCGGCGTCTGAGCCGACAGCTTCTCAACCATCGGCATTCTAGCCGACAGATGTCAAGTCAACGAGCAACTCCACCCTCGGCCTTCGGCCACCAAATAAAATCAAGAGACCTCTCACTCTGGTTCGGATCCTTTCCCGGCCAGAGAACAAAAGAATATACCCTTTCACTTTGGCTCGGATCCTTTCCCGGCCAGAGAATTAGCAAAGAGACCTTTCACTCTGGCTCGGATCCTTTCCCGGCTAGAGAATCAAAGAATAGACCCCTTCACTTTGGTTCAGACTCTTCCCCGGCCAGAGAATAAAAGAATAGACCTTTCACTTTGGTTCGGACCCTTCCTCGGCCAAAGAACAAAAGGGGACCCTTCTCTTCGGCTCCTACATCCCGCTACCCGACGCCCTTCGGCTCAGCCGTTTTGGCCAAGGCCCACTATCAGGATTAATCCATCCATCCCACCGCTCTCTCCGATATCTTTCGGCTTTATAGCCTGCTTCTAACATCTCTCGGCTCTTGCAGCCCGCCTCCCAATACCTCTAGCTCTTGTAGCTTGCTTCCCAGAATTCGACCTTCACGGCCCGCTTCCCATAACTTCGGCTCTTACAGTCTGCTTCCCAATACCTTAGGCTCTTGTAGCCTGCTTCCCAGAATTCGGCCTTCACAGCCCGCTTCCCATAACTTCGGCTCTTGCAGGCCGCTTCCCAATACCTTAGGCTCTTGTAGCCTGCTTCCCAGAATTCAGCTTTCACGGCCCTCTTCCTAATTTTGGCTCCTGCAGCCTGCTTCCCAATTTTGGCACTTACAGCCCACTTCCCCTACTTTGGCTCTTGCAGCCCGCTTCCCAATTTTGGCTCTCGTAGCCCGCTTCCCTTTGGCCTTCGTGGCCTGCTTCCCAACCCTGGCTCCCGTAGCCTGCTCCCCCAACCTTTGACCTTCATGGCCTACTTCCCGATATCTTTTGGCCCTTATGGCCCGCTCATCTAATGTCCCTTGGCTTCTATAGCCCGCTTACCTAATATCTTTTCGGCCCCTCGTGGTCTGCTTCCCTAATACTTTTACTACCACTACGCTCATATATAATAACTATATATTCTTACACAAAAACAAGAGAGAAAAAAGAAGAAGAAAGTAAAACAAAAGAGACAAAAAAATGTTTGGCTGCCCTGCTTGCATGCTTACTTGTAATATAGAATAATACACCTCCTTGGAATTTTCTAGGACCATGTTTCCTTGCTAAATAATGCTGCCCCGATCCCAGATGCACGGGCGTCACGGCAAACGCTCGAAGGGAACCCAATTATGGCGGGTGCACATGTCAAGGGGAAGAGTCATGGCTAAATTGCTAAGCCTAGCTCACAAAATAAACCTAAGGCAACGCTCCCCACTTCGCACTTAATGTGTTCAATGGTCTTCAACCATAGGGATTGCCCGAATTTCTTCTTAGCACTCTATGGAGACTCGAATTCCTACACTCGCGTGAAAGGTAATCGTGAGGAAAAAACTGCCTACCCCCACTTTAAAAAAAGAGAGATAAAAAAAATGATGCAAAAAAAGAGAGGAATGTGAATCTGAGTAGCCGGGAATCCCCATTGAGACACATGAGGAGACTCGCGTGAAATGGTGAAACGAATTTCAATAAAGATGAAACCTAGTAGCCGAGAATCCCCATTGAGACACATGAGAAAAGTCGAGTCAAACGGTAGAATCTGCAATAGAATTGTGACAAGGACGAATCCTAGTAGCCCGGAATCCCCACTGAAATAAATGAGGAGACTCGCCCCGAACGGTGAAATCTGCTACCAAGATAAACAGATGGGGGCGATGCAAAGCTACCAAAATCGAAAGTCTGAAACCCAAGTGTAGGCGCTAGAGTAATCCTCGAGTGTCGCTTAGAAAACTTGCATATCCCTATGTCTAGGACCTTTTGCTCACACGCTTGCTCCTCCACTCCACAGAGAATTACCTCGGGTGAAATGCGTGAATTTAAGCTATGCATGCAAGACATGCGATATCCTCTTGACGGATGCACTACCCCTTAGTTGTGCCTCATGGCCCGCACCGTGTCTGCGAATTATGGGCGATGTCCCTATCCCATCCCCTATAGAGGGAGCTACCTTATGCATATTTTATGCTATGCCTGCTGACGAATGCCTGCATGCTTAAAAAATAATAATAATAAAATATTAATAAATAAAAATAAACTCAACTTCGGCTATCACAGCCTGCTTTCCCAGCTCTGGCGCGTAGAGCCCAGTCTTGGCCCTCACGGTCTACTTCCCGCCCTCGCGGCTTGCTAATCTCCCAACTTCGGCTTCTATAGTCTGCTTCCCCCAATCTGGGCTTCCACAGCCTGCTCCCCAATCTCGACTTTTGTAGCCAGCTTCCCGATTGCGGCTCTCATAGTCTGCTTCCACGATTTCAGCCTTCACGGCCTACTTCGGCAACATCAACTCCGGCCCTGGTGGCCCACCTTCCCGGTCCGGATTTCATATCCAGTACTCCCGGCGCATTAAAGAACGAAACAACCCTTTCACCCTAGCGGGTGGGGAATCAACCCCCTTTCTTTGCGCTAACACTAGCCCGTGTCGGTGACTTGACCACCTCTCCGTCCCTTCGGGGTCATGAACAATCCTTTCAACCTGGACCTCCTGTCCAGATCGTTGAATCAACGAACTCTTCTCTCCGTCACCTCGGGTGACGAATATCCCTTTCGAATCAACAAACTCTTCTCTCCGTCACCTCGGGTGACAAATATCCCTTTTGAATCAGCAAACTCTTATCTCCGTCCCCTCGGGTGATGAATATCCCTTTTGAATCAACAAATATTTCTCCCCGTCCCTTCGGGTGACAAATAGCACATCTGATCTGAACCACCTATCCAGATCATTGAATCAAAAAACCCTTCTCTTCCGCCCTCGTGGCCTGCTTTTCAATTATCGGCCCCTAAGCTGACAGCTATTCTATTATCATCCCCCGAGCCGACAGCTTTTCAATTATCAGCCCCTGAGCCGATAGCTTTTCAATTATCGGCCCTTGAGCTGACATCTTTTCAATTATCGGCCCCCGAGCCGACAGCTTTCCAATTATCGGCCCCCGAGCCGACAGCTTTCAATTATCGGCCCTTGAGCCGACAGCTATTCAATTATCGGCGCCTAAGCCGATAGCTTTCAATTATCGGCCCCTGAGCTGACAGCTTTTCAATTATCGGCCCCTGAGCCGACAACTATTCAATTATCGGCCCCTGAGCCGACAGCTATTCAATTAACGGCCCCGGAGCCCCTCAAAAAAAAGATGAATGAATGAATGATGAAAAAAAAAAGAGAGGAAAGATGAAAAAGAAAAAAAAAAGAGAAGAGAGAAAAGAAAGAAAAGAGCGAAAAGATCCTATGAGGGCAACTGCACCCACGTACACCGCTTGTCTCATCCTTCGCCCGCGCTACCCGTAGGTGGGGGGCATTTGTGGACACCAAAAAATTACACGCCCAAATATCCTACTCGGCCTCGCATCAACAACGGCGCCGAGTGAAGAAACCCCGGAGAGACTGGTCATCCGGACTCCCCAAATATGGACACTACCGTGAAGCCGTCCCCGGAGTCACGACAGGGAAGAGAAACCAACTCCCGGGAAGCTCATAACCCATGGGCCCCGAAGAAAATCAAATGTGTTGGGTCCCACAGTGTAGTGGCACGGATCTAGAGGGGGGTGAATAGATCCCTCTCTAAAATTATAGCCAATTAAAATAACTTGAAAGGCTTCTCAATCAAACCTCACCGAACATGCAAGTGACAAGATCACACACGGAGAGATGGCAATTTGAACTAGCATTATACACTAACAAATTTAGCATCAATGTGTAAGATAATCAATAATCCATCCTGTGAATGGTGGTAGAAGATAAGGAACAAACACTCAACCAATCACACATGCACAAGGATTTTTTAGGTGGCTCAGGACCACGACGGGGTACCCTACGTCCACCCCTCACCACCTCGGTGAGGCTTCACTAGAACGCTACTCAAGATAGCACACGGGGACGAACCCCAATACACCACAAGCTGCTCGACGGTAGCAAACCACACACACACGAGCTCGACGCTCAACACGCTGCAGAGCAGCATAGACACGAGGGCGAACCCTCAACACGGTGCTCAGCACCACACACACACAAGCTCGACGCTCAACACGCTGCAGAGCAGCACAGACACGAGGGCGAACCCTCAACATGGTGCTCAGCACCACACACACACACCAAGATGGGGAAGGCACCCCAACAGTCAATCCACACTCGGAGACACCGCTCCGAACACACACATAGTTTTCTTCAGTTTAAGAGATGGACACAGATGTACATTTGCAAGCTCAATAAGCACAAATCTTCAAAGCAATCTCACTAGACATCAACTAAGCACTAGACTGCAGCAAGTAAGAACAAGGACAGATTGAGAGAACTCCTGGCTGGAGGACGATGGCCTTGGCTTCTTTAAAAACTGAGGCAGACTGGACTTTGGAAGGAGGATGAAAGTTGATGCTTCAATAGGTTCATTTCTGAAGGATAAAAGAGGATGAACATCAGACCCTTTCTTCTTCACCTTGGATCACTTTCTGTGCATTGGGTAGCTTGGAGATGGTACAGTCGTCTTCTTCAACAAGATCGCTTCTGGAAGGTGGAAGACGATGGTCTTCAACCTTGAATCGAGCTCAGCACAACCTGGGAAGAAGCTTCAACCCCCTTCAGCCTCTTTGCTGCAAAAACCCCAAAACCGTATATATCCTTCAATGCTTTTTTTTCTTCAATGGAAACCCTGTCTCATCTGATTTATACCCAAGAGGAATGGGCGGCCACGTGGAGGATATCACCCCCCAAGGACCAATCATAATAGGGCATAAAAAGAGGGGATCGAGCTAGGGCTCTGGCTGCCGCGCGAACCGACGTATTTTCCGGTCGCCGGAAAGTGTCGACCCCTGAGGTCGACACTCGCGATCGGGCAAGACAAAACAAAGGCTCGAACAGAACCCAGCGAAGAAAGTGTCAACCCATGGGGTCGACACTTTCTACCAGTGGCATTGAAACAAGCCACGACAGAAAGACCCGGAATAAGTGTCGACCCTCTGGGTCGACACTTATGTTCAGGATTCTGAAAAACGAACCCAGACAGAACCTAGTGATAAAAAGGTTGACCTTTTGGGTCGACTTTTTATCCCTACGTTCAAAGACATAAGGGGGCCAGTTGAGAACAGCTTACCCCTGGACAAAATGTCGACCCATGGGGTCGACACTTTTCCTGACATAAGCAAATAATAACACAGCACATAATGAAAAGACATGAGACAACAAAGATGAATACATGTAAGAAAGAAATGGGTATTAAGTACCCCAAATCATAGATATACCAAGTAGAGATTGTTAGGGAATTACCTTGAGAAATGTCCATCCATTTTTCACAATAAACCTCCTCCTACCATTCAACCAAAGCAACTTACCATTTTGTTGGTCCACATGCATGTGAAGATCCAATTGGAAGATATCCAATGTGGTCTATATGTTCATTCCCATTCTTTACACCTGTCACATTACATACTGGAAGTTAGTCTTTCATATCATTCAAGTTCTAGAAATTGAAACCTATTTCTCATGAATCACTCAATATTTAGACTAAGTCTCTTCAAACCATATGTTAGCTATCACAATAGCTTGAATCCTATCCAAATCAACTAAGGAAGAGTTAGAAGAATTTCACCCAAATTGTTCGCAGACTTTCCTTTCTCACTAACTCCTGTAAACATTTCAAAACACACGTCAGTTAATTTCATCAAATCAGTTGACCGTGTCATACACTAACCGTTCAATCAAATGGAGTTTGCTCAATTCATTTCAAATCCACAAACTACATATGCAAAAAGTTTACATGGAGAACAATCACATGGTATATAGTTCATCATCAAAATTCCTTAAAATATGGTTATGCACGGGGTTCAACAATCTCCCCATTTTTGATGATGACAAATGCTATGTGCAATTAGACAAAAAGGTGTTGACAGATAAAAATGTTTCAATGAACATCTTCTCACATCTAGCATTCTAGGCGTGAAGCCATGCTTAACAATCGAATGGCATCATGTAGACCATTTGATAACACAATCAAGAATATGATGCATTCTAACCACAAATTAAAATACCATGCAGCATTAATGATGAATCATCCATCAAACATCCAAAAGTGCATTTCCAATCATAAGTGGAGACAGCATCAGAATAGAAGCATAGGTGATCATTCCCCAAAATAAACACAAGTCCACAGAAATTTTCATTCACAAAATCAAAATAACTAATAACTTCAGCCTTGTTCATAAGACAACCACAACTACTATCTATATCTGGACAACCATGTCCACAAAATAAACAAGTCCAAGTCCTCCACAAAAGTAAACACAAGACACCCATGTCCATAAGATAAACATTAACACCAAGATACCAATTGTCACAAGACACATAAACATAACCAAAACATAAACATAAACCACAAAATGTCCACTTAACAAGACACGCAACCATAACATACATCCACACATATAGCACATTTCATCTCCCCCTTTGTCATCAACAAAAAGGAGTGGTAAGGGGGGGAAAGTTAATTAGCTTGGTCATTAGAAGTAGGGTGTTAGAGATCAAAGCCTCAAGGAGAGGCAGGAGGTGTGCCTGGACGCCGGAGAAAATCAGAGAGATCGTCAAACTTGGAGTTTTGAATGCCAATAGCAGTATGAAGGGAATCAATGGAGTCGGCCATGGCAGCAACCTTCTGAAGATAAGTATCATGGTGAAGCTTCAGTTCCTTGACTTCCTGTGTGAGGGCATCCACAGATTCTTTAACATTGCACACTTCATCAGCTAGTTCATCGAATTTGGTACTCATTGATGGATCTGCTGAAGATGTAGCCTGTGACACTCTGGTTCTGGCAGTTCTACTGATGAGTTCTTCATGATCTTCACCTTCATTCTACCCAAACCCTGCTGCCGGGGATTTACCTTTCTTTGACGGAAGTGTGCGATCAAGAACACCATTTATCAATTCATATCCCATGTTGGTGCAGATGGATGGGATAGTATAGATGTCGGCATCCTTAATTGGATGACTGACCTGCTGACTCAAGTCAATATGCAAGGACTGAAAAATTGGTGTTAAAGCAGCTCCATAAGGTAAATTTCGGTTCTTGGACTTCCTGCAGCTGGTTATGTACTCCATCATCACCACTGGGAAGTTAACCGATTCTCCACTCATGATTTGTACAAATAAAATTTGTGCATGTCAGTTACTTGTTCCCTAGACCCTGATCTAGGCAATAGTATAGTGGTCATCATGTGATGCAGAATTCTCTGAAGGGATGGGAATTCATTTTCATTGAGCTTCTGTACACACCCTGGTGTTGCTACCTTATCCGTCATTAGTTCATATGCAAGTTCTTCAGAATAAATGGCTTCTTCATAAATCACCCCACTATCCCAAGGCAAATTCAGAGCTTTTCGTATCAACTGAGGAGTTAAAGGAACAGAATGCCCATTGACCTCAGTGTACAGTTCATCATTTTTGACAACCATTTTTGCATAGAATTGATGAACTAGGGAATGATAAACTTTTCGGTGATCTGACATGAAGGAAATTAAATTTGGCTTCAGATTCTTTTCTATGCTCCTAAAATCAACCGCACAAGGGCGCAATACTTTCCTTTCAGCCAACATTTTCATCTCAGAGGATCTTTTCCTTCTTTCAACCTGGGCTTCCTTGTCTTTACGCCTTAGCTCAGTTTGGATGCGGGCTTCTTCTCGTTCTAGCACAGATCTTTTCTTGGGTGCCATGGATGCAGTTCGTATAGCTTCAAATAGATGCTGACACTGTCCGGTCTTCACTGAATCAGGTGGATGAACTCCTGAGCAAGTGGAAGGAGACCGGTAGTGATACCCTCGAGCAGATGAAGGGCTTCCTCTGACTGGCTGGAGTTCACACCACAAGCAGCACCTTCTCCAACCGGATGAGCTTCGAAGGAGGGCGCTGCGACTGCTTCCAGAGGAGGGCGATGAGCCAATGCTGCCGCCCGCCGGAAGGTGCTTTTGGAAGAGGTGAGGTGGAAGGAACGAAACGAGGGCTAGAGGAAGACTGGAGAGGAGGAGCCGCAGAGGCTTGGGAAGTGGAGGATCATCCGTGGGGTGTTGCAGATGAAACGTTAGGGCAAGAGAGGATGGGTGATGAAAGGGTTTAAGGAGAAGAGAAAGGGGGTTTGGTTCGATTAGGTTCGACCAGAAGAGAGACCCAAGTTACCTTGGGTTCGAACCAAAAGAGCAACCGGTGTGAGGAGTGAACCCCGCAGTCCCGTTCACAAACCGGGTTCCAAAACAAAAGTGTCGACCTTGTGGGTCGACACATTTTGGGGACGATTCTGTCTGGCGAGAAACAGAGGGACACACGGTAAGAGTGTCGACCTTAGGGGTCGACACTTCTTCTGCACTTTGAAAAATCAACTTAAATGGAGTGAATTGAAGGCCACATGAACCCAACTTGATAACCACGAAATGATAAACACAAAATGGGCAAAATGTGGGTTGCTCAACTGAGAGAAGTTGATTTTGGACAAGGGAAATCAAATACCCACACTTGGATGATCAATTCAATTAAACATGCAAGCTTTCATTTCTAATTTCCATTACAACTTATTGAGATTGAAATGTTGCAGGGAATTAAACCAGATGTGAGTTAAGCACATTCCATTCTCAAGAATATCATTCAAGCCAAGATTGCTTACCTTATCTCCTTCATTCGGAGTAATTGAATGAATTCAGGATTAGAGCATGCTAGAGTCATCAATTGCAATTTATTAACTCTGTGCATCTGTAATCATGGTCAGTGAAATATGAGACAAGGTTCAAGTAATTGACACAATGTCAGAAAGTAACTCATTGCACACAACTATTCAGTCAAGGTTTGTATACCCATTCAGCCATTACATTTTATAGTTGGTCACATGAGAGCAATTCTGACCAACTCTATTCAACAATCAAACAGACATGGTTTTCTCTTCAGCAAAATCCATTTTAGAGGAAATTCATAGAATATGAGTGGGATTGTAGATTCAAAGTGAGTTATGTACATCAATTGTGGGGGGTTCAACAATTGAGTTCTTATAATACATTTTAAGCATGTAGGCAGACAAGCAAGCATACATAGTTATAAAATCAAGCATAAATGTCCCTTAGGGACAGATATAAGAAGAATGCAATAGATTTGAGCAATTATGTCCATGAACCATATTAACATGGTTGTGCTTACAAGTAGACAAACTGCTTAACCATTGATGATCAACTAATTCAGGAAATACATTCAAACAATCAAGCTCAGATTCAACATGTGAACGATGAAGAATGACTTTCAAAACAATATGGATAATCATATGTTCTAAGTAACACTAACAAGAATCTCTCCTCCCTACATTTCAATACAAAATGCTCGGCTTTTGGTAGCTTCGCACAGTCCCATACAATTTTATATTTATTTTAAATAGCAACATGACTAACTATTTGACACGAGACATGCCCTTTGTCTCAGGGGCAGTTCCCGGTTACTCGGTATCATCATTTATGATTATGTGGATAAGACACTTTTTGATGCGAGTTTCCTCCTTTATTTCAAGGGGGATTCCTGATGTACTCGATGTCAAATCACACTTATTCAATTTTTGGAGGGACTGACAACTTTTTCCTCACGAGTCACTTGACTTTAAAGTAGGGGTTTAAGAATCCTTAAAAGTGTTTAGTGGAATAATAGAGATCCTTATTGAATGAAGTCAGTTGTATCAAGGTTCCATATGAAGTGAGTGATTGAACAGATAGTAGAATATGAATTAGCCTTTTCAAGGTTTTGTCTCCCCCTAAGTGCATGCACGGTTGAAAAACCAAAAAGACCTTGTTAAGATGTGTCATGAGGCATTCATGCCTGAATCAATGCAAGTTTATTTAACAAGGTTGTTTGGTCGTAGAAGAGTTCAAAAAGAACCGGGTGTATATTATATATATTCAGGCAAGTCAAGATGATGTATTCAAGCAATTTGATTGCAGGTACGTGGCGGAGTACGTAGGTCCGAAGACCACACTCACGCATGATGAAAGCTTCCAGGTGGACTTAATCTACCTTTCCACTAACGTCATTTTATATATCGGTGAATCATGGCATTCATGCACACGAATATGAAATATATGCGAGTCTGTACATCAATGTGACAAATGATTAAATTTTTATTTGAATTCACAAGTATGCAAAAAGATGTGATTTGTATGGATGTAAGATGTGTGTGCTCTGTGTGTAAAATTCAACTTTTATTCACAAAAAGAGACGAGTGTAGCTAGAAAAGACTTTGTGAACAACTGCAAAGTTATAATTATTCACACAAGAAAATATGAGTGAAAGCGGATAAACTCTATGAACAGTAATAGAAGGTTGTTATTCACATGTGAAAGTAAAAGTGGAATGCATTACCACATAGACTCATCAATTTCTTGCCTTGGAGAAGTTTTATTCTATTGACTGCTTTTTCCATCACAAGGCATTCCTGCAAGACAAAATCTTCACTTTGATGTTTTGGGAACCCAAGCCATCTTGGGTCGCTGGGGGTTAGGTGCACCACGATTTGTGGCTCTCCACAATTTCCTTGCATTCATATCCATCAAGGTGCGATAACGAGCAATCATTCATGACATGTCCCACATAACCACAGTAATGACAATACACACGTGGTTTCAATTTCTTTAGTTGAACATAAGCATTGGACTTTTGTGAATATCTAGGGTGTCTTTGATTTTGATTATGAAATCTGGGTTTCACATTTAACGACCAACAATTTTTCATGGTATGGCCCACTTTCCCACAATGAAAACATTCAACTTTTCTTTTCTGATCAGCTTGAAATCTATTATCATGCATCTTACAAGCATTCAAGTCATCTTCTTTCATTAAGCTACAATCATGCATTAAATGTCCAAGCTCACCATAATAGTGACATGAAGTATTGTTGTGTTTTGGAGCTTGGGATTTCACATCAAGTTTCTTTGCATGCATAATGGGCTTTTGTTTGACAGATGAAGAGGTATTTGGTGTACTTGAGGAACTAGAAGCATGCACAAACGAAGTTTTTGTTTTCAGATTAAATGCTTCCTTTTTACTAGGATTGTATCCTAGACATTCCCGTTAGAAGTTCACCTTAGTTCCCAAGAGTTTGTTTAGATTCTCCTCCCCACTCACGAATTTTCCCAATGACCTATTCAAGTCAGAAATTTCAGATTGAAGAGATGCTACATGAAGTTCATATGAGATAATCTGATTTTCACAGGAACTGACCTTTTCATTTAGAGTGGCATTTATCGTCTTGTAAGATTCTATTTCCTGTTCTAGAATACTTACATTCTCACTCTCTTGAGAGACCATGGACTTTCCTTTTTCAAATGTCAAAAGTCTTTCACACATGGTTCTATTCAATTGTTTTAGTTTTTGAAGTTCAGATTTTAGCAAATCATTTTCTTTCTCAGATTTCTCATTTTTGTCCAAAAGGGACTTGGCATCAATTTCAGAGTCAAGTAGTTTATCAAACATTTTTTCATTATCTCACAACGAATTTAACTTGTTCTTTAGAGTTCTTTCACTTTTCTCAAGCAAGGTAACTTTACATGTCAAGAGTTCATTTTCTTTTTCCAGTTCTTCAATTTTTGAACTTAGATCAAGGCAGTTCACACAAGAGGAATTGTCATGGATAATTTCATTAGACTTCTTCTTCAAGACTTTGTTTTCACATTTTACCTTTTTATATTTTTCTGATAATTCTTCATAAGCATCTACCAAATCATCAAAAGACAATTCATCTTCATCGGATTTAGAGCTTACCTTCTCAGCACTTTCATCACAACTCTGATAAATATCATCATCCATTAATCCCCTCAATCCTTGCTTCTCTTGAGCTAGCATCAATTTGTCCATAATTTCTTTGGCAGTTCTGCAAGAGGTGACAAACGTGAACATGTTAGTATTTCCATAATTTTTTATCAACCTCAAAATTGTAGCATTTTCATGACTCTTTAGTTTATCTCGGTTGGACCACTTGGTCTCATCCCGAGATAACTTATGAGGACCATCATTAACTAATTTCCACAAATTTGGATCAATTAAATTTATGGTCCTACACATTCTTCCCAGCCATGAGTTAAAGTCATCACCATTATAAAAGGGTAAGGAAGTCAAAGAAGCAATATCTGAAGAAGCATTCATCATTCAAAACTACACTAGGATCCCTCTGAAGATCGTTTGATCTTAAATAACAGAGCCGGGCTCTGATACCAATTGTTGGGTCCCACAGTGTAGTGGCACGGATCTAGAGGGGGGTGAATAGATCCCTCTCTAAAATTATAGCCAATTAAAATAACTTGAAAGGCTTCTCAATCAAACCTCACCGAACATGCAAGTGACAAGATCACACACGGAGAGATGGCAATTTGAACTAGCATTGTACGTTAACAAATTTAGCATCAATGTGCAAGATAATCAATAATCCATCCTGTGAATGGTGGTAGAAGATAAGGAACAAACACTCAACCAATCACACATGCACAAGGATTTTTTAGGTGGTTCGGGACCACGACGGGTACCCTACGTCCACCCCTCACCACCTCGGTGAGGCTTCACTAGAACGCTACTCAAGATAGCACACGGGGACGAACCCCAATACACCACAAGCTGCTCGACGGCAGCAAACCACACACACATGAGCGCGGCGCTCAACACGCTACAGAGCAGCATAGACACGAGGGCGAACCCTCAACACGGTGCTCAGCACCATACACACACAAGCTCGATGCTCAACACGCTGCAGAGCAGCACAGACACGAGGGTGAACCCTCAACATGGTGCTCAGCACCACACACACACACCAAGATGGGGAACGCACCCCAACAGTCAATCCACAGTCGAAGACACCGCTCCGAACACACACATAGTTTTCTTCAGTTTAAGAGATGGACACAGATGTACATTTGCAAGCTCAATAAGCACAAATCTTCAAAGCAATCTCACTAGACATCAACTAAGCACTAGACTGCAGCAAGTAAGAATAAGGACGGATTGAGAGAACTCCTGGCTGGAGGAGGATGGCCTTGGCTTCCTTAATGACTGAGGCAGATTGGACTTTGGAAGGAGGATGAAAGTTGATGCTTCAACAGGTTCATTTCTGAAGGATGGAAGAGGATGAACATCAGCCCCTTTCTTCTTCACCTTGGATCACTTTCTGCGTATTGGGTAGCTTGGAGATGGTACAGCTGTCTTCTTCAACAAGATGGCTTCTGGAAGGTGGAAGATGATGGTCTTCAACCTTGAATCGAGCTTGTTGTGTAGTGGACAACGGATCTAGAGGAGAGGGGTGAATAGATATGCCCCTCTTTTCGTAATGCAACCCTCTATATAGCTAGATAATGATAATAGCAGCAGAATATAACTAGCTAAATGAAGAACACAGTGATTTGCTTAACAAGATGATTATGCAATATAGATATTGAACCTAAGCATGCATCTAACACAAAGCAATCGCACAAGCAAACCACAACACACGAGATTTTAAGGTGGTTCGGACTGAATCTCCAGTCCTACGTCCACCCCTCACCAAATTCGGTGAGGCTCCACTAGTGCCACGCACTGAACCGTAAATCGGAAAGACCACCGATTGCCTTCCTACTAACCGCCGGTAGGGACGTCAACACCGCAGATCGGACAGCTTCCGATTGCCTTCCTACTAACCACTGGTAGGGACGATCTTCAGTTCCAAATGTTTGAATGAAATGGAAAAGAACATGATATAAAAACACTCAAACAAGATATGAAATATGTTCAAAGAGAAAAGATCTTGTCTGAGTTTGCTGGAGCTTGAATCTGATGATTCACTTGGCTTGGAGTTGATCTCCTCTTGAAGTAGCTTGAATCACTTGGAGATATGATGAAGAGCTTCTTCCTGGAGTACTGTTCATAGCTACAGTAACTCGAACTCCTTTCCCTTGAACACACCCTTGCAGCTTCTATGAATCACCTTGAGATGAGGAAGAGGAAGATGATTGCAGCTTTTTCTTCACTTGGCTTGAAGTTGATTTCCTCTTGAAGTAGCTTCAATCACTTGAAGATTTGATGAAGAACTTCTTTTCGGAGTAGCTTGATTTCCTTCTTGAAACACCCTGCTTGTGGCTTCCTTTGATCACCCTTCTTATCCTTGAGTGCTTCTAGCTTTGCTTGCTTCAGATCTCACCTTGAAACACCTTGGATGGATGAAGAACTCCAGCCCGAAGTACTGTTCACGGAGGTGCTACAGTACCTCGAAAATGGCCTCCCTTGATCTCTCTTGAAGCCTTGAAGCATTAGAGTTTCTAACCCCTCATGTGTTGGTTTTATAACCCTTGGAATGGTCCTTGGACACCCCCCAGACCAGATCCATAAATCATGGGAGATTAGGTGAGTTTTGATTAAACAAATACATGGAAAGGGGCTGGCCACGAGGTGGAATTCGAAGTCAAACATGGCTGCATCGGGGCTGGCGGTCGACCGGAATTCATGGGGCGGTCGACCGGAATCTGTAAAATCTCCAACTTGTCGGTTCTGGGAGAACCGGTCGATCGGAAAAGTAGGGGCGGTCGACCGAAATCTGTAATTCCTGGAGTGTTTCGTTTCTGGAAGAACTGGTCGACCGGAAAGGCAGGGGCGGTTGACCGAAACCTGTAAAATGTGGAATTCTTAGGCTCTGGCAAATCTGGTCGACCGGCCAAGGTGTGTAGGTCGACCGGAAACACCTATACCTGCAAAAATGAAGTGTTAGACCAATGAAACATGTTCATAAGTCAAGATATTCATGTCCTCATCAATTTCATGTATTTTGGGATTGAAATCAACTTAGAATATGCTTTGAGCATTTCTAAATTTTGTTCCGGGGGCTCCGCGACCACCCCATGATTTAACATTGAAATCAACTTAGAATATGGAAACACATGACCGCGCAGGTCGATCCGCGTGCGAGGGCGCAACATTGAGCTTTTACCTTTGCCATTTCCACTGAATTCCTTTGTATCTGTCATGAACAAAACATCGCGTGTGTCAGTCACATGAGAGTGGAAAGTATCAATGACTAATAGTGTTTAGCCATTATCAAAACCAAGAATACCACAGAACTCATATGACCATAGGATGATGTCGAATGACCCAAGTGACCACAGGATGACTCAAATGACCATAGGGACACAACAGAGCTCAGCATGACCTGGGAAGAAGCTTCAACCCGCTTCAGCCTCTATGCCTGTAAAAACCCCAAAACCGTATATATCCTTCAATGCTTTTTTTTTTCTTCAATGGAAACCCTATCTCATCCGATTTATACCCAAGAGGAATGGGTGGCCACGTGGAGGATATCACCCCCCAAGGACCAATCACAATAGGGCATAAAAAGAGGGGATCGAGCTAGGGCTCCGGCCACCGCGCGAACCGACGTATTTTTCGGTCGTCGGAAAGTGTCGACCCCTAAGGTCGACACTCGTGATCGGGCAAGACAGAACAAAGGCTTGAACAGAACCAAGCAAAGAAAGTGTCGACCCATGGGGTCGACACTTTCTACCAATGACATTGAAACAAGCCACGGCAGAAAGACCCGGAATAAGTGTCGACCTTGTGGGTCGACACTTATGTCCAGGGTTCTGAAAAACGAACCCAGACAGAACCTAGTGATAAAAAGGTTGACCTTTTGGGTCGACTTTTTATCCCTACGTTCAAAGACATAAGGGGGCCAGCTGAAAATAGCTTACCTTGGGACAAAGTGTCGACCCATGGGGTCGACACTTTTCCTGACATAAGCAAATAATAACACAGCACATAATGGGTTATTCAAAAGACATGAGACAACAAAGATGAATACATGTAAGAGAGAAATGGGTATTAAGTACCCCAAATCATAGATATACCAAGTAGAGATTGTTAGGGAATTACCTTGAGAAATGTCCATCCATTTTTCACAATAAACCTCCTCCTACCATTCAACCAAAGCAACTTACCATTTTGTTGGTCCACATGCATGTGAAGATCCAATTGGAAGATATCCAATGTGGTCTATATGTTCATTCCCATTCTTTACACCTATCACATTACATACTGGAAGTTAGTTTTCCATATCATTCAAGTTCTAGAAATTGAAACCTATTTCTCATGAATCACTCAATATTTAGACTAAGTCTCTTCAAACCATATGTTAGCTATCACAATAGCTTGAATCCTATCCAAATCAACTAAGGAAGAGTTAGAAGAATTTCACCCAAATTGTTCGCAGACTTTCCTCTATCACTAACTCCTGTAAACATTTCAAAACACATGTCAGTTAATTTCATCAAATCAGTTGACCGTGTCATACACTAGCCGTTCAATCAAATGGAGTTTGCTCAATTCATTTCAAATCCACAAACTACATATGCAAAAAGTTTACATGGAGAACAATCACATGGTATATAGTTCATCATCAAAATTCCTTAAAACATGGTTATGCACGGGGTTCAACAAAATGGACCGCAACTCGTGCTCACAAGGGGCCTAAACCTGCCACAGCAGCACGCCCTCTGGCCCTCCAGCGGCACGCCCCTGTTGCCCTCCCAGCGGCACGCTCCTCCAAAGCCCCAGCGGCACACCTTCTCTTGAAGCCCCCCCCCTGCGGCACACCCTCCATGCCCTCTCAATGGCACGCTTCCAACGCCCTCAGCGGCACACACCATCAAGGCCTCCGGCGACACGCTCCAACTGCCTTACCCAGTGTGGATCGTGATAACTCCAAACATGTGGAACAAACCACTCATATGAGATATATAAAAGGATGAATGGAGATGATAACAACGACAAAAGAAAGCACGTGGTGCTATAAAGGAGAGTGATCGCCAGAGGGGTTACCTCAATAATAAAATAAATGATCGCGAATACCTGGTGATAAGTGGGATGCGGGATGGATTGTGAATTCCTTCCTCCTCCTTCTATCGGCCGGCCGATGAAGGGGGTTTTCCTTATTGATTACCCTTGCAAAAAAAAAGAACAAATAAGTAAAAAGATGGATCAGCCAAGAGTGAATGTAGTATTAATCCCAAATAGAAAATAAGATGATGAAAAGGAACACAACATGCGCACCTCTTTTTTTGGTTTTCAAAACCCCTAAAGAGTTAGGGAAAGGAGAGATATGATACTAATGCAAGAAAAGAAAACGGTGGATGATGACCGATGAAAAAAAAGCACAAATAAATAATCAAAAGACCCCCGCTGTCCCTGACGACAGTAGAGGGGAACCGGGGTTGATGCTGCTGGCAGGAAGAAGAGGAAGCAGACGGCTCTAAAAGATTGCACAGAAAGAAGATGAAGGGAGCCTCTGTAAACCCTGTATGTATCTATGTATAACTTCTGACCTCGGTAACCTCTGTCAAGATCGACCAGAGCATGCTTATATAGGGTTTAGATCAAGATAACCACGGATTTGGGAAGATAAGAACGGGCAATGGTTATCAATGGCAAGGACTCCAGTTCCCTGATCGAGCAAGGTGATCAAAGAAGGCAGGGAACTGTTCAGGAAAGGCACACTCAAACAGGACACCGAAACATAAAACGCGACCTTCAGAAGGGCGTCAAATTTGAATTGACGACCTACCTTAAGACGTTACTCCATAACACGACCTGGTCAAGGGCGTTACTTCTTGGATTTAAATTTGGAAATAAAATTTTCTTTATTTGAAAATTATGAGAAAACGCCTGAGATAAAGGCGTTACTTTAAAACACGCCCTGAGGAAGGACGCCAATCAGTAATTAGAATTTATTTTGAAACCGGATAATACCAGGAATTGACGTCCTGACAATTGGTCGTCCTTTCTTTTGAACACGCCCTAGGTAAGGTCGCTTTTAAAATAACGCCCCTCTTCAGGTCGCGAATCACAAAAATGCAAGATCAAACCAAAAAACACAAACATAGAAAAACTTCATATTATGAATGTATTGAAGTTCACTTTGGGGCGTCAATATAGTAACATGAGATTTGATCGACATAGCGTCAATTTTGGCGTGTCTACAGCTGCCCCGCCTTGGCGTCTACTTTGCAAGGGAGTGAGACGAAAATGAAGTGAAAGTGCAACCAGCGGAATGAAGTGGAATGAACTGATAAGTAGACGCCAAGGTGTGATGTGACACGCCTCAGACACTACGCATTAAAAATCTTTCTAAGATTCTCAGTGAAACAACTCCGAGTGATTCCAAGGAAACATCAATTTGCTGGATAAAGGAGATTAAACTAAACAAGTAAAAATGTGCGCGCGGCACGATAAGGAGACACCATTGGAGAGCGGTTACCAGCCAACGTGGACGTGCTACAACCAAGGTGGATTTGTAGAAAAATAAAGGGAATCGAGATGAAGACCCAACAAAGGAACATTTTCAGGGAACCAGCCTGAGCGGCTTCAGAGAGAATAAAGTACTCAATTTGGAGTGGAATATCTCACGTCAACTCAATCAAGAACGAGTGACTTTCATTATCGCCATAATATGAAGATTTTCAGCATAAACCTCAAAGTCCTACATGATGCATGCTAGGCTAAAAGGAAAACTTAAAACAAAAACTAAAAATAGAAAATAATCAAGGATAATATTGCTAAGCCCTCTAGACTTGGTCAAGAATCCGTCCCTCTGAGTTGACACTAAGCCGAAGCCCGTTTGTCCGCGCATCAACCCGAAAGTGGAACCATCGTCCCAAACCTTGGATGACTCAACGGCCTATCCGTGTGATCAAGACTCTCCTGGAATTATCACCGTTTTTGATGAAGGGGAACTCAAATTCCAGGTTCATCAGAACCACAAGGTCCTTGATATATTATAATAACGTAGAATACCATATAGTAATAATGCTTACAGGAACGAAATACAAGAACAACATGATGTTACTCCAACAGTGATCCGGGCATCTCGAAACCTGTAATCCTCTACGCTTGAAAGTTCATTAGCCCTCCCACAATTACAACATGAATAACCCTCAATTAAAAGTATGACATGATCATAAGTGCTAAATTAAAAACAATTCCAACAAAATAATAGCACTTAAGTTCATCAAAGTATGTAGGGAAGCAAATTTATAAGCTCACAAATCCACGCCTGGATGGAATGGCGTCAAAAACATGAAAGGCGCCTGACATGAGGGCGTCAAAATACTAAACACGCCCTTCCAAAAGGCGTGAAATTCATCGAGAGTCCAGGAAGAAGACGACCCTGGAAAGGGCGCTACATAAAACACGACCTCAGTCAGGTCATCAATTCAAAAATTGACGCCCCAACAGAAGGCGTTAATTATCATGCTTCCGTTCCAACGCGAAAGCTAAACCCAGTCCTAATAGCAACCAAACTCGCAACTCCGAACAGCCCTAAGACCCTTCGGGCTTCTATAAAAGGAGGACACTTCCTCTGATCAACCAACGCAACCTCTGAGAGTACTATTATCTGCTTCTCCTGTTCGTGTTCTTCTTCTCGTAGGGACTGCAACCACCCGAGCCCTTCCTGCAAACCAAAGATGGAGAGGGCGTTTAAGAGGTCCAAAACTTCTACCCCTCGATTAACTGAGATCAACGGTCACATAAGCAGTAGAATCTCCATGAACCAGGTAAAATATTATTTCTTTTGTTCTTCTCTTTTCTTATCTCTACTCCTGTCGCTCATGCATTCTCCTTCTTTTCTTTCTTCCACAGGATTATCCAAATGTCCCAGGAGCTAGGAGATTTACAAAAATTAAGTGGCTACCACTTATCCTTTCCAAGTTTTCTTCAGATATGAGGGTATACCTAGCAAGATGGCACCTCCTGAGCCTAGTTACCCATGCTAAACACCATGATCAAATCCATCTTGATTGGGCAGCTATAGGAGCTCTTGTAGAGATATGGCATCCTTCTACTCATACCTTTCTCTTCTCTACCTTTGAAGCCACCATCCTATTAGAAGAATTGGAGATGATCTTAGGTTTAAAGAGAATGAAGCAAGGGGATGAAGAGAAGATGGCCAACATGCCAAAACCAATTTCTTCTCACGAGCTATTAACCACATTGATACCTAGCCCAAACTTAGTGAATCAAATCAAGGTCACTAAAGGAATTAATCTTCTAAAGCTTGCCTCATGGGTGTACAAGAGAGCGGATCAAGCTAAAGAAGAAGAAGAGATCGAACGGGTGACCAAGGCCTTCGCGATATGCTTAGCAGGAGCACTCTTATTCCCATCCATGGAGGATTTTCTAGGGGAGACACAGTTGAGCGCCGTGGTGAGCTTATGGGAGGGAGAGAGAATCGGACCGGCTGTTCTAGCTTATCTCTATAGCGGGCTTACCTCGGCGGCAATGGGAAGACCCATCTACGGATGTATGCTAGCTCTCTCTAGTTGGGTAGACCTTCACTTCAAATTTGATCCATGTGATGAAGCCCAACAATCCTCAAGAATCTTCTTAAAGAGCCCACTCTCTTATATGACCGGCTCATTAGGAATAAGTAATAGGGTGATGAACCGGATACCTCAAATCAAGAAGAGGGTGGAATGGCGAGAACACCTCAAGGTGATGCCAAAGAATCTCTTCACTTGCGCCCCGGGAATACTCAAGACTCAAGAACTCCGTGCAAGATTTTCTCCCGGAACAGACCTTCGACTCATAGGCGCTTCAGAATTCATTTTGTATAACTCACATCGGTGCCTTCCTCAACTCGGGCTTCCACGGCAAGTATTCGAAGATCCATCTCATCTCCCTCCGATCAAGATACGGGATCTCGGCAGCAATGAAGATGGAGAAGAGTGCACAACTATCCAAGCTCTGTGGAAAATCAATAAGATTCACCATCCTGTGGAAAGGTTGGATGAAGATATAGAGCAATGGAAATCTTATGTAATAGCTTTAAGAAGCTTGAGGCCCAAAATAACTCATTGAAGCAATGTAATCACTTTTCCAATAAATCAATGATAATATTCTGATTGAGCCATAACACAATGCTTCTGATCAAATCTTCCAATAACCTGCGGTTCTGTTGCAAATAACGACTCAGGAAATGTCATGAATTCACGAAGTGACAACGTCGTCTTCAATGATTGATTTCTCATAACTGACGCCTTCACCAATGGGCGTTAACTAAATAACGTCTTAAGACAAGGCGTTAATTCGACTTATATTCCAAAAGATATTCGTTGAAATTCCAAAAGTAACGCCTTCAGAAGAGCCACGTTTCATATAAATAACGTCTCAATCATAGGCGTTAATTAAATACAGTAATGATTATTCCCATCACATCAATCAATCGCCCTTAAATACGTCTGACGACGGTTATCATTCCCCATGCAAACACAAATAACGCCTTAAGCAATGTCGTCAATTATCAAGAAACGCCCAAGTTTCAGTCATTAATTCCATAAGACACGGCCTTCCTTAAGTCGTTAATTCTTTTCGACCGTTCGACTTAACTTTCCCTCCTTTCTTCTTCTTCCTCCGTCCTCTTTCCCTCTTTCTCTTCTTTCTTCTGCAACCCTAACCGAACCCTCCCCCATCTCTCATTCTCTCTCTCTATCTCTCTCTCCCCTCTCCACACCCTAGCCATAGCCATAGCCATGGCCAGTGGACTCAAGCGGCAGAGGGTGGCCGCACCGGAGGTCGTTGACTTGGAGGGCGAGCCCGCCCACGCCGGTGAAGAACAAGCCGTGGAGGACGCCCCCATGGCGGTCGAGGAAGAACACGCCGTGGAGGCCGGCGACGAGGCCGAAGGAGGCCAAGAAGCCAACGAAGGAGGTGAAGAAGATGAAGACAGTGGAGATGGACAGAGAGGAAATGAAGAGGGTGAGGGGGAAGAAGATGGAGAAGATGAGGACGTCGGCGAGCCACCGTCTACGGCGGCGACCGGCCCTCGCCCCGGCCAGCTCCGGCGACCACGCCAGCCACGGCCCCAACCCCAAGAACCAAAGCATAAGAAGGTAGGCCCCTGACCCCAATTCCAAATTTTTTGCAATTTTATTTTTATTTTTCAGCATTTTCCATAGCCCTCGGGGTAGAAACCCTGCAACTCAGAAAAGAGACGCCCCCCGTGGGGGCGTGGTTTAGAGATGAAACGCCCATCCCAAGGGCGTTAGTTCAAATTATTTTCTGCAAAATAATTAATTTCATGAAAACACGCCCTACAGCATGTCGCCCATTTAAATTAATTATTTTTCATATCATGCTGTTAATTTCCATTAATTTCCATGCTTTTAATTATTTCAAATATTTTTCATGAATTTGTTTCGCATGCCGTTATTTTTATTTCATTTTCTAAAAATCATGAAACAACGCCCCCCACCAGGGCGTTAATTCAATGAAAGATGACCAAACCAGCGGACGTCAAATCATTAATTTCAAAAAAATATTATGAGGCCCCAAAACTCCCATTTGAAAACAACGTCCCACACAGGGGCGTGACTTAAGCAAAAGACGACCCTGGGATGGGCGTCTCCTCAAAAATCTTAAGAAATTAGAAATTAACCACCAAACCACGCCCAATACAGAGGCGTTTCTTAGATAAACAACGACCTGGGGTAGGTCGTGAATTCAAAGCACACTTAAGAACCACGCCCCTCCCAGGGGCGCTAATTGGACAAGCCACGACCTGAGGACGGTCGCTAATTAAAATCAAACATCAACATAACCCAGGGCAATCAAAATGAGATTCAGCATGAATAATCAAAATAATTAAGCGAAAATTCTTTTCTTTATGCATGCAGGGGTTGATGAGGACGCGCATCTCCTGGGTCATGGTCCGGGCAGCATACTACGGCCTCCCTGAGTTTCAGAGAGCTAGGGTAGACGCCATGGGGTTCGGGGCCTTCCTATCCATAGAGCCAGTTAGACCAGACCTACCACTTATCCAGGTTCTACGGGAGAGATGGGACAGGACTAGCCGGGCATTCCTGATGCCATGGGGGCATATGGTTCCTACCCTGGAGGATGTAGCCAGGATTACAGGGTTGAGGGTAGACGGAGAGGCTGTGAGCGGGATCACCTACCCTGACTACACTGAGTTCGCCCAGAGACTGCTAGGGCTAGAGATGGTCTACGAGACCCCCAGCGAGTGTAGGACTATCTTCCGCACAGACCTGACTTCGGTGATGGGCTTAGGGGATGCTAGGCATAGGTCCGGGGAGACCCTAGAGCAGTTTTCACAGAGGTTGATAGACGGGGCTAGGGCGGTCTACTGCCAGGACCCGGCTGACAGGGAGAGAGCAGACCTTGACTTGAGGAGGTTCCTGCTGCTGCTACTGGGGAGGCTATTGCTGGGGACGAAGGGAGACGTCATCAACTGCCGATTCCTGGGCAGTCTCTAGGACTTGGAGGCAATTGGCAGCTACGCCTGGGGAGCAGCACTACTGGCGCACTTGATGGCTGACCTGTCCACAGGGACAGGGCAAGAGACGACCATCAGTGGCTTCGCACCTTTTCTTCAGGTATGCATTTTTCTCTTTTTCTTTTCTTTTCTTTTTTTCTTTTATTATGCATGTGAATGCCTCACTAATGCAGTGCATGGATGCAGGTTTGGAGCCACCTATACATGCCGATGGGGCGCGTCGACCCACGGCCTGGAGGTGAGGGAGCTTTCCCTCTAGCGCGGCGCTGGCTGCCGGTGGTGTTCGGGGCCCCACTGGGCTACGAGTTGTGGGTTCTACGGAGAGAGTTCCGCGACTTCCCTCCCTCGCTGGTATGATGAATGTTATGCATCTTTCTTTTGCATTTATTTGAATTTATTATGATTATGATGGAATGATGACGATATGCATGTTTATGAATGCAGGTGCGATGGAGACCCTACGAGGGGATGACAGACGAGGGCCAGCCGTGGGTCGTAGCGGGGCGACCTCGCTTTGAGCATGAGCTGTGGGTCCACTGCTTGAGCGAGATCGAGCCGTTACGGCTTAGGCTAGTGATGAGGACCTTGGGCCTGCACCAGGAGTGGATTGAGGTAGGGGAGCCACGTGGCATCGGGAAGAAGACACGCGGTCATACAAAGGCGACCGACTGGAGGGTACGGTTCGAGGAGCAGTACGCCGACTGGCGGCGAGGCGGGATCCGAGTCACCTCCCACGCGACCGACAGCTCCGAGTACCTCCGGCGCTACTGGGAGGTTTACGCCGGACGACCTCAGATGAAGGTCCTAGGGGTATGTATGAATGCAATTACTTCTAAATGAAATGTAAATGCTTATGAGGCTATCATGTGACTAATATGTAATGTATGCAGGATGCACGGGACATAGCGGCGATGGATGCCCAGGCCCACCTACACAGCCTGGAGGACCAGCTAGCCGCGACACGGGCCGACCTAGAGACCCTGGTGAGTGTTTAAATTATTTCTATATACAAATATATTTTTGTTGAATTATTGATGATTAGCCACTGACGATTTCAATAAATGTAGCGTGCCCAGCAGGGAGCCATTAGGAGGGATACGAGAGAGGCCTCCAGCTCGCGGGGGCCCAGTGCGGAGGTGACTGCACTGGCAGAGCAGCAAGCTGGAGCGACCGCACGAGCCGAGGCAGCAGAGTGCGACCTCGCTTCACGGGTAAATTCCAAAACACAAATCCATTTAAAAATTGATCATATAATTGTGCACTGATGAAACTTCATTTTACAGACTGAGGAGCTTCGAGCCGCTCTTGCCTGCGTCTGCGAGGGACAACAGGCGATGACAGCCTAGGTGAGTGCTTTACCTTTCGTCATGCATGGCTTATTTCATGAATTATTGAACTGTGGAACTGATGATTTATTTACCTGTTTGCAGACTAGGCAGTTACAGGCGGCACGTACCCAGGCTGCCCTGGCCGGGACAGAGCTGGCGATCTGCGAGCAGCGGATTACGGAGCTGGAGCGGACCTTGAGACGACGGGAGGAGTTGCCTCAGGACGTAGCAGAGCTGCGAGTGGCCCTTGAGCTGGAGCGGCGAGAGCGTGCTCGAGAGCAGGAGGAGCACTTGGCGGACTGTGCCCGTCACCACGAGCTACAGCAGTCAGAGCGTGCCCGGTACCAGGAGCTGGAGCAGTCAGAGCGCGCCCGGTACCAGAAGATGGTGATAGCACATGAGCGTGAGCTGGCAGACTCGAGGACGCAGCTTGTCCTTGTTCAGGAGCGGCTACGAGTTGCTGAGGAGCGTCTCCAGCGAGGGCGTGAGCGAGCTCGTGCCGCGGGGTACTCCTTCACTAGCTCCACTTTCGTGGCGGGTTCTTCTCTTCGAGAGAGGAGCGAGGCAGGGGGCCAGGCTTGAGTTCCAGCTTCTTCTCGGGGGCCCATGCCCCCTCCACCAGTGCCTCCTCGTGACGGCGAGGACGAGGTAGAGAGTAGGATAGAGGAGGGTGGAGGCAAGAGCTGAGAGACTTACTTGTACTCCTCCACCCTCACACTTGTACTCAGATATTCATGATGTATATATATATATATGAGATTGTCATTTTTGTTACCCGAGCACTTGTGTATTAGTGTACTTGTGTTTGTGTACTTTTCTCTTTCCACATTCTTCGTTTTTGCTTCGTTTTGCCCTGCTCCTGCAACTGTAATCCACACTGGACAAACAGGTTAATTCATCTGTTTGACTTGGCCCCTTGCTCAATAAGCAAGGGGTATCAATATTTTGACCTTAATGACGGGTCAAGGGGCCAAGCCTTTAATCAAATAAGGTAAATGAATAACTGATAACGGGGAGATGCAACATGCAAACACGCATATGCAAACCATAAATAAAGATGCCCATGCAGTAATGCAAGCATACTTGGAGAATGCATTTTTTTCTTTTCACTCATTTATATATTTTTTTTTTGTTATTTTTTCTAAAAAATGCGCCTTAGAATAGGTCGTGATTCACATAAAAAACGCCCTAGAAGACGGCGTGAATTTGAAAAGTGAAATTGATTTTTGAGAAAGTAACGACCTGCGCAGGGACGTTATTTGGAAAGAGACGACCTAAACAAAGACGTTAATTCTATACAAAGCGCCTTTATCGAAGGCGTTAATTAACTTTAACGCGCCTTAGCCAAAGACGTTAATTGAATTATTTTACAAAAATGGGCTCCTACACGGTCACCATCTAAAATTCATTAACCTTTCTTGAGTAATTAAAAGTGAGTCGACGTGATCATAGTTGTTTTGTATTCGAGATTTCGTACAGTGCAATTTCCTAAGTCCGTCTTGACCATCCTGCGAGTTTGTGACTTACCACATAGAAAGGACGGAAGAAAATATAAGGGAAGCCCATAAGGGATTCTGAGATGCTCGAGGTAAAGTTACCTCCCCTCCCCTATGCTTGTTGGGGTTCGGTCTTTGGCGTAGGGAAATTTAGTTGCCTTTTTGCCTCTTTTATATTGCACGCATACGCCCAAGGTTTTCCTTGCGGGGACTTTGCCCTCTTGACATGCTTTTCTTTTCACCATTTGACTTTCACTTTGAAATTGACTTGCATTGATGAACAACCTAATTGTACTTGGACTTTTGTGGCATTTGCTCCCTTTTGGGCCTTGACTTCCACCTACTAGGGCGGCGGATAGGCTTGGCGGGTCTACCCCGAGGTCTCTCTTCCTCCCTTATGGGCCGAAGAAGAAAAGAACGGGTATTGTCTTTCACTTTTAGTCAGGTTTTGACTTTCCATCGGATTTTGCACTGCTTGAGTTCAAGAATAAAGCGTGTAGTGTGTGCGGGTGTCGACCCAATTTTAGGTTAACAAGACTGATGAATGAATTCTGAATTTTGACCTTTCGGACCTTGATCCTTCGTGTGCCATGGCACCAATTTTGAAAGCTTTTCATTTTTTTTATTTTGATTTTGAAGAATTTCTATTTTTGCCTTTTGGAATTTATATTTTTTTTGGTTTTTGGAAATATTCTATTTTGTTTTGGATTTTTGAATCAATTTTCTTTTTTTTTTGGATTTTGAAAATATTATATATATATATATTTTGGATCAAGGGTAGTATTTCTTAAGATACAAACCATTCCATGGGTGAGTTAACTCTTCTCCTTCAGCATTAATCAGTTTATAAGCATTGCCTGGATAAACCTCTTTTATGACGAACGGTCCTTCCCAATTTGGTTGGAATTTTGAGCGGGGTCCACCAGGTTTTACGAAAATTCTCTTGATTACCATTTCACCGACTTTGAATTTTCTCTCAATTACTTTCTTTTGATAAAAACGTGAGAGCCTGTTTTGATAAACGCGTGCATGCTCAGCGACGACCAGACGCTTCTCATCTAAGAGTTTCAATTGAGTAAGGAGTGAACCACGACGCTCATCAATAGAGAGTTCCTTGTCAAATTGTATTCTCAGAGAGGGAATGAGAATCTCATAAGGGACTACCGCCTCCATTCCGTAAGTAAGGGCAAAAGGGGTTTGCCCAGTGGGGGTACGAATAGAAGTACGATAGGTCCAGAGAGCTTCAACTAGCTTGTCTGGCTAATCCGAAAATTTATTAGCCTCACACGTCTTTTTAACAATTTTGATCAAAGTTTTATTAGTTGCCTCTGCTTGGCCATTGCCCTACGGATAATAGGGAGAAGAATGATGCAATGCAATGTTATACCTGTTGCAGAGATCCTTGAGCTCTTGAGAGATGAATTGAGGTCCATTGTCGGTGACGATGGTGCTTGGAATACCGAACCTCGTGATGATGTTCTTCATTATGAACTTGCAAACAGTTGATGCTTTGATCTCCATGTAAGCTCCCGCTTCCGCCCACTTGGTGAAGTACTCCGTTGCCGTGAGGATGAACGACTTTTGTTTGGTCAGGAGGTTTGAATCACCAAGAGGTCCAATGATATCAAAAGCCCACATGGAGAAGGGCCATGGGGAGGACATAGGATGGAGTGAAGAAGCAGGAGAATGAATTTTGTCGGCGTGTAGTTGACACTTAACACACCTTCGAACATAAATGAAACAATCCTCTTTTGAGTGGGCCAATAGAAACCTAGCCTAAGAATCTTCTTAGCTAGCATCTGGCTGTTCACATGACCACCACACACACCAGAATGAGCCTCTTCCACAACCTTCCAAGATTCATCATCATCGAGGCATCTTAATAAAACACCAGTGAGCCCTCTCTTGTAGAGCACACCTCCAACCAAGACATAACGCTGAGCCACTCTTCTGATTGCTTTCGTTTCTTCCACAGTGGCTTCCTCGGGATAGGACTGATCATTGTAATACCTGGCAATCTCATAATACCAAGGTTTTTCTTCGTCAGCCAGCTCTTCTTGCCAATCTAATAACATGACCTCTCTGCCTTTAAGAGCTTCCCTCTGCTTGACCTTTTCGAGCACTTGATCCCTAATATCGAGGAATGCACGATCCTTAATAGCTGGAGTGTCGCGTTGATGAATCAGAGGAACATGAAAATCACGCTCAGGAGGGAAGACTAAAGCAGAAGCTAAAGAGGCAAGGGCGTTAGCCAAGATGTTCTGACTACGAGGAACATGACGAAAATCAATTTGGTGAAGAGCTTGGCATAAGCTGAAGCAAGTTCCTAGTAGGGTTTGAGCTTAGGATTGATAGTGCGGCACTTGACGAGCACCTGGCGTAGAATAAGTTGACTATCACCAACAATCCGCAATTGGGTGACACCATATTTATGAGCGGTTTGAAGACCAGCCAAAAGAGCTTCATACTCAGCTATATTGTTGGTGACAGGGAAAGTGAGCCGAGCAGCAAATGGGATGGTGACCCCTTCTGGTGTGAAAAGAACCATGCCGATCCCTCTTCCTTGGGAATTTAGAGCTCCATCGAAATGTAATGTCCACATAGGATCCTGGGGTTGATTAATGGACATCAGTTCTTCATCTGGAAACTCCGAATTGACAGGATCAAAGCGGGGGAGAGGGTGATGAGCAAGGTGTTCGGCAATGGCATAGCCTTTGATAGCTTTCTGTTGAATGTAAGTGATGTCAAATTGAGAGAGGAAGCTTTGCCAGCGTGCTAATCGATCAGTGAGGACAGATTTTTCAAGAAGGAATTTGATCGGATTCATGCGTGCAATGAGGTTAACCTCGTGAGCTAAGAAATAGTGTTTTAATTTCTGGACTACCCCAACCAAAGCAGTACAAGTCTTCTCCATGGCTGAGTACCTCTGCTCACAGGGGTTAAGAAGTTTAGACAAATAGTATGCTGCCCTCTCCTTACTTTCTTCATCTACTTGAGCCAAGACAGCACCTACAGAGTCATCCAGGACAGAAACATAAAGAACAAGCCTGGAATTGGGGGCCTCAGGACAGGAGGATTGGCCAAATAATCCTTCAATCCGTCAAAGGCTGCCTGACACTTGTCATCCCAATTAAACTTGACTCCCGACTTAGTGACCTCGTAAAACGGCCTGCATCGTTGTGAGTGCTGGGAGACGAAGCGGCGAATGAATTGCAACCTCCCGATTAATCTTCGAACTTCCTTCAGATTCTTGGGAGGAGGCATGCCTCTAATGGCCTTTGCCTTGTTGGGATCAACTTCAATTCCCCTCTTGCTAACAATGAAACCAAGCAACTTCCCTGATGAAACGCCAAATACGCACTTCTTGGGGTTCATCTTCAATTGGTATTCTCGTGATCTTTGCAGGACCTTAGCTAGAACCCCAGGATGCTCAATCCTTGTTCTTGATTTCACTACCAGATCATTTCACATATACCTCAATATAAATATGAATAATGTCATGAAAAATCACCATCATAGCCCTCTGATAGGTGGCTCCAGCATTCTTGAGTCCAAAAGGCATGACCACATAGCAGTAAGTACCCCATGGTGTAGTGAACGATGTCTTCTCTTGGTCTTCTTCAGCCAGGCGAATCTGATTATAACCTGAAAACCCATCCATGAAAGAGAGAGTCTCAAATCCTGCCGTATTATCAATCAAAACATCGATATGAGGGAGGGGGAAGTCATCTTTAGGACACGCGCGGTTGAGGTCCCGAAAGTCTATACAAATCCGAACCTTTCCATCTTTCTTCATGACCGGGACGATGTTAGCCACCTAGTTAGGATAGAGGACAACTCTAACAAATCTAGCCTTATGGAGTTTGTTGACCTCTTCTTTCATTTTCAAAGCCATATTAGGGTGGAAACATCTCAACCGTTGTTTGACCGGGACAGACCCTGGCTTAAGTGTAAGCCGATGTTCAACGAGCGCAGGGTCTAATCCGGGCATATCCTCATAACTCCACGTAAACGTGTCCTTGTATTCTTGAAGTACCAAAATAAGCGCCTCCTCTTCGGAGGGCGGCAAATTCTTGCTGATGAGGACAATCCTAGTGTCTTCCTCGGTACCCAAATTTACTTCTTTGGTAGGCTCCTCTACAGAGGCTAATGGTTCGTCAAATCTTCTCATGCCACTGGCAAAGGCATCAGCCTGGTCCTCATATTCTTCATAACTTTCATCCCCCTCTTCAATAGGGTCTTCATCATTCATAATCTCATAGACACCCAAACCCTCATAAGAAACATTAGCATCCTCATATTCCAATTCTGGCAGGATGATTGGATCTTCCACAAATTCTGAAATGGTTAAACAGGCTCGGCATCTGATAGCTAACTCCAACAAAAATCTACGGGGAATCTGCTTACCCTTAGACTTCTTATGTGAATCTCCCCCATGAATTTTATTATTAGAAGAAGAAGAGGAGGAGCAACTAGCTTTATTAGACGAAGAAGAAAGTGAGAAAGGGGATACAGGAGGTGATACAGATGAAGACCCCTCATCGGAGGGGGAAAAGAGATTTATCAAGGAATCTTGGAAGAGCGGCCCCTGGGTCGGGACACACTCGGGAAGGAGATAAGAGGTTTCCTCAAAAGTGATGGAGGATTGGAGAGTTGGAATTTTGGCATTTTTTTTTCATTTTTATTTTTATCTTCATTTTTATTCTCTTTTTCTAGAAGAAAGCAATGCGAGGGGAGAATAGTAGGAGGAGTGGAGATTGCAAGTTTGGAGAAAGATTGAATCGGTGGTGGCCCACGTGGGGGTGCAATGGAGAGTTTAGAAAATCGCTCGGGGAGCGAGGGAGGAATCGGCAGAGAAACTTGGATTGAATTTGGAGACAAATTGATCGTAATCGGTGGCGGTCTTGGCACGCGACCAAACCAACGAGAATATAGAGAAGCAAGAACAGATGGATGCATGGAAGTGAGAGAAAAGAGGCCGGCCCACAGCCTGTCCACAGTGAAACCTTCCTCAAACGGAATATCTGGCTCTCCAGTATCAGTGTAGTCACTCAACAACTACCTCTTGTCTGTAATCACAGCAGGTTTTTCAATCAATTCATGAATAAGTGGTGGCCATTCCGGATCTGTCGGCATAAAGAGGCGGCTCAAGGAAAATAGTAATGTCTTGTATATCGAACCACCTGTACCAGTCACATTCTGGATCATCCATTTTCCTTCTCTTGTCAGGCCTTAAGGATTCCAGGGCTTTATATGTGGCCAGCGGGGCAATATGACGAGCAAACTGTCTAGCATGAACATCCTGACAGTCTAGTATGGTAGTGATTATTGTAGTTTGCTCATTATTCTATAAGCCACCTGTGACAAAATGTGTCTGCAACGTCCAGGTAAGCGGCTGGCGATCTGTCTTCAATGTAGATGTCATAACTGCCCACGGTTCATCTTCATTTTTGCCTGGCCCTTTGTAACCCAAACCACCTCTTGCAATCAATTTCTGAGGCTTTACAGGCCTAATCCTACCTTGACAATTGGCACCCAGACCTTTGCCATTTTGATACCCCATTTTCATTAAAATGTTCCAGCCATGGGTGTTCATCACCGTTTTCTTCTTCTTCCCCTTGGACGGCAGGGGTGTCATAGCAACTGTTGTGATAGTCTCGGATGGCATCGACTGTGGGCGAGGGACATCCAATACAGATAACAATGGCTTATTGGCAGGCCAAATAGATGGAACTGATGAAGCCAAGTGGATGTCCTCCTCTGGCAGAATCGGCATACTGGTAACCTTGACAATGCGGCCCTTGTGTGGAAATTTGAGGCATTGATGATTTGTGGAGGGCACTGCATCAAGCTGCTGGATGTAGGGACGGCCAAGAATGCCATTAAATGTTGGATCCATGTCCAAAATATGAAAATCAGCTGTGATTATTGCTGGACCCAAACTTACTTTTAGTGTTATCATGCCTAGAGGAGGCTTCTTCGTGTTATCATATGCAGTGACCGTTATGGTGGACGGCCGAATCAGATTCTCGAGAATGCCGCACATCTTCAAAGTGCTCGGCGGCAAGACATTGATGGATGCCCCAGTGTCCACCAAACACTGTTGTACATCCACTTTATTGATATCAACTGTGATGCATATATCATATTTTCTTGCTGAGATTGGTGCCAGCTCATGCTCATAAAAAGTGATTGCTGGTTGACTGCCAGTAGGTGTTAAGACTGCGGCTATCTGCTCGACCGGAATGTCCTCATTGACCATGACTTTCTGCAGATATTCCTTTAGAGCCATCTGATGAGTGGTCGACCTCTTGATCAGTTCTAGAATTGAAATTTTTGCCGGAGTCCGGTCCAAATGCTTTAACAAGTCGTATTCTGTGCCTGGTATGGACTCCTGTTCTTGTTCCTGTTCTTGTGGCCCTTGCGCGGGCTCTAACCCTCTCTGTGGAAAAATGCGGTGGAACATCCGTCCACTGCGGAGCGACGCCACGCCTTGACGCGCCTCTGTCGGGGCAAGTGTGGGAGGAGGGTTAGAAGAAGAAGAGGGTGTGTTAGTGTTGATAAGCGGTGGAGGAGTGTTTGAAGAAGGATCCCCCACAGGGGGTGTTGATGAAGAGTTCAATAAAGATGCCCCCGTAGGAGGCGTAGGAGTAGAAAGGGATACCCGAATGCGGGGGGAATTGGTGGGTGGAACGAGGAGAGATCTGGGCATAAAAGGTGGGGGAGCCGACGGTGGAGGGATCCTTGCCGGTGGAGGAGTAGTGGTGGTGGGTGCAACGGGCGTTGGCGACGGGCAGTTAAGGAGTGGCCTAGATGGCAGTGGTGAAGGGTTGGTGGTGGATGGGGTTTGTTGTGGTGTAGGTTGTGGAGGTGGTAAGCGGGTAAGAAGGGGGCGAACCGGCAAGGTTGGAGAATAAGTGGGGGTAGGTGGATTAACGGGGCGCAGAAGGGATCGGCTCAATTGGGGGGTAGAAGAATAAGAAAGGGTGCGCAAGAGGCGCGGAGGTTGATTTTGATTGTGATTAAATGCCTCGACAGAGCCGTTTTCTTCATGCCATCCCTGCCCTCTCTCCACCTCAGGGAGAGACGTGACAGGGTTTACGTGCTGGTTTGGCGGGTGCTCCGGTAGTGGATTGTGGACAATCCCCATATCCTACTGAGGTGCTGGAGCTTGCTGTTGCTGCTGTGGAACTGGTTGCTGTGGCTGCTGAGCCTATTGCTACCGAGGAGGCCTTCTTTCTTTCATGGTGGCAAAAAACTACCTCATCTCATCCCAGTTGATGCCGCCCTAGTCATTTAGATCATAAATATAATCTCTGAAGTGGAAGCAACGATCAAGGTTGTGACCAGGTGCGCGATGGAAAGCACAGTAACGGGATGTGTCAACATTAGCGGGCCACGCTGTTCTTTCCCTTGGTAACATGAGCAAGTTGGCGGCCATTAAGGCGTTGAAAATATCCGGGAGACTTTCTGGCAGTGGAGGGTAGTGGGCTCTCTTGGGGCTAAGTGGTGGTCTCTGTTGTTGTTGTTGGCCATAGTTGGTAGGTGGTGGTACCTGGTGGTACTGTGGCGGAGCTGGAGGGCTAGCGCGGGGCGCTTGGTTTTGCGATGGAGCAAAGGAATGTTGGGGTGCGAATTGGTGTTGTGGAGTGGAGTTGAAATGGGGGTTTTGTGGTGGAGGTGGGTTAGACCGTGGGTTAGATTGATGGTGGGGGTGGCCAACTACGCCAACCTGCTCGTTTGCAATTGTGCCCTCAGTCGTGGGCCCGCTGTTGTTGACATTTGTATTTTTCTTAAATAGCCGGGGTTTTGGCTCAAACATGCCCATGATGGGTGAATCCTTCATCTGTGTTTGGATATAACGAGCTCTTTCATAGAGCTCCTCCATAGTTGTTAGTCGGTTCATGGCCAAGATATGCCGGAACTAAGGAGTTGCATTGGAAATTATCATCTTAACTTGTTCTTGTTCCGACAGTGTATCTTTCAATTTCTCGGCCATTAACCGACATCTATCAGCAAATATTATGAAGTCCTCCTCGGGCTTCATTTTTTCTGCAACCAAATCGGTGACTGAGAGGGAGGGTCCGACCCGGTCCCTGTACTTCTGCAAAAACTTCTTTTGAACAATATCAAAATCGCTGGCATCAGTGGGATCCAACGAATAGAACCACTCAAGGGCTGGCCCCTCCAGAGATCTCCTGAATAAATAGGCCAAAGAGGCCTTGTTGTCTTGCCAGAAGGAGGTCTCGTACATAAAATCCTTCAAATGAATGAAAGGATTACCAGTCCCATTGAATCGCCAGAAATTCGGCATCTCAGAGGGTGGCAGATGGAAGACCGGCAGTGTGGGGAGAGAGATTTCCGGGGCATTCTTGGCCGCAGTGACTTTCTTAAGTTGCTCTTCCATGCTAGCCAACTTCTGAAGCAGTAGAATATTAGTATCAGACTCGACTGGGGCCGGATTTTGAATGAAAGAATGCGGTATAGGCGTCCGTAGAATTCGGGGAGGTTGGAGAGACTGAGGCCTAACCGCTGAGTAGCTCGCCTGTTGGGCCGACATGGCCGCACCGGGCGTTGGTGGACGAGAGGGGGGTTTGTGCAAGACCGCCTGGTCATTAGTGAGGTGATGGCCGCTCTCGGCCGGAGGGGGATTAGAGGATGAAGAGGGAACAGACTTCCCTTTCAAAGCGGCCTGAACTGCCTGCCGCTGGGAATCATCTAACTGAGATAGAGCATTAATTAAATCGGTGACATTAAAGGATGGGGAAGGGTTCCCCGAAGTGTTAGAGGGTAAAGTCTGAGAAGAGGGCACAACCTCTTGAGGAGTGGTATCAACCACATGAACCTGAGGGTAATGAGACTGAGGAGGAGGGTAATTTCCCTCATGATAAATGGAATCTTGGAGGGGGATTTCATATTGACCAAAAACATTCTCATCCTCATCATCATAAGAATACCCGTAGCCTGCCATGTTGATGATTTTACCTGAACGGAGTTTCATGTTTAAGAAGGGGGGAAGCTTTTATGAAAGGGGTTATCACACAAAAAGCACTCAATCCAAGCAAACTTTAAGCAAATCAATCCAACCAAATTTATGCAATCAAGTTGAGATGAACGTAAAATTTTAGTGTTATGCTTGAGATTAGGGTGGATTAATTTGCAGAATAATTCACCCCTTTTGCAAAGTGAAACCTAGTTTGGATCAAAGTGTGACTTCCGGGTCAACTAGGTTCTTTCTCTCTCTCTTTACCAACGATGGGTTCTCTATACTCCGGGTACTTCAAGGGTACAACCAGCCCGGCGTCCGTGAGGAAATCCACGGGTGCGGGGACTTACGGAGGTCTTGAAAAAGGGATTTCCGGTCCAAAGAGACGGAATGCTCAATGGAGGGTTGTCCCGATTCCAAGAGAGGTGTGTGGAATCCTAGTGTAGAGAGAGGAGGTCTCTCAACCAAATGCCACAAGATGCAAGCCAAGATATGCAGATCACACCAATATAGCCAAACAATCAATATAAGAATCAATGCAGCATGAATAAGCAAAGACAGCAGGGTTCTGTAAAATCACAGGAAAGAGACGACCTAGCCACAGTCGCTGTCAACAAAAAAGACGACAGTGAGACTGTCGTGAATCCCTGGGGATCCCACATGCAATGGAGAAAACGCGCCTTGGTGTGAGACGCTACATGTGAAAAGGACGCCTTCGGCAGAGGGCGTCAAATCTGGAAACGCGCCTTGATGTGAGGTGCTAAGCAATAAAGAGACGCCCTGGGGCAGGGCGTGAATCCACAAACAACGTAATAAAAGTAGGGGATATGATGAAGCACGCCTTATGAGAAGACGTTAAATATAAATCAAACGCCCAAGATGAAGGCGTTAAATTAAAACGTGCCTCTGGGTGAGGCGTTAATTCAGATCATAAACTGGCTGATCCCGGGAGTGTGCAGTGTGCACGGTGGAGGGTGCCCGTGGGGCACAAAAGGAGGGGTACCGTGGGTACCGAGGGGAAAGGGCACACATGGGTGGCGAAGGGGAAAGGGCACACGTGGGTGCCAATAGGAAAGGGCACACGTGGGTGCCAATAGGAGATGGTAATCAAAAGAAAAATAGTGAAAGTCCCACCGTGATCGCCAATTTGTGGATCATGATAACTCCACACATGTGGAACAAACCACTCATATGAGATATATAAAAGGATGAATGGAGATGATAACAACGACAAAAGAAAGCACGTGGTGCTATAAAGGAGAGTGATCGCCAGAGGGGTTACCTCAATAATAAAATAGATGATCGCGAATACCTGGTGATAAGTGGGATGCGAGATGGATTGTGAATTCCTTCCTCCTCCTTCTATCGGCCGGCCGATGAAGGGGGTTTTCCTTATTGATTACCCTTGCAAAAGAACAAATAAGTAAAAAGATGGATCAGCCAAGAGTGAATGTAGTATTAATCCCAAATAGAAAATAAGATGATGAAAAGGAACACAACATGCGCACCTCTTTTTTTGGTTTTCAAAACCCCTAAAGAGTTAGGGAAAGGAGAGATATGATACTAATGCAAGAAAAGAAAACGGTGGATGACGACCGATGAAAAAAAAGCACGAATAAATAATCAAAAGACCCCCGCTGTCCCTGACGACAGTAGAGGGGAACCGGGGTTGATGCTGCTGGCAGGAAGAAGAGGAAGCAGACGGCACTAAAAGATTGCACAGTAAGAAGATGAAGGGAGCCTCTGTAAACCCTGTATGTATCTATGTATAACTTCTGACCTCGGTAACCTCTGTCAAGATCTACCAGAGCATGCTTATATAGGGTTTAGATCAAGATAACCACGGATTTGGGAAGATAAGAACGGGCAATGGTTATCAATGGCAAGGACTCTAGTTCCCTGATCGAGCAAGGTGATCAAAGAAGGTAGGGAACTGTTCAGGAAAGGCACACTCAAACAGGACACCGAAACATAAAACGCGACCTTCAGAAGGGCGTCAAATTTGAATTGACGACCTACCTTAAGACGTTACTCCATAACACGACCTGGTCAAGGGCGTTACTTCTTGGATTTAAATTTAGAAATAAAACTTTCTTTATTTGAAAATTATGAGAAAACGCCTGAGATAAAGGCGTTACTTTAAAACACGCCCTGAGGAAGGACGCCAATCAGTATTTAGAATTTATTTTTTTGAAACCGGATAATACCAAGAATTGACGCCATGACAATTGGTCATCCTTTCTTTTGAACACGCCCTAGGTAAGGTCGCTTTTCAAATAACGCCCCTCTTCAGGTCGCGAATCACAAAAATGCAAAACACAAACATAGAAAAACTTCATATTATGAATGTATTGAAGTTCACTTTGGGGCGTCAATATAGTAACATGAGATTTGATCGACATAGCGTCAATTTTGGCGTGTCTACACCCGGCACACCCCTGTGCACCTCTAGCGGCACACCCAGCAGAGGTCTTCAGCGGCACGCTCCTGCGTCACCCTCAGCGGCACACTCACGGCGCCCTCCAGCGGCACGCCCTCAACGCCCTCAGCGGCACACTACCCGCGGCCGTCCACCGGCACACCCCCAGGTGGTCTCCACCCGGCACGCCCTGAATGGGCCTTGATTGACGCACCCTGCCACCTCTTCCACTGGTGTGCTCGAGCGGGCCTTCCCCGGTGCACCTGTAAGCCTCCTAGCGGCACGCCCTTCTGGGCCTCTCAGCGACACGCCCTGCAAGCCTCTCAATGGCACGCTGGCAGGCCAGCTCAGCGGCACACCCACTGTATCTTCCAACGGCACGACCTTTTGGCCTCTCGGCGGCACACCTTGCTACCCGGTGCAACCGGTAAACGGACGTGACGCCCATCCCCTACGGCTCTTGGCACGCAGCAAACTGGCTGAGGTGTCGCCCAGGGAGGAAGTCATGTAGGCTACCTCCCCTTCCACCGAGGACGACGGGGTCAAATCCCATTTAATGCCGGTCCGGACTCCCGCCGTTGACGCCCCGCCGTGGAGGATATAAAACCCCCGCTCCTCTGCCACGAAGAAGGGAGACACACACACGCAGACAGTGAAGAGGAGAAGAGAAGAAGAGAAAGAGAAGAAAAGGAGAAGAAGGAGAAGAGAAGAAGAGGGAAGAGAGGAAGAGAGGGGAGAGGGCTCGCCGCTCCACCCATCGCCGCCGTCTGTGCGAAGAGAGAAGAAAGGAAGAGAGGGGAGAGGGCTCGCCGCTCCACCCACCGCCGTCGTCTGTGCGAAGAGGGAAGAGATGAAGAGAGGGGAGAGGGCTCTCCGCTCCACCCATCGCCGCCGTCTGTGCGAAGAGAGAAGAAAGGAAGAGAGGGGAGAGGGCTCGCCGCTCCACCCACCACCGCGGTCTGTGTGAAGAGAGAAGCGAGGAAGAGAGGGGAGAGGGCTTGCCGCTCCACCCACCGCCGCTTTCTGTGCAAAGAGAGAGGAAAGGAAGAGAGGGGAGAGTGCTACTGCTCCACACACCGCCACCACTTGAAGAGAAGAAGAAAAAGAAGAGAAAGAAGTGAAGAAGAAAAGGGGGGAGAGGGCATGTTGCCCTTCCCCTCCCCGCTGCTACTTCTACTCATTTGCCTAAAGGGAGACGCCCTTCCGTTTCTCCTTGGATGCCCAGGCCCATGCTTATATCCTGAGGCCCCTTGAGTCTCTCTCCCTCCTGCGAAGATTTCCTTCAGCCTAGCCAACTAGCATCCCCAGTCCACCCTTAGCCCTTCTGGCCGGCATGCCCAGCCCTCCACCTTGCCCGGTGCACTGTGGTTCCACCAACCCGACATACGCTGAACCCCCAACGGCACACCTTGGCTCCCCGTTCCCCGGCACAGCCCCCGCTCAAACCCAGCCCTGTACAGGCCCCACCCGCCTGGCCCGGCACACTCCTTGCCAGCCTACCTCGCCGGTGCAATTGCTACCTCCTCTTACCCGGTGCACCCCAGCCCGCCTTAGGCATGATCCCCATTCGGTGATTTTCCTGGGCTTTCTGAAGTTTCATCAAAGGTGTTGTTGCCCATGGCACACACCTCAAATTGACGGGTTCCACCACTCCATGTGGGCGCCTTCCCTTTATTTCCCTTCCCATCCGGGTCAAGGGGAGATGCTGCCGAATTTTTGTCATAAATAAGAACACATTAAAAGATAAAAGGAAGTAACAAACAAATGAAATAAACAACAAAACACTTTAATTGGAGCAAGAGAACCACGGAGATCCCGAATAACTGAACACAATACATCCTTATGATGGACTGATGAACACAACCCCAAACATAACTTACATGAATAAAAGAAAACCAAATCAAGAACCCACCCCCCGCATGCATTCCATGAATAAAAAGAGGAAATTAACCATATGTGTTCCACGAATAAAAGAAAAGCCCTTCCACATGCCCTCAATGTGCATCGACCTTGGCCAACTGGCCCCTCACGCATCTCATATGTGCCTAGACCTTGGCAGACTTCGCCTGTCATACACCTCATCCGTGCCTCTAACGGCACGCTCCAGCCGTGCCTTCAACCGCACACTCCAGCGTGACCTACCCGGCACACCTCCACCCTGGCCTGCCCAGCACATTGCCCAGCTCCCCTACCCGGCACACGCCGAACGGCCCTCACCCGGCACGCCGCCGAGCGCCCCTCATCCGGTGCACTCCCGGCGCGCCTTATATATATATATATATATATATATATATATGAATAAACAAAAGAAAGGAAAACAAAAAAACACATAGTACTGAAAATCATGATAATAATAAGAAGAATAATAATAAAAAGAATGAAACAAACAAACAAATAAATAAAGGGGATAAATCGCACATGCAATAAAAGAAGAATCCACAGACAACATAAAAATAAGTAGACAGATAAATAATGACGAGAATAAAAAATGATAATAATAACGAGCCCAGTGAAAATAATAATGAACGGATAAATCATAACCAAGGATAATAATAACAACAAATTGAAAGAAAATAACAATAAATCAATAAACCATAACAAAAAATACTAATAATAATAAATTCAAGAGAAAAATAATAATGAATAAATGAATCATAACAAATAATAATAATAATAACAAAGAAAATAATAGCAAATAAATAAATAATAATAAAGTGAATAATAATAATAACAAACTCACCAACGAGATATATGTAAAATAATAGAAATAATTAAAATCCAAATAATAATAAAATGATGATCCGCTCCGCAGCCTCGTTCTCCTCAAGACCCGGTATGAAGGGAACATTAACGCTGCCCCTCCAATTCGGGTTCAGACCTTGGGAGCCATCCCAATATGGCTGTAATCCGATATTGCTCTGGGCCGATAGTTCGTCAAACCGGACTCGTTCCCATTGGGATTCATTTCCGCTCTTTCATTGAAATTGCCGTGAACCCGGCATTCATTTGTACGGGTTTATTTCCGTCTCCGTTGTATTCTAAATACAGTCCTTTGTCCGAACATGAAGCGGTCCATGAATGACCAACAAAATCCGAATGGAACGAGGCGGCTCTCGTCATCCCCGGACCCTATGCATGGGAATATTGATAAGACCTTCATGGGTCACGCTCGGACCTTGGGTTCATCCCAATCATGGTCACTGTCTGACCCATATCTTAGGCCTATAACCCGATGTCCTTGAACATGTCCTCATTTTGGGATCTAATCCCGGGACACTCTCCCGCTGCCCTTCGACATCAAAAATATTAATGATGCCCACGCGAGCCTCGTTTGGACCGCGGGAGGCGCCCCGGTATGGTCCTGACTCGATCTCGCACCGGGCGAATAAATTCACTGGTTTCCTGCTACATTAAACGGGATTTAACCGAATGTTTTCAGTCCCCCGGAGTAACAAATTTGTCGTACCCCGGCATACATATGTTCCGGATCTTCCCGCGATGATTGCGATATTCTCGAGCTGGACACCCGTCCGAATATTGAACGGTCCCCTGAATGACCGACACATTTCGAATGTTTGCTTCCCTAGATTTAGGGCTTTCCAGCTGATTCAAGGGACATTCTCCCATTGCCCCTTGGCACCGAAAATATTAACGATGCTCACGCATGCCAGACTCCGATCGCGGGGGGGCCCACCGCAGTATGGTCGTAGTTTGATCTTGCACCAGGCCGACAAGCTTGTGGGTTTCCGACCATTCTAATCAGGATTTAACCGAATGTTCCATCTCCCTCTGAATAGCAACTTTGCCGTACCCCGGCATACATATGCTCCGGTTTTCCCGTGATGATTGTGATATTCTGAAGCTAGACATTGGTCCGAACATTAAATGGTCCCACCGAGTGACCGACATGTTTTGAATGCTTGTTTCCCCAGATATAGAGTTTTGCTTGTCTCCCTAGACATAGGGTTTTCCGGCTGATTCAAGATCGCTATCGTCTTATTTCTCCCGATATAATTTTCTGGTCATGAGGCCCTTTTTTTTTCTGGCGATTAATCAAGGGTGTTCCCCTCTCCAAGGGGATGTAAATAACGCCGTGACCTTTATGGCGCGGCAGTTTTCGGTCCCGACACGAACCACACAATTGCCTGACTAAGTCAGAGCGAGCGCACCTTCGACTCTTCGGAGCCCGAATAAATCGTCACTCTGTGACTGGCACGCCCACGCACTTAATAGACGAATCAACCATTCGAATAAACAAACAACATAATAAGTGTCAAAAAAGTGCGTCCACAGCCGGATCATGGCGATTTTAATCCGACACGGATCATTGAGTCGACGAACCTTGCTCTAGAGTGCATCTGCATTTAGAGCGCATGTACGTAAATGTTCTCTGGATCACTATATATATGGATGCTCTCTAGAGCTTCGTATACTCTCGTGAGTATCTACATGCTCTTTAGAGCATATAGATGCTCTGAAGTAGATGGATTATCATTACTTTTTAAATCATACCCTCTGTGTTGATTTAAGTCACGTCGGGATGCATTTAATGGCACAAAAATTCTATGTAAGGGTAGTCGGCTGACTTTATGAGATTGTATGGAATAATCTACGTAGGGTAATGTTTTTTTTGAAACAGAAACATACGATATTCATTCAAAGCAAAGGATAATCACAGTACATGGACCACCTTGACACAGAACCATACATGAGTTGCCATGCCTGGCACATACCATCAACCACCCATAGAAAATACAGGAAGATAAGTTGGAGCTGTGGAGAACTGACTCCCAGTAAGGGTGAGAGCTCCTGAAGGCACCAGGGAAGGGCCAGCCGCTGCTGAAGGTGGTTGGTACCGTCCTCAAGGAGCACAAAGCTGCCATACCGCTCTAGCTGATGGCGGTGATAGAAGGATGCTCGGGTGGCCAGCATCGCGTGGGATGCATGGGGGGTATGCTCAGGATCTCCGAGCCCTTTTGAGACCGAGGGTGGACAATCGCAACCTACATCGCAGATCTGGCCCGAACTTCGTCGGGTGCTCGCAGGGACTCCCATCACCGAGGGAGAGACTCTGTCGGCGGAGGAAGGTGGAGTGGGGGAGACGGTATGTTTAAAAAGATATTGGGGAAGGGCAGGAGGAGGGGGGAGGTGGAAGGGGAGGACGGAGGAAGGAGACAAGAAAGGGCCTGCAGGGGTATCTGGGAAGGGAAGGGTCGTAGGGGGGGACTGGCCAGGGGAAGGGGGGGATGCTTGAGTAGGGAGAGGTGGGAGAGGCGCTTGGAATTAGGAGTAAGGAGGCGGGGGGGACGGGGGGAGCAGGGGGTTAGGGCGAACCAGCAAGAGAGGGAGGGGGAAGATGAGGGGGGGTGAGGGCGTGGGGTTGGGTGGGGGAGCAGACTAAGGCGGAGGGGAGGAGGAGCACGACGAGGGGAGGGGGACTAGAGAGGGAGGATGGGAGGGGGGACGGGAGGAGGGAGACAGGAAGAGACCTTTAGGGTAGCCGGGAGGGGGGGATCGGAGGTGGGGAGATGGTCAGAGAGGGAGAAGACGGTGAAGGGGAAGGTCTGAGTGGGGAGGGGTGGGAGGGGCGCTAGGAGTTAGGGGGTGAGGGGAGGCGGAGGAGGATGGAGGGAGCAGGGAGGGTGAGACCAGGGAGGGGGGAGGGGGGAAGTTGGGGGGGATGGAGAAGCAGACTGGGGGAGGAGGAGCGGGGCGAGGGGAGGGGTGCTAGGAAGGTGGGTGCGGCGCGGGGGGGGGGGGGGAGGGGAGCGGGGGAGTGGAGCAGAAAGGGGAGACGGGGGAGAATAGCATATGGCGATGGGAGGGGGAAGACGCGGAGATGATGGAGGGAGGATGGGGGATCGGTGGGAAAGGGGGGGCTGGTGATGGAGAGGAAGAAGAGGGAAGAGAGGGGGAGGGAGCAACGGGGGCTCCTGGCGAGGGGGGGTCTGGGGGCGCATTTAGGGATCAGAAGAGGGGGGGGGCGATAGAGGAAGGATGGCGGGGGGGAGGGGATGGTGGGGGGGAGTCATCAGGGAGGGTGGGGAACAGGAGCAGAAAGAAAAGAAAGCGTCGGGGGCGGGGGGGGGGACACCTATCGGAAAAGGAGGGGGAGGCGGTGGGGGAGGAAGGGGGAGTGGCGGGAGAGGGGAGGGGGGGCGACGACGAGGGATCGGGGACGGGCGGAGAAGCACACCTAGGGGGGGGGGAGATCCTAACGGGGAACTCCCCCGCCCGGCGAGCCACCGGGGCAGAACCACCGGTGAAGGAGTCGCTGGAGGACCTCCGGCGACGGTAGCCACCGCCCGAGGGCGGTGAAGGTTCCGAGGGGTAGATGGGAGCTCCCACCTACCCTTGTGCAAAAGGGGCTAAAGCCTATGTAGGGTAATGTTGCACCATTGTGGTGCAACAAATAAAATTCTTCTTCTAAGTAACAACAACATATGAAGTTCCATTTTTTGTTTGCCCACATTTAAAAATGCCTTTTAGTGATATTTTCTTCCCGTCCAAGATCCACCTTTTGGTCCATTTAAAGTTAGCTAAGACATGTAGTTTCTAATTAGAAGTATTTTTGAGTTGTTATAGGCTTCAGCTTTATTATTTTTGGGGGAAGTAACTGCGACTAGCAAGTCATTTATTTATGAAGTTTCTTGTTTGTCTTTTTCTTAATTTTTTATTTCAACTAAAAATCTGAAATTAGTGCTTTAGGTTAAAATTAATGAGGTTGTTAGGGAAACTTTAACTTATATAACTATTTAAAATAAGTAACTACAATAAGTCTGACTTAGCTTAATTTGGGTTAAAAATAAGGTTGGTAGGAAAACTTTAACTTATATAATTATTTAAAATAAGTAACTACAATAACTCTGACTTAAGTACTTTTCATGCTAAAACTAGAAGATGTAAATATCTTCTAACTAAATTTTGTTTTGTTAAACATGCTTCGATCATTTTAAGTTAGTTATTAGTGGCGGTAATAACATAAAGTATGTGGAATTTGTAAGGACAAGTTCTTTTACTAGGGAGTTGATCAAACGAGGGCCAACCTTAAGAGACGTGGTTGGTGGAAAATTCTAGAACCTACACAAGCGCAAATGAGATTGAGGCCTGGGAATAACACTCCAATTATTAAGCCAAGTTGTGAAGAAGTCAAGGTGAAGGGAATGGAGACAAGAAAAAATAATGTTATTACCTGAAGAATCAATCAAAATAAGAACTGTACTTATGAATGTTAACTTGATACTTAATTAGTTCAGTTGAACTCTTGTAAATTAACTTAATTTTAGTGATTTTGGTGATAACAAAATCATTAAAATAAAATGAGATAAGCAAATGGAACAACAACAAGAAGAAAAGCCTAAAAATCGGCTAAGTATAACTTAGGCACTTCTTTTTCACTTAGACAAAATCTCTATCGCCTATCTCATTCACTTAGTCGCAATTTTGTTTAGATAGGCACATTTGTCTCATTTAGGCATTATTTTATTCGTCTATCTTATAACTTGGGCGCTATTCAGATAGTCGCATAATCTATCATTTATCTTAACTTTCTAAACTTCACCTATCTCGCTCATATAGGTGCACTCAAAACTCACTTAGGTGCTACTAACATTGCCTATCCTGTGTATCACCTGTCTTGAACTTAGTCGGACTCACTTCGACTATCTCAATCTTATATTCACCTATCTTTTGTCAACTATCGGCTATCTTATTATATCTTCACATATCTCATCTTATAGCCATTCAAGACATCGCCTATCTTCAGTTTAGATAGACCAAGTTCGACTATCAATATAAGACAAACTTCGTAGGTGCTCTAGACATCGCCTAACTTAGTTGATTCACTTATCTTAATTAATATAGCAACTCTACATTTTTCAGCTATCTGAGTGTTAATTCTTTATTTATTAAGATAGTTGTGTTAACTTAGTCGTTATATTTCTTCTTAGACGCATTATTTATTTAGCTATTTGTCTGTTTGCATTTCCTTTATTATTTTTATAGTTGTAATATAAAATATTTTGAAAAATTATTTTCTTCAGCTATCTATCTTTTAATTCTATCATTCTCAAGATAGCTGTATTCTAAAAATGAGAAACTAACTTAAGATAATTTGTAGACAGAAAAATATAAAATGACTGTCTCATACATTCTATCTTATCTGTTGAATATTTGATTGTCTTTCTGAAGACATAGCTATTTACTTTCTGTGTTCTTATATTTTATAAATAATTACTATCAAATAAGAAAACACTTAGTCAATAAAATAATTTTGTTTGTCCTCTTAAATCGACTAAGTCCATTACGAGGGATACTCCAAATTCAAAATACATTTAATGCAGCCGAATAAACATTAAATGTTGTCCACATAGAAGACATGTACGTACATAATCTCTACATATATATTTGACTGACAACCTTGGTAGGACAGTCTTTTTCGACTTGTTTAAGGAAATGACAAGACATAATGGCAAGAAGACTGACGCATGCTAGCCCATGCTAAACAATGGAAAGTATTCTATCATATTTTTGACCACTTATTTTTAGTGACATTTCTTTTCTGCGTGATAGCTTAAGAAAGGAAAAGATGAGCTCTGTAAGAGACGTTGCTATCATATTGCATCTCAAAGAAGAAATGCAAAAGGAAATGGTTGGAGACATATTGCAGAGAAATAGAGTCTAGAAATTCAAAGAGCAGTAAATTTGTCTCTGACAACTAAATACGATGCCATAGGAAGAAAGAAAAGGCCTATACATATTTAGTCTAACGTTCTATGTTTTATGTCAACCATATAGCTTATTTTGCCTAACGAATACTTAGTTCTATCTAACGTCCAGTGCTTTGTATTGAATGGAACTAGCACTTGCAAGAGCTATATATATATATATATATATATATATAAGTTGAATAACGAAGCAAAAATAACAAGAGAGCACATCACGAAGAGAGCATTCCAACAAGATCCTTACTTCCAGTTCAAAGCATTCACTGCAAAATGTTGAGAGTTTTCAAGGCCAAATTCTTTCTCAACTAATTTTCTGCTAAGAGCTCAAGAAGAGAAAGTCTCAAGCGTTCACTCTGCTACATCTTTGAAAGCCTTTCACGCCATTCTAATTTTCTTCAAAAGCTTTTCCCCTTTTTTTGTTCAAAATAGTTGCATCATCACTCTATTTTTTTATCTTGAATAGTCTTGCATTTATTATACACATTCTGCCTTCCTAGAGACATAGCCTATGTAAACCTCATTTGGTTTGTTTGTGTTCTTCTCCTTGGAGGGGAGAAGTCCTTACTTGCGAGCAAGAGAACCAACATGAAATCAATATCCTACAGGTGTGGTTGATACCTAAAGATTGGCTAGGGTCTTAGAGAGAAGATGCCCGTGGTGAGCTGAACACCTGATAAAAAATAACACTTGTATTAATTCCCGGTTGGGAGAGTCACTGGAAAGCCTAGTGATTGCTAGGTATTAGACGTAGGGCTGATTGGACATTAGTGCCAAACCAGTATAAAGATTCTTGTGCCTCGTGTGTTTTCTATTACACTTTCATTTCTTCGCATTTCATTTTTGCAAGCATTCTAGTTTATCCTAGCATAGTTTGTATCGGTGTTGTTTGATCATATTCGCGCTCGTTCTTAGCTCATCTTACTGTGATTATTTTTCAATAACCCATTCACCCCCTCTACGTTAATAGCCATATCTGGTGAACAAGTGGTATCAAAGTCCAAGCTCTCATACTTTAAAGATCTAACGATCTGAGAGCAAAGATTATATATGGCTGAGATTGCAGAAGGTCAATCCGTTAACCATCCTCCATTGTTTGACGGCTATGATTACTCCTACTAGAAGATTCATATGGAGTTCTTCCTTAAGGGGGTAGAGTTATGATCTATGGATGATAATTGAAGATGGTGACCTTATTATCACTAGGCCTAGAGAAGAATTAATGCCATCTGATAAAGCTAATCTGCCATTGAATGCCAGGGCCAAATACTATACATGTTGTGCGCTGTCCAGAATCGAGTTTAACAGAGTTTCAATGTAGCGACTCAAAATAATAATAATAATAATAATATTTCAATTGAGTTAAAAGAAATAATGAGATGATATTGAATTTTTCTTGAAGTTAAATAACTTAAATTTCAAGAGAACTAATCAAATTCCCTATAATTTACAATTTGGGCTAAGAAACAAACCTTAATGAACTAAATTGCTTATGAATAGCATTTGGACCTTTGGACAACCCTTATTGGGTTAGGTTGGGAGTAATGGGCCAAATAGAGAAAATGGGCAGCCCATCTTAAATACCCATTCTTTAGAATAAATTAATATAATTCTAGAAGGATGGCCCAAAAAGTAAAGCACTTAAATGTTGGTTGTACCCTATTGAAAGTGGGTTAGTGAAATAGTTTAACATGAGCCATGAACATTGAGTTAGGTGTTAGACGAGTTTAATTTATGGGGGAGAGGAATCTTACTGTTTTGGCCAATTTTTCTCTATAAATAGGCCCCTAAATCACCCTTTTTGCCTTACACGTTAGGAAGGATTCAAAGGAAGAGGGGGCTCTTGGTGGTCATTTCATGTTTCCTCTTCTTCCTCTTCTATTTCAATGAGGTAGGTGTTCTCTCCTAAGCAAAAACTTGTTAGTAATTAAATCTTGCATGAAACTTTGCATGTTTCATGATTCCATGTAGCATATTTCTGATGTGCACTACACTCGTCGTTAAAAGTTGTGCCACAATTTTAAAAATAACCACACTCACTCACTGAAAAGATATTAAATATAAGTAGAGTGGTAAGAACGGGTCGATCCCATGGAGAAGAAAATTTCTTATTTAAACAAGTTAGAAAATCCTTATATTTTGAAAAATCTGAATTTGAGTGAGTTTATGCTAAAGAAAAATAAATTTGCGTGGAAATAAACCTATCTAAAGAATATGAGAGGGTTAAAGAAAAGAAATTGGGAGGAGATAGAGAGAGAGAACTAGAAAGACACAATTTCAAATAATGAATTTTTATTACTTAAGATGTAAAATTATAATTTTATGAAAGTGAAAATTACAACTTATAATAAAAATAAAAGAACAAGGGAAGAAATAGAGCTAAGATAATAAGAATAGCGCCGCCGTCTCTATGCCGAACCTTTGAGGAAGATCACCCCGCTGCGAAAATAAACGCCGCCTTTAGAGCACTGAAAGAAGATAATCTCCGCCTTGGGATGTTTAGGTGAAAATAGAGGAGGGAAAGATAGAAGAATAGTGAAAAATAAAATAAAAAAATAGAGCTAAAGGAGAACTGAAATAACTTTCAAACAGAGAAGAATTAGGAGATGTGGAAGAAGAGAAAGTTGAAGATCAGGAAGAGAGGAAGAAGGTGAAAACTGAGGAAGAACAGAGAAAAATGCTACTTTTAGGGGTGAACAAGACATAACAGTGAAAAAATACGAATAGATTAAAAACGGTGTAGAACTAGAGGAAGAGGAAGAAGAAGAAATTGAAGACCACTAAAAATGTAGAATTTTTGTGAATAAAGCAAGAGGAGGAGGATCAGAAGGGCGAGAAAATAGGGGGAGAACAGAGAGATGCGCAGATGAACAGTGAAAAAAGTAAAAGACAGAGCTTTGAAAAATTTAAAATAGCTTGAAAACGAGAGAGAATTAGAAGAAGAGGAAGAAAAAGAAATTAAATAAAACTTAAAAATGAAGAAGTTTTCTGAAGACAGTAAATTGAAAGGAAGAACAGAAAAGTATGAAAAGAGGCTAAGAAAGACTAAGATCTCTGCCACGGTTGCTCTAGGGTGGGTTTTATAGTGTGCAGAGAGTCCAATCCTACAAATCCTTGGAGATTGACTTGAATCCGACCTTCCAACATCAAAATCTTATTCAAAGTAGATATCTTGCTATAGATAGAGTCCTCCTTGCATCAAACTTGGAAGGATTGCTTCGATTAGAACGGTTTGGTTCCATTGAGATTTCTGACTATAAATGGCGACCACTAGAGTTGTCGTTCATTCTTAAATGGGTGACTTTCCATTCGGGCGTACATTCCTCATTTCCTTATTTTAATATTTCCTTTGTTTCTCATCAAGAGGAATGGGCGACTTTATGAACGGTTGCAAATTCTAATTGGCTCCCAGCCTCCAATCGCAGAATGCTTATTTACTTATTTTATCATTTTTCTTGCTTTTCATGCAAAAGAATTTTGCAACTTCTCAAATAGCCGCTCATTCATTTTTTTCATGTTTCCTCAATTTTCTTTCTATTTTCGTACAGGGAATGGGCGGCTTCGCAAAGTGTCGCAGTTTCTTGAATAGGCACCCTTTCAGAATGGCGTTTATTAATTGGCGACTAGAGCTTGGTCGCTCATTCCTGAAAATTTAAAAAATTCAAAATAATCAATGTTCTTTATTTCAAAATGAATTATGACAATTGTGCATTTTTTAAAATATTTCTCACATTACTATTTTGACTCAAAATGATGATAAAATCATGTAAACTCAAATTAATGGTGAGAATGAGATTTGGCCATATTAATGTACAACTATGCTCATTAAATGCTCAAAAAGTGATGAATGTGATGCAAATTATGATATTGAATATGATACTTATCAGTTTCCTGTAGTTTTACGTGGCTTATCTCAATATCTCAAGCCTAAGATATTAACTAAAACTATTGCATGCATATTACGTTACGGTTTCACAGTGTCTATTTCACGTAAGATAAATCAACGCATGGTTAAAAATTTTTATAATCATGTAACCAGATGGTTGAAACTTTGGGATAAATATATTTTTGAAATCCCCATAATTTTCTCTTAATTTTTATATATTTAGATCCATGAAAAGATTAATATTCGAAAGGTGGCATTGTTCATTGGTTAACATGCCATACCATCTTTAAAGATTTTTATCTTTTAAACCAGATAAAAAAAATTATGATATTTCATAATTAAAGACCTTAGATTTTTCTCTTAATTATCATATAATTTATTTCACTAAATTCTCGCTAATTAAAAAGTGACACTATTCACTCTAAATGAACAATAATGTGTTAAATGAATAGTAATTGTGACTTTTGATCACACCTCCTATAACACCCCTAAAATTTTCTAGAAATTACTTAGAAATTTTTTGGGATTAAAATATAATTATTAAGTAATTTAAAAGGCTTAATGGGCTATTAAGAGAATTATAAGATAATTAAATCCATTTAAAGGCCCTATATTAACCAAAGGGTTAAGCCCCACTCAAATAGGCCCAAAGACCCAATTCCAAGATCTTTAGGCCCAAGTCCACTTCTAGAGACGTAATTAGGGTAATTTATGAAATTAAATTGGATAAATAGGATAAATAGGGATCAAATAGTTGATAAATAAGAAAATCTGAAATTTTCAGAATAAGCGCCTAAACGCGGTATATCGCACGACCGCTATATCATGATAGTGGCCCCCATTAGACCGCTACTATGTTCCGTAAATGGAGGTGTTAGAAGCGTAGAAAAATTAGATTTTTCCCATCCCAATCTCTACGATTCGAAGCCACCTCGCAAGGAAACCTAGTTTAGGACTCTTGGGGATCGATCCTACTCTAATTTAGGACTTCTAGATCAATCTAATCCTTCAAACCCTAGCAAACCCTATAAATAGGACCCAAGTTCGACGTGCGCGAACCCTCGTTTTGGCTCGCGTTGTTCGACGGTAAGTCATGGATATTTCATGTTGGTCCTTTAGACTTTATTATTCTCCTTAATTCTGTCTAACTCCCCTCAAAATCTCGTGCTTGGAGGACATGCCGTTGGAGAGTTAGAAGCCCTACAAGTTGCTGGTTCGCTGTAATCCGCACAGGAACCATTATGCCGGTCCAGCAAAGATCTAGAGATTGGAAGCCCTAATCGAGATATTTAGAAGTTCATCATTTAGAACAATTCGTTAACCTTTATATCTTCTACCTACCCTCCAAATTTCATGGATTTAGGTCAAGTGGTTAAGGAGAACGAGGGACGAGAAGTTGCTGGTTTAGCATAGGATGTGCAGAAACTAGGGTCGACTTCCAGTCAGGAATTTGAAGTCTAAGGATCGAATCAAAGGTAGGTTATCTCATGAAAAGGCTTAAACAACAAGTTATGAGTAAAAGCCCTCTGCTTCCATGTGATTTCATGCGGTATACACGGAATATTTCATGGTTTACTACGACTGCACATCTAGGTTATTTCTGCATGCATAGTCCTGCACCTTCTAATTAAAGATAAGAACTTTGGCATGATCCATGTATTTCCATACACCCTCTTCGTTATAAACATGCTATTACATGTTATCCATTTATTCCTCATGCTTTTTATGCATTTATTTCCCTAGGATAGGCCTTGCACTCGATAGCTATGTGCTGTCTGATGCAGGATAGAAACGGTCTGCCAAGGACCGCTAAACTCTAATAGCGGTTCCCAAATGACCGCCACTGTATAAAAGCAGTCCCAAGAAGACCGCTACTGTCAGAAACGGTCCTCATAAGACCGCTACTATATTTCAGTGTTCTGCACTTTGTTAACTCCAAACAGATTATAGATTGACCCTATTATATATATGTTAAGCCTAGGTAATTAGGTCTTATTCCTAGTTATGACTTTACCTTTATGAACTTGATTATATTGTTCATCCATCATGATAGATTTCATGTCCTTAATGTGTTTTAAACATATTTTACACTTATGTTGCTTTCATGCCAAAATCATATAGTTTGTATTAAATTGAATTTCCATATGGATTATGAGACTTGTTTATGTATGTTTTTATCGTAATTTTACCACGATCCACTCTCACCTTGAGTCTTTCATAAGTACATAGTGCGTACTCTGGTGCGTGGCTATTAGTTACACTTTGCACATATTAGGCACACAATCTTGGACTTGTGATCTTCTCCGTTGGATATTCCTTCCACCGGACTAGGTGATCTTGTTTCAAGGCCTCCGTAAGTCTCCGCGAGCCTGAGATTCTAACTAGGACGTCGAGCTGGTTGTACCTGCAAAGGCTAATTATCTAGAAAGCACTTGTCATCATTTTTCTGTGTCTCGGTAGTCGCGGCCATTAGGTGACCGCTACTGTCAATTAGCGATCATCATGTGACCACGTTAGTCTAGATTTAACCACTGCTTCAACTCTTCTTTCCTCAAGCGTCGACTCGGTCTAGAAACGGTCTTGACTTGACCGCCTCTTCATAGAAACGGTCCTAGCATGACCTCCTCTTAAATAAATGGTCCCGATATGACCGTTTTATGTCTAAGTATTGATTAACCTGGGGTTTGACCCAAGGGTTGGTTTTCCAATGTTCCTAGATGGTCTATTGATTATCTAGAACCTAACACCTTGTTTCAAAGCTATCTAACGAATTATGAAAGTTAAAGAATAGGCCGTTATGCTGCCGGATTCTTTCCGTGGCATGACCTTGTCCTTAAATCATCCTTTTGAACTCCCATGATCTTATTTGGTGCATTCTTGCCTTGACATTGTTATCGTGAACTTATTGTTGAATTGTACATTACTGGCTGAACTTTATTGATATTTCTCGTGGAAGTAGCTTGATTTATAATGTGAAGATGTAGACCGAGTACTGATTGTGTCCAAGGGCTCCATGCTAGCCTCCTCGGCTAATTGTCGGAAACGTGCTGAAAACTATGGGGTACGATGATACTGGCATCAGATTCCGTTGGAAGTACTTATTTTTATAGACGAGTGAAAACCACAAGGTAATCTAGTGAAATTACATTCTTGCGTGTCAAGTGGCTTTCTAGTGCATAGCCTTTATGGTTATGAAAAGTGTATTCTCGTTACATTCTTATTCGTGAAAGGCCATATTTACATTCATGATATATTCTTACTTGATCATATTCCCAGTCTACATGAACTTCAATATCTCATCTTGATCATATCTTGTTACTTGTGTTACTTTGGTTTTATTCGCATGTTTTACCGTACTTCTTTTCTCTTATTTCCTAGAGCTAAAATGCTAAATACTTAAACATTGCCTTCATGTTGATACAAAGATACCTTCTAGGCAAGTGTGCTCATTACCCTACTTTTCCCATCTTTTCAGGACATTCTAGCGGGTCGGATTCAGATTATTCAAGTGATGGATCCGAGAGCGATTGATGGTTCGAGAGAAGCCGTAGCTAGTCTAGTCAAGAGTCAATTATGTAATTTTCACTTTATTGAGTCTAGTTAGTTAAAGAGTCTTTGTAAACTTTTCATTATGATTCAATAAAGTTAAAGTTTTTGGATTATACCCTCTTGTGTTCACTCTTATGTGTGAATGATTAGCACTCTGATTGTTATTATCACTTGAGTCTTATCATGCCGGCTATTCACGTTCCCGATTAGTTCTGCTACATAATCTCGGGGCGTGACAGTTAAAGTGGTATCAGAGCCTAGGCATTAATAAGTCCAAGGAAAATGTCATGTCAAAGGCTAAGTCCAAGGAATTAAGGACGTACACCTATGAACTAAGGAAAGGATTTTCCAAACCCATGTGAGATCGGCTAGAGCCCGGGATGAGATAGTTAATTAGAAATTATCTCTAGGTTAATTCCCCTTCACTCAATAGGAATTAACAAACTGTTCTTCTTCTCAGGTACCTTCTCAAAATGGCTCACCGTGTCAACTGGGATGAGATGCAACAAACTGTTGCGGGTCTTACCTAGGCCCTTCAGACTATGGCCCAAGCTGGCGCACGGGCTGGCGTGGAAATTTACACGGGAACTTCTGAAGTTTAAATCCTCCCCGATTCTATGGATCCTCCAACCCAGACGAAGTAGAAAATTAGATTGATGAGATGAACCATATATTTGAGGTCATATAATGCACCGACCAAGAGAAGGTCCGTCTCGCCACATTCCAATTGAATAAAGACGCCCATACATGGTGGAAGGCACAACCTCAAAATGATCAACTTATCTGGGAGGAATTTCTTACACTCTTCCATGCAAAGTACTTCTCCGAGCATGTCAAGGATAGAAAACTAGCAGAATTCGCTTCTCTTCGCCAAGGCGTGATGTCCGTGGCGGAATACGAACTTCAATTCTCCCGTCTGGCACCATATGCTCCTTATTTGGTTAGCACGGATCTCTTAAAAGCTAATCGATTCATGGACGGTTTAAGGCACGGCTTTATTCAACAACTTGGGCCTCAAAATATCCGTACATATGCGGAGATGGTCCAACGGGTGCATTTATGTGAAAGGACCCTGGAGAAGGTAAAGAAGTTCTGTGGGAAAGAAGAAAAGTCGAGCCGAAAATATGATAGGCGAGAGGAAAAAGAAGAAAGGTTTAGCATCACAGAGGATGATGAACCTCATCACAACAAGAGGTCCCACAATGGGAATGGTAATAGTAAAAGAAATAGTAATGAAAAAAGGAATGGCAATGGCAAAAGTAAAGGGATTTTTGCATGAAAATCATTGTTAGAGGTGAATTTATAAAAAAACCATTCCTAGTAATGCATTAGCAGATATATCACTGGGTTAATTCAAATAGTGCATAAATGTCATTTAAGCGTGGTGTTTTTTACAAGTTGTTGGTAAAAAGAAGTGATATGCATGCAAATAAATATGGCATTTTTGCACAATTCAGATTTACACAGTGATATGCCCACTAATGTATTTTTAGGAATATATTTTTTACAAATTAACATCTAACAATGGTTTTCATGCAAAAAATCCTTAATATAAAAGCGTTAAGGAAGAAGAAGGAAAGCAAGTCATGGCGGCTCGCTCATTCTGTGAGAAGTTCGGGCACATGGCCGAAGAATGTTGGAAGCATCTCGGCGCTTGTCTCAAATGTGGAAGTCGGGAATATCGCTTTCCCATGTTGTTAGTATTGGGTGTGTTACAGGCCAATTTTGGGTCAGGTAGGCCCGATAATTGTACAATCTTGTTCATCATTAATAAAGTGGTATTTGAGCGTAAATTTATAATTGTATATTACTTTACGATGTCCTTAGGATATGTGGTTGTAAAGTCAACTCAAGATGAGATCTCGATTATGAGACTGACTTTACATGGACACATACCTTAAAATTGTTCATGGTTGGAGGGTAATCACTCGGGGACTTTGATTACCTATTAAACCAGTACACATGATGTATGGGTGAGCAGCCTAATGGTCACTGCTGCGGGGCACCGATACATATGTGTATGTGTACGTTCTTGGAGGATGTACACTGAACTGATCCGCTATTGGATCTTCATATAGTTGATTATACCTAATGTCAATTGAAGATCCAATTGTCTCAGTAGCATCGTTGGTCCTTTGACCTGAGAGATTAATCGGATCTTACACGAGGACTGGAATGGTTTAATGAGTTGGCTAAGTGACTTTAACCATAAGTCATGAATTGCCAAGTCATTAACCATTTCAGGATACGTGTGAAGATCATCAATGGTCAAGAGGGGATCGCTCACTGTCGAGTATATATCAGATAGTTAATGGGTCATGACACTGACGCTCCATTAAATCCCTGGCTAGGGTCTTGTGAGTTCGTTTAGAACGGACGTCATACACTTTAAGGAGGTCGTGATCGAATGGCACGACCATGGAGTTTGACATTTACCATACCCTCAATCGAACCAGACTCATAGAAAGAGCGAGGGATGATATCGATGTGGCAACTGTAGACATACAGGTACCAGACATGGTGGTTTGAACCCGGCGTCCTCTGGGATCACGCGGATTTGCTTGACCCAACGTGATCAAAGATTCAGAATAAATTAAAATATTATTCGGCTCTAGTAGAAGCCAATAATAAGTTTAATTTACTACTAATTAGAAATTAGAAGTTAATGGACCTTAAACTAGAGTGACTATGGGCCTAGAGGATCACACACAATAGGTTCTCAGGTGACAGGGTATTATTGTATAGGTATATATATTAAAAGCCTTAAATTCTTTTAAGAAAAGAATGATGAGAAGGGTTTCATATATATGTACAATAATATAAAAGATACATATACAATATTGGTTGTTAAGGGTCTTTTTGGAAAGGACCCATCATATTTCTTCCTATAAATATGTATTCCACGTAAAGCCTTCCTTCTCTTTATGTCAAGCACATAATTAGGAAGGCCATTACGCATTTTGTCTTCCCCTCTCCTCCCTCTTGCTCTCTCTCTCTCCCTAGTTGCTCTCTCTCTCTCAAAGGGAAAAAGCTTAGGAAAGAAGAACGGATTTTGGAGGATCCGTTGCTCGTGCGGGTGCAGGAGGGGGGGGGGGGTAGATATCGTTACTACACGAGGATCCGTGTGGATCAACTCTAGAGGCCGTGCATCTGTGCGGCTCTGTGTTCGTGGAAATCTACATCGGACACTGCGGACAGCGTCGTTCCGCGCAAGGTAAAGATCTATAACCCGTTATTTGGGGTTAGGTAGTTTTATTGCATCGATTAGAGCACAGATCATGGATTCCACAACGCCTGGGTTCGTGATTTGAATTTTATTATCCGCTGCATTGAGCGAATCAGGTTGTCCGTATCCTTACAGTGGAATCAGAGCAAGGTTGCGCTCTGATCGATGTAATTTCTCCGCATAGAATCATGTTTAGAGGTTATTTTCATGATCTTCAATTATTAAAATGGATTACGGGGTGCTGGGCATCCTTGTTCGTGAAAGTCTATGGGCGACTTTGATAACAGAATAAGGGGTGAATAGGATGAGTTATTTCGCCTGCTTGCCCTTAACCGAGTTTGGTAGCAGGATTAAGTTATCTGGGTTCGGTTAGGATTAAGGGCCTTATTCTAGGAATAACTCATTCTACCATTTCACATGGAATGAGTTATTCCCAGGGTAAGAGTAAGTTATCAAACTCAAAAAGAGAAAACTCAAAGAATAACTCACTCAGACCCACCTCGGATAATTTATTCTAACATGTTATCAAAGTGGCCCTAAGGGAACGGGATGCTGGGCATTTTTTTGTTCCCAATAGATCACAAAAAAAATAAAGAGAGAGGAAGCATGTTTTTTTTAAAAAAAAGGGGGCAGCCTGCGGGCGCCCTGTGCGCAGGGCACCCTGTGCGTAGGGCACCCTGTGTGCCCACCTGCGGTGGTGTGCGCTCACCACCGCCGGCGGCCGCCGCGTGGCGGGCGCCACAGCCGTCGCCCGTACGCGGGGCGAGCGGGCGCGCCCGCCAAAGTGGCCCGCGTGGGCGGCCGCGCCCACGCAGGTTGACAGACATTTTTTAATTATTTTTTTTAAATTTTTTGCTTCTATTTAATTTATTGTGCCATTAATTCATATAATATATAAATATATATATGGGCACATTAAATTAATCTAATTTTTATCTCAAATGCTAATTATCCTTTCTCAATGAAAAATTCAAATCTTGAATTTTATTTAACTTTTGAATTTAATGAGTTGGGATAATTATCACTTAATTTGAGATAAAAGTGTAATAGTTGAAGATAATCATGAGAAATTCAATATTTTGAATTTTTATTATTAGATAATTGTTAAATTCAGAATTTGAATTTCATTGAAGATAATTATAGCAAATTCAAATTTTTGAATTTTTAATTATTAGATAATTATTAAATTTAAAATTTAAATTTTAGAAAATGATAATTATGGATAATTACATATTTAAATTTACTTTCAAATGAAATTATTGGATAATTAATTTTAATTTAAATTATATTATTAGATAATTAAATTTGGATTTAAATTTAAATAATTATCTTAATTATCTGAATTATTTGAATTTGATTCAAATAAGCATGCCCCTACTATAAGTGATGGTTCTATGTATGACTTGCTTAATATTACCTTGAATTAGTTTTCTTATGTGTTTTAATTTTAGTTAATCCAACTTGGATTTTTAAAATTAAATAAAGCCAGCCTATTTTTTGTTTGCACATCCCACTTTTGAATCCAAATATAAGGATTATTTTCAAAAATAACCCTCGATTGATTTGCATGTGTGCGTTGGCAAGTGATCATGGACATAGTTGATGTTACTGTTTGGGGCCTGCGAGCCTCCCTTCTCTCTCTGGTGAAATTCATGTGTACTTCTATCTCCCTTCATAAGCTGTACTCGCCCTGAGGGCTTCTAAAATTTAATTCGCATGTAATTTAAATTTTGTCGGCCTACGTGTTGTGTAAAAGTTGTAATTTATGCGATATCAGAGTTTGAGGGCATGGAGCATACCCAACAAGGACGATCCAGTTACTTCGGAAGCGAGCCAGATGTCTTACTAGCATTAGGCATAGGGTCCATGATCACTTGCAATTTAATTTTTGCATTGGATGCATTTACTTTGTGCAAACTACTAGGTACAGTAAATATATTAGATATATTTATATTACCACCTAGGGTGAGACCAAGATAAAATCAAATTCCCTCGCAATTTAACTTTAGATCTGATAAGCGTGGCTTTAGGAGTCGTCGTGGCCCTCCACCATTATGGGGTGAATGAATGTCTTCATCTCATTGACTTGTTATGCTTTTCACAAGGTCCGTGGGTTTGGGGGCAAGATTCCACTCCAAGGCTAGGCCTCAATGGGGTGAGGAATTGAACTTGACTTTGTTGTACTTTCCACAAGGGTCGGGTCATTAACTCATTGCTATGTAGTAATGGTGGTAAGATCTAACTGAGAGTATCTTTTGTTGTGCTTTCCACATGGGGATGACTTCTCAGGGGCCGAAAATCAGATATTGCATTGGATGCAAGTGCCTATTGACTGCCCTTGAGATGTCGTATGGCTTGTTGTGCTTTCCACAAGGTCATACCTCAGTCTCGTTGGGATTCCGACCCACTAGGATGATCCCGTTGATCTCCCATTCTATATACTGAGGGTTATATAGTTCGATCGAAAAATAGTGGGACGAACTAAGATAGAAAATCACGTCTAAGTTAGAATTTAAACTTATGCTAAGTTGTCCTTTATTTCTCCAGATTATGATATTGTCGTCCAACCCCCTCCGTGGCATCTTGGATGCCAACAGACTGACTGAACCAAACTTCTCGGATTGACTACGTAATTTATGCATAGTCCTCACCGCCGAAAAAATAGCCTACGTGTTGGACATGGTTCATTCTGAGCCAGCTCCTGATGTCGATGAGGGTGACTTGATCACTTATGCCAAATGGTTAGAAGACTATTCCCTTGTCCAATGCTATATGCTAGCCTCTATGACTCCTGAGCTACAAAGGTAATTTGAAAAGACTAATTTTAGAACCATACTTCTTAACCTACGCCAGCTCTTCGGGGAGTAGGGAAGGATTGAGAGGTATGATATCTCCAAGAAACTTTTCATGACCCGGATGTCAGAGGGTGCTTCAGTACAGGCTCATGTATTGAAAATGATGGAGTGGATTGAGAGACTCAATGCACTAGGGTTCAAGTTGGATCTTGAATTGTGCATTGATCTTATTCTCTAGTCATTACCCGACTCTTTTTCTCCTTCATCATAAACTTCAACATGAATAGGATTGAAGCAACTCTCTCGGAGCTGCTCAACATGTTCAAAAGTGCTGAAGGGACTATGCAGAAAGATAAATCATCTTCTGTAATGATTGTTGGTCTGGCCAACAAGAAAAGGAAGGCCATCCAGATATCCACCAAAGGTGACAAAGGGAAGGGAAAGAAGAAGGCCAAGGGTAAGGAAGTCGCCAAAGGTGACAAAGGAAAGGGCAAGAAAAATGAAAAAGAGGATAAGTGTTTTTGATACGGACAACCTGGGCATTGGAAAAGGAATTGTAAGGCAATTCTGAATGAAGGTATTTTTGTCATAGACCTTAATTTGCCATATATGAAATTCACATCATGGGTATTGGATACTGGATGTGCATCTCATATCTGCAACTCTTTGCAGGTGATGGCAAATAGAAGGCGACTGGGCAAAAAGGAGATTGAGCTGAAGATGGACAATGGAGCTTTAGTTGCTGCCAAAGCTGTCAGGACTGTACGCCTCAGTTTACCTTCAGGAATCATTCTGGAGCTGAATGACTGTTATTATGTTCCTAATATCATAAAGAACATTATTTTAATCTCTAGTTTGAATAATGTTAGATATACATTGACTTTGAATAGCACTGGATGCAGTATTATGAATAATGGTTTATTAATAGCTAATGGTTCATTAGTCAATGGTATTTATGTATTATATACATGTTCTAATGTTATGCAAGTTTTCAATGTCAATGAAGTGAATCCTGCATACCTCTAGCATTGCAGACTTGGTCATGTAGGTGAAAAGAGAGTCGCTCACCTACACTTAAATGTGTATTTGAAGTCATTCGAATACAAGCCATTTGATACCTGTGAGTCTTGTCTCATGGGGAAGATGACCAAGGCACCCTTTAGGGGACATGGTGAGAGGGCTGCTGACCTTCTCGAGCTCATACACTTGGATGTGTGTGGACCCATGTCCATAGAAGCGAAAGGGGGTCACCTCTATTCATCTCTTTTATTGATGACTTCTCGAGATATGGCTATGTGTATTTAATGAGGTATAAATCGCAAGCCTTTGAGAAATTTAAGGAATATAAGAATGAAGTAGAGAAACATACTGGCAAGAGTATTAAGGCTCTTCGATCAGATCGAGGAGGAGAATACCTTAGCCATGAATTCACTTCTTATCTTAAGGACAATGGAATTGTTTCTCAGTGTACTCCACCGTATACACCACAGCACAATGGTGTATCCGAGAGGAGAAACATGACCTTGTTAGACATGGTCTTATCCATGATATCCATGTCAGGACTACCATTGTCTCTCTGGAGCTATGCCTTAGAGACTGCAGTCTATTTATTGAATAAGATCTCAATTAAAGCTATTCCTTCTATACCATATGAGATATGGAAGAGTAGGAAATCAAATTTTAATCACATTAAAATTTGGGGGTGTCATGCCCATATGAAGAGGAACAATTGTGATAAACTTGAGTCTAGAACCAATAAGTGTAGATTTGTGGGATATCCAAAGGAGACTTTTGGATATTATTTCTATCACCCCTCTGAGCAAAGGGTTTTAGTGGCTAAGAGGGTTGTATTTCTAGAAAGAGAATATCTACTCCAGAAAAATAGTGGGAGCTAGATAGAATTGAATGAGGTCCAAGAACCACAACCTGAAGACACTATCTCATTAGATGAGACTGAATCGGTTAATCCTACTCAGAATGAAATACAGACACTACGGAGATCTAGTAGACTACCAAGAGAACCTGAGAGATATGTTGGGCATGTCTCAGAGAGGTCCTCTAAGGTATGCATCAATGAGGATGAAGATCCTTAATCCTACCAGGAGGCGATCCGCAGTGTAGACTCCGAGAAATGACAAGAGGCAAGGGATTCAGAGATCTAGTCTATGTACACCAACGAAGTCTGGAACTTGGTTGATGTACCTGAAGGGAAAGTCCCTATCGGCTGCAAGTGGATATTCAAAAGGAAAATCGGTGCAGATGGAAACATTGACATATATAATGCTAGATTAGTGGCGAAAGGGTATCGTAAAAGACACGGCATTGATTATGACGAGACATTTTCACTAGTGGCCATGGTTAAGTCAATCAGAATCCTCCTTGCCATTGCTGTATACCTAGATTATGAGATTTGGCAAATGGATGTGAAGACAGCTTTTCTTCATGAAAATTTGTCTGAAGAGGTGTACATGGTACAGCCTGGAGGATTCACTTCCAAGCTTCATCCTAATAAGGTATACAAATTTCAGAGGTCCTTTATGGATTGAAGCAAGCATCTCGAAGCTGGAACTTAAGATTTGATGAGGCTATCAAAACTTTCAACTTCATTCGGAATGAAGATGAACCATGTGTTTACAAGAAGGTCAATGGGAGCTCTGTGACCTTTTTGGTCCTATATATTGATGACATCTTACTCATTGAGAACGATGTAGGGATGTTGACATCAACTAAGTCTTGGTTGTCTAAGACCTTCTCCATGAAGGATTTGGGAGAAGCATCCTATATGCTCGGCATAAGGATCTATAGAGATAGATCTAAAAGGATGTTAGGATTATCCCAATCCATGTACATAGACACTATCCTCAAAAGGTTTAGCATGAAAAATTCCAAGAGAGGTCTCACTCCCATGAGGCACGGAATTTGCCTATCTAAGGGGGCGAGCCCTAAAACATCTGAGGAGGTGGCATACATGAATAAGGTACCCTATGCTTCGGCCATAGCATCAATCATGTATGCAATGCTATGTACATGACCTGATGTTGCCAATGCTTTGAGCATTGTTAGTAGATATCAGGTAGATCTAGCCGAGGAGCACAGGAAGGTAGTAAAGTGCATCCTTAAGTACTTGCGGAGGACTAAGGGTCTTTTTCTACTTTATGAAGGAGAGGACCTACAACTTAGAGCTTACACATACTCTAGTTTCCAGTCAGATCCGGATGATTACAAATCCATATCTGGATTTGTATTTATGTTGAATGGAGGGACAGTCAGTTGGAGAATCTCCAAACAAGATATGACTGCAGACTCGACGACGGAGGCAGAATACATTGCTACGGCTGAAGCTACTAAGGAAGCCGTCTGGATGAAGAAATTCATCTTGGAACTCAGTGTAGTTCCCCAAATATCAGCTCCCATTCCATTATTTTGTAATAATAATGGGGCCATCACCCAGGCGAAGGAACCAAGATCTCACCAAAGGTCGAAGCATAATCTGAGGCGCTTCCACCTTATTCGGGAGATTATTGATCGTGGAGAGGTGATGGTAGAGCGTGTACCGTCGGAAGATAGCATAGCAGATCCACTGACTAAGCCTTTGACACAGATTGTGTTTGAGCGCCATCGGGATAAGATGGGCCTCAAAGTTGTGGGCAATTGGCTGTAGTCCAAGTGGGAGATTGTTAGTATTGGGTATACTACAGGCCAATTTCGGGTCAGGTAGGCCCGATAGTTGTACAATCTTGTTCATCATTAATAAAGTGGTATTTGAGCGTAAATTTATAATTGTATATTACTTTACGTTGTCCCTAGAATATGTGGTTGTAAAGTCAACTTGAGATGGGATCTCGATTATGAGACTGACTTTACATGGACACATACCTTAAAACTATTCCTGGTTGGAGGGTAATCACTCGAGGACTTTGATTACCTATTAAACCAGTACACATGATGTATGGGTGAGCAATCTCATGGTCACTGGTGCGGGGCACTGATACATATGTGTATGTGTACGTTCTTGGAGGATGTACACTGAACTGATCTGCTATTATATCTTCATATGGTTGATTATACCTAATGTCAACTGAAGATCCAATTGTCTCAGTAGCATCATTGGTCCTTTGATCTGAGACATTGATCGGATCTTACACGAGGACTGGAATGGTTTAATGAGTTGGCTAAGTGACTTTAATCACAAGTCATGAATTTCTAAGTCACTAACTATTTCAGGATACGTGTGAAGATCATCAATGGTCAAGAGGGGATCGCTCACTGTTGGGTATATATCAGACAGTTAATGGGTCATGACACTGACGCTCTATTAAATCCCTGGCCAGGGTCTTGTGAGTTCGTTTAGAACGGACATCATACACTTTAAGGAGGTCGTGATCGAATGGCACGACCATGGGGTTTGACATTTACCATACCCTCGATCGAACCAGACTCATAGAAGGAGTGAGGGATGATAGCGATGTGGCACCTGTAGATATACATGTACCAGACAGGGTGGTTTGAACCCGGCATCCTCTGGGATCATGCGGATTTACTTGACCCAACGTGATCAAAGGTTCGGAATAAATTAAACTATTATTCGTCTCTAGTAGAAGCGAATAATAAGTTTAATTTACTACTAATTAGAAATTAGAAGTTAATGGGCCTTAAACTAGAGTGACTATGGGCCTAGAGGATCACAGACAATGGGTTCTCGGGTGACGGGGTATTATTGTATAGATATATATATTAAAAGCCTTAAATTCTTTTGGGAAAAGAATGATGAGAAGGGCTTAATATATATGAACAATAATATAAAAGATAAATATACAATATTGGTTGTTAAGGGTCCTTTTAGAAAGGACCCATCATATTTCTTCTTATAAATATGTATCCCACGTAAAGCCTTCCTTTTCTTTATGCCAAGCACATAATTAGGAAGGCCATTACCCATTTTGTCTTCCCCTCTCCTCCCTCTTGCTCTCTCTCTCCCTAGTTGCTCTCTCTCTCTAAAAGGGAAAAAGCTTAGGGAAGAAGAAGGGATTTTGGAGAATCCGTGGCTTGTGTGCGCGGGGGGGGGGGGGGGGGGGGGGGACAAGTGGATACCGTCACTGCGCGAAGATCTGTGTGGATCAACTCTAGAGGACGTACATCTGTGCGGCTCTATGTTCGTGAAAATCTGCATCAGACACTGCGGACAGCGTCGTTCCGTACAAGGTAAAGATATACAACCCGTTATTTGGGGTTGGGTAATTTTATTGCATCGATTAGAGCACAAATCATGGATTCCACAAAGCCTGGGTTCATGATTTAAATTTTATTATCCGCTGCGTTGAGCGAACTAGGCTGTCCGTATCCTTACACATGTGTCCTCTCATAAAGGAACAATCTTCAATGGATAACGATGGACGCAGGCGACGAGGCCGACTAAATGCCATCTTGGACGGGGAAGGTAAGGCGATTAAAGGTACCATCTTGACTTATTTACATATTAGCATTGTCTTAAGTATCAGTCCGACTAATTAAAACACACTCGCCATAAAACTCATGCATTGAATTTGGGGACCAAATTCTTTTTAAGTGGGGGAGAGTATAACACCCCTAAAATTTTATAAAAACTACTCAGGATTTTTTTGCGATTAAAATATAATTATTAAGCAATTAAAAAGGCTTAATGAGCTATTAAGATAATTATGGGATAAATAAATCTATTTAAAGGGCTTATACTAACCAAAGGGTTAAGTCCAACTCAAATAGGCCCAAAGACCTAATTCCAAGACCTTTAGGCCCAAGTCTACTTCTAGAGACGTAATTAGGGTAATTTACAGAATTAAATTGGATAAATAGGATAAATATGGGTCAAATAGTTGATAAATAAAAAAATCCAAAATTTTTGGAATAAGCGCCTAAATGCGGTCTATCGCACGACCGCTATATCATGATAGCGGTCTCCATTAGACCGCTACTATGTTCTGTAAATGGAGGTATTAGAAGCGTGGAAAATTTAGATTTTTCCCATCCCAATCTTTATGATTCGAAGCTACCTCGTATGGAAACCTAGTCTAGGACTCTTGGGGATCGATCCTACTCTAATTTAGGACTCCTAGATCGATCTAATCCTTCAAACCCTAGCAAACCCTATAAATAGGACCGATGTTCGACCTGCGCGATCCCTCGTTTTGGCTTGCGTTGTTCGATGGTAAGTCATGGGTATTTCATGTTGGTTTTTTAGACTTTATTATTCTCCTTAGTTTTGTATAACTCTCCTCAAAATCTCGTGCTAGGAGGACACGCCGTTGAAGAGTTAAAAGCCCTACAAGTTGCTGGTTCGCTGCAGTCTGCATAGGAACCAGTGTGCCAGTCCAGCAAAGATCAAGAGATTGGAAGCCCTAATCGAGGTATTTAGAAGTTCATCCTTTATAACAATTCGTTAACCTTTATATCTTCTACCTACCCTCTAAATTTCATGGATTTAAGTCAAGTGGTTAAGGAGAACGAGGGACGAGAAGTTGCTGATTTAGCACAGGACGTGCAGAAACTAGGGTCGACTTCTAGTCAGAAATTTGAAGTCTAGGGATCGAATCAAAGGTAGGTTTTCTCATGAAAAGGCTTAAACATCAAGTTAGGAGTAAAAGACCTCTGCTTCCATGTGATTTCATGCGGTATATATAGAGAATTTCATGGTTTACTACGACTGCGCATCTAGGTTATTTCTGCATGCATAGTCCTGCACCTTCTAATTAAAGATAAGAACTTTGGCATGATCCATATATTTCCATGCACCCTCTTCGTTATAAACATGCTATTACATGTTATCCATTTATTCACCATGCTTTTTATGCATTTGTTACCCTAGGATCAGCCTTGCACTCGATAGCTATGTGCTGTCTGATGCAGGATAGAAACGGTCTGCCAAGGATCGCTAATCTCTAACAGCGGTTCCCAAATGACCGCTACTGTATCAAAGTGGTCCCAAGAAGACCGCTACTGTCAGAAACGGTCCTCATAAGATCGCTACTATATTTCAGTGTTCTGCACTTTGTTAACTCCAAACAGATTGCAGATTGACCCTATTATATATATGTTAAGCCTAGGTAATTAGGTCTTATTCCTAGTTATGACTTTACCTTAATGAACTTGCTTATATTGTTCATCCATCACGATAGATTTCATGTCCTTAATGTGCTTTAAACTTATTTTAAACTTATGTTACTTTCATGCCAAAATCATAAGTTTGTATTAAATTGAATTTCCACATGAATTATGAGACTTGTTTATGCATGTTTTGATCGCTGTTTTATCACGATCCACTCTCACCTTGAGTCTTTCATAAGTACATAGTGCGTAGCTATTAGTTACATTTTACACATATTAGGCACACAATCTTGGACTTGTGATCTTCTCCGTTGGATATTCCTTCCACCGGACTAGGTGATCTTATTTCAAGGCCTCTGTAAATCTCCGCGAACCTGGATTCCCACTAGGACGTCGAGCTGATTATACCCTCAAAAACCAATTGTCTAGAAAGCACTTATCTGCATTTTTCTATGTTTGGATAGTCGCGGCCATCAGGCGACCGCTACTGTCAATTAGTGGTCATCCCGTGATCGCGCTAGTCCAAATTTCACCACTGTGTCGACTCTTCTTTCATCATGCATCGACTCGGTGTAGAAACGGTCTTGACTTGACCGCCTCTTCATAGAAACGGTCCTAGCATGACCGCCTCTTAAAGAAACGGTCCCGATATGACCGTTTTATGTCTAAGTATTGATTAGCTAGGGGTTTGACCCAAGGGTTGATTTTCCTAAGTTCCTAGATGGTCTATTGATTATCTAGAACCTAACACCTTGTTCCAAAGCTATCTAACGAATTATGAAAGTTAAAGAACAGGCCATTATGCTGTCGGATTCTTTCCGTGGCATGACCTTGTCCTTAATTCGTCCTTTTGAACTCCCATGATCTTATTTGGTGCATTCTTGCCTTGACATTGTTATGGTGAACTTATTATTGAATTGTATATTACTGGCCAAACTTTATTGATATTTCTCATGGAAGTCGCTTGATTTATAACGTGAAGATGCAAACCGGGCACTGATTGTGTCCAAGGGCTCCATGCTTCCCCCTCGGTTGATTGTCAGAAACGTGCTGAAAATGTACGATGATATTGGCGTCGCATTGCACTGGGAGTACTTATTTTTATAGACGAGTGAAAACCACGAGGCAATCTAGTGAAATTACATTCTTGTGTGTTAAGTGACTTTCTAGTGCATAGCCTTTATGGTTATGAAAAGTGCATTCTCGTTACATTCTTATTCATGAAAGGCCATATTTACATTCATGCTATATTCTTGCTTGATCATATTCTCAATCTACATGAAATTTCATATCTCATCTTGATCATATCTTGTTGCTTGTGTTATTTTAGTTTTATTCGCATGTTTTACCGTATTTCTTTTCTCTTATTTCCTAGAGCTAAAATGTTAAATACTTAAACATTGCCTTCATGTTGATACGAAGATACCTATTGGACAAGTGTGCTCATTACCCTACTTTTCCCATCTTTTCAGGACATTCTAGTAGGTCAGATTCAGATTTTTCAAATGATGGATCCAAGAGCGATTGATGGTTCGAGAGAAGTCGTAGCTAGTCTAGTCAAGAGTCAATTATGTAATTTTCACTTTATTGAGTCTAGTTAGTCAAAGAGTCTTCGTAAACTTTTCATTATGATTCAATAAAGTTAAGGTTTTTGGATTATACCCTCTTATGTTCACTCTTATGTGTGAATGATTAGCGCTCTGATTGTTATTATCACTTGAGGCTTCTCTTGCCGGCTGTTCACGTTCCCGATTAGTTCTGCTGCATAATCTGGGGGCGTGACACCTCCACTAGGATGCACTCTCACCTTTTTAGAAGTTTCCACCTAGCCTTACTATACACATATGTGTCTTTATGCCTTATGTATTCTTTTCCATTGTTCTCTTTTATCTTTAAAAACCCTCAGCTCAACCATTAATCTCTCAAAAATATATACATATAATAAAATATAACTTTTAAATGGGCGTCTATACCCATGACGCCAATTCATGTGATTAATTAATAAACTAAATAATTGGAAATATATAGAATTAGCATCTCCTTAAATGGACGTGAATTTAAAATTTAGCGCCCTTGCACACGGATGCCAATTTAAAAATAATTTTATTTTAAACTAAAGAAAAAGAATAATAGATGGAATTAGCTCACTTTAACGGTGACGCGAATTAAAGAAATAACGCCTTTTTGAACGGGATGCTAATTTAAAATATAATTTTTTTTCTAAATTAATTTAATCCTAGAATTGGCGCCCTTCCTATTGGACGTGAATTCTAGAATTAGCGGCAACCTGAGTGGACGTCAATTCTTCCAGTTTCTCACATTTTGTGCTTTCATTGGATTGTTCCCTAAGCTTTGGCCTATACCTTGAACTCTATTATCATGAATTCTTCTGAAAATGAATTAAGCATTTCGAGTTTCCGACAAAGTCGTGTAGCTAGCAAGATTATCAAGAAAGACCGGTGTCTAAGGAAAGAGGTCCACGGGTAAACCCTTTAAGTGGATAAGTGGTTATTTAATTAGGTCCTTGCAAACGCATGGGGAGCCTCCCACTGTCCCACCTCTTACCTGACCATGAATTCTTGGTGTTCTCGCTAAACACCGACTAAGAAAAACTCGATCTAAAGATACCTTACACGAATTTCCGGAAGAGTTGATCGTGCCTTGATCGACAACTCTTTTTCTCATTACCTTAATGTCGTTAAACATTATGCCCTCAATCATCCTTCACATTTTCTTGTAAACTTCAATTACTCTTCATGTCCTTGGAAATGAAAATTGAAATCTGTACTTTAGCCATAAACTACCATTTGGGGGTGTAGGAGCTAAGTGCCATGCGGGACAAAGTGCTATGTTATGGGAGCCACCTCTTGAGCCTGTAGGGGCCACCTCTAACGTCCTCCATAACTAAATGACTAGTTGTGCGCTATACTACGCTTCTTAAGCTTTTCTTGAAATTCTTTGGCCATGTATATTATGTTGATGTCTAAATAAATACTTGGGATCTATGATCCATAATAACCAATGCTTGGCATTAATTGGGCCCAGTCTGGTCTTGGGGGGAGCGCCTGAAAGTACTTGTATCCATGGGAGCTATATTACCGTGGTGTGGCATTGCACCAAGTACTTGCTTGTTAGATTCGTTTATGACATTCCACTCATTCGTGAAATACTTGACTTGTTTGATTTACATGAAATACTCGTACATGCTTACGCGAAATGGCCAATTCAACTATTATTCATGCTACATAATCATTCTTGAAATCTTACTCTTGTCAACTTGCTTACTTGTGATCATATATACCAGGATTACTTTACTCTCTCTCATGCTCCTGTTTCATGTTTTAATCGCAATTCTCATCATAGCACTTTTACCTTGTCTAAAAATGTTTAATTACTTAAAGCTGCCTGATATAGAGATACAAGTCCTATTGAGCCCTGTGCTCACCCAGCGTTTTCGGTTAATATTTCAGATAGTTCGAATGAGGAACCCCAAACAAACGGGGAAGGGCAAAAGTGAAGAGAGAGACCAAGTTAAAATAGATTCCCTAGATTTGATTATTGCTCTTGCCAGAATTAAGTGTATTTGGAAGATGTAATTATGTCTCTTGAGACTTAGTGGTGTTGTAAAACCCTATTTGATGAAATAAAAGTATCTTTTCTCCATTATGGTTGGACCCCTTATGTGCATGCTCTTGATCGACTTGAATGTTTCGACTCGTCACACCTTGATATTCCGCGTCGGGACATGACATTCAACCTGTAAGTTAGCAAAAGAAATCGAAGAAAAGCTGAGAATTACATATGAAGGGATAGATAAAGTTAAAGAAACAAGGATAGACATCATTCTTGTGTCCCAATATGAGCTGTTTAAGATGATGCCCACAGAGACTATCTCTCAGATGTATTGTAGATTCACAGATATCACACATGGGCTCGTTGCACTCGAAAAAGAGTATACATACAATGACATGCATGGTGAGGAAAATCCCTACAGCCCTATAAGAAGACCGCTCCTGCGATCAAATGCGGCATCTCTGAAGCACAGAAGAAGGGTAGGAGAAGCTCGAGAGAAGAAAAGTGAGAAGAAGAAGAGAAAGAGAGAGCCCGTGGAAGAAAAGTGTGCAGCCTAGATTTCCCTTTAAGAACTGTGTGTTCTTTCTTGGCCTCTAGATCAAATCCAAGCCAACGTGTTTTTCAGTTTCATAGCTACCGTTGCTAATGTTCCAGTTGTTCTTTGCTTTCTATTTTCCTTTGATTCCTTTCATCAAGCTGTTAGTCAGCGTGTGTAGCAAGCTGTGAGGCTCAACGTTGAGGATGCGTTCCTCTGTTAGCAGGCTGTGAGGCTCAGCGTTGAGGATTTGTTCCTCTATTAGAAAGCTATGAGGCTCAGCGTATGTAGCAAGCTGTGAGGCTCAGTGTTGAGGATTTGTTCCTCTGTTAGCAAGCTATGAGGCTAAATGTTTCATTCTGTTTGTCAGCGGTAATCCTCACCGAGTTCAGTGAGGAGTGGATGTAGGCAGACTTGGTGTCCGGCCGAACCACCTAAAAATTCTGTGTTAGTGGTTTGCTTTGTGAGTGTGAATCCATTTCCCCTATCCCCTTCACAGGTTTTGATTCCAAGTCATTTCTATTTCTGTACGCTGTGAGATTTGCCCTTTTGAGTGTGCCGAATGCGTCGAATATTATTTCAGGTTGTGAGCAGGCTATGCTCTTGGTTTTGATTAGGCCAGAAATACTCTTAAATATTGAGCTATTGATTCTGCACCCTTAACTGTTTGTCCCTAACTTGCTCTAGTTTCTAATTCCGTAATAATTTTTAAAAAAGGGGACTCATTCACCCCCCTCTGAATCCATGACTTACATTTTCATCAATTGGTATCAGAGCCCGGTTTCCCATGATGTGGTCCAACGACCAGGGAAGACCTGGGAATGGAAATGTTCATAGCTTCATAGCTGAGGGACATTCTATTAACCGCCCTCCTTTCTTTGATGGCGCTAATTACATTAATTGGAAACACATGATGGAGGTATTCTTGAGAGCGCAGAGCCACGAACTCTGGAGAGTGATTATCTCAGGACCATTTGAGCTCCCACTAGATGAGAACGCATGGTCAAGGGAACAGATCAGGCTCTCAGCGGTGAACTAGACTGCTCTGAACATAATGCAGTGCGCAGTTCATCCAGAAGAGTATTCTAGGATCTCTACTTACAGATCAGCCAAAGACATGTGGGACAAGCTGAAGCTGATATATGAAGGAACGTCCCAAGTAAGAGCAACAAAGGTAAATATTGTGGGACAAGTGTATAACATGTGTAACTCCATTGTTTTGATAATGGCTGACTATGTATGTTGGGCTTATGTATAATATTCTTTTGTTTCAGTGATGTCTGACTATGATTCATTAATATAGTTTGACCTGCATTTGATAGTGACAAACACTCATACATTTCAGGTCAAGCCCACACCAGCAACAAAGTGTGTCTGCAAAGATAGAAAGAAATCAAGTAAGACACACAGATGAGGCATTAGGATGCATAAGAAAGAAGGACCAAGGTCGATGCAAGAAGGCCAATGTTTACCTTATGGCAAGATAAAGTCTGTGCATGTTGCTCAAGGTCCAAACATCAAGGTCTGAGCATACTCCAATCAAGGGCTGAATTAGAAAGAAAATATCTCGACACCTTCGGATGACAACTCTGCACATAAAGCATGTGTCGACACATCTGACAAATGTCTAGACACCTCAAGAAGAAATCAGCTGAAGCAGAAGCCGTCCTCAAGACCGTTCAAAGGAATGTCGCGACACATTGACAGGAAAGTGTCGGCACATCAAGGTTCAACCAGAACGGATATGAAACCGGCATAAGTTGTTCTCAAAACCTTTTGAAGGGATGTCTCGACACACTAACAGAAATGTGTCGACACATTCGTGTGATAATTCCTGCACATGGCTCACATGTCTCGACACCGTCTTGATAACATCTTGGAACCAAGCATATATGTCTCGACACTATCTTGTGAAGTCTCGACACATCTCTCATGGGCCTTCAAGATATTCAAAGGGTTTCCCTGCACACTGAGTAAGGAGGTCAACACCCTTGTTCTTCTAAGAATCCTCAAGCCAATAATCTGTCAGATCAGTGGACCATCCAAAGAGAGAAAATATCTACCGTAAATAATTAAAATCAAGGATTTTGGGGTCTGGACCATGTCCCAAGGCTTGACTTTTGCTCAACCATCTTATCTCTCATTTGTCTACCTTTTGAAGATGGTTTTGTCAGAAATCCAGTTGAAAAAGCCACTTCAGCCTGTCGCGATGTCAGTCTTATCTGTCTGCCTGTCCAGACTATCTGCTGCTGGGAATAGGACACTTCGCAGCCTGCCACTATCTTGCTATCAATCAATGGGCTGTCCAACCAGCCACTGTACGCAGAAGAGTAAACATGTGCAGAATGAGAAGACTGCTTATTGGAGGGATATTTATTGTGAATATCTGATGCTATCTAAAGGGAAATTTGATCTGCTCCTTAACATTGTCTGTCATCATACCTCCTTGTACTAAAAGCTGGGCTCAGCCAATGGAAGACAGCAGGCCTGTAGGAGCATTTAATAAAAAGATCTCCAAGCATCTAAATGAGAAGGCTCAGTCACTTCTTCTAGGTGCTGCCACCATCGAACATGGAACTTGCCTGGAGGACTCCAAGCTGTCACTTCACCCTGACGCATGCTTCAAGGAAAATTATGGAGGGAAAATACAGCTGATGCAATGGTCCATCAGAGACTTCTTGGTGCCATTTTTTCCTTGGCTTTGCAACTAGTGTTTACCTATTTATACCAAGCTTCCTCAACTAAAGAAAGTGTTGTTGCTGCCGTCCACACAGTGCCACGCTCTAGACCAACTACCAAAAACATTCCTAAGAAAGCGTGAGAGCAGCCCCAGCACTTGGTTGACATAGTCCAGTGCTATGAGAGTAGAAGAAGAAGAGAGAGCAGCCTTGAGAGAGAAGATAATCCCTGCAGTCTACCGGTATTTGAAGAAAAGGATCCTTGGATCCAATATCGTAGGTGCACCCACCAGCTCCGTTGTCTTGATCCATTCTCTTAGCTGGTGTCTACAAAATCTCTATTCCTTCTTCACTACACTTGCAGTATTCAATTTCTATTTGTTACGATTCGTCTATCACCAATACATCTAGCTTTTTCGATCCCCTGTTTTAGGGACCGGGTTCCCTCTGTGGTTTCAGAGGAAGAGAGGATCAGATCCTCTCGGTGATTCAAGCTGTTAGTCAGCAGAAAGCAAGATGTGTTGCTCAGCTGTGTAAGCAAGCTGTGTTGCTCAGCTGTGTAAGCAAGTTCTGCTGCTCAGCGGATCAAGCTGTGTGTCAGCCGGAAAGCGACACCGAGTTTGGTGTGGGGTGGACGTTGGTTGTGGGCTAACAACCGAACCACCTTAAAATCCTTGTGTTGTGAGTTGTATACATTGTGAGCTTGTTCTATAACTTCTATCTCCATTTCATTGGTTCATGTGCTACTTACGCTATTTATTTTCTCTGCACACTCAAGTGTTCTGCTTGCACAACAGTCTCATCTTGATCCTCCTGCTATCGTTGCTAACGTGCATCTTCTCAAGTGTCTGCAGCACTCTTGCTTACAGACACTTTGAAGCATCTCCCTAGTAGAGGAAGGTATCACGATGGGTTAGCAGCTGTCTCTCCTGTGTCTTTAAATGCATTAGCTCCTTGGGTTACCTGCTGCACCATTGCACACAGGTATCAAGGTGAAAGCTTTGCCAAGGGAATTCACCTCGTTTGACACTCATGCACCTTAGTGATCACCTCAGTTCTCACAAACTAAGCAAGTCATTTCACACTCAGCTACTCTGATTTAAGATCTCTGTGGTTCGGATCCGTAGAAGGTGTGTCGACCTTCCCGCTGGGAGTATCGACCTGTGTTGTTCATATACCCAGGATCCGTAGAAGGTGTGTCGACCTACCCGCTGGGAGTGTCGACCTGTTTGAACTGAGCATCATGCTTTAACATTATTACTTGCTCCATTCCTATCTATTCCACTGCGCTGTGTGTCTAAGTGTTTTATTGGTTTATAGGAGTGATTCATGTGCTAGGGGGTCAAGATTTAAATAGGCCATAGTTATCAATAGGATATATTCAAGCCCCCTTTTAGATCCGATTGCACTCCGTGGGACCCAACAATTGGTATCAGAGCCTAGCTCTGCTATTCCTAGATCCTACAATCCGCAGGGAAAGATCCCAGTGCATTTTGAGAAAATGACTTCATCTACTAAAGATGCTTCGAAGGTTTCTCTGCCTATGTTTGATGGTTCAGATTTTTTGATATGGCTGAGAGAAATGTACGTCTATGTCAAATTCACAGATCCACAATTGTGGAACCTTATATACATTGGTCCAAATGAGCTGCCATCAGATTCAAATATTTGGTCAGCTGAACATAAGACCAAACATGACAATAACCTTGCTGCACTCAACTTAATCAAAGCTGCGGTTGATGACAGATTACTTAATCTTGTGTCCAGCAGCAGCACAGCGAAGCAAGTTCTAGAAGTGTTGATGAACATCCATGAGAAAGAAGATCAAGAGCATCAATGCCTTATGGCTGACCGATCAGAGCAGTCAAGCAATCCATCCTCATCTCAGGTAAGCTCTGATTCTGAAGACTTTACTTTTGAAGAGCTTATGGGTGCATATGATCAGTTGATCGAGCAGTACAAAAAGATGAAATCTGAAAACAAAATATTGAAAAAGGATTTGAAGAAAAATAGTCAAAGTAAGAGTCTTTCTTGTGAAAATTGTTCCAACCTTGAATAGCTTAACAAAACTCTTGCTTTTGACTTGGATCTAAACAAACAAACCATTGTATGTCTAAGCGATGAAATCAGAATCCTTCAAGAAGAAGTCATAAGGTTGGAAGAGACTGTTCGAAAACTTAAAATTCAACCAATCCGTCAGAATGAAAGTCCTTTCTGTAACAATTGTTCAACTTTTGAAGAGCTAAATGACACTCTTACCTCTGACTTGGATGTGAATAAGCAAATCATTACATGCCTAACAGATGAAAATGGAATCCTTCAAGCTGAAATCACTAGGTTGGAAGAAATCATAAGACAACTTCAAAACCAACCTAAATCAATCTCTAATGAACAAACCATGACGGACAAGCAAATCCCTAATACAAGGCTGATTGAAGAAATAAACATGGTAAAAGAATAAAATGACATGTTGCTTAAAAAATTGTCCATTTATGAGAAGGGCAAGGGTATTGCCCATGACAGTTCTGAAAAACCGAATGAACTTCAAATGGAGATTGAAAATTACAAGGGGGTTAATGCTATGCTCAATGAGCAATTGGCTGTATGTGAGGAGGACCTCGCTGAAACTGAGCTGCACGTCTCCTCATTGGAGAATGAAATCAAAGATATAAATGACTCTCTGTCTAAGTGTATGCAGGATAAGGAAAGCATGAACAAACTCTTGGAAACAAGAGTAAGTCATCATGAAGTAGATTTGGGTTACAAACCCGAAAACCAACGATTCTTCAGAAGCAAGGCCTACATCATTTCTGTCAAGGGTAAGAATGAAGCCAGCACTTCTTACCGCCTCCCAATACCGTATGCTGATCAGAAAAACCAAAAATGCATTGGTAAGCAGAAAGGGAAGGCTCTCATGCAACAACAGAACCCTAAGTCTGCTAGTCTTGACATGCACAACAGGAAAAGCCATGATGACTACCATGCCTCTCATAAAATGAATATTTATTACTTTCATTGTGGCATGCTTGGTCACACTGTACATGACTGTCTCACCTTGAATGATGATGAACAAAGAGCAGGAAAGAATTCAAGAATTGCTGCTGAAATCAAGGGAAAAAGATAGGTCAACCCTTACAGTGGTCGTATGCAGCAGAACTCTGCACAGAATCGCATGGGGAATCAGAAGAGTCGACACTTCCATTCGGACAGGTCGACACTCCCCGTGGCTTTCAACAGAAATCACCCTCCTTGCTGCTACCACTGTGGAAAGATTGGCCACACAATCCATGACTGTTGGCGACTAAGTGGTAGGAGCTACTCTCATAATCAACATGATAGTACATATGCTCACTCATAATGGAACAATGCACATGTGCACACACAAAATGATGAATACCCTGTGCGTTGCTTCTATTGTGGTAAATATGGACATACATCCATTAATTGTCTCTGGATGAGAGTGGGTGACCAGAAGGCAGCAAAGAAAAGAAGATCAATTGCTAGAACTGCTGCTAACCAACAAGGACCCAAGCAAGCTTGGGTACCAAAAAATTTCAAATAAGAATTTCGGGTGTAGGGTGCCTTGGGGCTAAACACAGAATGCTCACGGAAATAAAAGCTCAAGGCACAGGTATGTAGATAATGTCATTTGTTTAATTACTGCATGATAGGCTTGCATTATAAGTCACTGCATATTAGGGGTGTAATGTGTCAATAAATCATGCAAGAAGTTGTCTCCCTGAACTGCTGAGTTATCCTCTTTGTGTAAGATGAGTTTCTAGATTAGATTAATTGCTTGCACCTTGCGTGACCTTTTGTATTTCAAATGGTCTAGAGCAGAAAGGCAAGTCAAGCTTGCCCGGAGCTCTCACTATGCGTGAGCAGGATCTCAAATCCACACCTCTGTCTTGTACCAAAAATCAATTGGTTCAGTTTTGCAATTCATGAAAAATTTGTCATGTTGATGAGATTGTTATGATAATTGAGTTGATGTTTAAATCATGTCTACCATTTAACAACCATGTGAGCTTCTTCCTTAGCATTGATGATCATTGTTTTGATGATGTCTTGCATGGCTGCACATATCCCAACTCATCATCCTTGTGGACAAATAAGATACTGATTGTCTGTCCTAACTTCCATGAGCACTGGACAGAGGGGGAGCTTAAGAGTTTGCACCTAAGGGAAAAAATGCATTGCATCTGGGTGTGTTGTAGTCCATGAACATCTACTTGAAATTTCATGCCACATCATGCATTTCATGATCAAAGGACCCAACTCTGCATGACCTCTTGGTATATAAAATGGTAAGCTGGAAGAAGGACAGATCACTTCTGTCTGGAAACCCACATCATGCGTGAGGTGGTCTTAAGACTTCAGTTCTCCGCTAGGCACCAAAGGTCAACCCATCATTAGAACAATCTAGATGTTCATATGAATAACTCATCAAATTCTATACTTTGATCCCACTGCATGTGAGGCACTCAGAATTCAAACACTCAATGCACATAGTTAGGGGGAGTTCTTGCATTTCATGGTTTACCAACTTGCATGTCTATTCAGAATGCATTTTAGAAAATCCATGATTGCATAATATTGTGGTTTCATACACTCCATTGCATATCATGTTTGAAAAACACAAAAATGCATAATCGCCTTGTAGCATTTTTATTACATTATGCATTCATTCAAGTCATATGCTGCACATTACATTGCAACCCTTGCATGGAACCAGGGAGAGTCAACATCAAAATTCTGCATGCTTCATTCTACATATTGTTGACATCCTTGCATAGATTGCATCCATTCAGGGGGAGTTTGTCTTTCGTGACAAATCAGTCAAAACTCTGCCCTACTGTCAGAAAGGTTGACCTCACAACCTGACAGGTCAAACCCTCAGTTCAACCTAGCTGAAAACTGCATTCTGTCTGAGCTCAAGTGTCGACACTTTCTTGCATATGTTGAACATATCATTTTCGTTCCAGTCTGAGCTCCGTGCATCATCCTCAGGGGGAGTGTTCATCACCAATTCCTACTTTCAATTCACGCTACACTTTCTTCTTGAACCAATCCACCGCATCATAATACCTATCTATGTTGTGGTTCAACTTGGATTCAAATTATCTTGAACTTCTTGGAGGACTCTCTATCTGCTATAACGATTGTTTATCAGAGTAAATCTTTAAGAGGAATCTTCTTTTATAGAGATTTGTGACTACCTCGAACATGAATAAATTTGGTTTAACATTAATGATTTCATGTGTCTTGAAGTCTACCTATCTTGAAAATGTTTGTGATCGGACTTAATAGACTTAAACCAATTTCTCATGTTGTTGTCCAGTTATGCCTTCTAAAATCTGAAAGTTTATTAAGTACAAAGGCAATTATGATTGAAAAACTTCTGTCCAAGTATTGTTTCTAAACAATGTGTTTATGTGGGATTTCTACTAGCAAAAATAGTCAGAGCAATGACATTGTCTCACTGAGAAATATGTCTCCTCATAAATGAATTGAGATGAGGCATGTCATTAAGTGCCCTTGTTAACTCTGCTATGTTTTAAGGTAAATCATGAGGCAGAGCAATGGCTAGTTGTTGAGAAACATGTCCCCTCATCAAGAATATGTGGAACGATATGTCATGAGGTGACAATGCTATCTCTGCTCTATTTGAAGCATGACAGTCAGCCTTACCAATTACCTAGGGATACTTGTATTTAAACAATGTGTGTCCTTACGGATATGAGGCATGCACTTGACTCAATTGCTCGTAAAATCTTCTCATGTACTCAATGAATATTATGGTTGAGATTGCAAAAGCTAAATGCACATCTATCGAAATTCTTAAATTCCATTTAGTCCTCATGTTTGTTTAATTTCAATACTTTTTAAGAGTTTCTCTCAAAGGAGCCAATGGAATTGAATGAGTAAGATAAGAGGAGGTTAATCTGACGTCGATATGAATTTTTGGTTCATCTCTATCAAACTTGAATACAAATATTTTCATATGATTCTACTGAGTAGGCCAGAATTCATTAACATTAAACCAATCTAAGTGTATGGGCTAGTTCATTCGGGTTCTATAACTGAAAATTCTGAAAATTCCATAACTCTGATTTATGAACTTGGTCTCAGGGTAAAGAAACTTCATCTTCTATAAAGACAAGATGTCTTTCTATATCCCCTCATCTTTGCCCTCTCTAGTCAAATGGCATCAATGCTCTTTGATGACTTCCAACATTAGAAATCATTACTCTCCTATCAATTATGGTCAGAGCATGCCATCCCTTCTTGAAATATCACTTCTTGATGCTCCTTGGTGTTTACCTTGCATGAAACATATTTGCATCAGTCATTGCTAGCATTGTTACATGTGTATAACTTTGCAATCATCCATTGGACATAACAATTGGAATCATCATCCATGCGCATCTGCCACAAGTCCTAGCATCATCGACATTATGGTTACAACTCAACTGGTTTCAGTTTTTCATGCAATTGGGTGGACTGCATTCTTCAACTGTGTACACACATATCATGCATAGAAAACCCAAAAGGTCCCATGCATTGCATAGAAAACCCCCAAAGTCTGAAAAATAGAAAACCACTAAAATCTTAAAAAATCTGAAATCAAAAATGTGCTCTTTGGCTGCTATATTGCATCATGTTGCTGCAACCATGCCTTCAAAATTCAACTATCTTTGGCAACCCAACGGATAATACCATTGATTCTAACATTTGGCCATGTTCGATAAATCCATATCACTCTTTGGTGTTTGTCCTAAAACTACCTCTCCAAGTTTGGTTGTTCACATCGGTTAACTTGTCAACTTTAATAAGTGTACAATCATTGACATGTATTTCCACATCATTTTCTAGAATTCTAGTATATTGACTGCACTGCTTCTGATCATACCTGCCCATAATTTGCCTACGAAAGATATATCTTTCCATCAATTGGCATTCGAAAGAAGGAGAGATTTAGGCATCTTCAGAAAGGTATTTCAGGTTGCTGCACTTTAAGTTGCTTCCACCATGTATCTAATCTATTTTACACTGTACATCCTATGCGAATAATTTCCAACAATTGATGTGCTGCAATTTTCTTCACTCCTACCTTCCTAATTATGCCATATATTCTCTCTAGTATGATAGTTTGATGATCTCAAAGGGGGAGAGAATTGTATGTGTCATTAACTAAGGAATGTATAGGGGAGAGAGTCTTGAATACTTGCATAAGAATATGTAGAGAGAAAATTATATGGAGAGATAATCATTGAAGGTCTTTGTGCTTTTATTCACGATTACATTCTTTTAATCTCTGACTTTCAATATACTCATAATGACTCATAGTTCATAGTTGCCATCATCAAAAAGGGGGAGAATGTTGGACAAGTGTATAACATGTGTAACTCCATTGTTTTGATAATGGCTGACTATGTATGTTGGGCTTATGTATAATATTCTTTTGTTTCAATGATGTCTGACTATGATTCATTAATATAGTTTGACCTGCATTTGATAGAGACAAACACTCATGCATTTCAGGTCAAGCCCACATCGGCAACAAAGTGTGTCTGCAAAGATAGAAAGAAATCAAGTAAGACACACAGATGAGGCATTAGGCTGCATAAGAAAGAAGGACCAAGGTCGATGCAAGAAGGCCAAGGTTTACCTTATGGCAAGATAAAGTCTGTGCATGTTGCTCAAGGTCAAAACATCAAGGTCTGAGCATACTCCAATCAAGGGCTGAATTAGAAAGAAAATATCTCGACACCTTCGGATGACAACTCTGCACATAAAGCATGTGTCGACACATCTGACAAATGTCTCGACACCTTAAGAAGAAATCAGCTGAAGCAGAAGTCGTCCTCAAGACCGTTCAAAGGAATGTCTCGACACATTGACAGGAAAGTGTCAACACATCAAGGTTCAACCAGAACGGATATGAAACCGGCAGAAGCTGTTCTCAAAACCTTTAAAGGGATGTCTCGACACACTAACAGAAATGTGTCGACACATTCGTGTAATAATTCCTGCACATGGCTCACATGTCTCGACACCGTTTGATGCTGTCTCAACACAGTCTTGATAACATCTTGGAACCAAGCATATATGTCTCGACATTGTCTTGTGAAGTCTCGACACATCACTCATGGGCCTTCAAGATATTCAAAGGGTGTCCCTACACACTGAGTAAGGAGGTCGACACCCTTGTTCTTCCAAGAATCCTCAAGCCAATAATCTATCAGATCAGTGGACCATTCAGAGAGAGAAAATGTCTACCGTAAATCATCAAAATCAAGGATTTTGGGGTCTAGACCATGTCCCAAGGCTTGACTTTTGCTCAACCATCTTATCTCTCATTTGTCTACCTTTTGAAGATGGTTTTGTCAGAAATCCTGTTGAAAAAGTCACTTCAGTCTGTCGCGATGTCAGTCTTATCTGTCTGCCTGTCCAGACTATCTGCTACTGGGAATAGGACACTCCGCAGTCTGCCACTATCTTTCTGTTGATCAATGGGCTATCCAACCAGCCACTATACGCAGAAGAGTACACCTGTGCAGAATGAAAAGTCTGCTTATTGGAGGGAGATTTATTATGAATATCTCATGCTGTCTAAAGGGAAATCTGATATGCTCCTTAACACTGTCTGTCATCGTACCTCCTTGTGCTAAAAGCTGGGCTTAGCCAATGGAAGACAGCAGGCCTGTAGGAGCATTTAATGAAAACATCTCCAAGCATCTAAATGAGAAGACTCGGTCACTTATTCCAGGTGCTGCCACCGTCGAACATGGAACTTGCCTGGAAGACTCCAAGCTGTCACTTCACCCTGACGCATGCTTCAAGGGAAATTATGGAGGGAAAATACAATTGGTGCAATGGTCCATCAGAGATTTCTTGGCGCTATTTTTTCCCTGGCTTTGCAACTAGTTTTTACCTATTTATACCAAGCTTCCTCAACTAAAGAAAGTGTTGCTGCTACCGTCCACACAGTGCCACACTCTAGACCAACCACCAATAATATTCCTAAGAAAGCGTGATAGCAGCCCCATCACTTGGTTGACATAGTCCAGTGCTGTGAGAGTAGAAGAAGAAGAGAGAGCAGCCTTGAGAGAGAAGATAATCCCTACAGTCTACCGGTGTTTGAAGAAAAGGATCCTTGGATCCAATCTTGTAGCTGCACCCACCAGCTCCGTTGTCTTGATCCATTCTCTTAGCTAGTGTCTACAAAATCTCTATTCTTTCTTCACTACACTTGCAGTATTCAATTTCTATTTGTTACAGTTCGTCTATCACCAATACATCTAGCTTTTCCGATCCCCTGTTTTAGGGACCGGGTTCCCTCTGTGGTTTCAGAGGAAGAGAGGATCAGATCCTCTGGGTGATTCAAGCTGTTAGTCAGCTAAAAGCAAGCTGTGTTGCTCAGCTGTGTAAACAAGCTCTGTTGCTCAGCTGTGTAAGCAAGCTGTGCTGCTCAGCGGATCAAGCTGTGTGTCAGCCGAAAAACCACACCGAGTTTGGTGTGGGGTGGACGTAGGTTGTGGGCTAACAACCGAACCACCATAAAATCCCTGTGTTGTGGGTTGCATACATTGTGAGCTTGTTCTCTAACTTCTATCCCCATTTCAAAGGTTCGTGTGCTACTTACGCTATTTATTTTCTCTGCTCACTCAAGCGTTCTGCTTGCACAACAGTCTCATCTTGATCCTCCTGCTATCATTGCTAACGTGCATCTTCTCAGGTGTCTGCAGCACCCTTGCTTACAGACACTTTGAAGCATCTCCCTAGCAGAGGAAGGTATCACGATGGGTGAGCAGCTTTCTCTCCTGTGTCTTTAAACGCATTAGCTCCTTGGGTTACCTGCTGCACCATTGCACACAGGTATCAAGGTGAAAGCTTTGCCAAGGGAATTCACCTTGTTTGACACTCATGCACCTTAGTGATCACCTCAGTTCTCACAAACTAAGCAAGTCATTTCACACTCAGCTACTCTGATTTAAGATCTCTGTGGTTCGGATCCATAGAAGGTGTGTCAACCTGCCCGATGGGAGCATCGACCTGTGTTGTTCATATACCTAGGATCCGTAGAAGGTGTGTCGACCTTCCTGCTGGGAGTGTCGACCAGTTTGAACTGAGCATCGTGCTTTAACATTATTACTTGCTCCATTCCTATTTATTCCACTGCACTATGTGTCTAAGTGTTTTATTGGTTTATAGGAGTGATTCATGTGTTAGGGGGTCAAGATTTAAATAGGCGATAGTTATCAATAGGATCTATTCAACCCCCCTTTTAGATCCGATTGCGCTCCGTGGGACCCAACAAATATGCTGGTCTCTGAGTATGAAGTATTTAAAATGAAGTCTGATGAGTCGATAAAGGAAATGTTCTCTAGGCTTTCCCAGCTCATTAACAATCTTAAAGCACTAGGCAAAGATTATTCTAATAGTGAGATTGTTAGGAAAATACTCAGGTCTTTATCTCTTGTGTGGCACACAACGGCCACTATGATAGAAGAGTCTAAGGATCTGACCACCATGAAGGTGGATGAGCTAATTGGGTCTTTGATGACATATGAGTTAAACTTCAGGAAGCCTGAAGATGAGCAGAAGAAACCCAAGACACTAGCCCTCAAGGGGTCTGGTAGCAATGGTGAGAGCAGTGATGAACTAAGTGAATAGTTTAATGAACTGTTGGCCTCTGAACAGGCTTTCCTCACCAAAAATTTCAAAAGGTTTTTAAGAATGAGAGGTAAGTATGCCAAGAAGAACAAACCCTTCCAGGCATATAGAGGCTATCACTCTAAATCTGACCAAAACAAGAAATCTGACAAGATTATCTGTTATAATTGCAGGAAATCAAGGCATGTCAAAGATGAATGCCCGGAGCTGGTAAAGAAGGATGCCAAGGGCAAGAAAAAGCAAACCAAGGCCATTGTGTCATCTTGGAGTGATGAGGAAGAAAGTGTTTCGAGTGATGAAGAGGAAATTGAAGTCTGCGGCCTTTTGGTCATTGAAGATGGAAGTGATCACCACAGTGATCAAGAGGATGATGATCAGGTAAACCCCTTTGAAAACTTTACTATAGATGATTGGTAGCACGCATATACTGTGCTATTTGAATCACATGAACAATTAAGAAAACAATATAAAAAATTGAAAAAGAAAACTTGTCAGAATACTTCAGATTCTACATTTGAAAAGTGTTTGGAATTGAAACAAATCTCTTGATGCATGTTTGTCTGATATTCAAATGCTTAAGAAACAAATTGGCGTGTTCAAAAGTGAAAATCAAAATCTTGGAAATAAGATTTCTGAACTAGAAGAAAAGCTTAACTCAACTAGTGATGATCAATATTTTACTAATGATACTGTTCAGAATGAAAAATTGTTGAAAGATCTTGAACAGATTAACTCAGATCTAAACAAGATGAAATCCGAAAATGAATCCCTCAGAAAAATAGCTAAAGGAAATGATAGTGAAATTCCGAAAATAGAAAATGAGATATTCAGAAGACAGCTAGTAGATTTTAATGCCATTACTTCAGAACTGGAACATTTGAAGTCTGAGAATGAAAAACTCAAAAAACAGTCTAAGGAATCTGAATGTAGATCAATGAATCTTGAAAGTGAAAATAGATTGATGTCTGAAAAATTGGAGACTGATAGAGCAATAAATTTAGAACTTCAGAAAAATCTTGACAAACTTCAATCTGAAAATCAACGAGAAACGTTTGATGAATGTCAGTCTTCCTTAGATTATTTGGTGTTTGATGATGAGCTCCAGGAGCAAAACTGTAAACTGAAAGAGGAAATTAACAAGCTGAAACACCTAAACACAGCTCTGTCTGAGAGGCTAATCACTTTTGAAAAGGGGAAGAGTGTAAGCCTGGGTAGCTCTAATGAGTTGCTGAATGCTGAACAAGAAATTGCTAGCCTAAGGACCATCAATCAGATGTTAAACGAAAAGGCTGTATGCTATGAAGATAAAATTGCTAACTATGAGCTTCATATTTCCAAACTACAATTTAAGATTACAAGTTTGAAAGAATCTTTGGCGAAGTTTATGAGTGGGCAAGAAAACCTAGACAAACTGTTAGGAATTAAGGTAAATGTTCAGAAACAAGGGCTGGGCTACAACAATGCCAACAAGAAAGCCTTCAAAAACAAGCTCACGACATCTTTTGTAAAAGCTTCAAATGTTGCCACTACATCTCAAGTCAAACAGCCCATTGTTAAGAAAAATCAGAAACAAGTTGAAAAAGTCAAAAAGAATGTTCATGTGCAGAATAAGCAAAGAAACACTCATGCTGGTGCTATGCATGAGGTTCATAACCCAAACACACGCATTCATGCATACAAAAAGAAAATGTCATGTCATTACTGTCATAAATTTGGTCACTTAATGCATGAGTGTAGATTGATGGAACAAGATGATAGAATGCATGCTAGGAAGTTTCATAATAGAAAATATCCTGCTGAACAGAAAAGAAAAATTCATTGTTCTCACTGTAGGAAAATAGGACATGCTGTTTCACAATGCTGGTTTGCAAAAGGTAAGAAAAACTCACAATCATATCATGCTAAATTCCCTGCAAACCAAAAGGCTGTTGATAGGAAAAAATTTGTTTTTAACAGAAAATTCATTGCATGCTTCAATTGTGGAAAGTCAGGTCACAGAGTTGCTAAATGTTGGCTGGCTGGTTTCAATAAACACAATAATGCTTATTCTATTAACAAAAAATTCAATGAAAATGCACGTAGATTCCATGATTACAGTAATGTGCATAGAGAGAATTTTAAAAATATTGCATCATGCCGTTATTGTGGATAGTTAGGACATTCTATGTCTAACTGTTATCTGATGAAATTTGATGACATGTTAGCTCAGAAAATGTTGAGAGCACCATTCAAAGGTGCCATTGTCACTTCACGACCCAAGACTGCTTGGGTACCTGCTTATGCAAAATAGGAAGCTAACTTGTAGGTGTGCCTTGGAGCTGAGAAATAAAAGAGGTAAATAAACCAAGGCACCCTGGTGTGAGAACCCCATTTTTGCACCCTTTAGGTAACATTCTGGCTTCACTTAGGTTTGTTTATCTGAATTCGTTAGAAATCCCGTTTGATGCATTTCATGCTTAAGTTGTCAAATAAAATCTCATGCATACATGTTCTTAACTGAATAGGCATTTTAATTGCACAATTTGAGCTTCTTCATACATTGAGTACATGTAGTGCATTTAGTTATGGGGAGTCAATGCACATGCCTACATGTTGTTAAGTGCATATACTGATTTCAAATTTCATTTCATGCCATTCATATTGAAAATACCAAAAAGGTTGTTTGAGTGCATACACTTAGGGGGAGCATAAGGTATATCTCTGAAATTGCTTGACAGTCTTTCACTCTTTACCTCATGACTCACTCCATTCAGTCAGTCAAATTGTCTACATCTATTGAGGGGGAGTCGTGTACTATTGTTTGAACTCGCCTTGACTATCTTCTCTGCTTTATCTATCACCCATTTCAAGAACACCCAAAATTCAGAAGGATTCCAATTTGTGTACAATGATCATAAATCTGAGCATTCTTGTTTCGGAATCTTCTATTATACAGGATTATGATACTCCTAAATATTTTGTTGGTTTGATCTTAATGATTTCTTTGAGTTTAAAGATAAATTGTCATGAAAAGAAGCTATTTTCAGTTTAATAGGTATTAACCAGTTCTCTCATTTTTGTGTCTTGTTAAATCTACCTGATATCTGAAAATCTAGAATTATGATTACCCTTGGTTGAGATAGTTGGATGGAGTATTATTTTTAAACATAGAACAATCTGAAAACTCTAAGGGCAGCCTGATAAAAGTATATTTCAATGCTCATGGCAGAGCAATGACAAAGGATTCACTGAGAAACTAAGCCCTCCATCAAAGAAATGGAGTGGCCCTAGTCATGAAGTGTCCTTGTTATCTCTGTTCAAATTGAAGCAAGACAGTTAGTCTCACTGAGTAACTAGGGGTAACTAGGGGTACTGGCGTCTGATAAACGTGTACCATTAAGTCAAAAGGTGTTGACTATACTTGATTGCTCTTAAAAATATTCTGAGCTAAAAAGAAAAATCTGAAAATGTGATCGAAGGTCAAGTTATTGTGCTGAAACCCTGAGAACCTGAACAAAATAGTTTTTGTGTTTAACTTCAATACTATTTTTAAGTAACTCCTAGAGGTGTCATTGGTTTATTTGAGTAAGATAATAGGAGGTTGACAGGGCTCTATTTTAGAATCTTGGTTCATTTCTATTAAACAAGAATGCAGTTCTTTCTTTTTAAAGCTTTTTCATTGATAAACTCTGAATCTATTAGATTTGAACCACGCATCTAAATAAGGATCTTATCATAACTCCTTTATAATGACAGAGTCTGAACTTGAATTCATTCTGATTTATGAAATTCGTATCTAATTGTGAATCTCTTCATTCCTATCTGATACATTGGCCTATCTACAAATTCATTCTATCTGCTAAATTGGTGCTAATAATTCTCTTTCTTGACTCCATCTCTCATTTCTACTCTCAAACCTCCCCTTTTTGAAGTTGTCAAAGGGGGAGAATAGTTAAGTCAGTCAGTCATTGGGGTCATTCAGTCAGTCATTGGGGTCATTGGTTGCATGATGCTTGCTGTGTCCTTAATATGCTGCATTGCTAAGGGGGAGATAGTTGTTTGATTGACATGACTTGTAATGACTCATAATTTTGCCATCATTAAAAAGGGGGAGATTATTGTGTCCCTATGTTTTGATGTTGTCAAAACTATGAGTCATGTATACTCTATCTATGCTGCTGTTTTTATATTACCTTGATGTTGTCAGACACTATGGAAATCCTTCATATCATGCTGCATCTGTGCACATTTACACATTGATGATTTCATGATGCCTGCGTGACTACTTTTGGTTTTGATGAAGACATTTCTGTTATGGGCTTAAATCCTTCATACACTGCACTTTCTCTTGTTCATCATGTAGGTTTGTGCTTGTTGTACAAGGTCCGTGCAACATTACATTCAAAGTCTGTGCACTTTCTACTCAACTACATATAAGGCCCGTGCACTTCTCCACATAGTCCGTGCATATTTTTGCTGTATGGTCTGTGCACGTTTTCAAGCCTTAGCATATACCAGGTCCGAGCTTGTCTCAAGTCTGTGCATATGACTCGTTGCATAGTTGAAGTCTGTGCAAAGTCTTCTTTATGCACACACAACCTCGGTGCAATCTTTGTAGAGGTCCGTGCATATCTGTCTCGTGCTAAAACAAGGTCTATGCATATCTCGTGTTAGGCCTAGCAGGTTGCATGTAAAGTCAGTGCAGGTTTTTGGACATGTAGGATGGTACAGTCTGCGTCTCATGCTACGTCTAATGCACACACAGGTCGGTGCAAGCTTTGGCTCACAAGGACAATGCACGTTTGCGTCTCAATGTTGTGACTGTATAAAGTCAGTGTCTACATTTGCGTCTCATGCACTTGTGTATCTCATGTTGCGTCTCATTCAGACCTAGGGTCAGTGCATGAACTGCGTCTCATTCTGCGTCTCAATGCATGCCTGCGCTTCAATGTTTTTCTAAAGCATATAGGAGGTCAGTGCATTCTCTAACTCGGTGCATGTTTTACATGCACGCATATAGAGCTCGGTGCATATGTGCACTCGGTGCAGGTTTTGGCCTAGTGAATATAGGGTTAGTGCATATGGTAACTCAGTGATGTATGCACACATACTAGAGGGTCTGTGCACGTTTCTACTGTTCACATGTTCTTAAAGAGCTCGGTGCATTGTTTACCTCGGTGCATGTCTTCGGGTGTTCATATGAAGGTCAGTGCATATCAATGTAGGTGCATGATTTTGTCTAGGCAAGACACGGTCTGTGCAAGTTTTGCCTTGTGCATTTATATTCAAGGTCTATGCAATGTCTTATATGTCTGTGCATGTTTTCACTTTGACACTTATGTCTTGCAGACTGGCACATGATCAAGCATCTGCAATGCGCGTGGTCTTCCTCACATCACGCCTGAAGTATGAGCGCGTGGGGGATAACAGACTTAATGATTGGCACGTGATCCCAAGGGAGAATACTTCTGACATTCTGCCACGTGGATCAACGCCCCAATCCTCTCTTAACACGTGGCTTCTCTGGAAAAGGCTAGGACGAGCCCTACACACGTCGGACGCGTGAGGTCGTGGAAACCCTGCCTATAGCCCTATAAGAAGACCGCTCCTGCGATCAAATGCGGCATCTCTGAAGCATAGAAGAAGGGTAGGAGAAGCTCGAGAGAGGAAAAGTGAGAAGAAGAAGAGAAAGAGAGAGCCTGTGGAAGAAAAGTGTGCAGCCTGGATTTCCCTTTAAGAACTGTGTGTTCTTTCTTGTCCTCTGGATCAAATCCAAGCCAACGTGTTTTTTAGTTTCATAGCTACCGTTGCTATAGTTCCAGTTATTTTTTGTTTTCCATTTTCCTTTGATTCCATTCATCAAGCTGTTAGTCAGCGGTGTTAGCAAGCTGTGAGGCTCAGGAGTGTTAGCAAGCTGTAAGGCTCAGCGTTGAGGATTTGCTCCTCTGTTAGGAAGCTGTGAGGCTTAGTGTGTGTAGAAAGTTGTGAGGCTCAGCGTGTGTAGCAAGCTGTGAGGCTCAGTGTTAAGGATTTGTTCCTCTGTTAGCAAGCTATGAGGCTCAGCGTTTCAAGTTGTTTGTCAGCGGTAATCCTCACTGAGTTCAGTGAGGGGTGGATGTAGGCAGACTTGGTGTCTGGCCGAACCACCTAAAAATCCTGTGTTAGTGGTTTGCTTTGTGAGTGTGAATCCATTTCCTCTATCCCCTTCACAGGTTTTGATTCCAAGTCATTTCTGTTTCTGTACGCTGTGAGATTTGCCCTTTTGAGTGTGCCGAATGCGTCCAATATTATTTCAGGTTGGGAGCAGGCTATGCTCTTGGTTTTGATTAGGTCAGAAATACTCTTAAAGATTGAGCTATTGATTCTACACCCTTAACTATTCGTCCCTAACTTGTTCTAGTTTCTAATTCCGTAATAATTTTTAAAAAAGGGGATTCATTCACCCCCCTCTGAATTTGTGACTTACATTTCCATCAATTGGTATCAGAGCTCAGTTTCCCATGATGTGGTCCAATGACCAGGGAAGACCTGGGAATGGAAATGTTCATAGCTTCATAGCTGAGGGACATTCTATTAACCGCCCTCCTTTCTTTGATGGCGCTAATTACATTTATTGGAAACACGGGATGGAGGCATTCCTGAGAGCGCAGAGCCACAAACTTTGGAGAGTGATTACCTCAGGACCATTTGAGCTCCCACCAGATGAGAACGCATGGTCAAGGGAACAGATGAGGCTCTCAACGGTGAACTGGACTGCTCTGAACATAATGCAGTGCACAGTTCATCCAGAAGAGTATTCTCGGATCTCTACTTGCAGATCAGCCAAAGACATGTGGGACAAGCCGAAGCTGATATATGAAGGAACGTCCCAGGTAAGAGCAACAAAGGTAAATATGCAGGTCTCCTAGTATGAAGTATTTAAAATGAAGTCTGATGAGTCGATAAAGGAAATGTTCTCTAGGCTTTCTCAGCTCACTAACAATCTTAAAGAACTAGGCAAGGATTATTCTGATAGTGAGACTATTAGGAAAATACTCAGGTCTTTATCTCCTGCGTGGCACACAAAGGCCACTGTGATAGAAGAGTCTAAGGATCTGACCACCATGAAGGTGGATGAGCTAATTGGGTCTTTGATGACATATGATCTATACTTCAGGAAGCCTGAAGATGAGCAAAAGAAACCCAAGACACTAGCCCTTAAGGGGTCTGGTAGCAATGGTGAGAGCAGTGATGAACTAAGTGAGGAGTTTAATGAACTGTCGGCCTCCGAACAAGCTTTCCTCACCAGAAATTTCAAAAGGTTTTTAAGAATGAGAGGTAAGTATGCCAAGAAGAACAAACCCTACCAGGCATATAGAGGCTATCACTCTAAATCTGACCAAAATAAGAAATCTGACAAGATTATCTGTTATAATTGCAGGAAATCAGGGCATGTCAGAGATGAATGCCCGGAGCTGGTAAAGAAGGATGCCAAGGGCAAGAAAAAGCAAACCAAGTCCATGGTGTCATCTTGGAGTGACGAGGAAGAAAGTGTTTCGAGTGATGAAGAGGAAATTGAAGTCTACGGCCTTATGGCCATTGAAGATGGAAGTGATCACCACAGTGATCAAGAGGACGATGATCATGTAAACCCCTTTGAAAACTTTACTATAGATGATTGGTAGCATGCATATACTATGCGATTTGAATCACATGAACAATTAAGAAAATAATACAAAAAATTGAAATAGAAAACTTCTCAGAATACTTCAGATTCCACATGTGAAAAGTGTTTGGAATTGAAACAATATCTTGATGCCTGTTTGTCTGATATTCAAATGCTTAAGAAACAAATTGGCGTGTTCAAAAGTGAAAATCAAAATCTTGGAAATGAGATTTCTGAACTAGAAGAAAAGCTTAACTCAACTAGTGATAATCAATATTTTACTAATGATACTGTTCAGAATGAAAAATTGTTGAAAGATCTTGAACAGGCTAACTCAGATCTAAACAAGTTGAAATCTAAAAATGAATCCCTCAGAAAAATAGCTAAAGGAAATGATAGTGAAATTCTAAAAATAGAAAATGAGATATTCAGAAGACAGCTAGTAGATTTTAATGCCATTACTTCAGAACTGGAACATTTGAAGTCTGAGAATGAAAAACTCAAAAAATAGTCTAAGAATCTGAATGTAGATCAATGAATCTTGAAAGTGAAAATAGATTGATGTCTGAAAAACTGGAGACTGATAGAGCAATAAATTTAGAACTTTAGAAAAATCATGACAAACTTCAATCTGAAAATCAACGAGAAATGTTTGATGAATGTCAGTCTTCCTTAGATGATTTGGTGTTTGATGATGAACTCCAGGAGCAAAACTATAAACTGAAAGGAGAAATTAACAAGCTAAAACACCTAAACACAGCTCTATCTGAGAGGCTAATCACTTTTGAAAAGGGGAAGAGTGTAAGCCTGAGTAGCTCTAATGAGTTGTTGAATGCTGAACAAGAAATTGCTAGCCTAAGGACCATCAATCAAATGTTAAACGAAAAGGATGTGTGCTATGAAGATAAAATTGCTAACTATGAGCTTCATGTTTCCAAACTGAAATTTGAGATTACAAGTTTGAATGTATCTTTGGCGAAGTTTGTGAGTGGGCAAGAAAACCTAGACAAACTGCTAGGAATTAAGGTAAATGTTCAGAAACAAGGGCTGGGCTACAACAATGTCGACAAGAAAGCCTTCAAAAACAAGCTCACGACATCTTTTGTAAAAGCTTCAAATGTTGCCACTACATCTCAAGTCAAACAGCCCATTGTTAAGAAAAATCAGAAACAAGCTGAAAAAGTCAAAAAGAATGTTCATGTGCAGAATAAGCAAAGAAACACTCATGCGGGTGCTATGCATGAGGTTCATAACCCAAACACACGCATTCATGCATACAAAAAAAAAATGTCATGTCATTACTATCATAAATTTGGTCACTTAATGCATGAGTGTAGATTGATGGAACTAGATGATAGAATGCATGCTAGGAAGTTTCATAATAGAAAACATCCTATTGAACAGAAAAGAAAAATTCATTGTTCTCACTGTAGGAAAATAGGACATGCTGTTTCACAATGCTAGTTTACAAAAGGTAAGAAAAACTCACAGTCATATCATGCTAAATTCCCTGCAAACCAAAAGGCTGTTGATAGGAATAAATTTATTTTTAACAGAAAATTCATTGCATGCTTCAATTGTGGAAAGCCAGGCCATAGAGCTGCTAAATGTTGGCTGGCTGGTTTCAATAAACACAATAATGCTTATTCTATTAACAGAAATTTTCATGAAAATGCATGTAGATTCCATGATTACAGTAATGTGCATAGAGGGAATTTTAAAAATACTGCATCATGCCGTTATTGTGGACAGTTAGGACATTCTATGTCTAACCGTTATCTGATGAAATTTGATGACATGTTAGCTCAGAAAATGTTGAGAGCACCATTCAAAGGTGCCACTGTCACTTCAGGACCCAAGACTGCTTGGGTACCTGCTTATGCAAAATAGGAAGCTAACTTGCAGGTGTGCCTTGGAGCTGAGAAATAAAATGGGTAAATAAATCAAGGCACCCTAGTGTGAGAACCCCATTTTTGCACCCTTCAGGTAACATTCCGGCTTCACTCAGGCTTGTTTATCTGAATTCATTAGAAATCCCATTTGATGCATTTCATGCTTAAGTTGTCAAATAAAATCTCATGCATACATGTTCTTAACTGAATAGGCATTTTAATTGCACAATTTGAGCCTTTTCATAATATTGAGTACATGTAGTGCATTTAGTTAGGGGGAGTCAATGCACATGCCTGCATGTTGTTAAGTGCATATACTGATTTCAAATTTCATTTCATGCCATTTATATTGAAAATACCAAAAAGGTTGTTTGAGTGCATACACTTAGGGGGAGCATAAGGTATATCTCTGAAATTGCTTGACCGTCTTTCACTCTTTACCTCATGACTCACTCCATTCAGTCAGTCAAATTGTCTACATCTATTGAGGGGGAGTCGTGTACTATTGTTTGAACTCGCCTTGACTATCTTCTCTGCTTTATCTATCACCCATTTCAAGAACACCCAAAATTCAGAAGGATTCCAATTTGTGTACAATGATCATAAATCTGAGCATTCTTGTTTCGGAATCTTCTATTATACAGGATTATGATACTCCTAAATATTTTGTTGGTTTGATTTTAATGATTTCTTTGAGTTTAAAGATAAATTGTCATGAAAAGAAGCTATTTTCAGTTTAATAGGTATTAACCAGTTCTCTCATTTTTGTGTCTTGTTAAATCTACCTGATATCTGAAAATCTAGAATTATGATTACCCTTGGTTGAGATAGTTGGATAGAGTATTATTTTTAAACATAGAACAATCTGAAAACTCTAAGGGCAGCCTGATAAAAGTATATTTCAATGCTCATGGCAGAGCAATGACAAAGGATTCACTGAGAAACTAAGCCCTCCATCAAAGAAATGGAGTGGCCCTAGTCATGAAGTGTCCTTGTTATCTCTGTTCAAATTGAAGCAAGACAGTTAGTCTCACTGAGTAACTAGGGGTAACTAGGGGTACTGGCGTCTGATAAACGTGTACCCTTAAGTCAAAAGATGTTGACTATACTTGATTGCTCTTAAAAATATTCTGAGCTAAAAATAAAATTCTAAAAATGTGATCGAAGGTCAAGTTATTGGGCTGAAACCCTGAGAACCTGAACAGAACGATTTTTGTGTTTAACTTCAATACTATTTTTAAGTAACTCCTAGAGGTGTCATTGGTTTATTTGAGTAAGATAATAGGAGGTTGACAGGGCTCTATTTTGGAATCTTGGTTCATTTCTATTAAACAAGAATGCAGTTCTTTCTTTTTAAAGCTTTTTCATTGATAAACTCTGAATCTATTAGATTTGAACCACGCATCTAAATAAGGATCTTATCATAACTCCTTTATAATGACAGAGTCTGAACTTGATTTCATTCTGATTTATGAAATTCGTATCTAATTGTGAATCTCTTCATTCCTATCTGCTACATTGGCCTATCTACAAATTCATTCTATCTGCTAAATTGGTGTTGATAATTCTCTTTTTTGACTCCATCTCTCATTTCTACTCTCAAACCTCTCCTTTTTGAAGGTGTCAAAGGGGGAGAATATTTGAGTCAGTCAGTCATTGGGGTCATCGGTTGCATGATGCTTGCTGTGTCCTTAATATGCTGCATTGCTAAGGGGGAGATAGTTGTTTGATTGATATGACTTGTAATGACTCATAATTTTGCCATCATCAAAAAGGGGGAGATTGTTGTGTCCCTATGTTTTGATGTTGTCAAAACTATGAGTCATATATACTCTATCTATGCTGCTGTTTTGATATGACCTTGATGTTGTCAGACACTATGGAAATCCTTCATATCATGCTGCATCTATGCACATTTACACATTGATGATTTCATGATGCCTGCGTGATTACTTTTGGTTTTGATGAAGACATTTCTATTCATGGGCTTAAATCCTTCATACACTGCACTTTCTCTTGTTCAGCATGTAGGTCTGTGCTTGTTGCACAAGGTCCGTGCAACATTACATTCAAAGTCTGTGCACTTTCTACTCAACTGCATATAAGGCCCGTGCACTTCTCCACATAGTCTGTGCATGTTTTTGCTGTATGGTTTGTGCACGTTTTCAAGCCTTAGCATATACCAGGTCCGAGCTTGTCTCAAGTATGTGCATATGACTCGTTGCATAGTTGAAGTCTGTGCAAAGTCTTCTTTATGCACACACAACCTCGGTGCAATCTTTGTAGAGGTCCGTGCATATCTGTCTCGTGCTAATACAAGGTCTATGCATATCTCGTGTTAGGCCTAGCAGGTTGCATGTAAAGTCAGTGTAGGTTTTTGGGCATGTAGGACGATACAGTCTGCATCTCATGCTACGTCTAATGCACACACAGGTCGGTGCATGCTTTGGCTCACAAGGACGGTGCACATTTGCATCTTAGTGTTGTGACTGTATAAAGTTAGTGCGTCTACATTTGCGTCTCATGCACTTGTGTATCCCATGTTGCATCTCATGCACACCTAGGGTCAGTGCATGAACTGCGTCTCATTCTGCGTCTCAATGCATGCCTGCGCTTCAATGTTTTTCTAAAGCATATAGGAGGTCAGTGCATTCTCTAACTCGGTGCATGTTTTACATGCACACATATAGAGCTCGGTGCATATGTGCACTCGGTGCAGGTTTTGGCCTAGTGAATATAGGGTTGGTGCATATGGTAACTCAGTGATGTATGCACGCATGCTAGAGGGTATGTGCATGTTGCTATTGTTCACACGTTCATATAGAGCTCGGTGCATTGTTTACCTCGGTGCATGTCTTCGGTTGTTCATACGAAGGTCAGTGCATATCAACGTAGGTGCATGATTTTTTCTAGGCAAGACACGGTCGGTGCAAGTTTTGCCTTGTGCGTTTACATTCAAGGTCTGTGCAATGTCTTATATGTCTGTGCATGTTTTCACTTTGACACTTATGTCTTGCAGACTGGCACATGATCGAGCATCTGCAATGCATGTGGTCTTCCTCACATCACGCCTGAAGTATGAGCGCGTGGGGGATAACAGACTTAATGATTGGCACGTGATCCCAAGGGAGAATACTTCTGACATTCTACCACGTGGATCAACGCCCCAATCCTCTCTTAACACGTGGCTTCTCTGGAAAAGGCTGGGACGAGCCCTACACACGTCGGACGTGTGAGGTCATGGAAACCCTGCCTATAGCCCTATAAGAAGACCGCTCCTGCGATCAAATGCGGCATCTCTGAAGCACAGAAGAAGGGTAGGAGAAGCTCGAGAGAAGAAAAGTGAGAAGAAGAAGAGAAAGAGAGAGCCCGTGGAAGAAAAGTGTGCAGCCTGGATTTTCCTTTAAGAACCGTGTGTTCTTTCTTGGCCTCTGGATCAAATCCAAGCCAACATGTTTTTCAGTTTCATAGCTACCATTGCTATTGTTCCAATTGTTCTTTGTTTTTTATTTTCCTTTGATTCCTTTCATCAAGCTGTTAGTCAGCGTGTGTAGCAATCTGTTAGGCTCAGCGTGTGTAGCAAGCTGTGAGGCTCAGCATTGAGGATCCGTTCCTCTGTTAGCAAGCTGTGAGGCTCTACGTGTGTAGCAAGCTGTGAGGCTTAGCGTTGAGGATTTGTTCCTCTGTTAGCAAGCTGTGAGGCTCAGCGTGTGTAGCAAGCTGTGAGACTCAGCGTTGAGGATTTGTTCCTCTGTTAGCAAGCTGTGAGGCTTAGCGTTTCAAGCTGTTTGTCAGCGGTAATCCTCATTGAGTTCAGTGAGGGGTGGATGTAGGCAGACTTGGTGTTTGGCCGAACAACCTAAAAATCCTGTGTTAGTGGTTTGCTTTGTGAGTGTGAATCCATTTCCTCTATCCCCTTCACAGGTTTTGATTCCAAGTCATTTCTGTTTCTGTACGCTGTGAGATTTTCCCTTTTGAGTGTGCCGAATGCGTCCAATATTATTTCAGGTTGTGAGCAGGCTATGCTCTTGGTTTTGATTCGGGCAGAAATACTCTTAAAGATTGAGCTATTGATTCTGCACCCTTAACTGTTTGTCCCTAACTTGTTCTAGTTTCTTATTCCGTAATAATTTTTAAAAAAGGGGATTCATTCACCCCCCTCTGAATCTGTGACTTACATTTCCATCAGGATCGACTCGTCGGCTTGTGAGATGCCTTAGGAATCATGCTACCGTGGTTTCTGACCTAGGGATAGGCTAAATTGACGGCATGGAGCAGTCCCGGTACAACGGCCTTGACCCGAGTCGTGTGACTCAAGGACCGTTGGGTTAGTAGGTTTAGAAGGTTGTCCCGAGTCTGGTGGCCTGGGCCACCTGTTACTCCGTGTTACTCGTGATGGGTGCGTGCGTGGCTTTCCGTGTTCACGTTTAGTGACCTCCCACTGGTCGTAACCTTCTTACAGTACGTGTGTGCTGACCCACCCGAGAGTGGTGGAGCGGCCTACCCGAGATAGATGGTTTTTAGGCTGGTTGCCGTAGGGCCCCTTTGCACAGCTTGAGTCTGGGCTTTGGGAAAGAACAAGTTAGATGATCTAACCTAGGACGCATGGTCTATGTGTGCACACTTAGTTGGGGGCATCGGACACACGCTGACGAGTGTGACCCCAGCTAGTCCTTATTCGTGGTACTGGTTGTGTGTCTCAGTCTCCACCTCGGGCGTCGTAGGGAGACACTAGGGTGTGGTGTAAGACGTCAGTGGACGCATCTGGCCTTGCTTCTAGTGGGCAGTGCTCCCGTCACGTGATGTGAGTTTATAGTGACTCTAGTTTCCGTTTCACGTCTGCGAGGCGTGGTTTTACTCATAGTTTCAGGGTGGTTTCCCGAGGTAGAGGTCTCGAATTTCTGGTGAGTGTCACCGAGGGTTTTCCCTAGATAGTGTAGGGTTCATGACGGCGAGGTCGTGATTGTGTCAACTCAGACCGCGTGGTCTTGGGTCGAGCCTTTGTCAGTTGTAGACACGCCATTCCTGACGTCTCCTGAGAAAGTCTCATATTACTATACGACGCCCCGCGGCGGATTTCGCATTTTGAATCACTTGAGTGCTTCCTTTTCTTGGGTCTTCTTCTACCTTTTTCGGTATCCGGAATTATCTCGTCGCAGCATTCGGACGGCATCAACACCAGTCAGACGCATCGGAAGGTCCCGAAACCAGGAAGGGTGCCTGTCGGGGAGCTGCCGACGCCTTTTCAGCGGACCCGGGGGGGGGTCTTAATGGAGGCGTCCAGGCCCCTGGACGCCTCCATCATTTTAATTTATTTTTTAAGACAAAAATACATAAAAAATATATATATTTATGGAGGCGTCCAGGCCCCTGGACGCCTCCATGAAAACAAATATAAAAAATATATATGCCAGTTGGCATAAAAAACAAAACAAAAAAAATAAAAATATAGTTTCTTGGAGGCGTCCAGGCCACTGGACGCCTCCATCAACTCACTCACGGGGCGCCGCCCACCGAACGACGGTTTGTCGTGTGTGAAAGAATCCAAATTGTGGAGACGTCCAGCTGGCTGGACGCGCCCATTTCCAAATCACGGGTCGCCGCTCCAAAACCACGCGTTGTGTTAAACCGCGTGCGACTTTCGGTGGAGTTCGGTGGGACTTATGGAGGCGTCCGGGACCCTGGACGCCTCCATAAAAATATTCAAAAAAATGAATAAAAATAGAATAAAATATCTTTTTTGCCCTGATGGAGGTGTCCAGGGTCCTGGACGCCTCCACCCTCCGGAGCCCTATAAATAGAGGCCCACCCCCTCAGTTCTGGGGAGCTTCTAAGAGATCCGATAGGCTGCCGGAGCCCAGAGGCTACCGGAGTCATTTCTAACCCGTGGGGTCTTTTGTAGGTGGAGGTTCTGCCGACTTCTCGGGTGCCCACGCTCGCGAGAGGAAGGTCGTCTTCATCCACCGCGCTTCCACGTCGTCCCTACGCTGCCGGAGCTCCGCCGGATTTCACCATCGGCACATCCAATAAGCCAATCCTTTCCTTTTCTTCGTAGTTCTTTTGCATTCATCATCTCGCATCCTCTATCCCCCTTCATAAGGGCGCCTCTTCTTATATACTTCTTGCATCCATCATCTCATTTTCCTCCTACTCGAGTCCGAGAGGGGTTTAAAAGATAACACCAACCAGGTGTGTGTCTTGCCATCATTTCGTTATTTTTATCGCAAGGATTTGAATACTACACCTTCATCTTTCTAATCCACTCGTTACTTGTTTGTCGTTGTTTTGCAAGGGTACCCAAGGAAAGCCCTCTCCGTCGGCCGGCCGAAGGGGAGGAAGAAGCAACCCGCCATCTCCCGCTCTTGAGGTAGGCGCGATCACTTTCTTTATTTTGGGGTCTTTTGGCCCCTGGCGATCACATCTTGTTCTCGAGGCCGCGGCGAGTCACTTCCCCAATGGCCGTTTAAATTCCGTTCTTATATTCTCTTTATATTCTGTTATATTCTGCTCATATTCTCGAGGCCGCGGCGAGTCACTTCCCCAATGGCCGTTTAAATTCCGTTCTTATATGTTATATTCTTATCTATTCATATTCTCGAGGCCGCGGCGAGTCACTTCCCCAATGGCCGTTTAAATTCCGCTCTTATATTCTCTTTATATTATGTTATATTCTTATCTATTCATATTCTCGAGGCCGCGGCGAGTCACTTCCCCAATGGCCGTTTAAATTCCCGCTCTTTATATTCTCCTTATATTCTGTTATATTCTTATCTGCTCATATTCTCGAGGCCGCGGCGAGTCACTTCCCCAATGGCCGTTTCAATTCTTGCTATTTAATTTCTGCACCATTCCCGTCCCCCCGAGGCCGCGGCGAGTCACTTCCCGCTATGGCCGTTTAACCCCCATATCTTGCTATATTACATTTGTCCCGCTCGCCCCGCCGGAGCAATCTCCCGTGGTGGCCCCTTCTCTTTCTCTTATTTCTGTGTTGCAGCAAACAAAGAGGAGCCCGCGCGCTCCGCGTCTTCTTCGCTCCCCGAACCGCGTGACGTCGCTCACAGATTGGCGATCACGGTGGGACCTCTACTGCTTCCTTTTGGCTACCCTTGCAAGTTCGGCACCGTCCGTGCCTCTCCACCTTGGCGCCCTCGCGCGCCCCCGTTGTGCTCACGGCAGCACTGTCAGTTGTGATTGGTTGGGTGTTTATTATATGTTTGTTATTTCTGTTGTTTTCTTACTCTATATCTCTGTCAGCATTCCATTGCATACATCCATCCCTCTTTTATATCCTTTTTCATTTTTTCTAAGGATCACCCTTTCCCGGTGAAGGAAGGACTCTCCGTTTGAGAATTCCTCTCAACGGACTAGAATCTCCTCCACTGGGACCTCCGTAAGTCCCCGACATCGAAGAATCTCCTCTTCGTTCACTGGGCTGGTTGTACCATTGAAGTTCCCCGGAGTTAGTCATCCCATTCGTGGTGAGACGAGAGACCCTAGCTGACACGGCGGTGAAACAAAAATAAACTAGGGTCCCTATTTTGTGTGAACTTCGGATCTCGCTAAAAACAAAAAAAATCATCAAAATCAAAACACAAAAAAGGCGTAAAGGCATCCACTTGTTTGATAATCTCTGCTACCTGCTTGCTAGTGTATGTTTTTGCGTTCTGGGAAAACTGTGAGCATGGCTCACGAGTCTTTTGAGGAGAACCACCCTAGTCGTGGTTTGTCAGCCGACCCGCGAGTCTATGCTATGGACTCGGGTCCCTCTCATGAGCCCTCGCATGAGGTGCAGGTTATTGCCGGGGACACATCCCCACCACAGGATATCTCTTCCTTACTGGGCGTCCTCGCCAACACGGAGCTTACCTCTGAACAGCTCCGGGCCTTCCAGGCCATTCTGAAGGGGAAATCTGTTTCCCCCACGCCCCAGGAATCAACTCCGGCCATCGCACCTCTCCAAGAGTCCGTGCAGGCCATTCCATCTCCTTCATTGGCGCAAGCCATCCAGTCTCCCTCGCTTCAAGGACAAGCGAGCCAACAACCACCCTCATTCCAGTTCCCGTCACAATCTCAAACTCCCGTTGTTCCCCACATACCGCTTCAGCCGGGGCCAACTGTCGGCGGTCCGGCAGCTCCCTCTCATTCGGGGTTCCCCCCTCAAGTCTCCGGGAGACAGTTTCTCCCCCAGTGGCAAGTACCACCTTCACCTCCAGAGGAGCTCGCCCAATCGCTCCTCAATAGGTTCAATCGCATGGACGAGCAGTTTCAAAATCTGAGAAGGATGGTGGACGTGAAAGCCACCCCGGAGGTTGCTTTGCCAATCCTTCCCGTCATTCATCTTCCTCCCTCCGAAATGCCCACGTACCGCAGATACAATGGTACCGGCAACCCCTTCATTCACCTCAAGGATTTCATGTATGAGTCCTCCTATTGGCAAAACGATCAGAGGTCCCTGGCATACCTCTTTCGGAGATCATTGGATGGTCCCGCGCTTGAGTGGTTCTATTCCTTGGAGCCCCGCGAGGCCGAGAATTTTGAAATAGTCCAGAGAAGGTTCTTGCAGAAATATAGGGATAGGGTCGGTCCCTCACTCTCCATTACCGACCTAGTGGCCGAAAAGATGAAGCCCGACGAAGATTTTGTCCGCTATGCTGATAGATGGAGGTCTCTGGCGGAAAGAATAAGGGATACCCTCTCCGAGCCCGAACAAGTGAAGATGATTGTGTCTAATGCAACCCCACAGTTCAGACACGTCCTGGCCATGAATAAACTTACTACAATGGAGGAACTCTATGAAAGGGCCCGGTACATCCAAACCCAGTTAAAAGACTCCCCCATTATGAACATGTTTGAGTCACCGAAGCCCAAAGTGGTCAGAAAGACAGGCGCTGGTGTCCCGGGCGGAGCCACAGAAGGGGTCGTGACAAATGAGCAAGTGGGTGCGGTCAACAATGCCAACTATGCAGTCAACCCAAGGCCTCCACAAATGCCCCGACTTCCCCTCCAACCAGGTCCTTTCCCTCTTCGTCCTCCACCCCAAAATAATCCACCCCAGGATAATATGCCTCCATTACGTCAACCCCAGCAACAACAACCACAACCTCAGCAACAACAACCACCGCTTCAGTACAACCAAGTTCCACCCCCGGGGAACTATGGTCCCCAACAGCAACAAAGGAGGCCGGTCGGTCCCAAGAGAGCCTACTATCCACCATTGCCAGAAACCTTAGCAGACATTTTTAATGCCCTCATGGCATCAAACCAACTCGCCCTACCCAGAGAAAGGCCCGTGTGGCCCCCGAATGTTGATACCTCCAAATACTGCGTCTACCACAGGCAGCCAGGACACACAGTAGATTACTGCTTCCATTTCAAAGATTACATCCACGATATGAATGATGAACATCAAATAGATTGGGATGAAATGAGACGATACGTCGCCGCTCTCAAGGCTAGGAGACCTCCTCATAGGCCACAGCAGCAGTTACAACAGCAGCAGCAGCAGCAACCACAACAACAACAACAGCCTCAGCAGGCCCCACAACAACAGCCCAACATGGGCATAATCCAGAATCCATTACCGGAGCACCAACAGCCCAATCATCAGGTTAACCCCATCTCCTCCTTCCCGGAAGTCGGGAGAGAGCAGGTGTGGCACCAGGAAAGTACCTCCATTCTTTCTACCGCCAATCCTATCATCACGCAACACCCTTGCCTTGCCCGGGTAGCACCTCTCTCTCATCAACCCGCGTCAGTATCGCCTTCACCATTTCCACTACCATTACGCCCTCTCATCCGTACCCCGATCCCCTATCAACCGACACTCTCCACTACGCCTTCACACCCTCTCATCTTCTCCCACTCCCCCACTTTACCATCCACCTCTACCACATTTACCCCTACGCCTTCTAAACCCCTTATCATCCGTCAACCATACATAACCCCGTCTTTCTCCACCATATCACCACTAATGCCTTCAAAACCACTCATTACCCATCACCCACCTCAAAATCATTGCCCGCTTCAAGCCCTACCCACTTCTACTTCGTCTCCACCTCCACCTTCCAGACCCCTTATCCTTCATAATCCGTGCGATATCCCCTCTACCTCCACCATGCCTCCACCTAACAAACCCCTCATCAGAATCCCTGCTCCCGTCATCACCCCTGCTTCATCAACCATTCCTCCACCACTACCCCTCAAATCCCTGTTAAAACCCACTGCTACCCCCACAGAGGTACAAAAGCCGCAGGCAATGGTGCTCCGGAGTGGAAGGATTTTCCACAGGGTTTTCCCCCACAACAGTCAGAATCCTGAGCAATCTCAGCCAGAGAAGGATGATGGAGAACAACCAGAAAGAGCTATCCCTGGAACACAGTATGATCTATTGAAACACTTGGACAAGACGCCTGCTCGGATCTCCATCCTGGAGCTACTTCAAAGATCCACATCCCACCAGGCGGCCTTGATGGAATATCTTCAAAAGTCATGGTTAATGAGGACCTCCCGTGGAGAAGATTTCGACCGTCCTGACCCCAACAGACACACAACCGGCCATCATGTTCCACAACTACGAGCTCGCTCCCAAGGAAGCTCGAAATATGCATTGTGCATTTCAATAAAAATTAATGGGGTATCCATAAACCCGTGTCTTGTGGACACGGGTGCGTCCATAAATGTGATCTCCATGGACACCCTTCAGTTGTGTGGGGTCAACGAGGAACAAATAAGACCTTCCTCGATCACGGTCACGGCTTATGACAATAGCAAAAGGCCGCCGCAGGGGATGATTATTCTGAAGGCAGAACTAGGCCCCATGTCAATTCCCACGGAATTCCATGTCCTCGACATGGACCCCACATTCAAGGCTATACTGGGTCGCCCTTACATCGAAGCCATGGACGCTGTGCCTTCCACCAACCATCAGTGCCTGAAGTTTCCTTACAATGGGAGGATTATTAAAGTGGTCAGTACACCTGTCCTTCACACAGTGGATGCTATCAACACCTCTCTGCCCTCTGTTTGGCCGTCTCATCGGCCCATATTGTCACTACTGGACGTACGTGATTCATCTCACGTTCCACTAGCACCAAAGGAGCCGGTCAGGACAACCGCAACATCATATCTCCCTTTTCACTCCAAAGGGTGGGAGATTATGAGGAACATCGGCTACCAACAGGGTAAAGGTCTGGGCGCACAGTTACAGGGTAGGCTCAAACCGCCAAAGGAAATTAGGCCGAACCGCAGGTTTGGCCTAGGCTTCAAAGGACCGTTCAAGGCGGATTGGAAGCCCCTCACATGGACTCTATCAAACCACTTCAACAGAGGGCCCGTTGTTCAGATGGGAGATTACCCACGAGAAGCATATGGGAGATCACATGCTGTATATTTGGCTGAAAAATGTCCGAGGATCACCAAAAGAGGCAAGATCAAAGATCCGGAATGCGAGTGGAACAAATGGTTCGACATACGGGACATTTCCGTTGCACTGGAAAGGATGTTCTCGTCTCCGCAGCTTGAAGGACCACCATTGATCTCCGAATACCAGAGAATATTACCACTCTTGCCAAGGTTCCAAACTATCCTCGTCCTCGCCAGAAGGACCCTGTCATCGACGGATCTTCATCCGTCCTCAACATTGCCGTCGACGGCTCATTAGCCGCCATCTTCTCCATCCACTCGTCTCAGCCTTTGCTGATATCTTCTTCCTGGGCCAGACAATTGTCTGATGATCTTCCCAGATCCCCTTCTCTGCTTACATACCTACGCGGGCTTCTCAACCCGCGCCAGGTCTTCAACCATGATCTGCTCTATGAGCCTCACAATTCTCTAGCCATAACCACTTTCTCTCTCCTCCAATCTCTTTTCACTGCTTTGTCATTAAAAATGAAAACGAAAAAAAAACGTCAATTTTCAAACTCCCCAACAACACATCTTCGTTGAGGAAACCTCCTACATCTCCCACGGGTGCGTACCGCCCTGCGGACCACCCGTCCAAGGTCCGATGAGCGACCTTTTCTACCCCTCCTCTGAGGGGTCTTCTCCTGTACATTCTACACCATCCTCTTCGTCTTCCTCTTCTTCTGTAAATATTGTCAGTCAATCTAGGAATGATAGGCCAAGGGTAGTACCTAGGAAGAAATCCAAGGGTAGGCAGATCCCTCGTCGATTCCTTCTGGATTTAGCCGCCAGGTGTCAGGCCCTTCTTGCCATCCCCCAGTTGTTAGAAAATCCCATCCAGCTACCGGAAATAGAATGTGAGGGCGACTGTGCATTTGATGAAGGGTATGGAGTCTACGAGATCACGGATGAAGAATGCCCCACTGAAGATGAGGGTGAAGAATATGAGGATGCGGCGGGCGCATACGCTAGTGGAATGAGGAGATTCGACGAGCCGTCAACCGCCGTAGAAGAATCCACCAAAGAAGTCAACTTGGGAACTGAGGAAGACCCTAGGATCATCCTCATAAGTGACAACCTACCACCCTCTGAAGAAGAGGCATTAATTGAGGTTCTCAAGGAATATAAGGACACGTTTGCATGGAGCTACGAGGATATGCCGGGTCTAGATTCAACCTTGGTCGAACACCGTTTAACCCTAAAACCAGGGTCCGTCTCGGTAAAACAAAGGTTAAGGCGTTTCCACCCTCAGATGGCTTTGAAAATGAAAGAAGAGGTCGATAAGCTCCACAAAGCCAGGTTCATTAGAGTCGTTCTTTATCCTCAATGGGTGGCGAACATTGTCCCGGTCATGAAAAAGATGGGAAAGTCAGGATTTGTATCGACTTCCGGGACCTTAACCGCGCGTGTCCAAAAGATGATTTTCCCTTACCTCACATTGATGTGTTGATTGATAACACGGCAGGCTACGAAACCCTCTCATTCATGGATGGATTTTCAGGATACAATCAAATTCGTTTGGCAGAAGAGGATCAGGAAAAGACGTCATTCACTACCCCTTGGGGAACATATTGTTACGTGGTCATGCCGTTCGGATTAAAGAATGCTGGAGCTACTTACCAAAGAGCGATGATGGCCATATTTCATGACATGATGCACATATATCTGGAAGTGTATGTGGATGACTTATTGGTGAAATCAAGGACCAGGATGGAACATCCAGAAGTTTTGGCTAAGGTCTTGCAGAGGTCAAGGGAGTTCCAATTGAAAATGAACCCGAAAAAGTGTGTGTTTGGTGTGTCATCGGGTAAATTGCTGGGGTTCATTGTGAGTAAAAGAGGGATCGAGATAGATCCCGACAAAGCTAAGGCTATCAGGGATATGCCGCCTCCCAAGAATTTGAGGGAAGTCCGAGGTTTAATCGGGAGGTTGCAGTTTATTCGTCGGTTTGTGTCCCAACATTCACAAAGGTGTAGACCTCTCTACGAGTTGACCAAGCCAGGAGTAGAATTCCACTGGAATTCTAAATGTCAGAAAGCTTTTGAAGGGTTGAAAGAATATCTGGCTAGTCCACCCGTTCTCATTCCACCCAAACCAGAAAAACCTCTGATCCTTTACGTCTCAGTCTTGGATGACTCCGTGGGAGCCGTCCTCGCACAAGCTGATGAAGAAGGCAAGGAACGGGCAACCTATTACTTGTCCAAACTTCTCAATCCCTGTGAGCAGAAGTACACCGTCATGGAGAAAACCTGTGCTGCCCTCGTTTGGGTAGTGCAGAAATTGAAGCACTACTTCTTGGCTCATGAGGTCCACTTGATTGCTCGAATGAATCCTATCAAATTCCTTCTGGAGAAATCCGTCCTTACGGATAGGCTAGCACGCTGGCAAAGTTTTCTCTCTCAGTTCGACATCACCTACATCCAGCAAAAGGTGATTAAAGGCTATGCCATAGCCGAGCATCTCGCTCACCATCCTCTTCCCAAGTTCGATCCCGTCCAATCAGAGTTTCCAGATGAGGAACTAATGTCCGTCAACCAATCAGATGAGCCAATGTGGACGCTATATTTTGATGGAGCTCTGAATTCTCAAGGGAGAGGAATCGGCGTCGCCCTCCTGTCGCCTGAAGGCCTCACATTCCCATTGGCATACCAGCTCAAATTTCCAGTTACCAACAATATAGCCGAATATGAAGCTCTTCTAGCTGGCCTAGAACTCGCTCATTCTTTTCGTATCACTGAGTTGCGAGTCGTAGGTGATAGTCAACTCATCCTTCGCCAGGTGCTCACTAAATATCGCACTCGCGATCCCAAACTCAAGCCATACCAAGAACTCACTGCTGCCTTTGCCAAACTGTTCACCAAACTGATCTTTGTTCATGTCCCTCGTCATCAGAATATTCTCGCCGATGCCCTCGCCTCGTTGGCATCATCCATAAGGTTCCCTCTAGGAAGATGGTTTGAGTCCATTTCCATCTACAAACTTCACGCCCCTGCAATCGATGATGCTTCCTACGTAAATATCAAAGACAGGATAGCAAGGAAGATCCTGCAGGAAGATATCCTTGAGAAGAGGGAAATCATGTTGGCAGAGGCTGAAGAAGAACTGGCTGATGAAGAGAAACCATGGTTCTATGAAATCGTCAAATACTGCCAAGATCAGTCTTATCCTGAAGGGGCCACCACAGAGGACAAGAAAGCCATAAGAAGGGTGGCTCAGAAATATACATTGGTTGGAGGTCTACTCTATAGGAGGAGCCTTACTGGTATTCTGTTAAGATGTCTTGGTGACGATGAGGTTTGGAAATGTGTAGAGGAGACGCACTCGGGTGTGTGCGGTGGCCACGTGAATAGTCAGATGCTCGCCAAGAAGATCATTCGCAAGGCTTTTACTGGCCCACTATGGAAGAGGATTGTGCTGTCTATGTCCGTAGGTGTGTCAAGTGTCAACTTCACGCCGATAAAATCCATTCACCATCTTCCTCACTTCATCCAATATCCTCCCCGTGGCCTTTCTCCATGTGGGCATTCGACATCATTGGTCCCCTAGGTGATCCCAATTCCCTCACCAAGCAGAAATCTTTCATCCTTACTGCGACGGAATACTTCACCAAATGGGCCGAAGCTGAAGCTTACGCGGAAATCAAGGCGTCAACAGTCTGCAAGTTCATCATGAAGAACATCCTCGCCAGATTCGGCGTCCCAAGCACAATCGTCACCGACAATGGGCCACAGTTCATTTCTCAGGACCTACAGGACCTCTGCAAAAGGTACGCAATTGCATTGCATCATTCATCGCCTTATTACCCACAAGGTAACGGCCAAGCGGAGGCCACCAATAAAACATTGCTCAAAATCATCAAAAAAACCTGCGAGTCTAGTAAGTTTTCAGACTGGCCAGAAAAACTTATCGAAGCCCTATGGGCCTATCGCACTTCAATCCGTACCCCCACCGGGCAGACTCCATTTGCCCTTACTTATGGTATGGAAGCGGTAGTCCCGTACGAGACTCTGATCCCTTCTCTCAGGGTACAATTGGACGAGGAATTTCCCCTCGACGATCGTCGTAATTCACTCCTCGCCCAGTTGGAACTCTTGGATGAGAAGCGGCTGGCCGCTGCCGAACACGCGCGTGTGTATCAAAATAGACTCGCTCGCTTTTACCAAAAGAAAGTCATTGAGAGAAAATTCAAAGTCGGTGAGATGGTCGTAAAAAGAATTTTTGTCAAACCTGGAGGGCCGCGTTCTAAGCTCCAACCCAATTGGGAAGGACCATTTGTAATTCAAGCCGTGTACCCTGGCAACGCCTACAAGCTAGTCAACGCCGAAGGGACCGAGTTATCCCACCCTTGGAATGGGCTTTATCTTAAGAAATACTACCCTTAGCACAAAACAAAAAAAATGATGAAAAGATAAAAAACATCAAAAACAAAGAAATACCGAAAACCACTAAAAATATGGAAAATTCAAAATGCCGATGCCTGGCAGTCACCATGTAGTTAAGTCCCTGCATCTAACCTTCATGTTAGGATAGGGCCCATTAAGGCTTGGTAGGCACCGGGTCTTGGTTTGCCAGAACCGTGGAGATCCCTGTCCGGCCACGTCGGCCTATGCTCGCTCGAAGGAAGCTAACATGTGCTCACTTATGTATTTTATTCAAAAAAAGTCGGTAGCATCACCTACGGTGGGGCCCCACCCAGAAGATCTCCGGAAGCTGTAATCTTTATTCTTTTCTCTTCGACCAAATGAGACAGTCGGCGCCCTTAAAACGCTGAGCATGAGAAACCGAAACTCAAACCCCAAAGGCAAGAGTAGGATCCATTTCCTCGAGCATCGATCAGAGCACGAGAAGAGGGCAGTGTCCCCGCAGGCATACGAAAGGGAGCCCACAAACGTCAAACGACTATATCTCCCTCACAAAAAGAAATACAAAATCAAAATCAAGAGCCTGGTCGTGACCGTGCCTGATGCGATAAATGGAACCCCTCAAAGCAAAAGTTTGAATCCACAAAAGGGGGGGCTATGGAATGTAAATGCTCGAGATTTGGTCCGAAGTTGTCCGAAAGGAAAGAGTTAATGGGCCCTTATTCGCTCGCCGGGTTAACGGCTTTGCCGGTCCTCTCAGGAGGTTTATCCCCTACACTCTTCCTTCTCCCTCTAAAGATGAAGGTTCGATGGAGTTTCTGAAGGGTGAAAACTGCCTAGGGTCTGCGACCTTATTTTAATATACACATTTGGTTGCCTACTTTGAAAAGTAAAAGCTATCGCTGCGAAGGAGTCTCCGTGTTTCTGGCTGGTCAAGACCCCTGTTTACCACCTTGATGTCTTCTTGTTTAACCTCGGGCTTAGGCCAATGCAAGCGCGTCACCTATGGGTGCGACGGCGTCTGATTCCGGGTCAGCGTCGCGCGGTTGGTCATTGGGGTTCCAGGGTGTTCCATCATATACCATCTAGAGTTGTGAGGAAACAGACCCGGGTCGGGCAAATCTCTTACCTCAAACACCTTTTGGGTGAATCCCTGTGGTCGGAAGCGACTGGGAGCCTAAGCATGGCATGACGGTATTGTCATCAGGGTAAGTCTTAGCCGGCGGGATCATCATTCGAGGGGTCTAGAGGCCCAAATCAACCTAGATGTGCACTTAGGATACCTGGGAGGTTAGTAAGAAACCCCTGTTCTCACGTAGGTTAGGTGCCATTTGGGTGCTTGCCTGGCGTTAGCAACAAAAAAATTGAAATGATAAAAACAACAAAAAAGAAAAAAAGAAAATGTACATATTTGCAAACAAAAAAATCTTTTTTATGATAAAACAAAAAAATGCCAAATATAAAAAAGAAAACAAATCAATTTTGCATGATTGCATTTGCGTGCAGCATCTCACTTTTAATACCGCTTGCATTCGTGTGCTTGCCTGTCGCATTTATCATCACCGCATCTTTCCCTTGCCTTCGCTAAATAAAGGCTTGGCCCCTTGACCAGTTATCAAGGACAGTCACAGTGACCATTTGCTTATTGAGCAAGGGGCCAAGTCAGAACAGAAATTCTGATTTGTTTGTTTCAGTGATGTGTGCAGGGATTCAGGCAACAGAAGCAAAGGTGAAAACCAAACAAACCGAACCTTGTATTTTATTCCAAAAACTAAAAAAATTACATCAAGTTCCGCCCTCTCTCTCTGCATTACTCGTCCCACTACTCTCCGGGCAAAACGCTCTCAAAGGTGCTACCCAACTACGAAAAGCGGTACTCCTACCGCTCTGTACTCCCCTTCCTATTCCCACACCCCGGCGTTGATCCACGGAAGCAGCAGAGAAGCTACCAACACGAAAGCCACGCTCTCGTGCTCTTCGGTAGCGCTCCTCACCATCTCTCAGCCACTGTTCAGCAAGACCAAGGCTGGTTCGGAGTTCGAACAATTGGGCCTCCATGGCCCTTCGTTCCTCCCTTTCAGTCAATCTGTTGGCTCTTTCTCTCTCTGCGTCTCTTTCTCTCTCTGCCCGTTCTCTCTCACGGTCTTCCCTCTCCAACTGGAGAGTGATCCTCAGTTCCACGGCATCCCTAGAGGAGTCGTCATCAGGATGACGCCGCAGTTCCCTCTCCAGTTCTGCTATCCTAGCCTCCCTCTGCGCAGCTTGGGCAAGCGCTTCTTCCGTCTCCTTTTCCTGCCGAGTGTACCATCTCAGATACGCGATAAGGCGTAAACAAAGAGAACTCAACACTGAAACTTTTACCTGTATACAGAGCATCCCTTCTGCCTCCGCAGCACGCTGCGTGGCGTGAGCAAGTTGCTCATGAAGCAAGTCAAGTTCTGAGGTGGGAATCCACAAGCTGGAAGAGGCACCACCTACTCCCATCGCTGGGGAAGCCGCGCCAATCTGGGCATGCTACGACCGTGTGAATTAGCAGCCAACATCTGGAATCTGGGGTTTTAATTAGGAACGCACTGTACACCTACCAAGGCGCTCGTAGCTCCGCGGGCATCGCCCAACCGTTGCTCCATCTCTGCCAAGCGAGTTCGTAAAGTCGCTATCATCGTATCACGGATATCCTGCAGCCATACAAGTCGGCATTTCCACCAAAAAACCAAAAAAAAGGAGAAAGAAGAAAAGAGAAAAAGGGGAGACCTACCTCCGCAAGTCCCCGGGGTTGGAACCGCTCTGCGTACCTTATCTTGTATAGACACAGGTAATCCTCGCTATCCCGTGCCTGCGATTCCATGATTATGCCACCCCATTGCCAGTCTTCGTACTGTTCGGGGAATCGCACACGCCAGTCAATGCAGGTCGCCGGTCCTCGCGTCTCTCTCCCAACGCGAGGTGGCGCAGCTGAATCCACCCATTCTTGAGCCAGTCCCAAAGTCCTCATAACCAATCATAGCCGAAGCGGCTCGATTTCATTCAGGCAGTGCATCCACAGTTCCCGTCCGAACCGGGCACGACTTGCTAGAACCCACGGCTGGTCGGCATCGACCATGTCTGAGTAGGGTCTCCAGTTTACCATCGCTGCAGGGAACTCCTGTAGCTCCCGCCTTAGCACCATCAGTTGGTAGGTCAGGGGTGCCGCACTCATGATGGGTTCCCACCGCCTGGCTAGCGGCACCATCGCGGGTCGCCAATGCCGAGCTCTCCCCATGGGGAGGTAATAATAGCTCCACAGCTGCTCGGCGCAGGTCATCAGTACCTTGCAAAAACACAAAAAAAAAATACAAAACAAGCAAAACCAAAAATACCTGGATAAATGGTGTAAAACCACTCACAGCCATCTCACGATCCGCTTCTTGGAACAGGCCTGCAAACAAGTGCGCCAGCATGGCAGCTCCCCAGGCGTAGTACCCTACTCTTTCAAGGTCTGACAGCAGCTCCAGGAAGCGACATTGGATACCGTCCCCTTTCGAGCTCAGTACCAATCTCCCCAAAAGGAAGAGGAGAAATCTCCTCAAATCTATGTTGCATCTTTCCCAGTTGCCGAAATCTGTGCAGTACACGGCACGGCATCCTATTTCCATCCTTTCCATGAACTCTTCTGAGGATCCATCGTCCTACCGATGAGTGTCGGTGAGCCCTAATGCATCCATGAGAAACGCCCTAGCTACCGACCTGTTTTTTCGACCATCTAGGTCCAAACTCAGTAGCTTCCGAGCACCTTCTCGGTAATCCGCATAAGTGACCCTGGTCACTGCCTCACCCTCCACCTTCAGGCTTGTGATCCGGACCACATCCTCCAAGCTGGGCACCATGTGCCCCCAGGGCATCAGGAATGCCTGACTCACTGGGTCCCATCTCTCACACAAGGCTTGGATCAGGACCAGGTCGAGCTAGATCGGCTCGATCCGAAGAAAGGTACCAAATCACATCACGTCTAGCCTGGCCTTCTGAAAATCCGGGAGACCCCTGTATGCGGCCACTGCTAACTCCCATGAAATGTGTGATTTCATCACACTCTGTGCGTGCATAAGAAATGGAGAAGGGTGTTGTCAAGAGGAAGGAAGAAAGAATGAGAAAAGGGCAGGAAAGCTCAGCTTACGAGTTGTGATTGGGCCCTTTCGCTAAAGTGCCCTTCGAGGTCCGAAAGCCTCCTGGAACTACTACCACTGGACCTGCTTCTCTTCGAGGAGTGGGAAGATTCGCCCTCCATCCAACTCTCGGAATTTTGAACTCCTCCTCTCCCGTGAGAACTTGTGCTCCTCGAGTTAGCTCTCGATATACCTGGGAGGATAAAAGGGACAAGAATTTATAGAAATGGAAGGAGTGCAGGCCAAGATTGCCTCCATCACCTTTAATGATAGCCCTCGCGATGAGGCACCTACCATGCGGTCCCGTGTGTCACTTCACCGCTCGCACAGGGTGATTGATTGGACGAAGAATATGACGACTAGCCCCCTATGTTGTCTAGGGATACCCTATCATGTTTTGGAGGACGTCCGCAAAATTTGACACAACATCCGGGAAAAGGGACTAGGGCCGTCATTATTGACTTCGACGGCAGATTCCCGTGGAAAATGGTCACAACAAGACGCGATTCTCCGCTCGGGGTGGAGTCTCGACAGACCCATCACATGGGAACAGTGCAAAGGAGAAGAAGTGTAGGGAAGAAGGAACGCACAAGAGAACAAACAAGCAGCAGAAAATCAAATCACTCCATTCATAATTCTACATAAGCTGTCATAAACACTACAATCATAGAGATGAGGCGGGTCCACTGGCTCGCCAACTCGTGCCATTATCTTCATGCTCGTCCCTCTAGGCGTCCCTCTCCTCTCCCCTGAGGTGAGGGTCCCTCAGAAGCCTCCGGGATCCCCGTGCAGTAGCACCCGCCTCGCCTCGTGGCGCCGGCTCCACAGCAATGACTCGCTGCTCCTCCCCTGGCGTGGCAAAGAAGCCACTAGCGGCAAAGCGACCAGACTGGCGCAGTCGCTCCCCGAACTCTCGCGCTCTCTCGTAGCGCGTCTCCATCCCTCCTAGCCTCTGCACGACGGCCTGAAGGCCCAGCTGGAGCTCCCTCACTTGGGCCTCCAAGGCCCTCCTCTCGGTCTGATCCCGCTGTCGCTCGGACCTTCTCTCGGCTTTCTCTCTCTCTGCCTCTCTCCTCATCATCTGCAGAAGAACCCTTAACTCCAGGATGTCTGGAGAAGGTCTCTCCTCACCGCGATGTCGCAGCTCTGCTACAGTCGCCACCCAGGCATCACGCTCCTCTTCCGCCCGGGCAGCCCGAGCCACCGCACCAGCAAGTTGCTCCCGAAGGGAGGCAATCTCGAGAAAAGGGGCCGAGGAACTGGAAGATGCGCCGCCAGTCACTCCCACCATCGCTGTCTGCTGGGCACGCTGGAACGAACAAACAACAGCCGTCAGCTAAGCTCCACATTTAAAAATAGAAAATGCAGCACTTAGCTTACCAGGAGCGACAGTTCCTGTTGAGTGGCGGCCAGCTGCCGCCTGACCTCGGCTAATTGGGCACGCGACCCGTCGACGTCGCGCGTATCCCCGGCTTGGGGAAGCCCCGCATAACTCTCTCTCTGCCGCCGCAGGAAGTCGACACTATCCTGCACCAGTACGCTCCCTTGCTGCCCAGGGAGACGTATGCGCCAATCTTCAAGCTTCGCCTTGCCGCGACTCTCCTTCCTGACGCGGCTCGGCTCGTCTGCACTCGCCCACTCATCGGCCAGGCCCAGGGTCCTCGCCATGTCCTGCACCAAGAAAGAAGGGCCTCGCATCATAACAAAGAACGCGTCCCCTGTCTAGGACGCGTCCATCATTTGAGTGCAACACTCGCCGAACCCTTTCCCCCCTCGCGCGGCCTCGCTTCAAAACTCAAAATGGATCAAAGAGGAGAGATCGAGGACCTACCAGACGTGTTCACCTCCCTCCGCAACATCGGGCCCCTCGGGTCCCTCGGGGGCCCGAAGCGGCCCTTCCTCCTCCATGGACGCCGTTCCGTACTCTTGCGTATCCCTCCTCGGGCGAGGAGTTCCTCGTCCCTCTCCACCTTCACCATGGTCGGGCCCACCGAACTCCATCGATCAAAAGAGGAGGAAGACGAAAAGACGGGCAAGCGAGTTTCGGCGGAAGGCGGGCTCGTTTGCGGGTAAGGCACGGGAGAAGAAATGCCACCCGTCGCTTTAAATTTGAATTCGAGGATTAAGACGCGTCCTCGCGCCTGGACGTGCCCAAAAAAAGGGAGAAATGAAATAGAATCCCCCCGTGCAACGCGTAGTTTCTCGCTGTTCAGGGTAAGGTCTCGTGGAGCGTGCTTCGAAGGACAAGTGCAAAGAAAGAAAAGTGAGAGAGGAAAGGTACACACAACACAAGAAAGCCTTTTTCATTTCATATAATAGTCAAAAGTACATCATGCAGTAAGGAGGGTGGAGTGTACAAGCAACTCTCTAAGTCTCACCATCACCCTCCTGGTCATCTCTCTCCTCCCCCCTCTGACGGGGATCCCTAGGGGGCCTCTGCGACGTCTGCGAACCCTAAGAAGCCGTGCTCGCCTCGCCTTGCGGTGGCACCCCAGCCTCGAAGGCATGACGACGCTCCTCGGTCGAAGAAACCAGATAGCTGCCCATGGAAAAAGAACCAAACTGACGAAGTCGCGCCCCGCGTTCCTTCGCCCTCTGGTACCGCTCCTCGCTCTCTCGAAGCCTCCCCTCCGCCGTTCGGAGACTCAATCGGAGCTCCATCAGCTGGGCCTCCAGAGCCCTCTTCTCGTCCCAGTCTCGCAGTCGCTCTGCCCTCCTGTCCTCTCTCTCTATCTCTGTCCTCTCTCTCTCTCTCTCTCTGCCCTCTCTCTCCCTCTCCCTCTCCTCACTCTCTCGCGTCGCCTCCCTCCTCGATAGTTCGAGGGCGATCCGTAAATCCAGCACGTCACGAGGGAGCTCCTCAGCCTCCCGTCGACGCTCCTCCTCCAGCTCCACAATCCGGGCGTCACTCTCCGCCACCCGAGCGTCACACTCCTGCTCGGCACGAACAGCACGTGCCAGGGCCTCTCGGATCTCGGCCACCTGTTAAAGTACGCGTGCATCGTAAGAGAGAGGTGAAGGATGAAAGAGTAACTAGAGGAGGGTCAGGGCCAAGTAGGCACTCACTCGAGCCTCGCGATCGCGCTCGGCCTCCTCAGCCCGGGCCACCGCGTAGGCCAGCTGCTCCTGAAGCGCAGAAATCTCCGGAGGAGGGCCCCACGAACTGGAACCCGCTCCACCAGTCGTCCCGGCTGCTGCTGCCTGGTGGGCCCGCTGAAACACGGGGCAAACGACAGTCAGGGCTAAGCATCGAAATCCAGGTCACAAAAAATGCATTGCATAGACTCACCAGGATCTCCAACTCCTGTCGGATGGCCACCAACTGCCGCCTGGCGTCCGCCAACTGGGCCCTCAGCTCGGCGATCATGTTGTCACGAGCATCCTGCATTACACATAAGTTAGTGCCACAAGCATATACATATAGAAGGGTGAAGCATTTTCATTTCACTTACCCCTGCCATACCACCAAGGAAGAGGCGGTCCCCGTACGTAGCCCGGTACCGTCTCAGGTAATCAGTACTGTCCTGTACATGGGACACCACTGGGACCCCGCCCTGCTGCCAGTCCTGGTACTGTGCCAGGAAGCGCGTACGCCAGTCCACAATCTTCGCCTTCCCCTTGGTCTTCCGCCCGATGCGGGCCGGCTCATCTACATCAACCCACTCCTGGGCTAGCCCCAACGTCCTCATAACCAGCCTCAGCCGAAGCGGCTCGATCTCGTTCAGGCAATGGACCCACACGTCCCGCCCGAAACGAGGAAGACCCGCTACAACCCAAGGCTGGCCAGCGTCGCCCATGCCCAGGTAGGGTCTCCACACCACCTGCATCACCATACATACATCATGTTAGTTACCATTCAGTCACATGCATAAAAACATAAAAAATCATACGCATCATACCATGGCCTCGGGATACTCGCTCAGCTCCCGACGAAGTGACGCCAGCTGGTAGCTGTGTGGTGCCGCTACCACGACCGGCCTCCACTGTCGCGCTAGAGGAACGGCTCTCCTGTTCCCCTGCCTGGCCCTCCCCATCGGGAAGTAGTAATAACTCCACACCTGCATCCATCATACATCATTAGCACGAGTAATTGCATATTTAACTACGGTAAAATGCATAAATAAATTGTGTACCTGGAGAAAAGGTGCGAAGCCGCTGACTGTCGTCTCCCTCTCTGAAGTCTGGGAGAGATCAGCAATCAAATGGGCAAGCAGAGCCGCTCCCCACGCGTAGTGCCCCACTCTGTCAAGGTCCGCCAGGATCCCGAGGAAGCGGCAGTGGATGCCATCCCCTTCGTCCCCAGCAGAAGGCGGCCCAGGAAGATGAAGAGGAACCTCCGGAGGTCTAGATCCACCAGCTCCCGCTCGCTCGGGTCCTGGGTGAAAGCTGCACGGGCATCTCCCTCCAGTCGTGCCAGAAACTCCGCTCCAGTCTCGCTAACCCGCTGGCGCGGGTCACCGAATCCGAGGGCCTCCATGCTCTCCACTCGGCCGACTACCCTGCTGTCTCTATCAGTCACGCTCGTCTCTAACCACAGCAGGTCCAGGGCACTCTCTCGGTAGTCGGGGTAGGTGACCCCGCTCACCGCCTCTCCGTCAACTCGTAGCCCGGTGATCCGAGCCACGTCCTCTAGTGTCGGCACCATGTGTCCCCAGGGCATCAGAAATGCCCGGCTCGACGCGTGCCACCGCTCCCTCAATGCCTGGATAAGAGGAAGGTCGAGTCAGAAGGGCTCGATCCTAAGGAAAGCTCCAAAACCCATGGCGTCCACACGCGCCCTCTAGAAGTCCGGCAGCCCACGGTATGCTACCACCACTAGGGACCAGCTGATCCGGCTCTTCATCACGCCCTGCACACCACAAAACCAACCAAAGAACACATCAGCATCATGGATAGTAATAAATAATAACACTGTATATGCTACTTATTTATTTTATTTTTTATTTTATTTTTTAAAAATATTTATATTTTTTTAGAGGCGTCCAACCCCTTGGACGCCTCCTCTTTATTTTCTGTATTTTACTTTTAGAAAAACCCAAAAACAAAACAAAAATAAAAATAAATAAAATAATATATATTATCATGGAGGCGTCCCAAGCCTTGGACGCCTCCTTATTTTTAATCTTATTTTATAAATAAATAGATAAAAAGAAAAAAAGAAAATGTGGAGGCGTCCAGGCCCCTGGACGCCTCCTTCCCTCACTCACCGGCCCTCACCACACGGCCTCTCGTCCACCTATCCAGCCTATTAAACCAACAGATTGAAGTTCCAAAGGGCTTACCGGGTCGTGATCGTCCTCTCCCGCGTCGCCAGCATCTACTGCAGCCTCTACGGCCAAAGGAGGAGCCTCCTCCTCCACGGCAATCTCCTCCGCCGCAGCAGCCTCCTCGGCATCATCCCTCAGCCTCCTCGGACGACGAGCCCGTCGTTTCCGCTTCTCTCCACCCTGGCTCGGGCCTCCTTGCTCCATTGGGACTAAGAATGGGTCGTCTGGTTTGACTGGGTCGTTTGAATGAACAGTAAATGAGCAAGGGGGGAGGCCCCCCATATATATAGAATCCACCTTATTTGGGGCGTCCAGGCGCCTGGACGCCCCCACGTTTTTTATTTTTTTTCAAAATTCAAAAAATTAGGGGCGTCCAGACGCCTGGACGCCCCCAAAACAAAAACTAAAAAAAATTAAAAAATAAAAAACTAGGGGCGTCCAGGACCCCGGACACTCCCAAAAAAAAAATAATAATAAAAATTTCAAAACAAAAAATAAAAACGTAGGGGCGTCCAGGCCCCTGGACGCCCCCATAATAAAAATTTCAAAAAAATAATAAAAGAGAAATAAGACAAGAGTATGTATATAATCCAAACAAAAGCACAAAATAAAAACACAAAGAAAAAGAAAAATCACCAAAAAAATAATAATTAAGGGGACAAGGGTCCAAAACATCCAAATGCCAGATTTTATTCCATCAGAAAAGCAGAATGAGCTACATCAGGGGCTTAGGCGCCTTAGGCCTTAACTTCCCCAGTTCAGTTACATAAGCCCTCCACAGCTCGCATTCTTCCCCCACATGCGCTAAGGCCTTTCCCGCAACACTTGTCTTCCAGGGTGCTTTGACGGCCTTCGCTTCCTTCGCGTCCGCTTCAGTGCCCAACTCCCTCTTCTTCAAAGGAACGATGCCAGTCGGTAGCGGGAACGAATGGCGTGGGATGCCAATCTGGAGGCAGCACCGATGCGCATTATAAAGGACGAACTCGGTCGCGCCGATCAGTTGAAGATCAACTTCGGGAGAAGGCCTCATGAGGAGATCAAGCGAAAGCAAACATGTCGGTGCGCAAGTGAAGATGCTTTGTTTCACGGTGCGGAAGTGAGACCGCCAGTCTTCACGTTTCTTCAGCCACGGAACGCGGTTCACTACAGTACCACCGAAGCCTAACACGTCGGCTATGTGATGAAGAGGGCTTTGTTGGAAAAGCTTCGAAGCAGTTGGCATTCCCTCACGGTGGTCGAATTTGAAGTGCAAATCAAGCCAGCAATTCAAGACAAGTGCACAACCAAAAGGAGGCTTACCCATGCTCGAGGCAGTAAGGCCACTATATAGGTAGGCAAGGACAGCGGGTCCCACCCTCTTTCCACGCCAGATCCCGCAGATAGCACTCAGTTGGTCTTCCTCCACCATGTTGTCGGTATAAGGAAACAAGAGAGCACCCGCCAGACAAATGGTGAACCCCTTCATGATTCCCTCCAAATAGTCATCGTCTGGTGACCCTCTCAGGGCGTCCATGACCCACTCCGCAAGCTTTTGGAGATCGATCCCCTTTTGAGTACGGACCTTTCTTGCTGCGTCGGGCGGCATGAAGCTTCCAAGGACGCTTTCAGAAGTCCCCCGTGTCAGCATCCGCATAGCCTTCACCTTCCCGTCACTCTTGAATTTCTTCAATCCGAGCAGAAGTTCCACCTCCTCGAGGAGGATGGTCGCCTCGAAGGTCGGGAAGATAAAAGTGTGGGTCTGGGGATGCCAGATCTCCACTAGTGCGCCCATAGCCGCCCAGTCCATACGAATCTTCTCATAGTGTTTGGCGTGAATAAGGAGCCCCTGCAGATGCCACTTCGAGAGTATGGCCCTCATGCCGATGGAGATGTTGGAAGTTAGCTTTGAAAGCCATGGCAGTTTGGAAAACTTCCTCGGGCCTGGGAAGAGTGGATATGGCTGGAAGAGAAAAGAAAGAAGAAGAAATGAAGGAAGTAAGAAGAAGGTTCACGTGGAGAAATTTGAAAAGAATCAGCTTACCATATGCGACATGATCGTCCCACTCAGATGACCCTCGAGGTCGGAGAGTCGCCTAATCTCGCTGCTAGGCCTGCTCCTCTTCATAACGTGGGAAGACTCTCCTTCCATCCTGAAATCTCTAGATTCTCCTCTCTTTCCTCTCCTAAGCTTCCAAAACCCACCTTGATGCCTTTGAATGAATTAGCCTAAGGGGAGTCCTTATAGGAAGGGTAGGGCGCTACAGGACGGAACATGTCACATCAGCGGTCAATGTCAGGATTTTGGCTAGATCTCCGTTCCATTGTGGTGCGATTCTATTACGATTCTGTTACTTTCTGATGTTATTAATCCATGCTGGCTTGTGCAGGTTTTACTAACGGATGTCTTTGTCCTATCTCATGTCCCACCTTTCAATGGTTGGTCCCACCATGTCATGCATCGTAGTATATGATACCTACGCTACTAGAACATGTCAAGGACCTTGCGGCCCGAACGAATCTGGGATTTGAGTTCCCCTTCAACAAAAATAGTGATGATCCCGGAAGAATTTGGTTTGTACGGATAGGCCGTTAACTTGTGGTAGCATAGGGACGACGGTTCCATTCAGTGAGTTGGAGCGCGGATAAACGGGCCCCAGCCCAGTGTCGGCTCATCGGATCGGTATCCTGACCCGTTCTTAACAAGTTGACAATATTATCCTTGGCTATTTTCTATTTTAGTTTGTTTTAAATTTTTCTTTAAGCCCAGCATGCATTCATATAGGACTTTGATTTATTGCGGAAGATCATTCAAGTGATTCGATTGCGAAAGCCGCTGTGCTTCAATTCTTATATGAGATATTCCACTCCGAATGAAATACTGAGTTTCCTTGAAACGGCCCTACACTGCTCTTCCAAAGGAGACCCTTGTTTGGACAGATCCTCAGATATTCCTTTGCTTTTTTCCTTGCTTGACCCACCTTGGCCGCAGTACTTCCACGTTGGCTGGTAACCATTCCCCAAAGGTGAAACCTACAGGTTTATGACCCAGGTACTTCCACACCGAGAAGTTGGTCTCTTTTTGTTTCGTGCCTGAGCGCACATCTCACCCTCCCTTATTTGATCTCCGTCCAAGCACATCGTCAAAATTTGAAAGACCTCCTTCAGGTCGCCTCATTGAAACTTCAGGAAAGATTCCAAACAGTAACATCAAAAGCGTGTCTCATCACACCTTGGCATCAACTTATTAGTCCGCTCCCACTTCACTCCACTTCGATACCATTCCACTACGTGTCGCTCCCTTGCAAAGCAGACGCCAAGGCGGGACAGCTGTAGACATGCCATTCCTGACGTCTCCTGAGAAAGTCTCATATTACTATACGACGCCCCGCGGCGGATTTTGCATTTTGAATCACTTGAGTGCTTCCTTTTCTTGGGTCTTCTTCTACCTTTTTCGGTATCCGGAATTATCTCGTCACAGCATTCGGACGGTATCAACACCAGTCAGACGCATCGGAAGGTCCCGAAACCAGGAAGGGTGCCTGTCGGGGAGCTGCCGACGCCTTTTCAGCGGACCCAGGGGGGTCTTAATGGAGGCGTCCAGGCCCCTGGACGCCTCCATCATTTTAATTTATTTTTTAAGACAAAAAATACATAAAAAATATATATATTTATGGAGGCGTCCAGGCCCCTGGACGCCTCCATGAAAATAAATATAAAAAATATATACGCCAGTTGGCATAAAAAAAACAAAACAAAAAAAATAATAAAAATATAGTTTCTTGGAGGCGTCCAGGCCACTGGACGCCTCCATCAACTCACTCACAGGGCGCCGCCCACCGAACGACGGTTTGTCGTGTGTGAAAGAATCCAAATTGTGGAGACATCCAGCTGGCTGGACGCGCCCATTTCTAAATCACGGGTCGCCGCTCCAAAACCACGCGTTGTGTTAAACCGCGTGCGACTTTCGGTGGAGTTCGGTGGGGGTTATGGAGGCGTCCGGGACCCTGGACGCCTCCATGAAAATATTTGAAAAAAATGAATAAAAATAGAATAAAATATCTTTTTTACCCTGATGGAGGTGTCCAGGGTCCTGGACGCCTCCACCCTCCGGAGCCCTATAAATAGAGGCCCACCCCCTCAGTTCTGGGGGAGCTTCTAAGAGATCCGATAGGTTGCCGGAGCCCAGAGGCTACCAGAGTCATTTCTAACCCGTGGGGTCTTTTGTAGGTGGAGGTTCTGCCGACTTCTCGGGTGCCCACGCTCGCGAAAGGAAGGTCGTCTTCATCCACCGGGCTTCCACGTCGTCCCTACGCTGCCGGAGCTCCGCCGGATTTCACCATCGGCACATCCAATAAGCCAATCCTTTCCTTTTCTTCGTAGTTCTTTTGCATTCATCATCTCGCATCCTCTATCCCCTTTCATAAAGGCGCCTCTTCTTATATACTTCTTGCATCCATCATCTCATTTTCCTCCTACTCGAGTCCGAGAGGGGTTTAAAAGATAACACCAACCAGGTGTGTGTCTTGCCATCATTTCGTTATTTTTATCGCAAAGATTTGAATACTACACCTTCATCTTTCTAATCCACTCGTTACTTGTTTGTCGTTGTTTTGCAAGGGTACCCAAGGAAAGCCCTCTCCGTCGGCCAGCCGAAGGGGGAGGAAGAAGCAACGCGCCATCTCCCGCTCTTAAGGTAGGCGCGATCACTTTCTTTATTTCGGGGTCTTTTGGCCCCTAGCGATCACATCTTGTTCTCGAGGCCGCGGCGAGTCACTTCTCCAATGGCCGTTTAAATTCCCGTTCTTATATTCTCTTTATATTCTGTTACATTTTGCTCATATTCTCGAGGCCGCGGTGAGTCACTTCTCCAATGGCCGTTTAAATTCCCGTTCTCATATGTTATATTCTTATCTATTCATATTCTCGAGGCCGCGGCGAGTCACTTCCCCAATGGCCGTTTAAATTCTCGCTCTTATATTCTCTTTATATTCTGTTATATTCTTATCTATTCATATTCTCGAGGCCGCGGCGAGTCACTTCCCCAATGGCCGTTTAAATTCCCGCTCTTTATATTTTCCTTATATTCTGTTATATTCTTATCTGCTCATATTCTCGAGGCCGCGGCGAGTCACTTCCCCAATGGCCGTTTCAATTCTTGCTATTTAATTTCTGCACCATTCCCGTCCCCCCGAGGCCGCGGCGAGTCACTTCCCGCTATGGCCGTTTAACCCCCATATCTTGCTATATTACATGTGTCCCGCTCGCCCCGTCGGAGCAATCTCCCGTGGTGGCCCCTTCTCTCTTCTCTTATTTCTGTGTTGCAGCAAACAAAGAGGAGCCCGCGCGCTCCGCGTCCTCTTCGCTCCCCGAACCGCGTGACGTCGCTCACATCAGTGCAATGGGCCTCCGTGACGGAGTTGTCGTGATGTGTTTTTCGGCGGTGTAGCCAGAGGTTTTTCCATTAGTTTGATGGTCCCCCGACTGTGAGCTCGGGGTGTGTTTTCAGGTATAGTTGGAGTATCTGTAGTGCCAAGTTTTTATCGGTCACTGGTTTGCCATTCCTTCTGTCGTTGCTACTTTTCGCTGCCGCCGTTGTTTACGGTTGGGGTTCCGTGGGACCCTTATTGAGCCAGTGATAGGAGGCTCCTGCTTTTCAGGTGTGGTGGTTCTTCCTCGAGGTTCGAGGGTGCTGTGCGGAGGTTCGGGCTGAGTGTCCACTCGGTGTTAGGTACGCTTCTCTGCCCTAGACTGTACTTTTGTTGGACTGGACTCTATAGTTAGATTATTTATTTCTGTTAATTATTGAATTATCCTACTCTATTTCCTATTTCTTTGTACCTCCGCACTCCTTTTAGCCATTCCGAGCCCTCCGGCTCGTGGGCGGCGGGCAAGGATTCGAATGGTATCGGGTGCTTTCCGGTATCCGGATCTTGGGTCGCCACAATTGGTATCAGAGCAGTGGTTATGGATGTACATGGGAATTCGAGATACTGCAGTGATCAGAGTTCATAAGGTCCAGTACAATCGGCAGCTGGCATAGGGTTTTGTGCTTATTTTTCACTTGGTTTCTCGTATAAGAGCTTGAGTGAGCTGAGTTGGCGCTGTAATGGTGGTTGATGTCTCGCTGAAGTGCCGATGTGGGGCCCAAGGGATGTGATAGAGAGATTTCTTCCCGATGGGTGGTGGCCCCAGTCGTGCTGCGTTTGGCACAGTTGCCGACAGGCGTGAGTTCGCGGTGCTGCGTTCGAGGGATTTGCAGCGAGGTCAGGTGGCTGGCAAGGATTGTTCGTGGTCAAGTGGCCGTGAGCATGCTCTGAGGGGGCTGTATAGACTTTGGCCGCTCCAGCTTAAGGTTTATCTAGCCCCTGAGGTTTAAGATTGTGGTTTGAGGTGGCAGAGCGGATGCTCTAGTCGAGAATTGTGTTCGGGCAAGCGGAGGATCTTCTGTTGAGCTGCCAATTTTTTGAGCCTGATTTTCTTATCGTGCTCGGTGGTGTCGGGGATGACGTGTCAATCCTGATTATTTTTTATGGATTTCGAGGTAGGATTGGGCAGAGATATCCCAGTAAGTTCTTGCTCCTGCACTTCTACGTGTGAATGGGTTATGTTTGCCTTGGATTTGGCTTGAGGTGTGAAGGTTTCACGGCGAGTTCGGGACTCGAGGATGAGCGTTGGCAGTTGTCGATTATGGCTCGTGTTGCGGCTCTTGGCGTGACATGTGCAGTTCGAGGAAATGCAGCGGTGGTGCATCGGGAGATGCTACGAGTGGTCCGACGAAGCACTTGGCGAGTGTGTCAGAGGAGCTGACCTGTCGAAAGTGGCAATGGTTTTTTTTCCTTATGCTTGAAGGTGTTGTTCCCAGCGTGTGTAAGGTTCGAGATCAGGTCGAGCGTGGAGACCTTCCGTTGGTCGGAGGTATATTGAGTTTTTCCCTTGGTGGGAGTAGATCGCGTCTTGCCAAGGTTCATCGTCTTACATCGTGTATTCAAATCGGTTGGTCTTCGTGTGCCATGAAGTCCGTGCGAGACACGTCCTGTGTTGGCAAGGTGGTTGCCTGTAAGAAGTTATGCCCTTTTCCCCTTGATGTGTAAGGGTGCGTTGGCACTGTTCTGGAAGAACGAGTGCCGGCTGGGCCGTGTTCTTAAGAATTTATGGTCGGTGTTATGGTTCTCGATGTGTTGAGGATCGGAGCTTGCGGAGTTGCGGATGATCGTTGGGATGGCGGATCCTAAGTCATCTATGTTGGATGCACGCGTGGATTAGAGTGCGCAGCGGAAGCCTGGTGGGCTCATGACCCACAGGTTCAGGATCGTACTGTTGGTTGCTACGAGTGGATTCCTGAGGATGTGTAGGATGGCGGAGGATTAGTTCCTCGATGTGAGACGTGTTGTTGCCGTGCCATTGCTTGAGATATCAGGGTTCATAGCACTGGCAGGATGGAGAATTGGGGAAATGTGTTGGCAAGTGCTCCGCATGAGTATCATGTTCATGTGTTGGAAGTCGTGTCCTCGGATGAGATCGTGTTCTAAAGAAGTAATCTCTGAGAGATTATGGGTCCCAGTCGGTAGCTGTGAGCGACTGGTAATGCTAGCCGTGTGATCGGCTACCGTAGGATCTATTTTATCAAGAGGCCAGATGAGTCTGGAGGTTTCAAAATGATGTGAAAGAGGACTCAGCGGTGGTTAGAATTTGCGAGGTTTGCAGATCCGTGTGCATTGGTCACGACGTCATCGACCAGGTTGCTGTGATAGCAAGTGGCACTTGGCTGCTTTGGAGTTGTGTGCTGTGAATTGCTCAACTTGTGTCCCGTGGCTCTGTGATAAGAGTGAAACCGGGATTGGCAGGCGTCCATTTGGAGTAATTGAGATGAGATAGGATTTGATGAGACAGGACGATGGATGATGCCTGTGCGTGGATGTCCTTGATGGGACGTTGACATAGAATGGTAATCCTTGGTCTGTGACCAGCATGGGAGGATTCCCCTGTAAGTCTGAGTCGAGTGAAGTGAGGATCGAAGACTCCAGATTTTGTCATTTGATTTCCCCGTGCTCCCCTGAGAGGGTAGAGTTGGCATAGGGATAGGTTTGGATGTGGTATCCAAGTGAGGTTTTGGCTCAGACGTAGTGTTGGTCTATGCGTGAGTCAACGGATGGCTGGACAAGATTTGGAATGTGCCCTTCAGGCCTGGTGAAGGAGAAGGAAGAAGCTGAGTAAGTCAAGGATTTCCCGTTGATGAGTGTCTGGTGACCGGTGATTGGTCTTTCACAGACAGAAGATGCTACTAGTTGTAGCGAGTCGGGAATGGCGAGAGCCGTGTGCAAGCGAGGCCTTTGGTGGCCGTTTCTGTGATGTGCCTTTTTCTGGATGGGATCTGGGCTTTGTCAAAGTTTGAGTTCTGATAGAGTTGTTCCCGTGCCGTTGTTGGCGTTTGGCTTGCCAGGTGTGAGATGGTCCTTGGCGTGGAGCCGACGGTTGTGCGGTTGTCGGTTGGAAAGACTATATGAGCTGGTTGGACGCTCAACGACAGTTGTCCCTGGTGTGGGGCCCGAAATCAGTCAGCTGGGGGTGAAGCTGATGTTTGGTTGGTCCGCCGGCCATGGGTTGATCGGTGGCTATTTCTCGTAACGAGGACTGTGTCACCTCAGTGAGCGAGATTGCTACAGTAGTGTCATGATTGGATTTCCCGTTGTGACTGAGGTGATGCTAGACTTGTGCTTTTTATGATATGCCTGCTCTGATGATCGAGGTGCGTTGCATTTAGAGCAAGGCGTGTTACTCGTGATTATGGTCTGGCCGTATCCCTCAGGATTGGTGCTTTCGCGAGAATCGAGATTTCTGTGATGGGGCTCTAACTACGTTGTCAGTTGACTACGGTGTTCTCCCCTTGTGGCTTGGTGCTAGTCCTAAATTTCAAGGATGAAATTTCTTTAATGGGGGAGGGCTGTAATGCCTCGGGTTTTTTGGATATTGGTCGGATCAGGATCCGTGGGGTTCGGATCACTTTTGTGGGTCCCGGATTAAGTTTTACAGTTTACGCGTGTTTTTGCCTATCGAGCCTTCAGAACCCCGTGTAAGGTGAACCGTTGCGTTCTCCGACTCCGGAATGTTACCAGCACGTTGAGCATTTTCTGAGGATCGTGGAGAGTATTTTTTCCTATTTTTTATATTTTTTAGAAATTCTAGATTTTTGATATACTTAACCCCCTCTCTCTCCTCTCATTTCTCACTCTCTCTCTCTCTTCTCACACTCTCTTTTCTCTCCCTCTCTTCTCCGGCTGCCGATGGAGCAGGATGGGGGCGAGGCGGTGAGGTTCATGGGGCGGGGGATGGTGAGGACGAGTCGAGGATCGAGGGATGGAGGCGCGGCGAACCTCGATAGCGAGTTCGGGGCGCCGCGGCGGTTTGTGCGTCATTTTTTTGGCAGATCGACGTCCTCGGTGCGTGTAATCTTCGGTGGAGGTTGGGGGATGGTTCCCTAGCGCGTGTACTTCATTTCCAGCGAGTTTGGTAGCCCGAGGCGAGCCAAGAGGGTTTATTTCCTCGTCGGGGTCATAATGTGTGATTTTGGGGTGTGAACCATATTTCACATTTTAATCGTATTTTTTGGGTTTAAATGGGTCCTCTTGATGCTAGAGAGGTTGAGGAATGGTTTCCCCTTGTTTTCCCCTTCACATGGGTGTGAACGGGGCGTGGAATGGGATTTTCCATCGAATTTGCTATTTTCACGTTTGCGAGCAAGTAGCGGTCGTATCAGAGACCGCCACTACATGAGGCAGTCCTCTGGAGGCCGCCACTTGTCCCCTTAAGTCAGTTCGTGGGTTGTGGTCTCGCGATGGATTGTCACTAGTAGTAGCGGTCTCGAGGAGACCGCCAAACACTGAGTAGCGGCTAGGGCATGACCATTTTTATGGCTTTAGCGGCCAGGGGGATGGCCGCTACTTCTTCGTCTGTGTCCCGTGTAGTAGCGGCCTCGCGACTGACTGCTACTCTCTGAATAGCGGTCAGGCCAGGACCGCCACTACGGTTGCGGCCTTGAGGATGACCGCCCCTTGACCGGGTGTTTTTGGGCAGCTAGCGGCCCAGGATGGACCGCTATTTGGTGGCTTGTGGTCCAGGGTGGACCGCCACTTGCTGTGACGGTCCAGAAAGGACCGCCACTTGGTTTCTGTGTTAGCTGTGTCCCGTTGGTGTTGTGTTGGCCCCGGTCGACCCAGTTGTGATCCAGTGGTCGACCTTCAGTCTCATGGATGTCCCGGACACCCCGTGGATTCTATGTCCGTGTTTTTGTAATGTCTGATAGTACCGTGTTACCTCGATTAGCGTGCCCATAGGTTTGGTGGGTCCAGGTGACCCTATGTGTTCTAGGCTTTCGTGTTCTCGCTAGATCGAGTCGCCATGAGTCGGCTTGTGTACGGTGGGTTATTCCCATATGTCATTGGCTTTCCGGTAAGTGTTTTTCGAGTGGGCCGTGAGTTTGGCCCTTGGACTGTGAGTCCAGTCATCCAACCTGGGGCTGGAGGTTTCCCGCTTTCCCTTGGATAGTGGATCGACTCGACAGCTTGTGAGCTACCTTGGGAATCGTTCTGCCGTGGTTTCTGACCTAGGGATAGTGGGTTGACTTGAGGAGAGAAGAGTTCGTTGATTCAATGACCTAGACGGAAGGTCCAAATCGAAAGGGGTATTCGTCACCCGAAGGGACGGAGAGAAAAGTTTGTTGATTCAATGACCTAGACGGAAGGTCCAAATCAAAAGGGGTATGCCTCACCCGAGAGGGACGGAGAGAAGAGTTTGTTGGTTCAATGACCTAGACGGAAGGTCCAAATCAAAAGGGGTATTCGTCACCCGAGAGGACGGAGAGAAGAGTTTGTTGGGTCAATGACCTGAACGGAAGGCCCAGATCGAACGGATTGTTCGTGACCCCGAAGGGACGGAGAGGTGGTCAAGTCGCTAACACGGGCTAGTGTTAGCGCAAGGAAAAGGGGATGATTCTTTACCCGAACGGCAGGCTCGGGCCAGGGTGAAAGGTTGTTTTGTTCTTTAATGTGCCGGGGGAATTGGCCAAGAAAGGTCCTTTAGTTCTCCAACTGGGCGGAAAGTCTACGAGGCAGATTAGAGAAAGGAAGTCTTTTTATTCTTCGGATGGATGGAAAGTCCGGGCTGAGGTGACAAGGAGATGTTTATTCTCTAACCAGACGGAAGGTCCGAACCAAAGTGAAAGGAATCTTTTTATTCTCTAGCCAGGCGAAAGGTCTGATCTAGAGTGGAGAGAGTCTTTTTGCTCTCTGGCTGGGTGACATGCCCGAACCAAAGTGAAAGGAATCTTTTTATTCTCTAGCCGGACGGAAGGTCCGATCTAGAGTGAAATGATCTTTTTGTTCTCTAGCCGGACGGAAGGTCCGATCTAGAGTGGAAAGAATCTTTTTGTTCTCTAGCCGGACAGAAGGTCCGATCTAGAGTGAAAGGATCTTTTTGTTCTCTAACCGGACGGAAGGTCCGATCTAGAGTTAAAGGATCTTTTTGTTCTCTAGCCGGACGGAAGGTTCGATCTACAGTGGAGAGAATCTCTTCGTTCTCTAGCTGGAGGGCAGGTCCGAATCAAGGTGAAAGGAATCTTTTTTATTCTCTAGAAAGGTGGAAGGTCCGATCTAGAGTGGAGAGAGTCTTTTTGTTTTCTGGCTGGGCGACAGGCCCGAACCAAAGTGAAATGATTTTTTTTTGTTCTCTAGCCGGACGGAAGGTCCGATCTAGAGTGAAGGGGTCTATTTGTTCTCTTGCTGGGCGACTGGCCCGAACCAAAGTGAAAGGATTTTTGTTCTCCTGCCAGACGGAAGGTCCGATCTAGAGTGGAGAGGAGCTTTTAGTTCTCCGGCCGGCCGGAAGGTCCACTCTAGAGTGGAAGTCTTTTTGTTCTCTAGCCGAACGGAAGGTCCGAACCAAAGTGAAATGATTTGATGTTCTTTAATGCGCCGGGAGTACCGACTATGAAATCTGAACCCGAGAAAGTGGACCGCAAGGGCCAGAATCGGTGTTGCGGAAGTAGGCCGTGAAGGCTGAAATTAGGAAAGCGGACTACAAGAGCCGCAATCGGGAAGTTGGGTACAAAAGCCGAAATATGGGAGCAGGCTATGAGTGCCCAAATTGAGGAAGCGGACTACGAGAGCCGCAATCGGGAAACTGGCTACAAAAGCTAAAATTAGGGAGCAGGCTATGAGAGCCCAAATTGGGGAACCGGACTACAAGAGTCGCAATCGGGAAGCTGGCCACAAAAGCTGAAATTGGGGAGCAGGCTATGAGAGACCAAATTGAGGAAGCGGACTACGAGAGCCGTAATTGGGAAGTTGGCTACAAAAGTCAAAATTGGGGAGCAGGCTATGAGAGACCAAATTGGGGAAGTGGACTACGGGAGCCGAAGTTGGGAGATTAGCAAGCCGCAAGGGCAGGAAGTAGGCCGTGAGGGCCAAGATTGGGCTGTACGAGTCAAAACTGGGAAAGTAGGCTGGGATAGCCGAAATTGAGTTTATTTTTTATTATTATTACTTATTTCTTTATTCAAACATGTAGGCATTCGTTAGCAGGATAACATAAGTATAAATAAGGTAGCACCCTCTATAGGGGATGGGATAGGGACATCGCCCATAATTCGCAGACATGGTGCGGACCAGAAAGTATAACTAAGGGGTGGTGCACCCGTCAAGAGGATATCACATGTCTTGCATGCATAGCTTAAATTCACGCATTTCACCCAAGACAACTCTTTGTGGAGTGGAGGAGCAAACGTGTGAGCAAAAGGCCCTAAACATAGGGATATCCAGGTTTTCTAAGCAACACTCAAGGATTACTCTAGCGCCTACACATGGGTTTCAGGCTCTCGATTTCGGTAGCTTCGCACAGCCCCCATCTATTTATTTTGGTAGCAGATTTCACCGTTCGGCGTGAGTCTCCTCATTTGTTTCAGTGGGGATTCCCGACTACTAGGCTTCATCCTTATTAAAATGACTACTAGGCTTCATCCTTATTAAAATTTGCTTCACTATTTCGCATGAGTCTCCTCATTTGTTTCAGTGGAGATTCCCAGCTACTTGGATCCGCATTCGACTAATTCATCATTTCTCTTTTTTTTGCATCTTTTTTTTTAAGTGGGGGTAGGCAGCTCTTTCCTCACGATTACCTTTCACGCGAGTGCAGAAATTCAAGCATCCGTAGAGTGCTAAGAAGAAAGTCGGGCAATCGCTATGGTAGAAGACCATTGATCACATTAAGCGTGAAGTGTCGGAGTGTTGCCTCAGGTTTATTTTATGAGTTGGGCTTAGCAATTTAGCCATGACTCTTCCCCTTGACGTGTGCACCCGCCATAATTGGGTTCCCTTCGAGCGTATGCCGTGACACACGTGCATCTAGAATCGGGGCAACATTATTTAGCAAGGAAACATGGTCCGAGAAAATTTGAAGGAAGTATGCTATTCTATATTATAAGCAAGCATGCAAGTAGGGCAGCCAAGCAAAAAAAAATTTGTCTCTTATTTTGGTCTCTTTTTTTTTATTTTTTTTTTGCATAAGAACATATTGTCGTTATGTATATGTATCTTGTATGTGCATATAGAACCTATGTCGCAGCCAAGGTGCTGAGGAGGGAGACCGCGAAGGGCTGAAAGAACATTGGAGAAGCGGGCTATAAAAGCCGAAGTTGATATTGGAAGTGGGCTACAATAGCCAAAATTGAGGAGAGTGGGCTGCGAGAGCCAAATTCCGGGAAGCAGGCTACAAGAGCCAAAGGTATTGGGAAGCGGACTGTAAGAGCTGAAGTTATGGGAAGCGGGCCGTGAAGGCCAAATTATGGGAAGCAGACTATAAGAGCCAAAGGTATTGGGAAGCGAGTTGCAGGCCAAAATCGGGAAAGCGGGCTACGAGAGTCGAGAAGCAGGCTACAAAGGCCAAATGTTGGTTAAGTGGGCTACAAGAGCCGAAATTGGGAAAGCGGGCTACGAGAGCTGAAATAAGGAAAGCGGGCTCCGAGAGCCGAAGTTGGGAAGTAGGCTACGAGAGCCAAAAATCGGGGAGCAGGCTTCTGGAGCCAAATCGGAGAAGCAGGCTATAATAGCCAAAATTGGGAAGCATGCTAAGAAGGCGAAAGGGAAGTGGACTACAAGAGCCAAAATGTTAGGGAAGCGGGCTACAAGCTGAAGTTGAGAAGCGGGATGCAAAGTGTAAGGTTTCGCACAGCACCTACGGGCGACGCAGCGGATAACAAAAATTTCATTTGCCCGATCCCGGTGTTATGGAAAGCTTAATGTGTGCTCTAATCGGTGTTTAAAACCCTAATTACGGGTTGCGTGTTTCACCTTGCACGGAACGACGCTGTCCGCGATGCCCGATGCAGAATATCGAGCCGCACAGCTGTACGGGCTCTAGAGCAGATCCACACGGATCCTTGAGCAGTGACGGTACCTCCCCGGCGCAACTTTCCCCGACTCTATCACCTTCTGGAGAGAGAGAGAGCAAGGGGAAGAAAGGGGGGAGGCTAATCCTCCTCTCTTAAGCTTATGTGCTTGCTTAAGCTTAAGAGGTTGGAAGAGAAGCCAAGAGTTCGAATGAACTCACGTAGGTGCCATATATATAGGATTTGGACCCTTTTCTAAAGACCTCCAAAGGACCAAAATTGTATATATGACCTTTCCATTATTATACATATGTATTAAGCCTCATTTACACTCCATTCCAAAAGGAATTAAAGGGAATTAATACATACACTTGTACAATAATATTCCGTCACCCAAGAATCCATTGTGTGTGATCCTCTAGGCCCTTAGTCACTCTAGTTTAAGGCCCATTAACTTCTAATTCTCAATTAGAAGTAAATTAAACGTATTCTTCGTTTCTACCAGAGCCGAAGAATAATTTAATTTATTCCGAACCTTTGATCACGTTGGGTCAAGTAAATCTGCGTGATCCTAGAGGACGCCGAGTTTAAACCAGCTTGTCTGGTACCTGTAAGTCCACAATTACCGCATCGATATAATCCCTCGCTCCTTCTATGAGTCTGGTACGATCGAGGGTACGGTATCTGTCAAACCCCATGATCGTGCCATTTTACTATAACCTCCTTAAAGTGTATGACATCCGTTCTAAACAAACTCATACGACCCTGGCCAGGGATTTAACGGAGCGTCAATGTCATGACCCATTAACTGTCTGATATATACCCGACAGTGAGCGATCCCCTCTTGACCATTGATGATCTTCACACGTATCCTGGAGTGGTTAATGACTCGGCAACTCATGACTTATGGTTAAAGTCACTTAGCTAAGTAATTAAACCATTCCAGTCCTCGTGTAAGATCCGATCAATGTCTGAGGTCAAAGGACCAATGATGCTACTGTGACCGTTGGATCTTCAGTTGACATTAGGTATAATCAACCATCTGAAGATCCAATAGCGGATCAGTTCAGGGCACATCCTCCAAGGACATACACCTACACATATGTGTTGGTGCCCCGCACCAATGACCATGAGACTGGTCACTGACACATCATGTGTACTGGTTTAATAGGTAATCAAAGTCCCCGAGTGATTACCCTGCAACCAGGAACAGTTTAAGGTATGTGTTCATGTAAAGTAAGTCTCATGTTCGAGATCTCATCTCGAGCTGACTTTACAACCACATATCCTAGGGACAATGTAAAGTAACACAATCGTATATTTACGCTCAAACACCACTTTATTAATGAACAAGATCGTACAACTATTGGGCCTACCCGACCCGAAATTGGCCTATAGCACACCAACACTAACAATCTCCCACTTGAACTACAGCCAATTGCCCACAACTTTGAGGCCCATCTTATCCCGATGACGCTCAAATACAGTATGTGTCAAAGGCTTAGTCAGTGGATCTGCTATGTTGTCTTCTGACGGTACACGCTCTACTATCACATCTCCACGATCAACAATCTCCTGAATAAGGTGAAAGCGCCTGAGAATATGCTTTGACCTTTGGTGAGATCTCGGTTCCTTCGCCTGGGCGATGGCCCCATTATTATCACAAAATAATGGGATGGGAGCTGATATCTCGGGAACTACGCCAAGTCCCAAGATGAATTTCTTCATCTAGACGGCTTCCTTAGTAGCTTTAGCTGCAACAATATATTCCGCCTCCGTCGTCGAGTCTGCAGTTGTGTCTTGCTTGGAGCTTCTCCAACTGACTGCCCCTCCATTCAATATGAATACAAATCCATACATGGATTTGCAGTCATCTGGATCTGACTGGAAACTAGAATCTGTGTAAGCTCTAAGCCGTAAGTCCTCTCCTCCATAAAGCAGAAAAAGATCCTTAGCCCTTTGCAGGTACTTAAGGATGCCCTTTACTACCTTCCAGTGCTCTTCGTCTGGATTTGCCTGATATCTACTGACAATGCTCAAAGCATTGCCAACATCAGGCCGTGTACATAGCATTGCATACATGATTGACCCTATCGCCGAAGTATAGGGTACCTTATTCATGTGTGCCACCTCCTCAGAAGTTTTAGGACTCATCCCCTTGGATAGGTAAATTCCATGTCTCATGGGAATGAGACCTCTCTTGGAATTTTCCATCCTAAACCTTTTGAGGATAGTGTCTATGTACATAGATTGGGATAATCCTAGTATCCTTTTAGATCTATCTCGATAGATCCTTATGCCCAGCACATAGGATGCTTCTCCCAAATCCTTCATGGAGAAGGTCTTGGACAACCAAAACTTAGTTGATGTCAACATCTCTACATCATTCCCAATGAGTAAGATGTCATCAACATAAAGGACCAAGAAGGTAACTGAGCTCCCACTGACCTTCTTGTAAACACAGGGTTCATCTTCATTCCGAATGAAATTGAAAGATTTGACAGCCTCGTCAAATCTTAAGTTCCAGCTTCTAGATGCCTGCTTTAATCTATAAATGGACCTTTGAAGTTTGCATACCTTATTAGGATGTGGCTTGGAGGTGAATCCCTCAGGCTGTACCATGTACACCTCTTCTGACAGGTTTCCATTAAGAAAAGCTATCTTCACATCCATTTGCCAGATCTCATAATCCAGGTATGCAGCAATGGAAAGGAGGATTCTGATTGACTTAACCATGGCTACCAGCGAAAACGTCTCGTCATAGTCAATACATTGCCTTTGACGATATCCTTTCGCCACTAATCTAGCCTTGTATGTGTCAATCTGTACATCTGCACCGATTTTTCTTTTGAAAATTCATTTGCAGCCGATAGGGACCTTCCCTTCGGGTACATCAACTAAGTTCCAAACTTTGTTGGTGTACATGGACTGTATCTCTGAATCCATTGCCTCTTGCCATTTCTCGGAATCTACACTACGGATCGCCTCCTGGTACGACTGAGAATCATCATCCTCATCGATACATACCTTAGAGGACCCCTTTGAGACATGTCCATCATATCTCTCAGGTTCTCTCGGTAGTCTACCAGATCTCCGTAGTGTCAGTGTTTCACCTTGAATAGGATCAACCGATACAGTCTCATCTAATGAGTTTGTGTCTATGGATTGTGGTTCTTGGACCTCGTCCAATTCTATCTGGCTCCCACTATTTTTCTGAAGTAGATATTCTCTTTCCAGAAATACAGCTCTCTTGGCCACTAAGACCCTTTGCTCATAAGGGTGATAGAAATAATATCCAAACGTCTCCTTTGGATATCTCACAAACCTACACTTATCGGTTCTCGACTCAAGCTTATCACTCTCGTTCTTCTTTACATGGGCAGGACACCCCCAAATTTTAATGTGATTAAAATTTGGTTTCCTGCCCTTCCATATCTCATATGGTATAGAAGGAACTGATTTACTTGATATCCTATTCAAAAAATAAACCGCAGTCTCTAACGCATAGCCCCAGAGAGACAAGGGTAGTCCTGACATAGACATCATGGATCGGACCATGTCCAACAAGGTCCTGTTTCTCCTCTCGGATACACCATTGTGTTGTGGTGTATACGGTGGAGTCCACTGAGAAACTATTCCATGGTCTTTAAGATAAGAAGTGAATTCATGGCTTAAGTATTCACCTCCTCGATCCGATCGAAGAGCCTTAATACTTTTGCCTGTCTGTTTCTCTACTTCATTCTTGTATTCCTTAAACTTCTCAAAGGCTTGTGACTTATGTCTCATTAAATACACATAGCCATATCTAGAGAAGTCATCAATAAAAGAAATGAAATAGAGATAACCTCCTTTTGCTTCTATGGACATGAGTCCACACACATCCGAGTGTATGAGCTCGAGAAGGTCAACAGCCCTCTCACCATGTCCACCAAAAGGAGCCTTGGTCATTTTCCCCATGAGACACGACTCACAGATATCAAATGGCTTGTATTCGAACGAATTCAAATACCCATTTGAGTGTAAGTGAGAGACTCTTTTCTCACCTACATGACCAAGTCTGCAATGCCATAGATATGCAAAATTCACTTTATCAGCATTGGAAATTTGCATAATATTAGAACGTGTATCTAATACATAAAGACCATTGACTAATGAATCATTGGCTATAATCAAACCATTATTTATTATAGAGCACCCAGTGCTATTAAAAGCCAATGTATATCCAATGTTATACAAGCCAGAGATTGAAATAATGTTCTTAATAATATTAGGAACATAATAACAGTCATTCAACTCCAGAATGACTCCTGAAGGTAAACTGAGGCGTGCAGTCCCGACAGCTTTGGCAGCAACTAAAACTCCATTACCCATCCTCAGGTCAATCTCCTTTTTGCCTAGTCGCCTTCTATTTGCCAGCACCTGCACAGAATTACAGATATGAGATGCATATCCAGTATCCAATACCCATGATGTGGATTCCGTATATGACAAATTAAGGTCTATGACAAAAATACCTTCATTAAGAATTGCCTTGCAATTCCTTTTCCAATGCCCAGTTTCTCCGCATCGAAAATATTTGTCTTCCTTTTCATTCTTCTTGCCCTTCCCTTTGTCAACTTTGGCGATTTGATTACCCGTGGCATTTTTCTTTCCTTTCCCTTTGTTACTTGTAGTGGATATCTGGGTGGCCTTCTTTTTCTTATTGGCCCGGCCAATAATCATTACAGAAGAAGATGGTTTATCTTTCTGCATAGTTCCTTCAGCACTCTTTAACATGTTGAGCAGTTCCGGGAGAGTTGCACCAATTCTATTCATGTTAAAGTTTATGATGAAGGAAGAAAAGGAATCGGGCAATGACTGGAGTATGAGATCAATGCATAGTTCAAGATCCAACTTGAAACCTAGTGCATTGAGTCTCTCTATCCACTCCATCATTTTCAATACATGAGCCTATACTGAAGAACCCTCAGACATCCGTGTCCTGAAAAGTCTTTTGGAGATGTCATACCTCTCAATCCTACCCTGCTCCCCGAAGAGCTGGCGTAGATTGAGAAGTATACTTCTACAATCAGTCTTTTCAAATTGCCTCTGTAGCTCGGGAGCCATAGAGGCCAACATGTAACATTGGGCAAGGGAGGAGTCCTCAGACCACTTGGCATAAGCCAGCAACTCGCCCTCGTCGGCATCAGGAGTCGGCTCAGAATGAACTGTGTCCAACACGTATGCAATCTTTTCTGCGGTAAGGACTATGCGTATGTTACGCAGCCAATCCGAGTAGTTCGGTCCAGTTAAGCGATTTGCATCCAAAATGCCACGGAGGGGGTTGGACGATGACATTATAATCTGGATAAGAAATAAAAGACAACTTAGCATGTGTTCAAATTCTAACTTAGATGTGATTTTCTATCTTAGTTAGTCCCACTATTTTTCGATCGAACTATATAACCCTCAGTATATAGAACGGGAGATCAACGAGATCAACCTAGTGGGTCGGAATCCCAACGAGACTGATGTATGACCTTGTGGAAAGCACAACAAGCCATACACCATCTCAAGGGCAGTTAATAGGCACTTGCATCTAATGCAATATCCGATATTCGGCCCCCGAGAAATCATCCCCTTGTGGAAAGCACAACAAAGGATATTCTCGGTTAGATCTAACCATCATTACTACATAGCAATGAGTTCATGACCCGACCCTTGTGGAAAGCACAACAAGGCCGAGTTCAATTCCTCACCCCATTGAGGCCGAGCCTTGGAGTTTAATCCCGCCCCCAAACTCATGGACCTTGTGGAAAGTACAACAAATCCATGAAATGAAGACGTTCATTCACTCCATAATGATGGAGGGCCACGACGACTCCTAGAACCACGCTTACCAGATCTAAAATTTAAGCGCGAGGGAATTCAATTTTATCTTGATCTCACCCTAGGTGGTAATATAAATATAGCCAATATATTTACCATACCTAGTAGTTCACAAAAAATAAATGCATCCAATGCAAATTAAACGGAAGTGATCATGGACTTTAACCCTAATGTAACTAAGACATCCGGCCCGCTTCCGAAGCAGCTGGATCGTCCTCGTCGGGTGTGTTCCCGCTTTCAAACTCCGACGCCGCATTAATTATAACTTTTACACGGCACGCAGGTCGGAAAAATTTAATTACATGTGACTCAAATTCCAACAGCCCTTAGGGCGAGTACAACAATTGAGGAAGATAGAAGTACATTTGAAATTTCAACAGAGAGAGAAAGGAGATTCGCAGACCCCAATTAATTACATTAATCCAAGTCCATGATCACTTGCCAACCCATTCAAATAAAATCAATCAAGGGTTATTTTCTGAAAATAATCCTTACTTTTGAATTTAAAAATGGGATGTGTAAACAAAAACAGGCCAGCTTTGTTTAATTTTAAAAATCAAAGTATGATTAACTGAAATTAAACACACAAGCAGGCCAATACAAGGTAATTAAAATAGAGCACGTAAAGAACCATCATTTTCTACAGGGGCATCTAATTGAGATAATTAATTAAATTTAAATTTAAATCTAATTATCCAATAATCAAATTTAAATTCAAATTTTAAACATGCCAATAATTTAAATTTAAATTCAAACTAATTATTCAATAATTTTGTTTGAAAGTAAATTTAAAATAATGCAATTATCATCAATTAGTAATTTTCTAAAATTTAAAATTTAAATTTAATAATTATCTAATAATTAAAATTCAAATAATTAAAATTTTCACATTTAACTTCAATAAAATTTAAAATTTGAAATTTTAAATTATCTAATAATTAAAAATTCAAAAATTAAAATTTACTGAAGTAACTTCAATTATTATCATTTTATCTCAAGGTAAATAGTAATTATCTCACCTCGGTAAATTCAAATCGATTAAATAAAATTTAACATTTGATATTTACTTTTGAGATAATACTATTTAACTTACTCGGTAAAATTCTATTCAATTTACTGTGTATTTCCGTATATGTATCTAATATATATATTAATATATCTGAGCATAGTAAATTAAAAAGGGTGAAAATAATTTTTTTTAAAAAAAAACTAATTGAAAAAAAGTTTTTTTTATTTTTGGCGGGTCAACCCCGCGCGCGTGGGCGTTGACTGCCCGCGTTGCGGGCGCCCGCCCACGCGGGTCCGCCCGCCGGCGCAGTGCGCCCGGCGGGAACAAAAAATTTTTTTTTTTTAAAAAGAAAATTTGCTGTTTCGATGCCCAGCATCTAGGAAGAACAGAGATGCCCAAATCTCTTTCTACAAATCATAATTGAAGATTTAATATGCCCCTAAAGCATGGTTCTAAACGGCGATTAAACACCGACCAGAGCGCCAACCTGGTTCTGATACCACTGTAAGGTTTCGCACAGCACCTACGGGCGACGCAGCGGATAACAAAAATTTCATTTTCCCGATCCCGGTGTTATGGAAAGCTTAATGTGTGCTCTAATCGGTGTTTAAGACCATAATTACGGGTTGCGTGTTTCACCTTGCGCGGAACGACGCTGTCCACGATGTCCGATGCAGAATATCGAGCCGCACAGCTGTACGGCCTCTAGAGCAGATCCAAACGGATCCTTGCGCAGCGACGGTACCTCCCCGGCATAACTTTCCCCGACTCTATCACCTTCTGGAGAGAGAGAGAGCAAGGGGAAGAAAGGGGGGAGGCTAATCCTCCTCTCTTAAGCTTATGTGCTTGCTTAAGCTTAAAAGGTTGGAAGAGAAGCCAAGAATTCGAATGAACTCACGTAGGTGCCATATATATAGGATTTGGACCATTTTCTAAAGACCTCCAAAGGACCAAAATTGTATATATGATCTTTCCATTATTATACATATGTATTAAGCCTCATTTACACTCCTTTCCAAAAGGAATTAAAGGGAATTAATACATACACTTGTACAATAATATTCCGTCACCCAAGAATCCATTGTGTGTGATCCTCTAGGCCCTTAGTCACTCTAGTTTAAGGCCCATTAACTTCTAATTCCCAATTAGAAGTAAATTAAACGTATTCTTCGTTTCTACCAGAGCCGAAGAATAGTTTAATTTATTCCGAACCTTTGATCACGTTAGGTCAAGCAAATCTGCGTGATCCTAGAGGACGCCGGGTTTAAACCAGCCTGTCTGGTACCTGTAAATCCACAGTTACCGCATCGATATAATCCCTCGCTCCTTCTATGAGTCTGGTACGATCGAGGGTACGGTATCTGTCAAACCCCATGATCGTGCCATTTGACTATGACCTCCTTAAAGTGTATGACGTCCGTTCTAAAAGAACTCATACGACCCTGACTAGGGATTTAACGGAGCGTCAATGTTATGACCCATTAACTGTCTGATATATACCCGACAGTGAGCGATCCCCTCTTGACCATTGATGATCTTCACACGTATCCTGGAGTGGTTAATGACTCGGCAACTCATGACTTATGGACCAACGATGCTACTGTGACTGTTGGATCTTCAGTTGACATTAGGTATAATCAACCATCTGAAGATCCAATAGCGGATCAGTTCAGTGCACATCCACCAAGGACATACACCTACACATATGTGTTGGTGTCCCGCACCAATGACCATGAGACTGGTCACTGACACATCATGTGTACTGGTTTAATAGGTAATCAAAGTCCCCGAGTGATTACCCTCCAACCAGGAACAGTTTAAGGTATGTGTTCATGTAAAGTAAGTCTCATGTTCGAGATCTCATCTCGAGCTGACTTTATAACCACATATCCTAGGGACAATGTAAAGTAACACAATCGCATATTTACGCTCAAACATCACTTTATTAATGAACAAGATCGTACAACTATTGGGCCTACCCGAACCGAAATTGGCCTGTAGCACACCAACACTAACACAAAGAGCCAAGGTCGGGAAGCAGGCTACAAGAGCCGAAATCGGGGAAGCAGGTTATTAGAGCCAAAATTGGGAAGCAGGCTACGAAGGCCAAAGGGAAGTGGGCTACAAGAGCCAAAATGTTAGGGAAGCGGGCTACAAGCCGAAATTGAGAAGCGGGCTGCAAAGAGCCAAAGCCAGGAAGAAGGCTACAAGAGCTAAAATTGGGAAAGCAGGCTACAAAAGCCAAAATCGGGAAAGCGGGCTACGAGAGCCAAGAAGCATGCTACAAGGGCCAAAGGTTGGTAAAGCGGGCTACAAGAGCCGAAATTGAGAAAGTGGGCTACGAGGGCCGAAATTAGGAAAGCGGGCTCTGAGAGTCGAAGTTGGGAAGTAGACTACAACAGCCGAAGCTGAGAAGCGGGCTACAAAGAGCCGAAGTTGGGATATTGAAAAGTAGACCAAAAAATCAAGAGATATTGGGAGCGGGCTAACAAGCCGAGAGATATTAGAAGCCAACTATAAAGTTGAAAGATATCGGAGAGCGCAGTGGGACGGATGGATTAATCCTGATAGTGGGCCTTGGCCGAAATGGCTGAGCCGAAGGGCGTCGGGTAGCGGGATGTGAGAGCCGAAGAGAAGGGTCTCTTTTTGTTCTCTGGCCGGGAGAAGGATCCGAACCAAAGTGAAAGGTTTCTTCTTTGATTCTCTGGTCGGGGAAGGATCCGAACCAAAGTGAACGGTTTCTTCTCTCTTCTTTAATTCTCTGGCCGAAGGAGGATCCGAACCAAAGTGAAAGGTCTCTTCTTTAATTCTCTGGTCGGGGGAAGGATCCGAACCAAAGTGAAACGGTCTCTTCTTCAATTCTCTGGCCGGGGGAAGGGTCTGAACCAAAGTGAAAGGTCTCTTTTTAATTCTCTTGCCGAGGGAAGGATCCGAACCAAAGTAAAAAGATTTCTTTTTTAATTCTCTGGCCTGGGGAAGGATCCGAACCAAAGAGAAAGGTCTCTTTTTTAATTCTCTGGCTGGGGAAGGATCCGAACCAAAGTGAAAGGCCCCTTCTTTAATTCTCTAGGTGGGGAAGGATCCGAACCAAAGTGAAAGGGTCTCTTCTTCAATTCTCTGGTCGGGGGATGGGTCCGAACCAAAGAGAAAGGGTCTCTTCTTCAATTCTCTGGCCGGGGGAAGGATCCGAACCAAAGTGAAAGGGTCTCTTTATTAATTCTCTGACCAGAGAAGGATCCGAACCAAAGTGAAAGGTTTCTTTTTTAATTCTCTGGCCGGAGAAGGATCCAAACCAAAGTGAAAGGTCTCTTGATTTTTATTGGGTGGCCAAAGGCCGAAGGTGGAGTTGCTTGTTGGCTCGACATCTGTCGGCTTGAATGCCGATGGTTAAGAAGCTGTCGACTCAGACGCCGATAATTAGGGAGCTATCGGCTTAAAAGTTGATGATTGGATAGCTATCGGCTCAGAGGCTGATGATTGGATAGCTATCGGCTCAGAGGCCGATGATTAGATAGTTGTTGGCTCAGAGGCCGATATTTGAATAGCTATCGGCTCAGAGGCAGATGATTGGATAGCTGTCCGCTCAGAGGCCGATAATTGGAAGCTGTCGGCCTAGAGGCCGATAATGGGGTAGCTGTCGGCTCGGAGGCCGATGATTGGGAAGCTGTCGGCTTAGGAGCCGATGATGGGGAAAACTGTCGGCTCGGAGGCCGATGATGGGACATCCTTCGGTTGAAGTCCCGATGGCTGGACATCTGTCGGATTGAACTCTCGATGGCTAAACATCTGTCGGCTTGAATCCCCGATGGCTGAACATCTGTCGGCTTGAAGCTCCGATGGCTGAACATCTTTCGGTTGAAGCCCCGATGGCTGAACATCTGTCGGATTGAAGCCCTGACGGCTGAACATCTGTCAGTTTAACGCCCTGATGGCGAAACATCTCTCAATTTGACGCCCCGATGGTGGATCATCTTTCAATTGAAGCCCCGATGGCTGAACATCTTTCGGTTGAAGCCCCGATGGCTGAACATCCTTCAGTTTAACGTCCGATGGTGAAACATCTCTTGGTTTAATGCCCCGATGGCGGATCATCTTTCGGTTGAAGCCCCGATGGCTGAACATCTTTCGGTTTAACGCCCCGATGGTGAAACATCTCTCGGTTTAACGCCCCGATGGTGGATCATCTTTCAGTTGAAGCCCCGATGGCTGAACATCTTTCGACTTAACGCCCCGATGGGGGAATGTTTATCTGCTTGGACGAAAGGTAGTGATGCCGACCACATGAGAGGTCTATTTGTTGGATGGCTGAAGGCCAAAGGTAAAAGACCACATCCGCCTCATAGATTTTCATTCTTTTCTTTTCTTCTTCTTTTATGTGAAGAGGCGGATTCAAAGACCACATCTGCTTCATGACTTTCCTTTCTTTTCTTCTCTTCTTCTTTTGTGTGAAAAGGTGAGTGTCGGGACCACGTCCGCCTCATGACTTTTCTTTCTTTTCTTTCCTTCCTCTTTTGTGAAGAGGCGAGTGTCGGGACCACGTCCGCCTCACGACTGTTCTTTTTGTTCTGTTCTTCTTTTCTCATTAATGCCCCCGGGCGGGGTGTATGTTTCTTCTTCAGATCCCCCTAAGTCGGGGTGTATGCCTCTTTGCTTCTATGCCCCCAGGCGGAGTGTATTCTTTATGGCTTCTATGCCCCTAGGCGGGGTGTATGTTTCTTCTTCAGATCCCCCTAAGCCGGGGTGTATTATTATTAAATTTTTTTACGGGTTCCATGTCCAAACGGAGGGGAATTTTTCTTCTTCAAATGCCCCTAAAGCGGGGTAGATTTTTCTTCAAATACCCCTAAGCTAGGGTGAATTCTTCATGGCTTCCATGCCCCCATGGTGGGATATGTTGCTTCTTCAAATGCCCTTTAGGCGGGATATACCTTTATTCATATGCTCCCAGGTCAGGATGTATGTCTCTCTGCTTCTGTGCCCCCAGATCGGGGTGTATTCTTGCTCTCTCTTTTTTTATATGCCCCTATGGTGGGGTATATTTCTCTTCATGTGCCCCTAAGCCGGGGTGTACCTTTCTTCATATGCCCCCAGGTCAGGGTGTATGTCTCTTTGCTTCTATGCCCCCAGGCTGGGGTGTATTCTTCTAGTTCCTATGCCCCTAGAGGGGGGTGTAGCTTTCTTTCATGTGCCCCCATGAGGGGTGTGTCTCGCTTCTTGTGCACCCATGACAGGATGTGTCTTTTCTTCACGTGCCCCTAGATCAAGATGTAACTATGTTGCTTGTTGTGCCCCTAGGTCGGGGTAGATTCTTCTACTTCTTCTGCCCCTGAGTGGGGTATATTTCTCTTCGTATTCCCCTAAGTCGGGGTGTATTCTTTTTGTTTCATATGCCCCCATACGGGGTGTGTTTCTTTCTTTGTATGCCCCCCAGGTTGGAGTGTAGCTCTTGGCTTCAGATGCCCGGAAGGTGGGATGTCCTCTGCCTATTTTACCCCCAAGGTGGGGTGTATTCTTTTCTTCATATGCCCCCCATGGCGGGGTATGTTTCTTATTTAAATGCCCCTAAGTCGGGGTGTGCTCTTTTGTTTCTTATGCCCCCGGGTGGGGTGTAACTTCTTGCTTCTTCTAACCCCCCACACTGGGGCGTATTCTTGCATCTTACGCACCCAAGGTGGGGTGTGTTTCTTTCTTTGTGTGCCCCCGAGCCTGGGTGAATTCTTGCTTCTTATTCCCCGTGGCGGGGTAAGTTTCTTCATATGTCCCAGGCACGGGGTGTATCTTCTGCTTCTTATGCCCCCAGACCGGGGTAGATTCTACTTCTTCTACCCATTAAGGCGGGGCGTATTTCCCTTCATATGCCCCCGGAGGGGGGGTATAGCTTCTTGCCTCTTATGCCCCCATGGCGGGGTATAGTCTTTGCTTCTTATGCCCCCATGGCGGGGTGTGTCTTTTGCTTCTTATGCCCCCATGCGGGGTAGGGTCTTTGCTTCTTATGCCCCGATAGTGGGGTAGAGTCTTTGCTTATTATGCCCCCATGGCGGGGTAGAGTCTTTGCTTCTTATGCCCCCATGGCTGGGTAGATACATGCTCCCTTCGAGAGTCGTGGCCGTACTTGGCCCCATTGCTATAAAGCATTCCCCACGGCAGGCAGGAATTCATCAAGTCCCAGTTGCGGCTTATTGGATCTTCTAACAGTCACTCAAGGGGGCTGTCTTATGCCGGATAGGGGCAGCAGGAAGGTGGAATGGGCCGGGGCATTACACCGCGGGTTTGGACCCTCCTAGAGCTGGGCAGGATGCCGGCCTTCTTCTTGTTCTTTTGGTCGGCAACGCCTGCCAACTTTCTTTTCGTCCTTCTTTTCTTCTCTTCTTTTTGTGTAATAGACCAAGGTGGATGCGCAGGAGAGCGCTCACCTCCTCAGGGAGGGGATGAGTGGTTCGCACCACCGCATCGATCCCACAGTGGTAATCTTTATTCAGCACGGGTCTCGATGAATATGGTCGACAACCCTCTCTCGCCAATTCTTTCTCTTCATTTTTTCTTTTTTTCCTTCTTTTCTTTCTTTTTCTTCTTAGGGAAAGGGGGTTTAATTTCCCCTCCCTTCTTCTTTCTATCCTTGTTTTTAACAGCCTTCATGATTCCTGGAAGCTGCAGGTGTCTCGGAGTAGCATCTTTGAGGCCACAAAGACAATTTCACCTAGTCCAGCTTTTCTCCCCATAGGGCTGGCGAAGACAGCACCTGCAATTCATCAAAGTAGGCCAACATCGTTTATTAGGAGGCCATGGGGCCCTTAATCCCGGCGAAGAGATGAAGGGTGGTTTGGTCCCACCGGACGTGCCAGACTTGTGGACGCACTAAAATTCGAATGATTATTTATTCATTTATTGATCGGGTTAATTCATTTTTTTAGTGTGAGGGCGTGCCAGTCACGAAGTGATGATTTATTCGGGCTTCATGGAAGCCCTTGGTGGGCTCTATCTGACTCAGTTAGATAATTGTGTGGTTCGGGTCGGAACCAGAACCCACCGCGCCATAAAGGTCACAGCGTCATTTACATCCCCTCGGAGAGGGGAAGACCCCTGATTAATTGCCGAAAATAAGGGCCCTACGGCTGAAAGAATTACATATTAATGCAAGAAGATAGGGACGATCGAACTATGCTGAAAGTTCACATCGGGATACGAACATTCAGATTATGTCGGTCACTCATGGACCACTTCATGTTCGGACAAAGGTCCGTATGGAAAGCACGACGGGAGTGGAAACAAACTCGTACACATGTATGCTGAATTTACGGCAATTTCAATAAAGGAGCGGAAACGAATCCCAACGAGAATGAGTCTGGTCTGACGAGCTATCGGCCCAGAGCAATGTCGGATCGCGGCCATATCGGGATGGTTCCCATGGTCCGAACCTGACTTGGAGGGGCGGCGTTAATGTTCCCTTTACACCGGGTCTTGAGGAGAACGAGGCTGCGAAGTAGGTTTCATCATGTTTTTATTGTTTGATAAATTTTTTATTTTCTATTTTTTCTTTGCTTATTTATTTAATTTTTATTGTGAGTTTCTTATTATTATTATTATTATATATATTTGTTATTACCATATTTTTTTATTACATTTGGGGCATATGTGGAAGGATGAGCCCAAAAGAGCCAAAGGGAGGTCTGTGCAGGTTTGCCCTAAGGTCGGTGCAGGTTTGGGGCAAGGTCTGTGCAGGTTTTGGCCAAAGTCTGTGCAAGTTTGGGGCAAGGTCTTTGCGGGTTTTGGCCAAGGTCTGTGCACATGGGCAGGGTCTGTGCAAGTCTGGGGCAAGGTATGTGCAGGTTTTGGCCAAGGTCTGTGCAAGTTTAGGGCAAGGTCTGTGCGGGCTTTGGCCAAGGTTTGTGCACATGGGCAGGGTCTGTGCAAGTCTGGGGCAAGGTCGGTGTAGGTTTTGGCCAAGGTCTGTGAACATGGGCAGGGTCTGTACACATTCGAAGGCTAAGCTACCAGGGTCCATGTAGGTTTTGGCCAAGGTCTGTGCACATGGGCAGGGTTTGTGTAGGTTTGAAGTTTGGGCTGCCAAGGTCTGTGCAGGTCCATGCATATGAAGGCCAAGGTCAGTGCAGGTCCATGCATATGAGGACTAAGGTCAGTGCAGGTCCATGCATATGAAGGCCAAGGTCAGTGCAGGTCCATACATATGAGGGCCAAGGTCAGTGCAAGTCCATGCATATGAAGGCCAAGGTCAGTGCAGGTCCATGCATATGAGGGCCAAGGTCAGTGCAGGTCCATGCATATGAAGGCCAAGGTCAGTGCAGGCCCATGCATATGAGGGCTAAGGTCAGTGCAGGTCCATGCGTGTGAAGGCCAAGGTCAGTGCAGGTCCATGCATATGGAGGCCAAGGTCAGTGCAGGTCCATGCATATGAGGGCTAAGGTCAGTGCAAGTCCATGCATACGAAGGCCAAAGTCAGTGCAGCTCCATGCATATGAAGGCCAAGGTCAGTGCAGGTCCATACGTGTGAAGGCCAAGGTCAGTGTAGGTCCATGCATATGAAGGCCAAAGTCAGTGCAGGTCCATGCATATGAAGGCCAAGGTCAGTGCAAGCCCATGCATGTGAAGGCCAAGGTCAGTGCATGTTTGAGGGCTGGGCTGCCAAGGTCTGTGCATGTTCAGAACAAGGTCGAACGCAGAGTTTCCTGCAACACTCCAATTTGAAGATTTGTTTATTGTTTTATTACTTTATTTATTATTATATATTTTCTTATCTTTATTTATTTATTATTATTAATGTCTTTCTTTATTATTATTTTATTTATTTCATTATTTTATTATTATTTATTTTTTATATTATATTTTTATATATTTTTATTATTTTTTATTTTTTATTTATTTTATTTATTTATTATTTTATTTTATTTATTATTATTATTATTATTTAATTCCTTTCTTTGTTTATTCAGTCGGTGCCCGAGTCCGAACCGTCACAAATGCTAGGGTAGTGCAGACTCAATTCTTTTCGTGTCTTCCACGGTTCCTTTTTCGACTCACGGGAGCGTCTCGTTATTGTTTCTTTTATTTGTTTGTTGTTCCTTTTTTTATCTTTTAACACATGCATTGTTCTGGCAAAAATTCGGCAGCATCTCCCCAGGACCCAAGTACTGGGGGGGTGTAAGGGGAACACGCCCATAGGGAGTGGCGTGACCCAACAAGTCAAGGTGTGCACATATGCGGCAACACCTATAAGAAAACTTCGGAAAACCCAGAAGTCAGCAAGCGGGAAGACACCGGGCTAAAAATAGGTTGAGGGTGCACCGGGTAACGGCAGGCTGAAGTGCGTCGGGCGAGAGCAAGCTGGGGGTGCCGGGTGGCGGGGAGGCCGGTGTGTGCCCGGTGGCGAAGAGGCTGGAGTGTGCCAGGTGGCGAGGAGGTCAAGCGCACCGGGTAAGAGAGGGTTGGCATGGGCGCCGGACTGGACGGGCTAGGGTGCGCTGGTTGGAGGGGCAGGAGCGTGTGCCTGCAGGGGCAAGCTGTGGGCGTGCCGGGCAGGCCAGGTTGGAGGTGTACTGGTAGGGACAAGCCCAGGGTGCGTCGGCAGGGATAAGCCCAGAGTGTACTGGGCAAGGCTAGGCTAGGGGCATTCCAAAAATTAAGCCTCTGAAGGAACGTAGAGGTGACTCTATTACAACAGGAATTGGAAGGGGGCTGGCTCAATGCCATCACGCCGGAGACACTACCCATCAAGTTGGATGGACTCAACGATAGTTCAGAGGGCAAGCCACCAGAAAGAGAGAAAACCCCAAAGAAAGAAAGAAAAAGAAAGGAACGAGAAGACCAACGGTGGAGGCTGGACATAACAAGACGAAGGGGTGCATTTCATTCACAGGGAACTGTGGCCGATACAACTCATGGGGAAATAAAAAAAGAAACAAAGATACAGCATGGGGAAGGTGATGCGGGACGGACACGTGACCTGGGACTCTAGCTCGCGGACGTCCCTAAGTGAGGGATGCGTGGGACCGTGCGCGGTTGAGGAACCGACAATGAGTCGGGTAGTCGGCTCTTCCGTGCTCGGATCGAGTCACGGGTCGGGTCTCGGTCTCTCTCGCAGCGGTGATGACAATTATATCTAGCTAGGAACCTATCACTTGCAGCGGCATATACAAATAAATACGAGTAAAGCAAATGCTGAGATGGAGAGCGGACACGATACCTCCATGCATCGGGGGTGGGGAAGACGACCCCGGCCAAGTACGGTAACTCCCGATACAATATTACAATAATTACAAAAGTTAATTTCTACTGCCCAGTCCACACAGGGACGTAAAGGGCTACAAGTGGAGCCCGAGAGGACCGATCTTGGGTTAACGGGCAGCAAGCCGGAAGGGCGTTTGGGCCGAAGACGGGCTGCTGGTCCGACTCGGCACTATTCCAACTCAGCTCAACTCGGTTCTGCTCGCTGGACAGCAAGCAATGGCTTCCAAAGGGACATCATCCTCCTGAGATATTTTGAAGGCAGCTCTTGGCTGGGACGATGGCGGGACGTCCCTGGTCGACTCTCTGAAGTGGCAGTTCCTGAAACCGAGCTTTGATATTTTTGCAAGATTTAACTTGTTGTTGCTTCTACAAGTTTGCGCGACCCGGCGGCAAGAATTATTGCTCTCAGATCCGGATACGGATCGACGCGTGATTGGTTCCGTTGGAAAGAGGAATCACATATCTACAACATATATTTTTTGTAGGGCTATCAACGAAGAGGATTGGAAATGAAAACCTCTGTAAACTACGGGATTTCCTATGGATCTGGTTACAGGCTATCAGGACAGAAAGGGATCTACCTGAATATGATTTTTGACCAGAGGGTAACAAAATTTTCTTGATGCGGGGAAAATTATTGGTGGAAGGGGTGGATGTTAGGAACACTTGAGAATTTCTATGGAGTTTCTAAAAATTGATAAGGGGGTGGGACAATTACGACAAGGGGACACTGTCCCGCAGATCGGCAAACTAGCAGATTACTGAGGGGAGGAACAAAAATACAGGAAAAATATGAAACGGAGGCCAAATGGCACGAAATTTGAACTAGAGATTAGGGGTAACAGGGAGAACAAACCCTCAAAGTTTGGGCTCGATCAGACAACATGATAAAAAGATAAAAATACGAGATTGAGGTTCTATCCTGATTTGGACAGAACTCTGTTGGGGTGGCGGTGGCGGCGCGATGGTGGCGGCGGCGAGCTTCACACTCAGGAAGGGGTTGGAAGGGAGGCATCACACCTCAGAAGAATGGCAGAAATCCATCTACAAGGGGGAGAGGGGAGAGAGACAAGGGCGCACCCTTCTTTGCTCTTGGCAATTTCACTTAATTTTCTTCATTAATTCTATCAAAATGGGAAATACAAGGTATTTATATGAAAATGCAAATGACCTAAACTACCCTCAGATCTAGGTTAGGGGAGGGGTATACAAGGGATAACATATTAATCCCCATGTGGTCAAAAAAATTACATTAAAATAAGCCTAGTGGAAGGGGGCGCCCCCTTGACTTCATGCATTCCAACTTGGACTTTTTAAACACCTTGTCCCCCCTTGGTCCAAGTCTTCTAGAAGCCCACCTTGGACCTTTGACCAGCCCCACATGGGACCTAGGACTTAGGTGGACCAATGGGGAAGGAGATGGGGGCCCCTTACTGGTCCTACTGGACTTTTACACAAAAATCCAAAGATCCTTAAGGAATAACAAATTGGCTTATAAAGCCTTACAATTGTAAACATATTTTCCTAAGGATATAAATGCAAATAAAAGGACACAAATGTAAACTACAAAGTTAGTGCCCGGTGTTGATTCCCATCAATTCTCCCCGGGTGGGAAGAACTTGACCCCGTCGAGTAAGGGGTGCGGCCGCTCGTGCGATTCCGACAGATCCGTCATCGAACCTAAATGCGCGGAGTACGCTCCACTCCAAGTCATCGATACCTGATCATCCCGTATAAATTCAATATGCACTCGCTACTGGGGAGTGAGGCTAGAGGTGGACACTCCGGGATGGGGTCACTCTCAAAGGAGGGAGGCGGCTCAAAGACTCAATAGGAATCACCGCTAGGTCCCTTTATGTGACTAGATCTGAGATAGAGAATGGTCGAGCCACTCCCAAATGCCGGCAAGTCTACAACGTAGGCTATAGATCTGACTTGCCTCGCACTCGAAAGGGACTGACAACGCGAACGTACAAAGACCGACTCGACTCGATGCATGCAGACTCACTATGCACTCAACAAAAAAGAAAAAAATATGGACTCACACAAGACCCTAGACACACCTATGGTTAGTCTGACCCATACATATGCAATGGCGGACCAGGACACCCGAATGATTGTTAGGGTGCAAGGCACGGATTCAGAGGGGAGGTGAATGAATCCCCATTTAAAAAAAAAACTATTGCGGAATAAAACTTTTGCCTCGAATCAATGTAGTCTCATGGCACTACTAAGCTTTCTCACTTAGGAATCCGACAGCTTAGCTCTCAAATGAACTTACCACGATAAACACTAAGAAACAAATGCTTCTGCTAAATGTTCTGGCATATACGTATCAGTTAAAACGAATCCAAGCAGAAATCACATATACTGATATGGATTGCCCATGCAACCTGAGAAGTGGGAAAGGAAGATAGGGAATATGTACACAAAGAAAACCACAATGGACCCCTATTTTTAGGTGGTTCGTGATGCGCACCGACTAGTGTCGTTAAGAAAGCCGTGCCACAATTTTAAAATAATCGCACTCACTCAATTTTAAATATTGGAAAATCAAATATATAGTGGTAAGTGGAGTCGATCCCACGAGGAGGAAAAATCCTTATTTGAGTAAGTTGGAAAAATATCCTTATGCTTTGAAAATCAAATTTTGAGTGAGATTAAAACTAAGAAAAATAAACTGCATGAAAACTAATTAAATAAGATGATAGGGTTTAAGAAGAGAAATTGGAGGAGATAGAAAGAGGAAAACACCATAATTTACTCAAATGATGAACTTCATTAAGATGAAAGTGGAAAGTCACACTATGAAAATCAAAATTACAACATGGAAATATCAAAGAGAAAAGAGAAGAAAATATAGCCAATGGATGAAGAATAGCGCCGCCTCCGTGCCAAGCCTTGGATGAAGTTCACCCCGCCATGGATGCCGACGCCGTGAGAGGACCAATGGGTGAAGATCCGCCTTGGGATATGAGAGGAAAAATAGAGAAAGGAGAAGATAGAAGGAAGAAGAAATTCACTGTGGAAACATATGTGTGTGTGGTGTATTTTGAAAAGAGAGAAAGATGGAGGTTCGGTGGAGAGAACATAATGGAAAATTAAAACAGAAACAAAGGGTGATTGGGAAGATGATATCTTTAAAATCAAAAGGAATTGGGAAAAGTGGAAAACATGAAAGTTGTAGAGGTTGAGAAGACTAAGAAGGTTGGGGAATACCTCAAAGACATAAAACAAAAGAAAGATGGAGAAAAATATAAAAGAACAGAGGTTGGTCGCGGATTAACAATGCAGAAAAAACCCAGGATAGCTAGTTAAAAATCTAAAAAAAACTTTCAAATCAAGAAGAATTAGAAGAAGGTGAAGAAAGAGAAGTTGTAGATCTTTGAAAAATGAGGAACTTTGATGAAGAACTTAGATTAAAATGAGGAGTGGAAGAGGGTGAAAAACTAGGAAGAATAGGAGGTGGTGCGCGGATGAACAGTGAAAGCCCTAAAAATCTGAACTTTACAAAATAGTAAATAACTTGAAAACGAGGAAGAATTGGAAGAAGAGGTAGAAGAAGACGTTGAAGAACTTTCAAAAACGCACAACTTTTGTGAAGAACACAGAGAGAGATGAGGATCAAAAGGGGAAGAAAAATAAGAAAGAACAGAATTTATAAAAATGTGTGAACAGTAAAAATGTAGAGACAGATACTTTAAAAATTGGAAATAACTTAAAAACGGTGGATAATTAGAAAAAGATGAAGAAGACGAATTTTTAGAATACTTAAAAACGAACAACTTTACAGAAGAAAGAAATTTAAAATGAGAAAACTAAGTGCATTAAAAAGAGGCTAGAAGAAAGGTGAATCGTCCCCCTATGGTCGCACACAACACCTATTTATAGTGGAGAGTCCTTCTACGATCGCGGACCTCCCAAATCCTCTCAAATCTGAATTTCCAGCAGTGAGGGTTGATTAAATCAAGACTCCTTTCAATATTAGAGTCCTCCTTTCCACATATTGATCATGGATAAGCTCAAAATATGGCAATCAGGATGTTCTGTTCCGTTTCTGCTTCAAACTGAAATAGCGACCACCATCCGGGCGTTATTTGAAATGATGACTGCACAAACGGTCGTTCATTCTTTTTTTTTTAATTTTTTTATTTTGAAAATATCTGGTAAATAATTTTCCTCATAAATGAATTAGCGCCCGCTCGCGTGGTCATTATTTCTTTTTTTTCTTTTTCCTTATTTTCTTCAAATGAATTGACGCCTGGCCTTGTGTCGTCGTATCTTGAATATGCGCCCTCTCAGAAGGGCGTTCATTAAATAGTGCCCTGAGCTCGGTCACAATTTCTTGAAAATTCAAAAAATTTAAAATATCAACATATTTCATCTAAAAATGACTTTCAAATAATTTTGCAAATTCTTGAATATTTCTCATATGGCCACTTTCACTCAAAAAGATGATAAAATAATGCAAACTCAAAAAATGATGAGAATGAGATTTTAACCTTATTATATGTACAACTAGACTTATTAAATGCTCAAAGATGATGAATATGATGTAAATTATGACATAAAATGAAGCACTCATCACACCCCCCAACTTACTCATTGCTAGTCCCTTAGCAATGTAATTAAATTAAAATTTAGGACCAACAAGAGTTCACAAAGATCATACTCTTATATCCAGCTCTCCCATCATAGAATCAACTAAAGATTAGGAATCCAGAATCATTAATGCTCATACTAACCTTAGATTAGAAATTAAAGCACATGACTTAAGAATACAAATCAAAGTTCAATAGCACTTATGCATGTGTAATTCCAAATCTGCAGTTAAGACAATTGCATCCCCCATTTGTTATTCTAAGTAAGTACCTTTCAACCCTGCACCTCTCAGATCAGAGCATTTAAGCATACTAGCTTTTGTCCGCCTTTTCCTTTTATCCCTTTAAAACTTTTTTTTCATTTGCACAACCATGATGCTGCACTACCCTTCACCTTTTTACGCGAATCTCAACACGTCTTAGGTGAAGTTGGCCCGGTTACTCAGATCAGAGGTATTTTTCATGGCATGATCTTTCTATTTCATCATTTCTCTTTTTTTCAACAATATACCTTTGCATTTTCTTTTCTTTTTTCAAAAAACTTGGCAGAAAACTTTTTCTTGAAATAGATCTCCTCTTCAAGAAATGTAGAGTATCAGATACAGTTCCCAAAATAACAGAGGGCTTGTCTTATTTTGCTTCATTAGAGTGCATAGTGAATATTTTTTCTAATAGTGTGCATGAACTTTAAAAAGATTCTTATAATTTTCCATGGCTAGATCGAACTTAATTTTCCTTCAACCTTTTCCTAGTCTTTTCTAATCCAGAATTACTTTCAATTCAAGCATGAATTAATAAAACTCCGTCGGGGATTTCATCTTTTCACTTTCATGCAAATTTGCAGAATGATATGCTGGAAATTATGCAAAACATCCTATCAGGTTGTACTACAGGCAATGAAAATTTTTTATCTCCCCCCCCCAACTTGAATGACATTGTCCTCAATAGCATGTAAAGTTGAAATGAAAGAACAACGTAACAGTGAAGTTTGATGAGTAGGAAAGAGACAACCTGGAGTGCGAGGTAGAACCTCCTTTGGCGACAACTTCCTCTCTTTGGCTTGAATCTAACAACTAAAACACACTGAAACAAAAGCATCAAATAACAAAAACCTTGGGTTGCCTCCCAGAAGCGCTAAGTTTTCCATCTTCAGCCAAACGCAAGAAAGCTCATAACATATTCATTCCAAATCACACAATGCAATAGATTCTTTTACAGTTAACTGCTCATTCTCCAAGTAAGGTTTTAACCTTTGGCCATTGACAGTAAAAATGTGACCATTTTGAGGATTTAAAAGTTTAACAGCTCCATGGTCGAATACTTTAACAACAACAAATGGCACATCCCATCTGGATTTCAATTTACTAGGGAACAAACACAGCCTTGAATTAAAAAGCCAAACATTTTGATTAACAAAAATATTTTTCCTGTGAATATACTTATCATGAAAGGCTTTGGTTTTAGCTTTGTAAATCTTGGCATTTTCATAGGCTTCGTTCCTTAGTTCCTCCAGTTCATTCAATTGAAAAGCTCTTTGGGACCCAGGTTGAGTTAAATCAAAATTAACATGTTTTATGGCCCAATATGCTCTATGCTCTAATTCGAATGGCAAGTGGCAGGCTTTACCAAAGATAAGATGATATGGAGACATACCAATGGGAGTCTTGAATGCAGTTCTATAGGCCCATAATGCATCATCTAGCCTTTCAGACCAGTCTTTCCTATCCAGCCTAACTGTTGTATGCAAAATATTCTTAATATCCCTATTGGAAACTTCAACCTGACCACTGGTTTGGGGATGATAAGAGGTAGCGAGCTTGTGAGTGATACCATACTTACGAAGCAAAACTCGGAATTGAAAATGAGTGAAATAAGAACCCCCATCACTAATTATAGCTCTAGGACAACCAAACTTGGAGAAGATATTCTTCCTCACAAACTTCATAACCACCTTATGATCATTTGTCCTAGTAGCAATGGCTTCAATCCATTTGGAAACATAATCGATGTCACATCCCGAGCGCGGAAGATACTCGGATGCGTGACGCGTCTATATAGATCGTGTCATTAAAGCGATAAGAATTTTTAACATACATAATTACGGAGTGCGCAAATGACTAATAAATCTAATAAATTCCAATAGTCCAAGTGATGATTATTTGATTACTCAAAGGAATTAAAGATAGTCCATGAAAATTTTCAGATTTAGAAAGCCAAACATTAGGCTACACGACTTAACACAAAGTTTATACCACTAACTGACATAACTGGGAATACAAGGTAGACTCAAATAAATTTAAAGACACGACTAGCTAATGATAGATGGTTGGCGTTCTAGCACTCTTCACTCGGCCTCAATCCCATTCTTGTCGCTATCCGATTCACCTGAAAATGTTACGAAGTAACTGGATGAGCGAATTGCTCAGTAGGAATTACATCTCAAATTCGAGCAATCTTTACGTGGATTACAATTTACATGTATTATCAGTATGGCTATGCATGACGTACGTACAAAAGAATCAAGTATACAGGTAAATCTAGACATGATGAACAATAAGAGATCAAGAACTGTATAAAGAGAGTATATCAAGATTACAAGTAGTTGACAAGCAGTATTTCAAGAATTTACAGATGTAAATGCCACTCCGGGGCAAGCAGGGATTCATTTACGGTTACGAATTTAAGTGCGAGAATGAACTCATGTATAAGTATATCTCAGGTATGAGTAAGTAAACATTTAATTCAAGCAAGTAAAGTTGAGTACGTATCAGTAGAATTGGCTATTTCAATCAAGCAAGTATTTCACCCTTTCTCGGGCCACAAGTCAAGTATTGCCCGTTCCGGGCCACGCAAGTCAAGTCAAGTGAGTAAAGAGAGAGTAGGGGTGGAGTGTCTCAAGTCAAGCAAGTACTCCGGTGCAATGCTAAACACCGTGGTCAATAAACTCACATGGGTACAAGTACCTTCGGGTGCTCCTCCCAGGACCAGACCGGGCCCTATATGCACATCATTTCATGTATTACTTTTGACAGCCACTCTCTTTTTATAGCCAATATAGAGTTTCAAGGGTTGCCTTAGTAGGATATACACGGTAGATTTTTATGGAATGAAATTCAAGGACTCATAATATGCAAGAAAATGACTTAGGGTTGCGTCGGTATAAACCACGATAGAAATGAGGAAAAAGTATTATTATATATACTTTTTCCTAAACAAAAACTCTAGATAACTCTATAGTAAGGTTAAACAAAAGTTAGAACATCCCAGAAGGGCCATTATACAAATATGCCAGTTTACTATTTAAGAATACTATTTAGATTACTATTCATACTATTCACTACTATTCACTTACTATTCATTTACCATTAAAAAATACTATTCACCCCAAATAACGCCCTTCACTAAGTCGTCATTTTTGTGAATCATGACTGTTTAAACAGTCGTAACTTCTAAGTTTGTGTATATATTAATCATTTAGTATATTAATCATCCATATTAAAAATTTAATAGATGTGAATCATGATACCTAATCTAATGCATGAGCATACCGTTAGATTCCTTATATTTTTCTCTACCTATATACGTGTCTATATCAAAAAAATACTTTTATTTGGAAAAGTGATACTATTCATTGAAATAGTGACTTTTATACACTATTCATACCGTAAAAATTTCTCAAAAATAGAAAGTAAGGATATGAACAGGTAGAGGAAATTCTCGGAAGTTCAGAATCATGCTCATGCGAAATTATTAGGTTTTACTATTCAATAAATTGGGGTGATTTACACCGGGAAGGTACATTCCGTGACTCAAAACACTATTCAAACGCTATTCATTTTTTAATACTTTCAGTAAATCCAAAATTTAGTACATGGTTAAATAGATAAAAATATGAGGGTTCCAAAACCATGTTCATGCATGAGTTTCGTGATTAGGTTAAAAAAAGTGATAATTGTCTGAACATGGTGGCTCGGCATTATGAGTCACAGTTTACTATTTAAACACTATTCATTTTTAATTCTTTCAGTAAATCAGGAATCGAGGACATGGACAGGTAGAGAAAAATCTCAGGATCACAGAACTATATTCATGCAAAATTTTCATGGCTTAGTTTAATAGTTATAGATTTTCGAATGTGTTGATTTACTAATTATTGGAAATTCGAGAGAATGAAATTGATGTCATTGCACAAGTCGTCCTTTAATTGACGACTCCTCTCGGGTCTTCAATTTTTAAATTGGTGCCCCCTCAAGCAGTCTTCAATTAAGTAATTGTCGCCCTGGCTTGGGGCGCCAATTACAGTGGGTGATTTTCACCTAGCAGGTACGTTTTGTGACTCAAATTACTGTTCATTTCGAAAAAAGTTTCTCAAAATCAGAAAGTAAGGACATGAATGTGTAGTATAAATCCTCGGGAGTCCAGAAACATGTTCAGTTAAAATTACTGAGTTTTGGTTTCATAAATATTAATTTTCAAATATTATATCTTTAATTTTCTCAATGAATTGACGACCTGTGAGCAGTCTTCATTTAATTGAAGACTCTCATGGTGTCGTCAATTTAAGTTTCAACCCCTTGTGAGTTGTGCTTTGCATCAGAACTGTAAGTTCTGTGATACAAGTCACTATTCATTTCTCCAAAGTTTCTCCGAATTATAATATGAAGACGTGGTTAGATGGAGAAAAATCTCAGGGTCACAGAAATATATTCCATCAAAATTTTCATGGTTCAGTTTATTAGTTATAGATTTTTGAAGACTTTGATTTACTGATTTCTAGAAATTCTAGAAAATTGAATTGACGACATTGCTCAAGTCTTCATTTAATTGACGACTTCGTGCGAAGTCTTCAATTCTGTAATTGGCACCCTGGTCTGGGACGCCTCTTACAGAGGGTGGTATACTATTCACTTACTATTCATCAGTGTTAAAATGTTCTGAATCAGGAAATAATGATACGAATATGTTGAGAAAAATATCAGGATTCCAGAAACATGTTCATGCAAAAATTCTGTGATTTAGTTCGATAGTTATGGATTTTTGAATGTGTTGAATTAACAATTTCTGAAGATTTCAGAAATCAAATTGACGACATGATGCATGTCTTCATTTAAATGACGACTGCTTACGCAGTCTTCAATTTGGTAATTGGCGCCCTTGTCAAGGGTGCCATTTACCAGAGTGCTGGGACCCTCCGGGTCTTTAACCCATGAACGTATTATATTACCAAAGGCTATATATTAAGGTTTAAAACAGGATTATTAAGAATGAAAACTAGTGTGATAAAATACGTTAAAAAGCTCATAAAATCATGCTAATAAACTAAGTTCAAACTCATAAAAAAATCATGATAACAGTATGTAACAAGCTATTAACAGATATATAACATCGTATTATTCTTGGTCATGGTAAAGCCATAATATATATATATATATATATATATATATATATATATATATATATATATATATATATATATATATAGCATGGTTGACTAGTTGATCGAACTCTAAATATGCATCAATTAACCTATTTAACTACTAGTTAGGCAAGATTTGAGAACACCTACTTTTTGATGCGTGATACGAGGTTCAGAAGCTGCAGCAGGATCGCAGCAGGACGCAGACTCGGGAAGAAGACACTCCTTCAACACTGACGCGGCAGTAGCCTACGTCAGTGCTACGGAGGGGATTAGATATAGGGATCGTAAGACATTCATTTAATATCTTGTGGGTCTTGCTGAGTGGGCATTGTCTTTGCCATCTAAAATGGGTTGCCCGTGTCTCAATCTTCTAGAAACATAGGGTTAAATGACGCCTTTGTAAGGGGTCGTTCATTTAACATAGGTGACACTATTCACGTAAATGACGCCTTGCATGAGGGCGTCATTTGTTTGGGTGACATTATTCATGAGACCCCATTCACGTGTTAGCATTCAGGATGTTCATATATATATTATATTTAAATGGGATGGGGTCCTATTGAAAATGGCGCCTCCATGCATGTCTTCAATTTGGAAATTGAAGACTATGTGAAGGGTCTTCAATTTGGTGAGTGGAAAGTGTGGATTCCACTTACGTACAACCCATGGCCCCTTGTGTTTAAAGTTGTCTTGTACTTTTATAGAATAACCCTCCCATGGTTTTATTTTTTTGTGCAAGACCTCACATGTAAGATTCTTTACCCATGTGCATAAAGTTGGATTACACATTTGTATGCTAGTCCTCCTATAGTTTAGTTCTTTAAACAAAACCTAGAATTCTATTAAGCATAAAGTGATGGTTTGTAATTTTATATACTAGCCCCCCCTTAAGGTTTGGCTCTTTACACAAAGCCCTCAGGATTCTTTATGTTATAAAGTAGGGTTGGCTTGTATTTTTATATAGTAGTCCTTGTGAGGTTGGATTCTTTATGTAAGGCCTTCCTGTATGATTTCTTTTAGGAAGAAGTTTTAAATTTACTCAATGATTTTTATCGGGGGTGCTACACCCTCCCCCACTTACGAGAATTTGGTCCCCAAATTCAACTACATTAAATGGGAATAGGAAAAGTGCAGAGTACTTACAATTAGAATAACTCTGGAAATCTCCTCTTCATAGATTCTTCAGTTTCCCATGTAGCTTCTTGTTCTAAGCATCGACTCCATTAGATTTTCACCATAGGGATCATCTTGTTCCTTAGAACTTGAACTTCTCGGTCAAGGATATTCATTGGCTTCTGCTCGTAGGTAAGGTCCTTCTGTACCACTAGATCATTGTGGTCGATGACATGGAAAGGATCGTGCACATATTTCTTCAACATAGAAACATGAAATATGTTGTGCACTTCTGACAGTTGCGGAGGTCGGGCGACGCGATAAGCCACCTCGCCTACTCTTTCCAGTACTTCGAATGGACCAATAAACCTTGGTGTTAGTTTTCCCTTATCACCAAATCTTCTAATGCCTCGGCCGGGAGATACCTTGAGGAAAACATGATCTCCGGCTTGAAATTCCAGGTCTCGCCTTCTGCTATCAGCATAAGATTTCTGCCTAGACTATGATATCTTTAATCTTTCTCTAATGAGATGTATCTTCTCGGTGGAATCCCTTACCATGTCTGGGCCTAAAATTTTTCTTTCACCAACTTCATCCCAGCATATAGGAGATCGGCAACTCCTGCCATATAACACCTCAAAAGGTGCCATTTGTATACTGTCTTGATGGCTGTTATTATATGCAAATTCGGCTAGTGTTAAGTGGTCGTGCCAGCTTCCGCCGAAGTCTATAATGCATGCCCTCAACATATCTTCCACAACTTGATTTGTCCTCTCGGTCTATCCATCTGTCTGGGGATGGAAAGTAGTGCTGTAGTTGAGTTTCATCCCCAGAGAGTGCTGTAGACTCTTCCAGAAATGAGAAGTGAAGCGCGGGTCTCGATCAGATACGATCGAGACGGGAACTCCATGCAATCTAACCATCTCCTTGATATACAGGGCAGCAAGTACATCGACTGACCATCAGCTTTTGATGGGTAAGAAATGGGCCAATTTAGTTAGCCGGTCGCTAATTACCCAAATTCCATCATATCTGCCCCTAGACCTGGGCAAACCCATGATAAAGTCCATGCCAATGTCTTCCCACTTCCACTTGGGAATATCCAGTGGATGTAGCTTTCCGGCGGGTTTTTGATGTTCTACCTTCACTTGTTGGCATGTGAGGCAACGAGACACAAAGTCTGCTACCTCCCTTTTCATGTTAGGCCACCATAAAGTTCTTTTCAAGTCTTGGTACATCTTAGTGGCTCCAGGGTGGATCGTGTACCTCGATCGATGAGCTTCTTCAAGAATCTTCTTCTTCAGCTCAGGACTGTCTGGTACACATGTACGTTTACGATATAATAATCTGCCATCAGGTGCCAGCTTGAAATCCAGTCTCTCGTCCAGCTTGCTCTTTATCTCCACTAGTGAGGGATCTTCTTCCTATAGTTTCTTGATTTCAGGTAGCAAATCTGGATGTAGGTTCATATGAAATAGAATAATACACATGTTCTTCTCATCTGTGCGGATATCAAGCTCAGAGAATTTCTCCAGTAGCTTCTATTCTTGTATTATGCAGTTGGCCAATATTGTTCTCGACTTTCGACTAAGGGCATCAGCTACGGAATTACCCTTACCAGGATGGTACTATATAGTGAAGTCAAAATCCTTGAGATACTCGAGCCAATGCCTTTTCCTCATGTTCAGCTCCTTTTGGGAAAATAAGTACTTGAGGCTTTTATGATCAGAGTACACAGTGAATTATTCTCCGTAGAGATAGTGCCTCCAGATCTTCAAAGTGAATACTACCGCGGCCAGTTCTAAGTCATGGACCGGGTAGTTCTCTTCATGTTTCTTCAATTGTCGGGAAGAGTATGCAATGACTCTTCCATTCTGCATCAATACACATCCGAGGCCAATACCAGAAGTATCGGTATATATCTCGTATTTTTCTCCTTCAATTGGTAATGATAAGACTGGAGCAGTGGTCAAGAGATCCTTTAAAGCTTGGAAACTCTTTTCATAGTCTTCATTCCACTCATAAGGCACTTCCTTGCGGGTTAACCTGGACAGAGGAACAGCGATCTTGGAGAACTCCTTGATAAAACGTCGGTAGTAACCAGCTAGACCCAAGAAGCTCCGAATCTCCGTTGCATTTGTGGGTCATTCCTAGTTCTTCACGGCTTCGACCTTTGATGGGTCAATAGCAATTTCGTTCTTCGAAATAATATGGCCTAAGAAAGATACTTCCACGAGCCAGAACTCACATTTGCTGAATTTGACATATAGCTTATTTTCCCTTAATATCTGTAGTGCCTTCTTGAGATGTTCTTCATGATCCTCTTCGGTCTTGGAATAGATCAGAATATCATCAATAAAGACCACAATGAACTGGTCTAAGTAGGGCCTGAATATGCTGTTCATTAACTGCATAAAAGTTGCGGGGGTATTTGTTAGTCCGAAAGGCATAACAGTAAATTTGTAATGCCCATACCTACTTCGGAATGCAGTTTTGTTAATGTCTTCTTCTTTGATCTTCAATTGGTGGTAACCAGAACGAAGATCAATCTTAGATAAATATATAGCTCCAGATAACTGATCGAACAGCTCGTCAATCCTTGGCAGTGGGTATTTGTTCTTAATTGTAAGATGATTTAGCTGCCGATAATCGATGCATAATCACATCGATTCATCCTTCTTTTTGACGAATAACACGGGTGCTCCCCATGGGGAAGTACTCGGCCTGATGAAACCCTTTTTCAGTAACTCCATTAGCTGCTCTTTTAGTTCCTTCAGCTCAGCAGGGGACATTCTGTACGGTGCCTTGGAAACAGGACCAGCACCAGGGACAAGGTCAATTGTGAACGACACTTCCCTTTCCGGGGGTAAGCCGGGTAAATCTTCTGGAAAAATATCAGAAAAATCCCGAATTACACGGATGTCTTCAAGTTTAACCTTCTCGACTTCCGTGGCAGTCACGAATGCTATGAAAGCCATGCATCCCTTATCCATAAGTTTTCTAGCTTGGAGTGCTGATATAAGAAGCGATTTACTCTGAGGGCTATTGTAAACTTGCTCTGGGAAATCCACGAAAGTTACCTTGCCATGTCGACAATCTACAGTTGCTTGGTATGTGGATAACCAGTCGGCACCTAGTATGACATCATAACCCTTCATATCTAGGCAAATCAGGTCAGCAAGTAAATTACTTTCCTTAATCATCACTTCACAATTTGGATAGTGATAAGTGATATCAGACTCATTCCCAAGAGGTGTAGATATGACCAAATCTAACAGTTCATGTTTCTTAGAAAATGAAGCAGCAAAGTTCTTGGAAACGAATGAATGAGTTGCTCCGGTATCAAATAAAACTTGAGCAGTTTTTGAACAAATGGTGAGAGTACCTTCCACAATTCCGCCTTCAATGGGTTCCGTCTCTTGGAGAGCTTACAGACCGCCTTGTTTCTTTACTGGACGCTTCTCATCTTTGATGTCTTGCTCCTTCATCAGTGGGCAGTCTGGGATTCGATGTTCTCGACTCCCGCATCGAAGACAAGCTCCTAACTTCCTCCAGCATTTCTCGATCTTATGACCAGCTTTATCACAATACTTGCAAATCTCCTTTGAGGGTGTGGCGGTGGAGAATGGCCTGTCATTCTTCTGGAATTTCTTTGCCTTGGAGGGCTCCCCTGCCATGAAGAACCGCTTCTTGTTGAAGGATTGTTTGAATTTTTCCGGGCTTGTGACAGGTTCCTTCTTGTCTCTTCCTCGGATTCTCTCAGATAATTCGGTGGCGTCTTCCAGCAGTTGAGCACGCCGAACCATCTCCGAATAGACTTGGATGCCCATCGGGGCGAGTTGTGTGATATAATGGGGCCGAAGCCCGTTGAGGAATCTTCTTACCTTCATCTTCTCCGTACACACCAAGTGGGGTGCATACTTTGACAATCTTGAGAACTGGGCCTCATACTCGGCCACTTTCAAGCCCCGTTGTTTTAGAACGGCGAATTCCGCGGCCTTCTTCACCTGGATATGGTCGGAGAAGTACTTGTTGTTGAAATACTCCGTGAATTCATCCCATGTGACATGGTATTCAGGCAGTGTTGCTTCTATGGATTCCCACCAACATCGAGCCTCCCGCTCCAATTGGAATACGGCTAGTAAAACCTTCTCTTCATCCGCGCATTACATCACACGGAAGATTCGTTCCATCTCCTTTAGCCAATTCTCGGCATCCTCGGGGTCGGATGAACCCGTGAACCTCTGTGGGTTCATGTTACGGAAACTCCTGTGGAGATCACCCGCTCCACGGTTTGCTCCGCCTTGGGCCACTTACTGTAGTGCCTGTGTAAGGCCCTGCATGGTGCGCTGCATCTCGCGCCATTGTGCTCTTTCCACAGCCATGATTCTACAAAAGAGTTTAAGTATGATAAAGATTGGGTTTTCTTGTAAGGTCAAAAAGTCTTTATAAAACTTAACCCATGGCTCTATCCATCTCACCGGGTAAGGTATATCTATCCTTGGACTCGGGTTTTACCTATCCTTGGACACAAGTTTTTACTTAGATTTCCATTTCTAACCTTTTATTTCTTCTAGTTCCCTAGGTTTTAAAACCTAGGCTCTGATACCACGAAGACTGTCACGTCCCGAGCACGGAAGATACTCGGATGCGTGACGCGTCTATATAGATCGTGTCATTAGAGTGATAAGAATTTTTAACATACATAATTACAGAGTGCGCAAATGACTAATAAATCTAATAAATTCCAATAGTCCAAGTGATGATTATTTGATTACTCAAAGGAATTAAAGATAGTCCATGAAAATTTCCAGATTTAGAAAGCGAAACATTAGGCTACACGACTTAACATAAAGTTTATACCACTAACTGACATAATTGGGACTACAAGGTGGACTCAAATAAATTCAAAGACACGACTAGCTAATGATAGATGGTTGGCGTTCTAGCACTCTTCACTCGGCCTCAATCCCATTCTTGTCACTATCCGATTCACATGAAAATGTTAGGAAGCAACTGGATGAGCAAATCACTTAGTAGGAATTACATCTCAAATTAGAGCAATCTTTACGTAGATTACAATTTGCATGTATTATCAGTATGGCTATGCATGACGTACGTACAAAAGAATCAGGTATACAGGTAAATCTAGACATCGTGAACAATAAGAGATCAAGAACTGTATAAAGAGAGTATATCAAGATTTCAAGTAGTTGACAAGCAGTATTTCAAGAATTTATAGATGTAAATGCCACTCCGGGGCAAGCAGGGATTCATGTACGATTACGAATTTAAGTGCGAGAATGAACTCATGTATAAGTATATCTCAGGTACGAGTAAGTAAAAATTTAATTCAAGTAAGTAAAGTTGAGTACGTATCAGTAGAATTGGCTATTTCAATCAAGCAAGTATTTCGCCCTTTCTCGGGCCAAAAGTCAAGTATTGCCCGTTACGGGCCACGCAAGTCAAGTCAAGTGAGTAAAGAGAGAGTAGGGGTGGAGTGTCTCAAGTCAAGCAAGTACTCCGGTGCAATGCTAAACACCGTGGTCAATAAACTCCCATAGACACAAGTACCTTCGGGTGCTCCTTCCAGGACCAGACCGGGGCCTATATGCACAGCATTTCATGTATTACTTTTGACATCCACTCTCATTTTATAGCCAACATAGAGTTTCAAGGGTTGCCTTAGTAGGATATACAAGGTAGATTTTTATGGAATGAAATTCAAGGACTCATAATATGCAAGAAAATGACTTAGGGTTGCGTCGGTACAAACCACGATAGAAATGAGGAAAAAGTATTAATATATATACTTTTTCCTAAACAAAAACTCTAGATAACTCTATAGTAAGGTTAAACAAAAGTTAGAACATCCCATAAGGGCCATTATACAAATATGCCAGTTTACTATTTAAGAATACTATTTAGATTACTATTCAATACTATTCAGTTACTATTCATTTACCATTGAAAAATACTATTCACCCCAAATAACGCCCTTCACTAAGTCGTCATTTTTGAATCATGATACCTAATCTAATGCATGAGCATACCGTTAGATTCCTTATATTTTTCTCTATCTATCTACGTGTCTATATCAAAAAAATTCTTTTATTTGGAAAAGTGATACTATTCATTGAAATAGTGACTTTTTATACACTATTCATACCGTAAAAATTTCTCAAAAATAGAAAGTAAGGATATGAACAGGTAGAGAAAATTCTCGGGAGTTCAGAATCATGCTCATGCGAAATTATTGGGTTTTACTATTCAATAAGTTGGGATGATTTACGCCGGAAATGTACATTCCGTGACTCAAAACACAATTCAAACACTATTCATTTTTAATACTTTCAGTAAATCAGGAATTTAATACATGGTTAAATAGAGAAAAATATGAGGGTTCCAGAACCATGTTCATGCATGAGTTTCGTGATTAGGTTAAAAAAAGTCATAATTGTCTGAAGATGGTGGCTCGGTATTATGAGTCACAGTTTACTATTTAAACACTATTCATTTTTAATTCTTTCAGTAAATCAGGAATCGAGGACATGGACAGGTAGAGAAAAATCTCAGGATCACAGAACTATATTCATGCAAAATTTTCATGGCTTAGTTTAATACTTATAGATTTTTGAATGTGTTGATTTACTGATTATTGGAAATTCCAGAGAATGGAATTGACGTCATTGCACAAGTTGTCCTTTAATTGACGACTCCTCTCGGGTCTTCAATTTTTAAATTGGCGCCCCCTCAAGCAGTCTTCAATTAAGTAATTGGCGCCCTGGCTTGGGGTGCCATTTACAGTGGGTGATTTTCACCCAGCAGGTACGTTTTGTGACTCAAATTACTGTTCATTTCGAAAAAGTTTCTCAAAATCAGAAAGTAAGGACATGAATGTATAGTATAAATCCTCGGGAGTCCAGAAGCATGTTCAGTTAAAATTATTGAGTTTTAGTTTCATAGATATTAATTTTCAAATATTATATCTTTAATTTTCTCAATGAATTGACGACCTGTGAGCAGTCTTCATTTAATTGAATACTCTCATGGTGTCATCAATTTAAGTTTCAACCCCTTGTGAGTTGTGCTTCGCATCAGAACTGTAAGTTCTGTGATACAAGTCACTATTCATTTCTCTAAAGTTTCTCCGAATTATAATCCGAAGACATGGTTAGATGGAGAAAAATCTGAGGGTCACAGAAACATATTCCGTCAAAATTTTCATGGTTCAGTTTATTAGTTATAGATTTTTGAAGACTTTGATTTACTAATTTCTGGAAATTCCAAAAAATTGAATTGACGTCATTGCTCAAGTCTTCATTTAATTGACGACTTCGTGCGAAGTCTTCAATTCTGTAATTGGCGCCCTGGTCAGGGGCGCCTCTTACAGAGGGTGGTACACTATTCATTTACTATTCATCAGTGTGAAAAGGTTCTGAATCAGAAAGTAATGATACGAATATGTTGAGAAAAATATCAGGATTCCAGAAACATGTTCATGCAAAAATTCCGTGATTTAGTTCGATAGTTATGGATTTTTGAATGTGTTGAATTAACAATTTTTAAAAATTTCAGAAATCGAATTGACGACATGGTGCATGTCTTCATTTAAATGACGACTGCTTACGCAGTCTTCAATTTGGTAATTGGCGCCCTTGTTAGGGACGCCATTTACCAGAGTGTTGGGACCCTCTGGGTCTTTAACCCATGAACGTATTATATTAACAAAGGCTATATATTAAGGTTTAAAACATGATTATTAAGAATGAAAACTAGTGTGATAAAATACGTTAAAAAGCTCATAAAATCATGCTAATAAACTAAGTTCAAACTCATAAAAAAATCATGATAACAGTATGTAACAAGCTATTAACAGATGTATAACATCGTATTATTCTTGGTCATGGTAAAGCCAATATATATATATATATATATAGCATAGTTGACTAGTTGATCGAACTCTAAACATGCATCAATTAACCTATTTAACTACTAGTTAGGCAAGATTTGAGAACACCTACTTTTTGACGCGTGATACGAGGTTCAGAAGTTACAGTAGGATCGTAGCAGGACGCAGACTCGGGAAGAAGACGCTCCTTCAGCACTGACGCGACAGTAGCCTATGTTAGTGCTACAGAGGGGATTAGATATAGGGATCGTAAGATATTCGTTTAATGTCTTGTGGGTCTTGCTGAGTGGGCATTGTCTTTGCCAGCTAAAATGGGTTGCTCGTGTCTCAATCTTCTAGAAACATAGGGTTAAATGACGCCTTTGTAAGAGGTCATTCATTTAACATAGGTGACACTATTCACGTAAATGACGCCTTGCATGAGGGCATCATTTGTTTGGGTGACATTATTCATGAGACCCCATTTACGTGTTAGCATTCAAGATGTTCATATATATATTATATTTAAATGGGATGGGGTCCTATTGAAAATGGCGCCTCCATGCATGTCTTCAATTTGGAAATTGAAGACTATGTAAAGGGTCTTCAATTTGGTGAGTGGAAAGTGTGGATTCCACTTATGTACAACCCATGGCCCCGTGTATTTAAAGTTGTCTTGTACTTTTATAGAATAACCCTCCCATGGTTTTGTTTTTTTTTTGTGCAAGACCTCCCATGTAAGATTCTTTACCCATGTGCATAAAGTTGGATTGCACATTTGTATGCTAGTCCTCCTATAGTTTAGTTCTTTAAACAAAACCTAGAATTCTATTAAGAATAGTAGATTACGTATGCAAAAAGTGATGATTTGTAATTTTATATACTAGCCCCCCCTTAAGGTTTGGCTCTTTACACAAAGCCCTCAGGATTCTTTATGTTATAAAGTAGGGTTGGCTTGTATTTTTATATAGTAGTCCTTGTGAGGTTGGATTCTTTATGTAAGGCCTTCATGTATGATTTCTTTTTGGAAGAAGTTTTAAATTTACTCAATAGTTTTTATCGGGGGTGCTACAATCGACCACCACCAAGATATATTCATTACCAAATGAAGATGGATACGGCCCCATAAAATCTATTCCCCAAACATCAAAAATTTCAACCACCAGAATGGGATTCAGCAGCATCATATCTATCTTCGAATTATTGTCCACAGCTTGACACCTCAAACAAGATTTAGAAAATTCATAAGCATCCTTAAATAGAGTGGGCCAATAGAATCCACTTTGTAATACTTTAGCCGCAGTTTTCTTTCCAGAGAAGTGTCCCCCACAAGCAATGTTATGACAAAAATTCAATACTGATTGTTGTTCTTCTTCAGGGACACATCTTCTTATAATCTGATCTGGACCCACATGAAACAACTCCGGGTCCTCCCAAAAATAGTGTTTTACCTTAGAAAAGAAGTGATCCTTCACCTGTTTAGTCCATCCTCCCGGGATCTGACCTACCGCTAGGTAGTTAACAATATTAGCATACCAAGGAGTTGAAGAATGAGAGATGGAAAGAATCTGCTCATCGGGAAAAGAATCGGACATTGGAGCACTTTAAGGGATCACTATGCTGGAGAGATGATCAGCAAAAACATTTTCTAACTCCTTCTTTTCTCTTATTTCAAAATCAAATTCTTGCAACAATAAAATCCAACGAATGAAACGGGGCTTAGCATCCTTTTTGGAAAGCAAATATCTTAAAGCGGTGTGATCGGAATAAATGATAACTTTTGCCCCTAGTAGATATGAACGAAATTTCTCTAGGGTGAAAACAACATCTTAAAGTTCCTTCTCTGTGGTAGTGTAGTTCATCTGAGCATCAGCAAGGGTGCGACTTGCATAATAAATCACCACGGGCTTTTTATTCACTCTTTGGCCTAAGATAGCTCCTACAGCATAGTCAGAGGCATCACACATGATCTCAAAAGGAAGCGACCAATCTGGAGGTTGCAAAATCGGAGCTTGAGTGAGGATCACTTTCAAGGAATTAAATGCCTCTAAACATGAATCATCTAAATTGAAAGGAGTGTCCTTAGCAAGTAATTTGGTGAGAGGGCGAGCGATGGTGGAGAAGTTCTGAATAAATCTGCGGTAGAACCCTGCATGGCCAAGAAAGGATCGTATTTGCTTAACAGAAGTATGAGGAGGAAGATTGGAAATCAATTCAACCTTAGCTTTATCGACCTCTATCCCTCTTTCGGAAACCACATGGCCTAAAACTATACCTTCTCTCACCATAAAATGGCTCTTCTCCCAACTTAAAACAAGATTAGCATCAATGCACCTTTTCAGAACTTGTTTTAAAATTTCCAAGCATCCCTCAAATGAAGAACCAAAAATAGAGAAATCATCCATAAAAACTTCCAAAGTTTCTCCCACCATGTCAGAAAATATAGACATCATACACCTTTGAAAAGTAGCAGGAGCATTGCAAAGTCCAAACGGCATCCTTCTGAAAGTAAATGTGCCAAAGGGGCACGTGAAAGTAGTCTTTTCTTGATCTTCCGGATATATAACAACTTGATTGTATCCGGAATAGCCATCCAAAAAGTAAAAATATTTTTCTCCAGCCAGCCTTTCCAAAATTTGATCAACAAACGGGAGCGGGAAATGATCTTTCTTTGTAACTGCATTTAATTTTCTGTAGTCAATGCAAACCCTCCATCCCGTTTGTAATCGCATGGGCACCTCTTCTCCTTTCTCATTTGTTACCACCGTCAGCCCTGACTTTTTAGGAACCACTTGTGTCCGGCTGACCCATTTGCTATCAGAAATAGGATAAATTATCCCAGCATCTAACCACTTAACAACTTCCTTCTTCACCACCTCTTTCATATTTGGATTCAGCCGACGTTGCATCTCTCTGCTCGGCTTGGCATTGTCATCCAAATAGATATAATGCATACAAACATCTGGACTTATACCCTTCAAATCTGCCACAGACCATCCTATCGCCCCCCTATGCTCCTTAAGAACTTCTAAGAGTTGACATTCCTGAGCAGAGGTAAGATCAGAAGCAATGATAACATGTAGAGTATGATATGGGCCTAGATAAGTATATTTCAACGAATCCAGCAGAGGCTTAAGTTCCAAAATGGGCGGCTGATCAAGAGATGGAAGAACTGGTTCAGATCTTAATGGAGGAAGAGGCTCCACACTAGAATAAGAAAGAGGTGAATCTTGAAGCAAACTACCCTCTTCAATCACATTCTCATTCATATCCGCACTTTCTTCAATTATTTTCTCAAAAATATCAATGACATTACATTCTCCCTCATGATCCGGGTATTGTGAAGCTTTAAAAAATATTCAACGAGACCTTCTCTCCTCCAAAGATAATATCCATCATCCCTGTAGCACAATTTATATTGGCCTTTGTCATAGCCAAAAACGGGCGACCCAAAATGATTGGTGTATGCTTTAACTCCTAGGATGAGGCCATATCCAATATTAAAAAGTCCACTAGGAAATAGCATTCATGAATTTTCACTATCACATCCTCCAACAAACCCTTTGGTGTCTTAACAGACCGATCCGCCAGTTGAAGGATAATAGAAGTGGGCTTCAATTCCCCTAAATCAAATAGCTCATAAATACAGGTGGGTAACAAATTAACACTAGCTCCAAGATCTAGCAAAACTTTATCAAATGTCACCCCACCTATATCACATGAAATTAATAGAGCACTAGGGTCCTTCAACTTCTTTGGTAAAGAATTCATTAAAACAGCACTAACATCTACAGAGAGGTGGATCTTTTGTGCTACCGCCTTCGGCTCTCTTCTAGGTGTACAAAGCTCTTTTAAAAACTTGGCATATGCCGGCACATGTTTAATAGCATCCAAGAGTGGAATATTGATATTGACTTGCTTAAATAATTCCAACATCTCTTCTTGTTGGACTGGCTTATTTTGAGCTTTTGACTTTAATGCATTCGGAAAAGGGACCTTAGGAACATATCCTTGAAAACCTTCATCAACCTTGACCTTTCCTTTGTCCATTGTCTTCTCCCCCCCATCCGGCTTCTTTTCCTCTTGAACAATTATATGCTCTTTTTCCTCATTATCACTTTCCTCTTGGGCATCTTGGCCCGAACTACCACCCACATCCTTAGCCTGATATGGATCATTAAGAACCTTCCCACACCTAAGAGTAGAGATAACTTTGGCATTCTCGAATTGAGGAACGACAGGAGGGGGAGGCTGAGGTTGATTGGGCTGATTGGGAGGAGGAAGAATGGGAGCTCTTTGCTGGAAACCGGGAGGTTGTTGATTGCGGGGATTAGCTATGGGTTGACTAGGTAACTGCCCAACATCTCTCCTCATATTACTAGCCGCCAGCTGACCTATTTGACCTTCTAACTTAGCAATTGATTGTTGCTGAGAAAGAATAAGTTGTTGAAGTTGGTCAAACTTATCTTCAAAATTGGGCTGGTAAGGTTGAGAAGGTGGTTGATAAGGAGCTTGAAACGGGGCTTGATGTTAATAACGATTTGATGGAATTTGATTATATTAGCCCTGGAATGATGGAGCTTGTTGATATGGGGCCTGAGCATGATGGAATGATGGTTGCTAGAAGGGAAGTTGATGTTGTTGATTATGTTGAAAAGGAGATGAAAAATTTTGGTGAGATTGATTTGGAACTGGAAAAGATTGTTTATGAATTAAGGGATTGACTTGAGTGGATGAACTTGCTTGAGATTTCTAAGAAAAATTCGGGTGATTCCTCCAGCTCCGGTTGTAAGTATTAGAATATGGATCATAATTAGGCTTGGAGACTCCCTGAGCAGCAAAGACTTGTTCTTGAATGAACGGGGGAAGTTGGGCCGCTGTAGGGCAATCAATGACAGCATGATTTGGGCTTGAACATAAAGTGCAAAGTTCTTGAAGGTTTGAATCTGAGAGAGGCTGATTTTGTTGAACAGAAGGAAAAGAAGGTTCTTGTCTATTCATGGATAATAACTGATCTAACTTTTGGGCCACTAAGTCTACCTTCTCTATCCTTTGCGTCAACAAGTCCACTTTATTCAACTTTTGCGCAAGCACATTAATATCCAGCCTATTCTCAAAATCTCCTTGACTTTTAACTTCATAAAGTCCACCCTTTTTAGATGGTCCAATCATTCTTTCATAAGAAGAAAGTGAAGCATGACTAATAGAATTTTCACTTAACATTTCAAACAATTCATAAGCTTCATCTTCACTTTTACTCATAAAAGCTCCCCCACATGAGGCATCCACCATTTGTCTACAATTTTTCGTTAATCCCTCATAAAAGGCTTGCACAATTTGCCATCTAGATAGGCCATGATGGGGGCATTTTCTCAATAAATCTTTCAACCTATCCCAGGCCTCATGAATTTGTTCCCTAGGGTTTTGTGTAAATCCAGTGATGGCCCTTCTCATGGTATTAGTCCTACCAATGGGGTAAAACTTCTTCAAAAACTCTTTCTGCATCTCTCCCCATGTATCAATCGTTCTACCCAAGGCTCCCAACCAATATTTTGCTTTGTCCTTAAGGGAGAATGGGAAGAGAGTGAGCTTAAGGGCATCATATGAGAAGTTTTAGATTTTGACAGTTAAACATATCTGGAGAAACTCATCTAGATGTTTATAAGGATCTGCATTATGATTTCCATAGAATGATGGTAACATCTGGATGGTACTAGACTTAATCTCATATTGAACCGCCTGATTATGAGATTGATGAGGGCATCCCTTGCCCCTCCACTCTTTTTCCAGACTCGGATTGTTCGACGGCAAGCACCATTATATTTGTCATGTATTTTTGAGACTAGTCATGTAATCTTCACATTTTCTTTGAGTCATTATCATATAATTTTCTCTTTATTTTGAGTCATGTACCTAGGTAGTTGAGTCATTTTCCTAAAGTATTGAGTCATTATGTTGGTTAGATAGGTTAATGGGCCCAATCCATTGGGCTAGGCCCAGGGGCGCCCCTCCCTTGGACTGTGTGGTCTTTAGTTAGTTTGTCAGGGTCAGTTTGGTCTTAGGAAAATTATGGAGTCTATAAATACCCCACCCCTCTCTCATTTGTAACAACTTTTGATGAATATTGAAAAGCATTTGCCATCTCCCTCTCAATATCTCCCTCTCTCTCTCTCTCTCTTACTATCACTCTCTCTAAGTGGGTTGTACCCCCTCTCTCTCTCTCCTCCCCACCCCAATTTCGAAATTCACTCTCTCTCCTCCCCATTCACCCCTCATTAAGGCCCCTTCCCCTTCCCCATGCACTCATTCAACTCCCCCTCCAACCCCTAGGTGGAAACCCCTTCTCCTAGGCACCTTTCCACTTTCCAAAGCACCCCACCACCTTCCCAAGGCTGAATTAACCCCTCCCAAAGCCCAAATTCGAATTTCCCTCTCCCTAGGGCTGTGCCCCTCCATCTCCCCCACCCCCAAGCTCCCAAATTCGTCCCCCACCTCCCCTTGGTCAAACCAAGTTCACCCCCCCTCTCCCTTGCTCTCCCCTTGCACATCTCCTCATTCTATCTCTGTTTCAGGCAGCAGAACTACAACAAGTTGCAGACGCAGCCACGACCGTTACTTGAAGATTCAAGTAGCAAGGCCTACATCTCTGGAAAGGTCTTCCAGAGAGCTTTCCAGGCGAGGCGGTTTCGTCAGCATCCGAGCTCCGAGCAGTCCGCAGCATCCATTCTCCCTCGACTGCGCAGGAGACCCCAGGCAAGGAACCAGAACGTGATTGGAAGCTCAACCACGGCAAACCCTTTGGGATTCAGATCAAGTGTTCTTCAGAAGAAATCTTCCCTCTCAAGTCCTCTTTAATCCTCAAGAAGCAGAGCTGCATTTGGATATCGGCATCAGAAGTTACGAATTTTCTACTCCAAGGCATCAGGTCAGTTTTCAGGAGCCAGAACCGACATCCCTCTGCTCATCTGTTCGTCCCGGTATACTCCAACATCGTCCGACATCGCCGTCAAGTCCGAAAGAAAGAAGACTTGACCACGGTTCCAACGGTTCAAGTCTCGCCTCAATCAGAGCTCGGTAGCAATCGTGGCACCCCCTGCATCCAGTCACATGGTTCTGCACCAGACAGAGGCAGAACCAACCATCCCGGTTCCAGACTCTGCCACAGCCAGCTCGTGAAGGCTCTGAGCGCCATTTTTGGAGGGGAGAAACTACTTCCCGCTAGCTGCCACCTCCAAGAAGAAGGGACTCAATCGACCTCTGAAACCCTCTGTTCCAATTTTCTTCGTCGGAGAGGGCAGACTGCCCCTGTGGTCCCAGGTTAGATCAGTCTTCATTTCTCCGGTCACTCCTCTCTCCACTGACATCGGATTGCATCCCCGTCAACTCCTGCTCGAAGCTACTCCGACCAAGTTCGCGTCACCGCTAGTTTCATTCCAATCGGAGTCCGGGAGAGCCCACAGTGACTTCTGCAACCTACTGCTTCAGCCCGATACCAGCCAGAGACCAGACGGTGGTGTCCTGTTCCAGTCGCCGGTGCAGTCAGCCCCGAGACTCAAAGCTTCCCCAAAAATTCAAGCTTCATCCCCTGTCAGCTGAGGAACTTTTGGCAGTGGTTTCGTCAAGTTTGGAGCCCCGTGGAGCCCGTGGCAGTGTCAACAGCGACACCCTATCCTGCAGACCTGCAGATTGGCAGAACCGGCGGACTCGGAAGATCGGCTTTTCCTTTGCATAAAACCCCACCCCGCTTGGCCGGCTGAAGGCCCCTCCCTGCGTGGAGGTAGTTTTGAATGTAATAAGAATAATCCCCACCCCAAGTTCATCCCTCCTGCGTGAGGTGTAGTGGTGTAATTCTTTCAATTTCAGGTTCAAGCTACATCGCCGCGGCGATCGGGTGTATACCCTCGCCTCCCGGCTCGCCCTCGTCTCCGGCCGGAGTCGGCGTCTTCACGCCGGCTAGGTGAGCCTCAGTCCCTCTCTTGCTTGGTTTAATCACTTGCTTAGCTTAGTATTATTGCTAGTACTGCGTCGGACGGAGAGTGAGAGCTCGGCCCAACTTGCTAGTTCCGTGAGTGACCACCGCGGGCGAGTTGAGAGTGAACCCACTAAACCCACACCCTTGGTGTGCTGGCCGCCCATGGTTTGGGCATCCTAGGCCCACTTGGGGTTCTCCACAAGCTAGCCAACCATTGGAGCTTCATGGTCCCGCCTCGGACCCTCTCCCACATCGCTTAGTTGCCAACGGGCACAAGTGTGCACCAAACGGGTGAGTTCGCTAGTGTGAGTCCGCTGCTCAACTTGAATGCTTGAAAATAGGTCCAAGGTTCGGTGTCACATCAAGTGGTATCAGAGCAAGTTCACAACTTGTCTCTATCAAGTTGGTCCTAGGGCATGTCTAAGCATTTAGAGTCTTCAAATGCATCACTCTTGTCCCCTAATATGGCCACCTCATATCGACCTTACCAATCGGCCCACTCCATAAGTCCAAGTCACCAAAAGATGCCTACCACTAACACCCATAACTTCCCGGGCCATATCAACTACTTCATGAAAGCCTTGACCTATGCCAATGAGCGGCTTGATAACATATCGGGCCGACTCGACCAACTTGGAAAAAATAGGCCCGCCCCAAGGACGGACGATAGGATGGCCCCTTTCCCACTTCCCACCTTTGATGGGACCTCTCCTAGCAAATATTTAGATTGGGAAGCTACAATGGACCAATACTTCAATTGGTATCATATTTCCAAGGATGAAAAAGCATGGGTTGCCAAAATGCAACTAACCAAAAGGGCTCAAACTCATTGGTGTAAAATTGAGGGCTTAAGGATAATTAGACGGGAAGCTCCCCTCACCACATGGGAGGACATGAAGGATCAACTAAGGGCTAGATATGTGTCCCCTTCTCACTCGGATCACCAAAACCCAAGGAGCACTCCCACTCCTCCCACCCCACCCATCCAAACCCTTATCACTAAAACCCAAGTACCTAAGACCTCCACCTCCCCACCTAACCCCATGAGGTCCCCCACACCCCAACCAAAACCCCCTTCCCTAACCTACACTAGTCAAGCCCCTTTAGCCCCCACTTCCACCCCAAATGATCCCAAGGGCAAGAGACCCCTAACCGACCCAATTCCCTCCATGGTGACCACCACTCATCCAACCCTCACCATTAAAAACCATGTGGACACCATGTCCACCCCTCCACTAAGGCCCATAATGGCCACCACCCCAAAACCCAAAACCCCTCACCCAACCCACCTCCCACTTCCTACACCAATCTTTCCCCAACCTAGGCCTCCTCTACTTCCCCTTCCTAGCCCAACCCAAGCCCATGCTTATTCACCACCCCGGGAGTGTCATACGCTAGCTATCACCAAACCACCCACCATAGATCCCCCTACTCCATTAGCAATAGAAGTTGCAACCCCCACACCCACCCAAGTGGAAAAAGATGCCCCTCCGGATCCACCTCCCTACATAGAGGAAATCCAAAGGCCAAACAACTCACACACCCCTAGCCTAGATCCTCTAGAGACACCCAACCTCACCATAGATAAGTCCATACTCCAATGGCTCAAGAAAAGTCTCACCATTCCTAGTTCACAACCATGCCACCTACCTATGGGATATCAATCTCAAATCATTCCCATTCAGCCACATGTCACTTATCAAACTTCCTATTGTGTGGAAGATTTGGGAGACTTAGTGAACTACCTACATGGGCAAATTCACTTGACCAATATGCTAGCCATGAGGCCGCCCGAAACTAACACCATTAGCCTAGCATATCCCACAATTGGCTCCATCACTTCCATCTATACTAATGGCCAAGTTACTAGTGAGATCATCCTCCTTCTTCCCATGGAGGAAGAACCTATCATAGTCTACTCCCCAACCATTGAGATCCCAAGTGCTTTGATTGGCCAACCCATTAGCAACCTTGGCCCAATTATCTTGGAGGAGGATGACTCACCATTTGAGGTCCTTAAGAACACGGAGTACCCCTACCTAGGTGACCCTTACCATGATCCCTTTGACCCTTTTCTATGGGAGCCTAAATCTCCATGTGACCCTCTCCCCCTATTCACCACTCACCTCACCCTACCCATACCACCCATGTTGACCCAAACTCCTCCCTTCCTGGAATCGGGTTACACCATGAGAGCATTGACCTTAGACAACAAACACCTCGGGATTGAGGAAATGACCCACCCTATATCCACCTACCTAGATCCCTTCGACCCTTTTGAGTGGAAGCTCAAAGACCACCCCACCATCCCACATAAGGAAGTCATCTTTGGGAAAGGAGTTCATATGTCTTGGCACATCACACCGCTTGGCATGATTAGTCCGTCGGGTACATTCATCCATATCACCCACATGTCAAGAAGAAAATATGAGTGGTCAATATTTGGTTGTCATGGTCCACCATCATTCATCATAAATCTCAAGCATGTTAGGAGCATTCATGGATGTTCGGATCCTCCAACATTCATCACACTCACTCACAAGAGGGACACCTATGGATGCCCTGGTCCTCCCAAATCCTTCAAAGTCTTCATACCATCAATGCATGATAGGTCTATATGTGGTTGTCCTGGACCCCCTTTGCATACCATACATTGTCAACTCACACCGCGTCATAGTACATGGCATATGCATTCAAGCAAGTATCAAGCAACAAGCGGTGAGATTCACAACAAGCGAGCAAAAACTCGTGAGCGCCACTTGGAATTCCAAGTTGGTAACTTGACGATGATGACTTTGGAGTGGCTCTACCCTAGGGTCACCTCCAAATTGAGGGCACGAGGACTTGGACCTTGCCAAGTTCTGAGTGACTTTTGGCAACCCGGCTTATGGGTTGAACTTTCAAAAGAGTTTTGGGATTCTCCCCATTTCTCATGTGGCGGATCTAGCACCCTATAAGGGCACCGCGGTGGATCCTAGTGAGTGCCTCCAGCTTACACCTACCCTTGTGAGAGACACCCTCGGAGTGCCACCACAAATAGCCTGAGAGCCCGACGTGAGCACACAGCGGCAATACTAGGCAAGCAAGATCCCATCACCAGCATGAGGGTATGACCGAGTCACTTTGTCGACTGAAGCACCGTTCCCCGACTAGAGTCGCGGGTTGAGTATGGAGATCGTGGATCGCCCCGAGCTGCAGTTCGATGCACTACTTCCCTGGTGGACCCATACTCGACGGAGTCGAGTTTTCCCCACCCCGGGGGTATGATGAGGGCATCCCTTGCCCCTCCACTCTTTTTCCAGACTCGGATTGTTCGACGGCAAGCACCATTATATTTGTCATGTATTTTTGAGACTAGTCATGTAATCTTCACATTTTCTTTGAGTCATTATCATGTAATTTTCCCTTTATTTTGAGTCATGTACCTAGGTAGTTGAGTCATTTTCCTAAGTATTGAGTCATTATGTTGGTTAGATAGGTTAATGGGCCCAATCCATTGGGCTAGGCCCAGGGGCGCCCCTCCCTTGGACTGTGTGGTCTTTAGTTAGTTTGTCAGGGTCAGTTTGGTCTTAGGAAAATTATGGAGTCTATAAATACCCCACCCCTCTCTCATTTGTAACAACTTTTGATGAATATTGAAAAGCATTTGCCATCTCCCTCTCAATATCTCCCTCTCTCTCTCTCTCTCTTACTATCACTCTCTCTAAGTGGGTTGTACCCCCTCTCTCTCTCTCCTCCCCACCCCAATTTCGAAATTCACTCTCTCTCCTCCCCATTCACCCCTCATTAAGGCCCCTTCCCCTTCCCCATGCACTCATTCAACTCCCCCTCCAACCCCTAGGTGGAAACCCCTTCTCCTAGGCACCTTTCCACTTTCCAAAGCACCCCACCACCTTCCCAAGGCTGAATTAACCCCTCCCAAAGCCCAAATTCGAATTTCCCTCTCCCTAGGGCTGTGCCCCTCCATCTCCCCCACCCCCAAGCTCCCAAATTCGTCCCCCACCTCCCCTTGGTCAAACCAAGTTCACCCCCCCTCTCCCTTGCTCTCCCCTTGCACATCTCCTCATTCTATCTCTGTTTCAGGCAGCAGAACTACAACAAGTTGCAGACGCAGCCACGACCGTTACTTGAAGATTCAAGTAGCAAGGCCTACATCTCTGGAAAGGTCTTCCAGAGAGCTTTCCAGGCGAGGCGGTTTCGTCAGCATCCGAGCTCCGAGCAGTCCGCAGCATCCATTCTCCCTCGACTGCGCAGGAGACCCCAGGCAAGGAACCAGAACGTGATTGGAAGCTCAACCACGGCAAACCCTTTGGGATTCAGATCAAGTGTTCTTCAGAAGAAATCTTCCCTCTCAAGTCCTCTTTAATCCTCAAGAAGCAGAGCTGCATTTGGATATCGGCATCAGAAGTTACGAATTTTCTACTCCAAGGCATCAGGTCAGTTTTCAGGAGCCAGAACCGACATCCCTCTGCTCATCTGTTCGTCCCGGTATACTCCAACATCGTCCGACATCGCCGTCAAGTCCGAAAGAAAGAAGACTTGACCACGGTTCCAACGGTTCAAGTCTCGCCTCAATCAGAGCTCGGTAGCAATCGTGGCACCCCCTGCATCCAGTCACATGGTTCTGCACCAGACAGAGGCAGAACCAACCATCCCGGTTCCAGACTCTGCCACAGCCAGCTCGTGAAGGCTCTGAGCGCCATTTTTGGAGGGGAGAAACTACTTCCCGCTAGCTGCCACCTCCAAGAAGAAGGGACTCAATCGACCTCTGAAACCCTCTGTTCCAATTTTCTTCGTCGGAGAGGGCAGACTGCCCCTGTGGTCCCAGGTTAGATCAGTCTTCATTTCTCCGGTCACTCCTCTCTCCACTGACATCGGATTGCATCCCCGTCAACTCCTGCTCGAAGCTACTCCGACCAAGTTCGCGTCACCGCTAGTTTCATTCCAATCGGAGTCCGGGAGAGCCCACAGTGACTTCTGCAACCTACTGCTTCAGCCCGATACCAGCCAGAGACCAGACGGTGGTGTCCTGTTCCAGTCGCCGGTGCAGTCAGCCCCGAGACTCAAAGCTTCCCCAAAAATTCAAGCTTCATCCCCTGTCAGCTGAGGAACTTTTGGCAGTGGTTTCGTCAAGTTTGGAGCCCCGTGGAGCCCGTGGCAGTGTCAACAGCGACACCCTATCCTGCAGACCTGCAGATTGGCAGAACCGGCGGACTCGGAAGATCGGCTTTTCCTTTGCATAAAACCCCACCCCGCTTGGCCGGCTGAAGGCCCCTCCCTGCGTGGAGGTAGTTTTGAATGTAATAAGAATAATCCCCACCCCAAGTTCATCCCTCCTGCGTGAGGTGTAGTGGTGTAATTCTTTCAATTTCAGGTTCAAGCTACATCGCCGCGGCGATCGGGTGTATACCCTCGCCTCCCGGCTCGCCCTCGTCTCCGGCCGGAGTCGGCGTCTTCACGCCGGCTAGGTGAGCCTCAGTCCCTCTCTTGCTTGGTTTAATCACTTGCTTAGCTTAGTATTATTGCTAGTACTGCGTCGGACGGAGAGTGAGAGCTCGGCCCAACTTGCTAGTTCCGTGAGTGACCACCGCGGGCGAGTTGAGAGTGAACCCACTAAACCCACACCCTTGGTGTGCTGGCCGCCCATGGTTTGGGCATCCTAGGCCCACTTGGGGTTCTCCACAAGCTAGCCAACCATTGGAGCTTCATGGTCCCGCCTCGGACCCTCTCCCACATCGCTTAGTTGCCAACGGGCACAAGTGTGCACCAAACGGGTGAGTTCGCTAGTGTGAGTCCGCTGCTCAACTTGAATGCTTGAAAATAGGTCCAAGGTTCGGTGTCACATCAGAGATGCTTGCACATAGAAGGATGGCTGATATTGATTAGGCATAAAATAGACCTTCATTTGTTTAGGAGCTTGGTTTGGATTTTGGTCAGCCATGAGGTTAGGTTGAAGTTGTGGTCTAGAATGCACTAACCTTTCAATTTCACTAATGGGTCCTATCAAATGTGGATGGAGGGATCTCCTACCTTGCATGCAATGCAAAGGGCCCAAAAGGTAATGATGATTTTTTCAAAATGCAATGAATCCCTATATGAATGAGTTATGGGTTAACTAGACTATGCAAATGCAAGGATTAACTATATGAATGTAAGAATGATGATTTTTTTTATTTTTTATTATTTTTTATGGAAAACCTTCTAAGGGCACTCTAACTCCAAGGTGCTTCGTGGTATAACCGGCCCGACGTCCGTGAGGGAATCCACGGGTGCAGGGACTTATGGAGGTCTTGGAGATGGAATTTCAAGTCCAAAGAGACGGAATGATCAATGGAGTGTCCTTCCAAATCGAAGAAGGGTGTAAAGATCCTAATGCCCTTAAGAAGGGGAAATAGATGAGAAAAGAAAGGTTTTTTTTCAAATAATGATGCAAGTGAATAAGAAATCAACTAAAATGTAAAATGTATGAAAATAATGCAACTAAGATGAAAATATGCTAGCATGAAATAATTTTTTTTCTATTTTTATGTTTTCCAATTTTTATTTTTCAGAGAATTTTTTAGATTTTTTTTTGAATTTTTAAAAAGAGATATGAAGAAAAGAAACTATCAACTAAAAATACCAAACAATATGTAAAATTACTACAAAATGACATCTAAAATCATGTTTTTGGAGTTTTATGGATTTTTGATTTTTTTTAGAATTTTTTCAGAATTTTTAAAATTTTTCAGAATTTTTTAAAAATTTTCAGAATTTCATAAAAAAGGACCTTTTCTTACGTATACTGACCTTTAGTGACGCTTAAATTTTTCAGAATTACTGATTTTCAGCTTTCTGTGACAGATTATTTCCTGAGAATATGTAGGTCCGAATTTTGATGATTTATTGATTTTTTTGATTTATCCTGTAAAATTAAAAAAATAGAAAAATAAGTAAAACTATATACAAATCAAACACAAGGAATTTCCTAACATAAAAATTAATTTCCTCCCCGGCAACGGCGTCAAAAATTGATACGCATCGACTAGTGTCGTTAAGAAAGCCATGCCACAATTTTAAAATAATCGCACTCACTCACTTTTAAATATTGAAAAATCAAATATATAGTGGTAAGTGGAGTCGATCCCACGAGGAGGAAAAATCCTTATTTGAGTAAGTTGGAAAAATATCCTTATACTTTGAAAATTGAATTTTGAGTGAGATTAAAACTAAGAAAAATAAACTGCATGAAAATTAATTAAAGAAGATGATAGGGTTTAAGAAGAGAAATTGGATGAGATAGAAAGAGGAAAACACCATAAGTTACTCAAATGATGAACTTCATTAAGATGAAAGTGGAAAGTCACACTATGAAAATCAAAATTACAACATGGGAATATCAAAGAGAAAAGAGAAGAAAATATAGCTAATGGATGAAGAATAGCGCCGCCCCCCATGCCAAGCCTTGGATGAAGTTCGCCCCGCCTTGGATGCCGACGTCGTGAGAGGACCAATGGGTGAAGATCCGCCTTGGGATATGAGAGAAAAAATAGAGAAAGGGGAAGATAGAAGGAAGAAGAAATTCACTGTGGAAACATATGTGTGTGTGGTGTATTTTGAAAAGAGAGAAAGAGAGAAAGAGGGAGGTTCGGTGGAGAGAACATAATGGAAAATTAAAACAGAAATAAAGGGTGATTGGGAAGAGGATATCTTTAATATCAGAAGGAATTGGGAAAAGTAGAAAACATGAAAGTTGTAGAGGTTGCGAAGACAAAGAAGGTTGGTGAAGACCTCAAAGATAGAAAATAAAAGGAAGATGGAGAAAAACACAAAAGAATAGAGGTTGGTCACGGATGAACAGTGCAGAAAAAACCCAGGATAGCTAGTTAAAAATCTAAAAATATCTTTCAAACCAAGAAGAATTAGAAGAAGATGAAGATAGAGAGGTTGTAGATATTTAAAAAACAAAGAACTTTGATGAAGAACACATATTAAAAAGAGGAGTGAAAGAGGGTGAAAAACTATGAAGAACAGGAGGTGGTGCGCGGATGAACAGTGAAAGCCCTAAAAATCTGAACTTTACAAAATAGTAAATAACTTGAAAACGAGGACGTATTGGAAGAAGAGGTAGAAAGAGAAGTTGAAGAACTTTCAAAAACGCACAACTTTTGTGAAGAACACAGAGAGAGATAAGGATCAAAAGTTGGAGAAAAATAAGAAAGAACAGAATTTATAAAAATGTGTGAACAGTAAAAATGCAGAGATAGATGCTTGAAAAATTGGGAATAGCTTAAAAATGGTGGAGAATTAAAAGAAGATGAAGAAGACGAATTTTTAGAAGACTTAAAAATGAACAACTTTACAGAAGAAAGAAATTTAAAACGAGAACTAAAAGTCCATGAAAAAGAGGCTAGAAGAAAAGCAAATCCTCCCCCTATGGTCGCACACAACACCTATTTATAGTGGAGAGACCTTCTACGATCGTGGACTTCCCAAATCCTCACAAATCCGAATTTTCAGCAGTGAGGGTTGATTAAATCAAGACTCCTTCCAGTATTAGAGTCCTCCGTTCCACAGATTGATCATGGATATGCTCAAAATATGGCAATCAGGACGTTCTGTTCCGTTTCTACTTCAAACTGAAATAGCGACCACCATCCGAGAGTTATTTGAAATGACGACCACACAAACTATCGTTCATTCTTTTTTTTTTATTTTCCAAATATTTGGTAAATAATTTTCCTCATAAATGAATTAGCGCCCGCTCGCGTGGTCATTATTTCTTTTTTCCTTATTTTCTTCAAATGAATTGACGCCTGGCCTTGTGTCGCCGTATCTTGAATATGCGCCCTCTCAGAAAGGCGTTCATTAAATAGTGCCCGGAGCTCGGTCGCAATTTTTTGAAAATTCAAAAAATTTAAAATATCAACATATTTCATCCAAAAATGACTTTCAAATAATTCTGCAAATTCTTGAATATTTCTCATATGGCCATTTTCACTCAAAAAGATGATAAAATAATGCAAACTCAGATAATGATGAGAATGAGATTTTAACCTTATTATATGCACAACTAGACTTATTAAATGCTCAAAGATGATGAATGTGATGCAAATTATGACATAAAATGAAGCACTCATTAGTTCGGTCCACAAACCTACGTCCACCCCACACTCTAACCAGAGTCTGGCTTATCGTTGCCAAACAGCTTGAAACCGTTGGGCATTACAGCTTGCCTACAAACGCTGCCTAACAGCTTGAACCATAGGAACACACTCCTCTCTTCCTCCACCCAGGAGGGCAACCACTAGCGACACCCAGTCACTAGCAACCAGAGACCGAAGTCTCTCTTCCTCCAAATCGGAGGGAACCCACAAGTGACAACCTGTCACTTGCAACCGGAGACACCAAGTCTCCCTTCCTCTGAAACCCAGAGGGAAAGCACAAGTGACACCAAGTCACTTGCAACCGGAGACACCAAGTCTCCCTTCTCCTGAGTCCACAGGAGGAACCCCGACCTCAACCCAGAGAATCGAAAAACACAGTTGAAAAGAAGAAAACAAGTATGTGAAAATTCAGCTACGGAAAGCTGGAAATAAAGCATAAGAATGTAGCTCTCGTAGGAGCAAATTGGTCTGGATCTGATCCAGAAGCCAACAGGTAGAAGATCTTCAATTTGCTTCAGCAGCTTCACTATCTCTCTTCTTTCTCGAACTCTCTCTTTTTCAACACTCTCACACTACTACATTCTATTCGTCTCTTTTCTGTTCGTCTCACACTTCTCTTCTCTGCTGCTCTCGCTCTAATTCTGTCGTACTCACCTTGTGAATTCTCTATCCTCTTCTTTTTCTATCTCATCACTATGGCGGCTCACACTCTCACTTCAGCAGTTCTCCATATTCACTACTTATAGCCAGCAGAGAGATGGGCGTGTGGAGACCAAACTTTTGTCCAGATCTGATCCCTATTGGACACGTGGTAGCATCTGAGCATAATGACTTTCCACGTGTCACGAGCAACATCTTGCTTTCTACCTCGGATCACGTGCCCTTCTTATCTCAATTCAAGCTCACGTGCTTCTTTAGTTCTGCCCTCAAAGTGTTTGATCGTGGGCCTTACCTGTCATGGCAAAGAACAAGCATAATAGTCAGTGTTATTAACTAGGAGGAGTAGATTTTGCACAGACTTTGAATAGCATAAGACTAATGTGCACAGGCTTTATAAAAAAACATGCACGGATGTTGGGTATGCACAAGCCTTGTGTGTATGCGTGATGCAAACCATGCACGGACCTTTATATGCTTATAGCAAGAACAGCATCAAGTATGCATGTGTTTCTACAAAAGTATGCACGGACTATGAAATGCAATGCACGGACCTATCCTCTCAATGACTGAGATATGCACGGACTCCTTGTATATGCTAAATACAGATATGCACGGACCTTGTATGTACAAGGCAAAACTTGCACAGACCTCATTTATGCATTGAGGCAAGGAGTATGATGTCCTTATAATGCATTAGCCCAATGCATGCACCGAGTGCACATATGCACTGACCCTAGCGTACATAATGAAAAACCTGCACTGAGGCAAGGACTTACATGCCCAAATGCACATGTTATGCACCGACTTCAAATGTGCACCTACTCTACATGCCCAAGACCTGCACCGACTCTTACGAGCCAAACCTGCACCTACCTGTGCGAGCCAAGGCTTGCACGGACCTACGTAGCATGCGTGTAACAAACCATATGCACTGACTTGCTCGCAGTAACACAAACCTTATGAGTACTAACGAAAACATGCACCGAGGTTATGCACAGACCTTCCATGCAGCTAGCACTGACTTATATGCAAAATGCTCACATATGCACCGACCCCTTTCCTTTGCATAACATGCAACATGCACCGACTTTCTATATGCACGGACCTTCAGATGCAGTAAAAGTATATTGCACCGAGTTTCTATATGCATGGACCCTGCGTATGCATGAAGTGAAGCTAGCATTGACCTTAGTCAGCCAAGACTAGAACTAGCATCGAATTTGTACTAAATAGTGATCTGAGATGTCTGTACTGACCTGGATGTGTATCAGACTTGTATGTGCATTGACTTTACCTGTCAGAGGTTGACTCACTTTTGACCAGTGATGTTTACTTGCTGTCTGTCAGTGTTGACTGTTGACTTTCTTTTAGATCACCAATGAATGCATCAATTTATATAATCAAGAATATATATGGTGAGACATAGTATTGACATCATCAAAATCACAGAGACACAATAATCTCCCCCTTTTTGATGATGGCAATATTCTGAGTCATTGCAACAAGTTCATGATGATCAACAATGAGCATCTGACATATCAGAAAATGACTCAGACTATAATAGTCTACATACATAGTCACAAAATTCTCCCCCTTTGACAACATCAAAAGGGAATGACTCATACTCCCCCTTAAATAGAGAATATCCCTCTTTGGACAAATTAGTTTGCTTGGAAGAGATTCAAAGCACTAATCAAGATTAAGCAGATCAAAGTAGATCAAGTGGACAAGTCATAAGGTCAAAGAGAGCACTAGCAAAGACACATGATCAGACAAATAAAAGTTCAGGTCATGATAGATTGAAGCAGAATCAATTTGCAAAAGAGTTTCAAACACACTATGGTATGAGTTCAATTGATTTTTCCCTTTGAATCAAATGGCACATTAAAATGTTTTCTCAAGGGCACTCAGCAAAGGCACAAGAGCAATTAAAGATGAAATCAGACAATGACAGATTTTATGAGACCAGCTGATACCAATGGAGACATATTTCTTGAAGAACAAGGATAATCAGAATGAGCAAGGTTAGTCATGCAGTTCAAGACAGATTGAAGATTAGTCAGTGAGCAATGATAAAGACTAAGCATAAGGTTTCAATGAGATACCAATATCATAAATCCAGGAGTGTGAATATTTCAGAGTCTTCCATTATAAGGGCGTATGAGTGAATCTTTATTGAATAGCATGGTTTAAATATGATGCATGTTCAGTTTGTCAATAAAGTTCTTTACTCATATCTGAATTCAGATTTAATAAAAGTGAACCAAGCCTTCATGTTAACATGTTGATTAACCTCCCTACATCTTACTCAATCTATTTCAATGACTTCTTTAGGAAAAATAATCATGAGTATTGAGATTAAACAATTTGATATATATGAATTTTCAGCTTTTGGGTTTAGCAGAGATTTTCATTTCTTTTTATGCTCAAGGTACGTGTTTATCAGCAGAATATGCCATTCTGTTTCAGGTATAGATATCACATTTTTATGTAAGGGTACACGTTTATCAGACGCAGGTACCCCTAGATACTGAGTGAAACTAACCTTTGTTAATTTTCTGAACAGAGTTAGCCAAGAAGCATCATGACTTTGGGTCCATTGTCTTTGACAAGGATCCTAGTTTCTCAGCGCATTTAGCCATTGCTCATTTACATAGCTAAATTAGCATTTATATATAGGTACCCATAAGGTTTTGAAGAAAGACTTGTTTAAAAACAATACAGATTTCATGCATTTCAACCAAATAGGTCATGATTTCAATATTTCATATTATAGGAGATTTTTCAAAAATAATGTGAAACAGTTGGTTAAAGTTTATTAAAAACTGATTCATATATTTTCATGGGATTTAAGAAACAAGCTGAAAATACATTAAACTTAAACCAATTTGATCTTTTCAGAACATTCATAATTCCATGTGATGGAAGATTCCTATATGATGTTTTTCAGATTTATGCTCAAGGTACGCAAATTGAAATCTTCTCAAGTTTCAGAATTTTCAATAAGATTCAGTAGCAGTCAAGTTGTGAATTGAGACACAAGCATCAAGGGGTATGCATGTATGTGAAGGCACATGAATTTCAAGCATGTAGCAAAGATGACCTGGTTTAATGTAATAAGGCTGCAGATTTCAAGGAAATGACCATGGATATCAAGTTTGACAGAGAATTTCAAAGATATGTGCAACCATGGATATTCAGAGAGTTTGAGAATCATTTAAGATCATTGAGCTAAGAACATGGCAGATATTAAATGTTCATGTGAGTTCAAATGATAGGTGAAGGCAAAAGAAACCAACTGAAATCAATTATTGATGTGAGTTGCTGGAAGAACGGAGATTAGGCAGTAAATGTTTCAGACTCACCATGCTTCTCAAACGCTTTTGTATGCTCCCCCTGTCTATATGCAGTGAACCAATATTTTGGAATTTTCTTTAGAAATGATATGCAATTAACTCATGTATGCAAATGCATTAACTTTAAGCAGCTTATGCAATGAAGGCTAAGCAAAGGATTTTAAAATTCATGCTCATGAAAGTCTAGACTGCTCTATGTGCAAAAATGACCAATGATACTGGGTAGAGGACTTGGTCTAAAGACCACCTCATACATAGTAAGAACTTCTAGACATGATGCATCTGCCCTTTAGTAACTTGCCATTTGATATACCATGATAGTCATGCAAGACAATCTAATACAGATGCAGTCATATGTGCATTTCAAGTTGACAATATACTTAGCATATGCAAATGTGAGTATGTGTGCCTGTTATGAGTGCAGATTGACATTTTATGCATGAGATAGTATGCATGCATCAAATTTCAACCAATCAGATTTTCAACAATGAGATTTATTTTCATTGACTATCCATTATGACAAATATCAAGCAAATGTAGGCATTTAATGCAGACAATTCTGATTTTCAGTGAATGATATCCTATTCTTTTTCAATCTCACATATGCACATATACCTCAATCATATGCATTGAGAAAAAAAATGAACGTTGTAGATATTAGATGCATGACTCATGATATGTAGCAAATTAAGGAGATTATTCTTAAGTTTAAAGGGTCAAACCTGTCAGCACAAAGATGGAGTTTTACTATATTCAGGTGCCTTGGCTTATTGAACCCCTTTTATTCTCCAGCTCCCAAGGCACTCCTGCAAAATAGATTCTTATTTTGCATATTTAGGTACCCAAGAGTTCTTGGGTCCTACATGGTTAGTAGCACCTCTGATGGGTGTTTTTCACAACGTTTGGGCTTTTGAATTATCAAATATCATCAAAGAGTAGTTATTCATAGAATGCCCAACTTGCCCACAATAACGACAAGAAATAACAGATTTCATGTTCTCCTTATATGTGTTAGCATGCACATGAAGTTGGTGTGGGTAAACATGACTGTTTCTATTAATAACATAGAAATTTATCTTTTCACTACCAGCCAGCCAACAGTTAGCAGCTCTGTGGCCTGGCTTTCCACAGTTAAAACATGTAGAGGATTTTCCTTTAAAAATAAAATTATTTCCACCAACTACTCTCTCTTTATCATGAAGTCCAACAAATCTGGGATGTGTATTTCTTCCTTGGGCATACCAACAGTGCTCTACTGTATGGCTAGACCTACCACATGCATTGCAATAAGGTCTCCTTGGAGCAATTCTAGGGACAATGATCCTCCTAAAAACCTTACACTCATTCTCTTTCACAAACCAACAGTCATGCATTGCATGACCAGATCTACCATAGTTGAAACATTTGAGTTGACTTTTCTGGGCAAACTGATTCTTGAATGACTTTTTAGTAATGTGCACATGTGTATTTCCTAAATTTTTTATTTTCTTCATCCCATTATAAAAATTCAATTCATCATATATCAGGATATAACAGTTGTGCATCACATGACCAATTTTTCCACAATAGTGACATGAGATTTTCTTTGGATGAATGTGTGGAGGTGCATGTGACTTGTGAGTAGCATTCTTTGTACCAGCGGGAGTGTTTTTGTTTTTTTTTCTGTGAATTTTCATTCTTTTTCATTGTTTGAGTTTGTTCCACAGTTTTGGGACTGACAGTGGATTTTTGGTTTTTCTGAGCACTAAATTGGAAGGGAGGTGCACTGGATGTGCTATTTGGCTCAGAACTACACACAAAGGAAGTGTGAAGCTTACTGTCAAAGCCCTTTTTATTAGCTGGGTTAAAACCCAGACCCTCACGTTGGAAGTTCGCCTTACAGCCAAGGAGCTTGTCTAGATTATCTTTTCCACTCACAAATTTTTCCAAAGATTTGTTTAAGTCAGAAATTTCAGTTTCAAGTTCTGAGACATGGAGCTCATATCCAGCTATCTTCACTTCATAACATGTACCTTTTTCATTCAACATTTGATTAACAGTTTTTATGCTTTCAATTTCATGTTCAGCCTTTTGTAACTCTTCAAATCTATCCATGCTCACACATTTACCTTTCTCAAGAGTGACTAGTCTTTCAGATAGAGTTGTGTTTAGGTGTTTTAGCTTGTCAATTTCCTCTTCCAGTTTACTGTTTTGTCCCTGGAGAACATCAGCAAACACCAAATCACTTAGGGAGTCCTGACACTCTTTAAACACTTCTTGTTGATTTTCTGATAGAAGTTTTTCAAAGTTTTTCTAAAACTCTAAATTTATTAATCTAACATTCTCCAATTTTTCAGAGATCAATCTGTTTTCACTTTCAAGATTTTCAGATCGATGTTCAGATTCTTGAACCTGGTTTTTGAGTTTCTTGTTCTCAGATTTCAAGCATTCCAAATCTGAAGTAATAGCATCAAAATCTGTTAATTGTCTTCTGAATATACCATTTTCAGTTTTCAAAATTTCAATGTCCTCACCTACAAAGTCAACATTCTCAAGTTTGTTTAATTTCTTTTTCAGAGTTTTATTCTTTTTTCTTAGCTTTTCAAAAGACTGTAGCAAATTTGCATATGCATCTTCCCAATCATTTAAAGTAAAGTTGGCGAAAGGATTGTTTACCTCTTCTTCATCCTCACCTTCATTGCTTCCTTCAGCCGTCATGCATTTTTGCTCTTTCTCTCCTTGACAGGAGATCTTCAGTTTGTTTAGGATGTCCTTCGCTGACCTGCAATCATGAAAACATAAGTGGAAAGCCTTGTCCATAGCTGCTTTTATTAAATCTAAAACTTTCTGGTTTTCACCACTCATGGATGAATGACTGTCAGTCCATTTGGACTTGTCCTTTGGTAATCTGTGAGGACCATGTGAAATTAACTTCCACAGATCAGGATTAACAGATATAGCATAGCTGCGCAGATTGGTAAACCATGAATTAAAATTAGAGCCATTAAAAACCGGTGGGTGAGCCATGGAAATCAGTTCAAGAATAATTCAAGCAATAGACTAAGAACAAATAGAAAAGCACTTAGAAATGGGATAGCAGGATCCTCTGTAGATCGTTGGATCTGATGAATCAGAGACCCGCTCTGATACCAATTGTTACGGTGCAAGGCACGGATTCAGAGGGGGGGTGAATGAATCCCCGTTCAACAAAAAAACTATTGCGGAATAAAACTTTTGCCTCGAATCAGTGTAGTATCATGGCACTACTAAGCTTTCTCACTCAGGAATCCGACAGCTTAGCTCTCAAATGAACTTACCACGATAAACACTAAGAAGCAAATGCTTCTGCTAAACGTTCTGTCATATACTTATCAGTTAAAATGAATCCAAGAAGAAATCACATATACTGATATGGATTGCCCATGCAACCTGAGAAGTGGGAAAGGAAGATAGGGAATATGTACACAAAGCAAACCACAATGGACCTGGATTTTTAGGTGGTTCGGTCCATAGACCTACGTCCACCCCACACTCTAACCAGAGTGTGACTTATCGATGCCAAACAGCTTGAAACCGTTGGGCATTACAACTTGCCTACAAACGCTGTCTAACAGCTTGAACCAGAGGAACACACTCCTCTCTTCCTCCACCTAGGAGGGCAACAACTAGCGACACACAGTCACTAGCAACCAGAGACCGAAGTCTCTCTTCCTCCAAATCGGAGGGAACCCACAAGTGAAAACCTGTCACTTGCAACCGGAGACACCAAGTCTCCCTTCCTCTAAAACCCAGAGGGAAAGCACAAGTGACACCAAGTCACTTGCAACCGGAGACACCAAGTCTCCCTTCTCTTCAGTCCACAGGAGGAACCCCGACCTCAACCCAGAGAATTAGAAAACACAATTGAAAAGAAGAAAATAAGTATGAGAAAATTCAGCTACGGAAAGCTGGAAATAAAGCATAAGAATGTAGCTTTCGCTGGAGAAAATTAGTCTGGATCTGATCCAGAAGCCAACAGGTAGCAGATCTTCAATTTGCTTCAGCAGCTTCACTATCTCTCTTCTTTCTCGAACTCTCTCTTTTTCAACACTCTCACACTACTACATTCTATTCGTCTCTTTTCTGTTCGTCTCACACTTCTCTTCTCTGCTGCTCTCGCTCTAATTCTGCCGTACTCACCTTGTGAATTCTCTATCCTCTTCTTTTTCTATCTCATCACTATGGCGGCTCACACTCTCACTTCAGCAGTTCTCCGTATTCACTACTTATAGCCAGCAGAGAGATGGGCATGTGGAGACCAAACTTTCATCCAGATCTGATCCCTATTGGACACGTGGTAGCATCTGAGCATAATGACTTTCCACGTGTCACGAGCAACATCTTGCTTTCTACCTCGGATCACGTGCCCTTCTTATCTCAATTCAAGCTCACGTGCTTCTTTAGTTCTACCCTCAAAGTGTTTGATCATGGGCCTTACCTGTCATGGCAAAGAACAAGCATAATAGTCAGTGTTATTAACTAGGAGGAGTAGATTTTGCACAGACTTTGAATAGCATAAGACTAATGTGCACATGCTTTATAACAAGACATGCACGGACGTTGGGTATGCACAAGTCTTGTGTGTATGCGTGATGCAAACCATGCACAGACCTTTATATGCTTATAGCAAGAACAGCACCGAAGTATGCATGTGTTTCTACAAAAGTATGCATGGATTATGAAATGCAATGCACGGACCTATCCTCTCAATGACTGAGATATGCACAGACTCCTTGTATATGCTAAATACAGATATGCACGGACCTTGTATGTACAAGGAAAAACTTGCACAGACCTCATTTATGCACTGAGGTAAGGAGTATGCTGTCCTTATAATGCATTAGCCTAATGCATGCACCGAGTGCACATATGCACTGACCCTAGCGTGCATAATGCAAAACCTGCACTGAGGCAAGGACTTACATGCCCGAATGCTCATGGTATGCACCGACTTCAAATGTGCACCTACTCTACATGCCCAAGACCTGCACCGACTCGTGCGAGCCAAACCTGCACTTACCTGTGTGAGCCAAGGCTTGCACGGACCTGCCTAGCATGCGTGCAACAAACCATATGCACCGACTTGCTCGCAGTAACACAGACCTTATGAGTACTAACGAAAACATGCACCGAGGTTATGCACAGACCTTCCATGTAGCTAGCACTGACTTATATGCAAAATGCTCACATATGCACTGACCCATTTCCTTTGCATAACATGCAACATGCACTGACTTTCTATATGCACGGACCTTCAGATGCAGTAAAAGTGTATTGCACCGGGTTTCTATATGCATGGACCCTGAGTATGCGTGAAGTGAAGCTAGCATCGACCTTAGTCAACCAAGACTGGAACTAGCATTAACTTTGTACTAAATAGATATCTGAGATATCTGTACTGACTTGGATGTGTATCAGACTTGTATGTGCATTGACTTTACCTGTCAGAGGTTGACTCACTTTTGACCAGTGATGTTTACTTGTTGTCTGTCTGCGTTGACTGTTGATTTTCTTTCAGATCACCAATGAATGCATCAATTTATATAATCAAGAATATATATGGTGAGACATAGTATTGACATCATTAAAATCACAGAGACACAACAACCCGAATGTGTGCCATGCATGCATTTGACGTAACCGGAGGTTGACGTCATGGGGGACTCCTAGACACCCAAGTATGAACCAGTCTGGCACATTGGATTTGGATGCGGGAGGGCTAAGAGAACCAAAATCACCTTGCCAATGAACGGGCTTGATGGGTGTATATGGATCGGCCCGTGGGGAAGGGGTATGGTAGGGGACTTCCCTAACAAGGTGGAATGGATAAGGTGGGTCATACGGCTCACTAGGGAAGGAATCGAAGGGATCAAAGAAAGTATGACCCCTCGATATGGATTCCCCCATGACACGGTCCCAAGTTTGAAATCTCGGAATGTATAAATAATCACCTTCTTGCATTGTGATTGGTGGGACGATGGTCATGTGTAGAAGGTATGGTTCCTCCCTTGGGATAAAAGGAATGAAGTTTGGCTCGGCCGGTAGGGGAAGGAATAAAAGAACCTCTGTGGTGACATGACCCACGGTGCACACGGAGGTAATGGACCCTAAGGCTAGATGTGTGAAGCTACAACTATGGGGTTGGTCGAAGCCTCGGGCCAACATACATGTTAACTTCATTTGCCTATCTAAACCCCTGATAAGGTCTTCAAAAATAGCAACATGGTGGAAAGACCGGAATGTGGTATGGAAGGAGTTGACGAGCACTAATGGGAGTGTAGGGTCCATGGATGGATTGGAAGGTGGGACCATGCCATTCTTGAGCTAGCTAAGTAGTGGCTCGGCGATGAAAAGTGTTCCCGTTCGAAACATGGGTGGCTTAGGCTGAGGTGGCTCCAAATGAGATGGCTCCAGATGAGGATCGGAAATGGGTGGCAAAGGAGCACTAGGGGAAGGGTTCCCCGGCTGAGGACTATTTTCTAGGAGGGGAAGAGGCCCTTGGGACCCCGTAGGTGGGGCCGGGTTGGGACTACCGGCTATGACCTTCCTAGCTTTGGTGGTGGCTACGTCCGGTCTCGGAGGTGGGCAAGGGGAGACCAGCGACTCAAAATAAGTACACCTCCTATCCACCCGATCCGAAATCATTTGCACAAGTTCGGCAACGATGCGGGTTGGAGTAGGGGTATTGTGGTGGACTCGCCCATAATCAACCGGCCTAGGCTTGGGTCTAGGCTCATCTACGTGTGGGGCTCGTTGCCTCTGACTATGACCCACTTGGTTGGAGGTGATTGGGTGGGGTCGGTTGGAGGTGACCGGGCTGGGTAGGTAGACTTTCCTAAGTTCGCCCTTCATCTCTTGCCACGACCCTCATGCGTTCTATACTCTCCCATTTCTAGGCGGCTTCGTGGACAAGCCTCTTTTGGGCAAAGCTGACTTGCATGGCATCGGACATAGTGTAACACTCGAAATACTTGTCCATGGCGGCTTCCCACTTGAGGTAGTCGCTCGGGACCTTGGAGCCATGAAAGTCCGAGGCTTCGGGCCTATGGAAGCGGATGGGATGATTTCCAAGCCCATGGGTGTGCCAACGGTCATATCGCTTGGGTGATGGGGAATCCATGGGAAATTGGGGGCAACTACATGATGGACATGAAGACACTTGGACAAGACACTAGACACGACTCTAAAATGACAATGCAAGTTAAAATGCCAACTCGACTACACACCTAGACTTACCCAATAGATGGTACTTGGCGAAGTTACGGGATCCGAAGACCCTCTCTCGTAAGTGTGCGACCTTCCCGATAGGCGTAACCTAACGTTCGGACAACACCTTTTTATATACTGAATAAGGGAATGCAAATGAGACACTTAGACTTAGACACTTTTTTTTTTATTTTCAAGCAAAGACTACCCTAGACTCGACTCGCTCTGATACCAATTTGATGCGGGACGGACATGTGACCTGGGACTCTAGCTCACGGACGTCCCTAAGCGAGGGATGCGTGGGACCGTGCGCGGTTGAAGAACCGGTAATGAGTCAGGTAGTCGGCTCTTCCGTGCTCGGAACTAGTCACGGGACAGGTCTCGCTCTCTCTCACAGCAGTGATGACAATTATATCTAGCTAGGAACCGATCACTCGCAGCGGCATATACAAATAAATACGAGTAAAGCAAATGCCGAGATGGGGAACGGACACGATACCTCCACGCGCCGGGCGTGGGGAAGATGACCCCGGCCATGTACGGTAATTCCCGGTACAATATTACAATAATTACAGAAGTTGATTTCTACTGCCCACTCCACGCAGGGAGGTAAAGGGCTACAAGTGGGGCCTGGGAGGACCGATCTTGGGTTGACGGGCAGCAAGCCGGAAGGGCGTTCGGGCCAAAGACGGGCTGCTGGTCCGACTCGGCACTATTCCAACTCAACTCAACTCGGTTCTGCTCGCTGGACAGCAAGCAATAGCTTCCAAAGGGACGTCATCCTTCTGAGATCTTCTGAAGGCAGCGCTTGGCTGGGACGATGGCGTGACGTCCCTGGTCGACTCCCTAAAGTGGCGGTTCCTGAAACTGAGCTTTGGTATTTTTGCAAGATTTAACTTGCTGCTGCTTCTACATGGCTATTCACGGAACAGATTTGCGCGACCCGGCGGCAAGAATTATTGCTCTCACATACGGAGGCGGATCGAGGCGTGGTTGGTGCCGTTGGAAAGAGGACTTATAGATATACATCATATATTGTTTGCAGGGCTATCAACGAAGAGGAGTGGAAATGAAAACCTCTGCAATCTATGAGATTTCCTGTAGATCTGGTTATAGACTATCAGGATAGAAAGGGATCTACCTGAAGATGATTTTTGACAGGAGGGTAAGGGAATTTTCTGGGTGCTGGGAAAATTACTGGTGAAAGGAGTGGATGTTAGAAACACTTGGAAATTTTTATGGAGTTTTTTAAAATTGATAAGGGGGTGGGAAAATTACAATAAGGGGACACTGTCCCGCAGATCTGCAAACTAGCAGATTACTAAGGGGAAGACTAAAAATACGGGAAAAATATCAAACGAAGGCCAAATGGCACGAAATTTGAACGGGAGATTAGGGGAGACATGGAGAACAAACCGTCAAAGTTTGGGCTCGATCAGACAATAGGAGAAAAAGATAAAAATACGGAATTGAGGTTCTATCCTGACTTGGATAGAACTCCGTCGGGGTGGCGGTGGCGGCGCGATGACGGCTCGATGGTGGCGGCGGCGACAGCGCTGAGCTTCACACTCAGGAAGGGGTTGGAAGGGAGGCATCACACTTCAGAAGAATGGCAGAAATACCTCTGCAAGGGGGAGAGGGGAGAGAGTCAAGGGCGCACCCTTCTTTGCTCTTGGCAATTTCACTTAATTTTCTTCATTAATTCTATCAAAATGGGAAATATAAAGTATTTATATGAAAATGCAAATGACCTAAACTACCCTTAGATCTAGGTTAGGGGAGGGGTATACAAGGGATAACATATTAATCCCCATGTGGTCAAAAAAATTACATTAAAATAAGCCTAGTGGAAGGGGGCGCCCCCTTGACTTCATGCATTCCAACTTGGAATTTTTAAACACCTTATCCCCCCCTTGGTCCAAGTCTTCTAGAAGCCCACCTTGGACCTTTGACCAGCCCCACATGGGACCTAGGACTTAGGTGGACTAATGGGGAAGGAGATGGGGGCCCCTTGCTTGTCCTACTGGATTTTTACATAAAAACTCAAAGATCCTTAAGGAATAACAAATTGGCTTATAAAGCCTTACAATTGCAAACATGTTTTCTCAAGGATATAAATGTAAATAAAAGGACACAAATGTAAACTATAAAGTTAGTGCCCAGTGTTGATTCCCATTAGAAGGGAGCGATGAAGCACCAGATCCTCCCCTCCCAGGCCTCACTCCCTCTCTTCTCTCACCCTCTTTCTCTTCTTCTCTTCTATCTTCTTTCTCTTCTCTCTTTGCTCAGGCGGTGGTCGAAGCAGCAAGCCCTCTCCCCCTCTCTCTTCTTCTTCTCTCTTTGCACAGACGGCGGTGGGTGGAGCCGCGGCCCCCTTCTCTCTTCCTCTCTTCTGGTATTTTTCTTCTTCTCTTCTGCTCTTTCCTTTTTTGAAGTTCAGCCCTAGAATGTCTGCGCGCCCTTCTCTTCGACGTGAGAGGTTCTTTTTATACCTCTGTTGGCCATGGCGTTCATTTGCGATGGAGGTTAACTGGAGGGTTGACCCCCGTCTTGTTTTCTTGCAGAACCCTTCTTGTGTGTCCGGACGAGGCTTCGACGGTTGAGCAAACCCCAGCTGGTTCGATGCGATTTCACTGCGCCCCGAGTGCCACAAGCACGAGCCTTCAATGCTTTGTGTCTGAGCAAAATAGAGTATCGTGCTGAGGATGGGACTTCTGGCAGGTGCACCGGGTGAAGAAGAGAAGATGTTGCACCGGGTGGAAGGCTGCTGGGCAGTGTGCCGCTAGAGGGCGCTGGGCAGCGTGTCGCTGGAAGGGCTGGACGGGTGTGCCGTTGAAAGGGCACAGTGAGTGTGCCGCTAGAGGGGCTTGATAGTGTGCGCCCGGAGGGGCACATTAGTGTGCCGCTGGAGGGGGCTAATAGTGTGCCACTGGAGGGGCACATTAGTGTGCTGCTGGAGGGGGCTTGATAGTGTGCCGCTGGAGGGGCACATTAGTGTGCCGTTGGAGGTGCACATTAGTGTGCCGCTGGAGCTGGCGTGAGAGTGTGCCGCTTGGAGCTGGCGTGAGAGTATGCCGCTGGAGGCTTCTCAAGGCGTGCCATTGGAGGCATTTGGCTGATGTGCCGTTGAAGGGCACTTGAGGGTGTGCCGTTGATGGGCACTTGAGGGGCTTCCTTTCCTTCTTTTTTTCTTCTCTTCTCTTTTCTCCTCTTCTTTATTCCCCTGCACCTAAACATGGGGTGAGAATTTTTTAGTGTCCACAGCCACCTGTTACTCCGCGTTATTCACGATGGGTGTGTGCGTGGCTTTCCGTGTTCACGTTTAGTGACCTCTCACTGGTCGTATCCTTCTTACAGCACGCGTGTGCTGACCCACCCGGGAGTGGTGGAGCGGCTTACCTAAGAGAGACGATTTTTAGGCTGGTTGCCGTAGGGCCCCTTCGAGCAGCCTGAGTCCGGGCTTTGGGGAAGAACCAGCTAGAGGATCTGACCTAGGGCGCATGGTCTATGTGTGCACACTTAGTTGGGGGCATCGGTCCAGCGCTGACGAGCACGACCCCAGCTAGTCCTTGTTCGTTGTACTGGTTATGTGTCTCAGTCTCCGCCTGGGACGTCGTAGGGAGACACTAGGGTGCGGTGTAAGACGTCAGTGGATGCATATGGCCTTGCTTCTAGTGGGCAATGCTCCCGTTACGTGACGTGAGTTTCTAGTGACTCGAGTTTTCGTTTCACGTCTGCGAGGCGTGGTTTTACTTATAGTTTCAGGGTGGTTTCCTGAGGTAGAGGTCTAGGGTTTCTGGTGAGTGTCACCGAGGGTTTTCCCTAGACAGTGTAGGGTTCACGATAGCGAGGTCGTGATTGTGTCTACCCAGACCGCGTGGTCTTGGGTCGGGCCTTTGTCTGTGAGATGGGCCTCCATGATGGAGTTGTCGTGATGTGTTTTCTAGCGGTGTAGCCATAGGCTTTCCGTTAGTTTGATGGTCCCCCGACTGTGAGCTCGGGGTGTGTTTTCAGGTACAGTAGGAGTAGCTATAGTGCCGAGTTTTTACCGGCCACCGGTTTACTGTTCCTACTGTCGTTGCTACTTTCCGCTACCGCCGTTGTTTATGGTTGGGGTTCCGCGGGACCCCTATTGAGCCAGTGATAAGAGGCTCACGCCTACTTTTCAGGTGTGGTGATTCTTCCTCGAGATTCGAGGGTGCTGTGCGGAGGTTCTTAGTTGCCAGCTCATCGGCCCGAGTGTCCACTCGGTGTTAGGTACGCTTCTCTACCCTAGATTGTACTTTTGTTGGACTGGACTTTGTAGTTAGATTATTTATTTCTATTAATTGTTGAATTGTCATGCTCTATTGTCTATTTCATTGTACCTCCACACTCCTTTTAGCCCTTCCGAGCCCTCCGGCACGTGGGCGGTGGGTCAGGATTCGAATGGTATCAGGTCCTTCCTGGTAGCCAGATCTTGGGTCACCACAGTTGGTATCAGAGCAGTGGTTGTGGACGTACATGGAAATTCAAGATACTGCAGTGATCAGAGTCCATAAGGTCCAGTATAGCCTGCAATTGGCATAGGGTTCTATGCTTATTTTCTGCTTGGTTTCTCGTGTAAGAGCTTGAGTGAGCTGAGTTGGCGATGTAATGGTGGTTGCTATCTCGCTAAAGTGCTGATGTGGGGCCCAAGGGATGTGATAGAGAGATTTCTTCCCGATGGGTGGTGGCCCTAGTCGTGATGTGTTGGGCAGAGTTGCCGGCAGGCGTGAGTTTGCGATGCTACATTCGATGTATTTACAGCGAGGTTAGGTGGCTAGTGAGGATTGCTCGTTGTCTAGTGGCCATGAGCATGCTTTGAGGGGGCTGTTATAGAGTTTTCCCACTCCAGCTTGAGGTTTATCCAGCCCCTGAGGTATGAGATCATGGTTCGAGGTGGCAGAGCGGGTGCTCTGGTCGAGAATTGTGTTCGGGCAAGCGGAGGATCTTCTGTTGAGCTTCTGATTTTTTGAGCCTGATTTTCTTATCGTGCTCGGTGGTGTCGGGGATGACGTGTTGATCCTGATTATTTTTCATGGATTTCGAGGTAGGATTGGGCAAAGATATCCCAGTAAGTTCTTGCTCCTGCGCTTCTGCGTGTGAATCTGTTATGTTCACCCTAGATTTGGATTGAGGTGTGAAGGTTCCGCGGCGAGTTCGGGACTCGAGGATGAGCGTTGGCAGTTGTCGATTATGGATCGTGTTGCGGCTCTTGGCGTGGCATGTGCAGTTCAAGGAATTACAGCAGTGGTGCATTGGGAGATGCTGCGAGTGGTCCGATGAAGCAGTTGGCGAGTGTGTCAGAGGAGCTAACCTGTCGGAAGTGGCAATGGCTTTTTTTCTTGATGTTGGAAGGTGCTGTTCCCAGCGTGTGCAAGGTTCGAGGTCAGGTCGAGCGTGGAGACCTTCCGTTGGTCGGAGGTATATTGAGTTCTTCCCTTTATGGGAAGAGATCGCATCTTGCCAAGGTTCATCGTCTTACATCGTGTATTTGGATCGGTTGGCCTTCATGTGCCATGAAGTCCGTGCGAGACACGTCCTGTTTTGGCAAGGTGGTTTCCTGTGAGAAGTTGTGCCCTTTTCCCCTTGATGTGTAAGGGTGAGTTGGCACTGTTCTAGAAGGACGAGTGCCAGCTGGGCAGTGTTCTTGAGAATTTGTGGTCGGTGTTGTGGCTCCCGATGTGTTGAGGATCGGAGCCTGCGGAGTTGCGGAGGATCGTTGGGATGGCAGATCCTGAGTCATCTATGTTGGCGATACGCGTGGATCAGAGTGCGCAGCGGAAGCCTGGTGGGCTCATGACCCACAGGTTCAGGATCGTAGTGTTGGTTGCTACAAGTGGATTCCTGAGGATGTGTAGGATGGCGGAGGATTGGTTCCTCGATGTGAGACGTGTTGTTATTGTGCCGTTGCTTGAGATATCGTGGTTCATAGCACTGGCAGGATGGAGAATTGGGGAAATGTGTTGGCAAGTGCGCCGCATGAGTACCATGTTCATGTGTTGGAAGTCGTGTCCTCGGATGAGATCGTGTTCTGGAGAAGTGATCTCTGAGAGATTATGGGTCCCAGTCAGTAGCTGTGAGCGTCTGGTAATGCTAGCCGTGTGTTCGGCTACCGTAGGATCTGTATTATCAAGAGGCCAGATGAGTCTGGAGGTTTCAGAATGATGTGGAAGAGGACTCAGCGGTGGTTAGAATTTTCAAGGTTTGCGAATCCGTGTGCATTGGTCGCGGCATCATCGACCAGGTTGCTGTGATAGCAAGTGGCACTTGGCTACTTTGGAGTTGTGTGCCGTGAATTGCACGGCTTGTGTCCCGTGGCTCTGTGATAAGAGTGAAACCGAGATTGGTAGGCGTCCATTTGGAGTAATTGAGATGAGATAGGATTTGATGAGATAGGACGATGGATGATGCATGTGCATGGAAGTCCTTGATGGGACGTTGATGTGGAATGGTGATCCTTAGTCTGGGACCACCATGGGAGGATTCCCCTGTAAGTCTGAGTCGAGTGAGGTGAGGACCGAAGACTCCAGATTTTGTCATTTGGTTTTGCCGTGCTCCCATGAGAGGGTAGAGTTGGCATAGGGATAGGTCTAGATGTGGTGTCCAAGTGAGGTTTTGGCTCGGATGTAGTGTTGGTCTGTGCGTGAGTCAACTGATGGCTTGACGGGATTTGGAATGTGCCCTTCAGGCTCGATGAAGGACCAGGAAGGAAGGAAGAAGCTGAGTAAGTCAAGGGTTTCCAGTTGACGAGTGTCTGGTGACTGGTGATTGGTCTTTCACAGATAGAAGATGCTACTAGTTGTAGCGAGTCGGGAATGGCGAGAGCCGTGTGCAAGCGAGGCCTTTGGTGTCCGTTTCCATGATGTGCCTTTTTTCGGATGGGACCTGGGCTTTGTCAAAGTTTGAGTTCTGACAGAGTTGGTCCCGTGCCGTTGTTGGCGTTCGGCTTGCCAGGTGTGAGATGGTCCTTGGCGTGGAGCCGACGGTTGTGCGGCAGTCGGTTGGAAAGACTGCGTGAGCTGGTTGGAGGCTCAGTGACAGTTGTCCCTGGTGTGGGGTGCGAAATCAGTCAGCTGGGGGTGAAGCTGATGTTTGGTTGGTCCGCCGACCATGGGTTGATCGGTGGCTATTTCTCGTAACGAGGACTGTGTCTCCTCAGTGAGCGAGATTGCTGCAATAGTGCCATGATTGGATTTCCCATTGTGACTGAGGTGATGCTAGACTTGTGCTTTTTGTGATGTGCCTGCTCTGATGATCGAGGTGTATTGCATTTAGAGCGAGGCGTGTTACTCATGATTATGGTCTGGCCGTATCCCTCAGGATTGGTGCTTTCGCGAGAATCGAGATTTCTGTGATGGGGCTCTGACTACGTTGTCAGTTGACTAGGGTGTTCTCCCCCTGTGGCTTGGTGCTAGTCCTGAATTTTGAGGATTAAATTTCTTTAATGGGGGAGGGCTGTAATGTCCCGGGTTTTTTGGATATTGGTCGGATCAGGATCCGTGGGTTTCATATCGCTTTTGTGGGTCCCGGATTGAGTTTTGCGGTTTACGCGTGTTTTTGCCTGTCGAGTCTTCGGAACCCCGTGCAGGGTGAACTGTTGTGTTCTCCAACTCCGAGACATTACCAGCGCGTTGTGCATTTTTTGAGGATCGTGGAGAGTATTTTTTCCTATTTTTTATATTTTTTGAAAATTCTGGATTTTCTATATACTTAACCCCCTCTCTCTCTCCTCTCATTTCTCACTCTCTCTCTCTTCTCACACTCTCTCTTCTCTCCCTGTCTTCTCCGGCGGTCGATGGAGTAGGATGGGGGCGAGGCGGCGAGGTTCATGGGGCGGGGGATGGTGAGGACGGGTCGAGGATCAAGGGATGGAGGCGCGGCGAAGCTCGATAGCGAGTTCGGGGCGCCGCGGCGGTTTGTGCGTCATTTTCTTGGCGGATCGACGTCCTCGGTGCGTGGAATCTTCGGTGGAGGTTGGGGGATGGTTCCCTAGCGCGTGTACTTCATTTCCAGCGAGTTTGGTAGCCCGAGGCGAGCCAAGAGGGTTTATTTTCTCGTCGGGGTCATAATGTGTGATTTTGGGGTGTGAACCAGATTTCACATTTTAATCGTATTTTTTGGGTTTAAATGGGTCCTCTTGATGCTAGAGAGGTTGGGGAACGATTTCCCCTTATTTTCCTCTTCACATGGGTGTGAACGGAGCGTGGAATGGGATTTTCCACTGAATTTGCCATTTTCGCATTTACGAGCAAGTAGCAGTCGTATCAGAGACCGCCACTACATGAGGCGGTCCTTTGGAGGCCGCAACTTGTCCCCTTAAGTTAGTTCGTGGGTTGTGGTCTCGCGATGGACCATCACTGGTAGTAGCAGTCTCGAGGAGACCGCCAAACACTGAGTAGCGGCTAGGGCATGACCGTTTTTATGGCTTTAGCGGCCAAGGGGCTGGCCGCTACTTCTTCGTCTGTGTCCCATGTAGTAGCGGCCTCGCGACTGACCGCTACTCTCTGAATAGCGGTCAGGCAAGAACCGCCACTACGGTTGCGGCCTTGAGGATGACCGCCCCTTGACCGTGTGTTTTTGGGCAGCTAGCGGCCCAGGATGGACCTCTATTTGGTGTCTTACGGTCCAGGGTGGACCGCCACTTGCTGTGACGGTCCAGAAAGGACCGCCACTTGGTTTCTGTGTTAGCTGTGTCTCGTTCGTGTTTTATTGGCCCCGGTCGACCCAGTTGTGATCCAGTGGTCGACCTTCGGTCTCGTGGATGTCCCGGACACCCCGTGGGTTCTGTGTCCGTATTTTTGGGGTGTCTGAAGGTACTGTGTTACCTTGATTAGCGTGCCCGTAGGTTTGGTGGGTCCGGATGACCCCATGTGTTCTGGGCTTTCGTGTTCTCGTTAGATCGAGTCACTGTGAGTCGGCTTGTGTGCGGTGGGTTATTCCCGTATGTCATTGACTTTTGGGTAAGTGTTTTTCGAGTGGGCCGTGAGTTTGGCCCTTGGACTGTGAGTCCAGTCACCCAACCTGGGGTGGAGGTTTCCCGCTTTCTCTTGGATAGTGGATCGACTCGGCGACTTGTGAGCTACCTTGGGAATCGTGCTACCGTGGTTTCTGACCTAGGGATAGGCTAGATTGACGACATGGAGCCGTCCCGATACAACGGTCTTGACTCGAGTCGTGTGACTCAAGGACCGTTGGGTTAGTACGTTTTGAAGGTTGTCCTGAGTCTGGTGGCCTGGGCCACCTGTTACTCCGTGTTACTCGCGATGGGTGCGTGCGTGGCTTTCCGTGTTCACGTTTAGTGACCTCCCACTCATCGTAGCCTTTTTACAGAACGCGTGTGCTGACCCACTGATGGGGACATCGAGACAAGACCGTCCACATTTTGTTTGCATTTATGTCCTTTCATATTTGTATGTATACCCTTGTGTTATATGGGTACGCAATTGTAAGTCTTAGTGGGTTTATATGTAAAATTCCAGTAGGCCCAAGCAAGGGGGCCCTCACCCCTTTCCCATTGGTCCACCTAGACCATGTGGGGCTGGTCAACCATCCTAGGTGGCCATCTAGAAGGTTGGAATGCCAATTGACCACATGGGAGACAAGTGGATTAAAAATTCAAAGGTAGGCTACCTACCTCACCTACCTTGTCCCCCCATTAGAATTAATTAAGAATTTCATTTTTTTTATTTTATTTGGATCAAATATGAAGTCCCTTAAATGCCCCTCCAGATCCTAGATCCAAGGGTATTCATGGTCTTTTTTTATTTATTATATAAGTCATGTATTTCTATTATTCTAGAATTAATGAAAGTGAAAAAAGCATTGTGCAAGAGCCCCCCTTGTGAGAATTTCGACCTCCCCTCTCTCTCCCTCTAGTTTTCTTCATCCCCAACCCCCAATTCTAGAGTGGAAACCCTCTATCTCCTCCCCCTCAATCTCTGAGTTCATCTCCGGTGCCGCCGCCGCCGTTCGTGCCGCCATCGAGCCACCGTCGGAAGTTCTGTCCAGGTTCTGTCTTGCTAGATAGAAGGCCACTTCGAGAATTACTGCTCTTCACCCCGACATCTTCTTGATCAGAAACTTTCAGTATGTGTTTCTATCTTGTATCCCCATCTCCACAAATAATTTCACGCCCAAATTCCTTCTTTTCCTATTTTCCCATTTTCGGTTTTCAACATCTTCCCAGATCTGTCAGCTATCTGTTCACTGTGACAGTCCGCCTGAGTTTCCCATATTCGACCCCTCTTTTGATTTTCCCAGGAACCCCCAATTTTATTGGAGATTCTTTCCACCTTCCCCTATCTCCAAGAATTTTCTTGATTTTTTTTGACCCCTACATATTTTCTAAAATTCGTCCAAGTTTCAAAATATGTTCTGTCTGCATCAGTCCAGATCCGACCCACCGCCAGTATAAAATTATTAAAACATTCAATTCTCCACAAAACCTTTCATAAAAAATATTCCCGATTTCCTCTCTTGATCCTCCACAACTTTGCTGAAGAACCTAACTTCAGATTCGGAGGACTACCTATCAGTCAACGCCAACTCTCAGGAAAGTTCTCTACTGATCTGAGATTTCGGCCACTGTACCACAGCAGCTTGGAAATTCGGTCAAGGCCAGATCTGGAGCACTCCATTTTTTCTCTTTGGTCCTAGATCAAAGTATTTCGAGTTAGATTTCCAACGGCACCAGTTTCGTGTCGATCCGACATCGGGGCTGATCGCAGCGTCCGTTCTCGCCGGAGCGCGCCTGATAACAGAACCGGCAGATCCGTGGTCGGTTATTCCGATCGGTGCCGATCGGAGCCATCCGGCCTCCGGCCGGCGAACCAGCGTGCCGCCATCCCAGGGAGCGCTTCCCCAAGTGTCCCCACTACAGTGGTGCCACCGGGTCCCACACGGCCCGTCCGGCCAGCACGTGGGCCCCACAGTCACGAGTTCGGGTGCTGCCGAAGAGACGCGAGAAGCCGCCCGTCAACCCGAATTCGGTCCTCCTGGACCCACTTGTGTAGCCCTTTACCTCCCTGCGTGGAGTGGGCGATATTTCATGGCTGTCATTATTGTGTAATATTTGTTCCGGGAGTACGAGATCGGCCGGGTCCGTCTTCCCCACGCCCGGTAGCGTGGAGGTATCGTTTTCGCTCCCTTCTCGGCATTTGCTTTCTTTCGTATATATATCTTTATGCCACTGCTAGAGAGCATGTGTAGGGATATCTAGTTCGCTATATGATGTTTATTACCGCTGCTGCGAGAGAGAGAGTGACCGTCCCGTGACCCGATCCGGGCACAAAAGAGAGCCGATCACCCTAGCTCATTGCTGGTTTCTCAACCGCGCACGTCCGACGCTTCGCTCGTTAAGGGACAATCGTGAGCTTGTCGTGTCCGTGGTCCGTCCCGCATCACCCACGTAGGAGTGGTGGAGCGGCTTACCCGAGAGAAATGGTTTTTATGGTGGTTGCTGTAGGGTCCCTTCTCGCAACCTGAGTCCGGGCTTTGGGGAAGAACCAGCTAGAGGATCTGACCTAGGACGCATGGTCTATGTGTGCACACTTGGTTGGGAGCGTCAGACCCGCGCTGACGAGCGTGACCCCAGCTAGTCCTTGTTCGTGATACTAGTTGTGTGTCTCAGTCTCCCCCTGGGGCGTCGTAAAGAGACACTAGGGTGCGGTGTACGACGTCAGTGGACGCATCCAGCCTTGCTTCTAGTGGACAGTGCTCCCGTCACGTGACGTGAGTTTCTAGTGAATCAAGTTTTTGTTTCACATCTACGAGGCGTGGTTTTACTCGTAGTTTCAGGGTGGTTTCCCGAGGTAGAGGTCTAGGGTTTTCGGTGAGCGTCACCGAGGGTTTTCCCTAGACGGTGTAGGGTTCACGACGGCGAGGTCGTGATTGTGTCTACCCAGTCCGCGTTGTCTTGGGTCGGGCCTTTATCTTTGAGACAGGCCTCCACGACGGAGTTGTTGTGATGTGTTTTCTGGCGGTGTCGCCAGAGGTTTTCCCGTTAGTTCGGTGGTCCCTTGACTGTGAGCTTGGGACGTGTTTTCAATTACAATAGGAGTAGCTGTAGTGCCGAGTTTTTACCGACCATCGGTTTGCTGTTCCTGATGTCGTTGCTGCTTTCCGCTACTGCTGTTGTTTACGGTTGGGGTTCTGCGGGACCCCTACTGAGCCAGTGATAGGAGGCTCACCCCTACTTTTCAGGTGTGGCGGTTCTTCCTTGAGGTTCGAGGGTGCTGTGCGGAGGTTCTTAGTTTTTTTATAATTAAAGAAATTGTATTAATGAAGCAATGTATAGAATGAAGGTTACTGTCTACACAGGTTGTAGACTAGTAACTAGAGACTTTATAGCTTACTAACAGCAATTACAAATTGCTGTTTAAAAACTTACATGACTAAGTTTAAAAAATTGAAAACAGAACTGAGTACAAGAGTGTAGGTTACTGACTTCTTAATGCTAGGTATTCCTAATGGGTTATGTTGAATCTCTTGAAGATGGAGAAGTCTCTTCTCTTAGAGAATCCACTCAACCCGCCATGAAATTCAATGCAGTGCCGAGCATCTTCAAGAATAAGGATAAGAAGATTTGACTTATTTGTGTTAGTTCCCTGAAAAATTCTTTCACACCTTTCCTTCCATAAATGCCAAACAGTAGTTCTCAATAGTACGCGAACAAGCTTCAATATAGGGCCCCTGGATGGGCAGTTTATTGCAAGCTCTGCTATCTCCATTGTAAGAGAAGCCTTGGGAGGCCTCTGTAAATCCAGCCGCTTAAGAATCTCTTTCCAAATCCAGCTACTGTAGACACAAGCAAAGAATAAATGATCTGTAGATTCTCCATTATTCTTGCATAGGTAATATATACTAGGAACATGAAGACCTCTCCTTTGCAAGTTGTCCATGGTCGGAAGTTTAAGTAGTATTGCTTGCCATAGGCAGTGAGAAGCCCTCTGTATAGTTGGCCTCTTCCAAATCCACTCCCCATGATCTATGACTGTTGCCTTCTCTCTGATCACTTCCCAAAAATGTTTAGTAGAGAATTGACCATTATTATATTTCCATCGAATTGCATCTCTTCCTCCTGAAGTAATAGGAATTCCTGAAATGGAATTCCATAGGTCTGCCATTTTAGAGGAAATCAACTGTGGAAGGGACCAGGATCCATTATTGATGATAGTGGAAACCTTGCAGTTTTTTTGCAGTTCTAAGTCTTGCATGATATGTTCTCCATACAATTGGTTGATGCTTTCTCCTTAGATCCAAGGATCCGCCCACATATTTGTTCTATTGCCATCTGCAATCTCATAAGAAATATGAGATTTCAACCATTTCCGAGCATGCAAAACTCCCTTCCAGGCTGATGAATAATAAGGTTTCAGTTTGATTTCCCATATATTGCACTTAGAAAGGTACTTTGCATGAACCCAGGAGCTCCAGAGAGAGTTATTGTTTTGAAGAATTTCCCATAGCAAGTTAGCCATTCCAGCCAAATTCCATTCCCTGTGATTCTTAATTCGCAGTCCTCCCTCTAGTTTTGGTTTACAAATATGCTTCCATGCTCGTCGGGCCGAGTGTCCACTCGGGGTTGGGTACGCTTCTCTACCCTAGACTGTACTTTTGTTGAACTGGACTCTGTTGTTAGATTATTTATTTCTATTAATTGTTGAATTGTCTTGCTCTATTTCCTATTTCTTTGTAACTCCACACTCCTTTTAGCCTTCCGAGCCCTCCGGCTCGTGGGCAGTGGGCCAGGATTCGAATAGTATCGAGTTCTTCCTGGTATCCGGATCTTGGGTCGTCACAGTGTCCATGTTTATCATCTGGAAAGATAGTGCTAGGAAGAGGAAACAAGAAAATACAGAAAAGAAATGTCGCATCTATGCTTACCATCTGGAAAGATGATACGGGCAAGAAGAAACAAGAAAAGAAAAAGAGGAAAAGGTGGGGGAAAGGTAGGGAGAGCCTTGCCCGAGGAAAGAAGTGGGAGGGGAGGCAGACGACATGGAGCCCTCTCATGCATGGCATGTATTCATCCCCTACATGAGGTGGAGGCTTCTTCTGCACAACCCAAAGCAGCCTCCCTGAGGCATTTTGTCCTCCCATCAGAGGACACAATAGATGGAATGTCTTTGGGGTCCCCATTCCTTCCCCTAGGTGGGCAGTAGAACATTTTGGGGGAAGGATCCATCATTTGTCCTTCCTTCACTTTTGTCGCCCACCCTCCTGTCCTTCATTCTATTATGCCGAGATAATTCTTTCGCTCCGGCGAACTCCAGAATCTTCATCTTCGTCGGCAGACTCCTTGGCTCAGAAGAAGATGAGGAAGAAAGAGGATGGCGGGGATGAAGGAGGCTGATTGGCACGACTGAGGAGTGGACAGGACAAAGCCACCGTTTGTAGCCTTTTATAGGCAAGAGTTGAGGTGGTGCCCCTCCCCCACGTCTGTGCCCCTTGCCATAACTGCCTCCTCCCCTAAAGAGACGTGAGCGGACTTTGAAAAGTTGTGTGCAGATTCTTCGAGGAGTAGTTTCTTCTGGTTGCAAGGGTTTTATGAACCCATCGTGGGAACAAGCAAAAGATGTGCTCCTTTAATGCCTAGGGATACGAACAGACGCGAGCGCTGCGCCTGGGAATTCGCACAAGCGAAACGAATGCTATATGCGAAGCCCCGATTTTGGCAGGAGAATCATATGAAGATATAACTTGCTGACGTACATAGATACGATGGGCAAGGTTCGGTCAAAGATTTTTGTGAGTCATTCATTTCCTTTTTTGTAGAACGTTCTTTTTCTAAGCAAGCAAAAAAAGGACGTTACAGAGAAGAAGAAAAAAAGAGAAGAAGAGAAAGGCAAAAAGTCAAGTACAAATTGATCTCAATCTACCAAGATTGGAGACGAGGCTCGAGGGATGGACTGTCCCTCGAAGATGGTGGAAGCTGGTGAGTCCTCGATGCCCGACGTCACCTCAATAATTGAAGGTTGTGCAGGCTCGGTCCCCTCGGAAACCATTGGCTCGGGCACTGACCCCACCTGTGTGGGAACTGCCTCGACCATGCGGTCTCCTGAAGTAGCCAAGGCAGGCAGTTCTTCCTCGACGGTGTCGTTGAGGCCTTTGCTTTCTTCATCCGAGGCATAGGGGTCGAGTGTAGATGAAGGGGTCGAGTCTTCTTCGGCTGAGTCATACCACTGCCCAGGTTCAAATATCAGTTCTTCAGTGACTTGCTTCTGGGCAAGACGTGCCACTCGGTTGAACCCTTCAGCAAAACCCTTCCTCAGTCCACGCCTGTAGCCCGATTCGTTGAAGGTGAGGGCGGTGTTCTTTAGGGCCTCCTGGTATTCTTCTGAGGTGAGATACCGCTCCACTGCCTTCACCTCAATTTTTGCTCCCCTTACATCAATCTCTGATAATCTCACCTTGGCCTCCGCCACTTTCGTCATGGCCTCCGCTCTCTCCCGCTCCACTATCAAGAGGCGACCCAGAAGCTCTTCCCGTTCGGCCCCCCATTGCCTTGAGCTTGCCTCATGAGCCCCGCTCTCATCATCTAGGAGCCCGCTCTTGAGGTCGGTGAAATAAGTGTATGCCCTACAAGCCAATCACTTATGAAGTGATGGCATCATTTCTTATATATTCTCATTCGTATTTATGGCAATTTATTCATTATGTCTTATTTATTTATGCGTATTACCGCTTGATGTAATGAAGTCCTTGAACGTAGGCTATGAAGGTTGAATCATAATGAGATTATAATAGTGAGATCAACCTTCCAGATGTGCGTGTTCTAAATGTTCCTGGTCATAGGATCTTTAAGATAGGACATCGAAAAATCTGGATAGACCAATGCACATGATATCCTCTCATATGATGAGGGTGACTGATCTCACAGCCACTGGTGTGGTGACACTAAGATATATGTGCAGGTGCTCATTACAAGAATAGGGTTCACTGAACTAATCCGATCAAGAATCTCTATATGGTAATTATATCTAACTGTCAACCAAGAGATTCTTCAATCACAGTTGCACAATTGGTCCTTTGACATGAGTCACCAAAGATACCTTGCATGAGGACTTCTGTATTTTGATTCCTAGCAAAGGGACTTTATCCATAAGTCCTGGATGCTAAGGTATTCGGATACAACGAAATACATGCGAAGGTAATTGAGTGACAACAGTGGATCATGTTGGATGTCTGTGTTTTGATGATGCTAAACACTATGACTCGTAATGCATGATGTCATATGTGTTTGAATTATGGCTGTGTCTGAATTGTCATATATGTTTGACTTGCTGATCTGAACTAATTTTATTATAATTAGCTGTGATGTGCTTTGTCATGCATGTTTAGGAAGTATATGTCATTTTGTTATTCATTACATTATAGTTGGTTTGATTGGTCGAACACTTGGTTTGCATTTCATAGTCAGTGCATTTTATAGTCAGTGCATTCCAAAGTCTGTGCAGGTTTAGATTTCATGAATCTTAGATCGATGCTAGTTTTTGCTTGCCTGCATCTAAGGTCTGTGCTAGTTGTCTGTGATAGTCAGCACATAGTCTGTGCACGTTACTGATCATGCATATAGACAGGTCTGTGCATATCTCATTTTGAGCATACAATGTGTCTGTGCATTGCTTTTACCGTGTATAAAACGTCTGTGCATATTTCGCCTTACACGTCATAAGGCCCGAGCATGTTTTCATACATGCATATAAAGGTCTTGTTGTGCCCCTTGTGCTTTGATGAATGTGGTGTTTTAATAATAGCAACATGAATGTGTCACCATATTGTTTTGCTAATAGCTTGACATTGAATCATAACAATCTGAATGCATATGACTGATATATTCTGTGGAGAATGCATGAGAGTGCATAAAGTGTTTTGTGCTTGAATTAAGATCAGTGCATTGCTTCTTCTGTGTGTATATTGCTTCTTCTGTGCATATACTGCATCAGTGCACTTAGATGGGTCGACCCCCTTCCTTGATGGGTCGACCCCCCAGATTTCACAAGTCTATACAATCGTCTTTATGCATAGCAATGTCTATACAGCCGTTTGCTCATATAACTTGCATGTCTATACACTGCATGGCGAGCCCAAAAGTCTGTACATCGCAGTTGTGTCAAAGTCTGTACAGCCGCTTGCTTGCTAAAGTCTATACACTCAACTGCCTTGCTTTGATCAAGTCTGTACATCAGACAGTTTCATCAGCAAGTCTGTACATCGGACTGTGTCAAGTGAAGTCTGTACAGCGTCATGCATCATTGTTCAAGTCCACACACTGCACGGTAGACTGCTCGAGGTGAAGTCTGTACAGACTTGGTGTTTGCATTCAAAGTCCATAAATTGGACTGTAGCATGCATGAAGCTAAGTCCATACATTGATGCACTGTAGATAGCTCGAGGTGAAGTCTGTACAGCCCAAGTCTGTACATTGCATCATGAGCAACTAAGTCTATACATCATGCATCAGCAAGTCATTCACAAGTCTGTACATCACTGTAGCTGCATCGTCTCATGCAGCGTCTCATTCAAGTCTGTACAGCCGTTTGCATTGGATTTCAAGTCCAGACATTGCACTGTTGCATCCATCGTCCTGGCCAGTGTCTCATGCAAAGTCTATACATTGGTCTTCACTTCAAGTCTGTACAGCCATTGCTTAAGGCAAGTCTGTACATCAGACTGTTCATGCTTTCATCGTGAAGTCTGTACAGTGCATGCCTTCCACCAAGTCTATACATTGGTCGGTGGCAAGTTTGTACATTGGCTTCTCATTTGAGTCCAAGTCTATACATTGCCTGTCGATTGCAAAGTCTGTACATCCACCAGTTGAACCCACCAAGTCTATACATTGGTCGGTGGTAAGTCTGTACAGAGTTCACAGAGTTCAAGTCTATACATTGGCATTAGCTTTCCAGAGTCTATACACTGCATGAGCATAGTCATGAAGTCTGTACATTGCACTGTGCATCATTCTTCTAAGTCTATACATCGAGGTGAAGTTTGTACATCCATCAGTGATCTTCCAAGTCTATACATCCAACTGTTCAACTTTGAAGTCTGTACATTGGAAGTTTCACCTACGTTTCCCTTCAAGTCTATACATCAGTAGTTTTACCGTCGTTTCCCTTCAAGTCTATACACTGATAGTTTTACCGTCGTTTCCCTTGGAAGTCTATACATTCGCTGCCTTGCTTTGTTCAAGTCTGTACAGCCTCTCCTTTGGAAAGTCTATACATCATGAAGTCTTCACATTGGCTGTTGAATGATGTTCAAGTCTGTACGTCGTGCATCTTTTAGTTGAAGTCTGTACAGCAAAGGCGACTGTTAAGTCTATACATTGGTTCAAGCTTCCAAATCTGCACATTAGGCCTTCAAGCCTTTGAAGTCTATACATTGGACTGTGCTTCGCAAAGTCCATACATTGGACTGTGCTCGTAAAGTCTATTCATCCATCGGTTCATTGTTGGCCCAAGTCCATACATTGGTAAAGTCTTCACATCGCCTGATTTCTTCAAAGTCTGTACATCCTTCAAGGGGCCAAGTCTATACATCCTCCCGTTCAGATTTCCAAGTCTATACAACGTTGTTTAGTGGAAGTCTGTACAGCCGTGCTTTGCCAAAGTCTATACACTGGTCTGCATTGCATTGCATGAAGTCTATACATCGTCTGTCTTCATTAGAGTCTCATGCATAACATGAAGTCTATACACTGCATTGCATTGCATGAAGTCCATACACTGCACGAAGTCTGCACATCGTGTGCTGCATGCTCGCCAAGTCTATACACTGGCTAGTCTGTACAAAACTGCATGTCTATACACTGGCTGCTGCATTCTCATGAAGTCTGCACATTCGCTAGTGTAAGTCTATACATCGCCCAGTGTTATGCTTGCAAAGTATGTACAACGCCTGCTTTACACACTCAAAGTCTGCACATTGCTTTACACTTCAGCAAGTATATACAGCGGGTGCCTTCTTACATGAAGTCTGTACATTGCATTCAAAGTTCACAAAGCCCATTCAGTAAAGTCTATACAATGCATTCAATCCTACAAAGTCTGTACAGTGTTTATAGTTAAACTGATGACCCTATTTCATCTATCTGATAGGGATTCTTTGCTGGGATTAATGAGGGCACGTGATCCAAGAATGGATAAAGGCCCAGGATCATGACACGTGTGCTGAAGCCTGCTGGAGAGCTGCCACGTGGTTCAAGGTTTGGGCGGGCGCTGTGGAGATCACACGCCCTAGCTACTGCTACTGCTGATATAAATAGAAGTCTTCATCATCAGATGAAGGCTGATTGAAGTTGAGAGAGCAGAAGCTGTGAAGAAAAAATAGAGTGCAGAGAGGTCTTCGATCCAGAGAAGAAAAAGAGAGAGTTAGAGAGTTTGAGCAGAGAAAGAGTGAAAGATTGTGGTCGTCTGGTAGTTGGATCAAATCCAAGCCGGACTTGCTTCTTTGAGAGCTACATTTGTGCTTCATTGTTTACAGCCTTCTGATTGCTGTTTATTTCCCATTTTCTATTTTCCATTTTATTCCTTCTATCAAGCTGTGAGTCAGCGATGGCTAAGCTGTATTGCCCAGTGGAAGCAAGCTGTGATGCTCAGCGGATGGCAAGCTGTGAGGCCCAGCTGATGTAGGCAAGCTGTGATGCCCAGCTGTTCAAGCTGTGAGTCAGCAGAATCCACACTCGGTTTGAGTGTGGGGTGGATGTAGGTCTGCAGGACCGAATCACCTAAAAATCTATGTGCAGTGGTTTGATATCTTTATGGTTTGGCGCTAGATGAATGCATAGGATCGATGTGGTTTGATTTCTCTATCTGTTGTTGCTTCCGCCAATTGATTGATCAGGCACTCAATATATGCTTGTTTACTGGCTCAGCAGAAACCTTGATTAGCTTTTTAGATTGGGTAAATCTGTCTAGTTAGCATTCTAGTGATCTCACTGTGTGTTAGTTTAATTCCACAACTGCTTATTAGTCTTCAGGTTTGTCTAGTTAGCGAACTAGTATTTTTAGTGAGCATAATATTTTAATTGGGTGAATTTTTAAAGGGTATATTCATTCACCCCCCCTCTGAATACTGCACCGAACCCAACACTTGGTATCAGAGCGGGTTGCTGTGCATAGGATCTAACAATCCGCAGCAGATCCTGCATTTCTGTTTGGTGCATTTCAGAGTGGTTCTTATGTTCTGTGTCAGTTTCACTGAGTTAGTTCCTTGCTTTGCTTATCTGGTTGTGGTGTTTTCTTGTCGATTACTTTGTGCCTTGAATCTGCTTGTTATCTGTTTTGATGGCTAATCCTCCGATATTCAGAGGTGATGACCTTGGCCCATGGCTGGAAAAGTTGCATCGGTATGTAAGCAAAACCGATCCTGATTTATGGAAGGTAATGACTTACGGTCCATACAAACTGTCGAAGGATAAATCCAAATGGACCAAGAAGGATAAGCTGAAAGACTCTGTCAACACTAGAGCTGTAGTTTTATTAAAAGAATCAATTGACAGATCTCTAATCGAATGCATTTCTTCTTACAGGTCTGCCAAAGATATTTTGGAGAAACTAAAGCTAATCAGGAATCATAGCAAATGCTTGATGGCTGATCGGAGAAATGCTAATGATGAAACTTCATTCGAGGTAAGCTCTGAATCTGGAGAACTTTCAATTGATGACCTATGGAATATAAATGAGGAACTTAATAGATGTGAAAAATTGAAATCTGAGAATAAAAGATTGAAAAAGAAATGTGATCAGATAACTTTGAAAGTTCCTTGTAAAAATTGTCCAGATCTGAAACAATCTTATGATGCATGTATGTTAGATGTTCAGAATTTTCAGGAACAAAATGGTTCTCTAAAACTTGAAAATCAAACATGTTTGGACAAGATATCAGAACTTGAGAATCAGCTGAATGAGAAGCAAAATGAACATCTAAAAAGCATGCAAGAACTGACTGAAGTTAATTCTGAATTGGATAAACAGAAACTTGAGAATGAAGAATTTCAAAAGAAAATTGAAAATCTTATGGGTAGAATAAATGAAATCAATGGGGAGGTTTCACATTCTTCTTCTGCTGAATCAACCTGCCATATGTGCTCAGCTCTAAGAGAACGTAATGAAGATCTTTATAGTGAGAATGAATGGCTGAACAAACAAATAGTCTCACTTAAAGAGGATCACAAAAACTTGGTTGCTGAGAAAATTAATGTGGAAGAAAGAGAAGAGGAACTAATTGAAAAACTTAAGCTGATGTCTGGAAGAGAGAGATGTGCTGGTAATGAAATTCAGGATAAAAATTTTGAGGAAGAAAACACTGAATTAAAAGCTGAAGTTAAAAAATTGAAATGGTTAAATACTGGCTTGTCTGAAAAACTTCTCACCATAGAAAAAGGAAAAGCTGCCTGTGATGAAGATTCAGAAATTTTGAACAGTTTACATCAAGAAATTGAGAAGTATAAAACTGCAAACCAAGTTCTAAGCGAATGTGTCAATTGCAGTGAACAGGAGATAGCCAGCTATGAGCTTCACATAACATCTTTGGAAAATAAGATTCAGGATCTAGAAAAATTAGCATCAAATTCTGCTAAGAATGAAAGAAAAATAAAAGCTGTTGTGAAAAGGAAGGATGATAATTCAAAAGGGGGAACAAATTGCACTTCTGATGTGAAGGAAATCTCTAAAAACCAGCTATATGCCACTTTTGTGAAAAGCTCTGATGTAGCCGGTACTTCAAGTCAAACCCCAAAATAAAATAAAAATACAAAATCACCTTCAACATCTGTATTTCAGTTCAAAGCTCAGAAAAATGAAAAACAGACAAAAATTGTGAAAGGGGGTAATAAATTGAAAAATAATGGTCAAATGAATAAAGTCAAAATTGTCCCTGCATGTGCTGTGAATTCTGCTAGCAGTGTGGAGTCTGATAGATTGACGCATGTCACTCACAATTCATCCACTCACTCGCATGCATCTGAGAAGGAATTCTCATGTTATTATTGTGGCAAGGTAGGGCATATCATGGATGATTGCAGAATATTAAAAGAAGATGAGCATGCAAATGAAACAATACATTCAAGGAAATTATTTGATAGAAACCATGCCACTAAGAAATATAATGCATCTTGTTATTTTTGTGCTAGGCGTGGTCATCTAATGAATGCATGTTTTAAACTGAAAGAAGACAACAATGTGAATTCTAGATCTTTCACACATGCTCATGACCCACAGAGATATAGATCTACTTCAGGCCAGCATATCATTTGTTTCACTTGCAACAAGCCTGGGCATAAGGCTAATGAGTGTTGGTCAGGAAATCATTGGGGTAAAAATGAATCAAGAAGCAAGCATTTTAAATGCTTTGAATGTGGTAAGTATGGGCATGCAGTCAAAGACTGCTGGCATGCTCAGGGAAATAGATTGAACTCTAAATCTGTAAAATTCCCTGCTTTCTATGATTCTGCTAGAAATAACTTGAGTGATAAAAGGAAAAACTCTGCATGTTTTGAATGTGGTAAGCTAGGCCACAAAGCTGCCAACTGTTGGCTGACTGTGTATGGAAAGAAAAATTTTCATGTTAATAAAAGAAATACTCATGCTCATACACATAATTTTCATACTCATGTGCATGCACATGGGCATCATGTTTCTGCTAACATTAATAATAAAAATAAAAATTCTGTGGCTTCATGTTACTACTGTGGAAAATTTGGACATTCCATGTTTGACTGTTATCTGATGGAATTTGATGATCATACTGCTAAAAGACTGTTTAGAACACCTGATAGGGGTAATTCAGGACCCAAGACTTCTTGGGTTCCTGCAAGATCAAAGTGATTCATTTGCTGTAGGTGTGCCTTGGAAATGAATAAAATGGGTTGAATTTAGCCAAGGCACTCAAAAAGGGAAAACCCCAGGATTCTATTTATCAGGTCAGTTCTGAACACTGATTATGTTTCATTATCTGAAAATTACTTGATTGAAATGACTGCATATCATAATGATATTTCTATGCTAAATTGATTTATCTTGAAAAGTTGATTGCTCTCTCATGATGCTATTTGAATAAAGAATGCTCTGATGTTTGAGTAAATATTCTGCATAGCATGTTAAATCTGATTTTTGAATCTGAGTTTTACACATTCTTACATGTTCAGCATTGTCAGGTTTAGATTTTCTGAACTCTCCTCATACATGATTTGCATATTGATGATTGTCTGAAATTGCATATGCATATATGTTGTGAATGCATTGCCCATCATGATACTGAAAACTCCAAAAAGAAGTAACTGGCTGCATATTGGACTGCTTTGCACTGCATTTCTTTGCATGACCACTTTGGTATATAAATGATAAGCTACTAAAAGATAGGGAAATCTGCCTGGAGGTTCTTACTATGTGTGAGATGGTCCTTGAGACCAAGTTCTCTGCCAAGTACCAAGGGGCATGGCCCATATAGAACAGTGTACTGCATATCATCAATTTGAAGAAAATTAAATTTGAAAAGAAATGATTCATTGCATATCATGCATTTTGTCAAGGGGAGCTTGTTTGCTGTTGCTTGGTCATCATGCTCTCCTTATCAGAATTGTTGCATACTTCTCATATGAAGGGCAGTGCATATCATAATAATTTTTTTTGAAAAACCTAAAAAGAAATTTCATTACATCTAGACAGAGGGAGCATTTATAATTGGTGTTTTGATTATCACATCCTAAACACCTCTTGTCTAATAATTGATCAACTCTCATCTGATGTCATATTTCTCTCTCTTCAAAAAGGATTCTGCCTTCTATTTGTTGAGCTGTTAAAGAAGAGTTTCTTTCAACTCCCTTCATGATACTCTATGTTAGCTGATCTGTCTGAATTCCAGACTCAGCTACTGTGTGTTGATGTACACCCTTCTGAAATATTTCTCTCTTGCTGATTGACTCCTCCACCAGCTTGTACTCTTTATTCATATACCTCTTAGCTGGTGTGACTATTTTGGCTCCATTATTGAGTTGTTGGTCAGCTAAATTTACTGATCTGGTCTGAGGAACTTAAGCTGCATGTTATGCAATTCAGTCTGAGAATTTTGTAGAAACTCCTATCATATAGGTTTAAGAATTACCACTGAACCAGACTGATATAAGATTAATGTATTCTCAGATTTGTAATTAAATGAATTGAAAATATCTGAATGATAAGGTTTAATAAACTTTAACCACATGTGTCAGGTAAACCTTAAACTCTCTCATCTGATATCTGAAAATATGAAATCAAGGCTCTTTGGCAGAGATTCATAGAGTGAGTACTGTGGTTAAACATTAACTTGAAAAATGTTGAATAAATGAAAAAAATTGTGAATTCGGAGCAATGTCTTGGTCACTGAGAAACTGGGTTCTTTGTCAATGAAATAAAGTAACTCATGTCATGAAGTGCCATAGTTATCTCTGATAAAAATTTATCAAAACCTGACAGAGTAATGGCAAAATTGTGTTGAGTAGCTGGGGAGTCTGGCCTCTAATCAAGGTGTCTCCTCATGCAAAAAGATACTTATATTGCTAACTCTTGTCTCAATGTTGAGAGGCGATGACAGTTATCACACAGAGTAACTGGGTCACTTCAACTAAAACTTGTTGTGCCTCATGTAAAAAGGTGTTGATCAACCTAAATTGCTCAGGAAAAATATAATGTGCTTCAAATAAAAATATTGAAAAGTCTATCAACTCATATTCTTGGAAAAAGTGTTTAACATCAATACTAATCTATGTAACTCTTGAAAGAGTCATTGAGATCATGTGTGTAAGATAAAAGATGATTATTTTTGAGTGTTTTCTGAATATTTGGTTCACCTTTATTAAAACTTGGATTCAGATATGATTATTGAGTTTAATTTGACAAATTTGGTATACATCAAAATTAAATCAGATTGGTTAAGTTGCCACTTCATAACCCTTTATGATAAGAGAGTCTACTCTTCTTAAGACTTATTGAAGTGATGCAAGCTTTAAAATCCCTCATGTTCAGATTCTTTCCAGACTGTCTGATCAGCATCTTGCTATTGATTATTTCCTTGAGATGTATTGTGCTTTGATTATTTCTCACCCTTACCCATGGCTAATCTTACATTATCAGTTGATCCACACTGTTGGAATCTTCCATCCTGTTTCATAATCAGCTCTGGTTCTGTTTCATTCTGTTCATGTAACCAGAATTCAGATTCTTTGTAATGGCAGAATTCAGATTGATTTATTGGATAACCAGAGTTCATTCCTATGCTTCAGGGGGAGTTATGGGTCATCTGATTTTAAGGGGAGAGTAGTTAATCTTGCATGCTGATAGGGGGAGTGTTGTTTCATTGTCATAAGTGTCTTTGTGTGCTGCATTGTGTCTCTCAAACCATTCCCTTTCTTTTTGATTATGTCAAAGGGGGAGAATAGTTTGACGAGTCAGTGTGACCCATTATGTTGCCATCATCAAAAGGGGGATATTGTTGTGCCCCTTGTGCTTTGATGAATGTGGTGTTTTAATGATAGCAACATGAATGAGTCACCATATTGTTTTGCTAATAGCTTGACATTGAATCATAACAATCTGAATGCATATAACTGATATATTCTGTGGAGAATGCATGAGAGTGCATAAAGTGTTTTGTGCTTGAACTAAGATCGGTGCATTGCTTCTTCTGTGTGTATATTGCTTCTTCTGTGCATATACTACATCAATGCACTTAGATGGGTCGACCCCCCAGATTTCACAAGTCTATACAATCGTCTTTATGCATAGCAATGTCTGTACAGCCGTTTGCTCATATAACTTGCATGTCTATACACTGCATGGCGAGCCCAAAAGTCTGTACATCGTAGTTGTGTCAAAGTCTGTACAGCCGCTTGCTTGCCAAAGTCTATACACTCAACTGCCTTGCTTTGATCAAGTCTGTACATCAGACTGTTTCATCAGCAAGTCTGTACAACGGACTGTGTCAAGTGAAGTCTGTACAGCGTCATGCATCATTGTTCAAGTCCACACACTGCACGGTAGACTGCTCGAGGTGAAGTCTGTACAGACTTGGTGTTTGCATTCAAAGTCCATACATTGGACTGTAGCATGCACGAAGCTAAGTCCATACATTGATGCACTGTAGATAGCTCGAGGTAAAGTCTGTACAGCCCAAGTCTGTACATTGCATCATGAGCAACTAAGTCTATACATCGTGCATCAGCAAGTCATTCACAAGTCTGTACATCACTGTAGCTGCATCGTCTCATGCAGCGTCTCATTCAAGTCTGTACAGCCGTTTGCATTGGATTTCAAGTCCAGACATTGCACTGTTGCATCCATCGTCCTGGCCAGTGTCTCATGCAAAGTCTATACATTGGTCTTCACTTCAAGTCTGTACAGCCATTGCTTAAGGCAAGTCTGTACATTAGACTGTTCATGCTTTCATCGTGAAGTCTGTACAGTGCATGCCTTCCACCAAGTCTATACATTGGTCGGTGGCAAGTCTGTACATTGGCTTCTCATTTGAGTCCAAGTCTATACATTGCCTGTCGATTGCAAAGTCTGTACATCCACCAGTTGAACCCACCAAGTCTATACATTAGTCGGTGGTCAGTCTGTACAGAGTTCACAGAGTTCAAGTCTATACATTGGCATTAGCTTTCAGAGTCTATACACTGCATGAGCATAGTCATGAAGTCTGTACATTGCACTGTGCATCATTCTTCCAAGTCTATACATCGAGGTGAAGTCTGTACATCCATCAGTGATCTTCCAAGTCTGTACATCCAACTGTTCAACTTCGAAGTCTGTACATTGGAAGTTTCACCTATGTTTCCCTTCAAGTCTATACATCGGTAGTTTTACCATCGTTTCCCTTCAAGTCTATACACTGATAGTTTTACCGTCGTTTCCCTTGGAAGTCTATACATTCGCTGCCTTGCTTTGTTCAAGTCTGTACAGCCTCTCCTTTGGAAAGTCTATACATCGTAAAGTCTTCACATTGGCTGTTGAATGATGTTCAAGTCTATACATCGTGCATCATTTAGTTGAAGTCTGTACAGCCAAGGCGACTGTTAAGTCTGTACATTGGTTCAAGCTTCCAAGTCTGCACATTGGGCCTTCAAGCCTTTGAAGTCTATACATTGGACTGTGCTTCGCAAAGTCCATACATTGGACTGTGCTCGTAAAGTCTATTCATCCATCGGTTCTTTGTTGGCCCAATTCCATACATTGGTAAAGTCTTCACATCGTCTGATTTCTTCAAAGTCTGTACATCCTTCAAGGGGCCAAGTCTATACATCCTCATGTTCAGATTTCCAAGTCTATACAATGTTGTTTAGTGGAAGTCTATACAGTCGTGCTTCGCCAAAGTCTATACACTGGTCTGCATTGCATTGCATGAAGTCTATACATCGTCTGTATTCATTAGAGTCTCATGCATAACATGAAGTCTATACACTGCATTGCATTGCATGAAGTCCATACACTGCATGCAGTCTGCACATCGTGTGCTGCATGCTCGCCAAGTCTATACACTGGCTAGTCTGTACAAGACTGCAAGTCTATACACTGGCTGCTACATTCTCATGAAGTCTACACATTCGCTAGTGTAAGTCTATACATCGCCTAGTGTTATGCTTGCAAAGTATGTACAACGCCTGATTTACACACTCAAAGTCTGCATATTGCTTTACACTTCAGCAAGTATATACAACGGGTGCCTTCTTACATGAAGTCTGTACATTGCATTCAAAGTTCACAAAGCCCATTCAGTAAAGTCTATACAATGCATTCAATCCTACAAAGTCTGTACAGGGTTTATAGTTAAAATGATGACCCTATTTCGTCTGTCTGACAGGGATTCTTTACTGGGATTAATGAGGGCACGTGATCCAAGAATGGATAAAGGCCCAGGATCGTGACACATGTGTTGAAGCCTGCTGGAGAGCTGCCACGTGGTCCAAGGTTTGGGCGGGAGCTGTGGAGATCACACGCCCTAGCTGCTGCTGCTGCTGATATAAATAGAAGTCTTCGTCTTCAGATGAAGGCTGATCGAAGTTGAGAGAGCAGAAGCTGTGAAGAAAAAATAGAGTGCAGAGAGGTATTCGATCCAGAGAAGAAAAAGAGAGAGTTTGAGAGTTTGAGCAGAGAAAGAGTGAGAGATTGTGGTCGTTTGGCAGTTGGATCAAATCCAAGCCAGACTTGCTCCTTCGAGAGCTACATTTGTGCCTCATTGTTTACAACCTTCCGATTGCTGTTTATTTCCCATTTTCTGTTTTCCATTTTATACCTTCTATCAAGCTGTGAGTCAGCGATGGCTAAGCTGTATTGCCCAGCGGAAGCAAGCTGTGATGCTCAGCGGATGGCAAGCTGTGAGGCCCAGCTGATGTAGGCAAGCTGTGATGCCCAGCTGTTCAAGCTGTGAGTCAGCGGAATCCACACTCGGTTTGAGTGTGGGGTGGATGTAGGTCTGCAGGATCGAACCACCTAAAAATCTATGGGCAGTGGTTTGATATCTTTGTGGTTTGGTGCTAGATTAATGCATAGGATCGATGTGGTTTGATTTCTCTATCTGTTGTTGCTTCCGCCAATTGATTGATCAGGCGCTCAATATATGCTTGTTTACTGGCTCAGCAGAAACCTTGATTAGCTTTTCAGATTGGGTAAATCTATCTAGTTAGCATTCTAGTGATCTCACTGTGTGTTAGTTTAATTCCACAACTGCTTATTAGTCTTCAAGTTTGTCTAGTTAGCGAACTAGTATTTTAAGTGAGCATAATATTTTAATTGGGTGAATTTTTAAAGGGTATATTCATTCACCCCCCCCCCCCTCTGAATACTGCACCGAACCCAACAGGTCTGTGCACCTTGTCTTACACATGATTAGCGTCGGTGCTTGTTCTGTTAGTATGCGAGCTCAAGTCGGTGCAGTTTTTGCTGCGCGCTCTTTAGGCCGATGCATGTGTAGCAAGTTAGTGCATGTTTTACTGCTATGCATTATGGGTCTGTGCATGTTGTCTTTGTGCAGCATAAACAAGGTCGGAGCAACCTTCAATGCTGCACGCATGCAATATAGGTCGGTGCATTCTCTCTTCTATAGAACATCAGGTCGATGCACGTTTGTGCTTCATGCGTATAGGTCGGTGCAATATGCTCTTTGGTTTAAACAACATCGGTGCATACTCAGTTGGTTTGCATATGTAGGTCTGTGCGCATCCGTCGTTTGGCAGAACAACGTCGGTGATAGCTGTGTGGATGCATGGTATAGAGTCTGTGCATGTGTGCCTGGCAACATATGTAGGTCGGTGCACTTTGTGGCTTGTGTATTAAAGGTTTGTACATGGGTGAACAAGGTCTGTGCATCTATTGTTGCATGCTTATTTAGAAGGTCGGTGCATCCGTGCTCTTACGATTCAAGGTCAGTGCAGCGGCCTATTTTTCCCATAAACAAGGTCGGTGCATTGTTCTCATCTTGATGTACCATGTCTGTGCACATTTGATCATATGTTATGAAGGTCTGAGCATGCTTCAAGTCCCAGCACATGTAGGTCTGAGTATATGTGCAATTGAAGTCTAAGCATGTTGTTATGTTCGAGCACTCTTCTCGTCTAAGCTTCTATTAGGTCTGTGCATTATGAAAACTAGCTGACAACAACATGTTTAACAAAATGCCCCTCTTCCAACTAATAGGGTCCCAGCAGTATGTGAGCTTGAACTAAGAAGGCACGTGTTCTCAGAATGTTGGAAGCTGGCACGTGATCCAAGATATTGAGCGAGCCAGTGATCTTGACACGTGGACAGATGGGGACCATATCTGCATCAGCGTTTAGGTAGGAAACATGGCGTCCACATGCCCTTTGCCGATCGTATATAAGAGAGGCACCCAGAAGAGAAGAAAAGTTAGGCGCAAGAAAGGAAGAAAAAGAGTAGCCACCAGAGAAGAAAGCCAAGAGAGAAAAGAAGAGATAGCTGAGAAGAAGAAGAAGTCCAGAGAGAGCAAAAGAGTGAAAAAGGAGAAAGAGAGAAGAGAGCAGCATAGAAGAGTATAAAAGGGAAATTGAGAGAGTGGCAGAGAGCTAGCAAAAAAGAGAAAGAGAGAGAGAGAGAGAGAGAGAGGAAGGTAGAAGATAGAAGCAGAGGTGCTGGTTTGAAGAGCTCGTAAGCAAGAAGCGTTCGGAAGTCCAGATCTAAGGATATTTCTATTTTGTGTTCTTTGGATCAAATCGAAGACACAGTGATCCTGTGTGAGCTTATTTGTTTCGGTTTTAATGTCAGCTTTTCGTTGCTGCGTTTTATCATCCTTGTTTTCCATTTTACATACCATTTCTTAAGCTGTGTATCAGTGGAGGCTAAGATGTATTGCCCAGCGGTCAAGCTGTTCGTCAGCGGTCGGCTAAGCTGTAAGGCTCAGCGCAAGCTGTTAGTCAGCGGTCTGTAGGCAAGCTGTGAGGCCCAGCGGTTTTCAAGCTGTTTGGCAACGAAATCCACACTCAGGTTTGAGTGTGGTGTGGACGTAGGTCTGGAGGACTGAACCATCTAAAAAATCATCTGTGTAGTGGTTTGATGTGTGTGATTGATGTGCTCGCAATCTGCTGATAGATGTATGCATAGGATCGTCGAGATTGCATCCATCTAGTTTTTCAGATTACATTGTGAATAGTGATTTCATCTCTATTAGATTTCGTTGAGGTTCTTCTCTCAATAGATGAATGTTTAGGAATGCTGCAAATGGGTCTCAATCTGAATTGATTGATCTCTTTGATTATCTTAGTAAATTGTGTAAGTGTTTTCACAGTCACCTGAACTGAGATAGTTTATTAATATGTCAAGATTTAGCTTAAGTTCTATTTCCGCGAGAATTTTTAAAAAGGGGATTCATTCACCCCCCCCCCCTCTGAATCTTGGTGTGCACCACCATTATGTTCCAACAATTGGTATCAGAGCGGTCTCTGACTTCCAGATCCAACGATCTGCAGAGGATCCTGCTTATTTGATTTCGTGCTTTACTATTTTACTGTGGTGCATTTTTCAGATATTGTTTTCCAGTTCGTAGATCTGAATCTATTCGGTTGTATTCCAATGGCATCTCATGTGGTTTTCGATAGTTTGAAATTCAGTACTTGGCTATGCGGCCTATGCACTTACATGAATTCCATTGACTCTAATCTTTGGGATCTTGTATCAAAAGGCCCACATAAACTACCTCATGACCAGACCAAGTGGTCTAATGAGGACATATTGAAGGACAGAGAAAATGCTATGGTTCTTAATATACTGAGAGCTATAGTTAATACTGATTTATTTCCATCTATTTGCAGGTGTACTTCTGGAAAGGAAATATTTGATAGAGTGACTGTAACACATGTGGAATAAGAAGAACAATGCCTGATGGCCAACTGGAGTGATAAACAGGATGAAACGTCATCTCAGGTAAGCTCTGGATCAGAAGATATCTCGTTTGATGAACTGGTAGTGATGTATGAAGAATTGCTAGAGATATCTAGGAAATTGAAATCTGAGAAAAAAAAGCTGAAGAAAAAGATTGATCAAAACTGCTCTAATTCATCTTGTGAAAATTGATCAAAACTGAAAATGTCTCATGATGCGTGTTTGATTGATATTCAGAATTATAAGAAATGATTGGAAGGTCTTGAAAATACTGTTTCAGAAATGAATGAATTGAAGTCTGAGAATAAAATCTACAAAAGACATATTGTAGAGAATAATGAAAAGGTTAAAAGACTTCAAAAAGAAAATCACGCTGAACTTGTCAAGCAAAAGTAACATATGGTTATGATGAAAAATGAGAATGATGAATTATATTAAAAGATTTTTGAATTTAAAGATAAATTAAACTCATCTGATAATCATCAGACTTTAAATTCTGTGGATAATGAGAAATTGATAAAAGAGCTTGATCAGGTTAATTTAAAACTGAGTGAACTGAAATATGATAATAATGAACTTGCTGTTAAGAATTATGAACTAGAAAATAAGCTGAAATCATTAGAAAGTGATCATGTCCTAATTAATGAACTAGTTCAGAATGAGCAATTGATAAAAGAAAATGAAGGACTGAAGCTGTTGAACTCTACCATGTCTGAAAGACTGCTTGCCTTGGAAAAAGGAAAAACTGTCTGTAATGCAGAATCTAAACAACTGAGCAATATGGAATAAGAAATCGAGAAATATAAATTCGATAACAAAGTGCTAAGTGAATGCGTTAATTGTAGTGAACAAGAGATTGTCCGTTATGAGATTCAGATTGCTTTTCTAGAAAATGAAATTTGTGATCTAAAAAACTCTCTATCAAAAACTCTAAAAGGTAAAGAGAAGTCAAAAGCCTCCTTGAAAGATGAAGTGAGTAATCAAAGTGAGGAGACCGACAACTTTTCTGAAACAAAAAGGGTCATGAAGAACCAGCTTTACACCACATTTGTCTGAAGCACTGATGTAGCTGGAACCTCTAGGACATCTCCAAAGAAATCTACTACAGTTAAAACTCAAAAACAGAATAAAAATTTGAAAAAGAAGAAAAATAAATTGCATGCTGAAAAATCTCAGACCAAGATGTTCTCTGTTAAAAGAAAGAATGTTAAATATTTTTATTGTGGAAAATTTGGTCATGAGATTGATGATTGTTTTATCATGAAGAAGGATGAATTAAAATCTGATAGAATTCATGCTCGGAATTCTAATATGAAGAAACTTTCTCATGTTCAAAACAAGAGAATTAAATGTTTTTACTGTCATAAAGTATGTCATCTCATGCATGAATGTAAATTAATGGAACATGATGACCTCACTACTAAAAAATTGCATGATAGGAATGTTCATGCTAAAAATCATGCAAATCATAAGAAGAACATTCAATATTTTCATTGCGACAAATTGGGCCACATTACTACTCAATGTTGGCATAATTAGGGAAAGAAAGTTCATTCTGGATTTGTTAATTTCCATGTTAACAAAAATATTTTTGATAGAAATGATTTTGATTCTAGAAGAAAGCACATTGTGTGCGTTGAATGTGGAAAGTATGGTCACAGGGTTGCAACCTGTTGGCTGGCAAGTTATAATGAACAGGCTTCTGTTAACAGAAATTTTCATGCAAAGACACATAGATTTCATGACAACAGTAATTTGCATAAAAAGAATTTGAAATCTGCTGCATCATGCCATCACTGTGGTCAGATAGGTCATTCAATGAATAATTGCTACTTGATGAGATTTGATGACCTTCATGCACAAAAATTATTTAGAACACCTGCTAAAGGTGTCACATCTAATTCAGGACCCAAGACCTCCTCTTGGGTACCTGCTTGTGCTAAATAAAGACTATTTTGCAGGTGTGCCTTGGGCTGAAGAATATTTTGGGGGTAATAAACCAAGGCACTCAAGAATGAAAACCCCAGTTCTACATTTACCAGGTCTGTCATGTTAACTCTACTAAATTTTTGTCATTCAAGTTTTTCTATCTTTGATTACTGCATAGCATGTTAGATTTGTGTTTTGATGTGTGTCTGAATTTGCATTGTATCCTTTGAAAATCTGATGCATATAAGATAGCATTGGCACTGCATTGTCATGCATGACCACTATGGTATATCAAATGGTAAGCTACTAAAGGGTAGATGAAATATGTATGGAGGTTCTTACTATGTGTGAGGTGATCTTTTAGAACAAGTCCTCTGCCTGGTACCATGGGTCATATAGCACATAGGGCAATCCATACATTCATAAGCTTAGTTCATGATTTCCCGTGCATAAAGTGTCATGCATTTGTGGCATTTAGAATTCTGGATTATAGTGCATATAGTTAGGGGGAGTCTGGTTGTCCCTACATGATGGTCATGCCACTCATGTACTTGTAATGATTTTAGGAAAGCCACTGCATATGCATGCATGTAGTGACTGCATTAAATTTCACTTATTTTGAAAACTCCAAAAAGAAGTGACTCACGGCATATAGACAGGGGAAGTATTTTAAATTCTTCAGTTTTGTCATTTCCTGAATTCTTCCTGTCCAACTATCTGATTTATTTTGCCAGATCTGTCATTCCAGTGACTCACATCATCAAATGATCATTGTTGGAAAATTTCCAATTGATTCTCATCTGAATTCTAAAATCTGAAACTCTGTCTACTACTCCTTACTTAGCTGAATGAGAGCTTCATTTGGTCTGATTGAATTCCACACTTTGCTTCTAGCTTCTGAACCTCTGTTCAATCTCAATCTCATAATCTTTGCTACATAACTTGAAATGTCTATCAGTTTACTGCTCTTCAACTAAGCTTCCTGAAAATCTGGCTGATGCACTTTGATAAACTCTGTAACAAGCATGAGTTTTGAAATCATCTTTTTCTATGCATGCTTGGTTATATTTATGATGGTTGCTGCTGCTTATTCAATAACTGAACTGAGATTTGAAGTAAACCTTCAGTCTGAAGACTGCTTCATAAATGTTAAAACATTTTTAATGTGGAATCTTTCATTATACAGGTTTAAAAATATTGGTTGATTTGGAATTGGTTTAAGTCTAATGCACTCTTAAGTCTGAGCTCAAAGAACTTGAAATATCTGATTCAATTTTTCAATAAACCTTAATTGTTTGGCTTATATAAGTTCATGTAAGACTTCCTGAAATCTGAAAAGTTGAAACCTGATTTACTTTGGTTGAGATGCATAGTGTAAGTATTGTTCTTAAACATTAAATTTGTCTGAAGCTGTCCTAAAAGAAATATTATGGATAGAGCAATGACTGTGGCTACTGAGAAATCTTTCCAAAGGACTGTGTCATGAAGTACCATAGTTAACTCTGCTTAAAAATCATTGAAAATAATGTGAAAATATGGGAGAGCAATGGCATGGCTGTATCAAGTAACTGGGGATTCTGGTCTCTAATCAAGGTGTCTCCTCATGCCAAAGATACTTCTAATGCTACCTTTGTTCTCAAAATAGAGAAGCAATACAATTATCACACTGAGTAACTGGGTCACTTCACCTAAGACGTGTTGTGCCTCATGTAAAAAAGGTGTTGATTAAATCAAAATTACTCATTGAAAAACAAATTAATGCTCAATAAGAAAAATCAGAAAAATATGTGCATCAGAAAATTTTTGCAAGAAAAGTTAAATTTCAGATGCTCTCACGAGTGTTTATTCTCAATACTACCTTATGTAACTCTTAAAGAAGTCATGGAAAGAAAACTGAGTAAGATGGAAGAAAGTTGAACTAGCAGTGTTATATGAGCATTTGGTTCATTTTTATTAAAAATTTGTTTCAGATATGAGTATGGTTTCTTTTTTAAAAACTCTGTTTACATCATTCTTAAACCATATCTGTCAATCAAAGGATTCATAAGCTTTTATAGAGGAAGACTCTAAAACCTAAATGTTGGTTTATGAAGTTGGTAACTGTGGACGCACTTTTCGTTTACATCTTGGCATATTAGTTTATTGAATTCGTTTATTAGTTTATTAAGTGCATGGGCGTGCCAGTCACAAAGTGACGGTTTATTCGGGCTTCGTGGAAGCCCATGGTGCGCTCGATCTGACTAATCAGACGATTGTGTAGTTCGTGTCGGGACCAAAACTCGTCGCGCCATAAAGGTCACGGCATTAATTACGCCTTCTCGGAGAGGGGAACACCCTTGATTAATCGTCGGGAATCAGGGCCTCATGGCCAAGAAATTGTATAGAGAGAAATAAGCCGATAGCGGTCTCGGATCAGTCAGAAAGCACGATGTCTAGGGAAGCAAGCATTTGAAACATGTGGGTCGCTCAAGGGAGCATTTAATATTCAGGAGAGTATCCGGCTTGAGGGTAGCATGCTCGTCACGGGAAAATCGGAGCATATGTATGTCGGGGTACGTCAAATTTACTGTTCAGAGGAACGAGAAATGTTCAGTTAAATCCCGGTTAAAGCGGTCAGAAACCAACAAGTTTGTCGGCTTGGTGCAAGATCAAGCCGCGACCATACTGCGGTGGGCCCCCCGCGGTCGAAACAAGACTTGCATGAGCATCATTAATATTTCCGGTGCCAAGGGGGCAACGGGGGAGTGTCCCGGCATCAGATCCCAGAACCAATATACGTTCAAAGGGAGTGGGCTATAGGCTGAGGTTATGGGTCAGGCAATGACCATGATCAGGGGGAACCCGAGGTCTAAGCATGGCCCACGGAGGCCTTATTGATATTCCCATGCAAAGGGTCCGGGGATGACGAGAGCCTTCTCATTCCATTCAGATTTTGTCGGTCACTCATGGACCACTTTAGGTTCGGACAAAGGTCCGTATTGAAGGCACGGCGTAGATGGAAACAACCCCGCACAAATGTATACCGAGTTCGCGGCAATTTCAATAAAGAGCGGGAATGAATCCCAATAGAACGAATCCGATTTGACGAACTATCGGTCCAGAGCAATGCCAGATTACGACCATATCGGGATGGTTCCCAAGGTCCAAACCTGACTTGGAGGGGCGACGTTAATATTCCCTTTACGCGAGGTCTTGAAGGGATACAGGGCTGCGGAGCAGTTCTAATCGTTTTATTAATATTTAAAATTTTATCATTATTATTTGCTAGTTTATATATTTTTTGAGTGAGTTTGTTATTACTATTTATTTCTTTTTTATGATTTATTTATTTATTATTGTTATTGTTGGGTTTGTTATTATTGTCATTTATTATCATATTTTTTTATTCATTTATTATTATTATTTGTCCCCTTTTTGTTATTATTTCTTTTGTTTATTCTTTTGATTAGAACCCCTCCCTTTTATCATTGTCATTATGTAAATCCCTTTTTTTATTACTATATTCCCTTTTCTCTGGTCTGGCTTTTAGATATAGAGTGTGTCGAAGTGGGTGAGGTGGAGAGTGTACCGCTGGAGGATGATTTAGGGGTGTACCGCTGAAGCAGATGAGAGTGTGCCGGCCAAGGGGGGTGTACCGCTAGAGGATGAAGAGTGTGCTGTTGGAGGATGATTCAGGGGTGTGTACCGCCGGAGAGTGTGCCGCTGAGGAGGTAGACTGAGGGTGTACCGCTGGGGCGTGAAGGTGTATGCCGTTAGAATAGGGTGCCAATACACCGGGCAAGGGGGAAGATGAGGTCAGTGCAGTAGCTGTTGAGTCAATGGCAAGGTCGGTGCAGTTGTGTACAAGGCCATGTGGGTCTATGCACATACGGATTCAAGCTCTGTGCACATATGGGATAAGGCCAATGCAAGTTTTGGGTAAGGTCTGTGCACATTGAACAAAGTCTGTGCATGTTTGGGGTATGGGTCTAAGCAAGGGCAGGCCAGATTGGAATGCATGTTAATGCAAATGAAGCATGCCGATGGGAGGTTGGATTGAGGATGAAAGGGGCTTGAAGTGTGCCACACAAGACCAAATGGGAGTGTGCCGGACAAAAGGGGGAGAGGTCCAGTGTGCCGCTGAAGGAGTGCGCCGGGCAAGGCATTGGAGGAATGGGGGGCATGAGTGTGCCGAGTTATGTAGGCTGAAAGGTGTGCCGGGCTGGCGTCAATTGGAGTGTGCCGTTCAAGGCTGGCCAGGGGAAGTTCAGACTGAAATGGTTTGGAAGGCCAATGCCAATGGGGTAGAATCCACATAAATGGGGGACTCTTTTGCTCATGGAATTTAGATGAAGGGTCTCAAATGACAAGCCTCCAATTAGCTGTTATGTGATTAAGTCCTTAGGCATGTTCAATAGTTCAATTCTCTGAGCCTTCCATAGTTCCTTTGTCTTGATTAGAAAGTTTTATTGTTGATCAGTTCATTTGTTTGTTGCTTCCTTTTGTCTTTTAACTTGTTGTTATTTCTGACAAAAATTCGGCAGCATCTCCCCTTGACCCGGATGGTAAGGGAGTAAAAAGGAACATGCCCACAGGGAGTGACATGAACCAATAACTGAGGTGTGTACCTAGGCAGCCACCTTCAGGGAAACTTCGGAAAACTCGGAGAAAACACCGAATGAGAGACCACTTAGGCTGACACAAGCTATGGGTGCACCGGGCAAGCCATGACTGGAGTGTGCCGGCCGGGCTTGTCAAGAGTGTGCCGGATAGGAAATGGCCAAAGTGTGCCGGGCAAGCAGTGGCTAGAGTGTGCCAGTAGAGCACAGTCTGGGAGTGTGCTGGCAGGGCACAGTCTGGGAGTGTACCGGATGGGGAATGTACCGCCCAGGGAATACACCAAATGTGTGTACCGGGTAGGGGACCTAAGTGAGTGTGAGTATACCACTGACTTTGAACAGAAGGCAAGGGGGATGCTCTGGGCACTAGGTAAATCCTATGTGTTAAAAAAAGGGATGGTGGGCTCCAACAGACCTGTATAGCAAAAATCAAGGGTTGTTATACTAAGGAAAGCCATTGGAGAGGGAAAAGGCCGCCCCTACCCTGCCAAGCCAGGAACGAAACCTATCGATCAGGTGGACCAGCGTCATGAGAGGTGAGACAGAGCAGGGAGTTGGAAGACTGGGGACGGATGCAAAACCACATACCAACAGTGAGAGGAAAACAACAGATACAACAAGAGAAGGCAAAACCAAAAGGTGTTTCATTCATGACAAGTTCAAAGTGACAAAAATCATGGCCCGAAGGTCAAACATGATACAATACATCCAAATGCATGGGGAAGAGAAACGAGGAAGAGAAAAGAAAGAAAATAGTTGGGGAGAGGGTTGGAACGAGGAAGGGTGATCATTCCCTTCACAGCAATCCTCCCCCCCATTACACAGCACATTCTCTCTTTCTCTCCAGGCTCTCCTCTACCTTCTTCTTCTCTTCTTCTTCTTGTCATGTGTTGCCTTCTTCGTATCTATTTTTTTTTTCGCATTCTCTTCTCTTCTTCAAGAGGGGCCTTTATATGTGCGTCGTTGACGGGGGTGCCTCATGATGGCACTGCCATCCGAGGTTGACCCGAGTCTCGTCTTTGTCAGGTTGAAGTCACCATGGCCGAACCAAAAGATGACACCTAGGTAGGGGGTCAGCTGGCGTTGAGGTGCCTAGGCTGCGCGCCAATGGGCTCACCTAATAACCGTTGTGTTTTTCTGCTGGCTTGTGTCGTTCCGAAGGTTTTAACGCTGTGCCGAAATGAGCTGGCTCAACGCTGCACCGGAGGAGTTATTCGGCAGAGTGTGCCGCCGAGGGATGCAACGGTTGTGCCATTGAAAGGCTTGTTTGGGTGTGCCGCTGGAGGGCCTGAGAAGTGGGCAGCTGGAAGGGCTAGTTGAAGCGTGCCGTTGAAAGGCACAGGTGTGTGTGCCGTTAGAGGGCAGCAGTGGGTGCGCCGTTGGAGGGCATGAGGGAGTGCACCATTGGAGGGCGCTAGGGAGTGTGCCGTTGGAGGGCACCAGTATGTGTGCCCCTGAAGGGCCTGAGAAGTGCGCCGCTGGAAGGGCACCACCAATGTGCCGTTGGAGGGCATGAAGACTGTGTCGTTGGATGGCACCAAAGGGTGTGCCGGTGGAGGGCACAGAGTGAGTGTGCCGCTAGGGGACACTAGGTGAGTGTGCCACTGGGGAACACTGGGGGTGTGCCGCTAGAGGCCGCTTAGTGTGCCGCTGGAGGGGCTTAAAAGGTGTGCCGCTGGGGGGCACTTAATGTGCCGCTGGAGGGCAATAGGCAGGTGTGCCGCTGGGGCTTCCTTTTCTTCTTTTCTTTTTCTCATCTTCTCTTCTCTTTTCTCCTCGTTTATTCCCCTGCACGTAAACATGGGGTGAGAATTTTTTAGTGTCCACAAATGCCCTCCAACCGCAGACGGCGGGAGAGAGGGACGAGAGAGTGGGGCCTGCGGGTGCAGGTCGACTGAGAAATTCATCAGCATGATGAGGATAGCGGGTCCGCGGACCGAAGTCTATAGAGCAGGCCAGGCCGGACAAAATTGTGAGCAGGCCGTCGAGGCGAAGGATGTTGGAAGGGGAGCCACGAGGGCGGAGAGGAGGGTTTATTCCTCTAATGATCCAAACGGCAGATCCAAATCAAGAGGGGAATTCGTCACCCGAAGGGACGGAGAGGAGAGTTTGTTGATTCGAAAGAAGTGTTCGTCGCCCGAAGGGATGAAGAGAAGAGTTTGTTGATTTGAAAGGGATATTCGTCGCCTGACGGGACGGATAGAACAGTTTGTTGATTTAAAAGGGATATTTGTCACCCGAAGGGTTGGAGGGGAGAGTTTGTTGATTTGAAAGAAGTGTTCATCGCCCGAAGGGACGGAGAGATGGTCAAGTTGTCGACACGGGCTAGTGTTAGTGCAAGGAAAAGGGGATGATTCCTTACCCGAATTTCTCCAACCGGACGGAAAGTCTACGAGCCAGATTAGAGAGGGGGAGTCTCCTTTTTTATTCTTCGGATGGATGAAAAGTCTGGGCTGAAGTGACAAGGAGATGTTTATTCTCTAACCGGACGGAAGGTCTGAACTGAAGTGAAAGGAATCTTTTTATTCTCTAGCCGGGCAGAAGGTCCGATCTAGAGTAGAAAGAGTCTTTTTGTTCTCTAGTCGGACGGAGGGTCCGATCTAGAGTGAAAGGGATCTTTTGTTCTCTAACTGGACGGAAGGTCCGATCTAGAGTGAAATGAGTCTTTTTATTCTCTAGCCGGATAGAAGGTCCGAGCTAAAGTGAAAGGGATCTTTTGATTCTCTAGCCGGGCGGAAGGTCCGATCTAGAGTGGAGAGAGTCTTTTTGTTCTCTGGCCGGACGGAGGGTCCGATCTAGAGTGAAGGGGATCTTTTTGTTCTCGAACCGGACGGAAGGTCTGATCTAGAGTGGAAAGCATATTTTTATTCTCTAGCCAGATGGAAGGTCCGAGCTAAAGTGAAAGGGATCTTTTTATTCTCTAGCCGGGCGGAAGGTCCGATCTAGAGTGGAGAGTCTTTTTGTTCTCTAGCTGGACGGAGGGTCCGAACCAAAGTGAAAGGATTTTATTTTGTTCTCTAGCCGGACGGAAGGTCCAGACCAAAGTGAAGGGATTTGATGTTCTTCAATGCGCCAGGAGTACCGGCTGTGAAATCCGAACCCAGGAAGGTGGACTGCAAGGGCCAGAATCAGTGTTGAGGAAGTAGGCCGTGAAGGTTGAAATCGAGACAGCGAACTACAAGAGCCGCAATCGGGAAGCTGGCTACAAGAGCCGAAATTTGGGAGCAGGCTATGAGAGTCCAAAGGTATTAGGAAGTGGGCTACAGGAGCCAAAGTTATGGGAAGTGGGCCGTGAAGGCCGAATTCTGGGAAGCATGCTACAAGAGCCCAAATTGAGGAAGCGGACTACAAGAGTCGAGGTCAGGAGGCGGGCTACGAAAGCCAGGGGTTGGGAGACTAGCAAGCCGCAAGGGCAGGAGGTAGGTCGTGAGGGCCAAGATTGGGCTGTATGAGCCAGAACCGGGAGAGGAGGCTGCGATAGCCGAAGTTGAGATCGGGCTGCTAGAGCCGGGAGGTATCGGAAGCGCTGTGGGACGGGGAGAAGAGTTTGTTCATTTAGTGACCAGGACAGGTGGTCTGGATCAAATGGGTTATTCCTCACCCGAAGGGATAGAGAGAAGAGTTTGTTGATTCAAAAGAGGTATTCATCGTCTGAAGGGACGGAGAGAAGAGTTTGTTGATTCAAAAGAGATATTCGTCGCCCAAAGGGACGGAGAGAAGAGTTTGTTGATTCAAAAGAGATATTCGTCACCCGTCACCTGAAGGGACGGAGAGAAGAGTTTGTTAATTCAAAAGAGGTATTCGTCGCCCGAAGGAATAGAGAGAAGAGTTTGTTGATTCAAAAGACATATTCGTCGCCTGAAGAGACGGAGAGAAGAGTTTGTTGATTCAAAAGAGATATTCGTCACCCGAAGGGTCGGAGAGAAGAGTTCATTGATTCAAAAGAGGTATTCGTCGCCTGAAGGGACGGAGAGAAGAGTTTGTTGATTTAAAAGAGGTATTCGCCGCCCGAAGGGATGGGGAGAAGAGTTTATTCCTTTAATGATCTGGATGGAAGGTCCGAATCAGAAGGGATATTCGTCACCCAAAGGGGACGGAAAGAAGAGTTTGTTGATTCAAAAGAGATATTCGTCGCCCGAAGGGACGGAGATAAGAGTTCGTTGATTCAAAAGACGTATTCATTGCCCGAAGGGACGGAGAGAAGAGTTTGTTGATTTAAAAGAGGTATTCACTGCCTGAAGGGACGGGGGGAAGAGTTTATTCCTTTAATGATCTGGATGGAAGGTCTGAATCAGAAGGGATATTCGTCACCCAAAGGGGACGGAAAGAAGAGTTTGTTCATTCAATGATCTGGACGGAAGGTCCAAATCAAAAGGGATGTTCGTTGCCGAAAGGGGACGGAGAGGGGGGATCAATTCATTGACATGGGCTAGTGTCGACGCAAGGAAAGAGGGTTGACTCTTCACCCGAACGGTAAGCTCGGGCCAAGGTGAAAGGGTACTTTGTTCTTTAATACATCGGGGGTACTGGCCATGAAACCCGAACTAGGGAAAGTGGGCCACAAGGGCCGGAATCGGGGCAGCGGGCTACAGGAGCCGAAGTTAGGAGGTTGGCAGGCCGTGAGGGCGGGAAGCAGGCCGTGAGGGCCAAGATTGGGCTCTATGAGCCAGAGCTGGGACAGTAGGCTGCGATAGCTGGAATTGAGTTTTTTTATTACTATTATTATTTATTTCTTTATTCAAGCATGCAGACATTCGTCAGCAGGCATAACATAAATATACATAAGGTAGCTCCGTCTATAGAGGATGGGATAAGAACATCGCCCATAATTCGCAGACACGACGTGAGCCACGAAGCACAGCTAAGGGGTGGTGCACCCGTCAATAGCATATCGCATGGTTCTCATGCATAGCTTAAATTCATGCATTTCACCCGAGGTAATTCTCTACGGAGTGGAGGAGCAGGTGTGTGAGCAAAGGGCCCTAGACATAGGGATATGTAGGTTTTTTAAGTAACACTCGAGGATTACTCTAGCGCCTACACATGGATTTCAGGCTCTCAATTTCGGTAGCTTTGCACAGCCCCCATTTGCTTATTTTGGTAGCAGATTTCACCGTTCGGCATGAGTCTCCTCATGTGTCTCAATGGGGATTCCCGGCTACTAGGATTCATCTCTATTATAATTCTTTCTTGCAGATTCCACTGTTTGACGCGAGTTTCCTCATGTGTCTCAATGGGGATTCCCGGCTATTAGGCTTCGTCCTTGTTGCAATTCGCTTCACCATTTCGCGCGAGTCTCCTCATTTGTTTTAGTGGGGATTCCCGACTACTCGGATTCACGTTTCTCTCTATTTTTTTTTGCATCGCTTTTTTTAATGGGGGTAGACAGCTTTTCCCTCACGATTACCTTTCACGCGAGTGCAGGAATTCAAGCATCCGTAGAGTGCTAAGAAGAAAATCGGGCAATCCCTATGGTCGAAGACCATTAAACACATTAAGCGTGAAGTGTGGGAGTGTTGCCTTAGGTTTATTTTGTGAGTTGGACTTATCAATTTGTCATGACTCTTCCCCTTGACGTGTGCACCCGCTATAATTGGGTTCCCTTCGAGCATATGTCGTGACGCACGTGCATCCGGAATCGGGACAACATTATTTAGTAAGGAAACACGGTCCTAGAAAATTTCAAGGAGGTGTATTATTCTATATTATAAGCAAGCATGCAAGCAGGGCCGCCAAGCATTTTTTTGTCTCTTTTGCTTTGCTCTTTTTTTTTTTGCGTAAGAACATACTATCGTTACGTATATGTATCTTGTATGTGCATATAGAGTCAAAGCAGCAGCCAAGGTGCTGAGGAAGGAGACCGCGAAGGGCCGAAAGAACGTTGGGGAAGCGGGCTATAACAGTCGAAGTTGATATTGGAAGTGGGCTATAATAGCCAAAAATTGAGGAGAGCGGGCTACGGGAGTCGAATTCTGGGAAACAGGCTGCAAGAGCCAAAGTTGGGAAGCGGGCTGTAGGAGCCGGAGTTATGGGAAGCGGGCCTGTGAAGGCCAAATTCTAGAAGCAGGCTACAAGAGCCAAAGATAGTGGGAAGCGGGCTGCAAGAGCCGAAATCGGGAAGCAAGCTACGGGAGCCAAAATTGGGGAAGCAGGCTACAAAGACCAAAGGTTGGTGAAGTGGGCTACAAAGAGCCGAAATTTTGTGAAGCAGGCTGCAAGAGCCGAAGTTGATATTGGAAGTGGGCTACAATATCCAAAAATTGAGGAGAGCGGGCTAACAAGCCGAGAGATGTTAGAAGCCGGCTATAAGGCCGAAAGGTATTGGGGAGCGTGGTGGGACGGATGGATTAATCCTGATAGTGGGCCTCGGCCGAAATGGCTGAGCCGGAAGACGTCGGGTAGCGGGATGTGAGAGCTGAAGAGAGGGGTCTCCTTTTTGTTCTCTGGCAGGAGAGGGGTCCGGACCAAAGTGAAAGGTCTATTCTTTTGTTCTCTGGCCGGGGAAGGATCCGAACCAAAGTGAAATGTTGATTCTTTAATTCTCTGGCCAGGAAAGGATCTGGACCAAAGTGAAAGGTTTATTCTTTGATTCTCTGGCCGAGAAAGGATCCGAACCAAAGTGAAAGGGCTTTTTTAATTCTCTGGCCGGGGAGGGATCCGAAGCAAAGTGAAAGGTTGATTCTTTTGTTCTCTGGTCGGGAAGGGATCCGAACCAAAGTGAATGGGTCTATTGTTTGATTCTCTGGCCGGGGAAGGATCCGGACCAAAGTGGAAGGTTGATTCTTTAATTCTCTAGCCGGGGAAGGACCCGAACCAAAGTGGAAGGTTGATTCTTTGATTCTCTGGCCGGGGAATGATCCGAACCAAAGTGAAAGGTTTATTCTTTGATTCTCTGGCCGGGGAAGGATCCGAACCAAAGTGAAGGGTTGATTCTTTAATTCTCTGGTCGAGAAAGGATCCGAACCAAAGTGAAGGGTTGATTCTTTAATTCTCTGGTCGAGAAAGGATCCGAACCAAAGTGAAGGGTTGATTCTTTAATTCTCTGGCCGGGAAAGGGTCCGAACCAAAGTGAAAGGTCTCTTTTTGTAATTCTCTGGCCGGGGAAGGATCCGAACCAAAGTGGAAGGTTGATTCTTTGATTCTCTGGCTGGGACGGATCCGAACCAAAGTGAAAAGTTTATTCTTTGATTCTCTGGCCAGAGAAGGATCCGAACCAAAGCGAAATGTTTATTCTTTGATTGGGAAGCTGTCAGCTTGAAGCCCCGACGGTTGAATATCTATCGGCTTGAAGCCTTGATGGTTGAGCATCTTGTTGGTTTAACGCCCCATTGGCGGAATGTTGATCGGTTTAATGCCCCGTCGGGGGAATGTCGATCGGTTTAATGCCCCATCGGCGGAATGTCGATCGGTTTAATGCCCTGTCAGCGGAGTGTTGATCGGTTTAACGCCCCGTCGGTGGAATGTTGATCGGTTTAACGCCTCGTCGGCAGAGTGTTGATCAGTTTAACGCCCCGTCGGCGGAGTGTTGATCGGTTTAACGCCCCGTCGGCAGAATGTTGATCGGTTTAACGCCCCGTCGATGGAGTGTTGATCAGTTTAACGCCCCATCAGCGGAAGGTTGCTCGGTTTAACGCCCCGTTGGCGGAGTGTTGATCGGTTTAACGCCCCGTCGGTGAAATGTTGATCGGTTTAACGCCCCGTCGGCAGAGTGTTGATCGGTTTAATGCCCCGTCGGCGGAGTGTTGATCGGTTTAACGCCCCGTAGGTGGAATGTTGATCGGTTTAACGCCCCGTCGGTGGAATGTTGATCAGTTTAACGCCCCGTCGGCGGGATGTTGATCAGTTTAATGCCCCGTCGGCGGAATGTTTGTCGGCTGAAGCCCTGATGGCAAAATGTTTCATCGGTTTAACGCCCCGTTGGCGAAAGGTTTTGTCAGCTTAGACGAAAGGTCATGACGCCGACCACATGAGTGGTCTATTTGTTGGATGACTGGAGGTAGAGGGTGAAAGACCATGTCTGCCTCAAGGCTCACTTTCTTTTCTTCTCTTCTTCTTTTATGCAAAGGGGCGAGTGGAAAGACCACGTATGCCTGGCGACTATTCTTTTCTTTTCTGTTGTTCTTTTTATTGTGAAGAGGCGGGTTCGAAGACCATGTCTGCCTCATGTCTCTTTTCCCTTCTTTTTTTTTCTTCTTCTTTAGTGTGATGAGGCGGGTTCGAAGACCACGTTTGCCTCATGTCTCCTTTCTTTTTTGTTCTGCTCTTCTTTTCTCATTAATGCCTCATGCTGGGGTGTATTTCTCTTAATGTGCCCCCAGGCGGGGTATGGCCTTTCTTCATCTACCCCCCTAGGTCGAGAGGGCATGCCTCTTTGCTTCTCTGCCCCCGGGCGGGGTGTAGTCCTCGCCTCTTATGCCCCCATGGTAGGGTAGAATCTTTGCTTCTGATACCCCCATGGCGGGATAGATCCTTCTGCCTCTTATGCCCCAGAGCGAGGTATCTTTCTCTTCACATGCCCCCGGCACGGGGTGTATCTTTTGCTTCTTATGCCCCCATGGTAGGGTATCTTTTTACGGCCTCCCTGCCCCCAGGCGGGGTGTATGTTTCTTCTTCACTTCTTCAAATGCCCCTAAGTCGGGGTGTGTCTTTTGCTTCTTATGTCCCCAGAGGGAGGTATCTTCCTCTTCATATGTCTCGGGCACGGGGCATATCTTTGCTTCTTACGCCCCTGAGGGGGGGTGTAGCTTTATTTCACGTGCCCCCCCCAGGAGAGGAGTGTTTTGCTTCTTGTGCACCCAAGGCAGGATGTGTCTTTTCTTCACGTGCCCCTAAGCGGGGTGTACCTTTGCTTCTATGCCTCCAAGAAGGGTGGATTCTTCTTCAAATGCCCCTAAGTCTGGGCTGGTTCTTTATGGCCTCTATGCCCCCAGGCGGGGTGTGTTGGTTCATATGCCCCCCCATGGTGGGGTACATTTCTTCTTTGAATGCCCCTAAGCCGGGATGAGTTTCTCTCTTTGTGTGTCCCCAGGCGGGATATAGTCTTTGCTTCTCATGCCCCCATAACGGGGTGTAGTTCTTCCTCAAATGCCCCTAAAACCGGGGTAGATCTTTGAATACCCCTAAGCTGGGGTGAAAAAAAAATTTTGCAGCTTCCATGCCCCCGTGGCAGGGTATGTTGCTTCTTCAAGTGCCCCTTGGGCGGGGTATACCTTTCTTCGTATGCTCCCAGGTCGGGATGTATGTCTCTTTGCTTCTGTGCCCCCAGACCGGGGTGCATTCTTACGCTCTTTTCTTTTATACGTCCCTATGGCGGGATATATTTCTCTTCAGGTGCCCCTAGATTAGGGTGTGACTCTGCTGCTTGTTGTGCCCCCAGGTCAGGGTAGATTCTTCTGCTTTTTCTGCCCCAGAGTGGGGTATATTTCTCTTCATATGCCCCTAAACCGGGGTGTATTCTTTGTCTCATATGTCCCTAGAGCAGGGGTGAGTTTCTTCCTTTGTGTGCCCCTAAGCCGGGGTGTATTCTTACTTCTTATGCCCCCATGGTGGGATGTGTTTCTTTCTTTGAGTGTCCCCAGGCCGGGGTGAATTCTTTTCTTCTTATGCCCCCATGGCGGGGTATGTCTTTTGCTTCATGTGCCCCCATATCAAGGTACATTTCTTCTTCAAATGCCCCTAGGCCGGTGATTGGAATCCACGCCAAGAGCATTAACATTTTATTTATATTTGTGTCCTTTAGTTTATTTTTATATCCTTGGGAAAGTATGTTCACAATTGTAAGGCTTTATAAGCCAATATGTCATTCCCTAGGATTCTTTGGGTTTTTGTGCAAAAGTCCAGTAGGACCAGTAAGGGGCCCCCATCCCCTTTCCTATTGGTCCACCTAAGTCTTAGCTCCCATGCGAGGTCAGTCAAAGGTCCAAGGTGGGCTTCTAGGTGGCTTGTGTAAGGTTTCGCACAGCACCTACGGGCGACGCAGTGGATAACAAAAATTTAATTTGCTCGATTCCGGTGTTATGGAAAGCTTAATATGTGCTCTAATCGGTGTTTCTAAGACCCTAATTACGGGTTGCGTGTTTCACCTTGCGCGGAACGACGCTGTCCGCTAAGCCCGATGCAGAGAAACCGAGCCGCACAGCTGTACGGCCTCTAGAGCAGATCCACACGGACCCTTGCGCAGCGATGGTACCTCCCCGTCACAACTTTCCCCGACTCTAACACCTTCTGGAGAGAGAGAGAGAGAGCAAGGGGGAGAAAGGGGGGAGGCTTAACCTCTCCCTTAAGCTTAATGCTTGGTTAGCTTAAGGGAAGGAAAGGAAAAGCTAAAAGTTTGAATGAACTCACGTAGGAGCCATATATATAGAGTTTAGGCTTATTAGAAAAGGGCTCTAAAAGACCGAAACTGTATATATGTCGTATCTCATATTATACATATGTATTAAGCTCCATTTACACTCCTTTCCAAAAGGAATTAAATAGAATTAATACATACAATTGTATAATAATAAACCGTCACCCAAGAATCCAATGTGTATGATCCTCTAGGCCCATAGTCACTCTAGTTTAAGGCCCATTAACTTCTAATTCCTAATTAGAAGTAAATTAAACGTATTATTCGCTTCTACAAGAGCCGAATAATAGTTTAATTCATTCTGAACCTTCGATCACGTTGGGTCAAGCAAATCCGCGTGATCCTAGAGGACGCTAGGTTTAAACCAGCCTATCTGGTACCTGTAAGTCCACAGTTACCACATCGATATAATCCCTCGCTCCTTCTATGAGTCTGGTACGATCGAGGGTACGGTATCTGTCAAACCCCATGATCGTGCCATTTGACTATGACCTCCTTAAAGTGTATGACGTCCGTTCTAAATGAACTCACACTACCCTGGCCAGGGATTTAACGGAGCGTCAATGTCATGACCCATTAACTGTCTGATATATACCCGACAGTGAGCGATCCCTTCTTGACCATTGATGATCTTCACACGTATCCTGTAGTGGTTAATGACTCGGCAACTCATGACTTATGGTTAAAGTCACTTAGCTAAATAATTAAACCATTCCAATCCTCGTGTAAGATCCGATCAATGTCTCAGGTCAAAGGACCAACGATGCTACTGTGACCGTTGGATCTTCAGTTGACATTAGGTATAATCAACCATCTGAAGATCCAATAGCGGATCAGTTCAGTGCACATCCTCCAAGGACATACACCTACACATATGTGTTGGTGCCCCGCACCAATGACCATGAGACTGGTCACTGACACATCATGTGTACTGGTTTAATAGGTAATCAAAGTCCCCGAGTGATTACCCTCCAACCAGGAACAGTTTAAGGTATGTGTTCATGTAAAGTAAGTCTCATGTTCGAGATCCAATCTCGAGCTGACTTTACAACCACATATCCTAGGGACAACGTAAAGTAACACAATCGCATATTTACGCTCAAACACCACTTTATTAATGAACAAGATCGTACAACTATTGGGCCTACCCGACCCGAAATTGGCCTGTAGCACACCAACACTAACAGCTTGACCATTCAAGGGGACAATTGGATTAAAAAGTCCAATATTCCAACCCTTAAAGTCCAAGATGCTTCCCCCTTATAATATAGTTTATCCCATGTTGTATTTTTTATTTTTTTTGGTCATTTGACCACATGGGGAAGAAAATCCCCTCTCTCCCACGAAATTCTCAGCCCCCCACCCCTTGCCATTCTCTATATAAGCCTATGTATAGTGACTTTAGAGATATTAATGAAGAATTAAGCATTTTTGCCAAGAGCAAGCCCAAGGGCACCCCGTGTCTCTCCCCCTCTCCCCCTTTGCAGATGGATTTCTGCTGAATCTTGGGTGTGAAGCCCTTCTAAATTCTCCTTAGCCCCTCTGAGTTCACCTCTACTGCCGCCGCCGCTGTTCGTGCTGCCATCGCGTCGCCATCGCCGCTACATCGGAGTTCTGTCTCCATAAGGATAGAATCTCACCTCCGGATTTTTATCTTTTCTTCTTGTGGTCTGATCGAGCCCTAATTTTGAGGATTTGTTCTATCCATCTCCCTTAACCTCCAGTTCAACTTTCGTGTCATTTGGAAGTCATTAGGTATTTTTCCCATATTTTTGTTTATCCTCTCAGTAATATACCCTTTTGCAGATCTACGAGACTGAGTCACCTTGTCGCATTTTTCCCACCCCCTTACAAATTTTCAGAAAATCCCAAAACATTACTCAGTGTTCCACACATATATCCCCTTCCACCATAATTTTCGTGGATTCTAAAAAAATCATTTGACCTTCGGTCAAAGGTCAGTTTCGGGCAGATCCCTTGCTGCCCTGTGTGTCTGTCAGTCCGAGTCAGAAACAAAAACAGTGTTACAGTCATATTCATTTTTACTCCGTTCGGTAGATGGAGCTGTCAAAATTATATGTTGTAGATCTATGAGTGCTCTTTCCAACGGTACCAGCCATGCCTCGATCGGCCTCCGGATCTGAGCGTCATAATTCTTGCCGCCTAGGTGCGCAAATCTGTTCCATGTGCAGATCAGAAAAATCAGTCCGAGATTAATTCATGCAAATATACCAAAAGTCAACTTCTGGAGCCGCCACTCCCAGGAGTCGATCAGGGACATCTCACCATCATCCCAGCCAAGCGGCGCCTCCAGAAGATCTTAGGAAGGTGACGTTCCTTTGGAAACCGTTGCTTGCTGTCCAGTGAGTCAGCAACCGAGTTGGCGCAGCACCGAGTTGGAATAGTGCCTAGTCGGACCAGCAGGCCGAGTTCGTGTCGTACGCACCTCCAGATTGCTGCCCGTCAACCCAGGGTCGGTCCTCCCGGGCCCCACTTGTAGCCCTTTACCTCCCTACGTGGAGTGAGCAATAAAATTCACGGTTGTAATTAAGTTTTTACCATTGTACTGGGAGTTACTGTACTTGGCCGGGAACGTCTTCCCCAAGCCCGGAGCGTGGAGGTACACTCGTCACCCTCCTCGTAGGCATTGCTTTACTCGTATATTTTTGTATATGCTGCTGCATGAGTGATAGATTATCTAGCTTGCTATACTTTTATTCACCGCTGCGAGAGAGTGAGCGTAACCCGTCCCGTGACTCGACCCGAGTTAACGCGGAAAGGCCGATACCCGAGACTCACTGCCGGTTTCTCAACCGCGTACGGTCCCACGTCTTCCCTCGCTAGGGACGATCGCGAGCTAGAGTCCCAGGTCGCGTGTCTGTCCCGCATCAACCGGGGTGCAACTCTGTTTCTTATTATGCCCCCAGGTTGGGGTGGATTCTTCGTCAAATGCCCCGAAGCCGGGGTGTAACTTTTGCTTTATGTGCCCCCGAGTCGGGGTGGATCCTCTTCATGTGCCCCCAGGCTGGGGTGTATCTTTTGCTTCTTATGCCCCAGAGCAGGGTGGATTCTTCTTCTTCTGCCCCGACACACTGGGGGATGTTTGCTTCTTGTGCACCCAAGCAGGGTGTATTGCTACTTTTGATGCCCTCAAGGTGGGGTGCGTTTTATTTTTTGTTCCCCCAAGGCGGGCGTGTCTTGCCTTTTTGCTTTTGTGCCCCCAGGCGGGGTGTACTTTGCTTCTTGTGCACTCAGGCGGAGTGTGCTTCTTTCTTTGTATGCCCCCTAGGCCGGGGTGTGTTTCTTCTTCAAATGCCCCTTGGGCGGGGTATATCTTTCTTCATATGCTCCCAGGTCGGGATGTGTGTCTCTTTGCTTCTGTGCCCCCGGGTGGGGGTGTATTCTGTCTCTTTGCTTCTGCGTCCCCCAGGCGGGGTATGTTTCTTCTTATGCCCCCATGGCGGGGTAGATTCTTCTGCCTCTTATGCCCCCATGGCGGGGTATGTTTCTCTTCAAATGCCCCTAGAGCGAGGGTGTACCCTTTATTTCATGTGCCCGCATTGTGGGTGTGTCTTGCCTCTTTGCTTCTGTGCCCCCAAGCGGGGTGTACTTTTTATGGCTTCAAAGCCCCAAGGCAGGGTATAGTATTCTCACGTGCCCCCGAGTCAGGGCATATTCTCTTCATGTGCCCCCATATCGGGGTGTATGCCTCTTTGCTTCTCGTGCCCCCATGGCGGGGTATATTTCTTCTTCTTATCCCCCATGGCGGGGTATATGCACGCTCTCTTCGGGAGTGGTGTCCGTGCTTGGCCTCATTGCTATAAAGTATCACCCACAGTGGGCAGGAATTCATCAAGCTACAGTTGCGGCTTGTTGCATTTTCTAACAGCCACTCGAGGGACCGTCTTGCGTCGGATAGGGGCAGAAGGAAGGTGGAACAGACCGGGGCATTGCACCACGGACTTGGACCCTTCTAGAGTCGGGCGGGATGCCGGGTTTCCTCTTGTTCTTTTGGTCAGCAATGCTTGCCAACTTTTCTTTTCATCCTTTCTTTTCTTCTCTTTCTTTTGTGTAATAGAGCAAGGTAGGTGTGCAGGAGAGTGCTCACCCCCTCAGGGATGGGATGAGTGATTCGCTCCACCGCATCAACCCCATAGTGGTAATCTTTGTTCAGCACGGGTGTCGACGGATATGGCCGTACAACCCTCTCTCCCCAATTCTCTCTCTTCTCCTTTTTTGCTTCCTTCTTTTCTTCTTTTCTTCTTCTCTTCTTCTCTTCTTTTTCTTCTTAGGGAAAGGGGGTTTGATTTCCCCTCCCTTCTTCTCTCTTTCTCTTCTCTCTCTTTTTTTTTTAAAACGGCCTTCATGATTCCCGGGAGCTGCAGGTGCCTCGGAGTAGCATCCTCGAGGCCATAAAGATAATTTTGCCTAATTCGGCCTTTCCCCCCCATAGGACTGACGAAGACAACACCTGCAATTCATCAAAGTAGACAAACATCATTTATTAGGAGGCCATGAGGCCCCGAATCCCTGTGAAGAGATGAAGGGTGGTTTCAGTCCCACCGGGCGTGCCAGACTTGTGGACGCACTTTTTGTTTACATCTTGGCATATCGATTTATTGAATTCGTTTATTGGTTTATTAAGTGCGTGGGCATGCCAGTCACAAAGTGACAATTTATTCGGACTTCGTGGAAGCCCATGGTGTGCTCGATTTGACTAATCAGACGATTGTGTAGTTCGTGTCGGGACCAAAACCCGCCGTGCCATAAAGGTCACGGCGTTAATTACGCCCCCTCGGAGAGGGGAACACCCTTGATTAATCACCGGGAATCAGGGCCTCATGGCCAAGAAATTGTATCGAGAGAAATAAGCCGATAGCCGTCTCCGATCAGTCGGAAAGCCCGATGTCTAGGGAAGCAAGCATTCGAAACATGTCAGTCGCTCAAGGGACCATTTAATATTCGGACAAGTGTCCGGCTTGAGGGCAGCATGCTTGTCACGGGAAAACCGGAGCATGTGTATGTCGGGGTACATCAAATTTACTGTTCAGAGGAACGAGAAATATTCAGTTAAGTCCCAGTTAAAGCGGTCAGAAACCAACAAGTTTATCGGCTTGGTGCAAGATCAAGCCGCGACCATACTGCGGTGGGCCCCCCGCTGTCGAAACAAGACTTGCATGAGCATCATTAATATTTCCGATGCCAAGGGGGCAATGGGGGAGTGTCCCGGGATCAAATCCCAGAACCAATATACGTTCAAAGGGAGCGGGCTATAGGCCAAGGATATGGGTCAGGCAATGACCATGATCGGGAGGAACCCGAGGTCTAGGCATGGCCCACGGAGGCCTTATTGATATTCCCATGCAAAGGGTCCGGGGATGACGAGAGCCTTCTCGTTCCATTCAGATTTTGTCGGTCACTCATGGACCACTTTATGTTCGGACAAAGGTCCGTATTAAAGGCATGACATAGATGGAAACAACCCCGCACAAATTTATACCGAGTTCGCGGCAATTTCAATAAAGAGCGGGAATGAATCCCAATAGACCGAATCCGATTTGACGAACTATCGGTCCAAAGCAATGCCGGATTACGACCATGTCGGGATGGTTCCCAAGGTCTGAACCCGACTTGGAGGGGCGACAATATTCCCTTTACGCCAGGTCTTGAAGGGATACAGGGCTACGGAGCAGGTCTCATCGTTTTATTATTATTTAAATTTTTATCATTATTATTTGTTAGTTTATATATTTTTTGAGTGAGTTTGTTATTATTATTTATTTATTTTATTATGATTTATTTTTTATTATTGTTATTGTTGGGTTTGTTATTATTGTCATTTATTATCATATTTTGTATTCATTTATTATTATTATTTGTCCCCTTTTTGTTATTATTTCGTTTGTTTATTCTTTTGATTAGAACCCCTCCCTTTTATCATTGTCATTATGTAAATCCCCTTTTTTATTACTATATTCCCTTTTCTCTGGTCTGGCTTTTAGATATAGAGTGTGTCGAAGTGGGTGAGGTGGAGAGTGTACCGCTGGAGGATGATTTAGGGGTGTACCGCTGAAGCAGATGAGAGCGTGCCGGCCAAGGGGGGTGTAGCACTAGAGGATGAAGAGTGTGCCATTGGAGGATGATGCAGGCGTGTGTACCGCCGGAGAGTGTGCCGCTGAGGAGGTAGATTGAGGGTGTACCGCTGGGGCGTGAAGGTGTATGCCGTTAGAATAGGGTGCCAGTACACCGGGCAAGGGGGAAGCTGACGTCAGTGCAGTAGTTGTTGAGTCAATGGCAAGGTCGGTGCAATTGTGTACATGGCCATGTGGGTCTGTGCACATACAGATTCAAGGTCTGTGCACATATGGGATAAGGTCAATGCAAGTTTTGGGTAAGGTCTGTGCACATTGAACAAAGTCTGTGCATGTTTGGGGTATGGGTCTAAGTAAGGGCAGGCCAGATTGGAATGCAAGTCAATACAAATGAAGCATGCCGGTGGGAGGTTGGATTGAGGATGAAAGGGGCTTGAAGTGTGTGGGACAAGGCCAAATGGGAGTGTGTCGGACAAAAGGGGGAGAGGGCTAGTGTGCCGCTGAAGGAGTGCGTCGGGCAAGGCATTGGAGGAATGGGGGGCACGAGCGTGGCGGGTTACGTAGGCTGAAAGGTGTGCCACGCTGGCGTCAATTGGAGTGTGCCGTTCAAGGCTGACCAGGGGAAGTTCAGACTGAAATGGTTTGGAAGGCCAATGCCAATGGGGTAGAATCCACATAAATGGGGGACTCTTTTGCTCATGGAATTCAGATGAAGGGTCTCAAATGACAAGCATCCATATAACTGTTATGTGATTAAGTCCTTAGCCATGTTCAATAGTTCAATTCTCTGAGCCTTACATAGTTCCTTTGTCTTGATTAGAAAGTTTTATTGTTGATCAGTTCATTTGTTTATTGCTTCCTTTTGTCTTTTAACTTGTTGTTATTTCTGACAAAAATTCGGCAGCATCTCCCCTTAACCCGGATGGTAAGGGAGTAAAAAGGAACATGCCCACAGGGAGTGACATGAACCAACAACTGAGGTGTGTGCCTAGGCAGCCACCTTTGGGGAAACTTCAGAAAACTCAGAGAAAACATCGAATGAGAGACCACTTAGGCTGACACAAGCTACGGGTGCACCAGGCAAGCCATGACTGGAGTGTGCCGGCCGGGCTTGTCAAGAGTGTACCGGATAGGAAATGGCCAAAGTGCGCCAGGCAAGCGGTGGCTAGAGTGTGCCGGAAGAGCACAGTCTGGGAGTGTGCCGACAGGGCACAGTCTGGGAGTGTGCCGGATGGGGAATGTACCACCCAAGGAATACACCAAAGGTGTGTACCAGGTAGGGGACCTAAGTGAGTGTGAGTAAACCACTGACTTTGAACAGAAGGCAAGGGGGATGCTCTAGGCACTGGGTGAATCCTATGTGTTAAAAAAAGGGATGGTGGGCTCCAACAGACCTGTATAGCAAAAATCAAGGGTTGTTATACTGAGGAAAGCCAATGTGGAGGGAAAAGGTCGGCCCTACCTTGCCAAGCCAGGAACGAAACCTATCAATCAGGTGGACCAGCGTCATGAGAGGTGAGACAGAGCAGGGAGTTGGAAGACTGGGGACGGATGCAAAACCACAGACCAACAATGAGAGGAAAACAACAGATACAACAAGAGAAGGCAAAACCAAAAGGTGTTTCATTCATGACAAGTTCAAAGTGACAAAAATCATGGCCCGAAGGCCAAACTTGATACAATACATCCAAACGCACGAGGGAGAGAAATGAGGAAGAGAAAAGAAAGAAATTAGTTAGGGAGAGGGTTGGAACGAGGAAGGGTGATCGTTCCCTTCACTGCAATCCTTCCCCCATTAAACAGCACATTCTCTCTTTCTCTCTGGGCTCTCCTCTACCTTCTTCTTCTCTTCTTATTCTTATCGTGTGTTGCCTTCTTCGTATCTGTTTTTTTTTTCGCATCCTCTTCTCTTCTCCGTGAGGGGCCTTTATATGTGCGTCGTTGACGGGGGAGCCTCATGCTGGCACTGCCATCCGAGGTTGACCCGAGTCCCATCTTTGTCAGGTCGAAGTCACCATGGCCGAACCAGAAGATGACACCTAGGTAGGGGGTCAGCTGGCGTTGAGGTGCCTGGGCTGCGCACCAATTGGCTCACCTAATAACCGTTGTGTTTTTCTGCCGGCCTGTGCTGTTCCGAAGGTTTTAACGCTGTGCCGGAATGAGCTGGCTCAACGCTGCACCGGAGGAGTTATTCGACAGAGTGTGCCGCCGAGGGATGCAACGGTTGTGCCGTTGAAAGGCTTGTTTGGGTGTGCCGCTGCAAGGCCTGAGAAGTGGGCAACTGGAAGGGCTAGTTGAAGCGTGCCGTTGAAAGGCACATGTGTGTGTGCCGTTGGAGGGCGCCAGTGGGTGCGCCGTTGGAGGGCACGAGGGAGTGCGCCGTTGGAGGGCACTAGGGAGTGTGCCGTTGGAGGGCACCAGTGTGTGTGCCACTGAAGGGCCTGAGAAGTGTGCCGCTGGAAGGGCACCACCAATGTGCCGTTGGAGGGCATGAAGACTGTGCCGTTGGATGGCACCAAAGGGTGTGCCGGTGGAGGGCACAGTGTGAGTGTGTCGCTAGGAGACACTGGGTGAGTGTGCCACTAGGGAGCACTGGGGGTGTGTCGCTAGAGGCCACTTAGTGTGCCGCTGGAGGGGCTTAAAAGGTGTGCCACTGGGGGGCACTTAATGTGCCGTTGGAGGGTAATCGGCAGGTGTGCCGCTGGGGCTTCCTTTTCTTCTTCTCACCTTCTCTTCTCTTTTCTCCTCCTTTATTCCCCTGCACGTAAACATGGGGTGAGAATTTTTTAGTGTCCATAGTAACTTACTGAAAAATTCTGTATCTCAGGGTCTTTGAAAATTCAATAATGCATTTGCTTAATTGTTGATCTCTGTTATTATCATTGGTCCTTTCAGCTGATATCAAAAATTATTTCTGAAATATATATGTTTTGATTGATCTCTGCACATCAGCCTGATTCTTTTTCACTGGATTCCACTATCATATTTCTTTTGGCCAGCAAATCCTGATGGTTCTGTAGACCTTTCATATGTAGACCATAAAAATGTGAGGATCCACTGTCATTATTACCGTGTTCTATTGCAGCCTTCTGAACTTCAAAATCTTTATGGTTGAATATTCCAGATTGATTCATTTGGATAACCAGAGTTCATCCCTATAGGTTCACTCCGTGCATTGACATCATAGGCTATGCGAGGTCTTCAAACATTTTCTTGTCATTGCTCATCATAGAGGAAGAATTGTCTGGGTTGTCTAAGGGGGAGAATTTGCAAAGGGGGAGAGTGTGCATCTTTGATGACAGTGATCACTATACTTCCATTCCCATAGCAGGTCTGCATTTTGTTTAAAAAGCATAAAGGAAGAACAGTGTGCCACATTGTCTGCATATGTGATTTAATATAAGTACTCCACTTTCTGCCATGTCAAAGGGGGAGTATTTGTAGACTCATATAGTTCCATTTGTTACATATGCATGTCTGCATAAATAAATGCACAAGGGAAGCGTTATTTTAATTGATTCTATCATATTATGTTGCCCTCCTTTGTATGAATCTCATGTTGCTTCATATGACATCAATAGATGAATCAAATTATTGTCTTCTCTTTTTGATGAAGTCAAAGGGGGAGAATAATTTGATGAGTCTATACTTTCCTTCATGAGATGGTATTCATGAGAATTCCTTCATGAGACTCATAGTGTTGCCATCATCAAAAAGGGGGAGATTGTTGGATGTCTGTGTTTTGATGATGCTAAACACTATGACTCGTAATGCATGATGTCATATGTGTTTGAATTATGGTTGTGTCTGAATTGTCATATATGTTTGACTTGCTGATCTGAACTAATTTTGTTATAATTAACTGTGATGTGCTTTGTCATGCATGTTCAGGAAGTATATGTCATTTTGTTATTCATTACATCATAGTTGGTTTGATTGGTCGAACACTTGGTGTGCATTTCATAGTCAGTGCATTTTATAGTCAGTGCATTCCAAAGTCTGTGCAGGTTTAGATTTCATGAATCTTAGATCGATGCTAGTTTTTGCTTGCCTGCATCTAAGGTCTGTGCTAGTTGTCTATGATAGTCAGCAAATAGTCTGTGCACGATACTGATCATGCATATAGACAGGTCTGTGCATATCTCATTTTGAGCATACAATGTGTCTGTGCATTGATTTTACCGTGTATAAAACGTCTGTGAATATTTCACCTTACACGTCATAAGGTCCGAGCATGTTTTCATATATGCGTATAAAGGTCTGTGCACCTTATCTTACACATGATTAGAGTCGATGCATGTTCTGTTAGTATGCAAGCTCAAGTCGGTGCAGTTTTTGCTGCGAGCCCTTTAGGTCGATGCATGTGTAGTAAGTCAGTGCATGTTTTACTGCTATGCATTATAGGTCTGTGCATGTTGTCTTCATGCAGCATAAACAAGGTCGGAGTAACCTTCGATGCTGCACGCATGCAATATAGGTCGGTGAATTCTCTCTTCTATAGAACATCAAGTCGCTGCATGTTTGTGCTTCATGCATATAGGTCGGTGCAATATGCTCTTTGGTTTAAACAACATCGGTGCATACTCAGTTGGTTTGCATATGTAGGTTTGTGCACATCCGTCGTTTGGCAGAACAACATAGGTGCTAGCTATGTGGATACATGGTATAGAGCCTGTGCATGTGTGCCTGGCAACATATGTAGGTCGGTGCACTTTGTGGCTTGTGTATTAAAGGTCTGTACGTTGGTGAACAAGGTCTGTGCATCTATTGTTGCATGCTTATTTAGAAGGTCGGTGCATCCTTGCTCTTACCATTCAAGGTTAGTGCAGCGGCCTGTTTTTCCCATAAACAAGGTCGGTGCATTGTTCTCATCTTGCTGTACCATGTCTGTGCACATCTGATCATATGTTATGAAGGTCTGAGCATGCTTCAAGTCCCAGCACATGTAGGTCTGAGTATACGTGCAATTGAAGTCTAAGCACATTGTTATGTTCGAGCACTCTTCTCGTCTAAGCTTCTATTAGGTCTGTGCATATTGAAAACTAGCTGACAACAGCATGTTTGACAAAATGCCCCTCTTCCAACTAACAGGGTCCCAGCAGTATGTGAGCTCGAACTAAGAAGGCACGTGTTCCCAGAATGCTGGAAGTTGGCACGTTATCCAAGATATTGAGCGAGCCAGTGATCCTGACACGTGGATAGATGGGGACCAGATCTGCATCGCGTTTAGGAAGGAAACATGGCGTCCACACGCCCTTTGCCGATCGTATATAAGAGAGGCACCCAGAAGAGAAGAAAAGTAAGGCGCAAGAAAGGAAGAAAAAGAGCAGCCACCAGAGAAGAAAGCCAAGAGAGAAAAGAAGAGATAGTTGAGAAGAAGAAAAGTCCAGAGAGAGCGAAAGAGCGAAAAAGGAGAAAGAGAGAAGAGGGCAGCAGAGAAGAGTATAAAAGGGAAATTGAGAGAGCGGCAGAGAGCCAGCGAAAAAGAGAAAGAGAGAGAGAGAGAGAGAGAGAGAGAGAGAGAGAGGGGGGGGGGAGATAGAAGATAGAAGCAGAGGTGCTGGTTTGAAGAGCTCGTAAGCAAGAAGCGTTCAGAAGTCCAGATATAAGGATATTTCTATTTTGTGTTCTTTGGATCAAATCGAAGACACAGTGATCCTGTGTGAGCTTATTTGTTTTGGTTTTAATGTCAGCTTTTCGTTGCTGAGTTTTATCATCCTGGTTTTCCATTTTACATACCATTTCTTAAGCTGTGTATCAGCGGAGGCTAAGATGTATTGCCCAGCGGTCAAGCTGTTCGTCAGCGGTCGGCTAAGCTGTAAGGCTCTGCGCAAGCTGTTAGTCAGCGGTCTGTAGGCAAGCTGTGAGGCCCAGCGGTTTTCAAGCTGTTTGGCAGCGAAATCCACACTCAGGTTTGAGTGTGGGTAGACGTAGGTCTGGAAGACCAAACCACCTAAAAAATCATATGTGCAGTGGTTTGTTGTGTGTGATTGATGTGCTCCCAATCTACTGATAGATGTATGCATAGGATCGTCGAGATTGCATCCATCTAGTTTTTCAGATTACATTGTGAATAGTGATTTCATCTCTATTAGATTTCGTTAAGGTTCTTCTCTCAATAGATGAATGTTTAGGAATGCTGTAAATGGGTCTCAATCTGAATTGATTGATCTCTTCGATTATCTGAGTAAATTCCATAAGTGTTTTCACAGTCACCTGAATTGAGATAGTTTATTAATCTGCCAAGATTTAGCTTAAGTTCTATTTCCGCGAGAATTTTTAAAAAGGGGATTCATTCACCCCCCCTCTTAATCTTGGTGTGCACCATCATTATGTTCCAACAGATCATTCACTCTCAGATATAGTATGAGAGAGAATGTCCTATGAATGGTACTCAGTTAAATCCTTTGCCAAGGTAGATAGTTCAATAGAAAAGGAGTCTTCCATTGGGACTCAGAGTACGTTCATCTGGTCATAGATAAGAAGGGTTTGACAGTATGACCATACCCTTAATTATGTCCAGGGACATTGGGTATGAATGGAGGACTATAGCTGTGTGGTAACTGATGACGGAAAGGTCCCAGAGTGGTTTTATAAACCCCCCTTTGTCTTCTGGGGTCACGGAGTGTGGCTTGGTACTTACCGTGGCCTGAAAGCCCGTCAAAGAAATAATCATGAGATGATTATTCATCATAAGATGATTAATTAATTATTTAAGTCATGAGATGATTAAATAATTAATTTCATGTTAATTAATCATGTGGAAAAGCTAAGAAGGAGTTCTTAAGCTTATTGGGCCTAAAACCAAACTGACACTGGGCCTAGAGGGTCACACACATAAGGGTAATGGACGGTGGAAGTATATTCACAATATTAGACTTATGAGGGTTTTAGTGAAAGATCGAGAAGTCTATAAATAGTTGCAATGAGAGAACCCTGGGCCAAGCATCCAGGGTTTTTTCGGGTCGTCTCCTTGTCTCTCCTCCTAGGGAGGGGCGCCCCCCTCTTCTCTCTCTTCTCCCTCTTGTCTCTAACGTAGAGATTATGGAGATGCCGCGGAGGAGATCGTTCGTGGGGCGTTGCGATGAGGAGATACCACCATTCATGCCCGTGTGGATACCGCTAGAGGCCGTTCACTTGCGCGGCTAATTATCGCCACGAGGTATTGTTTCCACTTCACTGTGATCTGAGTATCGCAGAGGTAAAATTGACTCCCGTAGTTCTAGATTATCATCGGGAATCACGCAGGAGCGATCAACTCGATTGGGTTAAAATTTTGATTTCTGCTTTCCGCTGCGTTCTTCGTGAGCCCAGCCTAATCCTTACAGTCAGCCATATAGTGAGCCTGGGACAGCTGATCGGCCAGAGAGAGTGCTTGCTCCTACTCTGCTCGGGCCCGAGAGCAGAGTGACGCAACTTCTTGGCAGAGAGCCTCATGCTCGGAAGTGAGTTGGCCAAGCTTTCGGTCCAGCTCGGCATGGGCCTTAGCTTTCGTCACCTCACCTCTCTCTACCCGCGCCATGCGGTCCACAGCCTCGACCCCCAATTGGGCCAGAAAGAGACTTCCCTTCATCAGCCTCTCAAGGAGTGCCTGGGAGGAGCAACGTTGAAGCTTGGCTCGGACCGGGGGAGTCGCTAGCTGATAAGTGCCATATTTCCTATCATAATTGTTAAGTTATGGTTTTGATGATAACTAAACTTAATGTGTGCTTTAATGATGATAACTAAACTTATGGTTGATTACACATGTTCTTAATGATTGTGTTCATTCATCTTATTGTTTATGCTGGTTGCACATGTTGGTTTTACAAGAGGCAAGAGGTTTCATAACCTCTTTAATGTCAACAAACATGCAATTAACCTAACTATCTTGCATGCAGGTTCAAACTCATGGCCGTCACCTGGTGAACCAAAACTCTACTTCCCTACAATCCAAAATAGGTGGTATATGTCATTTACTGTCAAGAACCATTAGTGAGACTCCTACCTTGTATTAAAAAGAAGCTTCATGCTTTAAACCATCAAGATTCACTCCTTTTCAAACTTGTGTTCATGAATCATTCCATGTGTTAAACCAAGTCTAAACAAACTTGTAATCAACTATAACACAAGCCATTTTCAAGTATCGAACCAATGGATAGTTTCAAGTGAACTAACACTTGACTTTTGCAGGTTTGGAGACTGGCGGTCGACCTGTGGACCCTTGGCGGTCGACCTGAAATCACAGAACTGAAAAATTGGCAACCTGTGAACCTGGCGGTCGACCGCCAGGAGCTAGCGGTCGACCTATTTTCCCAGCAGCCACAAAGCTACAGAATGGCCCCTAGCGGTCGACCGCCGGCCCTCCACCGGTCGACCGCCAGCCCCGAGGCCCTCCTTTGTTGACTTTTGTGTCAAGTTCGAAAGGAGGTCTTTCACCCCATTTCTTTAATCCCAATGCTCCCAATCACCCCAGAATTTGTGGATCTAGGTCTGGGACTTGTCTCCTAACCTTCCAAGGGTTATAAAACCTCTCTTTGAGGTCATAAACCCTAAGAGACTCCAAGAGAACTAGAGGGATCAAGTTGGCTCAAGGGAGAGGAGGAATATCACTGTAGCCGTGAACAGTGATTCGAAGATCAAAGCCTCATCATAGTTGAAGATCCAAGATCTATTTTGAAGCCTTCATCTTCCCATGAACTGAAGCAACAACAAATCAACCTAGAGAGATCAAGATAGTAGCTATCAAGGGAAGGTTGCTGCAACGATCGTGAACAACATTCCTTCCACCAAGTTCTTCATCCGATCGAAGCCATTCAAGCATCAACTGAAGCCATTCAGTCATCTTCCAAAGCCAGGGAGTTCCAATCAAGCAAGGATCTCAAGAAGAGCTTCAAGTGAGATCAAAGAAGAGGCTATCCAAGTGAGGAAGAGGAGAAGTACTGTAGCCGTGAACAGTACTCCGTGCAGCAAGTGTTCTTCATCCAACTTCAAGCCATTCAAGGTAGATCTGAAGCTAACATCCTCCAAGCAAAAGAAGTAGGAAGCAAGCATTCAAGGAAGATCAAGGTGAAGCTGTCTAAGGAAGAAGAAGTGAACAAGCAAGCAAGCAAGCAAGCCATCCAGGGGAATTCAAGTGGAGATCAAGAGGAGGTGTTCAAGTGACGATTGAAGATATGTTCAAGATCCGTAACATGCATTCAAGGGGAACCCAAAACAGGAGTTTTCTAAACTAAGCCTCCTCATATTTATGTTTTGGGTTTTGTGTTTGTGTTCATCATAAACTGAAGAATCTGTGTGTGTGTGTGGATCGTGTTGGATCCGTGGTCGTGTGTGTGTGTTGTTTTGATTCGTGTGTGCGTAGGTCTTCTTAGATCTACGTGTGTTGTGTGGTTTTATTCAGATCATAGTATTTGTGTGTGGAGTGCTGCATTTATCGCAGCGTGTGTGTGATCCGCTTGTTGGATCGTGTTGGAGACTTCGTCTCCGTGTGTGTGTGTGTTGGAGCTCGTCTCCGTGTGTGGTTTGGGGCGCGTCCCCGTGTGTGTGGGCAGGCGTCGTCCTGCGTGTGTGTTTGGAGAGTTGTCTCCGTTTGGGGATTTATCCCCGAGTGAAGCCTCACCGGGTTTGGTGAGGGGTGGACGTAGGATTGCCGTCGTTGCATCCGAACCACCTTAAAAACTGCTGTGCATTGTGTGTAATTTGTGTGGTTTGATTGTTTTCGCTGTATGGTCGTGTGGGAACGGTGAGTTTGAGAGAATTAGTTAATTAGTTTTCAATTGCTAATTATTATTTACCACATATTTTGTAAAAAGATAAAAGTTTCCTTAAAATTGGTAAACACCCAATTCACCCCCCTCTTGGGTGTCATTGATCGCGGGACTTCAATTGGAATCAGAGCCAAGGCTCTAATTTCATAGATCTAACGATCTAGAGTGATCCGGATTAATGACAACAATGATGTACACCATGAATTCCCCACCTGTGTTTGATGGTTGCAATTTCGATTTGTGGTTAGGTAAAATGTGTAGTCTTGTCAACTCATATGACCCAAAGCTATGGAAGCTTATTTCACATGGTCCATATGAATTGCCTAAAGACAAAAATGTCTGGATTGCAAATCAAAAGTTTAAACATGATCAAAATTGTTTAGTCTTGAAGTTATTTACCACTGCAGTCAATTCTAATCACTTTCCCTTTGTCTCCCACTGCAGGTCCGCAAAAGATATCTTGGATGGCTTAACCAAAGTCCGGGAAGAGCATGAAGACCAATGCCTTGTTGCAGGCACAAGTGACCAAGGAAGTGATCAACAAATCGAATCAAGCTCAAAGGTAAATTCCGATTCTGATAATGAAGAAGAAGTCAGCTATGAAGATTTGTTGATTGCATATGATGCTCTTGCTGAAAAATACAAGAAGTTAAAATCTGAAAATAAGAAATTGAGAAAAAGTGTTGAAGAAAATAACCTTGTTTCCTCATGTAAAAAATGCTTGCATCTAGAGAAAATGATTGAGGCTCATGTGTTTGACATTGAATTTCACAAAGATCAAATATGTTCTTTAAGAAATGAAAACAAGGAGATGACTGCAAAACTAAATTCTATGGCCGATGATCAAACCTTGATAAATGAACTGATTCATGATGAAAAGCTTGTTAAAGAAAATGAGAAACTGAAGGAATTGAACAAGGCCATTTCTGAAAGGTTGTTAACTATTGAAAAAGGAAAATCTGTGGTTGTTAGAGAATGTGAAAATGTGGATGAACTTAGGCAAGAAGTAGAATGCCTTAAGACTACCAATATCATGTTGAATGTTAGTCTTTCCACTTGTGAAGAAGAACTTGCCAATTCTGAATTACAAATTTCATCTCTTCAATCTGAAATTCTTGACTTGAATGATTCGCTGTCTAGATTTGTAAATGGTCAAGAAAACTTGAACAAATTGCTTGGGATGAAAGTGAATTTTCAAAGGGAAGGGCTGGGCTATAATCCTGTGAACAAAAAGAAGTTTAAAAATAAAATGTATACATCCTTTGTGCACAATTCAAATATAGCCAGCACATCAAATGAAAATCGGAAAAAGGAAAATCATGTTGCACACACACATGCATCCACAAAGAAAAATAATTTGCATCAAAAATTCAAAAATGCTGTTAGCACCTCCATGCATGTTGAGCATTCTTCTTCCACGCACACACAACCACCTAGAAAGAAACTCACATACTTTTATTGTGGAAAATATGGACATGCTATGCATGATTGTTTCATTATGAGAAATGATGATTTGAAAGCTTGCAGAAACAGAATTGACTCCAAAGATTCAAAGCAATCATTTACCACAAAACCTTTCATGCGTTGTAATTACTGTGGTAAAAGTGGTCATACAATTTCATACTGCTGGTTAGGCATGAATAAAAAAGATTTTCACTCAACACGTCATGCTTACATACACAAACCAGTAGAATCAATGAGAAAGAGAAATGTGATGCCAAGTGCTTCTCTCCATCACTTTGAAAAATCTGGGAATGTTAAGCATGATTATGTTCTAAAGAAAAGTGATGATTTGAATGTTGTGAAAAGTTGGAAACCACATGCCCATGTTGCTGCTAACCCACAAGGACCCAAAAGGATTTGGGTACCTAAGCATGCAAAATGAGAAATCTGTTTTGCAGGTGTGCCTTGGGAATAAGAAGCATGAAATCTATTTTCATCAAGAAGGTAAGGCACACGGGCTAGTGACATAAGTCAGGTTGGAAGAAAAATCAAAAACCAAGTTTGAAAATCAGGTGATATCCCTCCTACTTTCTGTGGTGACTCTGTCATGTTTTAACTAACCTTGTGTCATATAGTCATGTAGTCTTGCATATGTCCGTACATGCATTCCATTCATAGTTGCTTGCATATTTGTGCATACATCACTTGTCATACAGCATTTTGTTGTAGGAGAACTTGAATATTTTTCTGATCATGTTTTCAATACACATATTGAGTTTGCATACACTTTCATACACTGTCATGCATCAGTTGAACACTGTGAATTCATTTCATAATGCATAGCCATCCTCCTACCTTCATCATCCTCGACTACATAGTATATCAAATGGTGACATGTGGAAGGGCAGGTTACACATGTCTGAAAGCTATCACTACGCGTGAGGTGATCTTCAGATCTAAGTTCTCCGCCTAGTACTATGAGTCATTTATTCAAAAGGCTGCATATGGCATTGAATCTTTATTGAGCATACCACATTCATGCACACACTAAGGGGGAGCAATCACATTCATCATATAGACTTAATGTTTAGGTTCACACATGAATCATGCATTGCATCTAGATTTGTCTAGGGGATGCTGGTTGTTAAAATACTTTGGCATGCCATTGTCAATAAACTTGAATCGAAATTGACAAATCAAGTCTCTTGTCCTTGGATGCAGATTATACTCCCAAAATCTAAATAATGATGGGCTAGTCCTGACCGAGCTTAAATCAACTGGAAGAATACCTTGCAAGGATGAAAATGATGAGAACCCTCTCAAGTTGCTACAAGAAGAAGGGCTACTTTGTGTAGAACAACCTCCAGGATCGACTCAAGTACAAGGTGGTGAAAGTCTTGTACGTGTTGAAGCAAGTACCCAAGGCATGGTGGAAGGCTTGGAAGAAAATGAATTATCAAGGCAAAGGTATGAAAACCAAAATATGAAGTACTAACCTTCATGGGGTTAGTGATCTTAGTGCATGAAGGCTTCCAATCTTGTCGTTGAACTAAGGTAACTCAACCTTGTCAGTTCATGCAATGACCGTCTTTATCACTTGGTGACACTCTCAAGTGACAAGGTATTGATTCTAAAAACCTGAATTGTCATTTACTAGCATGTTGTGATGAATTGGTTGAATCAAAGAGAAAATCTTGAAAGGTGTGTATGAATTGGATATTGAATATTTTTCACTGCATGATCACACCTAAATTAAATTGCATATCTGGTATATCAAATGGCATCTGTGGAAGAGTGGATCATGTCCACTTGGAAGCATTTCCTATGCGTTGAGCTGGGTCTTCGGACTAAAATCTCTGCCTCGTACCAGATCTTGAAAATTGTGATTGGTTGATTTGTGAATGATTCCTTGAGCTGAGCTATGTAAGTTGAAAATATGTTTCTGATCAAAAGATTCAAACATCTGGCTTCTGAATGATTTCTAATTTCAAAATTGTGAAATGATCTTGAAAATCTATTTTTGAATAAATCCTTGAAATCAATCGGGTTGCATTGTTTGTCTTGACAAATGCTTGATTGTTTATCATGTGAATGCCCTCATGTGAAATCTATCCAAAAATTTTAAAATCAAGTTTTGCATCTTGCCTTTGCATACTGCATTGCATTCTTATAGGCTCATAGGTTGCATTGCATAGAACTCATGCCTTAGCTGCATTCAGTTCATTCAATTGGTATCTATTTGATTGGTATCAGTTGCATACTTGCATTGCATGTTGCGTACATTCTCTCTGCATGCTTGTTTGATATTATATGCTATTCACCCCCATCCCTTGGCATTTCTATGGCCATATATCTCCTTGCTAAGTAATGCTGCATTTGAGTCATTATTAGAGTGTTTCATGTCGTACACTCTGGGGGAGTTCTTATTTCATAAGTGCATCTATTTAGGGGGAGTTGCACTGTTATGTATTTATGATATTTTCGGTATACATGCTGAATCAAATTCATACACTTCATGCACAAAATGTGAAAATGAGTGTTAAAGATAAGGATATATGAATTTCTCTTCAACACTCTCGAGATGTTAAACTTGCTGCATGTATGTTGAAGAGACAGTTGATGAAAAAGCTGCCTACCTATCCTTGTTGAAAAATCTGAAATGAAAATGAAAGATAGTGTAATGCTTGGTCTCACTGAGTAAACTGGGCACATGTCACCTGAGACGTGATGTGGTTCATATCTGAAAAGTGTTGACTAGTATCTCTGTTCAAAATGAGGTGAAATGGTTCAGTATTCTGAGTAACCGGGGATTCTGGCATGAGCTACATGCGTCTACTCGCGTAAAAAGGAATCATTTGAACCTGATCACTCTTGAAAAATTCTGACTATCATGTGATATTGGTTGAGTTGAAAAATATTGGTGAAAACTCATTGTGGTAGAGCGTAGCCTCCAATACGCTGTTCTCAAAATTAAAGTGCAGTCTGTAAAATGTCTCCTTATGTTGATTTGAAAATCTGAATATCCATATTGCAACTATCATTTTTCATGTTACTCACTTACACCCTTGAAATTTGATTTAATATGTATTCAGAAAGTTGATTGACTGCATTAGCAATTGCATGAATCTCCTATATGCTTGCACAACCTCCCATGTGCTACACATGTGCATTTCAGTTGCCATGACTCTCTTGCACCCTTCTTATACCTATCCTCTCTTAAACAAGTCTGAGGGAGCTATATTGCATGTATATATATGTATTTGTTTGACTGTACATCTCATATGGCATCATTTGCATATATATAGCTTCATGCACTATAACCAAATGTCAAAATCTGAAAATCCATCACATTCCAAATGTTTTCTGAGTTCAAAAATTGGCCTAGTTGTTTTTCACTCCATTGTATGCTTGCATTGAGTTTCATATGATTGCATTCATATTGTCATCATGTCTGTTCAGTTGCATTGCATGCATTCATAGTGTCACATGTGTTGCATTTCATGCATTTCAAACCAAAATATAAAAATCAGAAAATTTGAAAATCAAAGAAAATCCTTCTTATATGCATTCCTGCTCTTGCTTGTTGTGAAAATTTGACATGAGATCTAGCTTTTGAATGCTATCCTGCTGAACACCTCATCTTGTGAACATCTCCACTGGCTCCCATCCTTGAGACCAATCATTCCATTCAATTGGTATCAATACATGCTTGATTGTTGAATTACAAAACTAATCACCAATTGATCTCATCTGATTGGAATCATATTGCTTTGTTCATCCATGATTTGCCCCTGCTTCTTTTGATTTGATAAGATGGGCTATTGCTGTTTCAAAGCGAGATAAGCTTGTTCTTCTTTGTTTGGCTTCTTCCAGCCTTTGCTGTTGATATGTTGATCATGTCACAAGGGGGAGAAAGGTTTGCATTACCCACTTTTTGATTATGTCAAAGGGGGAGAGAAATTGATGATTGTGTGTGACAGGGGGAGAAGAACATCTGTGCCATTCCATTGTATATCATCATTAAGTTTGTCATCATCAATAAGTATAAGTTTGTCATCATCAAAAAGGGGAGATTGTTAAGTTATGATTTTGATGATAACTAAACTTAATGTGTGCTTTAATGATGATAACTAAACTTATGGTTGATTACACATGTTCTTGATGATTGTGTTCATTCATCTTATTGTTTATGCTGGTTGCACATGTTGGTTTTACAAGAGGCAAGAGGTTTCATAACCTCTTTAATGTCAACAAACATGCAATTAACCTAACTATCTTGCATGCAGGTTCAAACTCATGGCCGTCACCTGGTGAACCAAAACTCTACTTCCCTACAATCCAAAACAGGTGGTATATGTCATTTACTGTCAAGAACCATTGGTGAGACTCCTACCTTGTATTAAAACGAAGCTTCATGCTTTAAACCATCAAGATTCACTCCTTTTCAAACTTGTGTTCATGAATCATTCCATGTGTTAAACCAAGTCTAAACAAACTTGTAATCAACTATAACACAAGCCATTTTCAAGTATCGAACCAATGGATAGTTTCAAGTGAACTAACACTTGACTTTTGCAGGTTTGGAGACTGGCGGTCGACCTGTGGACCCTTGGCGGTCGACCTGAAATCACAGAACTGAAAAATTGGCAACCTGTGAACCTGGCGGTCGACCGCCAGGAGCTAGCGGTCGACCTATTTTCCCAGCAGCCACAAAGCTACAGAATGGCCCCTAGCGGTCGACCGCCGGCCCTCCACCGGTCGACCGCCAGCCCCGAGGCCCTCCTTTGTTGACTTTTGTGTCAAGTTCGAAAGGAGGTCTTTCACCCCATTTCTTTAATCCCAATGCTCCCAATCACCCCAGAATTTGTGGATCTAGGTCTGGGACTTGTCTCCTAACCTTCCAAGGGTTATAAAACCTCTCTTTGAGGTCATAAACCCTAAGAGACTCCAAGAGAACTAGAGGGATCAAGTTGGCTCAAGGGAGAGGAGGAATATCACTGTAGCCGTGAACAGTGATTCGAAGATCAAAGCCTCATCATAGTTGAAGATCCAAGATCTATTTTGAAGCCTTCATCTTCCCATGAACTGAAGCAACAACAAATCAACCTAGAGAGATCAAGATAGTAGCTATCAAGGGAAGGTTGCTGCAACGATCGTGAACAACATTCCTTCCACCAAGTTCTTCATCCGATCGAAGCCATTCAAGCATCAACTGAAGCCATTCAGTCATCTTCCAAAGCCAGGGAGTTCCAATCAAGCAAGGATCTCAAGAAGAGCTTCAAGTGAGATCAAAGAAGAGGCTATCCAAGTGAGGAAGAGGAGAAGTACTGTAGCCGTGAACAGTACTCCGTGCAGCAAGTGTTCTTCATCCAACTTCAAGCCATTCAAGGTAGATCTGAAGCTAACATCCTCCAAGTAAAAGAAGTAGGAAGCAAGCATTCAAGGAAGATCAAGGTGAAGCTGTCTAAGGAAGAAGAAGTGAACAAGCAAGCAAGCCATCCAGGGGAATTCAAGTGGAGATCAAGAGGAGGTGTTCAAGTGACGATTGAAGATATGTTCAAGATCCGTAACATGCATTCAAGGGGAACCCAAAACAGGAGTTTTCTAAACTAAGCCTCCTCATATTTATGTTTTGGGTTTTGTGTTTGTGTTCATCATAAACTGAAGAATCTCTGTGTGTGTGGATCGTGTTGGATCCGTGGTCGTGTGTGTGTGTTTTTTTGATTCGTGTGTGCTTAGGTCTTCTTAGATCTACGTGTGTTGTGTGGTTTTATTCAGATCATAGTATTTGTGTGTGGAGTGCTGCATTTATCGCAGCGTGTGTGTGATCCGCTTGTTGGATCGTGTTGGAGACTTCGTCTCCATGTGTGTGTGTGTTGGAGCTCGTCTCCGTGTGTGGTTTGGGACGCGTCCCCGTGTGTGTGGGCAGGCGTCGTCCTGCGTGTGTGTTTGGAGAGTTGTCTCCGTTTGGGGATTTATCCCCGAGTGAAGCTGATGCGGGACGAGACCACGGACACGACAAGCTTGTGACTGTCCCTTAACGAGGGAAGCGTCGGACGTGCGCGGTTGAGAAACCGGCAATGAGCTAGGGTGATCGGCTCTCTCGTGTGCCCGGATCGGGTCACGGGACGGTCTCGCACTCTCTCGCAGCAGCGGTAATGAATAGATAAAGCGAGCTAGATATTCCTACACATGCTCTCTAGCAGCGGCATAAACAAATATATATGAAGTAAGCAAAATGCCAAGTAAGGGAGCGAATGCGATACCTCCACGCGCTCGGCGTGGGGAAGACGGACCCGGCCGAAGTCGTACTCCCGGGACAGTTAATACATAAAGATTACAGCAATGAGTTACAGCCCACTCCAAGCAGGGAGGTAAAGGGATACACAATGAGGTCCGGGAGGACCGAATTCGGGTTGACGGGCGGCTTCTCGCGCTGTTTCGGTAACACCCGAACACGTGACGGTGGGGCCCACGTGCTGTCGGGAGGGGCCGTGTGGGACCCGGTGGTACCGCTGTAGTGGAGGATGCCTGGAAGGGCGCTCCCTAGAGTGGGGGCGCGCTGGTTCACCGGCCGGAGGCCGGGCGGCTCCGATCGGCACCGGTCGGAATAACCGGCCACGGGCTGCAACTTCTGGTTTTCAGCGCGCGTCTCGGCGAGAACGGGCGCTGCGATCAGCCCCGATGTCGGATCGACACGAGACGGGCGCCGTTAGAAAGCTAACTTCAAATCCTTCAATCTAGTCCTGGAGATCTGGCCTGGATCTGCACGGATGTGGACTTATGGAATTTCCAAGTTCCTGTTGTATAGTTCCTAAAATCTCAGGTCAGCAGAGAACTTTCCTGTGGATTGCCTTTGACTACGAGGTAGACGTCCGAATCTGGGGTTGTGTTCTTCATAAACATTGTGGGAAATCAAGCTACGAAATCAGGACTATTTTTGGATCTGGATTTGGGGAAGGCTACGAATTTATATGAGTTTTGCACTAGCCGTGGGGCGGATCTGGAATCTGGCCGACAACACTGTAGCTGAGGAAGAACACGAATTTCTAAAAATAGATAGAAGGCTGATAAAAAAGTAATAAAGTTTGTGAATGTAGGGGGTGATGGACAAAACTCCCAGTAAAATTGAGAGGGTTTGGACAAATCAAAAAGATGGCCGGAGGTGGGAAACACAGGGCTGCTGTCACGCCCCGAGAGCGGAAGATACCCGGAGACGCGTGACGAGTTTATATCAATCATGTCAATCAGAGTATTAGTGTATTCGACACCAAAATCAGAGATGCGCAAAAGTAAAGATAACCCAATCCTTTATTCCTTCATAAGAATATGTTTATTACAAACCTTGAAGTACTAACTAAAATAAAGGAAAAATACAAGGTTGACTCAAGAAAATATGGAAAAAACTAGATAACACGGAAGAAGCTCTATCTCTTTCACTCCTGACCATCCCCTTCAGATTGAGTTCCCTCATCGTCGGACTTACCTGAAACGTAAGGAAACACTGAGTGAGCGAACGCTCAGTAGGAAATTATATCTCAAGAACTAGCAAGGGGTTTAAGTAATTACACTTTCCATGAATGCACTATAGCTATACATGCTCGCAAAACGACAAGATAGAGAGAGAGTATGACAATAAGATAGCAAGAAGAACTAGTCATGAACTTTCAAGAACTTATATCAAAAGATATCAAGATATTCAAGCAAGTAAACTCATCATGTTATGTTGGAATTTGGCTATTATGTTTCAAGTCAAGCAAGTATGAAATTACCCTTTTTCGGGTCACGCAAGTCATGTAATATCAAGTCAAGTACAAGTACAAGATTTGTGGAATGTTCAATCAAGCTAGTCATGCACTTCGGTATAATGCCAATACCGTGATCAATCAACTCCCATGGGCACAAGTACTTTCGGGTGCTCCTCCCAGGACCAGATCGGGCCCTATATGCGCAGGCATTAATCATGTATTTTAACATCCACTTTTGTGTATAGCCAATATGATATTTCAAGGATAAAGCTTGTAGGTACGTAGGATAACTTAGATAGAATAGAGTCCAAAAATATGACACTTGACATAAAATGACGATAATAACGGTATAATCTTGATTATCGATAAAACTAGGTGGAATTGGTTCCCTAACTTGGGTACCAAGATCAATAAGTATGGACATTCTTTATATAGAATTGAGGTCCACAAGAACATCATGTTGAATATAGAATTGGGGTTTACAAGAACATCATGACAATGTTGATATAGAATTGGGGTTTACAAGAACAGTATCAAAGGGCATGATAACCTCATCCCATTAAGAGAATTCTCATGATACACACTTTGCATAACATGAGGGCCGGTATACCATGTTTCTTTAGAGTGACATGGCAATCGAATAATGTAATGGATTTTTATGGTACAACCAGCTCAGTCGGCCTTGAGGGAATCCAAGGCTCGAGGAGTCTTATGGAGGTCTCTATGACTAACTCGCTAGTCCAAAGGAACGGAATGTCTAAAGGAGAGCTTGTATGTCAATGAGAATTGAGAGGGTAATGCGATAAATCGTCGTAGAAACGTGGGACTATACTCACGGACTGGAATATAGTGTCGATATATATATATATATATATATATATATAATGAAACTCTCGGTTAACAGTAATCAGGGAAACAGTAATGCAGGAAAATAGCGACTTTGGTAAAGCTGTTTTTCATGAAATTAACGCCGTAATCAGGGGCGTTTATATTACATTTGACGACGTACATAGAAGTCGTCCTTTCAATGTTTCTAATTTACATAATATTAATAATCTGGAATTTTTAACAGAAACGCGCCCTGGATAGGGGCGTGACTCCTCAATATGCGCCCTGGTCTGGGGCGTCAGTTAAACATGAGATGACCTGGACAAGGTCGTGAATTCAAGAATTTATCAATTTTCAAATGATTAAATTTCAGGAGAGAGGGACAGGAAAAATAACAGGATTCCACATGTATACTCATGCAATATATTTTATTCATGGTTACATCGATATTAATTATTAAACATGGGTATTTATTAATTATGTGAAATTGACGACTCCTGTGAAGGGCGTCAAACAATAATTAGCGCCCTAGTGTGGGTCGCTTCTTCAAACTAGCGCCCTAGTCAAGGGGGTTTCTTTTTGAAATTATATAGAAAACATCTTGAAACCACAAAAGAACTATATGCATGCACGACCGATGATATTATTAAGATATTAAGCTAGTGTGGGCTACGATCTTGAGAAAACCTACCTTTATGAAGATTTTGACCGACGAACGGATGAAGGTTCAATAATAACGATGCTCTGATCTTCCGGAAGCAGAGGAAGATGATAAGGAAAAACTCCTCCGATAATCGGTAGTTTGAAGAAGATGTAGACGATGATGAAGACCCTTCGTTCTTCAGCACGTCAACCTACAGAACACATGAAGAATATTAGTATCCTTCATGACTAAGAATTATGGACAGAGGAAGAAAACGGTACGAAGAACCACCTGTTCTTCACGCAGCAGCAACAGCTTTAGGGTTTGATCGGACATGGTTATTTATAGGATTTTGGGCATCCTAATAGAGTTAGAATTTGATTAAGGGTAGTATTCCCTTGATAGAGTCCTTACTATATTCTACCCTCGACGTAGTTATCCATAACTTGCTCTGGATAGACTCCTGGGTCGAACGAAACTCGAACTGAATTAACGTCTTAAGCGAGGGTGTCGAATTTAAATTGACGCCTTGTCTAGCGTCGTTACTTATGTAAAACGCGCCCAGGTAGAGGGCGTTTCATTTCCTTTCCTAAATTTTATCTTTCGTCGTTTGAAATTTGACGCCCTATTGTCTAGGCGTCCCTTTTAAATTAACGCCTTATCCAGAGGCGTTTCCTTTTGAATCAGCGCCTTGATAAAAGGCGTTATTTCTTCTTGATTAATGATTTACCCATTTAGAGTCTTTGTCATCTATTTACTTATCTTTTATTTTATTTTAATTTATTTAAAAATCTTGTTTTTATCAGGGTTGCTACACCCTCCCCCACTTAAAGGAATTTGGTCCCCAAATTCAATAGTATATATATATATATATATAAGTGGAGAGCGTAGAGTATATACCTTAAAATAATTCTGGAAATCGCTTCCTCATGGATTCCTCGGTCTCCCATGTAGCTTCATGATCGGAAGTCTTATTCCATTGTACTTTTAGCATGGGAATAGCCATATTCCTTAGGGTACGTACTTCACGATCTAGTATCTTCATAGGATTCTGCTCATATGTAAGATCCTTCTGGATCACTAAGTCTCCATGATCAATAATATGTGATGGATCGTGTACATACTTCTTCAACATAGATATGTGGAATACATTATGTACATCGGACAGTTGAGGAGGCAATGCGATGCGATAAGCAACCTCGCCAACTCGTTCCAGTATCTCGAAGGGTCCGATGAACTTTGGTGTAAGCTTGCCTTTAACACCAAATCTCCGTATGCCACGTCCAGGCGATATCTTGAGAAATACATGATCTCCAACTTGGAATTCAAGATCTCTCCTTCTCGTGTCGGCATAAGCCTTTTGCCTAAACTAAGCAACTCGCAGTCTTTCTCTAATCAATTGTATCTTCTCAGTGGTATCCCTTACCATGTCTGGACATAATAGTTGTTTTTCCCCAACTTCGTCCCAACATAAGGGTGATCGGCAACTCCTTCCGTATACGGCTTCGAAATGTGCCATTTGTATACTTGCCTGGTAGCTATTATTGTAAGCAAATTCCACCAACGGCAAGTGATCATGCCAGCTTCCATCGAAATCAATGATGCAAGCTCCGAGCATATCTTCAACCACCTGGTTAGTTCTCTCGGTCTGACCATCCGTTTGAGGATGAAAAGCTATACTAAAGTTAAGCCTTGTTCCCAACGAATGTTGTAGTCCTTTCCAAAAGTGAGAAGTAAAACGGGGATCTCTGTCAGACACGATTGAAACAGGAATACCATGTAATCTGACTATTTCCTTGATGTATAATTCTGCCAAACCATCAACTGACCATCGGCTCTTTATTGGCAAGAAATGCGCCGATTTAGTCAATCGGTCAACAATAACCCATATTCCATCATGTCCTCCCTTTGATTTAGATAAACCCATGATGAAATCCATACCAATATCCTCCCACTTCCATTTAAGGATATCTAGAGGATGTAGTTTTCCAGCAGGCTTTTGGTGTTCCGCCTTGACCTGTTGGCAAGTGAGACAACGTGATACATAGTCTGCTATCTCCCTTTTCATGTTGGGCCACCAAAAATTCCTCTTCACATCTTGTTACATTTTGGTTGATCCTGGATGAATTATGTACCTTGATCTATAAGCTTCATCTAAGATCTTCTTCTTTAACTCGGGACAATCCGGTATGCAAGTTCTATTTCTGAACATTAATCTTCCTTCACAAGTTATTTGGAAATTAGATTGTCCTTCCAATCTGCCCTTGATTTCTACTAATATTGGGTCATCATCCTGAAGCGCTTGTGTTTTAGTTAATAGGTCTGGACGAATGCTTATATGAGATAATGTGACACATTGAAAGTCTGTGTCTATGCTTATATTGAGTTCGGAGAATTGCTTCAGCAATTTCCATTCTTGAATCATACAATTGGCTAACAGTGCTCTCGGCTTTCGACTAAGGGCATCTGCTACATGGTTACCCTTTCCAGGATGATATTGTATATTGAAGTCAAAGTCCTTGAGATATTCTAGCCAACGTCTTTGCCTCATATTTAGTTCCTTTTGAGAGAAGAGATACTTGAGACTCTTGTGATCGGAGTATACAGTAAACTGCACTCCATATAGGTAATGTCTCCAGATTTTTAGTGCAAATACTACCGCGGCTAATTCTAAGTCATGGACGGGGTAGTTCTCTTCATGCTTCTTTAATTGACGAGAAGAGTAAGCTATAACCTTTCCTTGTTGCATTAGAACACATCCGAGGCCAATGCCAGAAGCATCAGTATATACCTCGAATTTCTCTCCTTCCATTGGTAAGGCTAAGATAGGAGCTGTAGTAAGATGATCCTTGAGAGTTTGGAAGTTTCTTTCACATTCCTCACTCCATTCGTAACGGATCTCCTTGCGAGTTAACCTTGTAAGTGGTACGGCGATCTTAGAGAAATCTTTGATGAATCGCCTTTAATAGTCGGCAAGACCTAAGAAACTTCGGATCTCGCTAGCATTTGTCGGTCTTCCCCAATTTCTTACAGCTTCAACTTTTGATGGATCTACTGATAAGCCATCCTTTGATATAACATGTCCGAGAAAAGTCACTTCCTCAAGCCAGAATTCACACTTGCTGAGTTTTGCATACAATTGGTTTGCCCTTAATATTTGTAATGCAACCCTTAAATGCTCCTCATGCTCTTCCTTGGTCTCGGAATAAATCAATATATCATCGATAAAGACCACCACGAATTGATCCAAATAAGGCCTGAATATACTACTCATTAACTGCATAAAGGCAGCAGGGGCATTCGTTAGTCCGAAAGGCATAACAACAAATTCATAATGGCTGTACCTGCTTCTGAATGCAGTCTTATGAATGTCCTCATCCTTGATTCTTAACTGATGATATCCCGACCTAAGATCAATTTTGGAAAAGTACTTGGATCCTAAAATTTGATCAAACAACTCATCGATTCTCGGCAGTGGATACTTGTTCTTGATAGTGAGATGATTCAACTGTCGATAGTCGATGCATAACCTCATGGATCCATCTTTCTTCTTTACAAATAATACAGACGCTCCCCACGGGGAAGTACTCGGTCTAATGAATCTTTTCTTAAGAAGTTCCATTAATTGCTCCTTTAACTCCTTGAGTTCAGCAGGGGACATTCTATAATGTGTCTTAGAAACAGGACCCGCACCAGGGACTAAATGGATGGTGAAGGCCACTTCTCTTTGCGGGGGTAATCCAGGCAAATCCTCCGGAAACACATCCGGAAATTCTTGCACAACTGGGATATCTTCTATCTTAGTTTCCTGAGCCTCCTTAATCGTGACAAATGCAAGGAAAGTTACACATCCTTTCCTTATTAGCTTGCTAGCTCGGAGAGCCGAAATAAGAGGTGACTCACTTCGACTCTTAGGGCTAGAATAGACTAGTTCTGGAAAGTCCTTGAAAGTAACCTTGCTATTGCGGCAATCGACTGTTGCCTGATATTTGGATAACCAATCCGCTCCCAGTATGACATCATACTCCTTTAGATCTAAACATATGAGATCGATAGGGAGATTTCTTCCTTTTACCAAGACTTCACAGTTTTGATAATGGTGAGTAATATCGGTTTCGTTTCCGAGAGGAGTAGATAAAATTATTTTCATCCATTCCAGTTCCATAGGTAGTGGGTTAGCAAATTTCTTGGAAATAAAAGAATGTGATGCACCCGTATCAAATAAGACATGTGCATACTTGGAATAAACTTTCAGTGTACCTTCTACTAGTCCGCCTTCTTCTTCTTCGGTCTCCTTAATTGCGTGAAGACGAGCGTTCTTGGTTACCGGGCGCTTTCCGTCACTAGTTTGATCATTAAGTAATGGGCAATCGGGAATCCGATGCTCACGGCTCCCGCAACGGAGACATGCTCCAAGTTTCTTCCAGCACTCTTCGGCTTTATGACCAGCCTTGTCACAATGCTTGCATATTATATTCAAAGGTGTAGTAGTGATAGAGAAGGGCTTGGTCTTCTTAAATTTTTGGTCTTGAGAAGAAGTACCTCCAGTGCTAGGCCTCTTCTTGAAGTTGGGTTTAAAGGAGCCCGAACTTGTAACTTGTTCCTTCTTATCATTCCCACGGATTCTATCTGATAGCTCCGTGGCATCTTCTAACAATTGAGCTCGGCGTACTATCTCTGAGTAGACCTGAATATCCATTGGTGCCAGCTGGGTAATATATTGGGGCCTGAGCCCATTTAGGAACCTCCTAGCTTTCATCTTCTCAGTGCTAACTAAGTGCTTAGCATACCGAGACAATCTAGATAATTGTGCCTCGTACTCCGCCACCGATAATGACCGTTGCTTGAGTGCGGCAAATTTGGTAGCTTTCTTTTCTTGGACTCGGTCTGAAAAATATTTATTGTTGAAATGTTCAACAAATTCTTCCCAAGTAATTTGGTCTTGATTTATAGTAGCTTCGACTGACTCCCACCAGCATCGGGCATCCCTTTCTAGTTGGAAGGTAGGTAATAAGACTTTATCTTGATCCGTGCACTGCATAACACGGAATATACGCTCCGTCTCCCTGATCCAGTGCTCTGCGTCATCCGGATCAGTAGAACCCATGAATTTGGGAGGGTTCATGTTCTTGAAGACTTGGTGGAGACTTCCGGCTCGTTGTGCACCTCCCTGTGCTACTTGTTGCAGCACTTGAGTCATGCTTTGAAGTGTACGCTGCATGTTGCGCCACTGAGCACGTTCGATAGCCATCGTCCTACAATTACAATAACTATTTTAGTATATACTCGCATTAAGGGCTTTTAAGTTAACTCAACCCTTGGTTCTACCCAATCTCACTGGTTAAAGGTTTGAACCTATCCTTAGACTTATGTTTTCCTAGGAATTGAATACCCTAGGCTCTGATACCACAAAAACTGTCATGCCCCAAGAGCGGAAGATACCCGGAGACGCGTGACGAGTTTATATCAATCATGTCAATCAGAGTATTAGTGTATTCGACACCAAAATCAGAGATGCGCAAAAGTAAAGATAACCCAATCCTTTATTCCTTCATAAGAATATGTCTATTACAAACCTTGAAGTACTAACTAAAATAAAGGAAAAATATAAGGTTGACTCAAGAAAATATGGAAAAAAACTAGATAACACGGAAGAAGCTCTATCTCTTTCACTCCTGACCATCCCCTTCAGATTGAGTTCCCTCATCGTCGGACTTACTTGAAACGTAGGGAAACACTGAGTGAGCGAACGCTCAGTAGGAAATTATATCTCAAGAACTAGCAAGGGGTTTAAGTAATTACACTTTCCATGAATGCACTATAGCTATACATGCTCGCAAAACGATAAGATAGAGAGAGAGTATGACAATAAGATAGCAAGAAGAACTAGTCATGAACTTTCAAGAACTTATATCAAAAGATATCAAGATATTCAAGCAAGTAAACTCATCATGTTATGTTGGAATTTGGCTATTATGTTTCAAGTCAAGCAAGTATGAAATTACCCTTTTTCGGGTCACGCAAGTCATGTAATATCAAGTCAAGTACAAGTACAAGATTTATGGAATGTTCAATCAAGCTAGTCATGCACTTCGGTATAATGCCAATACCGTGATCAATCAACTCCCATGGGCACAAGTACTTTCGGGTGCTCCTCCCAGGACCAGATCGGGCCCTATATGCGCAGGCATTAATCATGTATTTTAACATCCACTTTTGTGTATAGCCAATATGGTATTTCAAGGATAAAGCTTGTAGATACGTAGGATAACTTGGATAGAATAGAGTCCAAAAATATGACACTTGACATAGAATGACGATAATAACGGTATAATCTCGATTATCGATAAAACTAGGTGGAATTGGTTCCCTAACTTGGGTACCAAGATCAATAAGTATGGACATTCTTTATATAGAATTGAGGTCCACAAGAACATCATGTTGAATATAGAATTGAGGTCCACAAGAACATCATGTTGATATAGAATTGGGGTTTACAAGAACAGTATCAAAGGGCATGATAACCTCATCCCATTAAGAGAATTCTCATGATACACACTTTGCATAACATGAGGGCCGGTATACCATGTTTCTTTAGAGTGACATGGCAATCGAATAATGTAATAGATTTTTATGGTACAACCAGCTCAGTCGGCCTTGAGGGAATCCAAGGCTCGAGGAGTCTTATGGAGGTCTCTATGACTAACTCGCTAGTCCAAAGGAACGGAATGTCCAAAGGAGAGCTTGTATGTCAATGAGAATTGAGAGGGTAATGCGATAAATCGTCGTAGAAACGTGGGACTATACTCACGGACTGGAATATAGTGCCGATATATATATATATATATATATATATATATATATATATATATATATATATATATAATGAAACTCTCGGTTAACAGTAATCAGTGAAACAGTAATGCAGGAAAATAGCGACTTTGGTAAAGCTGTTTTTCATGAAATTAACGCCGTAATCAGGGGCGTTTATATTACATTTGACGACGTACATAGAAGTCGTCCTTTCAATATTTCTAATTTATAGAATATTAATAATCTGGAATTTTTAACAGAAACGCGCCCTGGACAGGGGCGTGACTCTTCAATATGCGCCCTGGTCTGGGGCGTCAGTTAAACATGAGACGACCTGGACAAGGTCGTGAATTCAAGAATTTATCAATATTCAAATAATTAATTTTCAGGAGAGAGGGACAGGAAAAATAACAGGATTCCACATGTATACTCATGCAATATATTTTATTCATGGTTACATCGATATTAATTATTAAACATGGGTATTTATTAATTATGTGAAATTGACGACTCCTGTGAAGGGCGTCAAACAATAATTAGCACCCTAGTGTGGGTCGCTTCTTCAAACTAGCGCCCTAGTCAAGGGCGTTTCTTTTTGAAATTATATAGAAAACATCTTGAAACCACAAAAGAACTATATGCATGCACGACCGATGATATTATTAAGATATTAAGCTAGTGTGGGCTACGATCTTGAGAAAACCTACCTTTATGAAGATTTTGACCGACGAATGGATGAAGGTTCAATAATAACGATGCTCTGATCTTCCGGAAGCAGAGGAAGATGATAAGGAAAAACTCCTCCGACAATCGGTAGTTTGAAGAAGATGTAGACGATGATGAAGACCCTTCGTTCTTCAGCACGTCAACCTACAGAACACATGAAGAATATTAGTATCCTTCATGACTAAGAATTATGGACAGAGGAAGAAAACGGTACGAAGAACCACCTGTTCTTCACGCAGCAGCAACAGCTTTAGGGTTTGATCGGACAGGGTTATTTATAGGATTTTGGGCATCCTAATAGAGTTAGAATTTGATTAAGGGTAGTATTCCCTTGATAGAGTCCTTACTATATTCTACCCTCGACGTAGTTATCCATAACTTGCTCTGGATAGACTCCTAGGTCGAACGAAACTCGAACTGAATTAACGTCTTAAGCGAGGGCGTCGAATTTAAATTGACGCCTTATCTAGCGTCGTTACTTATGTAAAACGCGCCCAGGTAGAGGGCGTTTCATTTCCTTTCCTAAATTTTATCTTTCATCGTTTGAAATTTGACGCCCTATTGTCTAGGCGTCCCTTTTAAATTAACGCCTTATCCAGAGGCGTTTCCTTTTGAATCAGCGCCTTGATAAAAGGCGTTATTTCTTCTTGATTAATGATTTACCCATTTAGACTCTTTGTCATCTATTTACTTATCTTTTATTTTAATTTAATTTATTTAAAAATCTTGTTTTTATCAGGGTTGCTACACCCTCCCCCACTTAAAGGAATTTGGTCCCCAAATTCAATAGTATATATATATATAAGTGGAGAGCGTAGAGTATATACCTTCAAATAATTCTGGAAATCGCTTCCTCATGGATTCCTCGGTCTCTCATGTAGCTTCATGATCGGAACTCTTATTCCATTGTACTTTTAGCATGGGAATAGCCTTATTCCTTAGGGTACGTACGTCACGATCTAGTATCTTCATAGGCTTCTGCTCATATGTGAGATCCTTCTGGATCACTAAGTCTCCATGATCAATAATATGTGATGGATCGTGTACATACTTCTTCAACATAGATATGTGGAATACATTATATACATCGGACAGTTGAGGAGGCAATGCGATGCGATAAGCAACCTCGCCAACTCGTTCCAGTATCTCGAAGGGTCCGATGAACCTTGGTGTAAGCTTGCCTTTAACACCAAATCTCCGTATGCCACGTCCAGGCGATATCTTGAGAAATACATGATCTCCAACTTGGAATTCAAGATCTCTCCTTCTCGTGTCCGCATAAGCCTTTTGCCTAAACTAAGCAACTCGCAGTCTTTCTCTAATCAATTGTATCTTCTCAGTGGTATCCCTTACCATGTCTGGACCTAATAGTTGTTTTTCCCCAACTTCGTCCCAGCATAAGGGTGATCGGCAACTCCTTCCGTATACGGCTTCGAAAGGTGCCATTTGTATACTCGCCAAAGGTGCCATTTGTATATCGATCTGGGAATGATTAAAGACCGAAAATGTAAAAATAACAAACGATGGATTTTGGACCTAGAATTTTTTGTGGAGGGGGGGCTAGAAGGTAGGAACACACCATAAAAATTTCAATCCACGAATAGGCCGTGGCTGATAGCAGGATTTTCATGAAGACACCTCTGTCCAGCAAGATAGAATACCGAAGACGGTTTCACGGCGGCTCGAAGGCGGCACGAACGGCGGCGGCGGCGGCACAGATGATCACCGGAGATAGAGGGGAGGGGATAGAAGATAGAAATCACTCTAGAACTAGAGGTTGGAGGAGAGAAACCAGAGGGAGAGAGGAGGGGCTCAAGAACACTCTTGATTTTCCAACAATTTTCTCTTCATTTCTTCATTAATCTCTAATGACACTATACCTAGACTTATATAGAAAATGGCAAGAGGTGGGGGGCTGGGAATTTCGTGGGAAATAAGTCATTTTCTTCCCCCATGTGGTCAAAACTCAAAAAAAATAAATTACATATGAATGGAGCACTCCTTTGACTAGGTAGGTAAGGTAGGTGGCCAACCTTTGAAATTTTAACCCCTTTGTCTCACATGTGGTCAATTAGCATTCAAACCTTCTAGATGGCCACCTAGGATGGTTGACCAGCCCCACATGGATGAGGTGGACCAATGGGGAAGGGGAGGGGGCCCCCTAACTGGACCTACTACACATTTGCACAAAAACTCACACAATCCTAGGGAATGACACATTGGCTTACAAAGCCTTACAATTGTACATATACTTTCCCAAGGATATAAAAGTAAATAAAAGGACTCAAATGTAAAAATAAAAGTTAAAGCTCGGCGTCGATTCCCATCAACTCTCCCCGGGTGGGAGGAACTCGACCCCGTCGAGTAGGGGTATGGATGCTCGAGTACTCCGGCGGATCCGTCACCGTGCCGAGTAGCGCAGGTATGCTCCACTCCAAGTGACCGTCACCTGCTCAATCCATATATACTCGATATGCACAAGCTGCTACGAGCTAGAGGTGGACACTCCGGGTTGGGCACTCTCAAAAGGAAAGGAAGCAGCTCGAAGACTCACTAGGAATCACCGCTGAGTCCCTGTAGGTGACTGACCCGGGTATAGATGTAGAACCGATCCCATACTCATCGAGTGAGTCTACTCGCTTTCACACTCATAAGGGACTGACATCGACGAGCTTGCACACGACATATGCAGACTCACCATGCACTAACACACATATGCAAACCACACAAATAAGAAACCGACTCATACATGACTCTAGACACACCTATTGTTAGTCCGACCCGTACATAGGTGACGGCGGACCAGGACACCCGAATGTGTGCCATGCATGCATATTCTGTAACCGGAAATGGGTGGTATGGGGAACACCTAAACATCGAAGTATGACCCAGTCATGCATGGATGGCCCTTTGGATTTGGGGGACTTGAGAGGGCTAGGACGGCCGAATGTTGTTGTATCGTGGACGGGCTTGGTGGGTGTAAATGACCCGGCCCGTGGGGTAGGAGTGCGATAGTGGACTCCCTTGAAGAAATGAACTATATAAGGTGGGTCATGGGGTCCACTAAGGAATGGGTCAAAGGGATCGAAGAAGGTATGACCCCTTGTGGTGGGCTCCCCCAAGTCACGGTCCCACGTGTAGAAGTTTTGAAGGTGTGGATAGTCACCTTCTTGCATTGTGATGGGTGGGACGGGGACCGTAAGCAAGAAGTATGATTCCTCCCTCGGACAAAAGGGTATGGATTCGGGCTCGGGCGGTAAGGGAAGGAGTAAGAGGATCTCCGTGGTGACACAACCCACGGTGCACTCGGAGGTAATGGACCCATAGGCCGGATGGGTGAAGCTAAGACTAGCGGGTTGGTCGAAGCCTCGGGCCAATAAATGTGTAAAGGTCAACTGCCGGTCTAACCCTTTAAGAAGGTCGTCCAATGTGTCCACATAGTGATGAGACCGGAAGGTGGTATGAAATGAGTTGCTTGACACTAGTGGTAGTGTGGGGTCCATTGATGGGAAGGGAGGTGGGACCAAGCCATCCTTGAGCCAACTAAGAAGTGACTCGGCTATGAAAAGCGTACCCGTTAGAAATACGGGTGGCTCGGGCCTTGGTGGTTCCAAATGAGAGGATTCCGAATCAAATTCGGAAATAGAGATGGATGACATTGGAACTCTCTCGAGTGGTGAAGGCCACGGTGTAGGCGGCTGGGAGGTGGATGCTTGTCAAAAGCCACCATACCGAGAAAAGTGTGACTCAAATGGTTCGACCACTAGAGCGACCGAATAGGATTCCGCTAGAGAGAATGCATTACGGATAAGACATTCCAATTGGAAGTGAAGGCGCAAACCTCTCCGAAACTGAAATGCGGCCGTGTTGCTCTCCTCTCCCAAGCCATGTTCCAACCAATACTTATGATATGCCCGAATGTACTCGGACACGGACCTATCACCTTGGACGGGTTGACATGGGTTGGCCATAGTTGCCAAAATACGGGAATGGATCCCTAGGAATGGATATGCAAGGCCATTTGGGCAAGACACTAGACACGACCCTAAGTAATGTAAAGTTGGAATGAATGCACACTAAGGACCCTAGACGTAAACCAAGACTCGGTACGTGGCGGAGATAATTGACCCGAAGGTCACTCGCGCAAGTGTGCGGCCTTCCCGATAGGCGTAGCCTAACGTTCGGACAACACCTTTTGATATACCGAGTAAAGAGATGTAAATACAAAAAGACACTTTTTTTTTGTTTTGAAACAATGATGACCCTAAACACGACTTAGACAATGACTAATGACTAGACGTAAATGACACTTTTTTTTTGTGAATGCAAACACCTTAAACTCAAACTCGCTCTGATACCAAATTGATGCGGGACGAGACCACGGACACGACAAGCTCGTGACTGTCCCTTAACGAGGGAAGCGTCGGACGTGTGCGGTTGAGAAACTGACAATGAGCTAGGGTGATCGGCTCTCTCATGTGCCCGGATCGGGTCACGGGACGGTCTCGCACTCTCTCGCAGCAGCGGTAATGAATAGATAAAGTAAGCTAGATATCCCTACACATGCTCTCTAGCAGCGGCATAAACAAATATATATGAAGTAAGCAAAATGCCAAGTAAGGGAGCGAATGCGATACCTCCACGCGCTCGGCGTGGCGAAGACGGACCCGGCCGAAGTCGTACTCCCGGGACAGTTAATACATAAAGATTACAGCAATGAGTTACAGCCCACTCCACACAGGGAGGTAAAGGGATACACAATGGGGTCCGGGAGGACCGAATTCGGGTTGACGGGCGGCTTCTCGCGCTGTTTCGGCAACACCCGAACACGTGACGGTGGGGCCCACGTGCTGTCCGGAGGGGCCGTGTGGGACCCGGTGGTACCGCTGTAGTGGAGGATGCCTGGAAGGGCGCTCCCTAAAGTGGGGGCGCGCTGGTTCGTCGGCCGAAGGCCGGGCGGCTCCGATCGGCACCGGTCGGAATAACCGGCCACGGGCTGCAACTTCTGGTTTTCAGCGTGTGTCTCGGCGAGAACGGGCGCTGCGATCAGCCCCGATGTCGGATCGACACGAGACTGGCGCCGTTAGAAAGATAACTTCAAATCCTTCAATCTAGGCCTAGAGATCTGGCCTGAATCTGCACGGATCTGGACTTATGGAATTTCTAAGTTCTTGTTGTATAGTTCCTGAAATCTCAGGTCAGCAGAAAACTTTCCTGTGGATTGCCTTTGACTGTGAGGTAGACGTCTGAATCTGGGGTTATGTTTTTTAGAAACGTTGTGGGCAATCAAGATACGAAACCAGGACTATTTTTGGATCTGGATTTGGGGAAGGTTACGAATTTATATGAGTTTTGCACTAGCCGTGCGTCGGATCTGGAATCTGGCTGACAACACTGTAGCGGAGGAAGAGCACGAATTTCTAAAAATAGATAGAAGGCTGATAAAAAATTAAGAAAATTTGTGAATGTAGGGGGTGATGGACAGAACTTCCAGTAAAATTGGGAGGGTTTGGACAAATCAAAAAGATGGCCGGAGGTGGGAAACACAGGGCTGCTATCACTGTAGACAGAGACAGGACAGATCTGGGAATGATTAAAGACCGAAAATGTAAAAATAACAAACGATGGATTTTGGACCTGGAATTTTTTTTAGAGGAGGGGCTAGAAGGTAGGAACACACCATAAACATTTCAATCCACGAATAAGCCGTGGCTGATAGAAGGATTTTCATGAAGACACCTCTGTCTTGTAAGATAGAATACCGAAGACGGTTTCACGGCGGCTCGAAGGCGGCACGAACGGCGGCGGCGGCGGCACAGATGATCACCGGAGATAGAGGAGAGGGGATAGAAGATAGAAATCACTCTAGAACTGGAGGTTGGAGGAGAGAAACCAGAGGGAGAGAGGAGGGGCTTAAGAACACTCTTGATTTTCTAATAATTTTCTCTTCATTTCTTCATTAATCTCTAATGACACTATACATAGACTTATATAGAAAATGGCAAGGGGTGGGGGGCTGGGAATTTCATGGTAAATAAGTCATTTTCTTCCCCCATGTGGTCAAAACTCAAAAAAAATAAATTACATATGAATGGAGCACTCCTTTGACTAGGTAGGTAAGGTAGGTGGCCAACCTTTGAAATTTTAACCCCTTTGTCTCCCATGTGGTCAACTAGCATTCAAACCTTCTACATGGCCACCTAGGATGGTTGACCAGTCCCACATGGATGAGGTGGACCAATGGGGAAGGGGAGGGGGCCCCCTAACTGGACCTACTACACATTTGCATAAAAACTCACACAATCCTAGGGAATGACACATTGGCTTACAAAGTCTTACAATTGTACATATACTTTTCCAAGGATATAAAAGTAAATAAAAGGACTCAAATGTAAAAATAAAAGTTAATGCTCGGCGTCGATTCCCATCAGAAGCCTCACCGGGTTTGGTGAGGGGTAGACGTAGGATTACCGTCGTTGCATCCGAACCACCTTAAAAACTGCTGTGCATTGTGTGTAATTTGTGTTGTTTGATTATTTTCGCTGTACGGTCGTGTGGGAACAGTGAGTTTGAGAGAATTAGTTAATTAGTTTTCAATTGCTAATTATTATTTACCACATATTTTGTAAAAAGATAAAAGTTTCCTTAAAATTGGTAAACACCCAATTCAGCCCCCTCGTGGGTGTCATTGATCGCGGGACTTCAATAATTTCCATCACAAATATCATCTTTGGGTATTAAAATAATGAAGTTATGTAATTTGGATAATTAATTTCATTCTCACAAATAAATTGAGTTCACATGAAATTATCCTAGTTTGGAAGCCATAATGACTATGTGAGATATGAACTTGTATAAAGGATAAATTGCATAACCTATATTTATGATTTACAATAGAATTTTACTATTTCAGGAATCAGCGGCCAGAGCCTTGTCGCCATTTAAATGAGCGCCAGTTTGGAAGGGCGCCATTTCAAGAATCAGCAACCGTCCAAGAAGGCGCCCAATCATTGTACGGAATAGAAAGAAAAAGGTGAAAAATGAAAAAATGAATAAGCGACCGTTCATGAAGTCGCCAAATCTTTTTCATGAAAAGCAAGGGGAATATTAAAATAAGGAAAGAAAGATTCTGCGGCTGAGACTTGGACGCCAATTAGAAATAGCGTCCAGACATAGGGCGCCATTTTCTGAATTAACGGTCAATGCGGTGGACGCCATTTCAGTTTGAACACAAGACGGAAGCGGACTATTCTAATTGGAGTAATCTCCACCTAAATAAGGTTATCTCTCCATATTTGGCACAAGAGGGACTCTATCCATGGCAGAAATCCTAGTTTGAAGCTTACTTTGATGGCCACGACGGTGGGGGTTCCCTGCACACTATATAAGCCGCCCGAGAGCCACCGTGAAGGAGATCTTAGCCCTTTTTCATGCCTTTCTGTTGTTCTATTCATTTTGCTTCCTTCACAGACGTTGTTCATTTTTAAAAGTTCTTCAATTTCTTTGCCTTTGTATTTAGCTAGATCTTTCTCGTTTTTAAGTTATTTCCCATTTTTCAAAATTCTATTCTTCACATTTTTACTGTTCATCCATCTCCATTCTTCTCAAATTTTCACCTTCTTCTGATCTCTTTCTCCCTCTGCTCTCTTCAACAAAGTTCTTCCTCTACTCAAGATCTCCGACTTCTTCTTCTTCTATATCTTATAATTCTCCTTCGTTTTAAAGTTATTTCAATTTTTCTGATGCTCTGTTTTACTCTTTACTGTTTAGTGTTCTCTCCTTTTTCACTTTCCCGTAACCTCCCTCTTCTCTTTTTCCAACTTCACACACACACATATGTTTTAAATTAGTTTTCTTCTCTCTCTCTCTCTCTCTCTCTCTCTCTCTCTCTCTCTCTCTTCCTCTTCCCTCTATACTCTTCTAAATTCCCAAGGCGGAAGCTCTTCTTCTTTGGTGCTCTGAAGGCGGCGTGCACTCCAAGGCAGGGAGAAAATCAAAGGCTCGGCGAGGATTCGACAGCGCTATTTTTCATCATTCCCGACTCTACTTTTTCTCTTATTGCTTTTAATTTGTCATTAGTTGTAATCTTCACTTTCATAAACATTGTACTTTCCTTTCTAGCAATAAAAATTTCATTGTTGCAATTGTCACTCTTCTTTCACTCTCTATCTCATCCAAATTTCTCTTCTCAACCCTCTAATCTTCTTTAGGTAGATTTAATTTCAAGCAATTTCATTTCACACTTTAATTTCTATTTTCAAAATCTCACTCAAAATTTGCTCTAAAAAAATACAAGAGTTTTTCAACTCGTTTAAAAAGAAATATTTCTTCCTCGTGGGATTGACTCATACTCTCGCTTTACTTTGAATTAATACCCTTTTAGTGAGTGAGTGCGGTATATTTTTAAAATTATGGCACGGTATTTTAATGACGAGTGTTTGTGGGCTATCAATTTTTAGTGCCGTTGTCGGAGAGGAAATGATTTTTGTTAGTTAGATATTCTTGTGTTTGATGTGTATATAGTCATACTAATTTTTCTATTTTTTATTTTATAGGAAAAAAAATAGAAAAATGGAAAAAAAATTCAGACTTGAAAATCATAGGAAATAAACTATTGCAGAAAGCGTCGCTAAAAAGGCTGATTTGTCACCCAAGGGAGCAGAAAACCTAAAAATCTGAAAATCTTGAAAATTAAGCGTCGCCAAATATCAGTAAACATAGGAACAAGTTCTATTTTATGAATTTTCAAAAAAATTTGACTCTTGAAAATTTTTAAAAAATAAAAAAAATCTAAAAAAATCTAAAAAAACTCAGAAAACTAGAAACTTCAGAAAATATGATTTTAGGCTTTATTTTCCAGTAGATTTACATGTTGGTTGGTGTTTTAGTTGCTAGTTTTCTCACATTTATCTTTCTTTGGAAAAAAATAGAAAAATAAATCTCTGAAAAAAATCAGAAAATAGAAAACAGAAAAAAAAATCATCATCATGATATCATGCTTTCATATTAGTTGCATCTCCTGCATGTATTTGTTTAGTTAATTCTTTGATCATTCACTTTCATCATTTGAAAAATAATAAAAAAAATTCATCATTCTCTTCTTCTCTTTCTCCCTTCTTAAGGGTAATTTAGGCACACCCCTCTTGAAATTAGAAGGACCCTCCATTGAGCACTCCGTCTCTTTGGATCGGAATCTCCTTTTCCAAGACCTTCATAAGTCCTCGCCCCCATGGATTCCCTCAGGGACGCCGGGCTGGTTGTACCAAGAAGCCCCCCGAAGTTAGTTTGCCCTTAGAAGTTTGAAAAAAAAAAGAAAAAAATAAAAACCATCATCTTGCATACATCATTCATATAGTTGTTGGCTTATTGCTTGCATTATTTTGAAAAAAAAGAAGAAAAAAATAACAAAATATAAAAAAAAATATAAAAACAACACACATCCTTTGGGTCTTATTACCTTGTATGCACAGTAGGAGATCCCTACACCCACACTTGCTATGACCTTTTAGTGAAATTGAGAGGTTAGTGCATCTTAAAAACTATCATCAATCTAATCTCATGGCGGATCCTAATCAACATGAAGCTCCCAAGCAAATGAAGGATTACTTTGTGCCAAATCAATATCAACCATCCTTCTATATTCAAGCATCCCAAAACCAAGCTATTTAATATGAGATTAATCAAGCACCATTTAGATGTTGTCATCCTTCTATGACAATACTAATGAAGATCCATACAAGCATCTTGATGAGTTCCTCTAGATTTATTCCACAGTCAAAATTCAGAACTTCTCTGATGATGCTCTTAGATTGACTCTCTTCCCATTCTCTCTCAATGACAAAGCTAAATATTGGTTAGGAGCCTTGGGTAGATCAATTGACATATGGGCTGAAATGTAAAAAGAATTTTTGAAAAAAAAATTACCCCATTGGGTGAACCAATAGAATGAGCAAAGTGATTATTGGATTCACTCAAAATCCTGAGGAACAAATCCATGAAGCATGGGATAGATTGAAAGATTTGTTAAGAAAATGCCCACACCATGGTTTATCAAGATGGTAGGTAGTTCAAGTGTTTTATGAGGGTTTAACCGATAATTATCATCAAATGGTGAATGCGTCATGCGAAGCGAGGATGAGGTATATGACTTGTTTGAGATGTTAAGTGAAAATTTCATTAGTCATGCCTCGCTCTCGTCATATGAAAGGATGATTGGACCAACTAAGAGGGCAGGGTTTTATGAAGTTAAGAATCAAGGAGAGTCCAAGAGTAGGTTGGATATCAATGCCCTTACACAAAAATTGAATAAAATGGACATGTTGGTGCAAAAGATGGAGAAGGTCGATTTGGTAGCTCAAAAGTTAGATCAGTTTCTATCTATGAATAGACAGGAACCTTCTTTCTCTTCTGCCCATCAATCTCAACCATTATCAGATTCTACTCATCAAGAAATTTGTGAAGCCCAAATCATGATGTTATTGATTACCCTCGGCAGCCCAGCTTTCCCCATTCATCCAAGAACAAATTTTCGTTGCTCAGGGCGTCTCCAAGCCTGCCTATGATCCCTATTCTAACACATACAATCCAAGATGGAGAAACCACCCAAACTTTTCTTGGAGAAATCAGCAAGGACCATCCCCGATATCTAATCCCTCTCATCAACTGATTCAAAAGCAACCCTTTCAAGTTCAAGCTCAGTCTCAACAAAACTTTTCTTATGCATCTCCTTTTCAACAAGCTGAACATCAATCTTAACCTCCAATTCAGCATTCTCAGGCCCCATACCATCAAGCTTAATTTTCTCAGGGCCAACATCAACAATACCCTCCTTATAAATTCAATCAAACTCAAATTCCGTATCAACCTCCTCCCCCTCACCCGCTTCAACCCAACATCGATGAAAAAGTTGATCAACTCCAACAACTAATTCTTACTCAACAACAATGTATTCTTTCTCAGAATCAATCCATTGTTAAGTTGAAAGGTCAGATAGGGCAACTAGTCGCAAATAGCATGAGGAGAGAGGTAGGTCACCTTCCTAGCCAACCAGTGACTAACCTTAAAAATCAGCCTCCAAGCTTTCCCCAAAGAGTTCCTCTTCTTCCACAACCAAATCAACCTCAGCCTCCCCCTCCTGTAGGTCCTCAATTTGAGAACGCTAAGGCAATCTCTACTCTTAGGAGCGGGAAGATTCTAGATGATCCTTATAAGGCTAGGGGAGTTGGTAGCAGCTTGGCCCAAGAAGCCCAAGAGGAGAGTGATAGTGAGGAAGAGGAGCCCATTATTGTTAAGGAAAAGAAGCCAGAAGGTGAGGGGCAAAGGAAGGAGCTTGATAAAGGAAAAAATAAAGTTGGAGAGGAACCCCAAGAATATAGGCCAAAGGTCCCCTTTCGTGATGCACTAAAGTCTAAAGCTAGCAAAAAGTAGTCAGTTCAAAAGGAAGAATTGATGGAATTATTCAAATAAGTAAACATCAATATTCCATTATTGGATGCAATCAAGCATGTGCCGGCTTATGCAAAATTTTTGAAAGAGCTTTGTACACCAAAGTGGGAACAAAAGGTGATAACTCAAAAGATCCGTCTATCTGAGGACGTGAGTGCTGTATTGATTAATCATTTACCAAAGAAATTGAAGGACCCCGGAGCCCCGCTAATTTCATGTGATATAGGTGGAGCCACTTTTGATAGGGCATTACTAGACTTAGGAGCTAGTGTGAATCGCTTGCCTACCTTTATTTATGAGCAGTTTGATCTGGGAGAATTGAAGCCAACATCAATAATCCTTCAATTGGCAGATCGATCAGTGAAAACTCCAAGGGATTTATTGGAGGATATTATAGTTAAAGTGCATGAATGTTATTTTCCTGTGGATTTTTTGATCTTGGACATGGCCTCATCTCAAGAATTAAAATACACGCCAATTATTTTGGGATGTCCTTTTCTGGCTACAGCCAAGGCCAACATAAATTGTGCCACATGAATGATGGATATATCTTTTAGAGGTGAGAAAGTTTCTTTGAATGTTTTTAAGGCATCTCAGTATCCGGAGCAAGATGATGAATATAATGTTGTTGATATATTTGATGATATGATCGATACAAGTCCAGATGATGTTAAGGAAATCTTAGAAGAGGGTAGCATTCTTCAGGATTCTCCTCTCTCTTTTGCACCCTACTCCAGGATAGAGCCGTTTTTAACTCTTCAATCCAAACCAATTCTTCCATCTCTAGAATGTCCTCCTTCTCTAGAACTCAAGGCTCTCCCAGACTCTTTAAAATATGCTTATCTGGGTCCCGATCACACCTTGCCTGTTATCATTGCCTCCAACCTTATTTCTGCTCAAGAATCTCAACTCTTAGACGTTCTAAAGGAGCATAGGGGGGAAATAGGTTGGTCGGTGGCGGACTTAAAAGGAATTACTCTGGATGTTTGCATGCATTACATTTACTTAGAGGATAATGCCAAGCCGAGCAAGGAGATGCAACGCAGGTTAAATCCAAACATGAAAGAGGTGGTTAAGAAGGAAGTGGTAAAGTGGCTGGATGTCAAGATCATTTATCCCGTCTCTGATAGTAAGTGGGTCAGCCCGACACAAGTAGTTCCAAATAAATCAGGGTTGGCTGTTGTTAAGAATGAACAAGGAGAAGAGGTGTCGACAAGACTACAGACGGGGTGGAGAGTTTGCATAGATTATAGAAAATTGAATTCAATGATGAAGAAAGATCATTTTCCTCTCCCCTTTGTAGATTAGATTTTGGAGAAATTAGCTGGACATAAATATTTTTACTTTTTAGATGGATACTCCATGTATAATCAGGTTATAATTTACCCGGATGATCAGGAAAAGACTACATCCACGTGTCCTTATGGCACGTTTGCATTTAGAAGAATGCCGTTTGGGCTTTGTAATGCCCCTGTCACCTTTCAGTGGTGTATGATGGCGATCTTTTCTAAAATGGTGGGAGAACTTTTAGAAATTTTTATGGATGATTTTTCAGTATTTGGTGAAACATTTGATGGATGCTTGGAAAATCTTACAAAGGTGCTGAAAAGATGCATAGAGGCTAATTTAGTGCTAAGCTGGGAGAAAAGTCACTTCATGGTAAGAGAAAGGATAGCGCTAGGCCATGTTGTTTCTGAAAGGGGGATAGAAGTAGATAAAGTTAAGGTTGATTTGATTTCCAATCTTCCTCCCCCTATGTCTATTAAACAAATCCATTCTTTTCTTGGCCACGCAGGATTTTACCGCCGATTTATTCAAAACTTCTCTACCATTGCTCGTCCGCTCACTCAACTTCTAGCCAAAGACACTCTTTTTCAATTAGATGATTCTTGTTTAAAAGCATTCCATTCTCTGAAAGCGGCCCTCACTCAAGCCCCAATTCTTCAATCTCTAGATTGGTCGCTACCCTTTGAAATAATGTTTGATGCCTTAGATTATGCCATAGGAGCTGTCTTAGGATAAAGAATTGATAAGAAACCCGTGGTAATTTACTATACAAGTGGCACCCTCGCTGATGCTCCGATGAATTATACCACCACGGAGAAAGAACTTCTTGATGTTATTTTTGCCCTAGAGAAATGTTGAACATATCTTTTGGGGGCTAAAGTTATTGTGTATTCCGATCACGTGGCTCTTAAGTATTTACTTTCCAAGAAGGATGTTAAACCCCGTCTTATTTGCTGGATTCTATTGCTGTAAGAAATTGATCTTGAAATCAAAGACAAAAAGGGGTTAGAAAATGTTGTTGCTGACCATCTATCTCGCATTGTTATACCTACTAGCATTCCCATGAATGATTCCTTTCCCAATGAGCATCTCCTAGCCGTTTCTCACACTTCAACCCCCTAGTATGCTCACATTGTTAACTACTTGGCAGTAGGACAAATCCCGGGCGGGTGGACTAAATAGGAAAATGATCATTTCTTCTCTAAGGTCAAGCATTATTTTTGGGAGGACCCGGGACTATTTCATATGGGTCCAGATCACATAATAAGAAGATGTGTCCCCGAGGAGAAACAACAATCCATATTGAATTTTTGTCACAATCTAGCATGTGAAGGACACTTTTTCGATAAAAAGACTACGGCTAAAGTTTTACAAAGTGGATTTTATTGGCCCACATTGTTTAAGGATGCTTATGAATTTACAAAAACTTGTTTGAGATGCCAAGCTGTGGGAAATAATTCAAAATGTGATATGATGCCGCTAAATCCCATTCTGGTAGTCAAACTTTTTTATGTTTGGGGTATAGATTTCATGGGACCGTTTCCACCATCTTTTGGTAATGAATATATCTTGGTGGCAGTCGACTAGTTTCAAAATAGATTGAAACTATAGCCACAAGGACCAATGATCATAAGGTTGTGTTGAAATTTGTAAAGAAAAATATTTTCTCTAGATTTGGCTGTCCTAGGGCTATTATTAGTGATGGGAGTTCTCACTTCACAAATTCTCAATTCCGAGCTTTACTCCGCAAATATGGCATCACTCATAAGCTCGCCACCCCCTATCATCCCCAACTAGTGGTCAGGTTGAGGTATCCAATAGGGAGATAAAGAACATTCTATATAAGACAGTTAGGCCTGATAGAAAAGACTGGTCTGATAGACTAGATGATGCATTATGGGCCTATAGAACAGCATTCAAGACTCCTATTGGCATGTCACCATATGTCTCATCTTTGAAAAAGTCTGTCACCTCCCCGTTGAATTAGAGTATAAGCATATTGGGCCATTAAACAAGTTAACTTTGATTTCATTCAGGTTGGATCCCAAAGAGCTCTACAATTAAATGAACTAGAGGAACTGCGTAACGAAGCCTATGAAAATTCTAAAATTTATAAAGCCAAAACCAAAACTTTTCATGATAAACATATTCACAGGAAAACTTTTCATGCTAATCAAAAAGTTTAGCTTTTCAATTCAAGGCCGTGCTTCTTCCCAGGTAAATTGAAATCCAGATGGGATGGACCGTTTATTGTTATTAAGGCATTTGACCATGGAGCTGTTAAAATCTTGAATCCCCAAAATGGTCATATTTTCACAGTTAACGGTCAACGTTTAAAACCTTACTTAGAAAATGAATAGTTATTGTCAAAAGAATCAGTTGCCCTGTGTGATCGGGAATAAATAATTTTTGAGCTCCCATGCGTCTGGATGAAGATGAAAAATTTAGCGCTTCTGGGGGGCAACCCAATATTTTTGTTATTTGATGCTTTATTTTTAGTGTATTTTTCAGTAGACAGGTTGAGTCCAGGAGATGAAGCTGTCACAGTCCATATCACTGATGGAGTTTTCGCCTCACATATCAGGTTGTCTCTTTCCTTCTTAGCAATACTTATTGTTATATTTTTCTATTATTTTTATTACTTACATATGCCATTGAGGACAATGTTATTCAAGTTGGGGGGAGAGAAAAATTTCATGATACATATAGTGCAACCTGAAATGAGTTCTTACATAAATGTCCTACATATCATTCTATCTTGCTATCCCGCATAAAAGTGAAAAGATGAAATCCCCAATTGAGTTTTTTGATTCATGCTTGAATTAAAAGTAATTCTGGAATAGAAAAGACTAGGGAGAAGGATGATGAAAAATTTATTCGACCTAGCCATGAAAAATTGATTTAAGAATCTCTTTAAAGCTCATTAGCACTTTAGAAAAAAAGAAAAGAAAAATCACTCTGCACGCTAATGAAATAAGCAAGACAAGCCTTCTATTATTTTGGGTATGGTGTCTGATACTCTGCACTTCTTGAGGAAGAGACACTTTTGAAAAAGCTCTCTGCCAAGTTATCGATCAAATAAGCGCAAAAGCACATCGGAAAAAGAAAAAAAAAGAGACAATGAAAAATGCCATTGATCCGAGAAACCGGGCCTGCTTCTCCTAAGGCAAGAGTTGAGGTTCGCGTCAAAAAGTGAAGGGTTGTGCAGCATCATGTGTGTATGAAAATTTTTTCCCAAAATAGACAAAGAAATAAGGTAGATAAAAAGCTAGTGTGCTTAATGCTCTGATCTAGGAGGTGCAGAGATTGAAAGATACTTATTTCAAATAGCAACTGAGGGATGCAATTATCTACGCTGTGGATTTAGTATTGTTGCATTTTGTGTTTTGATAGTGTTGCATTTTGTGTTTTGATGATGTCAGAACAATATAGTTTATTATTTTTAAGTCAAAGAATTTTTGTGCACATGACATTTTGCTGAATAACCTGAGATCATGGCATTTTATCCAACACTCTGTGTGCAAGTCATTTCAGTGTGCATGGCATTTCATCAAACAGCCAAAGGTCGAAGCTAGCTGCACTTCACGCATACACAAAGTCGATGCTAGTTCGAGTCTTGGCTAACTGAGGTCTGTGCATAGTTCATTTCATATCATATAAAGTCAGTGCAAGTTTGTGTCTCATACATTCACATGGTCGGAGCATGTTTTGGCTAAGGCCTATACACGGTCGGTGCACATTTGGTGATAGTCTGATACAGTCAGTGCAGAGTGCGTGTTACCTATGCCAAAGTCAGTGCACATTTAGCGTTGGCCTTATTGGAGTCGATGCTAACACAGAGTGTCTAGCATATAGGGTCCGTGCTGGTTTGTCTTGCCTTGTTACTGGGTCGGTGCTAGTTACACCTTCTGCAGATAGAGTCGGAGCACATTTTGAACTGAGCACATTTAAAGTCGATGCTAGTATGTCACGTATTGCTTACGAGGTCAGTGCAGGTTCCTGTTGTACTGTGAAAAAAGGTCAGTGCAGGTTTGCTGCACGCATGCAAGGGAAGTCAGTGCAGGTTTTGGCTCGCACTAGGTTGGTGCATGTCTATGACTAAGGCCATAAAAGGTCGGTGCAAGTCTTTGCATCGCACATCTAGAGTCGGTGCATGTCGTGCTTATGGCATGATAAGGTCGGTGCAGGTCTTGCATTATGCATGAGAAGGTCTGTGCATTCCACTGTACCAGTCGGTGCATGTCACTGTTCATCTAGTTGAAGGTCTGTGCATTTAGGCCATTCTGCATATCTAACATCGGTGCACATTTCAGCTCTAAGCATACTAAGGTCCGTGCTAGTCCCTGTAGCACAGTAATGAGGGTCCATGCATGTTCTCTTCCTTGCACCTGAAGTTCGTGCAATTCACTGTTCAAACCGATGCATGTTCAGCCTTAGGCTCACTGTAGCGTCGGTGCATGTTTTGTATATACGCATTTCATGGTCTATACACTTTCCTGTTCCTTCAATGGAAGGTCTATGCTTGTTTGATCATTACACTATATAGTCTATGCATCCCTTAAAGAACTCAGGGCATAAACTGTACTCTGTCCTTTCTTTTACAGGGAACAATCTCATTCACAAAAGAGGCACGTGATCTCTGATATGGCAGAAGGCTGGCTCGTGGATAAAGGGGCAAATGAAAAGCACGTGATCCGAGGAAAGGAACATTCTATTCCCTAACACGCGGACCAATGGAGTTTCAGTAGGGCTCTTTTTCCTCATCCATACGGAGCCCCTGCTCCTATATAAGAATACCGAACCCTTCGAAGAAGTGTGCTGGAAAAGCGGCCGATTGTCTCCACCTGAGAAAGAGAGCGTCTCCAGGAGCAAGAGAGAGGGTGAGAAATTCAGTGCGGGTGGAGAGAAAGAGAGAGAAGTCTCTAAGAGGAGCCAGCCAGTGAATTTGTTTATGCTTCTTTAAAGCTACATTGTCCATTGTTTTGTCATCACTTTTCCTCTTTATTCTTATCCTTGTTTCATCATCCGTGTTTTCAGAGTTCCCTCTGGTGTGGAGGAAGGGAGACAGTGTCTCCGATTTCGAGTGGCTCTGGGGGGTCACTCGTGGGGTTCCCTCAGTGTAGAGGAATGGAGGAATTGACCTCCGGTTCTAGATTTGCAAGTAGCAAGTCCAGGGTTTAGGTTCTACGGGGTGTAGGACTTGGTTGAGGGATTTGTCTCCCTCTGGGCAAGCTGTTAGCCAGCCGTTGTCACAGACTGAGTCTGCTTTTCTAGCTTGAGCTAGTGAAATCCTCGTGTTGTGTGGACGAGGGGTGGACGTAGATTGCCATGGGCAATCGAACCACCTAAAAACCCGTTGCCTCCTTGTGTGATTGTTGCTCTGCCTTTTGTGCGATTTCTGATCTTTAGTTGGTGGAGGTTGCTATCTTCTTTGCCTTCTCTGACCCATCTTCTACTCGATCATTTAGCTGAGTATCATCGATTGCTTTCTGAGGCACTCATTTCCTTGTGAGTGTATTTTTCTACCGTGTGTTAAGTGTTCTGCACCTCTACTCTCGAGTTATATAGGGTGATCTTTTGATCTGAGTTTAAAATTGGGGTGATCTATTCATCCCCCCCCTTCTAGATCACTTCGTAGTATTTCTATCAATTGGTATCAGAGCGGGTTACCCATGATGTGGTCCAATGACTAGGGTAGACCTGGAACTAACACTCCTTGTAGCTTCATTGCCGAGGGACATTCGATTAACCGTCCACCTCTTTTTGATGGTGTTAATTATCTTTATTAGAAGAATAGGATGGAGGTGTTCCTAAGGGCAAATAGTCACGAACTCTGGAAAGTGATCACCTCAGGACCGTTCGAGCTTCCAGGCGATGAGGATACATGGTCAAGGGAATAGGTCAGACTTTCCATTGTGAACTGGATAGCAATGAACATAATGCAGTGCGCGGTTCATCCAGAGGAGTATGCTAGGATATTAGCCTACAAGACAGCAAAGAAGATGTGGGATGAACTAGAGCTCATGTATGAAGGTACATCACAGGTAAAGGCTACAAAGGTAAACATGCTGACCTCTAAATATGAATTGTTTAAAATGAATTTAGAGGAAACAATCACTGAGATGTATGTTAGGCTATCGTTGATCACGAACAGCCTCAAGGGTCTAGGGAGACAGATCCCAGAAGCGGATCTCGTTAGGAAAATCCTCAGGTCTTTGACTCCCTTGTGGCACACTAAGGCCACTATCATATAAGTGTCCAGGGATTTGACTAAGATGACTGTCACCGAATTAATTGGATTCCTGATGACTTATGAAATCAACCTAAAAGGGAATGTTGAAGAAACAAGTAAGAAGAGAAAGAACATTGCTCTTTGTTGGGTTCGGTGCAGTATTCAGAGGGGGGGTGAATGAATATAGCCCTTTAAAATCTTTCGCCCAATTAAAATATTCAGCTCACTAACTATCTAGAATGCTAACTAGAAAAATTTATCAAATCTGAAAGACTAATTAGCAGTTGCGGAATAAAACAAACAGACAGTAAGCACTCTAACAAGACAAGTTAGACGAACTATAGCTCAATTAGAATTTCAATCTCTTAACAGATTAAGACACTCTAAGCAATTAGACAATTCAAGCAACACACAATTCCAGTGTCAAACAGATAGCGTGCGCAGCTAATCAACTTCATTGAACTTGAAGCAAACACTTGAAGCGCCCTTATGCAAGCATCTAGCGGAAGCAATAAGACAGATGAAGAAATCAAACCACTGCACAATGGGTTTTAGGTGGTTCGGTCCAGCAGATCTACATCCACCCCACACTCAAACCGAGTGTGGCTTCACTAACAGCTGGGCAACACAGCTTGCCAACAGACGCTGATACATAGCTTACCCAGGGGAACAACCTCCCCTCTTCCTCCTACATGGAGGGAACTTCTAGCAACCCACGGTCACTAGAAACCAGAGACTCACGTCTCTCTTCCTCTATACCAAGAGGGAACCCCACTAGTAGCAGCCCCGCTACCAGTGAACCAGCCAGTAGCACTCTGCTACCAGCAATCCACCAGAGGCCTAGCCTCTCTTCCTCCTAGCCCGAAGGGAACCCACAAGCAGCCCCCCTGCTGCTTGCAAACCGGAGATCAGATCTCCCTTCTCCTGACCCACCAGGAGGAACCCGACCTCAGTCCATAGGATCGGAAGAACAATGATAACCAAATGAAAAAGGAAAAATAAAACACGAAATGAAAATAACTTCAGCAAACAGAAAGCTGAAAAATGAAATGCACAATGTGGCTCTCAACGGAGCTGACTGGCCTGGATCTGATCCACGGTCCAGTAGGAACAGACCTCCCTTGATCTCACTCTCTTTCTTCACTCTCTCTCTTTCTCTTTCTTCTCTGCTGCACTTCTCTTCTTCTCTCGATCTCTGTTCTCCTTTTCTCTCTCTCTTTTTATTTTCTTCTGCTGGATTGTGGAAGCTCTCTCTTCTTTTTCTCTTTCTTCTCTCAGCTTCTGCTCTCTGGCTTCGATCACGATCAGCCTCCATCTGAAGATGAAGGCTCCAATATATACCAACAACAGTAGGGAGATAGGGCGTGTGCTTCCCACGCCTTCCGTCCAGAAGATTCCTCCTCAGATCACGTGCTCAGCACCCACCTCGGATCACGTGTCAGGTGCCAGCTTCGGGTCACGTGCCCATTCATCAGTATGCTCAGCAACTGGAGTTAAGGTGGCGTCAACCCACTTGCTCCAAGGAGTTGACGCAGCCTTCAGAGATCTTCAACCTATGAAACTCAAGTCTGCTGCGTTGACTCCATCAGTTTGCTGTGTTGACGCATGATACGTTCCAGTGAACAAATAGCCTAGCCTTTTTAACTGTTGCGTCGACGCTTTCAACCCGTGGCGTTGACGCATTAATGCGTTCCAGTGAGCAACCAGCCTAGCCTTTTTAACTGTTGCGTCGACGCTGCTCCACTGCTGCGTTGACGCGTAGGTGATCCAGTGATCAGGTCTTCAGCAGATAGATGTGCTGCGTTGACGCTCTCAGCATGCTGCGTTGACGCATGGAGCTGCAGCGTCGATGCTGCCAATGTACTCCAGAGGCTGCAATAAGGGATACTTGAACTGCTGCGTCCACGCTACTTGATCAATACGTTGACGCACCAGAATAATCCAGGAGCTTCTTTCTTGATTGTTTGAACTGCTGTGTCCATGTGTCAGCATTTCAGCCTCTTGGATCACGTGCCAAGTCTTGATGGCCTGAATCATCTGCAGACAGACAGAGGAAAATGAACTTAGTTCAGACGAATGTATATACTTAAGCAGAGCTGCCAGTGTATGGATTTGAACAGTGTAGCGAGTGTACAGACTTGGTAAAACAATTGAATGTATAGCGTTGAAGCCTGACAACCCAATGTGTAGACTTGAAGCTTGGAAGGATGTACACACTTGACCAATTCAAAGGCGAATCGAGTGTACAGACTCTGAGTCCAAACCCAACGGCTGTACAGACTTAGAATGTGAAGACCGATGTACAGACTTCATTATATAGACTTAGATGATGCAGACTCTGTATAGACTTCAACTCAAACAATCAATATTCTGATGGGTCGACGCATCATCAAGGGTGGGTCGACCCACTACTGTTCAAACTATAGATACATGTAGAGACATGATATCTGACAGAATGCAATGCATATATATAAGGAACAAATGCCATCAATGCTAAACGTCATCATTCATGTTGCTATCATATGCAGAATGCTCAAGAAGAAGAATGCACAGAAATGCACTTTGTTTATTGCAATCATCAAAACACAATAACATTGCTATCATCAAAATACAATATCAAATGCACTCACTGTCTTGCTATCATCAAAACCAAATAGCATTGCTATCATCAAAGCAACATAGCACATGCTTGTGCCTAAGAGGCACAATATTCTCCCCCTTTTTGATGATGGCAACACAATGTGACAGTGAGTCACATACAAGATTTTCTCCCCCTTTGACATGATCAAAAAGAGAATAATAGTAAAAAAAAAGAGTGCAAAGTGTATTATGCACGCAAATTCCTCTAGAACATTCTCCCCCTGAATGTAAGACTCCCCTGAATTATTTCTCCCCCTAAATAAATGCTCCCCCTTTGAGAAGGAATATGAACAGATAAACAAGGTAGAGAAGGTAGGAGGGTCACTTGACAACAGCTGAATCATAGGTTCAGAAGGGAAGCATGATTATAAACAACTGTTAAAGTATAAGAATCAGCAACATACAATTTTGACAAAAATTCAGGTTTAACAGTGATAAATCTAGAGTAAAACATTTGACCCCTGAATAAGAGTTTATAGATTCCATTTATAGCAATGAATCTAGGGCATATGGTATTAATAGATAAGTCAGAAATAATACCCTTTTGTGATTAAACAAGGAAATTCAAGAGAGGCAACTTGAACATGTATTGATAAAAATAATTTTCACTCATTGACTTTTGATTTTTCGAAAGGTTACAGCAGTTTGATTTTCACTTTTGAATTTTTCAGAACCTGAACTAAGTAAATAGATCAGTGGCATTTATGCTGTTGACATTAGGTGTACACCTTGATCAGAGGCAGGTACCCCCAGTTACTAGGCATAAACTACTAGACCTATTTCAGATCAAAACCCACAAAGAATAGTCTTCACTTTTGACATTAAGGGTACACCTTGATTAGAGGCCAGTACCCCCAGTTACTTGGTGAGAACTCCCCCTATAGATTTGACCCTTTGAACAGAGATATTCTGAAGCACTTCATGACTATGAGTTCTCCTGCTTCATTGGAGGAGATCACAATTTCTCAGTGCAATTCAGCCATTGCTCTGTCACTATGTTCAGTTCATAGCATTTATGATCTTATTTACTGCTGCCCTTAATTCTTTTAGAGTGATTGTTTGAAAAACAGTACACACTCTTATTCACCTTTTCTAGAAATTTCCAGATCAACACATTAGGCATTACAAAAACTTTTTCTAATCTTACCATGAGACAAAGATTAAGAGCTATAAAAGTTTTTCTTTTATCTCAGATTCTGAAGGCAGACATTTGACTCTTCAATTTATAAAGGTTAAACCTTTAGTTCTTTTCAATTTGTGAGAGTGATTCTTATAAAAGAACAATTGAAATAATCACAACTCAATGTACTAAACCAGAAACAGAACTGTTGTTCAGTGAAGGTTAGGGAAATGATAGCAATAGGCATTGAGTTCCTGGAGCATCTGATGTCAAAAGATATGAAAGAACTAGATGGGGACAGTGAGAAGTAGCAAGGATTCAATGAATTGAACAGAAAAACTCTCAGCTCCCCCTGACAACATGATGCAGGTCACACTTCAGAACTCAAGAAACCTTCCTTCATACTCAAGATTGAATGGATCTTCACTACAAGATGAAATTCTGGAGGTGAAGGCAACAAGGTTTGTGAGAAGTGAAGAGAGATGAGCTACAAGAGCATTTCAACAAGAGAGAGAGATGAGTGAGGACCAAACTTCAGTGCCGCTGAACCTTCTTAAAACATTCAACCAAGTTCAGCAACTGTATTTCAGACAAATCTGTCAGTGCGTTGACTCACTCTAATGACTACGTTAACGCACTCAACCAACCAGTGTAGTATTCTGTCTTTTGATACCAAGTGTTGACTTTGAGCTGGGGCTACGTTAACTCAATACATCCTCAGCGTCAACCCACTCATGCAGCTAAACTTGCTTCACAAACGGTTTTTCAAGGAAAACAGCCTGAAGCGTCGACCCCATCTTCATACAGCGTTGACCCATTTATTCAATCAGCAGCTTCATCTCAGTATATCGATCATCATTTAAGCAGAGATCTCCAACCCAAGCTAACTCCCCCTTAGAATATGCATGAATGAAAGTATGAATGCCAATAAGATGAATATCAAGCTGAAAACTTATTCAGATGTATGCATCCAAGCCATTTCTGTTTAGATTTTTCAAAAATTATTGATATGCAGGACACAGCTCTTCATAAGGACTAGACCCATGGTTCTAGGTGGAGACCCTGGTCACAAGGACCATTCGAATTCAGTTCAACATATGACAAGAGAAAAACATCATATATGCAGAATTAAAACTCAATAGCTGAGTCTGGAGTGCAGACTGATCAGCTGGACAAGAAGAGATCATCACAAATCAATTAAGCAAAAACAACAATTTCCGATGATGAAGTTAAAGCAGACGAACAGCATTTTTAGATGATGAAATTTAAAACAGATTTCAGAACTGACCTGAATTGAGTCCTGGGGTTTTCTTTTTGAGTGCCTTGGTTAAACCCTTTTATTTCTCCCTCCAAGGCACACCTGCAGCAAGCCAATCAATTTGATCCTGCAGGGACCCAAGCAGTCTTGGGTCCTGCATTTACCCTGACACTCCTAGCAGGTTTTCTCAACAGATTTTTCACATGTTTATCATCAAATTCCATCAGATAGCAATTATTTATGGAATGACCAAGCTGACCACAGTAGTGGCATGATGCAGCAGTTCTGAAGTTTATTTTATGCACATTCCTATGAGCAGGAGTTCTAAGTGCATATGCATGAACATGTTTATTACCAGAATTAAAATTCTGTTTACCAAAATCATCCAGCCAGCAATCAGCCGCTCTATGACCTGGCTTCCCACAGTTAAAACATGCAAGTTTTTCAAAATGTTTTGCAGGGAATTTAAAAACATGGGAGTTAACATGATTCTTCTGAACATGCCAACAGTCCTTGACTGTATGGCCATACTTTCCACACTTAAAGCATGCTGAAGTTCTTCTACCAGAAGCAGTTTTATTTGCAGGGAGATTTACAGGTTTTAAATTGACTTTCTTTCCCTGAGCATGCCAGCAATCTGCAGCAATGTGGCCAAACTTCCCACAACAAAAACAATTTAGATTCTTTTTCCTAGAATCATGGTTTCTAGCATGAAATTCTTTAACATTCAGATTACCCTTTTTCTGATCAGACAGAACTTTTCTAGCATACTTTCTATCATCTTGTTTCATCACAAAACACTCACTCATACAGTGTCCATGCTTACCACAATAATGACAAGAACAAGAACCATTAAATTTCTTTAAAACATGGCACTTATCAGATGAGTTTTTAGCATGCAGATAGTTCCTTTGAGTTTTTGGGGTTTTCTGATTTTTATTTCGTTTTTGAATTTCCTGAACAACATACACAAATGAAGAAGAAGTTGAAGTGCTAGCTAAGCCAGAGCTACGAATAAAAGTGGTGTACAGCTCTTTCTTCTTAGCTTGCTTAATTTCAGAAATGTTATCAATCCCTTCACATTGATCACTTACTTCATCTTCAGAGGATATTTTCATTTTGCCTTTATCCTTATCAACCTTAGATGAAGTACTATTCAGCTCAGTAATTTTACTTTCCAAGGAGATTATAAGATTTTCTGAATCAACTTTCTCCTTCTCATAACCAGCCAGTTTTTCTTTTAACAAACCAATTTCTTTTTCCAAATCAGCAGTGTGTATTAAAAAACTAGCAATTTCTTCGTCACTGCAATTGATACACTCTTTCAATACTGATTTCTCTTTTTCAATTGTCATCCATCTTTCAGAGAAAACAGTGTTAAGAACCATTAGTTTTTTATTTTGTTCCTTCAGATAAGCATTTTCTTCTTTTAGAGATTTGATTTGTTCCTTTTGCAAATTGTGATCAGAATCAAACTCATTTATCATTTCTTCCAAGATAACACAAGCTTTACAAGAATTATCTTCTCTAATGTGCTCCTTTTCAGATTTCAAAATTTTCACTTCTTTTCTCAATTTTTTGTTTTCAGATTTTAATTTCTTGGATACTTTGAACAATTCTTCATACATCACTATCAATTCATCAAAAGAGTATCCTTCTGATTCGGATTCAGAATTTACCTTGGATGAGGATTCCTCATCATCCCGGTTGGCCATTAAGCATATTGACTTTTCTCCTTCTTCACTGTCCGTGGTGTTCCCTTTGAGTTTTGAGAATTCTGGACAGTCAGCCTTTGTGTGGCCAGCCTTCCTGCATTTGTAGCAAACGTTAGAGTCAATAATCTTGGCAGGATTAGAATTATACCTTATTTGCTTTCTGTCATCACCATGCTTTCCTTCTCTTTTTCTCAGGAATTTCCTGAATTCACTGATTACCATTGCAATGTGGTCTCCATCAATTTCAGACTGCGAGAGGCTACTTTTCTAGCTTGATGATCCACTGTGGCTGGATCTGTTTGCTTTGCTGGAGCTAGCCTTCAGCACGATTGGCTCCATTGCAAACAATCTGAAAGCTCAGAACAAACTAAAGCACCGAGACCAGATGAACAAGACAAGGCACTAAGTCGGTGAAACTAAACAACGAACACAGAAAGCACACTCTGAGATGCACCAAACAAATCAGCAGGATCCTCTGCAGATTGTTAGATCTGATAGATCAGAAATCCGCTCTGATACCAATTGTTGGGTTCTGTGCAGTATTCAAAGGGGGGGGTGAATGAATATAGCCCTTTAAAATCTTTCGCTCAATTAAAATATTCGGCTCACTAACTATCTAGAATGCTAACTAGACAGATTTATCAAATCTGAAAGACTAATTAGCAGTTGTGGAATAAAACAAACAAACAGTAAGCACTCTAACAAGACAAGTTAGATGAACTATAGCTCAATTAGAATTTCAATCACTTAACAGATTAAGACACTCTAAGCAATTAGACAATTCAAGCAACATGCAATCCCAGTGTCAAACAGATAGCGTGCGCAGCTAATCAACTTCGTTGAACTTGAAGCAAACACTTGAAGCGCCCTTATGCAAGCATCAAGCAGAAGCAATAAGACAGATGAAGAAATCAAACCACTGCACAATGGGTTTTAGGTGGTTCGGTCCAGCAGACCTACATCCACCCCACACTCAAACCGAGTGTGGCTTCACTAACAGCTGGGCAACACAGCTTGCCAACAGACGCTGATACACAGCTTACCCAGGGGAACAACCTCCCCTCTTCCTCCTACATGGAGGGAACCTCTAGCAACCCACGGTCACTAGAAACCAGAGACTCACGTCTCTCTTCCTCTATACCAAGAGGGAACCCCACTAGTAGCAGCCCCGCTACCAGTGAACCAGCCAGTAGCACTCTGCTACCAGCAATCCACCAGAGGCCTAGCCTCTCTTCCTCCTAGCCCGAAGGGAACCCACAAGCAGCCCCCCTGCTGCTTGCAAACCGGAGATCAGATCTCCCTTCTCCTGACCCACCAGGAGGAACCCGACCTCAGTCCAGAGGATCGGAAGAACAATGATAACCAAATGAAAAAGGAAAAATAAAAACACGAAATGAAAATAACTTCAGCAAACAGAAAGCTGAAAAACGAAATGCACAATGTGGCTCTCAACGGAGCTGACTGGCCTGGATCTGATCCACGGTCCAGTAGGAACAGACCTCCCTCGATCTCACTCTCTTTCTCCACTCTCTCTTTTTCTCTTTCTTCTCTGCTGCACTTCTCTTCTTTTCTCGATCTCTGTTCTCCTTTTCTCTCTTTCTCTTTTTCTTTTCTTCTGCTGGATCGTGGAAGCTCTCTCTTCTTTTTCCCTTTCTTCTCTCAACTTCTGCTCTCTGGCTTCGATCACAATCAGCCTCCATCTGAAGACGAAGGCTCCAATATATACCAGCAGCAGTAGGGAGATAGGGTGTGTGCTTCCCACGCCTTCCGTCCAGAAGATTCCTCCTCGGATCACGTGCTCAGCACCCACCTCGGATCACGTGTCAGGTGCCAGCTTCGGGTCACGTGCCCATTCATCAGTACGCTCAGCAACTGGAGTTAAGGTGGCGTCAACCCACTTGCTCCAAGGAGTTGACACAGCCTTCAGAGATCTTCAACCTATGAAACTCAAGTCTGCTGCGTTGACTCCATCAGTTTGCTGCGTTGACGCATGATACGTTCCAGTGAACAAACAGCCTAGCCTTTTTAACTGTTGCGTCGACGCTTTCAACCCGTGGCGTTGACGCATTGATGCGTTCCAGTGAGCAACCAGCCTAGCCTTTTTAACTGTTGCGTCGACGCTGCTCCACTGCTGCGTTGACGCGTAGGTGATCCAGTGATCAGGTCTTCAGCAGATAGATGTGCTGCGTTGACGCTCTCAGCATGCTGCGTTGACGCATGGAGCTGCAGCGTCGATGCTGCCAATGTACTCCAGAGGCTGCAATAAGGGATACTTGAACTGCTGCGTCCACGCTACTTGATCAATGCGTTGACGCACCAGAATAATCCAGGAGCTTCTTTCTTGATTGTTTGAACTGCTGTGTCCACGTGTCAGCATTTCAGCCTCTTGGATCACGTGCCAAGTCTTGATGGCCTGAATCATCTGCAGACAGACAGAGGAAAATGAACTTAGTTCAGACGAATGTATATACTTAAGCAGAGCTGCCAGTGTATGGATTTGAATAGTGCAACGAGTGTACAGACTTGGTAAAACAATTGAATGTATAGCGTTGAAGCCTGACAACCCAATGTGTAGACTTGAAGCTTGGAAGGATGTACACACTTGACCAATTCAAAGGCGAATCGAGTGTACAGACTCTGAGTCCAAACCCAACGGCTGTACAGACTTAGAATGTGAAGACTGATGTACATACTTCATTATATAGACTTAGAGGATGCAGACTCTGTATAGACTTCAACTCAAACAATCAATGTTCTGATGGGTCGACGCATCATCAAGGGTGGGTCGACCCACTACTGTTCAAACTATAGATACATGCAGAGACATGATATCTGACAGAATGCAATGCATATATATAAAGAACAAATGCCATCAATGCTAAACATCATCATTCATGTTGCTATCATATGCAGAATGCTCAAGAATAAGAATGCACAGAAATGCACTTTGTTTATTGCAATCATCAAAACACAATAACATTGCTATCATCAAAATACAATATCAAATGCACTCAAATGCACTCACTATCTTGCTATCATCAAAACCAAATAGCATTGCTATCATCAAAGCAACATAGCACATGCTTGTGCCTAAGAGGCACAACACTCTCAAGGTGTCTCGAAGTGGGAGTGGTCGTAGCAATAGCAGTAGTGGTGAGGAGTTTGAAAACTTCTCAGATCTAGATTAAGTGGAGCAGGCCTTACTGACTCGTAGATTTCAACAATTCTTGAGATCCAAGGGCAAGAAGTTTAGGAAAAGAATGCCTCAATCATCTGGTAGGAATTCTACGTCTAAAATTGGCAAATACAAGTCTACTGACAAGCTGACTTGCTTTCATTGTCACAGGCCTGGTCACATGAAAAGTGACTGCCCAGACCTTCAGAAGAAGAACATCAAGGTGCAGAAGAAAAAGTCAAAAGCTATGGTCTGCACCTGGAGTGATGAGGAGGAGGATGTCGAAGGAAATTCATCTGAAGAAGAAGAAGTGGAAAGATTGTGTCTGATGGTCGACTAAGACACTGAGGTATGCAACCCTTTTGAACACTACACTATAGATGACTGGGAGGACGCTTATGCTGATTTACTTGATAAATTTAACTGTCAAACAAAGGACTACAAAATGCTAAAGAAAAAATTGAATAGTGTTATCGAGGAGGGAACTTGTCTGAAAGAAGAAAATGAGGTTCTAAAAAAAATTGGAAGAATTAAGCTCCTTGGAAAATGAGAATAAAAACCTCCAAGATCATCTTGAACAAGCTAATAAGAGTCTGGATGAATTCAAGATAAGATTTCAAGAATTGAAAAAGGAAAATGACCTTGCTTCTGAAAAATATGAAGCTGTGAAAATAGCCAACATAGAGATACAAAAAATGAGTGAAACACTGAAAAAGAATCTTGAAGATAAGCAAGATACCTTGGAAAAATTTGTGCAAGGAAAGACTAATCTGGACACACTGCTAGGTATGAGGGTTAATTTCAACAGGGAAGGATTGGGATATAATCCCACCAATAAACGGCCCTTTGAGTTTAAAGCTATAACATTCTGTTCAGAAAAGGAAAAGGATAAGCTGGACACCCCATCCAGCTCAAACAGCAAATCCAAAGAATCTGTAGAAACAAATTTCACTCCACCAAGAAATATCAATAGAAATTTTCATGCTAAGCCTACAATGCATCAGAGTAGCAAGACTACTCCCTTAAGCAATCCGGGTGTCTACAAAGCAAACCCTGCTTATCTCAGAAAAATGTATCATGGCAACAATTTAAATGCTCCAACATAGTGGAATCAACATAGACCATCTTTTCAGAAATGGAACTGGAATCATGACATGCAAAATTGGGTTCACCCTAAACCCTCACAAAGGTTCCCCTATCAGAAAAGGTTCTGGAATAACCCTCAGAGAAAAACCTACAATTGGAACAACTCACATGTCATTAAGAACAAAATTCATCAAAATCCAAGGACCAGAGTTAATAAAACTTTACATGCTGAAAATAAAAATTATGTTCACAGGAAGGGAACCAGACAGGTCTGGATTCCTAAGATTGTCTTGGAAGGAATGAGTAACTTCTTTGGACCCAACTTTTCTTGGGTTCCAAAATTTTCTTGTGTCTGATTTGATTGCAGGTTGGTCTGGCAGCCGAACACAATGGATGGTACCTGGATAGTGGCTGTTCCAGGCACATGACAGGTGACCAGACAAAGTTCAGTGAACTGGAAATGAAGATGGGAGGTATGGTCAAATTTGGAGGTAAGAATAAAGGAAAGATCATTGGAATAGGGACAGTTGGTAAGTCTCCTTCTAATGTGATTGAAAAAGTTTTGTTGGTAGATGGTCTTCAACATAACCTGCTTAGCATCAGTCAACTATGTGACAAGGGTCACAGAGTAGTTTTTAACAATAATGCATGCAAAATCTTTGAAATGAATTCTGACAAAATCATGTTTTTAGGACATAGGGTGAATAATGTCTACATGGTAGACCTTAATAAGAATTCTGAAACAAATCTCTATCTTTCTGCTGATTCAGACAATAATACTTTTAACTGGCATAGGCGTTTAGGTCATGCTAGCTACAACACGTTAAATAAATTGGTGAAATTTGATCTTGTTAGAGGTCTGCCAAAAATAAAATTCAACTCAATTTCAAAAATATGTGATGCCTGTGCTCTAGACAAACAAACCCGTAAGTCATTTAAACTGATATCTGAGTCATTGTCTTCTAGACCAATGGAATTGCTTCATATGGACCTTTTCGGTCCTACTAGAACTCAGAGTCCAAATGGTAGCAAGTTCGGTTATGTGATTATTGATGATCACTCTAGATTCTCATGGATCTTTTTCTTAGCAAATAAAAATGATGCTTTTCAAAAATTTAAACAGATTTTCAATAAGAACAAACAAGAAGGAAAACATAATATCTGTTCAATTCAATCTGACCATGGAGGTGAATTTGAAAACTCTATGTTCTCTGATTTTTGTGAAAATGAAGGACTGACACACAAATTCTATTCTCCCATGACACCTGAGCAGAATGGAATTATGGAGAGAAGAAATCGAACCATTGTGGAGATGGCCCGAACTATGCTGATTGAAAGCCAATTACTAAGAAAATTCTGGGCAGAGACGGCCAACACAGCATGATACACTATCAACAGGGCCATGGTAAGATCAGTGCATAAGAAAATCCCTTATGAGCTTCTGAAAGGTAAGAAACCAAACTTAGCCCACTTCAAAATCTTTGGTTCCAAATACTGTATCCATAATAATGACAAGAAGGACCTAGATAAATTTGATGCTAAAAGCTGTCCTGGAATATTTTTAGGATACTCTGAAGTGTCTAGAGCATTTAGGGTTTTCAACATCTCTGAACAAAAGATTGAAGAGTCTCAACATGTCATTTTGATGAAACAAAAAATGTCACTAACCTTGAAGATGATGACAGGGATTCTAAGCATAATGGAGAATTCTTAGGGGATAAACAAGAAGAGGAGATTCAGCCAAGTGAAGCACCAAGTGCTCCAAACCAGGTAAGGCCAGCTGAAGCAGGTGAGTCTGCAATAAATGTTAGATTTCTGAAAGACCACCCTGTTCAAAATATTATAGGAAATTTGAATGAACCCCCAAGGACAAGGTCCTATTTTAGAGATGTAAATAACCATGACTTAGTTGCATTATTATCTCAAATTGAACCCAAATCTATAGAGGAAGTCTTAAACGATGAATCTTGGGTTAATGCAATGAATGAGAAATTAGGACAGTTTGAAAGAAACAATGTATGGGAACTAGTTCCTAGACCTGAAAATGCAACTGTCATTGGAATAAAATGGGTCTTTAAAAATAAATTGAATGAAGATGGAATAGTTTCTAGGAATAAAGCTAGACTAGTAGCTAAAGGCTACTGCCAGGAGTTTGGAGTAGACCTTGAAGAATCATATGCTCTTGTTGCTAGGCTAGAAGATATAAGAATCCTGCTAGCTTTTGCATTTTCTAAAAATATGAAACTTCATCAAATGGATGTCAAAAGCGCATTTTTGAATGGTCTTATTAAGGAAGAGGTTTTTGTAGATCAACCACCTGGATTTCAACTGTCTTCACATCCTAACAAAGTTTTCAGGTTGAACAAAGCCCTGTATGGATTGAAACAGGCCCATCGAGCTTGGTATGAAAGGCTGATAGAATTTCTACTCAGCAAGGGCTACAGAAGAGGTAAGGTGGATCAGACCTTGTTTACAAAGGTACTAAATAAAAACCTCATCATAGTTCAGGTATATGCATACGACATAGTTTTTGGTTCAACATGTACTGAACTGTGCAGAGAATTTACTGAAATGATGTCAAATGAATTTGAGATGAGCATGGTAGGTGAACTATAATATTTCCTTGGTTTGCAGGTGCAGTAATTGGAAGATGGGTGTTTCATCAGTCAGACCAAGTATTCAATAGAAATTCTCAAGAGATTTGGGATGGACAACTTGAAGCACATCTCAACCCCAATGGGTACCAACACTTCTCTAGATGCAAATGAATCGGGTCAGGAAATTGATGCAAAGCTATACCGAGGTATGATCGGATCCTTGCTCTATTTGACTGCCTCGAGACCTGATATCTAATTCAGTGTAGGTATGTGTGCTAGATATCAATCTAGGCCTACTGAATTGTATTTAGCAGCTATAAAAAGAATCTTTAGATACATATCTGGAACTCCTAACTTAGGTCTGTGGTACCCTGCATCAAATGCTTTAGATCTCATTTCATACTCTGATGCTGATTACGCTGGCTGCAAACTAGATAGGAAGAGCACTAGTGGACATTGTCTATTCTTAGGTGGGTGTCTAGTTTCTTGGGGTTCCAAGAAGCAGCACTTTGTGGCCCTCTCCACTGCAGAAGCTGAATACATAGCTGCAGGGAGCTGTGGTACACAGGTGATCTGGATTAAAAATCAGCTTCAGGACTACCAAGTAGACTTAGGCTGCACACCCATATACTGTGATAATACTAGTGTCATTAATCTTGCAAAGAATCCTGTCTTGCATTCACGAACCAAACACATAGAAATCAGACATCATTTTATTAGAGATGAGGTTTCCAAAGGTTCTTTTCAATTGTTCCATGTTGGCACTGCAAATCAAATAGCTGATATTTTCACTAAGTCACTGGATAATGACAAATTCATAACTTTGAGGAGAGAATTAGGCATTTTTAAATCTTCTTAAACTCTAAACTCCTTGAATAAAATGCTCCATGCTTCTGTGTCAGCATTTGCACACATCAGCACAAGACGTTTATCATACTTCAATAAAATTGCATCTGCATGCATACCCTGTTGGTATATCAAATGACAGCTGGGAGAAGGTCAGATATCTTCTGACTGGAAACCCACCTCATGTGTAGAGGCTAGACCTCCGCCCAGTACCATCCGTTATCTTGCATTAAGATGAGTTTCTATTTTTCATATTAGCTCATTCAGCATGAGATATGTCTGCATGTTAGTTCATCATGTGAGGGGGAGTTTCGTCTCTATGCGAGCTAATAAGTTGAGAGGCTTGATTAGTTGCATATTGCTCTGTGAGGGGGAGTTGTCTTTGTGAAGGAATTTCTGCATTAGACATTCTTGCATATAGTGCATGTCAGGTAGAGCATCTCTAGTTGGTCAGTTTGTAAAGCTTGACTAAGTCAAAAGATCTTGAGAGAATGTTGATGCATCTCTTGAAAGAATTTATACAGCCCATTCATAGAGAGTAGAATCTCATACTCTTCTTAAATCCTTAAGTTTGAGCAACTGATAGATAGCTAGAATCTTCTATCTAATAAATTAGCAAAGACATGGATAAAGTGTCAGAAGTATATCTCCTTACATATTTCATGATCATGGATCAAGATAAACTCGTATGTCATGAAATCTGCTAAAAACTTGAAACCTAGACTTCTGGAATCAAATTCTTTTAGAAACAGTTCTTCGGGTATTGTCTTCAAACATTCCATATCAAAAATTTAAGGGGATAACAATATTCAGAGCAATGGTCTGATTACTGAGAAACTAGGTGATTCATCAAAGAAATGAAAACCTTCCTATGTCATGAGGTGTCAGATTATCTCTGATTAAATATTGCAAAAAAAATTCTCTAAAGATTATCTGATCATGACAGAGCAATGGTAATAAGGTGGTGAGTAACTGGGAGTCTGGCCTCTAATCAAGGTGTCCCCTCACGAAAAAAATCACCTCAGTTACTAACTCTGTTCTCTAAAGAGAGGTAATGCGGTTCTCACACTGAGTAACTGGGGATTCCGGCCTCTAGTCAAGGTGTCTCCTCATGTCAAAAGGTGTGATCTACCAAATTACTTATTGATGTTTTTGTTGCTCATTAACAAACATTCAGTCAAATCCCTTGTCTTTGCTCATTTCTGTGGACTGTTTGTCCTCAATACTTCAAGCACCATTTCTGTGGATCACTTTCTTGTAGTCTACGTAGTACAGTTTTTAAGATATGATCACTCTTGACATACCTCTTCATCTTTGCTCTACATCATATCTTCTGTACGTTGATAAACGTCACTCTCACTCTAGGTCCCTCTTGATTACTAGATTTGAAGCATCTTCGCTTGAATTGGTTCTCCTACTTAATCTTTTAAGATATGATTATGGGTCATTCTACATTGTGACGATACTGTGTTTCTCTCTCACTCATCTAGCAGCTCCATATCTCTTTCATTATCTTTTGATGATGTCAAAGGGGGAGAGAATGAAAATGAAATTGAATTTCTATCACTCTCCATTGTCTGGTCAGTCAGTGAAAGGGAGAGTAGCCTTCACTCTCTTGTGTTCATGTTGTCAGGGGGAGTCATTGTGAAGGAAAGTCAGCATTTATATATCATGGATATTGTGCATATTTCAGACTTCAAATAAAAATTAATTTTTCAAAACTGAAATTGTTGCCATCATCAAAAAGGGTGAGAATGTTGCATTTTGTGTTTTGATGATGTTGCATTTTGTGTTTTGATGATGTCAGAATAATATAGTTTATTATTTTTAAGTCAACACATTTCTATGCACATGACATTTTGCTGAATAACCTGAGATCATGGCATTTTATCCAACACTCTGTGTGCAAGTCATTTCAGTGTGCATGGCATTTCATCAAACAGCCTAAGGTCGAAGCTAGCTGCACTTCACGTATACACAAAGTCGATGCTAGTTCGAGTCTTGGCTACCTGAGGTCTATGCATAGTTCATTTCATATCATATAAAGTCAGTGCAAGTTTTTGTCTCATACATACACATGGTCGGAGCATGTTTTGGCTAAGGCCTATACACGGTCGGTGCACATTTGGTGATAGTCTGATAGAGTCAGTGTAGAGTGTGTGTTACCTATGCCAAAGTCGGTACACATTTAGCGTTGGCCTTATTGGAGTCGATGCTAGCACAGAGTGTCTAGCATATAGGGTCTGTGCTGGTTTGTCTTGCCTTGTTACTGGGTCGGTGCTAGTTGCACCTTCTGTAGATAGAGTCGGAGCACATTTTGAACTGAGCACATTTAAAATCGATGCTAGCACATTGAGGTCGATGCTAGTATGTCACGTATTGCTTACGAGGTCAGTGCAGGTTCATGTTGTACTGTGAAAAAAGGTCAGTGTAGGTTTGCTACACGCATGCAAGGGAAGTCGGTGCAGGTTTTGGCTTGCACTAGGTCGGTGCATGACTATGACTAAGGCCATAAAAGCTCGGTGCAAGCCTTTGCATCGCACATCTAGAGTCGGTGCATGTCGTGCTTATGGCATGATAAGGTCGGTGCAGGTCTTGCATTATGCATGAGAAGGTCCGTGCATTCCACTGTACCAGTCGGTGCATGTCACTGTTCATCTAGTAGAAGGTCTGTGCATTTAGGCCATTCTGCATATCTAACATCGGTGCACATTTTAGCTCTAAGCATACTAAGGTTCGTGCTAGTCCCTGTAGCACAGTAATGATGGTCCGTGCACATTCTCTTCCTTGCACCTGAAGTCCGTGCAATTCACTGTACAAACCGATGCATGTTCAGCCTTAGGCTCACTGTAGCGTCGGTGCATGTTTTGTATATATGCATTTCATGGTCTGTGCACTTTCCTGTTCCTTCAGTGGAAGGTCTATGCATGTTTGATCGTTACACTATATAGTCTATGCATCCCTTAAAGAACTCAGGGCATAAACTATACTCTGTCCTTTCTTTTATAGGGAACAATCTTGTTCACAGAAGAGGCACGTGATCTCTGATATGGCAGAAGGCTGGCTCATGGATAAAGGGGCACATGAAAGGCACGTGATCCGAGGAAAGGAACATTCTATTCCCTAACACGTGGACCAATGCATTTTTAGAAGGGCTCTTTTGCCTCATCCATACGGAGCCCTTGCTCCTATATAAGAATACCCAACCCTTCGAAGAAGTGTGCTGGAAAAGTGGCCGATTGTCTCCACCTGAGAAAGAGAGCGTCTCTAGGTGCAAGAGAGAGGGTGAGAAATTCAGTGTGACTGGAGAGAAAGAGAGAGAAGTCTCTGAGAGGAGCCAGCTAGTGAATTTGTTTATGCTTCTTTGAAGCTACATTGTCCGTTGTTTTGTCTTCACTTTTCCTCTTTATTCTGATCCTTGTTTCACCATCCATGTTTTAAGAGTTCCCTCTGGTGTGGAGGAAGGGAGACAGTATCTCCGGTTTCGAGTGGCTCTAGGGGGTCACTCGTGGGGTTCCCTCGGTGTAGAGGAAGAGAGGAATTGACCTCCGATTTTGGATTTGCAGGTAGCAAGTCCAGGGTTCAGGTTCTGCGGGGTGTAGGACCTGGTTAAGGGATTTGTCTCCCTCTGGGCAAGCTGTTAGCCAGCCGTTGTCGCAGACTGAGTCTGCTTTTCTAGCTTGAGCTAGTGGAATCCTCAAGCTGTGTAGACGAGGGGTGGACGTAGATTGCCATGGGTAATCGAACCACCTAAAAACCCTTTGCCTCATTGTGTGATTGTTGCTCTACCTTTTGTGCGATTTCTGATCTTTAGTTGGTGGAGGTTGCTATTTTCTTTGCCTTCTCTGACCCATCTACTGCTCGATCATTTAGCTGAGTATCATCGATTGCTTTCTGAGGCACTCATTTCCTTGTGAGTGTATTTTTCTACCGTGTGTTAAGTGTTCTGCACCTCTACTCTCGAGTTATATAGCGTGATCTTTTGATCTGAGTTTAAAATTGGGGTGATCTATTCATCCCCCCCTTCTAGACCACTTCGTAGTATTTCTATCAAGTATTACACATGCACAAGTGCTACTGAGCTTTGTGATATGCATTCTTAGTCATGTCCTTTAATTTCCAATCTAAGGCTAATGTGCATTAATGCTTTCGAATTCCTAATCTTTGGTCGATTCTATGAAGGAAGAGCTAGATATGACGGTATGAATTTCGCAACCACTTGTTGGTCCTAAATTTTAATTTATTTACATTGGTAAGGGACTAACAATGAGTAAGTTGGGGTGTGATAAGTGTCATATTTCATATCATAATTTACACCACAAATATCATCTTTGGGCATTAAAATAATGAAGTTATGTAATTTGGATAATTAACTTCATTCTCACAAATAAATTGAGTTCGCATGAAATTATCCTAGTTTGGAAGCCATAATGACTATGTGAGATATGAACTTACATAAAGGATAAATTGCATAACCTATTTTTGTGATTTACAATGGAATTTTACTATTTCTGGAATCAGCGTCCAGAGCCCTGTCACCATTTAAATGACGCCGGTTTGGAAGGGCGCCATTTCAAGAATCAGCGACCGTCCAAGAAGGTGCCCATTCATTGTACGAAATAGAAAGAAAAGGGTGAAAAAATAGAAAAATGAATAAGCGACCGTTCAAGAAGTCGTCAAATCTTTTTCACGAAAAGTAAGGGAAATATTAAAATAAGGAAAGAAAGATTCTACGACTGAGACTTGTACGCCAATTAGAAATAGCGTCCAGAGACAAGGCCCCATTTTCTGAATTAACGGTCAATGCGGTGGACGCCATTTCAGTTCGAACACAAGACGAAAACGGGCTGTTCAAATTGGAGTAATCTCCGCCTAAACAAGGTTATCTCTCCATATTTGACGTAAGAGGGACTCTATCCATGGCATCAATCCTAGTTTGAAGCTTACTTTGAAGGCCACGACGGTGGGGGTTCCCTACACACTATATAAGCTGCCCGAGTGCCACCGTGAAGGAGATCTTAGCCCTTTTTATGCCTTTTTGCTATTCTTTTCATTTTGCTTCCTTCATAAAAGTTGTTCGTGTTTAAAAGTTCTTCAATTTCTTCTTCTTCGTCTTTAGCTAGATCTTTCTCACTTTTAAGTTATTTTCCATTTTTCAAAGTTCTGTTCTTCACATTTTTACTGTTCATCCGTCTCCATTCTTCTCGAATTTTCACCTTCTTATGATCTCCTTCTCCCTCTGCTCTCTTCACCAAAGTTCTTCCTCTACTCAATATATTCAACTTCTTCTTCTTCTATATCTTCTAATTCTCCTTCGTTTTAAAGCTATTTCAATTTTCCTCACGTTCTGTTTTACTATTTACTGTTTACTGTTCTTTCCTTTTTCACTTTCCCGTAACCTCCCTCTTCTCTGTTTTCAACTTCACACACACACACACACATATGTTTTAAATTAGTTTTCTTCTCTCTCTCTCTCTCTCTCTCTCTCTCTCTCTCTCTCTCTCTCTCTCTCTCTCTCTCTCTCTCTCTCTCTCTCTCTCTCTCTCTTCCTCTTCCCTCTTTACTCTTCTAAATTCCCAAGGCAGAAGTTCTTCTTCTTTGGTGCTCTCAAGGCGGGGTGCACTCCAAGGCGGGGCGGCAATCAAAGGCTCGGCGAGGATTGGACGGCGCTATTCTTCATCATTCTGGGCTCTAGTTTTTCTCTTATTGCTTTTAATTTGTCATAAGTTGTAATCTTTATTTTTCATAGAATTGTAAACGTTCCTCTAGCAATAAAAGTTAATTTGTGCAATTGTTACTCTTTTTCTCTCTTCACATCTTCCAATTTTCTCTTCTCAACCCTCTAATATTCTTTAGGTAGATTTAATTTCAAATAATTTCATTTCACACTTTAATTTTTATTTTTAAAATATCACCCAAATTTTGCTCTAAAAAAATACAAGAGTTTTCCAACTTGTTTAAAAAGAAATATTTCTTCCTCTTGGGATCGACCCGTATTCACTACTTTACTTGAATTTAAAATCCTTTTAGTGAGTGAGTGCGGTATATTTTTAAAATTATGGCACGGCATTTTAATGACGAGTGTTTGTTAGCCATCAATTTTTGGCGCCGTTGCCGGGGATCTCATTTCACTAATTCTCAATTCTGAGCTTTACTCCGAAAGTATGGCATCACTCATAAGCTTGCTACCCCCTATCATCCCTAAACCAGTGGCCAGGTAGAAGTTTCCAATAGGGAGATAAAGAACATTCTGCATAAGACAGTTAGGCTTGATAGAAAAGACTAGTCTGATAGACTAAATGATGCATTATAGGCCTATAGAACTGTATTCAAGACTCCTATTAGCATGTCACCATATCGTCTCATCTTTGAAAAAGCATGCCACCTACCCGTTGAATTAGAGCATAGAGCATATTGGGCCATTAAACAAGTAAACTTTGATCTTATTCAAGTTGGATCCCAAAGAGCTCTATAATTGAATGAACTTAAGGAACTGTGTAATGAAGCTTATGAAAACTTGAATATTTATAAAGCTAAAATCAAAGCTTTTCATGATAAACACATTCACCAAAAAACTTTTCATGCTAATCAAAAGGTTTGACTTTTCAATTCAAGACTACGCTTGTTCCCCGAAAAATTGAAATCCAGATGGGATGGACCATTCATTGTTATTAAAGCATTTGACCATGGAACTGTTAAAATCTTGAATCTCCAAAATGGTCATATTTTCACGGTTAATGGTTAAAGACTTAAGCCCTACTTGGAAAATGAACAGTCATTGTCGAAAGAATCGATTGCCCTGTGTGATCAGGAATAATTAATTTTTGAGCTTGCATGTGTCTGGCTGAAGATGAAAAACTTAACGCTTCTGGGAGGCAACCTAATATTTTTAATTGATATTTTGTTGTAGTTTATTTTTCAGTAGATAGGTAAGAGCCAAAGAAATGAAGCTGTTGTCGTCTATATCAATGATGAAATTTTACCCCGCATATCAGGTTGTCTCTTTCCTACTCAGTAATATTTATTGTTACATTGTTCTGTTACTTCTATTGTTTACATATGCCATTGAGGACAATGTCATTCAAGTTGGGGGGGAGAAAAAATTTCATGATACATATAGTGCAACCTGAAAGGAGTTCTTACATAAATGTCCTGCATATCATTCTATCTTGCTATCCCGCATAAAAGTTAAAAGATGAAATCTCCAATTGAGTTTCTTGATTCATGCTTGAATTGAAAGTAATTCTAGAATAAAAAAGAATAGGGAGAAGGATGGTGGAAAATTTATTCGACCTAGCCATAGAAAATTGATTTAAGAATCTCTTTAAAGCTCAATAGCACTTTAGAAAAAAAGAAAAGAAAAATCACTCTGCACGCTAATGAAACAAGCAAGACAAGCCTTCTGTTATTTTGTATATGGTGTCTGATATTCTGCACTTCTTGAGGAAGAGATATTTTTGGAAAAGCTTTCTGCCAAGTTATCGATCAAATAAGTCCAAAAGCACATCGAAAAAAAATAAAAAAAAAAGGCACCATGAAAAATGCCCCTGATCCGAGTAACTAGGCTTGCTTCTCCTAAGGTAAGAGTTGAGGTTCACGTCAAAAAGTGAAGGGTTGTGTAGCATCATGTGTGTACGAAAAAATTTTATCAAAAGGGACAAAAATAAGGCAGACAAAAAGCTAGTGTGCTTAATGCTCTGATCTAGGAGGTGCAGAGATTGAAAGATACTTATTTAGAATAACAAATGAGGGATGTAATTGTCTATGCTGTGGATTTAGTATTACATATGCACAAGTGCTACTGAGCTTTGTGATGCATTCTTAGTCATGTCCTTTAATATTCAATCTAAGGCTAATGTGCATTAATGCTTTCGAATTCCTAATCTTTGGTCGATTCTATGAAGGAAGAGCTAGATATGAAGGTATGAACTTCGCAAACTCTTGTTGGTCCTAAATTTTAATTTATTTACATTGCTAAGGGACTAACAATGAGTAAGTTGGGGGGTGATAAGTGTCATATTTTATATCATAATTTGCATAACAAATATCATCTTTGGGCATTAAAAGAATGAAGTTATGCAATTTGGATAATTAACTTCATTCTCACAAATAAATTGAGTTCACATGAAATTATCCTAGTCTGTAAGCCATAATGACTATGTGAGATATGAACTTGCATAAAGGAAAAATTGCATGACCTATTTTTGTGATTTACAATGAAATTTTACTATTTTAGGAATCAGCGGCCAGAGCCTTGTCGCCATTTAAATGAGTGCCTATTTGGAAGGCCGCCATTTCAAGAATTAGTGATCATCCAAGAAGGCGCCCATTCATTGTACGAAATAGAAAGAAAAAGGTGAAAAATTAGAAAAATGAATAAGCGACCGTTCAAGAAGTCGTCAAATCTTTTTCACAAAAAATAAGGAAAATATTAAAATAAGGAAAGAGATTCTGCAACTGAGACTTGGACGCCAATTAGAAATAGCATCCAGACACAAGGCGTCATTTTCTGAATTAATGGTCAATGTGGTGGATGCCATTTCAGTTCGAACACAAGACGGAAGCGGGCTATTCTAATTGGAGCTATCTCCGCCTAAACAAGGTTATCTCTCCATATTTGGCACAAGAGGGACTCTATCCATGGCAGTAATCCTAGTTTGAAGCTTACTTTGAACGCCACAACGGTGGGGGTTCCCAGCACACTATATAAGCCGCCCGAGAGCCACCGTGAAGGATATCTTATCCCTTTTTCATGCCTTTATGCTATTCATTTCATTTTTCTTCCTTCATAGAAGTTGTTCGTTTTTAAAAGTTCTTCAATTTCTTCTTCTTCGTCTTTAGCTAGATCTTTCTTATTTTTAAGTTATTTCCCATTTTTCAAAGTTCTATTCTTCACACTTTTACTATTCATCCGTCTCCATTCTTCTCAAATTTTCACCTTCTTCTGATCTCCTTCTCCCTCTTCTCTCTTCAGCAACGTTCTTCCTCTAATCAAGATCTCCAACTTCTTCTTCTTCTACATCTTCTAATTCTCCTTCGTTTTAAAGCTATTTCAATTTTCCTCACGTTCTATTTTACTCTTTACTGTTTACTGTTCTTTCCTTTTTCACTTTCCCGTAACCTCCCTCTTCTCTATTTTCAACTTCACACACACACACATATGTTTTAAATTAGTTTTCTTCTCTCTCTCTCTCTCTCTATCTTCCTCTTCCCTCTATACTCTTCTAAATTCCCAATGCGGAAGTTCTTCTTCTTTGGTGCTCTCAAGGCGGCGTGCACTCCAAGGCAGGGCGGCAATCAAAGGCTCGGCAAGGATTGGACGGTGCTATTCTTCATCATTCCCGACTCTAGTTTTCCTCTTATTGCTTTTAATTTGTCATTAGTTATAATCTTCATTTTCATAAACATTGTACTTTCCTTTCTAGCAATAAAAATTTCATTGTTGCAATTGTCACTCTTCTTTCGCTCTCTATCTCGTCCAAATTTCTCTTCTCAACCCTGTAATCTTCTTTAGGTAGATTTAATTTTAAGCAATTTCATTTCACACTTTAATTTCTATTTTCACAATCTCACTCAAAATTTACTCTAAAAAAATACAAGAGTTTTCCAACTCGTTTAAAAATAAATATTTCTTTCTCATGGGATTGACCCGTACTCTCACTTTACTTTGAATTAATATCCTTTTAGTGAGTGAGTGTGCTATATTTTTGAAATTGTGACATGGTAATTTAATGACGAGTGTTTGTGGGCTATCACTAGCCATCAGAAATAGTCGTAGATAGAGGCCCAGATGGTGAACCACCCCCGTTGAGGTTCGGGACTGTCCACTGTCTGTGAATGGATCGGAGGGACCCCTTAGGGACTTCTCGAGCTAGAGGCAGCGGCACCCGATTGAGTCGGAGGAGCCAGATCGACCTCCTCACCGTGTGGAGGCAGTGTCCTGCTTGGCTCGACGATGGCCACCACGGCCGAAAGTTGATCTGCCGTGGGGTCAGAGGTTGGATCCTCGACCGAGGCAAGAGTGGCTGGGGTGCTTGGCGCTGGCTTCTCAGGAAGAAGGGTCGGCAGCACAGGAGGACAAACAGAGTCGCTCAGAGGGGATCCCACTGAGTGAGGAACTTTCGCCCTCTTCTGCCTGCTTTCCTCGGCGGCCGTCGCCTTTAGAGAAGCCAACATCAACCCTTGTTTGGGGTCCTTTCGTTTGAACCTCTGGTGCTCTATCTCTTCCCCAGTAAGGGCCCACTTACCCTTGTCTCGGGCAACCGGAGAGCCCTCGATCTCCTATACCTCAGGAAGGGTTACCCGAGCGGTAGTAGTCCTCTCCTCTGAGATCTCCTCCTCCTTAGCCATGGCCTTGGTTGGGTCAATTGGCCGACCTTCTCCATCGCCACGAGGAACCTCTATAGTCTGAATAGAATCCTCACAAGAAAGCAAAAAAGTCATTCGACGGGGGAAAATCTGCCTAAATTCTTACCTCCAGGAAGCAGGGGGTGCGAGCATAGCACTAGAGATTGGCCTCAGACAGGAGTTCAGCGGTCAATTGCTTGTTGTTTTGGAGGACTTTAATACTGTCCTCGATCTCTTGGGAAACAGTCGAAGGTTTTATGGTGAGCACGGGCTTGAAATTTGGCTGGGTTGAGAAAAGCCAGCGGAACCCTTGGAGTATCTTACCCAGAAGTACTGGGTCTTCCCCCCCTTGTGTAAGGAATCCCGAGGGGAGAGGGTAACACAACTCACTCTTCCCTCTCCTGGCCTGAAGGAAGAAGATGCCCTTTCCGGTCTATGCGTGCTCTTTTAGTTCATAGAAGGTGTTAAAGAGATCGAAGGATAGAGGAACTTTGCATTTTCGATAGAGGACGATGAATGAAAAAATAAAGGTGAAGGAATTAGAGACCAGCTGGATGAGAGCGAGCTTGAAGTAATTCAGTAGCTCCACGACAAAGGAATGGAGGTGGAGATTAAAGCCACATTTCCATGCTAGCACATAACTGCAAAAAGACTCTGGACGGGTACTCAGACTCGACTCATGTGGTTTGGGAAGAGAAAAAGAGTATCGCCAGGGCAGCTGGTCTCGAAATTTGAACTTCTTCACCACCACCGGGAGCTCGTTGTGAAGATGGCGGCAGGAGGCCAGAGCAGAGCTCCCCACCCTCTGCTCAACTTCCTTGCCACAGACATCCCCGTCTCGCTCCACCATTGAAAAGGATGAAGACAACATAATGCTCGAATCCGATGAACGAGCAGGGGAAGGGAGCACACGAACTACTTCTGCGGTGGTCGCTACTAACTCTGCAAAAGCTCTGGAAATTTTCTGCTCTCTCTGGTTCTCCTCCTGGGACATGGATCTCCCTAAGAACTCACGCAAGTGGGGGGAGGCAAAAACCTAACAATGGAAATGGAGAAGCAAGTACAAGAGGCATTTATAGCCCTGAGCGGTCATTGGAGAACTGCCGCGACGTCTCGAAGCACCTCAGAAAGCTACACGTCCCGAGTTGGCACTTCGAACAGGCATAAAAAGTATAATCATTGAGCTCGAGCCCCCACGCACTAAGGTAACCACATTTATGGGTCAGATGATCAAAGCGAGGACAACTCATGATAGCCAATTCCCACCCTTGCCGAAAAACCCGACATATACTCTACTCTCCGAGCCCATCCTTGGCTTGGGAGTAGGGGGGCAAGTGGAGAGGGGGAGATTTGTGGCCCAATATTTTCACAGCCCAAAGGCTAACAAAGGTCGGCTCAAAAGCCCTTAAAGGCTTGTGCAGCCCCATACCCATAACTGATAGCCCCAATAGGGCCCACTTATTATAGGACCCAATTAAAAGGTCCAACCAGGTCCATCGAGCCTTAGCTCGGTCGCCCAAATGAAGGCCTCCCCAATGCTAGGAAAAAGCCCAATGGGTGACTAAATCGAGCCATCCAAAGGTGGATAAGACGCTCCCTCAGGGATGCCCAAGCCTAGGACTCCTTGCTAGGCAGGGAATATCCTTTATCTCTTACAAGGATCAACCTGTCATCAAAACTCCTTAACGGGCCAGGGCGAATTCCTCGCAGCTGGGCACTTATCCCTAATAATTAACGTGAATGTTATGCTATCATCTGAGAGTGAGAAGCTCAAGAAGATAAGGAGAGGGCAAGAGTCTCTGAACGGAAAGAGATCCTACTGCGGACGTAACCACCCTATACTCTCACGCTTCCCCCTACTCAAAAGAGGGAGTCTGCAGCTATATAAACCTAGGGAACCCCTCCAGAAAGGTAAGTCAATTCTAGCCACTTCAACTAGTGAAAAGCAGTCTCGCGCCCTACACCTCCCTTGCCTCCTTTCGCACCCCACTCTACCCTTTGCTGACTTAAGCATCGGAGGATTTTACCCAAAATAGCCATCTCGGGCACCCTAATCGCTTCTCTCCTACTACAGAACTCCGTTATGAGGTAGCTACGACCCGCGATTGCCCTAGATCTGACGGCCCACGGCTTTGCACGAGATCTCACCTCTTCAAGAGCATTCATTCTCTTTGTTGTAATTTTTCTGTAGCCATCCGATCTAAAGATCGGACTATATAGGCTGATAGCTTATCCTCCAAACTATGAAAAAATTAATATATATATATATATATATATATATATATATATATATATAAGTACAACACAAGGTGTATGTGATGCAACAAATGGGACTCATGCAACTTTGATATATAATTCAACAGTCATATAAGAAAATGGCTGCATAATAAAACTTGCATGTAAAAAAAAATCAAACAAAGTCCATGGTAAGAACAGATATCTAAAACATTCGTAGGAGCTTGCAATAGAATAAGAACAAACCCAATTCTTTGCAAAAAAAGAAAGCCTAAACAGAGTCCAACTATTCTCGGTGATATGTTTAGATTTGAGTCCATGGTGGATAAGTTTTAAAGATCAAAGACTCTTGGAAAGTATTATGTTAATCTTTCAATTATGTCTATTAAAAGGTAGTAATAGTCTCTCTCAGGATTGTACAAACCAGTCCGATACGGGACGAACCATACGTACCGGACCGTACCACCCATAAACCAATATGATCTGTGCGTGATACGCTACCGGTACGTACTCATATATTATATATTTTATTTTATGTTTAATGTTTCTTGATAGCTAAGTTGGTTAGGGATGCTCGTTTGACATCGTTAGTGTAAAATTCAAAACCCATGAGCGTCATGATTTTTCATGTTTTCTTTTGAAATTCACTGTTTTAAAGAAAAAAAATCAGAATACAAGTAACGAACGTGAGATTCGAACCAAACACCTCATGTTTAAACAAGTGACGCCCTAACCAACTCCACTACACATTATTTCAAATTAATATTTACTATAATAAATATTTATTACATAATTTTTTTATTCTTCGTACAATACGGTATGGTGTCATATCGTACCGTACCGATACGACTGGTACGATCGGACCGTCATGTAAATGATTCTTTATTTTCATGCAATCAACATTTAGGCATGAACTCTAATCCCGAGATCTTAGAATTTCACGATTTTCACACTCATAGGAATGATAAGGAAGCGTATCTTGTTTCATTATAAAATTCCCAAAAAAGTCAGAACGTAGAGGAGATCAAGAAGAAGGTAAAAAATCATATTTCTCTCTCCAAACCCCTTCTTTTTTGCACACCTTGTGATGGAGAAGATGCATACACCCATTAGGGAGAGAGAGGACCGATTTTTGTTTTATAAGAGAGGTGTTCCCTTCCATCAAGAGATGCTTCATTAGAAACCATCCAACTTTTTATAACAACCCAATAGGATTTAGCATTTTATTTATTAACCCTCAACTTTTATTAATGTCAGTATGGGCCACAAACTTTTAATAGGATATAAATCTTAGATTCTTCCACTTTGCCCAAGTGACATTAATATCACTTTTCATAGATTAATAAACAATCATAATGCATAAAATATAAAGTTAAAATCCTTCATACATTGGTAACTTAAAAATGTTATGATTAGGTAAGAACTAATGTGAGTCATGGCGGTTCTATATCATAGTATTGACATAGTCCCTTCCATGTACCACAACATTAATCCTACCTAACATAACCTATAATTGAGGAACAATATAATGGTCCAATTTTAATGTATTTATCAAAGATAAGTCCTCTCAACATTCATCCATTCACGTGCATATTAATAAAGGAAAAATAGGACATGTATTTATCAGAAACAATACATAAATGAGCTCGAAGTGTTAAATACATAAAAAAAAATAACATTACATTAATGAGAACAAAAGATGATGCTCATTTGTTCGACATGCTTATTAAATATCTTTAGTGGCAACCCTTTTGTCAATGGATCCGCAACCATAAGATTGGTGCTAATATGCTCAATTGAAACTCTTTATTTCTAAACTTCTTCTTTAACGGCAAAGTATTTTAATTCCATATGTTTAGTACCCTTGGAATACCTATCATTCTTAGAGAAGAAGACTGCTGCATAATTATCACAATAAATTTTCAGCGGCTTAGCTATACTGTCGACAATTTCAAATCCTGAAAGAAAATTTCGCAGCCAATTTCCATGAACCGTGGCCTCAAAGCATGCCACAAACTTAGCCTCCATAGTGGAAGCAACAATGACAGATTGCTTCGCACTTTTTCATGAGATTGCACCTCCGGCTAAAAGGAATAAGTAACCGAACGTGGATTTTCTAGAATCCAAACATCCAACAAAATCTGAATCTGAGTATCCAACCACCTCCAGATGATTGGACCTTCTATAAGTAAGCATGTGATCCTTTGTCCCTTGCAAATATATTAACACTTTCTTTGCGACCTTCCAGTGATCCAGTCCTGGGTTACTTTGATATCTACCCAGCATTCCTACAGCAAAACTGATATCTGGCCCGGTGCAAGTCTGAGCATACATCAAACTCTCAACAATAGAAGCATAAGGAATACTTTCCATTTCTTTGCATTCCAATTCATTCTTTGGACATTGCATAAGGCTGAATTTATCCCCTTTCTGAATTGGAGCTACACTTGTTGAGCATCTTTCCATCCTGAATCTCTGCAGAACTTCATTGATATATTCCTTTTGAGATAATCCTAACATTTCTTGTGATCTATTCCAAAATATTTCAATTCCAATCACATAGGTTGCCTCTCCCATATCTTTCAGTTCTTAGAGATAAATTTCTTAGTCTCATGTAATAGACTAAAATCATTAGTTGCAAGTAATATATCATCAACATACAGAATCAGAAATATAAACTTGCTCCCACTAACCTTCATGTATATACATCGATCAACAGTGTTTTCCTTAAATCCAAAGGAAGTAATAGTATCATTGAACTTAATATACCATTGTTGGGAAGCCTGTTTAAGTCCGTATATTAATTTCTTCAATTTACACACCATGTCTTCCTTTCCTTCAATTGAGAAACCCTCAGGTTGGTCCATAAAAATATCTTCATCTAAATTTTCATTTAGAAAGGCTATTTTCACATCAATTTGATGTAACTCTAAGTCATAGTGAGCTACTAAAGCCATAATAATTCTAAATGAGTCTTTCTTAGAGACTGACGAGAAAGTCTCTTTGTAATCAATGCCACCTTTCTGAGTGAAATCTTTAGCAACAAGTCTGGCCTTTTATCATTCAATATTACCATTTGAGTCGTGTTTGGTCTTAAAGACTCATTTACACTCAACTCTTTTATAAGTTTCGAGCAATGTAACAAGTTCCCAAACTTCATTCTGCTCCATAGATTTCAACTCTTCTTTCATAGCATTCACCCATTCAAAAGAATTAGGGCTCTCAATGGCCTGTGAGAAAGAAATTGGATCATCATCCTTTCCTAAGTCCAATTCTGACTCTTGTAGATAAACCACATAATCATCAGAAATAGCAGACCTCCTTTGTCTTTGAAATATCCTTAATGCTATTTCTTGTGATTCATTTACTATAGGTTCATTGGTAGTAACGTCATTGTGGGATGCTTGACCATTCATTCGTTGTTCTTAAAAATTATCTAATTGTTCAACAATTGCAGGAACAACAACTTTAGAAGAAGTTATGGGTAAAGGATTTTATACCCTGACTTCTTGAATTATCACATTACATGATTATACACTCCCACTAACTTTATCATTTTTAATGAACCTAGCATTTCCAGTTTCAACAATTCTTGGACTATAGTTGGGACAGTAAAATATATACCCTTTAGACTTTTCTTGATAACCAATAAAAAAATCACTGGTTGTTCTTGAATCCAATTTCTTTTCATGTGGATTATTAATTCTTGCTTCCGCTGGACAACCCCAAATATGTACAAGCATTAAACTAGGTTTTCTACCATTCCAAAGTTCAAAAGGTATTTTTGGAATTGCCATACTAGGAACCCTATTTACTAAATACACAACGGTTTTCAAAGCATACATCCACAATGATAAGGGTAAAGTCAAATTACTTAACATGCTCCTAACCATATCCATTAAGGTACGGTTTTACCTTTCTACTACACCATTTTGTTGTGGTGTACCTGGCATTGTGTATTGAGCACATATGTCATACCTTTCAAGGAATTTAGCAAATGGACCAGGGCATTGCCCAGTTTCATCATATTTTCCATAATATTCACCACCCCTATCAGATCTAATAATTTTCACCTTTCTATCTAATTGCCTTTCAACCTCACTAATAAATACCTCTAGGGCATTTATAGCTTGAGACTTTTCATGCAGCAAATAGACATAACTATAACGCGAAAAATCATCAATGAAAGTGATAAAATACTTTTCTCCACCAAAAGATGAAACATCAAAAGGCCTACATATATCGGTGTGTATACTTTCAAGAATCTGTGTGCTTATTGTGACTCCTTTCTTTGTATGTTTGGTTTACTTTTCTTTAATACAATCCACACATACACCAAGATCAATAAAATCAAAATTAGGAAGGATTTCATTCTTTACCAATCTTTCCAACCTTTCTCTGGATATGTGATCTAGACACTTATGTCACAAGTAAGGTGATCTTTCTTTCATTAAACTACGTTTAGTACCAACATTATAATGTTGTGCATCCCTTGGTTTTGATGATGACAATAGGATATGTTTGATTAATCAAGTTCTATATTGTTTCATAACAAATACAAGTGGTTTGATTGTTCCTTCAAAGTATTGGACTCATGACTATTTGATGATGACAAATAATGTTTCTGATCAACTCAATATAAATCTGATAGTTCAATTTATTTCTGATAAGTTAAGTAATTTCAGGTCCACTGAAATCCAAGTGGAATCAACAAATCAGAAGAAGTGTCAAAGGCCGCTTGTCGACCAGGGAAGTGGTTATGGTCGACCAACGAACCCAGCCAGAAACGTTTCAAGTCATCCGTCTTCTGCATGTGCCTTGGCTGTCGACCAAACCCCACTTCTGGTCGACCACAGAACAGCCAGAACATCAGACAGAACTGACGGCCATCTGTAATTCGCCCCTTGTCGACCAGCGACAAGGCTGTGGTCGACCACGGGGGACGCGAGTGTCAGCCAGAATGGAACCGCCATCAGGACACTGCTTGTTGTCAACCAGGGACCGTGTCATGGTCGACCACGGGCGTTATAGCGTCCAGAACCGAACTGTAACCGAATTCTGTTTTGGTTCCTTAAAACCTGCAGATTGTTGTTGCAGGTTGTTGGGCAGTTCAAATGATGAGATTCCGCACGGGAATCAAGGAGAGAATCGTGCTTAGAAGTGGTCAAACTTATTGTAGTCATTGGATTTAACCTTCTCCCTGCTTTTTAGCAGATTGATGCGCGATCTGAATTTTGAGCGGGAAAAGCTTCAGACTTGGAAAATAATCTGCATAAAAGTAGAAGGCCACGGATCGCGAAGGAAAGCACACAGAGGGAGCATAGAACCGAAGCTAAGAAACACACCTACATCACAGGACGAAGTAGCTCACCATCAATCAGATATCTGCAGAAGACTGAAGGCGTTCTCATTTACTGCAGAAGAAAGACTGGGCTTCAAGCTGTGCGACCTCCAGCAACAAAGCAGCTGAAGGCATCCGATTGGAAGCTCTACAGGGAGTCTAGTCTTGTTATTTATGTGATTAAGTCCCAGGCTGAATTCTTTACTTTGTTACAAAAGTCCATATTCAATCCTGTTGCATCATCCCACCTTCACATCATTTCTATTCATCCTTACACCAAGTGTCAAGCTGTGAGGCAACGGATTCAAGCTGTGTGTCAGCTGGTACAAGCTGTGTGTCAGCAGGAACAAGCTGTATGACAGCAGTGTCTTGTGTTTTGATTGAGATCAGAGGTTCTCATTAGTGAAGCCTTGCTTGAGTTAAGCAAGGGGTGGATGTAAGTCTCGGGAAGAGACTGAACCACCTTAAAAATCCTATCTTGTGGTTTGCTTATGTGTGTGTGTGCTTTTCTATGTGTTTGTTTTCTTCACTGATATCAACATCAATTCTGTAATTCGTTAATCACCGGCAACTCACTTAGCCAATAGATATTAAATCTGAAAAAGGGGGAAAGATCTATTCACCCCCCCTCTAGATCTATTCAGTCCGTACTCAACACGTGGTATCAGAGCCAGACTCTCCAAAAATGTGGTCTAACAACCAGGAGAGGCCTGCCGGACTGAACTCTAGAAGTTTAATGGCTGAGGGACACTCAGTAACTAGACCACCATATTTCGATGGAAATGATTTCTCATACTGGAAAAATCGTATGCAGGTGTTCTTGAGAGCACAAGATCATGAGATGTGGAGATTAGTAAGCCGAGGACCCTACGAGCTGCCCGATGATGAGGATACCTGGACCAGAGAACAAGTCAGAAAATCAACCATCAACTGGGGAGCCATGAATGTAATGCAATGCGCACTACACCCCACGGAGCTCTCACGAGTTTCACAATGTGCAACGGCCAAGGAAATGTGGGATCGACTAGTAGTAATCTATGAAGGTACTTCAGAGGTAAGGGAGTCAAAAGCAAATATGCTAGTTTCAGAATATGAAATGTTTAGAATGAAAACTGACGAAAATATTTCTGAAATGTATGCTAGACTAGTGCAATTAACGAATAGTTTAAAAAGTCTAGGGAAAACCTACAAGGAACAGGAATTAGTAAGGAAGATCCTAAGATCCCTCACTCCTATGTGGCATACCAAGGCCACAGTAATTGAGGACTCAAAGAACCTCACAACTATGACTGTGGATGAACTGGTAGGTTCCCTAATGGCATATGAGGTCAACCTAAAGAGAAACGAAGATGAGGGCAAGAAAAAGAAGCAGCTCGCCCTGAAAACTAAAGTAGGCACCTCTGAATTATCTGACACTGATAACTCATCTAGCACAGGTGATGAAACTGGCGAACTAGCCATGTTAACAAGAAAGTTCAGAAGGTTCCTGCGGAAGGAAGGTAAGGGATTTAAAAATCCTAAGGGCACGGTAAGGAAATCATCCCGGTTTAAGTTTGACAAAAACAAAGCTTCATCTAACAAGCTTGTTTGCTACAACTGCAGGAAGCCAGGACACGTGAAGGCAGAATGTCCAGAGGCTCCTAAGAAATCAAGCTACAAGTGGAAAGGCAAGAAACCAAAGGCAATGATAAGCACATGGAGCGAGGAAGAGGAAAGCAGCGAAGAGGAAACAACCTCCGAAGAAGAAGAAGGAAACACATGTTTAATGGCCAAAGGAGACAGCAACGATCTTGAGGTAACCTCCCCTTTTCAAGATTTTTCTAGCTCAGATTGGGAAGGAGTCTACTCAGACTTACTTGATGCATATGAAAGAATTAGAAAGGAAAATAAGAGTTTGAAGAAAAAACTTAATCAGGTCAACAATGACAGCATCCCATTTGTCAACAGAACTGAACTAGAATTAGAAATCACCACCTTGAAAAATAAGTTGAAACAATACGAGACAGATGAAGAAACTGTCAAAGGGCTGTTAGAAGAAAATGAGTCACTGAAAAACACAATTGATGAGGTAAAATTAAAGACTCAAGAAAGTGAACAACAAACTAAGGAAACTCAAGAAAGAAACAACTCACTCAAGGAGGAAAACTGTAAACTTCTGGAAGAAATAGAAAGAATCCAGAGTGAACTGAAAAACAAACAGGAAACCTTGGAAAAAATGACTAAAGGTCAAGAAAACTTAAATGCTGTCTTGGGAATAAAAGTAAACTTTCAAAAAGAAGGATTAGGATACAATCCTACGGCTAAAAAGGAATTCCAAACAAAAACCATAACTGGGACTGCTGACTCAAAAGGAAAAGGGCCCCTAATCAATCTATATCAAAACAAACAAGAGGATGTAGCTGAATGCTCCTCCAAAAGGAATAATGTCACCAAGGAAGAGAGAAACATTAAAGAGAAAACAGTCAATCAACATAAGCTTAAAAATAATAGACAAGAAACTCAAATTCACAGAAATAACCAAACAAACCAAGCACTAAATCAAGTTAAAAGACATAAATCTGAAAAACAAGGTGTCTGGAGACAGGCTGGTCGACAACCGACCCCTCCTCTGTCGACCAGAGGATCTGCCAGAACAGGCGCTGGCGTCTGGAGAAGCAGTAGTCGACCACAGGCATACCAGATGTCGACCAGAGGAACTGCCAGAACAAGCGCTAGCTTCTGGAAAAGCGATGGTCGACCACAGACACACCAGATGTCGACCATGACCAGACACGCAAACAGAAACCACAGATTTTCTAAGGTGAAACAAAATGAAAATTGGAAATCAAAAAGGTGGATTCAGATTAAAGAAACATTAGAACAAAAGCCACCCAATCTGAACAAGTTCAGAAACGAAAAATTAAAATGCTCTAACAAAATCTGGGTTCCCAAAGGAGTGTTACAGCAATTTCATAATTTTACAAGGTATCTTGGACCCGGGTATCATTGGGGTCCAAAAATTTCTGTGTAATTCATGATGCAGGAATGTCTGGCAGCCATGCACAATAAATGGTACTTAGATAGTGGTTGCTCAAGACACATGACGGGAGACAAGACCAAGTTCTTCCAACTAAGCTCAAAAGATGGAGGCTATGTGACCTTTGGAGGAAATAACAAAGGTAAGATCATTGGGACAGGTAAAATAGGTAAGAACTCCTCTAACTGTATTGAAAATGTACTGCTGGTAGATGGACTGGAATATAATTTGCTGAGCATCAGTCAGCTTTGCGACAAAGGCCATAAAGTAATATTTGACTCCAAGATCTGCAAGATTATTGAACCAAATTCAGAAACAGTCAAGTTTATGGGCCAGAGAGTAAACAATGTCTACATAATAGACTTGGATGATCCAGCCCACTCCAACCTGTGCCTAACCGCCAAGAAAGAGGACCTGACCTGGCTGTGGCACCGAAGGCTAGGGCATGTTAGCTATAGGGTGTTGCATAAACTTGTGAAGAATAAGATGGTTCTTGGTTTGCCTGAAATTTCGTTTGCTCAAAATGTCAAAGTATGTGAATCATGTACCCAAGGTAAGCAAACAAGAAAATCATTCAAAGGTAGAACTGAAAGTCAATCTTCTAGACCACTAGAACTTGTGCACATGGACCTTTTTGGCCCAACAAGAACTGCTAGTCTTAGTGGTAAGAGGTACGGTTATGTACTAGTTGATGATTTCTCTAGATTCACATGGGTAATATTTCTATCTCATAAAAGTGATGCTTTTTCTGAGTTTCAGGAATTCTACAAAAGAATGAAGCAGGATGGCAAGTCCAAAGTGTGTACAATCATATCTGACCATGGGGGAGAGTTTGAAAATTCTGACTTTGACTTATTCTGCAGAAACAAGGGCATAACCCACAGATTTTCCTCACCAAGGACTCCAGAACAAAATGGAGTTGTGGAGAGAAGGAACCGCACTCTTGTCGAGATGGCTAGAACCATGCTGGTTGAAGCTAAACTTCCAAGGAGATTTTGGGCAGAGGCAGTCAACATAGCATGCTACATTGTAAACCGAGCAATGGTAAGACCGGCTAGTGAAAATACACCATATGAAATGTTCAAAGGTAAGAAACCATCCCTAGCCCATTTTAGAATTTTCAGGTCAAAATGCTTTATCCATAACAATGATAAAAGGGCCTTGGACAAATTTGAACCGAAGAGTGATCCAGGAATATTCTTGGGCTATTCGGACGGATCAAGAGCCTATAGGGTCTTTAACACCAAAGATCAAGTTGTTGAAGAATCCCCTCATATTTCATTTGATGAAATCAATGATTTTGGCAAAAATGAACAGGTTTGCAAGGAAGAAGAAGATGGAGAATTTCTGAATGACAAAGAAGAACAGATGGAGAATGAAGAAGCACAGAATCAAGAAAGCAATCAAGGTAATTCCAATGATCAAACCGAAGGAGAGGTCAACTCAGGTAACAATCTTGAAAACTTAAGACTTCTTAGAGATCATCCCATAGAAAACATCATTGGTGGAATTCATGATCCTAGGAAGACTAGATCTCAATTAAAAGAAATCAATGAACTAGATCAACTTGCACTTGTGTCCCAAATAGAGCCCAAATCAGTAGAGGAAGCATTAAAAGATGACTCATGGATAAATGCTATGCATGAAGAACTAAATCAATTTGAAAGAAATCAGGTGTGGAGTCTTGTCCCTAGACCTTCATCTCACCCCGTTATTGGAACCAAATGGGTCTATAAAAACAAGCTAAGTGAAGAAGGGGTTGTAATGAGAAACAAGGCTCGGCTGGTGGCTAAAGGGTACAACCAGGAATTTGGGGTTGATTTTGAAGAATCATATGCTCCAGTTGCTAGATTAGAAGCCATCAGGATATTGTTAGCCTTTGCAGCATCTCATGGAATCAAACTACAACAAATGGATGTAAAAAGTGCATTTCTAAATGGAATAATAAAAGAAGAAGTCTATGTGGAATAACCCCCTGGTTTTGAAAATGATGAACTTGCTAATCATGTTTTCAAATTGCATAAAGCTTTGTATGGATTAAAGCAGGCTCCACGGGCTTGGTATGAAAGGTTGAGCTCCTTCCTCACCAAGAAGGGATACATAAGAGGTAAAATTGATCAAACATTATTTTCCAAGACCCAAGGTAAGCATATACTAATTGTACAAATCTATGTGGATGATATTGTGTTTGGATCTACCGAAGCTTCTTTATGTACTGAATTTGCAAACTTAATGACCAATGAGTTTGAAATGAGTTTAATAGGTGATTTACAGTTTTTTCTTGGATTGCAGATCGTACAATGTAGAGAAGGATACTTCATAAATCAATCCAAGTACATAAAGGAGATGCTGAAAAAGTTTGGCATGGAAAGCTGCAAACCAATTGAGTCACCCATGGGTACAAATGCAACATTGGAAGCTGATGTAAAAGGTAACATGGTAGATGCCAAGAAATACAGAGGTATGATCGGGTCCCTGCTATATTTAACTGCTTCAAGGCCAGATATTCAGTTTAGTGTATGCATGTGTGCTAGATATCAGTCTGGCCCTAGAGAATCACATTTAGGGGCTGTCAAGCGTATCCTTCGATACATTGCCGGCACCCAAGAATTAGGTTTATGGTATCCTACTTACTGCAAACTAGATTTGATTTCATATTCAGATGCTGATTATGCTGGTTGCAAAATTGATAGGAAGAGTACTAGTGGTTATTGTCAAATATTGGGTGGATGTTTAATATCATGGGCTTCTAAAAAACAGCATTCTGTGGCACTCTCCACTGCTGAGGCTGAGTATGTCGCAGTAGGGAGCTGTGGTACACAGGCTTTGTGGATAAAACATCAACTCCAAGACTACAATGTAGATCTTGGATGTGCACCTATTTTCTGTGACAACACTAGTGCTATTAATTTGTCTAAAAACCCCATTCAACACTCTAGGACAAAACACATTGAGATCCGTCATCACTTTCTAAGAGATGAGGTCTCCAAAGGAAATTTCATGCTTCATTTTGTAGAAACTGAAAAACAACTGGCAGACATTTTCACAAAACCCCTTAACAATGACAGATTTTCAACTCTAAGAAGGGAGTTAGGAATTTGTAGAATTTCTCCTGAAAATTCTTGAAATAATCATATTCATGTGTACACTGCATAGATTCTGTCATGTCTGTCTAAGTTATGTCAACTAGGTCTCTAGTACTAGTCAGGTTTTTGAGTTTGGAAGTCTAGTGTCGGGTGCTACTTCAGCAAGTTCTACAGAATACTGGTTCTCTACGGCTCATCTCTTGTGGTCGACCACAGACAAGGCGCTGGTCGACCAAGGCATCAGGACAGGAAATAGTTGGTTCTGTGACTTCGCAGTTGTCGACCACAGGCAAGGCGCTGGTCGACCAAGGCATCAGGACAGGAAATAGTTGGTTCTGTGACTTCGCAGTTGTCGACCACAGGCAAGGCGCTGGTCGACCAAGGCATCAGGACAGGAAATAGTTGGTTCTGTGACAGCACAGAGGTCGACCAAAGGCACCTCTATGGTCGACAGAGGATCTGAACAAGGGAAAATGGATCTAAAAAGGCTACTGGTTCTGCTAGGAAATCCTCTGATCTAAGTGAACTTTTGTGCTCAGTTTCTTCACTCATTCATCCTTATCCATACTTCCCATCCCTTGTGTCTCTATATCTCTTCATGGCCAACATTTTTTTTATCTTCAGCAAGGACTCATAAATTGAGGGGGAGAAAAAGTGTAAACTCATTCCTTGATAAAACATTGAAAAACCTAACCATATCCTTCAATAAAATCACCAAGGTAATCATTAAGAGTAGAGGTTGAGTGTAGTAATGAGAATTTGAACTGTACTACTGCAATAAATTCAAACCATAACTATGACTCTGTCACAAGATTTTGAGGACTTATGATTTTTAGTAATGAGACTGTTTCTCTACCTGTGTTTGTGCTGAACAGTAAAAATAAACTTAAATTTAACATGTATGTACATGGAATACGCCATAATTCTGCCTTCATGGTAGAGCAATGGATTGAGGTCTGAGAAACTACTGTTCTTCATCTCAAAGCAAAAAATTAGCTGAAAAATAGATGGGAGACCAGTGTGTCATGAAGATCCAATCTAACTCTGCTGATATTGATTGGGCATACTGAGTAACTGGGGATATTGGCGTCTGATAAACGTATATCCTCACGGATAAAAGGTGTGTCCCAGTCATTTGTGGAATGGTTAGGCATGCTAAGTAGCCGGGGTTTCTGGCGTGTACAAAGCGTGTCTCCTCGTGTAGAAAAGCATGTGATCAACCTGACCACAGCTCTCAAATGATTCAAAAAGAAAAATTTAAAGCATCACAAAGGCAGAGAAAATGGTTGACCTAAAGCATAGCATGCAAATACAAGTTTAAAAACACTGTTCAGCTAGCATAGTTAGTCCAATTATCTCTTGAAATATATTATAAGTTCAAGGAGCCATGTGAAAGAAATTGGATATGGGGAGTCAATTTATTGGTGCAATACTTTCAAATTCATTGAACCACTATACCCACTCTATTTGGTCACAAGGTGGTCTTTGCATAAGGGTGGAAAGGTTCCATAAGTGTTCTGTTAAAGAAAGGGCGTACACTTTAATACCTTCCAAAAAGTTGAGTAATGCTGATTAAATCCTGACCGCTCGTTTTCTGCATCGTGATGGTTCACTGTCCCAGTTCCTTTAAGACCCAGCCCTACTGCCCTATCCTATAAATTGCCACGGCTGGGTCCCTATTTTTTCTCATCCGCCGCCCTGTACTTCTTTCGCATTCTTCCTCTCCCGTTCTCTCTCGTCTTTCTCTCACATCCCTCCACCATGTCTCCAAAGCACGCTCCGCGGTCTACCAAGAGAACACGAGAGAAGGCCCCTGCTGAATCCTCGACGCCGTCCAAGCGTTTCAAGCCAAGGGCTGCGCAGGGTCCGCCATCGGCCCCTCAAAAGTCGACCACGGCTGAGGCGGCTGACTCAGGCAGGAAGGTACCAGCTTCAGAAGAACCCATCGTCCATCCAGTGTCAGGAGTTCTCAAGCCACGGACCGTTCTGCCACCAAGGATTGTTGATTTCTCTGATGAGAAGCTGATGGAGATGTTCCCAGAACTACTGCCAATTTTTGAAGCTCAAGAGTGGACAGCGTTTGTCTCGGCACATACTCAGTATTCGCCTCAGCTTGTGCAAGAATTCTACCACAACTTGCAAATAGTGGATGGTCAGGTCTACACCGTAGTTCACGGCATCGTCATCCGCCTCGACGTCAAACTGCTCCACAAAGCGTTGAAGATTCCCAGACATGGCGCCGTCTTCAATCCTGAGGATTTTGACTTCCGAGCTGCATACACCGTCGTCACTGGCCAGCCAGCTCCTGAGGTTCTCCCTAAGTATCTGAATGCCAACACCTTCCCTCCTCTTCATAGATTGCTTCATCACATTCTTACCACCATTATCCAACCAAGAGGAGGCGCCAGAGATCAAGTAAGTCGCCTCCATCTATTTTTGCTCCATGGCCTCATCACTTGTCAACCCATTCGCCTCATCACGCTCCTCCTAAACACCTTCCAAAACATCCTACATTACCCCAGAATTCTCTTCCATTTGCTGCCCACATATCTGCCATTCTGGAAGCAGCAAAAATACCATTTCCCCATGCTCCGCGCATTGTAATTTCCAAATGGCACATCTACAACTTTCACTTCGTGACCACATTTTTGGGGTTTAAGAAGGTAGGAGACCAAATTCAGCGCACTCTACCATCCAAGGGCAAATCCACGGCTCCATTGCCACCCTCTTCTCCACCACATACACCTATACAAGTTAGTCCTACTGTCACACCTCCACCTGTGGTGCCTCAAGCTACCCCTGCTACCACCACTACTGCCCATCCTTCAGCTTCCCTTTCTATAGTGCCCTGGCATCCAGGCATTGCTGCCACTCATGCTCAATCTACTTCTGTTCCACCTACCCAAGCTCCATCTCATTCTGTTCCACCTACCCAAGTTCCACCTACCTCCACTCCTTCTACTTTTGCTCCACCACCATCCTTCACATCCAACACTGAGTCTCACGGAGTGCTTCTCCAGATAGCATCTCAGTTGTCCTCTCTCACCACCCAATTCCATTCCTTTCAAGAGAATATGAATGCTGCCACCGGGCGCCTGGAGCAGAAAGTCCAAAGGCTGGAACAACAGATGGAGGCCAGGTTCATCAAGCAAAAGGAATACACTGACCATGCTAGTTCTCGGTTCAACAGACTAGTTGGCACCTTAGGTCAAGTGTCAGAAGAAATGGGAAACCGCATAGAGTTCACCACCAAGCAGAATGAAAAGTATCACAATGCTACTATCTCCGAGATCCAGAAGCTCAGGCTCTCTTATGCCCACATTGTTGACAAGCTGGATCGCATGGCAGAGAACGTGAAGCCAGAGACCTCCTCATCCTCCTCAGAGGGATTGTTCAAATGATCTTCTTTTTGCTGTTGACAAAGGGGGAGATAGGACTTTATGTGTCATTGTGTGTCTAGTTGTGTGTCTAGATGTGAGTCTAGATTGTCAAGTTTACTTTGTCTACGTGTCCTTAGTGTCTTAATTCTTTTTTGAGTCTCTCATGTAAGTAGTGCTATAGTTTTTGAAAGGCACATCAAACGAATTGTCTGAATGAAATCTGTGCTATGATAGCCTTGAATGCAATATCAAATGAATTTTATAGTCTGTTGTTTGTCACAATGACTCATGGTTGTCATCATCAAAAAGGGGGAGAATGTTGTGCATCCCTTGGTTTTGATGATGACAATAGGATATGTTTGATTAATCAAGTTCTATATTGTTTCATAACAAATACAAGTGGTTTGATTGTTCCTTCAAAGTATTGGACTCATGACTATTTGATGATGACAAATAATGTTTCTGATCAACTCAATATAAATCTGATAGTTCAATTTATTTCTGATAAGTTAAGTAATTTCAGGTCCACTGAAATCCAAGTGGAATCAACAAATCAGAAGAAGTGTCAAAGGCCGCTTGTCGACCAGGGAAGTGGTTATGGTCGACCAACGAACCCAGCCAGAAACGTTTCAAGTCATCCGTCTTCTGCATGTGCCTTGGCTGTCGACCAAAGCCCCACTTCTGGTCGACCACAGAACAGCCAGAACATCAGACAGAACTGACGGCCATCTGTAATTCGCCCCTTGTCGACCAGCGACAAGGCTGTGGTCGACCACGGGGGACGCGAGTGTCAGCCAGAATGGAACCGCCATCAGGACACTGCTTGTTGTCGACCAGGGACCGTGTCATGGTCGACCACGGGCGTTATAGCGTCCAGAACCGAACTGTAACCGAATTCTGTTTTGGTTCCTTAAAACCTGCAGATTGTTGTTGCAGGTTGTTGGGCAGTTCAAATGATGAGATTCCGCACGGGAATCAAGGAGAGAATCGTGCTTAGAAGTGGTCAAACTTATTGTAGTCATTGGATTTAACCTTCTCCCTGCTTTTTAGCAGATTGATGCGCGATCTGAATTTTGAGCGGGAAAAGCTTCAGACTTGGAAAAGAATCTGCATAAAAGTAGAAGGCCACGGATCGCGAAGGCAAGCACACAGAGGGAGCATAGAACCGAAGCTAAGAAACACACCTACATCACAGGACGAAGTAGCTCACCATCAATCAGATATCTGCAGAAGACTGAAGGCGTTCTCATTTACTGCAGAAGAAAGACTGGGCTTCAAGCTGTGCGACCTCCAGCAACAAAGCAGCTGAAGGCATCCGATTGGAAGCTCTACAGGGAGTCTAGTCTTGTTATTTATGTGATTAAGTCCCAGGCTGAATTCTTTACTTTGTTACAAAAGTCCATATTCAGTCCTGTTGCATCATCCCACCTTCACATCATTTCTATTCATCCTTACACCAAGTGTCAAGCTGTGAGGCAGCGGATTCAAGCTGTGTGTCAGCTGGTACAAGCTGTGTGTCAGCAGGAACAAGCTGTATGACAGCAGTGTCTTGTGTTTTGATTGAGATCAGAGGTTCTCATTAGTGAAGCCTTGCTTGAGTTAAGCAAGGGGTGGATGTAAGTCTCGGGAAGAGACTGAACCACCTTAAAAATCCTATCTTGTGGTTTGCTTATGTGTGTGTGTGCTTTTCTATGTGTTTGTTTTCTTCACTGATATCAACATCAATTCTGTAATTCATTAATCACCGGCAACTCACTTAGCCAATAGATATTAAATCTGAAAAAGGGGGAAAGATCTATTCACCCCCCCTCTAGATCTATTCAGTCCGTACTCAACATATGATGCAGGGTCAAAAGGATTTCAACAAAAAAAGAATCAAGCTTTAATTTGTACAAACCATCACAGAGGATACCAGATCCAAGTAAATGATTATGCTTAAACAAACTAAAACATCCATTACCAAACTTAAAAGAGTACTCAGAAGTATCAAGTTTAGAAAGTGACACAAGATTACGGGAAATAGAAGGTACATAAAGAGTCTGAAATTGATCTAAATGATGTCCAGTGTCTAAGATTAAACGATAAGTTCCTATGGCTTCAACTGGAGCTTTGACTATATTTCCCATGAAGACAAACTTTTCATTTGGCCTTGTGATTTGGATTGTATGGAATCCTTGCACTATATTAGAAACATGAGTGGTATAATCAGAATCAATTCACCAAGTGTCATAAGGAACTTCTGCCAAATTTGTTTCGACACATACAAAAGCACTAAACTTACCTTTCTTTTCAAACCATTCCTTATGTTTAGGGCAATTCACCTTAAAATATCCTCGTTGATGGTAGAAATGACACTTGTCATTCTTTTCTTCCTTCTTGTAGATTTGAACAGAAGATTCATTAACCTTTAGTGGTCCTCTCTTGCCTTTTCTTTTCTTTCCTTTAACATTCTTTTCAGCTTCTTGATGTCTTACAAGATGAATGGAATGATTTCCCATATTATTAAGCCTTGTCTCCTCCTGCACAAGCATACTGTGCAATTCATTAACATTCCATTTATCTTTCATTGTATTGCAGTTCATTTGGAATGAACCATACTGAGGAGGCAAAGAGTTAAGAATAAATTATATAAGAAAATTCTCATCCACACTCATCCCTAGTGACTTTAATCTTGCTGCAATGTTGGTCATTTCAATAACATGTTCATACATGGTACGAGAACCATCAAACTTCATGGTGGTTAATGTACTCATTAATGTCCCAGCAAGTGATTTGTCAATAGTTTGAGAACGTTCTCCCATAAATTTCATGAATTCCTTAGCATTTTCAGTTTTGGGAAGAGTGGATTTGATGTTGTTTGCCACAGTCATTCGCATAAACATTAGACTAAGTCTGTTTGATCTTTCCCAAGCTTTATAGAAAGATCTCTCTTCACTACTGCTTGAGTCAATAATAGTAATAGGTTTCTCATGTTGGAGTGCCAAATAAAGATCAAAAACTCTTAAATGGAACTGGATTTGCTCACACTAATCAGAGAAAGTCAACCCATTAAACTTTTCAATAGACGTAACTTGCGAATGAAGGAAAACAGGAACAAATACTGCACGTAAAAAAAAAATGCTTACACATTAATACTTTGAGCTACTATTCTAAAATAAACTATAATTCAAATTCAGACAAAATATTTTCATGAATCATAACTGTATATCAAAGTTTTCCTTTGGGAAATATAAAGATATACAGACATAAATTGTACTAATGCTAATAAAGAATTACTGTAATTTGATAATTATATATACTCTAATTAGATGTGATTGTTATCTTTGGATATGCTAAGCACAACTAACAGAATATACTAATTACCAACCATTATATCATCTATCATAATAGCACACAATCAACCTTTGGGTTGATTCTTAAGTATTCTATAATAAATGAAATTCAATTATCCATATGCAAACTATTATGTCATTTTCGAGTAAGCATTCACAAATAATGGATAATTGAATAAAATTATACAATTTAAAATTCATTTGATCTTCTGATTTGGTCACTTTGGTGACTAACAAATCATTTATAAGAGAATTTCAAATTACATGATATAAACTATAATCATTAAGGTAAACACTAATCTTTTCTCCCACTCTTGTAAATAACTTAATAAATAAATTACCCAAGTGGAGTAAAAGTGTAAATCATGATGTCTTTTAACCTTCCATGAATTTTATTAAGTGGGAAGATTAAAATCATTTAATTTATGACTCTTTAAACTATTAAGATCATGAAAATTATTAACTTTAACAGAAAAGAGTATATTTACAGTTATATAAACTCTTACATCATTCTAAAATCTATTTCCTCCCACTGACAACAAGGACCTTACCTTGGTCAGACATCAAAACATCTATTTATCATTTAAATTTTCATGAAGATAACAAGTGCATGTTATATTTTACTTAAAATAAAGAGTATAAACATAATAAAATAAATTTTCTGCTAAAACAATGAATACTATTCATCTTCTTCCCCGACATTTCCCAGATCCTTGATCTCGCATGAACATTACTTAAAGTCAAACTTTAAATTGTGCATGGCATGAAATCAACAATAAATGAGTGCATAGTTTTTCTATTCATACTATTTGTTCACGGTGAATAGTAAAATTGGGAAGTAATAGTGATCGCGTTTGAATAGTACCAAGAGGGATGAACAGTCACATGTAATCTTCAACATGGAACAATAAGTAAGATTCGCCATAGTCGTTCTTCTAGATTGCTGCGCACAACGTCTGGCCGCGTGTTGTGCGCACCGTGACAGTGTCGATGTTTGTCGGTTCCCCTTTCATCTTTTTTTTGTAAATAGTGCCGCAACCACAACACAAATCACTCGTATGAACAGTAACGGGAACCAATCGTGTGATCGGTAAATCACGAATGAATGAACATAAGATCCCATGAATGATAAATCTTAATCGAATAAAATGGAAAATCACGAGTTCTACCACCTGGCTCTAATACCACATGTAAATGATTCTTTAATTTCATGCAATCAACATTTAGGTATGAACTCTAATCCCAAGATCTTAGAATTTCATGATTTTCACACTCATAGGAATGATAAGGAAGCGTACCTTGTTTCATTACAAAATTTTCAAAAAAGTCAAAACATAGAGGACATCAAGAAAAAGGTGAAAAATCATGTTTCTCTCTCCAAACCCCTTCTTTTCTGCACATTTTGTGATGGAGAAGATGCATACACCTATTGGGGAGAGAGAGGACCAGTTTTCCTTTTATAAGAGAGGTGTTTCCTTCCATCAAGGGATGCTTCATGAGAAACCACCTAACTTTTTATAACAACCCAATAGGATTTAGTATTTTTTTATTAACCCTCAACTTTTATTAATGTCATTATGGGCCACAAACTTTTAATAGGATATAAATCTTACATGTCAAACCTTGGTCTCTATGACTCCAAGTTATACCTATAAAATAAATTATACAAAATTAATAAATAATTTTTGAATTGGGATGGAGATGGTGTTAAAAAAATATTTTTTCCTTGACATAGGGCCATGTCCCTCCCTCTTCGGTAAGCCCCCTCCCTCCTCCCTATTCCAGACCCAGACCCCCCCTACTTGCTCCATATATATATATATATATATATATATATATATATATATAGCGAGAGAGAGAGAGAGCTGGCGAGGTGGACGTAGGCGGTGGGGGCCGGTGAGCAACCACCCCCCTCTTGCCCCCTACCCCCTCCAGCAAGCTCCCTCCTCCCCTCCCTCTCTGGTAAGTGCCCTCCTTCCTCCCTACTCTACATGCCCCCCTCCCTCTCTGGTAAGTGCCCTCCTTCCTCCCTACTCTACATGCCCCCCTCCCCCTCCGACAAGCTCCGTCCCCCCTCCCTGCTCTAAACGCCTCGCCTCCCTCTCCAGAAAGCCCCCTCCCCCTCCATATTCCAAACACCCCCCTTCCCCTCCGGTAAGCTTTCTCTCCCCCTCTCTCTTTGATAAGCCCTCTCCCCCCTCCCTCCTCCAGACTCCTCGCCTCCCTCTCCAATAAGCCCCCTCTCCCCTCTCTGTTCTAGATGCCCCCTCTCCCTCCTGTAAACCCCCTCCTCCCTCCTTATTCCAGATGCCCCCCTCCTTGTTCAAGGTACCCCCCCTTCCCTCCGATAAGCCACCTCCCTCTTCCTTGTTGCAGATGCCCCCCCTCCTCCTCCGACAATCCCCCTCCCCTCCAAGAAGCTCCCCACTCCCTCTCCGACAACCCCCCCTCCCCCTCTCTCCTCCCTCCTCCATACGCCTAGCCTCCCTCTTTGGTAAGCCCCCTTCTCCCTCCCTATTCCAAAAACCCCCCTCCCATTCGGCAAGCCTCCTCCCCTCTAGCCTAGATGCTCCCCCCCCCCTTAGGCAAGCTCCCTCCCCCCTTGTAATGCCCCGGGTTTTTCAGATCTGGATCCGTGGGTTTCGGATCACTTTTCGCGGGTTGCGGATCCTGTCCGATTGAGCTTCAGACTATTTTTATCGGATTGTCGGACCCATTGGTGGTGCGCCCGTGAGTTTCCTTGGGTTTGTGGTGTTGTGAGGAGCACGCCGGTAATTTTTTGGAATTTTCGGAGCGCCTTTGTGGGTCCCGGGTTACTTTTTAGGTTTTACGCGTGTTTTCCGTCTGTCGGACCTTCGGAACCCCGTACAGAGTGGACCGTTGCATTCTCTGACTCCGGGATGTTACCACTGCGTTGTGCATCTTCCGAGGATTAGGGAGGTGATTTTTCCTTATTTTCCATATTTTTGGTAATTTTCATATTTTCCTATATATATAACTCCTTTTTTCTCTCTCCCCATCTCTCTTTTCCCTCTCTCTTCTCTCACGTTCTCTCCTCTCCCCCTCTCACTCCAGGCGGCCGACGGAGGCGGCGAGGGCTGGGCGGCGTGGCTCGTGGGGCGTAGAGCGACGGGCACAGGATGAGGATCGCGATGGTGGAGGCGGTTCGTGGGATCATGAACCGGCGGGGTTTCGGAGGCGTTTCTTCGTGGATCGGCACCCACGTCTTCGTGGATCGGGACCCACGTTGCGTCGTTTCTTCGGTGGAGGTAGGGAGATGGACCCCCAGCTCATGCACTTTCTTTCCCGCGAGTTTTGTAGGCCGCGGTGAGCCAAGCGGGCTCATTTGAGCTTTGTGAGGAAAATCCATGTTTTTGGGGTGTGAGCCGGATCTCCCGTTTTACGGTGTTTCAGACCGATTCGGGGCTTTAAATGCATGTTAGGAGGGTTGGGGGAGCTTCCCCCTTGTTTTCCCCATCATCGGGCGATGATCGGGGGGTGGAACGGAATTTTTGGGTTCTTCCCGCCGTCCCGTCCTCGGGACGATTTGGCGGCCCTTCCAGAGACCGCTAGAGTCTCTAGCGGCCCAGGGTAGGTGCGCCAGACGCTGTGGCGGCCCAAGGTGGGTGCGCCACAGGTTACTATTTTGTCAGCAGGTTCCGACGTCGTCCGGCCGTTGCACGATAAACCGCCAGACGGTGTGGCGGCCTAGGTTAGACCGCTACCTCATTTTTGACCGTCACTTCTCGAGTCGCGTGCTTTCTGACCGTCGGGAGTCTCGTGCCTCTAGCGGCCGTAAGTATGGGGGCCAGAGGGCTTCTAGCTTGTCAAGGCTTGACCGCTAGAGCGCTGTGGCGGCCTGGGATGGGTGCGCCAGAGCCAGTGTGGCTCATTCTTCTGGCGCGCCTGGGTTGGACCGCCAGAGTCCCTGTGGCGGACCAGAATTGGACTGCTAGAGACTGTGGCGGCCCAAGGTTGGACCGCCAGGTGATTCTCCGTGCCGGGTTCGCATGTGTTGGTCTCCGGTCGACTCGGTTGTGACCCAGTGGTCGACCTTCGACCTCGTGAGTGTCCCGGACACCCCGTGAGTTCCGTGTCCGTGTTTCTCGGGTGTCGAGAGGTACCGTATTATCTCGATTAGCATGCCCGTGGGTGTGTGTTTCGGGCTTTGTGTTACACTTGATCAAGTCACCGTGTATCGGTGTAAGTGCAGTGGGGTTTCCCCCGCATGTCGTGGGTTTTCCTAGAAGATGATTCCCGAGTGGGTCATGTGTTTGGCCTTGGACTGCGAGTCCAGTCATCCATCCTAAAGCTGGAGGTTTCTCATTTTTCCCAAGGATGGGGAATTGGCGTGGCGGCCTGTGAGCTACCTTGGGAATCGTGCTCATGTGCTTTCCGCGTGGGTCATGTGTGTGGCCTTGGACTATAAGTCCAGTCACTCAGCCTGGGGATGGAGGTCTCTCAAGTTCCTTGATTTAGGGAATGGCCTCGGCGGCTCGTGAGCTGCCTCAGTATTCGTGCTACCGTGGTTTTAGACCTAGGGATTAGGCTAGATTAACGGCATCGTGCTATTGCGTACGACGGTCTTGACCCCGAGTCTTGTGACTCAAGGACCGTTGGGTTTGGTGAGTCTAGAGGACTATCCAGAGTCTAGTGGCTCAGTGCCACTTGGTTCTTCTCGACTTTCGCGCAGGGTGCGTGCGTGTTTCTCGAAGTTTCTCTTTGGAGAGTGGTCACTTCAGTGACTCCCCACTAATCGTAGCCTTCCGACACGAGAGTGGTCCCACTAGGGAGTGGTGGCGAGGCTACCCAGAGAGACGGTTTTGGACTGGTTTCCGTCGGGCCCTGCGTCAACCAGCCAGAGTTCGGCTGAGGGGAAAACCAATCAGAGGGCCAGACTAGGGACGCACGGTCTGTGTGTGCACACGTGGTTGGGGGCAGTAGGACCAGTGCTGACGAGCGCGACCCCAGCTAGTCACTTGTTCTGTGGTTACTTGTACGGTGTCCCCGTTCCACCAGGGGTCGAGGGGGGCACCTGAGGCGCATTCTAAGCCGTCAGTGGACGCATCCGGCCTTGCTTCTGGTGGGCAGGTACTCCTGTCACCTGAGACGTGACTCTCATGTTTCTGGGTTCCGTTTCCCATCTGTGAGACGAGGTTTCCTGGACCGACCGGTGTTTCCGAGGTAGTGGCCAGGGTGCATGTGGCTTCACCGAGGTTGCATCTTGTTTGTACGGTCCCCGCGACCAGGTGGTCGGGGTGGCACTTTGGTCAGCATGTCCAGGTTGGCCTTGTCCTGGGAGACAGGCCTCTATGGCAGAGTTGCCGTAGGTTTTACCTTGGTAGGTGGTGTTAGTGTGGTCCGGATCCCGATTGTGAGATCGGTGTCTTCCTTTCCGGTATAGTAGGAGTAGTTGTAGTGCCGAGTTTTGACCAGCCACCGGTTTGCTGTTCCTGCTGTAGTTGTAGCTTTCCTTTCCGCTACCGCCGTTGTTTCCGGTTGGGGTTCTGTGGGACCCCTGCTGAGTCTTTGTTTGGAGAGTCATCCCTGCTTTTCAGGTGCGGCGGTTCTTCCTCGAGGTGCGAGGGTGTTGTTCGGTGGTTCTTAGTTGCCAGCTCACCGGGCCGATTGTTCACTTGGCATGTGGTACGTTTTACTACTTTAGACTGTACTTTCTGTTGGACTGGACTCTGTTATAGTAGTTGTTTATTTAGTTCTATTAATTGTTGAATTTTCCTGCATTATTTCTTACTTCTTTGTGCCTCCACACTCCTTTTAGCCCTTCCGAGCCCACCGGCTCGTGGGCGGCGGGCCAGGATTCGAATGGTATCGGTTCCTTTCCGGTATCTGGATCTTGGGTCGTCACAGTTGGTATCAGAGCAGTGGTTGTGGACGTACATAGGAATTCGAGATATTGCAGTGATCATAGTCCATAAGGTCTAGTACAGTTGGCAGCTGGCTTAGGGTTTTATGTTTGTTTTACGTTGGATTTCTCGCTTGAGAGCATGAGTGCGTGGCGTTGGCGCTGTGAAGGCGGTTGCTATTCGCGACTTTCGTGCCGGCGTGGAGTCTAAGGATCGAGGTTGAGAGTTTCTCCCTCATCGATCGTGGTCCTTGTTGCGCTGCATTGGGCAGACGTTGCCGGTAGGTGCGTTGCCGCGGTGCTGCGTTCGAGCTGTTCGCTGCGAGGTCAGGTGGCTGGCAAGGATTATTCGTGGTTAAGTGGTCGTGAGTGTGCTCTGAGGGAGCTGTCATTGGTTTGGCAACTCCGGATTGAGGTCTATCCAGCCCCTGATGTGCTAAGGTTGTGGTTTGAGGTGGCAGAGCGGGTGCTCTGGTCGAGAAGTGTGATCGGGTGAGCGGAGGATCTTCTCGGTGAGTTGCTGTTTCATTGAGCCCGATGTTCTTGTCATGCTCTGTGGCGTCAAGAATGGTGTGTCGATCCCGATTGGTTTGCTGATTTCGAGGCAGGATTGGGCTGTGGTGTCTAAGTAAGTCTTGCTCCTGCGCTCTTGTGTGCGAATGGGTCATGTTCGCCCTGGTCTTGGTTTGAGATGAGAAGGTTCCATGGTGAGTTTCGGGACTCGGGGATGAGCATTGATAGTTGTCGATTATGGCTCATGTTGCGGCTCTTAGAGCGGCATGTTGCAGTTCGAGGAATTGCAGTGGTGGTGCATCGAGAGATGTTGTGATTGTGGTCCGACGTGACACTCACCGAGTGTGTTGGAGGTGCTGACCTGACGAGGTAATGGTTTTCTTGGTGTTGGAAGGTGCTGTTCCCAGCATGTGCGAGGTTTGAGGTCAGGTCGAGCGTGGAATTTCCCCGATTGGTCGGAGGAGTATTGGTTTCTCCGTGGGTTGGAGAGATTGTGTTTGGTTAAGGTTCGTCGTCTTGCATCGTGTGTTTGGATTGGTTGGCCTCTGTGTGCCATGAAGTCCGTGCAAGACGTGTCCTGCGTTTTTGGCAAGGTGGTTGCCCGCGAGGGTTGTGCCCATTTTCCTGGTGTGAGGGTGCTGGCGCTGTTCCGGAAGGACGAGTGCTGGTTGGCCGGTGTTCAAATTCTTGGATGGTGTTCAAACTTTCCGATGCATGGCGGTTCGGAGCCTGCAGAGTTGTAAAGGATTGCCAGATTTGGGAGAATCTGTGCTTTGGGTTCGAGGTAATGGAGCTTCCCTCACCCTATTTTTTGAGGTTGGCCAGCCGAGTTGTGGATTTTCGGGATGGCCAGTCCCAAGTCGCCGTGTTTGGCTGTGCGTGTGGATCAGAGTGCGCAGCGGAAGCCTGGTGGGCCTGTGACCCACTGGTTCAGGATCGTAGCGTTGGTTGCTACGGGCGGATTCCTGAGTTTGCGTTGAGCATGTGAGGATCGGCTCCTCTATGTGAGATGTGTTGTTGCCGTGACGTTGCTCGAGATATCGTGGTTCTTGGCACTGGCAGGATGGAGTATTGGGGAATGTGCTGGCAAGTGTGTCGCATGAATACCGTGTTCTTGTAATGGAAGCCGTGTCAGGCGTCGGTGTTGGGCCTGGATGAGATTGTTGAGGATGTCGCCTGACGGAGGTCGAGGACGTGTTGGTCAGAGTCGGTGGCTTGGTGCACGACTTGTATTGGAGGTTGTGTTCTCGGATGAGATCGTGTTCTAGAGGAAGTGATCTCTGAGAGATTTTGGGTTCCGGTCGGTAGCTGCGAGTGACTGGTAAGGCTAGTCTCGTAGTCGACCATGGTAAGGTGTGTATTTGCTGGGGACTCGTGTGCATTGGTCGTAGTGTTGGCGACTAGGTTGCTGTGATTTTGGATGGCACTTTCCTCCCCTAGAGATGTGTGCCATGAATTGTTCCGATGGTGTCCCGTGGCTCCGTGGTAAGGGCGGAATCGGGATTGGCAGGTGTCCACTTGGATAAGTTGAGATAGGATTCGATGAGACAGGACGGAAGAGTGACGCCTGTATATGGAGGTCCTTGATGGGACGTTGGCGTTGGAGTAGTTATCCCCGGTCTGGTGACCAGCATGGGAGGATTTCCCTGTAAGTCTGAGTCGAGTGAGGTGGTGATTGAAGACTCCTGAGTCTTGTCATTGGTTTCATCGTGCTCCCCTATAAGGGTAGAGTTGGCGCGATGCTCGAGATCGGATGCAGTGTCCGAGAGGTGTTTTAGCTCGAGATGTGGTAATTGTCTGTGTGAGTCAGCGGATGGCCTGTCGTGAGCTGGATCGTGCCTGTCGGGCCGGCGAAGGTTTCCCGTTGACGAGCAGTTGGCGACCAGTGGATGGTCTTTTCACAGACAAAAGATGCTGGTGGGTGCGCATCGAGTTTGGTGTGAGTTGTTGGAGGCTCTGTATTGGTTGTTCCCTGGAGAAGGATGTGCGACTTGTCAGCTGGTTGTGAAGCTGATGTAATTTGTCTGCTGACCATTGGATGGATCGGTAGCTGTTTCTCGTGACGAGGACTGTGTCTCTTCGGTGAGCGAGATGGTAGCAACGGTGCCATGATTGGTTCTAGCGTTGTGTCTGAGGTGATGCCAGACTATGTCCTTTGGTGTGTGCCTACTCTGATGGCCGGTGTGCGCGGCGTGCGGAGCGAGGTGTCATTTGTGATGGTAGTCTGGCTGTGTCCCTCAGGATCGGTGTTTTCGTGAGAATCGAGGTTTTCTATGCTGCGGCTCTGACGACGTTGTCGATTGGTTCAGTGTTCTTCCCATGTGTCTTGGTGCTAGTCTTGAATTTCGAGGATGAAATTCCTTTAAGGGGGGAGGGCTATAATGCCCCGGGTTTTTCGGATCTGGATCCGTGGGTTTCGGATCACTTTTCGCGAGTTACGGATCCTGTCCGATTGAGCTTCGGACTATTTTTACCGGATTGTCGGACCCATTGGTGGTGCGCCCGTGAGTTTTCTTGGATCCGTGGTGTTGTGAGGAGCACGCCGGTAATTTTCTGAAATTTTTGGAGCGCCTTTGTGGGTCCCGGGTTGCGTTTTAGGTTTTACACGTGTTTTCCGTCTATCGAACCTTCAGAACCCCGTACAAGGTGGACCGTTGCGTTCTCTGACTCTGGGACATTACCACTGCGTTGTGCATCTTCCGAGGATCAGGGAGGTGATTTTTCCCTATTTTTTGTATTTTTGGTAATTTATGGATTTTCCTATATATATATCCCCTTTTTCCCTCTCTCCTCATCTCTCATTTCTCTCTTTTCCCTCTCTCTTCTCTCACGTTCTCTCCTCTCCCCCTCTCACTCCGGGCGGCCGACGGAGGCAGCGAGGGTGGGGCAGCGTGGCTCGTGGGGCATGGAGCGATGGGCATAGGACAAGGATCGCGATGGTGGAGGCGGTTCGTGGGATCGTGAACCGGCGGGGTTTCGGAGGCGTTTCTTCGTGGATCGGCGTCCACGTCGCGTCGTTTCTTCGATGGAGGTAGGGAGATGGACCCCCAGCTCGTGCACTTTCTTTCCCGCGAGTTTTGTAGGCCGTGGTGAGCCGAGCGGGCTTATTTGGGCTTTGTGGGGAAAATCCATGTTTTTGGGGTGTGAGCCGGATCTCCCGTTTTACGATGTTTCGGATCGATTCGTGGCTTTAGATGCATGCTAAGGGGGTTAGGGGAGCTTCCCCCTTGTTTTCCCATCATTGGGGGATGATCGGGGCGTGGAATGGAATTTTTGGGTTCTTCCCGCCATCCCGTCCTCGGGATGATTTGGCGGCCCTTCCAGAGACCGCCAGACTCTCTGGCGGCCCAGGGTAGGTGCGCCAGACGCTGTGGCAGCCCAAGGTGGGTGCGCCACAGGTTACTATTTTTTCGGCAGGTTTCGACGTCGCCTGGTGGCTGCACGATAAACCGCCAGACGGTGTGGCGGCCTAGGGTTAGACCGCTACATCATTTTTGAATATTGCTTCTGGAGTCGCGTGCTTTCTGACCGTCGGGAGTCTCGTGCCTCTAGCGGCCGTAGGTATGGGCGCCAGAGGGTTTCTAGCGTGCCAAGGCTTGACCGCTAGAGCGCTGTGGCGGCCTGGGATGGGTGCGCCAGAGCCAGTGTGGCTCATTCTTCTGGCGCGCTAGGGTTGGATCGCCAGAGTCCCTGTGGCGGACCAGAGTTGGACCACTAGAGACTGTAGCGGCCCAAGGTTGGACCGCCAGGTGATTCTCCGTGCTGGGTTCGCGTGTGTTGGTCTCCGGTCGACCTAGTTGTGACCCAGTGGTCGACCTTCGACCTCGTGAGTGTCCTGGACACCCCGTGAGTTCTATGTCCGTGTTTCCGGGGTGTTGGGAGGTATCGTATTACCTCGATTAGCGTGCCCATGGGTGTATGTTTCGGGCTTTCTGTTACGCTTGATCAAGTCACCGTGTATCGGTGTGAGTGCAATGGGGTTTCCCCCGCATGTCGTGGGTTTTCTTGGAAGATGATTCCCGAGTGGGCCATGTGTTTGGCCTTAGACTGCGAGTCCAGTCATCCAGCCTGGAGCTGGAGGTTTACCGCTTTTCCCAAGGATGGGGAATCGGCTTGGTGACCTGTGAGCTGCCTTGGGAATCATGCTTCTATGCTTTTTACATGGGTCATGTGTGTGGCCTTGGACTGTGAGTCCAGTCACCCAGCCTGGGACTGGTGGTCTCTCGAGTTCCTTGTTTTAGGGAATGGCCTCGGTATTCGTGCTACCGTGGTTTTAGACCTAGGGATTAGGCTAGATTAACAGCATCGTGCCGTTGCGTACGACGGTCTTGACCCCGAGTCTTGTGACTCAAGGACCGTTGGGTTTGGTGAGTCTAGAGGACTGTCCAGAGTCCAGTGGCTCAGTGCCACTTGGTTCATCTCGACTTTCGCGCAGGGTGCGTGCGTGTTTCTTGGAGTTTCTCTTTGGAGAGTGGTCACTTCAGTGACTCCCCACTAGTCGTAGCCTTCCGACACGAGAGTGGTCCCACCAGGGAGTGGTGGCGAGGCTACCTAGAGAGACGGTTTTTGACTGGTTTCCGTCGGGCCCCACGTCTACCAACCAAAGTCCGGCTGAGGGGAAAACCAGTCAGAGGGCCAGACCAGGGATGCACAGTCTGTGTGTGCACACGTGGTTGGGGGCAGTAGGACTAGCACTGATGAGCATGACCCCAGCTAGTCACTTGTTCTGTGGTTACTTGTACGGTGTCCCCATACTGCCAGGGGTCGAGGGGGGCACCTGAGGCGCGGTATAAGTCGTCAGTGGATGCATCCGGCCTTACTTCTGGTGGACAGGTACTCCTGTTGTAATGTCCTGGATCCTTATTGGATTCTTATCGGGTCTTTCGAATCCTTTTCGGAGAGTTTCGGATCGCATTTGTGGGTCCTGAGTTGAGTTTAACGATCCGTATGGTTTTTTCTCTCGTACTAGCTACGGAACCTTGCGGTGAGTTTATTTCTCAGTTCATCAACTCATGGACGCCACAGTTGCGATGTACTCTTCCCGAGGATCGTTTCGACTATTTTTGCGTATTTTTCTGAATTCCTGCATTTTCTGGCTAATTATCAAATTTTCAAAAAATTAGGAAAATTCCTAATTTTCTTTTTATTTATTTCTTTCCCACCTCTCTCCTCCCTCATTTCTCTCATCTCTTTCACTCTCTCATTCTCTCTCCTCTCTGTGTCTCTCGGCGCGGGGTGCACATCGTTGCGAAGCTGGCCGAGGTGAGGACGTGATGGAGTGATCGGGACGCGGGATGGGACGATGGTTTGAGCGTGGCGAGGCGAGATCCCTCGGTGGATTCTGAGATCGGTGCGGTTCGTGTTTTGGCATTTTCGGTGCGGATTAGTCGCTTCGGCACACGATTTCTTCGATGGAGGTAGGGAGACGGATCACCTACTCTTCCTACACGTTTTCCCTATAATTTCACATTGTTCGGTGCTAGAACGGGCGAGTTTGGGCTAGTTTAGGTAAAACTATGGTTTTGGGAGTTCGTAGGGTTCATCATAACATGGTGACAATTTTTGGATCAGTTAGCATCAATCGGACCCCTGGAATGTCAGCGTTCCAGATCCTCTGATTTCGTGTCGTTTGGTTGTCATTTGGGGCCGGTACGACCCCGGGAACCCCGGTGACTCATTTAGGGTCGATTCGTTGGAATCGCCCGTTTCTCACCGTTTCTTGCGATTAAGTCGTTGCATGTGTCCCTTCCGGCCTGTGGAAGGTTTTTTTTGTCCATTAGGACTATTTCCCCTTCGATCGGGATCGAACGGGGCGTAGATTCGGGCTTTAGGGCTCGATCCGCCGATTTTTTGCTGTAACCGGTCGACCGCCACGGGCTGGCCGGTCGACCGACCGGCGTCCGCAGTAGCGGGCGGTTGGACCTGTCGGTCCGGTCGACCGACCGCCCAGGGCCGGTAGATCGACCCTGTTAGGTTGACCGACCCTGAGGGTTAGGTCGACCGAATTCTAGTGCTTTTGACCGTTTTGAGTCACGGTCGGTTCGGTTGAGACCCAATGACCGACCTATGGCCTCGTGAGTGTCCCGGACACCCTGTGGGTTCCGTGTCCATGTTTCGGGGGTGTCGGGAAGTGTCGTTTCCCATCGTTTCGATTTCCATATATCTTGGCTTAACCTTGTGGTTTGTTGTCCCCGTGGATGTCTTTTGATATCCTATGAGGCTATGACCACGTCATGAGGTAGGTAGGAGTTTCCTTGCTTGAAATAGGATTCTCTTTCCTACTGTAGAGTCGTCATTGTCTAGTTCCGGTCAACCCGGGGTGACCCAGTGGTTAACAGGTAACCCTGTATGTCTCGGCGATTCCGTCCAGTTCGAGATATGGTTCTGGATACCTCGAGGTATCGTCTTACCTCGATTTGTGTGTCCAGATGTGCTGAGGGTTCTCGGTATTCCCTCAGGTCTTTGTGAGTCGTTTCCTTCGATTACGTCGTTTCCTCGACTTAGGATTAGACCGATTGGCGGCTTGTTCCGCTTTATACGACGATCTTGACTTCGAGTCGTGAGACTCAAGGATCATTGTAGTAGTAGGTCTAGTTGCCTTGTCCTGAGTCTATCGGCAGTTATCTTGCTACCTTGGTGCTTTGTAGTACGTATGGCAGTGCTTCCTTGCCTGTCTGTACTCCAGCACTCGTGCTTTAAAGTCTGTGTCTAGTGAGCCTCCACTAGTCGTAGCCTTACGACACGTTACTGTAGACACACCAAATTTGACATCATTTTGAGCATATCTCCTATCGCACTGTGATGTCCTATTTGACCCTTAAATTGACTTATTTGAGTGATTTTCCTCTCTTTTCTTGAATATCCAACTTCCCCTAGCTTTCATACATCTTTTCCTATTTTTTCCAGATTTTTCTGAGCTTTTTCTCCATTTTTTTGGGCCTTGAATCAATTGGAGGCAGGGACCCGGGTGCCATTTAAATAGCGCCCAGGCAGGGGGCGCCCATTTCCAGCAGAGTTTAGTTCTGCCGTTTTCGAAATCTATGAATTAGCGACACTCCGAAAAGCCGCCATTTCTTTAAATAGCGACCGTCCGGAAGGTCGCCAATTCTTTTATTTATATTTTGAGCCAAATTCAAATTATTTTTGATTTCACGACTTCCTGGAAGGTCGCTATTTCATGAAATAGCGCCCGTGTGTAAAGTCGCCAATTCCCTTGCCATATTTTGAGGTTTTAACTCCGTCTGAAACTCGTATTAATTCTTAAATAGTGACCGCCTCATAGTCGTCAATTCTTTTCAAATTTTGAAAAGTCTTAATTCGTCTCGAAATGCCTCAGAATCAGTGACGCTTCGCGCGGGCGTCATTTTAAATAGCGACGACTTCCTGGTCGTCATTTCTTCCAGAGATCCGAGCTTCGCCCGAACCTCCTTGTTTCCCTCTTTTGAGCCCCTTTTCACTTGGGAAAGGACTCCTAAGGCTTTCTAAGGATGAAGGGACACATGGCTATGGTTTATCACCTTCCAAATCTAACTAAAACTTGATTTTCTAATTTTCCTTGGATTAAACTCTGAATCTCACCTCTATAATAAATAGGATCCCTATCTCCCTTGTGTAAAAGGCATCAACACTAATTCAAGGGGAGGTGATGTTGGATTAGAGGCTCAAGGAGAAGACTCCCACATGCTTAAAGCTTCAACCCATGGAGCTCTTCTTCCTCTCTTGAAGATTTGGAGCCTCTTCTTCCTTGGAGCAAATTGAAGATATAAAACCCCCTTTTGGAGAAACACATCAATAAGCTTATCCCTTCCTTAATCTCTTTTGTTTCTTTCATGAAGTAGTTTGCATGCATCATGTTATTTTCTCTTCTTTCATTATTTTTATCATCTCAACCATGTTGAGATCTCCTTAGTGCAACACTTGCACCCTCCTTTATCTTATCATTCATCATAATCTCCCATACCCTTTTGCATAGGGGTTTAAGGGCCAACACCCAACAAGGTGTGTTCTTATACATGCTTTTCATATTTATTTCTATTATGAATTTGATGCTACACTCACTTTAGTTCTATCCATATCTTTATTGGTGTTTGTTGTTGTTTTGTAAGGGTAATCAACAAGAGAAACTCTCTTCATCGGTCGGCCGATAGAAAGAGAAGGTGACATCTACAATCTCCCCCGCTTCTTTTAAGGTATTCTTCGCTATCCCTCCTATCTTTATTGTTATATCTTTGAGGCCCTCACGTCTCTAGCGATCACCTTTCCCCTTAGCATCCTCGCATGCTCCCCTTTCTCTCTTTTCCCATGCTCTTCTAGCCACTCTATTATTATCCTTTTTCTTTTCTTAAGTGGATTTCTTCGGATCTACAAATTGGCGATCACGGTGAGACCACCATTATTTTTCTTTGATTACCCTTCCCCTTGGGCACCCACGTGTGCCACCTCCTTTGGCACCCACGTGTGCCCCTCCTTAGTGCTCCGCGTAGCACACTCCCCTTGTACAACACGTGCACATCTCCCACTGGATTAGCTATTTTTTGAATTGTCCATGTTATGTATGTGATTTTGATGATTACAAAATGCCTTTGTTGCTTGGCCGTGTGCGAGAATGGTTATTCATGTCATCATGTGTATGGAGGTTGAAATGGTTGAGGAAATGATCATAAACTGTTTCTATTGTGATATCATCATGTGGGAGCATTGTGATTCTATAAGGCTCATACGTTGTGATTCTATAAAGCTCATACGTGCTTTGAGGTTAGCATAAATATTGCATATACATCGTCTCTACACTTGGTGAGATTGCTTTGTGATGTGTGGGTTGATGAGCTTGGCGATTGAAGCTCATACGTTGTGATTCTATAAGGCTCATACGTGCTTTGAGGTTAGCACAAATATTGCATATACATTATCTCTACACTTGGTGAGATTGCTTTGTGATGTGTGGGTTGATGAGCTTGGCGATTGAACAAATGGAGAATCCATGGTGATACTCTTCTAATCTTGAGTTGGAAAAATGGGTTCTCAAGTGCTTTCATAGAGATCTTTCATGGGAATTCTTATGAGCCTCATGCTAATTCTTTCATAATCATATTTCATGTCATTTGGGTCTCGGCCTCAAACCGAGCTTCATATGTTAATGCATGACCCATATATTTTGATCTTGATCTAACATCTTGCTTTATCATGTTTTTCAGGATGACAAATCATGATTGATCTTCATGGGATTATGGTAACATTTGATCAATTGTTTCCCTTTGGTTTGATGGAGGTTTTAGTTATTTTTCAAACTTAAATTGTCTTACAGTCTTCACCATTTTCAATCCAACCGTTGGATCTCCCCTCTAAAAATAATATGTTGTAGCTCTGGGAGTTCTCTTTCCAACGCCTCCAGTCTTGCTTCTATCGGAGTTCGGAGCTAGGAGAATTAATTCCTGTCGCCGAAGCGCGCAGAGCCATTTTTGTGAAGCTGCTTGAAAGGGTCGACCCTTAGGGTCGACCCCTCAAAAAAGGGTTGACCCTTGGGGTCGACCCCTGTAAACCAGAACCAAAGTGTGTTCTGTTTGGGTTCTGGAAACCCAAGGGTCGACCCCTTGAATTCTGGAAACCCGAGGGTCGACCCCAAGGGTCGACCCATGTAAAACAGAACACAAAATCCGTTCTGTTTGGCTTCTGTATGCCCAAGGGTCGACCCTAAGGGTCGACCCCTTCAGTTCCGACCTCCAGCCGCCGTTTTTGACCGCCGTTCTCTTGCTCCAAAAGTCTTCCAATCCGAGTCCAACTTCTCCTAATCACTCCATAAATTGTGGGTCTTGTCCAAGGGCTGTCCCTTGACCATTCTAATCATATATATACTTCTCCTTTGGTCACAAACCCTAAGGAGAGAGGTGAGATCCGATTTTTGGGTGTTTTGCTAACCCTTGTATATGCAGGTTCGGAGTTGAAGCTCCCAAGCCCTCTTCCACCTTGTTTTGAGCTTATATGTGAAGGGAAGAATGTGGATTCAAGTCCCTAATCGATCCTCTACTGGAAGTAACGTGGAGAATCAAGATACAAACATCATCCATACAAGAATCGATCATCTTCCTTCAAGAACGGTTCCTCATCCTGCAGAATCTTTTCATCGAAAATCTGAGGGAGTTGTCTTTCACTTCTGTGTTTTTGTTTGAGATTGCTCAAGGTCTTGAATGATTATCTATGAGGTGCAATATATATATATATATACATGTTCATTTGTTCATCTATTGATTGCTATCTTATTAGTGCTATGTTTTTCATCCTAAGCAACAAGATGAACTAATGCTTTCTTTTCTCTTGCAGAAGATGTTGGGACGGTGCGATCGATACAAAGGGGGGGTGAATGTATCCCCTTCAAGAATATTGCCCAAAATATAAACAATTCGCCTGCTACTAGATACAGTTGCAGAATAAAAGCTATCGAGTTCAAATAGACATTTGATCGACCAGATGAGCTGCTGACTATACTAGTGGAACCTGATGAAGTCTAATGCCAAATGACAGTACAATGCAAACTAGACTCACTTACCAAGATGTAAAGCTCAAGGCCACTGTAAATCGAAACAAGACTATTCAAACAACTTGTGAAACAGATGGAAGATATAGAAGAGCACACCACAAGCAAACCACAGAACAGCAGGGTTTTTAGGTGGTTCGGTCCACAAACCTACGTCCACCCCTCACTCCCAACCGGAGTGAGGCTTCCACTAGCACAAGCTAGAAACCACAGACTCAGTCTGCAACAGGTGCTGCCACACAGCTTGACCAGGGGAACAAAATCCCCTCTTCCTCCCAACCGGAGGGACACCCCAAGTGACTCCCAGCCACTTGGAAACCAGAGGTCGCAGACCTCTCTTCCTCCAGACCAGGAGGGGAACCAACCAGTGACTTCCAGTCACCAGCAAACCAGAGGTCGAAGACCTCTCTTCCTCCAACCGGAGGGACCCCTGGACTTGCAACCCACAAGCCCAGAACCGGAGATCAGATCTCCCTTCCTCCAAACCGGAGGGAAACACACGAGTGACTTCCAGCCACTTGCAAACCAGAGGTCGCCGACCTCTCTTCCTCCAGACTAGGAGGGACCCGACCTTAGTCCAGAGGATCGGAAGAACTCAGTAAATCAGATCGAATAAAAAGAAAAAATAAGAAACGAAAATAACACAGCAAACACAAGCTGTAAAAGATGAAGCATAAAGATAGCTCTCAGTGGAGCTGGCTGGCTTGGATTTGATCCACAGTCCAGCAGGAACAAATATTCAGATGCAGCTTCTATTCTTCTTCTCTCAATCCTCACGAGCTCTCTTTCTTCTTCTTCTCTTCTTTCTTCTCTTTCGCAGGCTCTCTCTGATTTTTCTTTTCTTCTTCTTCTTCTTCTTCTTCTTCTTTCTTCTCCTTCTGCTCACTGCTTCTTCTTCTTTCTTTTTCTTCTTTCTTCTTCTTCTGCTCACTGCTTCTTCTTCTTTCTTTTTCTTCTTCTCTCTGTGGATCGAAGACTCTCTGCTGCTTGTTTCTCACTGTATAGACTTTTTCCCTTTTTCTCTCAGCTTCGATCGATCTTCATCTGTTGGATGAAGGCTTCCTTTTATAAGCAGCAGCTAGGGCGTGAGCTTCCCACGCCTTCTGTCCAGAAGATTCCTCCTCGGATCACGTGCTCAGCACCCACCTCGGATCACGTGTCAGGTGCCAGCTTCGGGTCACGTGCCCATTGACAGCAATCTGACTTGCTGCGTTGACGCTGTCAAGCAATGGCGTTAACGCAGTGAGGTATTCCAGTAAGCCATTAGCTTCGTCTCTTTAGCTGCTGCGTCGACGCTGCTCAATTGTGGCGTTGACGCAGTGGAAGATATCGTAAAGGCTTCGTCAACTGATGCGTGGACGCTTTAAGCTCCCAGCGTCGACCCTGTTCCCTTCAGCAACAAGAATGAAGTCATAAGGTTTAAGTATGTACATTGTCGTGTATATACTTCGAAAGAAACAGTCCAATGTATATATACTTCAAGAACTCTAGACAACGGACGCTGTACAGACTTCAGATGCTTTGAACGCTTGAGCGATGTATAGACTCTGAATCGATAAGGCAGGCTGTACAGACTATAAGAAGGTTGAAGCACTGTGTAGACTTGATGAAGATTGAGGCCGTTGTACAGAAATGGGGTTCAGCTGAGGATGTATGGACTTTGACGAAGTGAAGCAGTGTACAGACTTTGAATCAAACCGATGTATAGACTTGAATGGGCATGGAGTGTATAGACTTGAAGTCTGAAGACGATGTATAGACTTGGTGAACACTGCAACATCAATCGGATGTATAGAGTTGGTGAAATGAAGTCCAGTGTACAGACTTGCAGATACGAAGCCGATGTACAGACTTAGAAAGATTTGAACGGGAGAGTGTATAAACTTGGTTCCTGTAGCAGTGTATAGACTTTAAGTGGGGCTAAAGCTTCGAGCGTAGGAATTGGCCAGAATGTATAGACTTTCAATGAGGGAGCATTGTGTAGACTTGGGAAGTCTGAGCCAGTGTATAGACTTTGCAAGAGTGAGACGATGCAAGAGACGCTGAAGGACCGATGTACAGACTTCACCAACACAAACAGGCTGCACAGTCCACTGTGTAGACTTGATGATATGAACTGAGGGGTCGACCCATCAGCACAAGGGGTCGACGCACCACAGACCAGACCAATGAATAAATGCAGCAAAGTTAAAGAGGCACCAAGCGTCAACGCATTGCCCAAGCAGCGGGGACGCAGCAGATCAAATATTTCTTACTGCTACCTCTGAAGTGCCTTGGCAGCGTCGACGCTGCAGTTCGATGGGTCGACGTTGCAGTATCAAATTGCAGTCTAAAGAGCAACAGTAACATGACTGAACATAATCAAATATGTAATGCCATATCAGAGAGAATGAAGAACTGCATTATGATCAGAAAGTGAATGCTAGCATGAAGACTCACACAGCAAGATGACTCACAGTGAATAACTCACCTCAAAGACCAATCATCAAAATCACCATTAAAACCATCATCAAAATCACAGGGGCACAACAGAAGAAGAAGGAAGAGTGGTACCACAAGGATGAGAGTGGAGGGGTTTATGAGGCTAATCAATTTTCTGATGTAAACAGGCTTGATTTGGAGCTTATCATTTCTATCTGTTCTTTCAGGTGAAGAAGAAATTGGAAGAAGGAAAAGATATGCATCTCGAGGAGACGAAGAAGATGATGTCTAAATCATGATCATCCGTCAATGAGCAAGGAGAGTCAGACTTTGTTGAAGAAGGGGGAGCCTTATACTTGATGCATACTTCTAGTTTTCATCTATAGAATTCGTTGGGAGGTCATAGCATATATATGTTTTGATTCATATACATTTGAGATAATATCTTGTGTGGGTGTTCGGAGAAGGGGATCTCCGAGTGTGTGTGTTGTTATATGTGTGCTGATTATGCGGAGTATATCCGTGTGCGTGTTGTTGTTGGGAGCTTTCTCCCGTGTGGTTGAGTAGGCATTGTCCTACGTGTGTGTGGACGGAGTTGTGACTCCGTGTGAGGAATTTGTTTGGAGTGTGTTCCCTAGTGGTGTGTGTGTGTGTGTGTGTGCTGCTGTGGCAGCAGGTTGAGGCAAGGCCTCGTGTGTGTGGTTTACTGCGAAAGCAGCGTGTGTGTGTTGGGGTTTGTCCCCGTGTTGCTACTTTTGTAGCGTGTAGTGAAGCCTCACCGGTTTGGTGAGGGGTGGACGTAGGGAGCCCGTCGTGGTCCCGAACCACCTTAAAAATCCCCGTGTCTTGTGGTTTGATTATTGTGATTGTGTGTTCACTATCCTATCTGTTTGTGCCATCGTGTGAGCTCAGTGAGATTGAGTGAATCAAGTTTAAACTTGTTTAGATTAATTTCCTCAATCCTATCAATCTTGTATATTCCGCTGTGTGGTTGTTGTGTTTTTAATTGGACATAGTTTTCAATAGTAGGATCTATTCACCCCCCCCCCTCTAGATCCGTGTTCCTGCACTACGGGACCCAACAATTGGTATCAGAGCGAGGCTCTGTTGTCCCTAGATCTTGCGATCTACAGAGTGATCCCAGTGCATTCCACAATCATGAATTTTTCTACTAAACATATATCTATGAACTGTTTGCCAATCTTCACTGGTGTGAATTTTGATTCATGACTAGGTAAACTGTGTGTGGTGATCAATTCTACTAATCCTAGTCTTTGGAAATTGATTTATCATGGTCCACACACATTACCTCTAGATGAGACCAAGTGGTCTAATCAGGATAAAATGATGCATCATGATAATGTTACTGCTTTGAGTTTATTGAAAGCTTCCGTGAATACTAACATGTATCCATTTGTATCTTCTTGTAGGACGGCAAAGGAGCTTATGGACCGGTTGATCAAAGCTCAAGAAATGGAAAGACAAAAATGTCTCATGGCCGATGATGCTGATCAACAAAGTGACAAAAGTGCAGAAGAGGTAAATTCAGATTCTGAAGAATTTACTCTTGATGATCTTGTTGAAGCTTATGATGAGTTGGAAAAAAAATATAAGAAAGTCAAGTCAGAAAATAAAAAATTGAAAAAGAAATCTAAAAACTTGGTCCATGAAAATGGTTCTTGTGATAAATGTTCTGAGCTTGATAACTTGACTGAAATCTTAGAGCATGATGTTGAATGTCACAAAGAAACCATTGCTTGTTTGAGAAATGAGAATGTTGCCCTCAAGAACAAAATCAATCAATTGGAGAAAACTGAAAAAGATATAAGAAACAAAATGGAGTCAAACTCTATTGATCATGATATTTGCAATGAATTGATTATGAATGATAAACTTGTAAATGAAAATGAAAAACTTAAAAAAGAAAATACATTATTAAAATCTGAAAATGAAGAATTGAAACATCTAAACACAACCATGTCTAAAAAATTACTTTCTTTTGAAAAAGGGAAAAGTTTGGTTATTGATGAATATGACAAGATGTATGTGTTAGAATAAAAGATGGAAAGCTACCAAACCATCAATGCCCAATTGAATGAAAAAGTCATTTCTTGTGACAATGAGATCATTTGCTATGAATTACACATTTCATCTCTTGAAAAAGAAATTCTTGATCTGAAAGTTTCTTTGTCTAAGTTTGTAAATGGGGAAGAAAATCTGAACAAGATATTGGGAACTAAGGTGAATTTCCAAAGAGAGGGGCTGGGCTATAATCCTGTAAACAAAAAGAATTTTGAAAAAAAAGTCTATACATCCTTTGTCCATAGTTCAAACATAGTCAGCACATCAAATGAGTCTCCAAATCAAACTACTGCTCAAACAACAAAGAGATCAAATGAAAATCTGGAAAAGAAACAAAACTTGCATCAAAAGGCTAAAAGTGTTGTTGGTGTTACGATGATTGCTAAGAAAAATCATGTTGCACACACACATTCATCCACAAAGAAAATCTCATATTTTTATTGTGGTGAACTTGGTCATATGATGCATGATTGCTTTTTGATGAAATCTGAAGATCTAGATGCATGCAAGAAAATGAATGGCTTCACAAATCCAAGAAAGTTTTTGAACACAAAAAGAACTTTTGATAACTCTTATATTCATGCAAGAAGACTATTTGAAAGATTTGCTCCATTGAACTGTTTTCATTGTGGAAGGTTTGGTCACATGATGAACAATTGCTTTGGTTTGAAAAATGAGAACATCTCTTCAAACCAACAAAAATTTCATGCTCATTCTTACAAGAAAAATATGAAGTCTTTTGATTGTTGTCATTATTGTGGTGAGTTTGGAGATACCATGTATGATTGCTCTTTAATGCATTTTGATGATATGCATGTCCAAAAACTGTGCAAGGCACCCTCTAGAGGTGCAACTAACCATCCAGGACCCAAGAAGGTTTGGGTACCCAAAACAACCAAATGAGAACTTTGTTGCAGGATTGCCTTGAGGCCAAGGGGAAGGCTCTAAGTCGACTTGGCCAGTCTTTGGTGCAATGCTTTGGAGAGAAAGAAATGAGCTTAAGAAGACTTAAATGCCAAAGTTGTTCTACTTCTATTGAGATTTGGAGCATGTTGATGAAGATTACTCAACCAAAATAAAGCAAAGAATTTGAAGATGTCAATAAAGGTAACACAAGGCAAAAGTGAGAAAATAAAGTGTTTGACTGAAGTTCTATGGTCTTGATGTCAATGCCATAACTTGACAGACAGTGATTGTGAAGGTTTGGATACCCCTTGGTTGTTCTTGACAATGTGGATAATGAATGTTTGGCTGAATGGTAATGAAACATTTGAGCAGTATATATGAGAGTGTAGCCATTGAATGCTTCTTGCTAAACCCCCGATGTCAAATGAGAATACATTTGTTTCTGATCATCATTTCAATGATTACATGGTATATAAAATGGTGACATGTGGAAGGGCAGGTCAAGCCTATCTGAAAGCTATCACCATTCGTGAGGATGTGCCTCCGCCTGGTACCAGGAATCATATATGCATATGGCATCCAACTTAAATGAATTTTCTGAAATCATGCATTGATTATGGGGGAGTTTTGCATGCTGAAAATATTAAAAATGATATTTTTCCATTCTCTCAGCATGATGATATTGTGTTTGTGGCTGCACATCTTGAGGACTGAAGTTGATCAATGTTCCATGGTCTTTACCAATGTGCCACGCATCTTTCTGGATAAAAGTACAATTATTTTCAAGAAAAGTTCACATGTGATGATTTTGATGATTTGAATGAATTTTCTGAATTCTCTTTTCAGAATAAAATTGTGTCCTCACATTTGAACATTTGGTAATGTGTGTCATACATTAGTAGCATTGGGTGCATATAGTGTGTCTTGTTGTATAGTTGGCATTTTCAGCATACATATAGTGCATATTTTGAAATGCATCATTTTGCACATTTCATGTTACATAAATGCCAAAATGAATATATCCAACAATTGGTCTCATATCTTTGGAGTCAACATTTCAAGAGCTGAAATTACATATCTTTTCATTTTGTATTGCATATGCATATCTTCATCGTATGCTTACATGTTATTATATGCTATTCAACCCCTTCCTTGAAACTTCTAAGACCATATACTTCATTGATAAATAATGTTACATCTGAGTCTTAACAAGTGTGCTTCATATAAAACTCTAAGGGGGAGCATTTCATGCTTATTGCATTTACATAGGGGGAGCTACACTATCCTGTTCTAAGTTAAATTTTCTCCATACATGTTAAATCAAATTCGTATACTTCATGCACTTTAATGTGAAATTGAGTGTTGTTCATAAGGATATAGGAATTTCATTTCAACACTCTAAAGTAATTCAACTTGCTACATGGATGATAAGAGACAGTTGAGGAAAAAGCTACCTGCCTCCACAGACAAAAAAATGGTTGATATGAAAGGCAGAGCAATGTTAAGTCTCACTGAGTAAACTGGGCACATGTCACCTGAGATGTGATGTGGTTCATTTCTGAAAAGTGATGACTAAAATATCTCTGTTCAAATGAGGTGACAAGGTTCAACATTCTGAGTAACCGGGGATTCTGGCATGAGCTCCATGTGTCTCCTCGCGTAAAAAGGAATTATTTTGAACCTGATCCTTCTTAGAAAAATTCAGATTGTCAGTATGAAAATTTCTGATGATATATTTGATTGAGGTAGAGCGAAGCCTCCAATACGCTGTTCTCTAGATTGAAATGCAGTTTGTACACTTACTATTGTGTTTACTTGAAAATCTGGTTATCCATATGGCTAAGATTCATACTCATGTTACTCACTTACACATGGTAATTTGATTTGATATGTATTTTAAAAATTTGATTAATTGCTTGACCTGCTGTACGTCTTCTCCTATTTATCTGCACAATCCTCTAGGTGTAATCATGAGCATTCTGAACTTAATGACTCACTTGCACTTTTCCTACACCTATCACTTCTTGTGAAGGAGTTTTGTTGCATGTATCTATAGATATGTGCTTGATTACATTGTATGCATTTCATGCCTCATCACTTTCATACATCTTGTTTCATGCATTTCACAAGAAAATTAAAAATCAAAAATTTGAAAATCATAGTCAGTCATCTATTGTGTCCATGTCAAAGGAGGAGCTTTACATGTGATCTTATCTGCCCAACTCATCAGTACTTATATGAGTCAACATCTTTTTATGGGTGTTTGAGTGTTGTCTGCTTGCTCATCATTGTCATGCCATACACCATTTCTAATTGCTGCAACTTGTGAGCATTTGCATATCGTTTAGTAATCTTGCATTCTTCATGACCATATTGTCCACATTTGCATTTCTAATTTCAACAATTTGTATCCAACAATTTTGCAATTAGTTCATGCATATCATGCATATTCGCATTTTAGTTCATGTCATCTTGCATCCCCCATCATGATCCCCATTTCTGATTATGTCAAAGGGGGAGAGAGAGCTTTATGAGAGAGCATTATAGCATAAATATTTTGTCATCATCAAAATGGGGGAGATTGTTGTGTATGTGATTTTGATGATTACAAAATACCTTTGTTGCTTGGCCGTGTGCGAGAATGGTTATTCATGTCATCATGTGTATGGAGGTTGAAATGGTTGAGGAAATGATCATAAACTGTTTCTATTGTGATATCATCATGTGGGAGCATTGTGATTCTATAAGGCTCATACGTTGTGATTCTATAAGGCTCATACGTGCTTCGAGGTTAGCACAAATATTGCATATACATTGTCTCTACACTTGGTGAGATTGCTTTGTGATGTGTGGGTTGATGAGCTTGGCGATTGAAGCTCATACGTTGTGATTCTATAAGGCTCATACGTGCTTTGAGGTTAGCATAAATATTACATATACATTGTCTCTACACTTGGTGAGATTGCTTTGTGATGTGTGGGTTGATGAGCTTGGCGATTGAACAAATGGAGAATCCATGGTGATACTCTTCTAATCTTGAGTTGGAAAAATGGGTTCTCAAGTGCTTTCATAGAGATCTTTCATGGGAATTCTTATGAGCCTCATGCTAATTCTTTCATAATCATATTTCATGTCATTTGGGTCTCGGCCTCAAACCGAGCTTCATATGTTAATGCATGACCCATATATTTTGATCTTGATCTAACATCTTGTTTTATCATGTTTTTCAGGATGACAAATCATGATTGATCTTTATGGGATTATGGTAACATTTAATCAATTGTTTCCCTTTGGTTTGATGGAGGTTTTAATTATTTTTTAAACTCAAACTGTCTTATAGTCTTCACCATTTTCAATCCAACCGTTGGATCTCCCCTCTAAAAATAATATGTTGTAGCTCTAGGAGTCCTCTTTCCAACGCCTCCAGTCTTGTTTCGATCGGAGTTCGGAGCTAGGAGAATTAATTCCTGTCACCGAAGCGCGCAGAGCCATTTTTGTGAAGCTGCCTGAAAGGGTCGACCCTTAGGGTCGACCCCTCAAAAAAGGGTCGACCCCTGTAAACCAGAACCAAAGTGTGTTCTGTTTGGGTTCTGGAAACCCAAGGGTCGACCCCTGGGGTCGACCCCTTGAATTCTGGAAACCCGAGGGTCGACCCCAAGGGTCGACCCATGTAAAATAGAACACAAAATCCGTTCTGTTTGGCTTCTGTATGCCCAAGGGTCGACCCTAAGGGTCGACCCCTTCAGTTCTGACCTCCAGCCGCCGTTTTTGACCGCCGTTCTCTTACTCCAAAAGTCTTCCAATCCGAGTCCAACTTCTCCTAATCACTCCATAACTTGTGGGTCTTGTCCAAGGGCTGTCCCTTGACCATTCTAATCATATATATACTTCTCCTTTGGTCACAAACCCTAAGGAGAGAGGTGAGATTCGATTTTTGGGTGTTTTGCTAACCCTTGTATATGCAGGTTCGGAGTTGAAGCTCCCAAGCCCTCTTCCACCTTGTTTTGAGCTTATATGTGAAGGAAAGAACGTGGATTCAAGTCCCTAATCGATCCTCTACTGGAAGCAACGTGGAGAATCAAGATACAAGCATCATCCATACAAGAATCGATCATCTTCCTTCAAGAACGGTTCCTCATCCTATAGAAGCTTTTCATCGAAAATCTGAGGGAGTTGTCTTGATCTTTCACTTCTGTGTTTTTGTTTGAGATTGCTCAAGGTCTTGAATGATTATCTATGAGGTGCAATATATATATATATATATATATATATATATATATATATATATATATATATATATATATATATATATATATATATATATATACATGTTCATTTGTTCATCTATTGATTGCTATCTTATTAGTGCTATGTTTTTCATCCTAAGCAACAAGATGAACTAATGCTTTCTTTTCTCTTGCAGAAGAAGAAGGAAGAGTGGTACCACAAGGATGAGAGTAGAGGGGTTTATGAGGCTAATCAATTTTCTGATGTAAACAGGCTTGATTTGGAGCTTATCATTTCTATCTGTTCTTTCAGGTGAAGAAGAAATTGGAAGAAGGAAAAGATATGCATCTCGAGGAGATGAAGAAGATGATGTCTAAATCATGATCATCCGTCAATGAGCAAGGAGAGTCAGACTTTGCTGAAGAAGGGGGAGCCTTATACTTGATGCATACTTCTAGTTTTCATCTATAGAATTCGTTGGGAGGTCATAGCATATATATGTTTTGATTCATATACATTTGAGATAATATCTTGTGTGGGTGTTCGGAGAATGGGATCTCTGAGTGTGTGTGTTGTTATATGTGTGCTGATTGTGCGGAGTATATCTGCGTGCGTGTTGTTGTTGGGAGCTTTCTCCCGTGTGGTTGAGTAGGCATTGTCCTACGTGTGTGTGGACGGAGTTGTGACTCCGTGTGAGGAATTTGTTTGGAGTGTGTTCCCCAGTGGTGTGTGTGTGTGTGTGTGTGTGTGTGTGTGCTGCTGTGGCAGCAGGTTGAGGCAAGGCCTCGTGTGTGTGGTTTACTGCGAAAGCAGCGTGTGTGTGTTGGGGTCTGTCCCCGTGTTGCTACTTTTGTAGCGTGTAGTGAAGTCTCACCGGTTTGGTGAGGGGTGGACGTAGGGAGCCCGTCGTGGTCCCGAACCACCTTAAAAATACCCGTGTCTTATGGTTTGATTATTGTGATTGTGTGTTCACTATCCTATCTATTTGTGCCATCGTATGAGCTAGGCAAGATTGAGTGAATCAAGTTTAAACTTGTTTAGATTAATTTCCTTAATCCTATCAATCTTGTATATTCCGCTGTGTGGTTGTTGTGTTTTTAATTGGACATAGTTTTCAGTAGTAGGATCTATTCACCCCCCCCCCTCTAGATCCGTGTTCCTGCACTACGGGACCCAACAGTCCATAACATTTTTAAGAAAAAAATTTGATTTCTGTTAGTTTTCATCACCGTCTATTCTCTGAAACTGAGTAGTGACTGCCATGCAGCCGCTATTTCAGTAATCAGCGACCACGCACAGAGGCGCTGTTCGCATCATTTTCAGCATTTTCATCATTTTTATAATCAACGCCCCTCCATAGAGGCGTCATTCTTGATTTCAACGCCTCATACCAAGGCGTCAATTCTGTGGTTACTGTTGATTTTCTTATCCCGAGCACTGTTCACTGATATTCAACGCCCCTCCACAGAGGCGTCATTCACAAATTTAACGCCTCACTCCAAGGCGTCATTTCTTCTGTTACTGTTCATTCTTATGCATGCAGTCACTGTTCATTACTATTGACGCCCCTTCACAGAGGCGTTATTTTAATATTCAGCGCCTCATACCAAGGCGCTATTTCACTCTGATTACCATTGGTTACAGTGATTAACGACTGTCACACAGTCGCGGTTTGTTGAAACAGCGACTTCTGTCAGGTCGTTATTTTATTCTATTTTCACAGAACCATGGGTTTTCCTGTTAGCTTCACCTATTGGCTGCACCTATTGATTATATACTTGTTGTTGATTGATCTGCCTACATTAGCTTGCATTCATTTGTTTTTGGCTTGGGAGACCTCCTCTCTCCACACCTTTTAGGAGATCCACACACCCCTCTTGGTTAAAGAAGGACTCTCCATTGAGCATTCCGTCTCTTTGGACCGAAAATTTTTAAACCAAGCCTCCATAAGTCCCCGCACCCGTGGATTCCCTCACGGAAGCTTGGGCAGGTTGTACCTTGAAGTTCCCCGGGTTTAGTTGGCCTATGCATGGTGAGAGAGTGAGTCTAGTTGTCATTGAAGTAAAATCATATTGAAACTAGGTTCCTACCTTGTGTGACTTATATCACATTTTTCTAAAATCATCTAATTCATCGAGGTTTAAGTCAAAATAAAATCAAGCATAAACATCCCAACTTGATTAATATCCTTTGCAACATTATTTTGATTGGTTGAATTGTTTGTTTGCGTGATGTTTGATTTTGATAACAAAACCACCATGTCTAATCAATCATATACTCATGAGGAAGATAAACCTAGCATATCTTATAATCATCAAGCTTATAAGCCTCACCACGATCTTTCTAAGGGACCGCGTCCTCACTTTTATGGTATTGCCCGACCCATGGGTAATTTCCAATCTCATGGTCCCTCGCATTCATTGCATGCCACTACTCCCTCGGGACCATCTCCTCCCAATGATGAGAATGTTTCCCAATTCATCCGTGCATTAGATCATCTCACCCCTCAACAAATCCAAGCCCTTAAGGCTATTGTTGAGGGCACATCTTCTTCTCATCCTCCCTCCAATCCCACACGGGTGGCCCATCACCCACCTCCTTCCATTCATACCCGGGTGGCCCATTACCATCCTTCCTCTCTTATTCGCACTCCCATTCGAGGAGTCCATCCACCCCCTTCTACACAAACTCCTCCTCGGGTGAGCCATTACCCCCCTCCTTCTATTCCTCCTCCTTCACGGCCCCAAGCCCCACATGTTCCTTGCAACCCGGCCCGTCCGGGTCCTTTTATGGGTCGGCCCATTAACCCACCTCCACGGCCTTCATATCAAGCTGCCCCTCCAAGGCAATCATGCCAACCTTCCAATGCTCAAGTTACACCCCTCCAACAAGCTCTCCTTGATAAAATTGCTTTCATGGAGGATCAACTTAAGAGGGTCACAAGCATATGGCTCGCTCCTTCTGCTCCTCCTCCCTCTTCAGTCAATCCTCTTCACGATTTCATAAATAACATCACTAAGATGGAAAGATATTGGAAGGAGAGGAGAGATAATGGCATTACGGATTCAAGTGAACAAGATATTGATGATCAAGTGGACACCGTTCACCCTCCACTCATCCACCCCACTCATTCATATGACCCTCCGCCTTTGCCTTGGCATTTACCTCCACAAAATTCTCCACAATATGAGGATCCTCCGTCTCCATTTTTACTTAATCCTCCACTACCCATTATTATGCCTCCGCCACGGCATCCACTTGATGTTTTTGATGAAGATGAAGATTTGGAGATGGCACAAAATGTTGAAATTCCGCAGGCACTCCTTCCGAGTTTCCTTCGTTTTCCTCTCCCTCCACTGCCACCTGATGAACCCCCTGCTCAGGACGAAGTCACCGTCCCTAACCCCGTTTAAGAGACCAATTGGTGTTACGATGATGGGTCGATATTTCAATCACCCACACCGGCACACCATGCGTCTTCTCCTATCCCTGATACCTCTCGCCCTATCCGGCGCTTCCTACACACCAAACCTTCTCCTTTTATTCCTCCATCAACCTTTACCCCACTAGCCCCCACCAAGCCATCCAAGCTTGCCTCTATTCCCCCGGCTTCCGCCGAGCCTCCATCAACCTCCACTCCGTCGGCTTCTGCCGAACCTCCCGCTAAACTTCAAACTATAACACTTCTTCCTTGTCCGCTACCCAAAGCCTCCATTATCACTATAACCCCAAAGCCAATTAACCTAAACCCAACTTTACCTACACATTTACCTGAACCCGTGGCTAGTCCTGGGCAGGACTCACCTATTTTTGCACTCGAGCCGATCCCAGTCGCTTCCGAGCAAGGGGAGAAGCCCGACGTGTTTCTACCTCCACCTTCATTTACCCTTCCATTAAAACTCTCCATTACACCTCCATTACTCATCAAGCTTACCATTTCCATCTCGCCATCCTCTACTACTCGGACTGGGTGTATTGTTGCAAGTATTTATGCCAAGAATAATCAAGAGCTAGGCAAGAAGGGTTTGGTCTCGGTTATGTCATTCATTCAAAATTTTATTTGCCGAATGTCAATCCGCATTCTTGTGCCAGGCATATTCGAGAAGTCTCCATGGAATCCCTTTAAGATAAATTCTTCCAAGTTGATGCCATCCCGGCCTTTTTCCAGTATCACTTTACACATTGGTCAATACTCTTTCACTGCTCTCATTAGCCCTCCCTCCATTGTCATACGATTTCCTAAAGGGTTTTCTTCTAGCATTATAATAACACATTCTTCTAATGAGAGATTATTCTTTCAATCCTTTGAGCTGTTGGGCTGGGCATGCCGTCTACCATGGAGGGGCGGGCAATCTTTTATCAAAGGGCCTCCCATCAATTCATTCACTCCTTGCTCTATTCTATCCACATTTTTCTCTCTATGGGCCACTCCATGGGTGAGCAGGACGATCTTACCGTCTCGTTCCATGCATTCTATGCACTCCTTGCATTCTATGCATTTCATGCATCTCTTACATCCAATGCATTGCATTCACGTGCATTTACATTCCTTCTTTCCCGGGTTTCCGAGCCCGGATCTTTTTCCTCCGGAACCTCCGGACTTCTTCTTAGGGCATCATGTCCCTTCTAATTCCATTCCTCCGGAACCTTCGGATCCTCCGCATTCCTCATCTTATTCACTTCTATCTTGGGGATCTCCGGGTCCCCTTACACTGGGCGAGCATCGCGCCCCCTACAATCTTCTCTCAGGGCATCGCATCCCTTTCCACCTCTTATATCCGGATCCTCCATATTTTCCTCTGCTTAGCGGGCATCGCGCCCCCTCTAATCTTCTCTCAGGGCATCGCGTCCCTTTCCACCTCTTATATCCAGATCCTCTTGATTTCTCACTAATTCTCCCGGGGCATCGTGCCCCATGGTGCCTTTCTCTCCCGGAATTCCCAGGCTTCTCAATGATTCTCCCGGGGCATCGCGCCCCATGGTGTCTTCCTCCCCCGAAATTTTTGGATTTCTTACTGATTCTCCTTGGGCATCGCGTCCCATGGTATCTTCCCCCTCCAGAACCTCAGGATCTTCCTCTCTGGGCATCGCGCCCCTACCCACCCTCACGTCTGGATCTTCTGGGCTTCCCACTGATTCTCCCAGGGCATCACGTCCCTCTATACTTTCCTTCTCCGGAACCTCCGGACCCTCCGTATTTCTTCTGATTCATCTTCTTACTCTTCCAGGACATCGCATCCTTCATTCTTTTCTTCCTCTTCAATCACTTTTTTCCATACCTTTTCCCAGAGCATCGCGTCACTCAAGATTTTCCTCCTCCAGATCCTCCGGATTCCTCCTACCATGATCCTCCTCCGAACCCTCCTCTTTTCATCTATCAGTTTCTCCTCTTAATTCCTCCCGATCCTGGGTCCGACCCGACTTCTTCCACCTCAACTGCTCTGGGCATCTGCCCGTTCTCTCACTGCTTCCGAGGCTTTAGTCCTCACTCCACCTCTTAATTTTTCCTTTCATTCTGTACACCTTTCCATGTGATCAGGGTCTCTGCACCTTAGTGAGGGAGTTCTAGCCCTCGCCTCTTTTTCATTTCTCCATATTCATCTGAGTCTGGTCTAAGCACCGCTCTTTCTTGTTAAGCCACTTTCAAAGCTTTGCTTCCTTTCCTTTCTGCCAAAAGAGGACGACATATCCCACGTTTATCAAGATTGCCTCCGGCAGCTGCTACTTCTACAAGGTTACAAGGTAACATTGGTGCGTAAGTATGCATTCTTATGCATTTTTGTCACTTTATTCACACACGGTTTTCCAATGAAGTGCTTCTTAACATGATTAAAAGTGGTGTCTTAGACCTTGATCTTAGGCTTTTGTTTAATTAAATCATTGTCAAAAGAGTCTTTAGACTTGCTATGCATCACTTTGGTAATAAGAATCCCGCGCTGGGAGTTTAGCATTCTCTCCCCGCTCATTAAGGGGGCAACCCTTAGTTGGGCATTCCACACACTTCACGGTGTCCTTACCCGTCTCCCTTAGTAAAACATCGTTGCTACTAGGGCCATGCTTGAGGGCACGATGTCTTTTTCTCTTCTTACTTCGGCTGAAATATGAGAACAGAGATATTCTGGGCAAAACAACCAACCTAAGCACACCCCGACAAGAGGAAGTTTCAAATAGGGGCAGTCTATTATGACCTTATTCTCAAATATCATGTTTCAATTGCAGTATCTTTCAAGTCCGAAGGACACAAAAAAAGGAAAATGAAAATCATGAGAAAAGAAAAAAAGAATGGTGAAATCAAAAGCAAAATTCAATGAATTTGACATGGCAAGAGGGCAGTAAAGTTTCCCCGCGAGACGTTATGAGCCCGGTCGTATGCGTGCCTATAAGAGAATTTAAGGTTCGATGATATGACACAAAGCCCCAGCGCAACAGACCGAATCTCTAGGGGTTGTGCTATGGACGGAAGTCAAAACCCGATATCTGCATAACTTATATCAGGCTTATCTCCAATCATTCTTCTCTTCTCCCTCTAAGATCGAGTGTTTCTCGGGTATGGCCTTGGTAGGGGCACCATTATACAAGGGTAGCCGGTCATAGGGCGCCACCTTTAAATGCATGCCCAGCTTTGGGTAGTTTTTAACGAAAGGGAAAGGAATAAGGACCCTTATCTAGTTGTTTAAACATCCTTTGATACTGCTTTAGCAATGTCTAAACTAAAATCTAAAAAAGTTGAATATTTCCTAAGCAAAAATCTAACAAAAATTGAATATTTTCAAAAATCCATAAAAAATTTCAGATGTCTTCTAAAAATCCACATAAAAATTCAAATATTTTCAAAACCCATAGAAATTTGCATATTTCAAAAAATCCAAAAAAAATACATTATATTTTGTTGATGGTGCTTTTGTAGGGACAACAGCTCTCACAGGACCAAGAGCACGGGATGAGTCCTCTCCATTCGTTGCTATCTATCTTTTGATTCTTCACTATGTTGTTTGATATCTTCAGGATATGCCACGTTGGGCATCAATTGATCACATCTTCATGATTTGCTAGCCATTACTCCAATTATTCATCTCCAAATCTTTTTAATCAACTCCTGCTGATTTAACTTGATCACTCTTGCCGCTGGACATTACTTAATCCTGATCATTCAAGTGACTAGCCAGGTTGTCACCCTCATGACAAACAACAAACAATGATGCTATGCTATCTATGCTTTAATGATGCTATCTATGCTGAATGCTTAAATGTTATTCATGCCTTTCACGCTGTGCACGCTTGAATGCTATTCATGATATGATACATACATGCTATTGATGCTTTGATACATGCTATATTTTCATGTTATTCAATGCTATTCAATGCTTTCATGCTTGAATTCTATCCCTTCTATGGTTGCAATGCTTTAACGTCTTATTCATTGCTTGTTATCTTTTATATCTTAACTAATGAATTTTTTAGCGTAGGAAAGAAGCTCTTGGTCCTATCGTTCGGGGATCATCACTTTGGCCCCACGGCGCTTGCATTTTCTAAATTCCCTCATGCTTATCACCATCTTCCCCATGTATGCATTTTACTATATGTTACCTACACTACTAGATCATATCAAGGACCTTGTGGCTTTGATAAATTTAGAATCTGAGTTTCCCTTCATAAAAAATGATGACGATTTCAGAGGCGTCTTAGTCATACGGATAGGCCGTTGAACTGTCTAAGACTAGGGACGATAGTTCCCTTTTGTGAGTTGGTGCGCGGATAAATGGGCTTCGGCTTAGTATTAGCTCACGAATGGGTTTCTTGACCCAGTCTCGATAGTTTAACAATCTTATCCTTGATTATCTTATATTCTCATTTGCTTTACTTTTCCCTTTAAACCCAGCATGCATTCATATAGGAATTTGAATTAACTTTGGAAAACCCTTCTGATAAGCTGATTTTGAAGGTAAAGATAATTCTAATTGTCCATGATAAGAGATATTCCATTCCGAATTGTGTCCTTAGTTCGCCTTACTGCCGTTTTGGATCGCTTCCCTGAAAACTCCTTTGTTTGGATTTCTATCTCTCGTTCAATTCCTTTTCCTTTGATCCACCTTGGCTGCAGCACATCCACATTGGTTGGTAACCTCTCCCCAATGGTGAAACCTACAGGTTTGTGACCTGGGGTACTTCCACTGCACTGGAAGTTGATCGCTCTTTTTATCTCCTTCGTGCTCTCGTGCACACTCCTTCTTTATCCAAACATTGTTGCTTTCATTGAATCTCCTCAAGATTACATCATTCTGAGCTTTTGATTCAATTTCTATCAGGTGGTGTTGATTGCATGTCTCATCACACCTTGGCATCTACTTTTTAGTTCGTCTCACTAAATTCCATTCCATTCCATTCCATTCCATGTTACTTCACTTCATTACACTCTGTGTCACTCCCTTGCAAAGCAGACGCCAAGGCGGGGCAGCTGTACACACGCCAAATTTGACATCATTTTGAGCATATCTCCTATCGCACTGTGATATTCCATTTGACCCTCAAATTGACTTATTTGAGTGGTTTTTCTCTATTTTCTTGAATATCCAACTTCCCCCAGCTTTCACACATCTTTTCCTATTTTTTCCAGATTTTTTTGAGCTTTTTCTCCATTTTTTCGGGCCTTGATTCAATTAGAAGAAGGGACCCGGGCGCCATTTAAATAGCGCCCAGGCAGCGGGCGCCCATTTCCAGCTGAGTTCAGTTTGGCCATTTTCGAAATCTATGAATTAGCGACAGTCTAGAAAGTCGCCATTTCTTTAAATAGCGACCGTCCGGAAGGGTGCCAATTCTTTTATTCATATTTTGAGCCGAATTCAAATTATTTTTGATTTCACGACTTCCTGGAAGGTCGCTATTTCATGAAATAGCGCCCGTGTGTAAAGTCGCCAATTCCCTTGCCATATTTTGAGGTTTTAACTCCGTTCGAAACTCGTATTAATTCTTAAATAGCGACTGCCACATGGTCGTCAATTCTTTTCAAATTTCGGAAAGTTCGAATCCGTCTCGAAATGCCTCAGAATCAGCGACGCTTCGCGCGGGCGTCATTTTAAATAACGACGACTTCCTGGTCGTCATTTCTTCCATAGATCCGAGCTTCGCCCGAACCTCCTTGTTTCCCACTTTTGAGCCCCTTTTCACATGGGAAAGGACTCTTAAGTCTTTCTAAGGATGAAGGGACACATGGCTATGGTTTATCACCTTCCAAATCCAACTAAAACTTGATTTTCTAATTTTTCTTGGATTAAACTCCGAATGTCACCTCTATAAATAGGACCTCTCTCTCCCTTGTGTAAAAGGCATCAACACTAATTCAAGGGGAGGTGCTGTTGGATTGGAGGCTCAAGGAGAAGACTCCCACATGCTTAAAGCTTCAACCCATGGAGCTCTTCTTCCTCTTGAAGATTTGGAGCCTCTTCTTCCTTGGAGCAAATTGAAGATATAAAGCCCCCTTTTGGAGAAACACATCAATAAGTTTATCCCTTCCTTAATCTCTTTTGTTTCTTTCATGAAGTAGTTTGCATGCATCATGTTATTTTCTCTTCTTTCATTATTTCTATCATCTCAACCATGTTGAGATCTCCTTAGTGCAACACTTGCACCCTCCTTTATCTTATCATTCATCATAATCTCTCATACCCTTTTGCATAGGGGTTTAAGGGCCAACACCCAACAAGGTGTGTTCTTATACATACTTTTCATGTTTATTTCTATTATGAATTTGATGCTACACTCACTTTGGTTCTATCCATATCTTTATTGGTGTTTGTTGTTGTTTTGTAAGGGTAATCAACAAGAGAAACTCTCTTCATCGACCAACCGATAGAAAGAGAAGGTGACATCTACAATCTCCCCCGCTTCTTTTAAGGTATTCTTCGCGATTCCTCCTATCTTTATTGTTATATCTTTGAGGCCCTCGCGTCTCTGGCGATCACCTTTCCCCTTAGCATCCTCGCATGCTCCCCTTTCTCACTTTTCCCATGCTCTTCTAGCCACTCTATTATTATCATTTTTCTTTTCTTAAGTGAATTTCTTTGGATCTACAGTTACGACGTGTCGGCCCATGTGGCGGGGCAGTTCCCGATATACGATTTTTAAGCTAGTTTCCGTGGGCCCCCACTGTATAGTAGCGTCCTGCTGGGTGGGGAAAACTAGCTAGAGACCTGGCTCTCCAGCAAGAGTCGGTGTGTGCACACGTGGTCAGGGGCGTTTGGACTGACGCCGACGGGCGTTACCCTGTCTAGTCACTCGCGACTGTAGTCCCTATTATGGTTGCAATATCTTAGTCTCTGTCGTATGCTCAGCGGCATCGTAGACGAGACACTTGTACGCGCAGCATAAGACGTCAGTGGATGTAGCTGGCTGCTCTTCTAGTGTGGGGGTGCTTCCGTCACGTGACACATGACTCTCGCATTTCTCGTGCGTCGTGACCTTTCCAGGTTAGCCCTCTCGTGGTCTTGCCCGAGGTCAGTGTTGTGTCGTGTGAATGACGTTCTAGTCGTGTGTGCGTGTGGTCGCGTCTAGAAGAGCATGCACGACAATCGAGTCGTGTATGCTTTAGGGCATCCGTGTCTGTTTCGATCTTCCTAGGTTTCTTGCATGTCTCGTAGGTCAGCTTTGGGAGCCGAGGTTAGTTCGGCAGCCGTGTTTTCCTTCAGGTATGACTTTTCCCTTTTCTTTCAGCTGTTCCTGCCTCTTTCCATTTCCGATTTTCTTTTACAACTTCCTAGTGACTATTTTCCTGCTTTGTTACTACTGTTGTTTTGTTGTTCTGTGTTACTGCGTGTTTTTCAGTGGGGATCCACGTGACCCCTAATGGGCCAGTGACATGAGGCTCACCCCTGCTTTTCAGGTGGGTGGCGTCGTTCTGCTTCCGCGGTTCCTGGTGTGACGTGTCCGTAGCTGCCAGCGGTATCTGTGTCGGGCTTCCCCCGACCTCAGTGTACGTCTTTCTTTTCTGTTGACTGTACTGCTTGTCTTTAGCTTTGGACTGGACTCTGATAAAATTGTTAAACTTAAACTGTTAATTAAAAAGTAATTTTATTTCTGCTACTTTAGCAAACCGATCTAATGAAATTTAATTACTTACTGGTATATCTCTGTGGTTTCAATGTACTACATGACAATCATTTTTCCCTTCGGAGCTTTACAGCTCTTGGGAGGCTTCACGGGTTCCAAGTGGTATCGAGTCTGCTCGGTAGTCCTATCGGGTATATCCGGTATCCGAAATCCGGGTCGTCACAGGTGGTATCAGAGCGTTGTTGTATGAAGTACATGGGAATTCGAGATATACAGTTTCCAGAGTCCTGAAAGTCCAGTACAGTCTTCAGCTAGCATTAGGTTTGTGATTTTCGTCATTTTCGTTGTCGTGGGTCTTTCTTGGTGAGCTGCTCGATGCACGACTAGTCCCTTGTCGTCGTGTGTCTAGCTGTTGTTGTGCCTTGATGTGACCCAGCTTACAGTTGTGTTCCGTGGTTCTGTGTTTAGTACGGAGCCAGGATCCTGCAAGTGATACTGTTGTTGTCGTTTTTAGCGATGTTTCTCTATGATTTTGTCTGTCTGTCTTGGCACTGTGTGGACCAGGTCTTGTCGGTTAGCTTTGCTTGCGACTCGATCAGATGTAATATCTGAGAGAGGACTGACTTGATTGTGTTTGTGGTCCGTTGCTATCGTTGGCATCCTGTGTGCCAGGTGTTGCTGTCAGCTGTGAGGACTATGTCTCCTTATTTAAGCTGATACTCGCCATGCCTGTCGTTTTTGTTTTCCCAATGTTTGTGTCATGGCATGGGTCGTGTCTCTTTCCCTGTGAGATGTAAACGACGTTGCCTTGTTTCGGAGGTGTCAGACTTGCATTCATTTGTGTGCCATGCTCGTCTTTTGGATCGAGTTGCTTTGAGATCCAGAGCGTGTGCTTGTGATTATGGTCTGACTATGTTCCTCTGAATGGTGTTTTTCGAGATTCACGTTCTTTCAAGTTGTGTCTTGGGGTTGTTCTTCCCTGCTTCTCCTTTGCTAGTCCTTAAATTTCGAGGATGAAATTTCTTGAAGGAGAGGAGGATGTAATGCCCTGGATCCTTATTGGATTCTTATCGGGTCTTTCGGATCTTTTTCAGAGAGTTTCGGATCGCTTTTGTGGGTCTTGAGTTGAGTTTAACGATCCGTGTGGGTTTTTCTCTCGTACTAGCTGCGGAACCCTGCGGTGAGTTTATTTCTCAGTTCATCGACTCGTGCACGCCACAGTTGCGATGTACTCTTCCCGAGGATCGTTTTGACTATTTTTGTGTATTTTTTTAAATTTCTGCATTTTCTGGCTAATTATCAAATTTTTGAAAAATTAGGAAAATTCCTGATTTTCTTTCTATTTATTTCTTTCCCACCTCTCTCCTCCCCCATTTCTCTCATCTCTTTCTCTCTCTCATTCTCTCTCCTCTCTAGTCTCTCGACGCGGGGTGCACACTGTTGCAGAGCTGGCCGAGGCGAGGACGCGATGGAGTGATCGGGACGCGGGATGGGGCGATGGTTTGAGCGTGGCGAGGCACAATCCCTCGGTGGATTCCGAGATCGACGCGGTTCCTATTTTAGCATTTTCAGTGCGGATTAGTCGCTTCGGTGCACGATTTCTTTGGTGGAGGTAGGGAGATGGATCACTTACTCTTCTTGCATATTTTCTCTGTAATTTCACGTTGTTCGGTGCTAGAACGGGCGAGTTTGGGCTCGTTTAGGTAAAATTGTGATTTTGGAGTTCGTAGGGTTTGCAGGAAAACGGCGATGGTTTTTGGATCAATTAGTATTAATCGGACCCCTGGAATGTCAGCGTTCCAGATCCGCTGATTTCGTGTCGTTTGGTTGTCATTTGGGGCCGGTACGAGCCCGGGAACCCCGCTGACTCATTTAGGGTCGATTCGTTGGAATCGCCCATTTCTCACCGTTTCTTGCGATTAAGCCGTTGCATGTGTCCCTTCCGGCCTGGGGAAGGTTATTTTTGTTCATTAGGACTGTTTCCCCTTCGATCGGGATCGAACGGGGAGTGGATTCGGGCTTTAGGGCTCGATCCGCCGATTTTATGCCGTAACCGGTCGACCGCCACGGGCTGGCCGGTCGACCGACCGGCGTCCGCAACAGCGGGCTGTTGGACCTGTCGGTCCGGTCGACCGACCGCCCAAGGCCGGTTGACCGACCCTGTTTGGTCGACCGACCCTGAGGGTTAGGTCGACCAAATTCTAGTGCTTTTGACCGTTTTGAGTCCCGGTCGGTTTGGTTAAGACCTAATGACCGACCTATGGCCTCGTGAGTGTCTCGGACACCCTGTGGGTTCCATGTCCATGTTTCGGGGGTGTCGGGAAGTATCGTTCCCCGTCATTTCGATTTCCGTATATCTTGGCTTAACCTTGTGGTTTGCCGTCCCCGTGGATATCTTTTGATATCCTATGAGGCTATGACCACGTCATGAGGTAGCCAGGAGTTTCCATGCTTGAAGTAGGATTCTCTTTCCTACTGTAGAGTCGTCATTGTCTGGTTCCGGTCAACCCGGGGTGACCTAGTGGTTGACAGATAACCTTGTGTGTCTTGGCGGTTCCGTCCAGTTCGAGACATGGTTCTAGATACCTCGAGGTATCATCTTACCTCGATTTGTGTGTCCAACTGTACTGAGAGTTCTCGGTATTCCCTCAGCTCTTCGTGAGTCGTTTCCTTCGATTGCGTCATTTCTTCAACTTAGGATTAGACCGATTGGTGGCTTGTTCCGCTTTGTACGACGATCTTGACTTCGAGTCGTGAGACTCAAGGATCGTTGTAGTAGTAGGTCTAGTTGCCTTGTCCTGAGTCTATCGGCAGTTATCTTGCTGCCTTGGTGCTTTGTAGTACGTATGACAGTGCTTCCTTGCCTATCTGTACTCTAGCACTCGTGCTTTAGAGTCTGTGTCTAGTGAGCCTCCACTAGTAGTAGCCTTACGACACGTTACGACGTGTCGCCCCATGTGGCGGGACAGTTCTCGATATATGGTTTTTAAGCTAGTTTCCATGGGCCCCCACTGTACAGTAGCGTCCTGCTGGGTGGGGAAAACTAGCTGGAGGCCTGGCTCTCCTGCAAGAGTCGGTGTGTGCACACGTTGTCAGGAGCGTTTGGACTGACGCTGACGGGCGTTACCCTGTCTAGTCACTCATGACTGTACTTCATGTTCTGGTTGCAGTGTCTTAGTCTCTGCCGTTGTTGACACCTTGAAAATGAACAGGGGTGGAAGCATAACTGAAAAGAAGATCAGACCAACAGTGGAAGACCACTGATGAAGCTCGACAGTCGTTTACCCGGTTGAAGTCTCCGCCAGCCGAGCTGATGTCCGGTGCCATCGTCAGTCAAACGGCAGCACTGATAAAGCAGCAGTCATTCGACTGATAAGACCTCCAAGCATACTCTGATGAGAAGCTGGAGCCGACAAATGAATATTGCGAAGGCTTTTGCAAAGTCAGGACAAATGAAGAATCCTCTCCACAGATTACACACCCGGCCGAAGTCTGTCAGACTGAAGCTGATGTCCGGTCTTGTCACCGTTCGGATGACAATGCCGATGAAACATACCCGGTTTTGTCATCATTCAGACGGCAATACTGATTAAACCCCAGTTTGTTCACTGATTGAGCCTCAAGACGATCTCAACAAAGTCATGTCTCTACTAAATGGGGCCTTATTCGGTTCTGATGAAGATTAATTCAAAAAAAAATAATATATAAAGAGAAGCCTAAGGCACGTATGAGGCCTGAAGGCACTAGATGGGCCGGCCATTTGGGCTTCTGATAATGGCGCCGGGAACCTCCACAGGGGGCTACTTGTCGCGCCGGGAGATGTCTCGAATGGAACAAGCCGCACCGACTGCCCTCCACCGAGAGGACAGAGGGATGAGAGCTATAAAAGCAAACCCTCTTTGAAATGGGGAGGGGATCGGAAGCCGGGCCATCGATCGAAAAGAAAGAAAAGAGAAGAAAACCAGAGAGAGAGAGAGCCTCCTCCGCTAAAAAGAAAGAAAGAGAGAAGAGACCGATCAAAAGGGAAGAAGCTCCAGGTGGGCATCCGGGGAGGGAGAGGAGTCAATGCTCCGCCCTCCCCCTTGTTTTCTTTTCTTCTATTTCATGTAATCGTTTCAAGTCTTATCTTGATTCATGCAATGTAGCCGAGACATCTCGGCATCTGTTTGTCCCCCTTTCCCTCACTCTCTCCCTGTAATCGGTTTGAGTATTGGAATGGTGTATCGTCTGGGTTTTCTCACCATGTGTCTTCCCTGATGGACATCATCAAACGAATGGATATATATGCATGATGGGCTATAGCTTAAGCCTAATTTTTGCTTCCTCTGAAGCCCTATTGCCATTCCCCGTGTTATCTGTAAACCAGTAGCATGATGATCCGATTTGTCTGTTTCTTTTCTCTGCTTCGTAGCACCATTAGTGCTCACCTCAGAGCCCGGGACAGACTATCCCTTGGCTGCTGGGATGAAGCCGTGCTGTGTAATGATCGAAGCTTGAGAAACTCCGGGGTTCTAAGCGTACGTGCTTCCTCCGTTGATGTCATCGAAGCCGCCTCTGGGGCCAGAGACAGCCATCTCTTGGCTCCCAGGGCGACGAATGACCATATCAAGCATGTCCCCAAGCTCTGCGTGACAATGGCGATGGACAGGGGCATTCAGACTCCGGCTTCCCAGATGCCTCTCGAACCCTAATACTCCTTTGAATTCTAGACCTAATCCAACTCAGAGTGGATGCCTTGAGCAGTCTAGAGCCCATAGAATCCGTCAGTTTCTACCCAAACCACCATTAAAACCAAAAACAGAGTACCGTAAACCTATGTTCTGATCCCGGCGCCCTCACAGCTCTCGGCCCCGCGCACAGTAGACGGGATGAACAGCTCTCGGCGCCATCCTTCAGGCGCCAAGACCTGTCTTGGCCTTCGCGCCGGGAGCCTTGCAAACTTGGCCGCGCCGGGAAGCCAACTATCCTTCGCGCCGGGAGCCTTGCAACTTGGCCGCGCCGGGAAGCCAACTACCCTTCGCGCCGGGAACCTGGCACTTTGGCCGCGCCGGGAGGCCCCCTCCCCTTTGGCTTAGCTGCGCTGAGAACCCCCCTTCTAGCACTTCTTCCTCGCGCCGGGAAGCCTGCGCCGAAGAGCTCCCCTTTGGCTTCTCTTTGTCGCGCCGGGAACCCAAGCCCTCTCGTCTTGGCGCCGGGAACCCCCGGCCTTCTTGTTATTGGCGCCGGAAGCCCTGGCCTTCCCATTTTGGGTCGTGCCGAGAGCCTGTGCCCATTCAGAGTGTGCTGAGAGCCCAATCTACCACCCAATGAATTCCAACACCCAGAACGAACCCACAAAGGGATATCCGTGGATCACCCGATATGTCCTGGGGATAAAATTGAAGGGGAGTCATAATCCCTATGTTCCACCTAACTGCAACGGATTTACGAATAACCCTTTTGCTCGGGGGGATTCTGCCACTGCATGAATTCCGCTAGCTTTCCAAAGGGAAAATCATACATTGCCCTATAGCCCATATATATACGGGTTGGGAGGTTCGGCATCTCTATCTCTCGGCTTTCATCCCGGCACTCCGTGGGTGATAGCCTATTTCCCCCATGGGCATAATCCAGATAAAGGGGAAATGCTGCTGAACTATCGGTCGATGCTTTAAACCCCCATCATGGTCACGGCTCAGTCTGCCTGTGATCGAAATCCTCCTTCTTCCCTTTCACTCGGTCTTCGAACCGCTGACTTAACGATATCGTCTGCTTCTACAGTTAATGTTGTTATCTTGCCCGCCCGTCTGGCTCTGATATGAAGTTCCATTTGCACACATGAACATCTGTTCGCCTTACGAGGCCTCCTACTTTTAGCGTTTAATCAAGGGTTGTCCTTCCTTAGAAGGACGTAATTAACGTCATAACGTTCATGGTATGACGGACTTCTAGTCCAGACACGATCACTCACAATCGACTGACCATGTCAGATCGAGCGCACAATAAAAATTGTCACTTCGGTGACTGGCACGCCAATGAACCAATAAATAAATAAATCAATAATTGATAAATCAATCCAATAAAATAAAATAAATAAATAAAAATAAAAATCCCGCATCCACAGCCGTATGCTCAGCGGCATCGTAGGCGAGACACTTGTAGGCGCAACATAAGACGTTAGTGGACGCAGCTGGCTGTTCTTCTAGTGAGGGGGTGCTTCCGTCACGTGACACATGACTCTCGCATTTCTCGTGCGTCGTGACCTTTCCGGGTTAGCCCTCTCGTGATCTTGCCCAAGGTCAGTGTTGTGTCGTGTGCATGACGTTCTAGTCGTGTGTGCGTGTGGTCGCGTCTAGAAGAGCGTGCACGACAATCGAGTCGTGTATGCTTTAGGGGGTCCGTGTCTGTCTCGATCTTCCTAGGTTTCTTGCCTGTCTCGTAGGTCAGCTTTGGGAGCCGAGGTTAGTTCGGCAGCCGTGTTTTCCTTCAGGTATGGCTTTTCCCTTTTTCTTTTAGTTGTTCCTGCCTCTTTCCATTTCCGATTTTCTTTTACAGCTTCCTAGTGGCAGTTTTCCTGCTTTGTTACTACTGTTGTTTTATTGTTCTGTGTTACAGCGTGTTTTTCAGTGGGGATCTGCGTGACCCCTTCTGGGCCAGTGACACGAGGCTCACCCCTGCTTTTCACGTGGGTGGCATCATTCTGCTTCCGCGGTTCTTGGTGTGGCGTGTCCGTAGCTGCCAGCGGTACCTGCATCGGGCTTCCCCCGACCTCAGTGTACGTCTTTCTTTTCTGTTGACTGTACTGCTTGTCTTTAGCTTTGGACTAGACTCTGGTGTAATTGTTAAACTTAAATTGTTAATTAAGAAGTAATTTTATTTCTGCTACTTTAGCAAATCGATCTAATGAAATTTAATTGCTTACTATTATATCCCTGTGGCTTCAATGTACTACACGACAATCCTATTGGATAAATATTTTTTTGATGATGTCTAACCATGATTCTTTTATGAGTCTTTAATTGCACTTAATAATGCTAAGTTGCAAAATGCACATAAATCAAGATAACTGGATGCTCAAAAGTCAAGGTAGTAGGCAGCACTGAATTCGAGTCGAAAAGGTCGGTGCACATTACTCTTTGAACCAGATGAAGGTCGGTGCGCATTTAGAACCAAGGGTCAGTGCACGCTTCAGGTCGATGCACATTTTTGCTGCATGCACGTCAGGGTCGGTGCACGCTTCAGGTCGGTGCCCATGAGTCTCCAGGGTCGGTGCAATCTTTGCCTCGGTGCATGTTTTCCTCTTCCATGCGCTTGAGCACATACTCGGTGCATGCTTTGCATCGGTGAAAGTTTTCTGATCGCAACGCAAGGCCAAGCTCGATGCATGTCTTCAATCCTGGCAACGTGAAGAAGGTCGGTGCATCTTTGGTCAGTCAGCGAAGAAGGTCAGTGCGAACAAGGTCTGTGCAACTTCACAAACACGGTCGGTGCAAATACAAGGTCCATGCACAGTTTGACTTCAAGGATATAAGGTCGGTGCAAGTTGTTCAAGTCTGTGCACATGAAAATTGAAGGTTGATGGCAAGTGTTCGATGATTTGACTGATTGAACATTCAAGCACCAGCGTGGAACATTAAAGTCAACTCAGAGAGAGAAACTAGGAACCACAAGTATCCAAAAAACACCTTTTGGCAGTTGGAAGTGACTCCCAGGTACTCCCAAATGTATACATCCCCATTAGTGCTCAAAGTTCACTTTACGCCATGTATCCTCTAGTACAGAGCCTTGGAAAAAGTTCTCTCACTGACAGTTCTGCCACAAGCGACAGCCAGTAAAACCCTGATGGATATAGGATGCTCTCTCTTACAAAATGGGTTTGAACACTCTAGCTGTTCAAAATTTACAGAACCTCCTTTTAGAGGGACCATTCCCAGCTGAGTCTATAAATAGGAAGCCTCCTCTTATGTTCAAGATGCTGCTGCCCTAGCAACCACAAGCCTGGAAAAGCCTTGAGCGTAAGAAAGGAAAGGGATCCTCTATTTTGAGCCTCCAAGAAAGAATTGGGAGATAGAAAGAAGAAAAGTGCAGCCAGCCATCCATCTCAGCCATGCAGTTCCACAAGTGCTTTAGTCCATCGTTCATCTTCAAACATCATGCATGTGTGAGAGAGCTGCAGTTACAGCGTGAGTGTGGTTGTTTTTCCCATGTTGTTTCTACGGTCTACCATGTGAGATTTTAATCCCAATGTGGTTTGAGGATTGTCCTCGTGTGTGTGTGTGTGTGTGTGTGTGTGTGTGTGTGTGTGTGTGTGTGTGTGTGTGTGTGTGTGTGTGTGTGTGTGTGTGTGTGTGTCCTTTTGACTAAAAGAGTGGAAGCCTTACCGAGTTGGTAAGGGGTGGACGTAGGTGTGCCCTGTGGTAGCCGAACCACCTTAAAAGTGCTTGTGTTGTGGTTTGCTTACCATCCTTTCTATCTCTTCCGTATAGGTGTTTTGCCTTGCTTGTGAGAACGCTAGTATTATATTCTGTAGCTTGGGTGTTTTAAAAAGTTAGTATAGGATCTATTCACCCCGCCCCCTCTAGATCCTCTCATACAGTCCAACAGTTGGTATCAGAGCGGGATCCCTAGAGATGTGGTCCAACGACCCAGGGAGATCCGATGGGAGTGTCCCTCGCAGCTACATAGCTGAGGGCCAGGCCATCAATAAACTGCCGTTTTTCGATGGAACTAACTATTTGTATTGGAAGAACCGAATGGAAGTTTTTTTGCGTGCTCAGGATCATATGATTTGGCGTGTTGTGAGTAAGGGGCCATTTATTGTTCCAGAGTTAGATGACACTTGGACACAGGATCAGGTCAAAAAATCCACAACAAATTGGAGCGCTATGAACATAATGCAATGCGCTATCCACCCCACTGAGTACTCAAGAGTATCCACTTGCAAATCTGCAAAAGAAATGTGGGATAAGCTTGAGCTAATCTATGAAGGTACATCAAAAGTTAGGGCCACCAAGGCTAACATTCTAACCACCGACTATGAGATGTTCAGAATGAAGCCCAATGAATCTATTTCTGAAATGTATGTCAGGCTCACTCAGTTAACTAATTCCTTAAAGTCATTAGGTAAGGAATATTCTAACAGTGAACTGATTAGGAAGATTCTCAGATCCCTCACCCCAACATGGCACACGAAGGCCACAGTGATTGAAGACTCAAAAGACGTAACTACCATGACTGTAGATGGTTTGATAGGTTCGCTCATGACATATGAGCTCAACTTGAAGAGAAGTGAAGAAGACATCAAGCCCAAGAAGACAGTTGCTCTCAAAGTTGCTGAAAGCACAGATGGCTCAGACGAGGATAGTGGGAATGACCTTCCTAGGATCAGCACAGCTGACCATGCCCTGCTTACTAGGGAATTTAAGAAACTCTTAAGTAGATGAGGCAAATTCCAGAAGAGGAAGAAGGATCTGCAGGTAAGCAGAAACTCCAATCTCAGACCAGTCGTACCAAAAATTCTGACAACATCATTTGCTATCAGTGTAAGAAAGCAGGACATATGCGAGGAGAATGCCCTGAACTGATCAAGCGGATGTCCAAAGCCAAGGGAAAGAAGCCCAAAGTCATGGTGTAGCACCACGGTATATTAATGAATAAAAATTTTCGAGAAAAGGAATAAGAAATTCCTTAAGAAATAGGATAAGTAAAATTTTGACCATTTTATAAAAATCTAGAAAAATTAGAATCTTGTAGAGGATAAAACGTTTAGTAAAATTGTCTTCTAAGACCGACCCAAATAAAATTTTTAATCAAGCCGAATTAGCAGATTAAGGCCCAAATCCACACTTAGCCTAATCGGACCTTAAAACGTGAAATTTGAGCCCAATACCCGATCATTTAAGCTAAAACCGGATGCAAATGAAAGGCTATGATTAAGAGATCATTTCCCCTCTGGTTATTCTCCGAAACCCTAACCCTAGGAGTGAAATTTGGCGGCGGAGTGGCGGATTGACCCGGTCTTGCGCGAATCGCGCACGTTTGCGATTGGGAGGACTCTATCTCCCCGGTCGATCTTTCTAGAGACCAATTAGCCCCATAAAATCAAACCTCAGACGCTCTAGAATAGTTTGGATGTTGTGGCGGCCGGTGAGGAGCTCGAACGAGGGTGAATTCTGACGATCATCGGCGGCGTGTTCTTAGCGCGATCGGAGTTCTTCTTCCCCCTTCATCCTTCGATTTAGGTAGGTGATAGCAAGCCAAACCCTAAGTGTTATGTATGGATAAAAGCGTCGTCATGTCCTCTTTCTTTTGATCTAAAAATCCCTAAATGTTTTCTAGTTTCTTGCAAAAATTTTGAGTTTTAGTGGAAAGATGCTAGAATTAGGGTTAGCCATGTCTCACTTCGTTTAAGTAGGGATTGCAGGCACTAAACCTTTAATTGATCAGGCTATCTTATACAAGTTTTTGTGCTCATTCTATTGATAGTAATGTTTCAGCGATGGGATCGCTTCTTTGTATTTTGTTGAAAATTATTATTATTTTTTGTTTTATTGGTGGGTTTATTTGGTTTATTTACGTGTCGATCAACCAATTAATTAGCCGGCAATTAACTGACTGATTGACTGCGCAGCGTGCCAGTCACATAAGTGACGAGTTTATTATGCGCTCATTCTGACCCGTATCGGGCGAGAGTGAGACTCGGTCGGGACCAGCAGTCCGCCACACCATAAAGGCTATGGCATTAATTACATCCCCCGCGAGGAGGGAAAACCTTTGATTAATTGTTGAGATGGTGGGTTGTCGAGGCCGGAATAAAGATGCAAAGGTATAAACGTGACGAGGTCACATGAGATGTTTCTATCTATCATGCAAGAGAGGCATGGTTCATTAAATTGGAGACCCTTGGTACGTGGCGGAGGACGTAGGTCCGAAGACCACCATCGCCCATAGTAGAGACTTCTGATCGGGCGTAACCCGGGCTTCCGTCGGTGCCATTCGATATACCCGAGGGTCCATGCAGGCATGCACGCATGATGTTCATGATTATGTTAAGCATGGCAATAGAGTTGTAATAATGATCAGTTATCAATCAAATTTATTAGCCTCCACTGAAGGGGGACGGAAGTGGTAACATAAGCATGATAACGAAAGTGAAACGCTAACGGACATGGTAGTAAAAGTATGATAGTAAAATAACTTGAGCTTGAATAGCCCTATCTTATTCAATTTATTATTGATTAGAGTCATTAATCTCGATCGCGGGAGACGAGGATCACTTCGAGGGCGAGTGAGTGATAGGAACAGTATAATGCCTCAAAACCGGCGCGGCTGCGCGTAGGGATAGGTTTCCCTGGCGCGGCCAAACGTAGGTAAATGATTCTAATACGGCGCGGCCATGAGCGTGTTTAACCCGGCGCGATGGGCTTGGGGCGCGCCGGATTAGAGCGCGCCGGGAACGTGCCGTTTGAAATCAAATTTTTATGAGTGTAAAGTTATTCCGGCGCGGGTGGATACCGCACCGTATTAAGGCGCGCCGGATTAGGACCGCGCCACTTTAGCTAATTTTTTATGAATTTTGAAATGATTTAAGTTTATTAAGGTTCTATTGAGAGTTTTGAAGTTAATTGAGGTGATTGTTTGTTTAATTGGAGTCCAGCGCTCCCCAGAAGTGAAATTATAAGCTAGTGCGAGGTTCATAATCGAGCACTAGGGTCTTTAACCTCAAAACGGATGTTTTATTGAAGCCATTTTATGTAAATGATCTTATAAGTTAAAAGGATTCTGCCAAAAATTGGGCAACATCTCCCCCGTCCCTGAAGGATTGCAGGGGAGAAACGGGGTCATACTCACTCGTGGAGTAAGCCCCTAACCAGCCGGTCTGCATAGTGGCAGCCAGCAAACCCCGGTCGGACAGGATACCCCGAGGACTAGCCTGCGAGGGGCGCCATAGTTCTGTGGGTGGAAACAGAGGGACGAGGCAGCCATCGATGGAAGAAACACCCCGAGGACTGGCCTACGAGGGGTGGGCAACCTACAGCGTGCACTATATCCTCCAGCGAGGGAGCATTAGGGAGAGAGACACCGAGGACAAGCCTACTAGGAGCACTCGTCCCTTAACCACCACAGGATCCCGAGAGACTGTGGGTTTAACATTGTCAGGCTGAAGCCCCTGTTGTTATTAGCCCTACGGCCCATGGGAAGCGTCCATCACTCGGAAGTGGAACTCCCTTGATCGATTGGCAACTCTGTGAAGCAGTGGGGAATATCCCCCTCCCAGGGTGACTAAGACAAAACCAACAGGACTCGAATGGTTTAGTGGCTGCAGACCACAAATGAGAAAAAGTGAAGATTCTCGGCATTGATAACCTACCCGCCACGGGGTTAAGGTGTTGATGCTCGCGAGACTGGATTGCCATCCACGGAAGAGAATGCAAACAACAGTCACGGAGAGAGGTAGTTGATATCCAGCTGGGATGATTTATCTACACGCGCATATACTCGAATGGCTGGAACGCAGTAGTCACAAGACGGACTCCACTATTCCGGAAGCAACCCCTACCTCCTCTGAGCAACGGAGAAATGCAAAGAGGGAAGAAGGTCGAGGTCAGATCTCGTATTAAAATGGGGGAGATGTATGCACAGGCATAGACGCGGAGGACCCGGAGAGGGGTTATTTCTATAGCCCATGGCATCCCAGGGCGTATTCGGAATCAGGGGGAAACGGGAATCGAAAAACTATACACGGGAGGACACTGATATGTATATCTACCGAGTGAGATAGCAGTGGGAGAAGAAAGCGAGGCGTTGATCATTCAATCCGCCGATAGATTCATATACGCATGCCATCATCCCATCGGCGAAAGAGGCTACACATATGTTACAAGTTCGGTGCCGGCATCGCGGCACGGCCACCATTTTACTTACAGGGAAGCTCACAGGAGAGCAACAAAGAGAAAAGATGGCGAAGAAGGGGGGGAGGTTGGATTATATCATCGCCAGCCCCCCCCCCCCTTTCGCTTACATTCAGTTGAGGGGAAGCAGTCGGAGGGTAGACAGGAAATGCAGGCGACCCACCTATTCGAAGAACAGAGTATCGGGACGACTCCTTTTTCTCTGGCTCTGGAGGGCTTCAGGCAGCGGAAGGAAGACGGACGCGAAGGATGCTCAGAGAGATCCTACTTCACTCGCAAGAAACCCTCTCTCCCTCGAAGGCGATTGGCTCTCAGACCCTCTCTCCTTTTTTCAATTCTCTTCTTCTTTCGAAAACCCCTTCTTCTTCTTTTCTATTTCGAATGGCCATTTATACAGGGACCGTTCGAAGTTTAATCCGGCGTGGGAATTGGCGTGCCGGGGAAGGGGCATTCTGAAGCCTTTTGCGCGCCGGAATAGAAGGGCGCCGGATAAGGGGGCGCGCCGGTTTAGGGCTCGTCGATTAACATCTCTCACTCGCCACGGGTTAGCCGGTGAGTCCGGGTGTAAGGTCTAGAATTTTATAAATTATTCTTGGTATATTTAATTATTTTCTAAGAATTTTAAAGACCCAAAATAGATTAATAAATAAATATTAGATTAAATAAATCATTATAAGGCCCAATTTATGATAAATAATTGACCTAGTCTATTTAAATAAAATCCAAAAGGTTTAAGGACCAAGCCCATTAAGTTTGGCCCATATTCTAGAAGGTTATTTAGCATATTCACGTATTTTAAGGATAAATACTATTTTATAGATAATTATATTGGATAAACGAATAAAAGAGTTTTATTAATTTAAAATTATGCACACGTGGGATGTAACGGTCTATCGTACGACCGCCACATGCACGTAACGCACCTAGACTGATGCGTTACACCATGATAGTTCTGTGAATAAAAAAAACGAGCAAAAAGATTGAAACTTTGGGATCCTATTTGCAAGAGATCGACTTGGGAGAGTTTATAATATTACTGAGGGCTCTTAGGGATTAGGTTCTGGCAAATTAAGGACTCTAGAATGGATCTAATCTTCAAACCCTAGTCAAAACCCTATAAATAGGACCTAGCTCTGAACTGAGCGACCCTTACTTTTGGCTCGTGAAGAATCAAGGTAAGGAGTCATAATTTCGGGTAAGTTCCTTAGAAGATTTTATTTAGTATACTATAGACTAATAGCTCTCCAAATTTCATGTTAGGAGATCAAGCAACCAAGGAGATTGAAGCTTCCAAAGTTGCTGGTTCGACCATAATTACCCAGGAATCTGAACGAAAGTCCTCTGAAGATTAGGAGATTAGGACATCTAAAGGAGGTAATTAGAATTCAATCCTTTAGAACTTTTTGATCACCTTAGTTTCATCTTCTTACCCTCAAAATTTCTCTGGTGGAAGGGTGACTGCTAGGTTGAGGCCAAGTGGTGGTGGTAGGTTCTGTGGAGGTTTTGGGCGTGGGAGGGGAAGAAATAGGGGGTCTCAGTTCTGCACTTCAGTGCAGTCAGAACTGAGACAGGGAGTGGGAGAGGTGGTCGGCACACTTGATGGGCGTTTTGGGTCGCAAAAAAAATTATTGGGAGAGGCTTGGAGTGTGTAGAGATATTCCTCAAAATCTCAGGTCGATCTGAGATTGTTTGATGGGGGCCCCTTTGTTGGGTTCGTGGCTCTGTCCCGCTAGGGCACTGTAGGGGAAGTCTGCGCAACAAAAGTAGTTCCAAAGGGAACTTTTCACCATGAACGAAATTTTGGACTAGATTTGCGCGGATGATTTGGTAACAGGTTGGGGAAGAAATGTTGTGAAGGGGTTAGGGTGGCCTGGGGTCGGGAGGGTGGCGCCCTGGGTGGATCTTTGCGGCTCTGGTCTCAGGCTGGTCTGCAGAAGGGCAGCCAGCGCACCAAAAAGGCTTACAAAGCCAACTTTCGACTCTGGACGAATTAGGGTGCGGGGTTTTGAGAGGATCTAGGGGACAGGGAGAGGAACAAAATTGCTGAAGGAGTCTATGGGGTTTGGGATACGGAAGTGGGGGTACCAACCTATTCTTCCGGGCTCAGATTTCCAGGCAGGCGACCAGATCTGGGAGCCAGGGTTCATGGATCTTCTCCGCCGTTCTTGAAACCATCACTTGACCCATGTTCCGAGCTTGAATGGTGGATGAAGATGCGCCTCCAGCAGTGGAAGAAGGCCACGATCCTGCAAGAAAATGGCTAGGGCATCGCACCCTAAGAGGAAGAGGAAGAAGAAGAGATGGAGAGGGAGAGAGGGGAGGGAGTCGCACCCACCCAAGAGGAGCAAGGGGGCTGCGCCCAAAACAATAATCCTCCTTTGATTTCTTCCTTTTTTCTGCCTCCAAAAGATTACAACTAATATATATGGGGGAGGGGAAACCCTAGAAGCTTACCTAAATGGGGGGACACGAAAGAGTGGGGGAGGGAATTCAAAATTCAAGCTAAATGGGGGTGCGCCCAAGACTTTCCTAATAGGGAGAGGGGTGGGGGCGGCGCCCATCCAAAGGAATGGAATGGGGGGCGCACCCTCCATCTCTACTAACCCTAATGGACCCTGGTAAGTGGGTCTGGATACTGGATCCAGGTGGGAGAGGCCCAGTAAGGGCTTTCTCCTAGGTGCCCAGCCCAAATAGGCTTGCAGAGTGGCCCACTAATCCCTAAATCACCTAACAAATGCAATAGAACTACAAATAAAGTCCAATGGCCATAGCTCGGCCTACAAACAATCTAGTTGGATAAAAATGATGAAAATCTAACTCAATAATAGCTCTCCAAGTCCTCTCCTAGCCACAGTGAAGTCTGCATGTCCCGGGTAGTGCTACGCGTCCGGTAGCGTCTCTCTGCTGTGTCGCGCCGGTCTCGAGCCCTGGTGTAAAAGGAGAGCTAGGGCTCGATTTTCAGACTCAAATTAGAAGCTTAAAGCCTAGTTAAGAGGTAGGTCATCTCATGATTGGTAAAAACGTCTTGTTAGGGATAAAAGCCCTCTGGTTTTGATTGATTTCATGCATCATAGATCATGAATTCCATGTTTTAGTGGGTTCATGCATACATACATATCCTTAGCCCTAATCAAAGATCAAAGATATTATCTTGTCTATTCACTAAAACCCATGCATGTAGTTGGCCCATACTTCGTTTATCATGCCTAGAATAATTGTAGTATCTTGATTTCTAGGCATGTTATGTTTTCATAAACTTTTTCTTTATTTTATTGCCAGCAGATGATCTAACGCATCAAGGTAAGACCGTCACAATTATATAACGGCCTTACGATAAGCCGTCACACCTTCTTTGGTGTTTGAAGTTTTCTGTTGTCTCTAACGCACCATCAATGGAGCATTTCATTACTGTAATGGCCTCACGATAAACCGTCACAGTCACTGTGACGCACCCATTCTAGACCGACATGGTAACTGTAGGCAGAATGGGAAACTAGTTAATTTAACTTATAAATAAGCTTAGTTATCTAAGTCTTAACCTGATTTCATGTCTTTAAGATTTTTTAATGATTCATGATAGAAATTGCATAGTTTAGGTATCTTAAGTTACTTTAAGTTATGTTAATTTCATGTGCCAATATTCTATAGTTTTGTATCTAAATCATGATTTTCCAAAGATGTATTGACGGAGTTTTATCTTGGCTTCACGTTGTTATACATTCTCTCTCTATCTACAGAGTCATCTCTTTAAGTACATGACACATATTCTGGTATGTTGTCCATTAGTTCACACTTTGCACTATAGGAACATTATTCTTGGACATGAGGACCTCTCTATTAGATATTCCTTCCAATGGACTAGGAAATCTTGTTTCAAGGCCTCCGTAATTCTCCGCGAGCCTGGGATTCCCACTAGGACGCCGAGTTGGTTGTACCATTAAAGTCCATTGATTAGGTTACACTATCGAGGTTTCTGGTTATCAGTAGTGTAACGGATCTATATTGGACCATCAGGCATATGTAACGGTCCAATATACGACCGTCACATTTCACTGAGTCTATTTTATTATTTTTGAATTCGGACTAATGTAACGGCCCAATACTGGAGCGTCACATCATGTAATGGCCCAGTACACGACCGTCACACTGCTTGAGTATTTTAACCTGAGGTTTGACCAAGGGTTGATATTCCAAGATTTCTAGATGGACTATTGATGATCTAGAACTTATCATATTGATCAAGAAACCTAATATAATGAATGAAAAATAAAGAATGTACCGTTATGCTGCCGATTTATTTCCATAAGCATAACATAGTATAAGTCATTCTTGGTTTCTCATGATTCTTATTAAAGCATTCATTCATTGAATTATTGTTATCAAGAGTTTGTTGGAATTGTACATTCTTGGCCATACTTTGTTATTACATGCGTGGAAGTAGCTTGATTTATACTTGAAGATGCGATCGAGCACTGATTATGTTCAAGGGCTCTATGGTAGTCCCCTCGGCTGATTGTCGGAAACATACTATTATAAACCATGGGATATGATGCTACTGGCGTCGCATTACGCTGGGAGTACTTTCTTTATAAATAAGTGAAAATCCACAATACGATACAGCACGACATGACTTTCTAGTACATGACTTTCTTGATATTCCATAGAAATTCACGAAGTACTTGCTCATAAATAAAAGATACTGGAGTGATGATTATGTGGCATTACTAGTACATTCTCGTTACATTCTTGTTCATGAAAGGCCATATCATGTTCTTATAACATTCTTGCTAGTTCATACTTGCTCTCATTCTATCTTACATACTTTGGTTTAATCGCGTGATTGATCGCATTCGCATGATTTTACCTTATTTCTTTAGAGCTAAAATGTTAATTACTTTAATGATGCCTTCATGTTGATGTGAAGATACCTACTGGGCAAGTGTGCTCATTACCTATTTCAAATCTTTTTCAGGAAATGGAAGTGATACGAATTCGGATTCGGGTTATACAAGTAGTGGGTCTGAGAGCGAATGAAAGTGTTGTCAAGATGAGAGTGAAGACTTAGGAAAGTCTATATTGTTTAGATTGAGTTTATGTAATTTTCTTATTTCTTGAGTCTGATAGGTTGAAAGAAGTTGAAAGTTATTGTATTTGAATATTGATTATCAATGAAATAAGTTGGAGTTTTGATTTGACTAAATTGTTGTGCAATTGCATCTATGTGTGATTGTCTTGCGCTCTGATCATTCTTGCTTGCAAGAGGCTTACCATGCCGGCTATTCACGTTTCTCGAGCGAGTCTTCCGCTGTCATAAAGGCTCGGGGCGTGACACCGGGGATGGTTTCGGGTGGCGCCGTCAACATTCATCTTGCCGCCGTTCTTCGAAACCTTGACGGGATGCCTTGCCGAAGCTCTCAGGACGACGTATGGCCCTTCTTAGAATCTTGAGTATCTTTTGTTTGAACACGCGGGTTTTCCGCTGACACGGCTTTCGGCACTATGATCCGTGCTGCTGGCTCAGTCTGGCTTGTGCTCAAAGCTTCTTGGAGGGTGGGATAACACCCGGGATAGTTTCGCCCAGGCCGGGCGATCATTCGGCCACTAACGGGCCCAACTTGGCGGGAAGCCGTACCCATGCCGGGTAACCGGGATTTTCTGCCGACAGAGCCTTCGGTCCTCCATTCTGAAAAGCCAAGGGCATTCTTTCATCTCAGGAGAGTCTTTCATGAGGTGCCTGGCCACCGGGTAGACCATCGTCCTTGGTCAGATAACGGGTGTAGTGTATGCGGCACGATGGAGTCGATGCCAATTCATTGGGCAGGCATGGTCGCACTGCCGGTTGGTTGTGAATTCATCTCAATTCTCCTGAGGTGAAGTCCCCGATGTTCTTACATGGTGACCTGAGGCTCTGGCAGCTTGAGAAGGCTTTAATATGTTGATTTTTATCGACTTCTGTGCTTCAGTGGGCCGTGTCATTCATCTTAGAGGCTTGATCGCCATTAGTGATATTTTGAGTGCCAACATAGGATTGACTGACCACTATACTTGGTTTCTGATGTTTTGCTAGCCTCTATTCCTGGTAATGGTTGGGACTCTCCGCCAGATACTCCTTCCGTCGAACTAGGACCTTCATTACGGGACCTCCATAAGCCCCCGCGAGCCTGGGATTCCCACTAGGATGTCGGGCAGGTTGTACCACCAAGACCTGAACCTGTTCACGTGATCGAACCGCTTGAATTGTTGTGTTGTGAGTCACGGCCCAAGTTGGACCGACTGAGTCTTGAACGGTCGGATTTAGACCGTTTAACTCAATAGGCGGCCCATTATGAACCGTGCATTCCTAGCTAAATGCCATTTCCTGTTGGTCGATTAACCTTGTTTCATCTTCGACCAAATCATGATTTGATCGACCCAATAAGCCCTAGGTTGACCAGTGGATAGTGGGCTGGACCCTGGTTCAGTTCTGCCCCACTTATGGCAGCCCATATCCCATTTTGGGTGGATTCTAGTTGCCAGTCAGGCCCAGTAATTGAACGAACCGTATCGGCCCGCTCATTCGTTAGAGCGGATCATCATGGACCGTTCAGCTATTGAGCGGCCCAATCCAAACCGCTTACTGTCATCGTGGGCTTCATATCTTTCCTATCGTGAACGGCCCAGTGTAGACCGTTCATATCTATTGAAAAGCCCACTTGTGACCGTCCTATAATTTGAGCAGCCCATAGTAGATCGTTTATCCGTGGCTTCTATAAGGATGTTCTTTCAGCCTGATCCCTTTAGCGCGGTCTGGCTAACGACCGTCCATTCCTCTGAACGGCCCAATATGGACCGTGTACCTTCCAAAAAATGATTTCCGTGGTTATTCGTGTTTGAATACAAGGATATGTTGGTTCTTGATAATTTAAACTTTCTGGTCAAAGTATCTCTTCGACTTATCCTTGGGTTTTCCAAGGTAAGTTATACCTTGACATTATTGGCCATTTAACTTGATTAATGTCTAGACATAACTTGGGATCTTGGATCCATTAAATCAATGCCAACCCGGTCTGGTCCTAGGAGGAGCGCCTGAAAAGTACGTGTGCCCCGGGGAGTTTGAATGACATGGTGAGGCATTGCACCGAGTGCATGACTAGCGTGATGTCTACGACATAATCTCTCACTTGAATCTTCTTGACTTGATTAATTCTTGCTTGTTGGCCAATTTCCAGTTACGTTATGTTCATGATCTCGTACTTATGTTACTTGTCATATCGTCATTTCCTTTCGTTCTTTTCTTTTCACACATATAAATGTAATTAATTGGTTAATTACTTAAACTTACCTGTTATTACCTACTGAGCATTCGCTCACCCAGTTGTTTTCCCCCCTTTCAGGTAGCTCAGGTGAGGATTCACAGACCGATGGGGATGGGCAAGAGTGACAACCCTGGAGCGAGCCAATTGGAGATTTCGAAGAGTCATCTAGAGTTGTTTGTGTCTAGTTATGATCTAGAAAGTGTGTCTTGTAAGAGTTGTAGTTGAAGTCAGCAATTGTAATAGTGTCAAGTGAATATTGTTATGTAAGTTTCTTAAGTTGGTTTGAAGGATGATGTAATTGGATTATGGAGCATTTAATGTTTATTTAGTTGATGGCGTTATTTTCTGTTCATGGTGTGGTATTGATCCCTTTAGCTTTAAGCATAGCATGTCTGTAAATCAACATATTATTATTAATTGTTTCTACTGCCAGTCCCGATATTCCGCGTCGGGGCGTGACACATGGTCTCCACCTGGAGTGATGACGAAGAGGAAAATGAGAGTTCCTCTAGTAATGAAGATGATAATCTAGCAATGAAGATGAGAATGACCTTGGTCTCATGGCTGACAGGAGTGAGGATCAGGTGAGCAACATCTTTGAAACCTTCTCAATTGAGGATTGGGAAGATGCTTATGCTAATCTTCTTGAGAAATTTGAAATGTATAAAAAGGAGAATAAGCACTTGTAGAAAAAGCTCAACGCCTCTGCTCATAATAACCCTTCCAACCAAGAGTTAGAAATCTTAAAAATTGAAAATGAAAAATTGAAAAAACAAGCTGAACCCCTTGAAACCATCCACTCGGAACTGCTAAGCTTAAAGGAAGAAAATGATGATCTCCAAATTCAGCTTAGCTAGTCCAACCTGAAATGTGAAGAATGGAAGGAAGAGAACTTACTTAATCTCGAAAAATATGAGTCTGTCAACGCTGTTAATCTTGAGCTGCAGAAAAACTTGGAGAGAATTGAAAGAGAGCTAATGAACAAACAGTCCACCCTAGAAAGAATTACCCAGGGTAAAACTAATCTGGATGCTATCTTAGGCACCCAAGTTAACTTTAGAAAAGAAGGTATAGGTTTCAACCCCACTGAAAAGAGACCTTTTGAATTTAAGACTGTATCCTTCTGTCTTGAGAAGGGAAAAGGGAAGCTGATTGTTGAAGAACCAATAGAGGAGAACCCTAGCACTTGCGCTACTCAAGGCACCAATCTAAAGAGTCAGAGCAACTCTGATAAGTCACAAGCTCAGCACAGGTACACCAGGAACATGCCTCGACATAGTTCATCATACCTCTATGCTAGGAAAAAGGGGTTCAGTAACACAAAAGGGTTCAATGGTCAGCAGAGCATGGGCACTTCTCATACTACATTCAACACTTTTGAGAAGCCAAGAATTAGACTTCAACCTAACTCATACTCCATAAACTCCATGAAATCCACTCATCATATGTATAACCAACCAGGACAAAGCAGCAATAATGGCTGGTTCAATCATGGAATGAGAACTTTCAAACAAGTTTGGATTCCAAAAAATTTATTGCATACTATGAATTATGGCTGTGAACCCAAATTTGTTAGGGTTCCAAAAATCTCTGTTTAATGTCTTCTATGCAGGATTGTCTAGCAGCTCATCACAACCGATGGTACTTGGATAGCGACTGCTCACGGCACATGACGGGAGACAAAGAGAAGTTCTGCCACTTAATCAAGAAGGTAGGAGGTCAAGTAAGGTTTGGAGGCAAGGACAAGGGAAAGGTAGTTGGTACAGGCACCATAGGTAAAAATTCATCCAACTCTATTGAGAATGTGTTGCTAGTTGAAGGCCTTGAACACGATCTTCTTAGCATAAGCCAGCTGTGCGACAAAGGCCATAAGGTAACATTTGACGCTAATGAATGTAGAATCCATGAGAAAAACTCAGAATCTGTGCTTTTCTTAGGTCATAGAGTAAACAATGTCTATATGGTAGACCTTGATGCATCTAACTCTGAAAGCTTGTGCTTAACTGCCAACCAGCTCAGTAATGCAGGTTTATGGCACCGACGGCTGGGACACATCAGCTATGGCACACTGCACAAACTGTCCAAACATGGAATGGTTAAAGGTCTGCCAAACTTAGCCTATATGAAAGTTGATCAGGTCTGTGAAGCTTGCTCCCTAGGTAAGAAAACTAGGAAGTCCTTCAATTCTAGAAGTGAGGATTTATCATCCACTCCCCTTGAATTCTTGCATATGGACTTGTTCGATCCAATCAGAACAGCTAGCATCAACAGAAAAAGGTTTGGATTTGTGATAGTAGATGACTTCTCTCGCTTCACATGGATATTCTTCCTCACAAATAAGAATGATGCCTTCCCTGCATTTCAGAAATTCTTCAGAAAAGTAAAGCAAGAAGGTAAATTCAAAATTTCCACCATCTTGTCCGATAATGGAGGAGAATTCAAAAATTCATCCTTTTCTGAACTATGTGATCAAGAAGGCCTAACACATAGATTCTCTTCCCCCAGAACCCCAGAGCAAAATAGCATTGTGGAAAGAAGGAATCAGATAATTGTGGAAATCGCCCGGACCATGTTAATTGAGAGCCAACTCTCAAGAAAATTCTGGGCTAAAGCAGTAAACATAGCATGCCACATAATCAATAGAGCCATGATAAGGCCAAAATGTAAGAAAACCCCCTACGAGATGTTGAAAGGTAAGAAACCCAATCTAGCTTACTTTAAAGCATTTGGATCCCAAGTGCTATGTGCATAACAATGATAAATCAGATTTGGACAAATTTGAAGCCAAGAGTGACATTGGAGTATTCCTGGGTTATGCTGAAACATCAAGGGCATATAGGGTTTTCAACGTTAAGAATCAAACCGTGGAAGAAACTCCACATGTTGTGTTTGCAGAAATTAATGACAAATCAAACAAAGATATTTGTGACAGGCAAAAGAAGGAAGAAGATAGAGAATTTCTGGAAACTAAACAAGATCAGGAGGAGGGCAGTCAACCACAACTCATGGAGGAAGAAGTAGGTCGGTCAACCGGAATCATGGGTCACATACTGCTGCCGGGTGAATCTTCGACCAATCTGCACACCCTGAAGGATCATCCTGCAAATAATATCATAGGTAACTTGAATGACCCCCCTAGGACCAGATCATTTCATAAAGATGTTCATAATGATGACCTCGTTGCGTTAGTATCTCAGTTTGAACCCAGAAGCATTAAAGATGCATTGCTTGATGAAAATTGGATTAATGTTATGCATGATGAACTCAACCAATTCGCTAGAAACCAATTCTGGAATCTGGTTCCAAGACCTTTCGACCAGCATGTCATTGGGACTAGATGGGTTTTTAAAAACAAGCTTAATGAGGAAGGAGCTGTCACTAGAAATAAGGCCAGGTTGGTAGCTAAGGGGTATAACTAAGAAATTGGCATTGACTTTGAAGAATCTTATGCCCCCGTTGACTAGACTAGAAGCCATCAGAATCCTGCTAGCCTTTGCGTGCTCCCTAGGCATTAAACTTTATCAAATGGACGTCAAGAGTGCATTTATGAATGGCCTTATAAAAGAAGAGGTTTTCGTAGATAAACCCCCTGGTTTTGAACTGATTGACTTGCCTAATCATGTTTACAAATTGAACAAGGCACTATATGGACTAAAGCAGGCTCCACGGGCCTGGTATGACAGGCTAAGTGCGCATCTAACCGAGGAAGGTTACATCAGAGGTAAGATTGATCAAACACTTTTTAAAAAGGTATTGAATGGCCACATCATCATTGTTCAGGTATATGTCGATGACATTGTGTTTGGGTCAACTGATTCTAACATGTGCAAGCAATTTGTTGAACTTATGACAAGGGAATTCGAAATGAGCCTCATGGGAGAACTCCAATTTTTTCTTGGACTGCAGATTACACAATCAAAGGAAGGACTCTTCATAAACCAGTCCAAATATACATTGGAGGTCCTAAAAAGATTTGGGATGAAGGAAGCCAAAGATATATCTACGCCCATGGGAACAAATGCATCCCTAGATGCGGATGAGAATGGTAAAACTGTAGACTCCAAGACATACCGAGGTATGATAGGGTCCCTTTTGTATCTCACTGCTTCTAGGCCTGATATTCAGTTTAGCGTATGCATGTGTGCTCGTTTCCAAGCAAATCCGAAAGAATCTCACCGCATTGCTGTGAAAAGGATCTTAAGGTACATTGCAAGCACACATGACTTAGAGCTGTGGTATCCTGCATCATGTCCTTTTAATTTAATCTCATATACTGATGATGATTATGCCGGATGCAAACTTGATAGAAAAAGTACAAGTGGTTATTGCCAATACATGGGTGGATGCCTAGTCTCTTGGGCCTCCAGGAAATAGCACTTTGTTGCGCTTTCCACTACAGAAGCTGAATACATTGCTGCCGGTAGTTGTGGAACCCAAGTTCTATGGATTAAGCACCAACTCCAGGACTACGGAGTAGATCTTGATTGCACACCTATCATGTGTGATAACACCAGTGCCATTAATCTAACCAAAAATCCCATTCAGCACTCCCGCACAAAACACATTGAAATCAAGCATCACTTCCTTCGGGATGAGGTAAGTAAGAAAAACTTTGAATTTCATTTTGTTGAATCTAAGAAACAAATTGCAGATATCCTTACTAAACCTCTGAGCAATGATTGTTTTTCAACATTGAGAAGAGAATTGGGTCTGTGCAGACCTTCCTCTTGATTTCACTTGCATGATCTTGCTCATCTAAGTCCCATCCTGCATATTTAAGTAGCTGCATCTCATTTATTACATCTTAGTTTATTTACTGACATGTTGCTCTCTTTTGCATCTCCCTTTGGTATATAAAATAGTGATGTGGGAAAAGGCAGGCTTGGTTTGCCTGGGAACACTTACTATGTGTGAGGCAAGTCCTCCACCAGGTATCAAAGGCATTTTTATTTCACTGGCATTTTCATGACACCGTTGTGTCCATATATTGAGGGGGAGCTGGTTGTGTCTCTTATCTCATTCCCTATGCTCTGCATCTCTAGAAACGTGCATCCACAGTCTCCTTCATTTCAGAACCTTGCAACTGCTAAGGGGGAGTATGTCCTAGCTTCTTATTCACCTCACTTCCCAGGGGAAATGCTTCAAAGGGAGATTCTCTTCTAAGATGGCTCTTTCTGACTGACCTCTCTTGCAACAACCCCCCTACATGTCCTACTAGCATAGTTGCTTTAATGAAATAAGGCTTAAGGTCAACATCTGTCTGATCACAAATAAGCAGAGACTCGATAGGCTTACTCCTGTTGATGCTTCTCATGATATAAGTTCTAATGCTCCATGGTTTGCTTATGCTCTCTCAGTGCCCTCTTTGGTTGACTATTTCTATTGAGTATTGTAATCAAACGACCATTTCAAGTGAGACCTATTACAAAGCACTCAGTACAGAGCAATGGTCAGAGTTTGCTGAGTAACTAGATACACTCCACCTAAGACGTGAGGTGGTTCGCGTCAAAAGGCAGTGCCCTGATTAACTCTGATCTGAAAAGAAATTGTATTCATTTCAAAAAAAGTCAAAGAGCTCACAGAGCAATGGCACATGCCCACTGAGAAACTGTCACCCTTCACCAATGAAGTGATAGTGGGACAGGCATGAAGTGTCAAGCTATCTCTGGTTCAAAATAAGGCATGATAGATAAATGCACTGAGTAACTAGGGCATTTGCATCTAACACATGTGATTCCTCACGTAAAAAGGTGTATGCTTATCTTGACTGCCAGCTCTGGCAATATAAATATCAGAAGTGCTTGACTAAACTACAAAATTTTCTCACTACTTCCTATTGCTTGTCTTCAATACTCATGGAAGCTTGCTCATCTCATTGGTCACTGGGTCTCATAAGCTCAGCCGTTTGGGGTTCATCCAGAACCTTTGTTCCATTATTTACATCAGCACTAGTAATCTTAGTTTGAGTGCCTCTTATTCTGCTCACCTTCTGACAATTATTGTCTTTAATCCACTCTGTCTTGCTGGACTATTGGGAGTTATTTGACTTGTGGGCTGCCTCAGTCATTTGATCGAATCTGCCTTAGTCCTGAATCCCTCTTCAACACTCTTCCACTTCTTTTTTGATGATGGCAAAGGGGGAGAGAAAAGTTGTGTATTGTTCAGACTACTACATTGCATATCATATGGTTATCTGCATAAGCTGCTCACCCATATCTCATGACAAAATAAGTTAACATAATGACTCATAGTTGCCATCCTCAGAAAGGGGGAGAATGTTGGATAAATATTTTTTTGATGATGTCTAACCATGATTCTTTTATGAGTCTTTAATTGCACTTAATAATGCTAAGTTGCAAAATGCACAGAAATCAAGATAACTGGATGCTCAGAAGTCAAGGCAGTAGGCAGCACGGAATTCGAGCTGAAAAGGTCGGTGCACATTACTCTTTGAACCAGATGAAGGTCGGTGCGCATTTAGAACCAAGGGCGGTGCACATTTTTACTGCATGCACGTCAGGGTCGGTGCACGCTTCAAGTCGGTGCCCATGAGTCTCCAGGGTCGGTGCAATCTTTGCCTCGGTGCATGTTTTCCTCTTCCACGCGCTTTAGTACATACTCGGTGCATGCTTTGCATCGGTGCAAGTTTTCTGATCGAAACGCAAGGCCAGGCTCAGTGCATGTCTTCAATCCTGGCAACGCTAAGAAGGTCGGTGCATCTTTGGTCGGTCAGCGAAGAAGGTCAGTGCGAACAAGGTCTGTGCAACTTCGCAAACACGGTCGGTGCAAATACAAGGTCCGTGCATCGTTTGACTTCAAGGATATAAGGTCGGTGCAGGTTGTTCAAGTCTGTGCACATGAAAACTGAAGGTTGATGGCAAGTGTTCGATGATTTGATTGACTGAATATTCAAGCACCAGCGTGGAACATTAAAGTCAACTCAGAGAGAGAAATTAGGAACCACAAGTATCCAAAAAACACCTTTTGACGGTTGGAAGTGACTCCCAGGTACTCCCAAATGTATACATCCCCATTAGTGCTCAAAGTTCACTTTACGCCATGTATTCTCTAGTACAGAGCCTTGGAAAAAGTTCTCTCACTGACAGTTCTGCCACAAGCGACAGCCAGTAAAACCCTGATGGATATAGGACGTTCTCTCTGACAAAATGGGTTTGAACACTCTAGCTGTTCAAAATTTACAGAACCTCCTTTTGGAGGGACCGTTCCCAGCTGAGTCTATAAATAGGAAGCCTCCTCTTATGTTCAAGATGCTGCTGCCCTAGCAACCACAAGCCTGGAAAAGCCTTGAGCGTAAGAAAGGAAAGGGATCCTCTATTTTGAGCCTCCAAGAAAGAATTGGGAGTATATGGAGAGAAGAAAAGTGCAGCCATCCATCCATCTCAGCCCTGCAGTTCCACAAGTGCTTCAGTCCATCGTTCATCTTCAAACATCCTGTATGTGTGAGAGAGCTGCAGTTGCAGCGTAAGTGTGATTGTTTTTCCCGTGTTGTTTCTATGGTCTACCGTGTGGGATTTTAATCCCAGTGTGGTTTGAGGATTGTCCTCGTGTGTGTGTGTGTGTGTGTGTGTGTGTGTGTGTGTGTGTGTGTGTGTGTGTGTGTGTGTGTGTGTGTGTGTGTGTTTGTATCCTTTTGGCTAAAAGAGTGGAAGCCTTACCGAGTTGGTAAGGGGTGGACGTAGGTGTGCCCTGTGGTAGTCAAACCACCTTAAAAGAGCTTGTGTTGTGGTTTGCTTACCATCCTTTCTATCTCTTCCGTATAGGTGTTTTGCCTTGCTTGTGAGAACGCTAGTATTATATTCTGTAGCTTGGGTGTTTTAAAAAGTGGGTATAGGATCTATTCACCCCCCCCCTCTAGATCCTCTCATACCGTCCAACAAATCCTTTTTCCCTTCGGAGCTTTACAGCTCTTGGGAGGTTCACGGGTTTCAAGTGATATCGGGTCTGCTCGGTAGTCCTATCGGGTATATCCGGTATCCGGAATCCGGGTCATCACACCTGTCACGTGAGACATGACTCTCCTGTTTCTGGGTTCCGTTTCCCGTCTGCGAGACGAGGTTTCCTAAACCGACCGGTGTTTCCAAGGTAGTGGCCAGGGTGCCAGTGGCTTCACCGAGGTTGCGTCTTGTTTGTACAGTGCCCACGACCAGGTGGTTGGGGTGGCACTTTGGACAACGTGTCCAGGTTGGCCTTGTCTGGGAGACAGGCCTCTACGGCGGAGTTGCCGTAGGTTTTGCCTCGGTAGGTGGTGTTAGTGTGGTTCGGATCCCGATTGTGAGATCAGTGTCTTCCTTTCCGGTACAGTAGGAGTAGCTGTAGTGCCGAGTTTTGATCGGCCACCGGTTTGTTGTTCCTGCTGTAGTTGTACCTTTCCTTTCCGCTACCGCCGTTGTTTCCGGTTAGGGTTCCGCGGGACCCCTGCTGAGTCTCTGTTTGGAGACTCATCCCTGCTTTTCAGGTGCGGCGGTTCTTCCTCGAGGTGGGAGGGTGATGTTCGGTGGTTCTTAGTTGCCAGCTCGCCGGGCCGAGTGTTCACTTGGCATGAGGTATGTTTTACTACTTTAGACTGTACTTTCTCTTGGACTGTACTCTGTTATAGTAGTTGTTTATTTATTTCTATTAATTGTTGAATTGCCCTGCATTATTTTCTATTTTTTTGTGCCTCCACACTCCTTTTAGCCCTTCCGAGTCCACCGGCTCGTGGACGGCGGGCCAGGATTCGAATGGTATCGGTTCCTTTTCGGTATCCGGATCTTGGGTCGTTACACCCCTCCCTACTCCAGAAGCCTCGCCTCCCTCTCCATTAAGCCCCCTCCCTCCTCCAGATGTCTCACCTCCCTCTCCTGTAAGTCCCCTTCCCCCTCCCTGCTCTAGACGTCTCCCCTCCCTCTAACAAGCCCCATCCCCCCTCCCTACTCCAGATGTCTCCCCTCCCCCTCTAACAAGCCCCATCCCCCCCCCCTCCGGCAAGCGCCCTCCCCCCTCCCTGCTCCTGACATCCCCCTCCCCCCATACCTCTTCGACTAGGCCCCCTCTCCCCCTCTGGCACCCTTAGTCCACCACCACTGTTGGGGGTTCCACACTCTTCCAGAGAGAGAGAGAGAGAGAGAGAGAGAGAGAGAGAGAGAGAGAGAGAGAGAGAGAGCATAGGGTCCACATTGAGGAATTATATTTTTGATCTTTTTTACTATTCTGTCATTCCGAGATAGAATATTCTATGGGATATTTTTTTTGAGACGGCTGCAAACCATAGAAATTTTTTAATAAGAGTTAGAAGATTGTAGACTTATACTAGGGAAATAGTTGTAATTTAGAGACTAATCGACAATTCGTTAAATTTGTAGGAATTTATTTAAAATAATCTCTAAAAGTAATCCCAAATTCAACTCATTTAAATGATGGGTTGGGATTGAGATCAGGTCTATAAAGGATTATATATTACCATGTGATATTTATAGGTTAGGAATTTTTTTTTCTTAACCCACGTCCAGCAGGCTTGGGACCGGTTCAGAACTAGTTCAAAAGTAGATCTCGATCTAAAAAATAATATAGTTTAAAAGTCCATAATCATATCACGTTTTCCTTTCAAAATTTTAATATATCAATCATTATTAACCTCAATCATTATCTCCTTCGATGAATAAAATGAAAGGTAACACATTTCAACCGTTGGGTGTTCATTGTATAATGTTAAATTTGTCTAAATGTTTTCCTACACAACATATAATTCAGCAGTCCAACATAATAAAATGACTGCATAATAAAACTTGCATGTGAAAAAAAAATCAAACAAAGTCCATGGTAAGAGTAGATATGTTAAACATTCATGGGAGGTTGCAATAGAATAAGAACAAACCCAATTCTTTGTCAAAAAAAAAAGCGTAAAAGGAGTCCAACCATTCTCAGTGATATGTTTAGATTTGAGTCCATGGTAGATAAGTTTTAGAGATCAAAGACTCTTGGAAAGTATTATATTGAAAATCATCTAATTATATCTATTAAAAGGTAGTAATAGTCTCTCTCACTCAAGTTATACATATAAATTAAATTATATAAAAGTAATAAATAGTTTTTGAATTGGGATGGAGATGGTGTTAAAAAAATATTTTTTTTCCATGACATAGGGCCATGCCACATCACTGCTCTCAGTCTCACTGGACCAAATGGGGGGCGAAATGTGCCCCCTGCCGCGCACCCAAGTTGATTGGCAATTACAACTCTCTTCGGCCTACTTTGAAATCGAGGTGAGGTTATCGTATTCGACCCCGGAGGGTCGAAAAATATGTTAATCGACTCAGGTTAAACACTCTGCGTGTGAGAGGTGTGGTGGGACCCACACGCTCTCTCTCTCGTCGGAAACTCTACCGCCCGTTATGCTACTCCGATGTCAAAATCGACCTTAAGAATTTGACTCTCTCCTAGCGCTAGTGGATTGGATTGACTCTTACTGATGGGTCAACCTGGGTCTGGCCATTTTTGCAAGCATTTGATTATTGGATCCTCCACCGGTGGAGATGGATCTTCTCGGTGAAGGTTTTCATAAACCTTGGGTTCGGGAATACATCATCTCTGCCTACAACAAATGGACCTTTGATTCTGTTTATTTCTTGCAGGGAAGAAACAGCATGGGCGTAGGATTTGAGGAATTATGCCCAGCTTCCGTCTCTCCTGCAGCAACGACATGGACGCCAGCTGATTGCAATAAACAAGATCGAACAAGCACGGTGAAGGAAATCAAAGAAAATTAATGTGGCTTGTAACTTTAAAGCATGTCATATAACACAAAAGTTCATAGTTGTATTAGTTAGTGCTGATCCATTAGATTCTCGCTGAATCGTTTAACATGCATCATCAAACCCAAACTTTGGGAAAATCTTTTAAGACTAGAAAGCTAATTAATGGCCTCGGCATATAGTAGATCGAGTACTGTAGCCTTGGAGCGGCTAAGGGGGCATTGAATCATTCTTCCATAAGGTAGCGTATTAACAATAGTTTGATTGTTGATGCAGGTGATGACTCTCGTACAGAATCAGAAAGAGTTCAATTGTTAGAACTTTTAACTAAATCTTCTATATACTCCTTTATATCTACAGGCAGTATAGAGGAGATGTATGTCAATAAATTTGTAAATCATGAGCAAGCACAAATAACTATAGTCGAAATAAATTTAAATCCAGATATGCAGCTCTTGTGGGTTTGAGCTTCAGATTTCGATCGCTCTCGACTTCGATGATCCAAAAATAGAACTCTCAGATTCTATTTATAGATCAAGGAGGGTGATTTCTCAAGGAAGGAAATCAACAAATGATCTAAAAATAAACTTTTGAGTTCTATTTATAGGCCAAAGAGATGACTTCTCAAAGAAGAAAACTAACAAATATATATATATATATATATATATATATGACAAGTTTGTCCAAAGTCAGCTTGATCGATTCTTCATCTCACAGCCTCGCTGCACTGCACAGCTTGACTTTAGAACAGGCATGAATATCACTGGAACTGAAGAGATATCATATGTATGGACATCTTGCAAGCCTACGAACCAGATTCGTAATTTTTCTTGTTTTTTTTATGAGAAGGAATCTAAATGCCATGGAACTCGAGTTCACGTGAAATGTGAGAGATCTGTGTTCAAATCCAATGGACACCTAACTCTTGCGCATCCTTTTTTTTATTAGATTAGCAAACTCAGATCCCCCACATGTAGCCATCGAAACTTGTTGCGTACATGTTTGGACAAAGGTGTCGTGGAATATTCATGCTAGTTATAAAGTTTAAGATTGACGTCGGCCCAAATGATCGGCCCTTCAGGAACGATGCGGTGGATTGAAAGCATATAACCATCAGATTCCATTCAAACGGAAAGATCCCATCCCTAATTAATCTTTCCTCGGAAGGACTCTAAAGGGGTTGTTTGATAACCCATTAAGGTGGGGGAGCAAATGAGAGAGAGAGAGCAGTGGATTCTCCACTCTTCTCACACATAAGAGAGTTAATCGAGGTTAATTAACACTAGGACATTTGTGTTAACCGTGCTCGATTATCAAATTACCTCTAAGAGCCTCTTTGTTATTAGAATAGTTAGGCACACAACCTTGAGCCCTAAAGATATATATATATATATATATATATATCTTACAACTTAAATTTTCCATTCTCTTTTGTCTTCGTATTGATAACTTGAAAGTCTCAGAAGATTCTCTCCCAGAACAACACTCGGAAGGCTCTTTGAATATCTTCCCAGTTTATTATCGGGTTAAGATATCTAACCCTAGAAGAGAGAAATATGGGTCTCACATATTCTCCTCACACACCAGACCGTTATCCGAGATCGATTAGCGCATTCTACCCTCTAAGTTCGAATAAGTTAATCCCACCCGCTTATTGTTTGTAGGCGACGAGGCAGTACTCCAATATCATCTTCCCATCACCATAATTAATAAGAAATCCTGGAAGGATTACAAGTCCACAATCTTTTACCCAATACTTTATTTTTTACACGGTCTATTATTACATTTTAGAGAGGGACACATGGCGAAGGGGAGTCTATTGCATCCAGTACTTTAAATTTTGATTCAACCATAAAAACAAAATGAGTCATGCCCACTCGACATCGAATATATATATATATATATATATAAACTTAAAAGAATATGCAGAGGTCGAATTGTACGTCCGTAAATGGAAGAGGATTTTATCTCATAACACTTGCAAGAATCGATATACTAATTTATACAGCTCTCTACTATTGGAAGACTAGTCCCTTGGGCGCGCACGACACTAAGGACCTGTTTGATAACGAGTTAAGCCCGAGTAAGGTAGGTTAACTGGAGTCAAGTGGATTATTTCTTATTTGATTTTTTTTTTAATCGAGATCGGATAGGGTTAAAGTGGATTAACTCATTCTTATAAAATAGGTGGAATGAGTTAATCCACCCCGATTAAGATTAGGGGTCGGGTGGATCACCCTGGGTAAGCCACTCGCCCCTAACCTAACCCGTTATCAAACTCGTCCTAAAAGATCTGAAATCGTCAGTCGAGAAGGTTAAAAAAAATCATAACTATATATATTAAAAAAATGACTGACTTTGCACTATTATCTTTGAATTGTCAGTGAAGTTGTTAATTAAGACTGTCTATAATATAGAAATTGTTAAAGATCCGAATTTTAACTCAAAATTTAGTCGTAGAGAGAATCCTCCTCCACAGTTAAAATAAAATAGAAGATGCCCACAAATTATTCGACTTAGAGATTGAACCTCAGCACATGCACTTTGCTGTCCGACTCAAAAGGTTTCGATCTATATATACCTGAATGGTTGCAAAATATATAATTAAGTGGGTGGGGCAGCCCAACTCTGATATTATTATGTTAAGGGTTCAAATTCCAAGTTAAGATTTAGACATTGAGTACTTAAGATCCAGTTTATTTTTGGAGTGAATTAAGGATGGGTACGTCACTCTGGATGGCCCATCCTTAATCTATCCGGAGTGACTTATTCCACCACTTTTCATAGATTAACAAAATCTAACTTTATCTCTAATCGATCTCAGTTAAAGAAAAAGGAGTCAAATAAGAACAACTTATCTCACCCTCGTTAATATACCTTAATTAGATTTACTCCTTTATCAAAGTGACCCTAAGAGAATCTTTCCATAGATGGCTAAAAGGGGGAAGCACCCACATATTATCTGATGCAAGACTATTAATCTCGACAAATTATAAGTCATTAATTCTATACATGGATGCCGAAAGACCACGTACATTTATTATACCATTTGCTTAGCCCTCAAGTGGTATGATCACAATGACCTCTCGTAGGCTTAACAACATTTTCTTTCAACTGAACCCACTTTCAGTTTGTGCATAGTAACGTTCATATAGGAGAGTATTAGAGATGTTAACTCTTCTTCTATCATCTCTCTAAACTGAGGTCTTCGGCTCAGGGGTAGGTGGGAGTTCCTCACCTACTCTTGGAACCCTCACCGCCCCGGCGGCGGTGGCTCCTTCGTTGGACCTGCTCCAGCGGCTCCCTCACCGATGGCCTGTGCTCCGGTGGAACGTCGGGCGGGGGGAGCGCCCGCCGGGAACTCCCCCCCCCCCCTCTCCAGGTTAGCCCCATCCCTCTCCCCCCCCCCCCTCTGCTCTCCGTCTACCCCCGTCCCTCTCTGTCCATCATTCCCCCCGCCCCCTCCATCTCTTCCCCCGACTTCCCCTACTCTCTATATTGGCCCTCAGCCTCCCCTCTCCGCTCTCCTCCGACCTCCCGCGCCCCCCACCACCTCCCTCCCAACCCCCCTCTCCCTCTCCGCCGGCCCTCCGGCCCCTCCCGTCTCCCCCCCCCCCCCCCCGCCTCCCTGGCTTTCCCCTTCCTCCGCTGACCACCGCCCCCCATCCCCCTTCCCCTTTCCCGGAGCCCCCCCCCCCCTCACTAGCTCTCTCTCGCCCCGTCCCCCCTTCGACCCCTCCCCTTCCCTCCAAAACCCCCAACCCCCCTCCACCCCCCCTCCCCTCATCGTCGCCTTTGTGCCCGCATCTACCCCTTCCACCCGCCCCCCTCATCCGCCTCCTCAACCCTGTCCCAGTCCCCCCCCCCACCTAGTGCCTCACCCACCCCCCTCCCCCACGCCGTTCTCCACCTCCCCCTCATAGCCTGCCCCTCTGAGCCCCCCATCTGCCCCCCCTCCCCCCAGCTTCTCCCTCAGCCATCCCCCTCTACCTCCCCCTCCTCCCACTGTTCCCCCCTAACATTTTGAACCCTACCGTCGATCCCCTACTCCTTCCCTCTCCCCATGATCGGCTCCCTCTCCCGGCGAAGGGCGCCTCCTTGAGCACCGGGCGAAGCTCGGGTCAGATTCGTTACGCAGGTTTCGGGAATCCGCCCTCGATCTCTATGGGACTTAGAGATACTGAGCTTTCTCCCCATGCACCCTCCGAGGTGCTGGTCACCCGAGCACCCTTCTCACACCGCCATCAATCAGAGCGGTTCGACAGCCTTACGCTCCTCGAGAAAGGATCCCATCACCTTCAGCAGCGACGGTCTCTTCCTCGGCGCCTCCAGGAGCCCCACCTATGTTGGGAGTCTGTGTTCCTCTACCGTCCTCGCTTTGTATTTCTGTTCTCCCTTAAGGATGACGATGGTTTGGGCCAGATATGGTTATTCTTGTATGATTTGCTGTCATGGTTATCCATGTACTATGATTATCGGCGGTTACGAATGAAATATCCTTTGTTACCTTCCAAAAAAAAATCTCTCTAAACTGATAATATAATATTCCACCCTCTTATTAATTATATAGTCAGAATAATTATGTAAGACACACTATATATGCTTAATTAATAATGTCAACTCCACGTCATTTGCCAACAAATGTATTTACATACACACAACCAACCTAATTAATAATCTCGATCGGAGATGTGGGGGAAAGGGGATCACCCAACACGAAGGCACGAGGAAGCCACACAAAGGGAAAAGGGGGTAAAAGTGGAGGCACCAGTGGGTGGTTGCACCTCCTACCCACGTACAGCAGATGGGATGGTTAGGTTGTGAAGGGACGGCACCACCGGGGCACCCATCCCATCTACTAATTTTTGGGGTCATTTTGATAAAAGGTAAGTCCGATTAATGTAAGGTGGGATTACTCATTCTTATTCGACTCTTTTTTCTTTAATTAAAATTAATTAGAGATAAAATTAAATTTTATAAATACATAGAAAGAGGTAGAATAAGTCAATGAGAGTGGGTCACTCAAGGTGGTGTATTCACCCTTAATCCACTCCAAAAATAAACTGAGCCTTAAAAATAAATTCGAATTATTTGAATCCACCTAGAAAGATAGAATAAGTCATGTGAGTTAGATTAAGGGTGCGTCACCCAAAATGACGTACCCGCTTCTAACCTACCTTTTAATCAAAGTAACTCTAACTCTTCTGTCTTCTTCCCTTCTAGAGGATAATGCTCTAATTCCCGTATTAGTTTTCAGTTGAATAGCCGGCAAGTCTTATTATACCATTTAGATTCTAGACCCTTCTTTCTTCCGTATTGTGTATAAAAACAAAGAAAATCTATAAGGGCCAGTTTGTTTCTCGATTAGGGTAGGAATACATTACACGATGAGAGAGAAAAGTGGTTGGGGCCCACATCCTCCTTTACACCCATCCACCTTATTCGACTTCGGACACCGTGAACACGGCATCCGCATTCTAATAACAAAGAGACACTAAGGACCTGTTTGATAATAGGTTAGGATAACTCACATGAGATGGGTTAGGATGAGTTATTTCTTGACTTTTTACTTTTTCAATTTGATAATCCTAGGAATAACTCGTTCCATAGAAATGGTAGAATGAGTTATTCCTAGAATAAGGTCTTTTATCCTAACCGACCCCTGGTAACTTAACCCTACTATCAAACTCGAACAAAGATAAAATGTCGGAATAACTCATCCTACCCGAGTTTATTCCGTTAATAAAGTGGGCCTAATGCCCTATTTGATAATAGGTTAGGATAACTCAAATGAGATGGATTAGGATGAGTTATTCCTTACTTTTTACTTTTTCAGTTTGATAACTTGTATTAATTTTAGGAATAACTCATTCATAGAAATGGCAGAATGAGTTATTCGTAGAATAAGACATTTTATCCTAACCGACCCCTGGTAACTTAACCCTGCTATCAAACTCGAACAAGGATAAAATGTCGGAATAACTCATCCTACCCGGATTTATTCCGTTAACAAAGTGTGCCTAAGGGCCTCTTTGGTAACGGATTAAGCTGGGTTAGGATGGGTTAACTGGGGTCGGGTGGGTTACTTCTTGTTTGATAATTTTTTTCTTAACCCGGGTCGGATAGGATTAAAGTGGATTAACTCATTCTTAAGAAATAGGTGGAATGAGTTAATCCACCTGAGTTAGGGTTAGAGGTGGGGTGGGCTAACCCGGGTAAGCCACCCACCCCTAACCTAATCTATTACCAAAGTGAGTCTAAGAGAACAACTCTACATGTCCGTATGAATACATGTGCACAAGGTAAAAGCGTCTATTGAGATATTTCTACTCTTTTGATGAGAAGATAAGCGCATCCAAGATATTTAAGTTTCGTGATATGCTAATTTTAATTAATAAATTATTTTTTATAAATTTACTTAAATTGTCAGTTTTTGTGACCATTTAATTTTTTATTTTTAAAATATATCTTACGATGTATATTTTGTACTCCTGAATTATTACTTAAGATGTATTAGAATTTTATAGATATCTGATATTAATGTGAATGATTTCACTCTAACTGATCATGAATTTCAGTCGTTACCTTGTGACCCACTCCTTGTTGGCGTCAAAAAAATTGATTGAGTTAAAAAAATAGTAATCTTTTGTGCATGAAATTTGGTGCATACGTCATAGCGTAACATCTTCTTGTATTGGTCTAAAAATTAGGTGAAAGAATTATTTTTAAATAAAAAATAACTTCTGTGTCAAATTCATACGATTCATTTTTTCGCACATTAAATACGAAACATACGTCACATTATTGAAATATTTTATAAGACTAAAATATTTTATATATGAACGAAACATTTGATATAGGATCAAAAGATTGAAACATTTTATTATAACAAAATATTTATAAAATTAAAATATTTTATAAGATTAAAATATTTTGTATATGAACGAAGTATTTAGTATAGTATTAAAATATTTTGTTAAATTTATTATAACAAAATATTTTATTCATACAGAAAAATATTATTTTTATACAATATTTTATTAATTTATTTTTATAATTAGATAAAATATTTTATTCATGTAATAACTATTTTATTTTTATACAATGAAAAAGATAAATTCCGTATGAATCTGACGTGATATAATTTTATACAAATAATAATAATTTTAACTGATTTTTAGACCCACGAGATTTTGTATAATAATGTAAACTGTGTATATCAGATTCTGTGCAGAATTCGTTACTCAAATAAATCATTACTCATAACACATTGTGCGTACATTACAACTCATCAAATTTACTAAACAAGGGTTTGTTAGTTGGATGAAAAGCATCGTAGAATGGAGGTGTGCCTCCTGTTGCCCGTACGAATTTTCGGTCGAAAAGGCGTCGCTGTGAGCGCCAGCGTTCGGTCTTCTCTTATTCTTCCTTCTTCTCTCTCTCTCTCTCTCTCTCTCTCTCTTCCTTCTTTCCGACATGGATTTCGCGAGAACATCTTCTTCTCCGCCCGCCTTCTTCCTCTTTTTGTCTTCGTCCTCGGCGCCGTCGTCGTCCTCCTCTTCCTCTGCACTGACGCCGCCGCAGGAGCTGCAAGAGAGCGAGCTCGCCTGCCTCCTGCCCGGACTCTCTTCCACCCCCGGTGAGAATCTCCGGAAGGTTCCATCTCTTCCGCGGTTTGCTACCTGGTGCGGTCCACGCTTTCCGGTCTCTTGCCATGGCGACGGAAACGGGTAGGGTAGTCCGTGGGGTTCGTTGTCGTCGTTGGTTTCACTGTGGGTGCAGGGAATGGAAGAGAGGGGTTGACCAAAATGTGGTTTTTTTATATTTTTCGGGAAATTGTGGCTCTTCTTTTGATGAAACCCAGGTCAATTGGAAGCTTTTCCGCGGATTTTATCATGTCGATGGTTCCTGGGGAAGAAGAATGAGAACATATTATCAGTTCTGAAGCTATTGAAACTGCGCGGAGTTGTTTAAGATTCCTTTTCTTGTTCTCGTTCCCCCAACAGAACTGGTAGATATGGAAAGAGGTTTTTATTCACGAGATTGGAATTGCGTAGAGGATTTATACTTTCATTGCAAACAAGTAGTGATGAACCCAGGACTCGGGATGCCTCGTTTTCTTTTAGCTGTTGTTTCAGTGGTTTAATTTGTTTTTAATTATACTCTGATGAGATTGTTTATGCATCTTGGACGAATTGCATCCGGGTTACCGCTTAAATATGTCTTGGTGGGATTCTAATTTTTGTGTGCAGATGCCAGTCATACGTTCGATGCAAATTAGGTAAGGACAAATGAACATTCCAATAACTGTCAGGGAACGTATCCTTGAATGGACCACTAGCTTGTTTCTTAAAGTGAAACACAAAATGGTGATGGCGTACAAGATGTAAAGATGGACTTAGGGGAACTACCTATAAGAGGAATCATGTTGCTGATCTAGCTTTGGCGTTAGAAGAAAGTGTTCTTGCAGTACAAACTGATAATTGATAATTTGATATGAGGCAAGTACCCTGCTAGAATATCATTTGTATACATATATTTATTTTTGATTCCTGGTAGAATGTGCTGCTACCCATTTTTCTAGATACATTCCTTATACTGAGTCTTGTTAGAATGCATTGCTACTTAAAAACGCTGTAAGATTCAAAAAGAATATTTTCTTGTCATGTTGGTCATGAGGGTGTATGGGCCTGCTAGGTATAGCCATGTTGTTCTACTGGGTATCCGCTGACAAAAGGTTCAAGAAGCGAAGTTAATTGTCACGGGTTTGTTAAAGATTTGCATCTCTTGCGTCTTAAACCAACTTCACACATTACAAGTTTCATTTGTGCCTCAGGCCCTCAGGCGGTGATCGTTATCATATAGTAGTTGAACTTTGAATGAAAAATGAAAATTTTCTTACATTGAAAGTAATTGTTGAAATATTCAGGGTTACTATAGATCCTTAAGTTGTTTGATGATGTAAGAGCCTCTCATCACTTCTCATCGCTAACTAATTGAGGTTGGTCAAGTGACTTCAAATCAGGACAAGAGTAGAGGTCGGAGAAGCATGGACCATGAGAACATCTGCCTTCATGCTACAATGAGTGAGAACCCATGCATTGAAATGTCACAATGAAAATAGTCATCTGCAACATTCTGGTTTGTGACACAAATTATATTCTGTACTAATTCTGGATTGGTTGATCCCGAATTTCTTTTATATTTTCACTTTTTTCATCACCTAATCTTATCTGATTCTTCTTGTTCCTGGGCAAAGGATTGGATATATCCTGAATAGACTGATTCTGTTATGAATTCATGTATTCACTGGAATGACCAGGGTTCAATTCTGGGTGACAACAGCAATTAATTTTTACTTATCGAAAAAAAAGTTCATGTACCCTGTTTAATACATCTGTACGAACTTGCGACTTTTTAACATCAGATGGAATAATTGGATTTTTCTCCTGTAACATCCTTTATCATGTACATATGCAGTGCTGGTGGATGTATTAGGTCAGAAAAAGTAGATTTTCTTTTTGTTTTGAGGGTGAAGTGTGTTTCATTGTTTCAATGATTTGTATTTCTTAGGTTTTATTTTGTAATAGCATATGACACAGTCAACCCACTAGTTTCCACTTTTGTTGAGCATTATGAGCATCTCTTGATGGATAGGTTCTTACCACTTTTCAAAGTCGAGCTGTAACATTATTGTCAAGGCGACCCAGGGCATTCATGGGGAGCCTAAGCATTTAGGCGAGAAGGCGTCCACTTAGGCGTTGCCTAGGCGACATCTTGGCACCTATTTAAAAATCCAAAAAATATATATCTCCAATATACAAATTATGAATAACATACATGAAAAATTATAGATTTTAATATTAAAAATTGAGAGAGATAGAGGGAGGAGAGAGGGGGCAGAGAGAGAGAGGCACACAAATAGAAAGAGGGGTGTCGGAGGACTGTGTGGAGCCCGATCTACTGTCTCGCATCATAGAGCGGCTCCCTTCCATTTTTTTTTTTGATTTGGGGGAACGGGGGTATTATGGTCTATGCCCAGGCTAGGCTGGGTGCCTGGGCACGGCCTGGCCGCCTAGGCAGGCACCTTGCTCCCCTTTCTACAGAGGTAGAAAGGTGGGCTGGTGCCTTGGCCCCATAAGGGCACGTGGTCGCCTAGGCTACCGCCTTGACGACTATGAGCTGTAACAATTTATTTTCAGCCATAGCTGAATTTAGGAAGTCACTTTTGCTTGTCAATTTGTAATGATTGACAAAATATAGGCGATGGCACTGGAGTGCTAACACTATGGAAGGCAACAGCCTTAAGCTCTTCTCTGTTACCATCTGCCATATCAAAATAGTTTTGGAATTGTTTTTTAACTGTGTCTTTTGCTATCATTTCATTTCCCTCTTGTGTTACTTTGTGCTTTTCTATGTTCTTCACACATGACCATGCATTTCCCTTGTTAGCCATCCAAGAAAAGCTTGCAAGATCAATGCCCCCCCCCCCCAAATAATGCAGACTTTTGGTTTGTATAGTTGAAAGATCATGCTACCTTTTTTATAGTTCTAAATTTATTAATCTTCATCGCACCTTGACTCCAACCAAAATAGGAGACATCATCTGATGGGATTAGGAGAGGAGGAGATGCTGTTCCAGGTGGGAATGAAGGGGATGTGGCCAGCCTTTTTTGAGATGGCAGCTGCTTAACAGTTGTCAGCCTCAGGGCTGCCATTGACTACTTCCTCCGTGTAAGCATATCTTCACCACTTCTCCAGCTTCTGCCATTTTTCTTTTTCTGGCTTGGTCCATTAGACTGGTCAGGTTGATCTGCCTGATCGATCCCAATCTGGCTCAGGATCAGCTGAGCCAGCCAATCCTGGCCAATGACCATGGAAACGTGGAATGATTGGTTGGGCGTGGATTGGGTTTTTTGTGCAAACTAAATTAAAATAAATAAAAAGAAAAAAAGCAAGTCTGACAAGGAACCACACACGCACACACATGCACGCACACACACACATGGACACACACATAATCTTTCCTCATTATTTCTGTTCATCATTTTGTCTGTTAGGACTAGGGGGGAAACTAATCTTTTCTCATATTATTTCTGTTCATTGTTTTGTCTATTACGACTAGAGTGAAAGACAAGTTACTAATTGAAGAAAACCCACAAAATTGCTTTATTTATAAAATCAGTTAGAATTTATTTATTTATTATTACAAGATTCTTGTACACAAGAATTGCAAAGACCTTTTTTTATGTAGCATTCTATATATATACAACACTGAATCCATATTGATGGGATAAGAATCTCTGGCAATTAATGACCCTTGGGTCCATATGTTGCTGAACTGGGCAGTAAGGTTCTCAGCACATCATGACACAACTGGTGCATCATTTGTCACATGTAATTTTGTTATGTGCTTTTGTTTGAAGTATCACAAATCATTTTGATTAGGTATATAGCCAAGCAAAATTTTAATTCATTCTTAATTTCCCTTAAGTGTCGTGTGTAATGTGAATGTTCTATTTCACAGGTGGTGACAACTGATATCCATCACAACTCCTAAGGACTTGTTCAAGAGTTGGAAGTTTTATGACGGTTCAACCAGCCTCACATAGATTGTATATATAAAAGGCAAATTCAGTGTGAGAAACCTAATTATGTGGAAAGGAATGAAGAATTATGTCATCAACTTTACCAGTTCTTTCAACCCTCATGGAAGGGAAATATTCTAAATTGCTTGACCTTCTGCTGCTTCCATGGAGAGGGAACTTAGAACCAACACATTGGCTCCACCTCAGACTCATCTGATTTCTAGCAACAGTGTTATTGGACCTTTATTTTCTGAAGATCCAGGTTTTTCTTCAGATCTCCAATTTTCTACAAATTCATCACACAAGAGGCATCAAAGTGTTTCTATTTCACAATCATTAAATAGAGGATCATCTTTCCCTTTGACAGGCTCCTCTAACTCGGCAGTGTTTCATCCTTCAACATCAAGTATTCACTTGCAAGAAGCTAGTGAAGTCATGTGGTCAACTGATTCAATTGAGAAGTTTCTTGTTGGTGATGATCCACCCCTTAGAAATGATCAACTACAAAACAGCGCCATTGTGTCTTCTGAAGGCCTTCCTAGGCAAAATGATTGGTCTGATTTGGTGAACAGTGAAAGTCTGGGAGGCTCATGGGATGACTATCTTCTTGACACAAATATTACCGTTGATCAGCCAAAGGTATCCAATAAGACATCCGTGACTAGGATATTTTGAAACTACATTTTTTATACTAGGATAATGGTGAGAACAATAGTTTTTAAAGAATGTTTTTCTTTCTTTTTTGAGGGTGTGGGTTGTAGGGTTGGGGCATCTCTTTAACACTGTCTTGTCACCGACAGCCCATTGATCAATATCCATTAATTGATTACCACTTAAAGTTGTGTATGTAGTGTACAAATTTGGACTACAACTTTGACATCATTTCACTTGTAAAAGTGCATTCTGTTGAGAGCAGTTTTGACCATCTTCCCTGGTAACTGCATAGACTTTATGCCTGTTGATCATTTTTTTTCTCTGTCTTCATATTTACTTCACTTCAGGCTATACATGTGTCACCACAACCGCTCACACAAATGACAGCGCAACAACCACAAAGTTACCAACAAGTAACATCTAAATGTGGGTATGCTTGTGCTCCAATTAGTCCCTTGTCCCCTGGAAATAGCACCATCCCAGCAAAGTCACGAATGCGCTGGACACCTGAACTTCATGAGTGTTTTGTGGAAGCTGTCAATCTGCTTGGTGGCAGTGAAAGTATGTCTCATTTTCATTACGCATATTTTTGGATGGTGAATGTCAAGTCATTTTAAGTTACCTCTGTCAAGTATCCTTTTTATAGGAGCTACACCCAAAGGTGTTCTGAAGCTCATGAATGTTGATGGTTTGACCATATACCACGTGAAAAGTCACCTTCAGGTAACCACCTGGTTTCACCATGGTATCCATTTGTAGCAGTCCCTTTTCATCTTTTCTGATTTTGATTGCTGTATCTTTTGATTTGAAGAAATACAGAATGGCTCGATACAGACCAGACTCTTCTGAAGGTTAGACAATAAAGACATTTGGCTTTTATTGAATGAAACTACTTTATACAATATAAAATTGTTTACTTTTCCCCCCCTTACTTTCTCCTATCTCTGTAGATTCAAACCACCTTTTTGCTGTGAAGTGTCAACTCTCTCCACCCAAATGTCTCTCCAACCACCTTCTTGTTGTGAATTGTTAACTTGCTCTACCTTAATGTCTCTCCCTTTTGTTTGACTTTTTCTTGTTGTATGTTTCAAGATGTTAGGCTTGTCCTTTTCATAAACTGTAAGATGCAAGAAGAGTTGCTTATGGCATTTTTTACTGTGAAACTCTTCTGATCTTTATTTCCTCTGTACAGGTGCATCAGAGAAAAATATCAGTCCCCTTGAAGAAATTTCTTCCCTTGACCGAAAGACGTAAGTTGCCTGACATATATCATGGAAAGTGCTGACATTATGTTCTACTTCATATGATTAGAAATACAGACAAACAGATTTCTGTATCCTTCTGTAAAGCAATGCCAGATTTCTAGGAAACAAAATTCTGTGCAGGAAATGGTCCCTATACTAGTTTTTTGACTGTTGTTATATACAAGAAGACTGTTTTTGAGGGATCCACAAATGTTTCCCTTAACTTGGAAGGAGTATGGACAAAGGAGACAAGGCAAGGGTGAGATAAGGAGTTATGCTATTCTCTAACGCATGGTAAAGTAAGAAAACATTCTAGAAAGGTACTTGCATAATATTATGTAATCTAAGTTCAGAAGGCGATGCAGAAAATGGTGTCTGCATAGTGTAATGTTTTCCTGCATCGACATTCATGCTCAACATAAAACTGATGTTGCCCATAGAGGAGAAATGGAAAAATGTTGTGTAGTACATCAGGTTGGTTTCAGTTTTATGAATGGGAAAATAAGTAAGGCTAAAGACCAGGTCCTTTGTTGCAGGTTGAGTTAGAAAGAGAAACTAGATCAAGTATGAACAAGAAAAACAAACAGGCAATATTGCAGTCCTTCCTAAAAAGGAAAGAAATGAAGAAAGTAGTGAAAGAAATGAAGATGGACATGCTTCGTTGGACAGAGAGAAAGATTAGTGTAGAAAGGAAGTCACAAAGGTGTAGGGGATGAGGAAGGGAGTTGCCTTTGATGCTCTCCCTCTGTTATGCGTGAACCAAGCTTTCCCTTGTTGAGTTTATGTTCATCCTATCAGCTCTTCTCTGTGTCTAAATTTCATATGATCAATTCACTGGAAAGGTTCCATTAAATGTTCCTTAGAAGGTGAGCTCCTTGAAGATTTTAAATCCTCATATATTACTCTAGCATCGGCTTTGGATGCCATCAATTATTCTCTTAAATCTAGGATGTTGCCAATTACATTGGGTACATTATCCACCATTAGCTTTGATAGGGTAAAAAGAAAATGGTACTGTCCACTTTCAGACAAACAAGGTAAAAGTCAAAGCTTTCCTTCCCATGTATAGTTGCAAATTAAATGGGAAAACTTCACAAATAATATTTCAACAGTCCTGTCAATACTTGTGGTTAGATACTCTCCCTTTTGCAGCTGATCCTGCTTCTATCTGGCTAAACATGAGCTTAATAGCCGACCATAAACTCACTGAAGTGCTCCAGGAACTCAATCAGATCTTGGGGAAAACTCAGGTTGGTGTTTTACTAGCTGATGATGGTTACCACTTCCCACTTGTCATGGCATACTCACCCCAATGTGTTGTTTTCATTTCTTTGATCAAACTTAATTATGTTCTTCAATATTGATATTCATGTTTTGACTGGATGAATGCAAAGAGCAAATAGGTCATTCTATTCTAACTTCATTTACGTATTCAAAACAAATGCTACATGATGGACATTGCACGTCCAATTATTTGAGATCTGTTCATTACTATGGTCTATGTTTCTGATAACATCATCATTAGATGTACATTTTTCAGGACATGGAAACTACTTGCTAAACCTACCTTGATCGCATGACTCCCTTTGCCTTGATGGGCCTTGTTGATCTAAGACATAATTAGATTAATGACCAATAGGGCTTTCCCCACATCTGTCTGCTAATTTCCAACATCCATTATCGTCGCGTATACCAGAGTAAAGAATGATTGTTTGGCAGTTGGCACAGACCAAGGACACTTTGGCAAGCTTTTAACATCATGGAAGCATGTTAGTCATGTATTCATACAATAGTATATATATCTATGTAGTCTGAGGCGTGAGGCGACCAGGGGGTCGTCTCATGCCTCAAACGCCTAGGCGATGGCCTAGGCATTTGAGGCATTTGAGGCGAGATTTTTTTAAAATATGTATATATAATTCAAAAAATAAATTATATGTCTAAATATCACAAAAATACCTATATAAAGTCAATAAATTTCCTAAATTCATTCAATCCTATGATTCAAATTATTATGACTCACTAAATTCACATAGAATTTAACAAACCATTGTCAAAAATCAAATTCTGTGTGTCTATGTGAGATAGAGAGAGAGTGAGACAAACTGTGGTCAGAGCGAGGCGAGACAGGGCGAGGCGAGGCGAGCAGCCATCGCCAGCCTAGGCGAGCGCCTAGGCGTACCTCAGACTACATAGATATATATTACATGTGAGCATGTCTTTATCAAAGTCTTAAATCTGAGGTGGCTATAGCTTTGCCACGGTGGATGTTTTTCAGTCAGTGTTGGAAGGAGTGCATGTGTGTGCATATATTAGGGTTTAGGAATAAATGTTGCTGAAAGGAACATGAGCTAGATGCATTAGCTGAGTTTGTTATTTGTCAAGAAGCAACCTAAGTTGGATGCAACAAGGCTTATCATATTGTTAACCATTGGCAAGCCAATTGGCTTGGACAGGGACCCATAGAGGGCCATCATGTGCATGTACAACAGAGAGCAATTTTCTGGCATGGAACATGCAGCTTTTCCAGGTTTGGAAATGGAAAATTCAAATTCCATAGTAGTTGTCTGAATTCTGGTATGCAGATTACCTTGATTGAATTGGTTCCAGAAGGAAGATAATAAACTCTTGGCAATTGAGCTCTGGATTATTAAAGTTTACTTGCTTCTCTTGCCGTTCTGCCTGATCTCTAGTTTGCCCAAAGGTATATGCCTCATAAGTAAATGCCATTTGATAATTTCTTGACTTATTCTGTACTGATCTCTAGAGTGTATTTCATCAGCTGATATACTGCATCAGATTCTTGGGCTAAATCCATTGTGAAATCCCTGTTTTTTATTTTCAGGGGCCTTGGAATTACTGAAGCATTGCGGCTGCAGATGGAAGTTCAAAAACAGCTCCATGAACAACTTGAGGTACTTTTAAGAAATTTTTTTTATGGATGGTATTGGGGAAATGCTTAAATTGGATCTGAGGTTTCAAAGTTGGGAATGCTAGTCTACTTATTGATCCATGACCCAAGGCCTGGTTTTCCCCTGATTATTGGAAATTTACTGATATTTTTTGGGAAAACTATCATTCATTAGTGAAGTGGCAGTGTTGGCTTATTCTTATATCCTGGTGAATTAGTGTTTTGTCCTCTGTATGGCTAGTTAGCGTAGATGCCTGTTGAACATTTGAAATTCAGTGGTGTAGTAGCATCAGAGTGCAGCAAACTTGGGAATGACTTGAGGAAACGTTAAGGGCAATCTCATTTTTTTTGGGTATATACATAATGTTCTTGTCATGCCATATATAAAAGACCGAGGTCACCTGCAATCCACCATCAAGGGCAAAAACCCAGCAAAATATACCTGACACAACCACCCAAAACCTAACCCACTCTGGGATTTACCCCTCCAACCTTCAGACCACGTCCATCCTTGGAAGCTTTGGCTTTGTGAGCATCCTTTCCCCCACTTCAAAAAGCACAGTCCCTCGGCATTAGTCAAGGCCTGCTTAGGATCTCCCTGTTTGGGCATCTGATGGTGAACCTCCCATCTCCCAGGCACCAGACTGTCCAGTCTGTGCCTCTGTGCTCTGGCAGATCCCTTATGAGTGACTGGCTCGAGACACCTGAAGAAGAGTCGGAAGCACCAGGTGAGAGGAGAGAACCTCCCACTTCTCCCTATTGCCTTACTAGCCAGTGAGAGGACTTTAATCTTCCTCGCTAGGACAAGATTGACAACATCCATCGCTGAAGGCCCATTCATCCCCACCTTGAACCTCTGATTGCAAGGCCTCTTGACCTGCAAGCACACTGGTGAGGGATGTGGCCCAGCCCCTTGCAGGCTCTGCAAAACACCACCCTACAACATGAAGACGCACAATGACCCTGACTGAAGGACTTGGGAGGCAAAGATTGCTGTTCACTTCTCGTCCTAACCCCCCCCCCCCTTTCTCTACCACCTTGCTCTCGACCATCCCCCACTCCTCCCTGCAACATCGTGACCCACTTCCATCGCCTCCAATTGCACACCAACTCTCAAGTTGACTATACATCACGTGGTAAAAATTTACCTGGAAACTTTCCGTTGTGTGTAGATTCAGAGAAAACTGCAGTTGCAAATCGAAGAACAGGGAAGATATTTACAGATGATGTTTGAGAAGCAGTGCAAAATGGGAAATGAAAGGCTCAATGTCTCTTCCACTCAATCGTCGGATATAACACAATCTGCCACTAGAGATCAACCTTCTGAGAAAGATCCGGCTGAAGGTGAAAACATGGCTGCTGACACAAGTATTGCTCAAGAGGGTTCTCGAAAAGTGGGTGCCAAGCAGAAGATGACTGAAGCAGACCTGCCGGATGATGTCAACTCAAGTGCCATGGGTGAATCACAATCTCCACTTGCCAAGCGTGCCAGAGCGAGCAATATGGATGTATGAGTATTAGAATGACCATCCCTTTTCTCGCTGCTGACTCCCGATAAGGTGTTTTGGTTGTCAAAGAAACTTGAATCACGTTAGCATGGGCAATTCAGAAATTTGTGGAGCCTGTATTAGATTAATCTGATGTCAACTGATGGTGTCGGTCTGTCATGTTCATACATGTGCTTATAACGTCGAATTGTGGTGAACATTTTTCTTGACACCCAATCTGATACAACGAACAAAAGGATTTCATGCCTCTGTTGCAAATGCTAGATGAGTTTTAATCAATATGTCAATTGATGCTTCGTGTTATTTCTCGGTGTATATATATATATATATATTGTATTTTTGCATGGATACCTGCAACGGTCATTTGAACTTGGCCCTTTGCGTCAGCTATCAAGCTTACGATCGAGTCTAAGGCATTCTTTGGGGATATTTAAAAAACAGACTTCTTAATCATAAAATTCTGGCAAATCAAATATTTCCCTATGACTATCGATCTTATTTCTGACTAATTAATGCAACAGGATAATCAAAAAAAGCTTCTTTATTAGACAACATTTTGGAGATTAAAAAAATGGAAACACAGAGAAGGAAGATTTTTTTTTTCTCAAAGTTCCTCGAATAAATATTTTATAAAGGAGCAAGATTTTGGTGACATTGGGTTACCCTTTTATCATAAATGATTCTAGACACTTCAGATTTTTGTGAAAGTGAAACAAAGAGAGGACACATTAATGCAAACTTGAGTAAGGCGTACTATCTTAATAAAAAATTCAATGAACGTTGTCTTTCAACCCTAATCCTGATAGTAATTAGAAAATCCAGTTTTAGCAAAACCAATGAGCAAAAATAATTTTCGAATAAAACTGCAGCCACTTAAAATATGTTTTATCATTCACGCTTGATCCCACTGAAACATCCACAAGCCAGTGTCCGGTAGTCCGCTTGTCTCGTATTAATGGCTGCAACGTACGTAATCAATTATTAGTTGAATAGAGCCTTGGGCCAAATGATCGGTGGTAGGCAGGGAACGGCCAATTTCCCTTTGTTTCGTAGTTTCTCCGGATTTAATGAAAGTCTACTAAGATCTGGTAAGAGGTCATGCGTGTCATAACTTTTGAGGAATTAGAGCTTGCAATTGGGAGAAATGGCTGGGTATAAACTTCAACATCTAGAACTTGAACGGGTGACGTAAAACAGACCATCTTGGAGGAAACCCCCCGTCCCCTATATTTACTATTACAGCTTGTAAAACATTTTAAAGGAAAGGAAAGGTCTCGAAGCTCCCAACAAGAAGTGGGCAGACGATCTACTAACACTAGTTGAAATGAACTTGGCGAGCCACTTACCGGAACAAAAAAAAAAAACAGTAGTAAAACAAAATTACTTTTTCTTCCAAGAAAAGAATGCTTGAGACGACCCACCGCAATATATCTTGCAACAGTGCCTGCCTCGACGATAATTATAACATGCGCAGCAGCGGCAACAAAGTGTCTAAGAGCATATTATTTTTCCTCCTCTCGCAATAACAGACCTAAACTGAGGCCCAGAGTATCATCAGTTTACAACATCAACTACCAACTTCCGAGACTTGAGAACAGACCACTTCAAGCGTCTGTAATACGCAGCTTGGAGAAGGGCCAGCGACAATACAAAAATCCATTTGAATCCCATCTGAAAGTTTAAGAGGGCAGAGATCAGCAGAGACATAAAATGACGCAAAAGAACTAACAAGAAGACACCAAAGGACGAAGCTGCTTCCGGAAAAATAAATAGCATTTGATGAAGCTGGCAGAACACCAAAGTAATAGAAAAAGGGAGAAGCTATTACCAGTTTCCTTTCTTCCATCTCAGGTTCTGCTGCCCATGAAAGAAAAGTGAGAACATCCTTTCCCATCTACAATGTGACAGAGAAAGGCATTCCAAGTCTAAAGTGATCGGTAACTTAATTTACAACAGAACAGTACACAATTCATTACACAACTAAAGTCGAAAGTACCTGTGCCTCTGTCGCGGGGGTGCCATCCTCATACTCAACAGCACCATCAATAAGCATCTTGGGCATAGCTATGGCACCACCAGGAAAGTAGGGATTATAGTGCAGGCCCTCACGGATCTACATTTCCAGATAAAACAAACCATTTTTATATCAGGATAAACAGTATAGCAAGGTTAATCAATATGCACACGAACTCAAGCCTATTGCCAGTGGAAGAAAAAAAGGAAAAGTTACTAGATTACCTTCACCCAAGAAACATATATAAGGTAGTGTAAGGGGTTGAAAACACGAAAAGAACCAATGAATTATGTCCATATATATATATATATATTCTATTTTCATCATGCAATGTAGGCAACAATAGAGAATCAGATAACAATAAGAACAGAGATTAACAAAATTGGTTTATGCCTAGAGGGAGTGACTTATCTACAATTTCTTTTACTATTTTGTAGAGAACTATAAGTATAATATCTAGCTACCTTGATGTGCATTTCTTGACTTGGTTCACATTTTGTCCCTCAGAAGTGACTTACAGAACTTACGCATGTGTCATTACTCGTAGAAAATTCATCCATGTATGGGACTATGGGTTCACCATTCACCCATTGAGGCTGTAAACTCTACCTCATTATGTAAATTTAAATGGAAATCTTTCAGTTACAAGGATTAGTTTATTTAGCCCTTTCTTTGTATTTAAGTCAATTATCCCATTGAGACTCAACCGAGTCATTAGTCATTTAGGGATGTTAGCAATCAGGTTCTGTGATGGTGTTGATTGGGGTTCAGTTCCACATGTATTAATGCTCTTGAAGAGTCTAAAAGATTTGGGTTATACAGAAAACAGGAGACCCAAAAATCAGATGTTATGTTCTCGTGGCTTGGGTATTGCAGGTATACTTGCCCATTAGAGTTATGTGTAGGCCTGTAGTCAACAACAAACCAAACATTTGGTCGGAGAGTGTCCCACTTCCTCCAATTTCAGAGGACTCCAATTTGAGGATGCTAGGCCCCTTGTCCTTGTGCATAAAGGCGTGGCGCCACTGATTTTCCTCAATGGGAATGCTGGCCCATTCCCAAAACTAAGGTAGAACTGTCAGTTGATGCAGAAGAAAGAGAGGAACTACTCAGAGGTGTCATACGATTCTTCTCTCTTGGAGAGAAACAATAAATATCTGACTACTGAGTGAACATTAAGAAACAAGGTGAGGGGGAGAGAGAGAGAGAGGTATCTATGGTCAATTAGATCTTAGTTTGGTTAATCATTGAAGTAGCAAACGCCAAGGCTGCATGCAAAACCACATAATTTATGATTTAGAGTGATTCATAGATATGAATTTGAAATAGCTTCCTTCATATCTTTTGGTTAGATGCAATCCATGGTCAACTGCATATTTATGATTTTTCTACAATTTAGATCTCACTTAACAGTATATTTATCATTTTCCACATTGATCCATTAGAAGTTGCATTATTCCAGATGATATGTATTTTCTATTCTTGTCCAATGAACTTGGATTTTGTCCACACCAAAATTCTAGTTCAGCAAGATTCATGGTAAAATCTTTAGGTTTCACTCGCATCCTGCATCTTTTACTCATTTTTGGGCTGGGAAACAAATCATTTTTCTTTGGGACCTGACTTGAGTTTCTTTTAGCTATGGACATTTCCAAACTAATTCTATGCGGGTAATTCTGGATAAAGGGATCCTGGATAAAACACGAAGGCCACATAGGTCTAGCAGGTAACTTCTGTCCAATCAACTCAGGCATGGTTATGGGTAATAAGCTAATAACAAGGGCCAGAGCATGTTCCAAATGTCCAATAGGTTCTAGACTCATTAAGGCCAGGCCCAGGCCAAATGGGCCCGACTAGGGCAATTTTGATGCCTAAATAAAGTTGGTAAAATTGGTGGCTTGGGTCTAAACTATCAGGCCGGGATGTTCCCTCACTATGAGCTAAAGAAAGAAAACATAAACAGATCCCAGGTCCACCTAGCACTGACAGGCTGATACATCCTTGTCAGGCCTGATGATCTGCCAACATTCATGCTCTTCCCATAAGCACTTAAAAAACACCATTATCCTCCGGTCTTCTGATGCTAATCTTCACTTTTAACCCCTTTCATCTCTTCATGGAGTTTCTTGGTGCCCACAGGCTGTTCCTCTCCTCAAAAGTGCATCAGCCCAAAGGGGATGGGACTGGCCTGGCTCCAGCACATCTCAGAGGACAAATCCATATTGCAAGCTAACTCGGGAGAGGGTTGTGTCAGGGGAACTCTCGGTGGACAAGATTGGCAAAGAGTGGTTAGTGGGCCTATCATCCCATCTGATTTTGTGTCCCACAGGTAGTTTATACAAGGCAATGGCAGCTAAAGTTTGGGTACATATACTAAGTTTTGGGGACAGGAGATTGCTTGTCTGATGCCTAATCAAGGTCTGGCTGAAGGGATTTTGCGGAATGGGCAGGTGGATCTAGATGGAAGAGACTTAAAAGTCAAAAGATGAAGACAAAGGTGGGCATCCAGGTGCTGAGGGAACCCACTTTCCTCTGGGTCGAGATTCTTCGGCTCCCCTTCCCCAGTGGATCAAAGGAATTCTGATGAAAATGGTGGAGGTGGTGGGGGGATGACGTGTGATTAGAGGGCATGATTTTGGGTTGAGGGAGACCCAATTGCTGAGGAAGAAAGCTTTGGCGGCTGTGGAGGGTAAAATCACTGCCAATGAAGAACATGCTGAGGCGTTTTGTTTTTTTTCTTATGAAATCTGGATCAAGGATGGTCGGGTGAAGGGGGTGATAGAGGGGAAAGAAGGTGAAACTTCCACCTGCCCTAGGCAGAGATGGTTCTGTACAGTTTTTGGGAAAGCTCGCCAGCTGTTGATTGAGCCATAGACAGATTGAGGAAGAAGATGAATGAAGGACAAGGGCAAGAGGGGAATTCAAGGAGAGGCAGCAGTTTCCTTGACCTGCCCTTAGTTGGGAATTCTGGGGAGGTACTTTCCTTAAACTGCCCTTGGGATCAAAGTTGAATTTGAAACACGAGTCCAGAGGTCCCTTCACCAATGGGAAAGAAAGAGGGAAGGCTCAAAGCTCTGGGTGACGCCATATCACTAGCGGGCCTTAGCAGTAGGCTGCATCTAGGGGCTTTGTGCATCCCCCATCCCCAGCCCGCACACCAATTGAGGTAGATTGAGCTCGAGATCACACATCCTCACATTCCTCTCAGATGAAAGTTGGGGATGATCATTGTGATGCAGAGCTTGGTCCATTTGTGAAGAGGACTCTAGCAATGATGACACAGGGAGCCCAACAAATCCAGGCTCCTTCCTTGTCACTGACCATGATGGATGGTAACGGTGATGGGGGATGAACACTCAAGAAGCCCCATATCTTCAACAGCTCCACACTGGGAGCTGCCAGGATAGATGTCTCACTCCATTGGGCATGGCATCATGCACAACAACCCTTGGGCTACCAACCATTACGAGATACGGCATTGAAATAAATATGATGTGGTAGGCAGTCTCAATGGAGTAAGGATGGCAGTACCGGTTTCAATCTCGGTTTCGGCTGAGACCGAAACCGAAACGTACCGGTTTTGATTTCGGCCGAAACCTGTTCAAAACATTCAAAAAAATAGAAAAATACAGAAAAATTTGGAAAAAAGAAAATCTAAAAAACAAAAAAAATCTAAAAAGTCAATAGACATACATTTGAGTGTGAATAAATTGGATTAAGTGCTAGAAGTAGATATTGGACATGTTAAACTAATATTCTTGAGTACATATTAAGCATGAAGTAAGTTCAAGCAGTACAATAAACATTACAAACACAGTAAATGTTATAGAAATTAAATGATCCTTACCTAAATAATGATGCACTAATATGGATAATAATTAGAAGAATCTTCTCCCTCATCGTCTAGCTTTTGATATTAATATCCATAAAAAGATTGCATATATTATGTATACTCACTGTAACCAAACAATGATGCAGCCAAGTCCTACATCCCACTTTGGATCCCTCTTGAAATGTAAGGTTGTTGACTTAATTAGAATCCAGAATCAGCATAAGAAGCAGAACCTTGAGGATGAAAAGAGGATGCTGACCCATAATTGCTATTGGCTGGAACTGGATAGTCTGGATGGAATTGGAATTCTGGCTGATGGCCCCACCGATACACGCCTACTTCATGTTGGCCACCTTCGTAACCTGATGGAAGTCCATATTGACTCTGTGAATCATATCTTTCTTCACTATAACTATATCTTTTGCCCGTGTTAGTGTGGAAGGAGAAAGTAGGTGCATACATGCCACCACCAATAGTAGCACCTACACCTGCACTGGGATCATCACTTGGTGCATCATCATCATCATCAGAATCATAAGAAACCAATCACTTTTTAGCCTTTGGAGATGTTTTGTTTTTTCTTTTGGTGTAACTGTTTCCTTCATCTTTGAAAGCAATCCTTTCCCCCTTGGCGTGTGTCTCACATAGACTTGCTTCAACTGCTCAATTGGAGTCCTCTCGAGCAACAACACTAGTCCTCTCAGTCATCTCATGTAATGATGTACTTCTTCTTAAGGATGGAGGTGACTTGACCATTCTAGGAGTGACTAGCCTGCTATTTGATTCTGAGTATCAACCTGGCTCAATCTCAGGCTATTACTCAGTGTCGTGAACAAACAAAGCTGGGTCCTCTCTCTGGTGCGCTCTTGGCCTCTTGGTTGATCCTCTGAATTCTGGATCCCTTGGCTCATCTTCATCCAATATGCCATTTGTCCATATTCTGTCATCAATATCAAAAATGGGCTCATTAGCCTGCGCTCGTATCTCAACCCAAGACTGTAAAGGATTGTCATCATTAAATAATGCATCCACATCAATTTCTGAAATTGTATCATCTACGACGTGTTTGTCCCACAGCTATTGTTTTAACTTCATATTATTTATACTCAACCTCATGTTGTAGTGGCAATAAACTAATTTTTCTAACCGTTCAGCCTTTTAACCGATTGCGAATCTTTGTGTATAAGGCTGAACGTGCTCCAATTCTTTTCACATTGACTTGATGATGTTGTTTGACCAAGCACCCTAATTGCAATGTAAGTCAATACATTACTGTCTAAATCTCTATTGTTCACCATTATCCACCAGTCAGCTGTTCCACCAACCATAAACAAATAAATGAAGATCAATTCTTCATGATATACGAATACATATCGACTCAATTTAAACACACATTTAGTATACCTAGACTCACTCTTCCCATAGCGTATTGCAATTGTAAGTCAAAATACGTCCCAGTCCTCAATCTATAACTGTCCATCTATAAGGATAAAGTAACAATTAACATAAGTAATTAAGTAATTTTTTTCCTTTGTTGATAAAATCAATAAACGTCAACCTGTAGCTCGGCCTGAAGCCTATTTTCTGGTGTCCTCGATAAACGACCAATGACTATTAAGATGTCTTGAAGCACCTCGCCATCAACGTTCGCATTGGCATTGTACATAAATCGAGAGTTGAAGAAATGACCTACATTTGTGTATAATTAACTAAATATAAAATATAAATTAACCTAAAAAATAATTAACTTTATATCAATACAATTAATCACTCACCAACTGCATGCAATGCGTGGTGTAATGTGTTGTCCCATCTATTGTCAACAATTTTCCACCACTTTGCATACTATTTGGGAAGAGATTTATGCAACTCTAATTTGGCACAATCCATGGTCTCGTATAGATATCCCATGTCATTCTTCTCATCGCCATCCACCATTCTTAGGACCTTCACGAGAGGTGTGACAACTTTCATGTAACGTGAGATCCTATTCCAAAATTTGTTGTCTTTCACGATGTGGCACACTTCCAAATAATCCATCTGAGCATCAACATTATATTTGTCTATATAATCCCGCATAGAATTGTGGTACATGAAAGACTTGAGCTCATTCTTATACCTGTGCAAGGACTCCAAAGAAATGAAATTTGATGCAAATCTTGTTGGCCCTACATGGATGATATCTCGACCTCCATTTGTATGCTCTCTAAACATGTTCAAGATCCTAGGATGGCCATAAATGTACCGAGTGATTATTTGTGACCTCTCAATTATTTTCTTCACATTATTTTCCTTCCCAATGTCTTCAAGTATCAAATCCAGACAATGTGATACACATGAGAGCCAATATAAATGTTTACGCTTTTGCATCAACTTCTTCCCTGCAGCCTTGTAACTGACTTCATTATCGGTGACTACTTGGACAACATGTTCCTCTCCAATTTGTTCTACGTTGTCATCCACCAAATGAAACAAATAATTACATTCTTTTCACAATTTGATACATCTATTGATTTAACAAATATTGTACTTTCAATGCAATAAATCAGAAAGTTGATCATGGACTTCTTCGTGGTACCAGTCCAACCATCACACATAATGGTGCATCATCTCTCTATCCATATATACTTGAAGCTTTTAACCGACTGATGGAGCTCCTCAACCTCTCCCTTAAGGCCATGCCCATATATGTCTTGACGTGACCAAGGATGACGATGTCAGTTTCGGACTCGGTTTCAGTTTTGGTTTCGGTCGAAATCCGTTCAAAACATTCAAAAAAATCAAAAAAAATATAAAAAATCAGATAAAAATTATAAAAATTCGTTAGACATGCATTTGAGTGTAAAGAAATTGGATTAAGTGCAATAAACATGAAGTAGACATTAGACATGTTAAACAAATATTCTTGAATACATAATAAGCATGAAGTAAGTTCAAGCAATATAATAAACATTACAAACACAGTAAATGTTACAGAAATTAAATGATCCCTACTCAAATAATGATGCACTAGCATGGATAATAGTTAGAAGAACCTTCTCCCTCATCGTATGGCTTCTGTTGTTGATACCCATAGAAGGGCTGCATATATTCTGTATATTCATTGTAACCAAATAATGACGTAAACAAAACCTGCATCCCTCTTTAGATCCCTCTTGGAATATAAGATTGTTGACTTGATTAGAATCCAGAATCAACATAAGCGGAACCTTGAGGATGAGAAGAAGATGCTGACCCATAACTGCTACTGGGTGGAACTAGATGGAATTGAAATTCTAGTTGATGACCCCACCCATACATGCCTGCTTTCTGTTGGCCACCTCCATAACCTGTTGGATGTCCATATTGACCTGTGAATCATATCCTCATTTACTATGACTGTATCCTCTCCCTATGTCAGCATGGAAGGATGAAGTAGATGCATATGTGCCACCGCTAGTAGTACCACCTGCAGTTGCACTGGGATATCATTATCATCATCAGAAACCAATCGCCTTCTAGCCTTTGGCTCTGTTTTTTTCTATTTTGGTGTGTATAATTTCATTCATCTTTGAAAGGAGTCTTTTTCCCCTTGGCGTGTCCCTCACATAAATTTGCTTCAACTGCTCAATTGTCGGTTCCTCTCGAGCAGCAGCACTAGTCCTCTCATTTATCTCATGTATTGATGTACTTCTTCTTAAGGATGGAGATGCCTTGACCATTCTAAGAGTTACTGACCTGATATCTGATTCTGAGTGTCTAGCTAGCTCAAACTCAGGCTGCTGCTCGGTGTCATCAACAAACAAAGGCACTGGCGCTCTCTGGTGCACGAGTCTCTTTGGCCCTCTTTGTTGGTCTTCAAAATTCTAGATCTCTTGACTCATCTTCATCTAATATGGCCTCTGCCTATGTTATGTCGTCAACATCAAAAACGGGCTCATCAACTTGCTCTCGTACCTTAACCCAAGATTGCAAGGGATTGTCATCATCAAATAATGCATCCACATCAATTTTTGGAGTTGTATCCTCTCCGACGCATTTGTCCCGCAGCTATTGTCTCAACTTCATGTTCTTTATTCTCAGTCTCATGTTGCAGTGGCAGTAAACCAATTTTTCTAACCGTTCAGCCTTTAGCCGATTGCGAACCTTTGAGTGTATAAGGCTGAACGTGCTCCAATTCTTTCACATTGACTTGCTGATGTTATTTGACTGAGCACCCTAATTACAATGAAAGTCATACATTACTGCTCACCATTATCCACCAGTCAGCTGTTCCACCAACTATAAACAAATCAATGTAAGATGTAAATAAAGATCAATTCTCTATAATGTACTAATACATATTGACTCAATTTAAGCACAAAGATTTAGTATATCTGGGCTCACAGTTTCCACAGCGTATTGCAATTGAGAGTCAAAATATATCTCAGTCCTTATTCTATAATTGTTCATCTATAAGGATAAAGTAATAGATTAACATAACTACTTAAGTGAATTCTTTACGTCTTCTTGATAAAATCAATAAAGGTCCACCTCTATTTCGGCCTGAAGTCTCTTTTCTAGTGTCCTCGATAAACGACCAATGACTTTTAAAGTGTCTTGAAATACCTCGCCATCTACATTTACATTGGCATTGTACATAAATCGAGGGTTGAAAAAATAACATGCATTTATGTATAGTTAACTAAATGTTAGATGTAAATTAACCTAAAGAACAATGAACTTTGTATCAATACAATTAATCACTCATTAGCTGCATGCAAGTCATGGTGTAATGTATTGTCCCATCTGTGGTCAATAATTTTTCACCACTTTTCATATTCTTTGGGAAGGGATTTCTGCAAGTCTAATTTGGCACGGTCCATGCCTCGTACAGATATCTCATATCATTCTTCTCATCGCCATCCACCATTCTTAGGACCTTCACGAGAGGTGTGACTACTTTCATGTACTGTGAGACATTGGCCCAAAATTTGTTGTTTTCTACGATGTGGTAGACATCCAAATAATCCAACTGAGCATCAGTATTAGATTTGTCTATGTATTCCCGTAAGGCATTGTGGTACATGAAAGTTTTGAGTTCATTATTAAACCTGTGAAAAGACTCTAAAGAAATGAAATTCGAATCAAATACGGATGATATCTATAAGGATAAAGTAGAAAGAATTGAGCTCATTCTTATACCTATGCAAAGACTCCAAAGAAATGAAATTCGAAACAAATCTGGTTGGCCCTGCACGGATAATATCTCATCCCCCACTTGCATGCTCTCTGATTATGTTCAATATCCTAGGATGGCCATAAATATATTGGGTGATTTTTTGTGCCATCTCAATTGTCTTCTTCACATTATTTTCCTTCCCACTGTCTTCAAGTATCAAATCCAGACAATGTGCTACACATGGGAGCCAATATAAATGTATGTGCTTCTGCATCAACTTCACCCTGTAGCATTATAACTAGCTTCATTATCAGTGACTATTTGCACAACATTGTCCTCTCTAATTTGGTCTACCATCTTATCCATCAAATGAAACAAATAATTTGCATCTTTTTCATAATTTGATGCATCAATTGATTTCACAAAGATTATACCTTCGATGCAATAAACTAGAAAGTTGATCATGGACTTCTTCATTGTACTAGTCCAGCCATCACACATAATGATGCATCCTCTCTCCATCCAGATATGCTTGAAGCTTTTAACCTACTGATGGAGCTCCTCAACCTCTCCCTCAAGGCCACGCCCGTATATGTCTTGACGTGACGAGGTCTTCAAGCCAGGGCCAACATCTGCTATGGCATCTAGCATAGGTTGGAAATATTCTGATTCAGCTACATGTGTAGGGACACCTGCATGGAAAAATCATTTGCAAATACTTTTAAATGCATGCTCTAGAACTTCAACTGATTTTTTGACGCCTCTCAATGCTTGCTTGATTTTTAGTTGTGTAGTACTTTGCCTTCTGTGCATATAGCTATCCATGGGGCCTACTCTTTGCGGGACTGCACCAGTGTCAGGACGTCGTGCAGCTCGTGCTGCATCAGGTGTACTGGAGTATGTCCCTGAACCTATCTGTGCTTTTCCTTTCCTTCGAGCTACTTGTTCACGCTCTATTGCTTCAGTCAGCTCTGGATCTGAATCCTCAATGTCTTCCTCATCATCATCATCTCTCCTTCCCCTTCTGCCTGAAATCTCCTCAACAATTTCAGATTGATCTTCAGCCCTTTGCTACATCCTCTCTTTTTTGCCCAAAAGGCACTGACATATTTCTTCTCGGACCTCTCGGGGACATCTGTCACATTGTTTGACCTCTCCTCTTATCCCTGCTAAATGTTGCTTTCCTCTAGTAATTCCGCCATATATCTCCTTACCATAACAATTACATTTCACTTTTCTTCTTCCAACATCAACTAAGAAGAGGTGGGCCCACCCTAGATCGTCATGCCCTTGCTGCTCCTGACTTTGTTCACGTCTACCCATGATGCTGCATTAAGACAATCAAAGACAAGTTGTAAGTACAATGAAAAAATACAATGAAGCATAATTGAGCTTCAAATTATGCTGAATTGAGATAATTAGCCACAAGCCCCAATTTTTAACTGCTAATTAAGGACACCTTTGGGTATTCAGCCTAATCACCCTTCGTTAAATGCAATTAGCAACATGCTCCCATCCTAAATTATTCAATGAAGCTTAATTGAGCTTTAATTGACCCTAACTTAACCTAATCTAACAAAACCCCCAAATTTAAATAGCTAATTAGATCTTAATTTAGATATTTACTCAAATCATCCTTCATTAAATGCAATTAGCAACATGCTCCCATCCTAACATATTCAATGAAGCTTAATTGAGTTTCAATTGACACTTAATTAACATAATCTAACAAAAGTCCCAAATTTAAATACCTAATCAAGCCTTAATTTGGAGAATTACCCTAATTACTCGGCATGTAATACAATTAGCAGTATGCTCTCACCCTAAAATATTCAATGAAGTCTAATTGAGCTTCAATTGACGCTAAATTAACCTAAGTAGACAAAAGTCCCAAATAAAAATTGTTAATTAGTCCCTAATTTGGGGATTTACTCTAATTACCCGATGTCTAATATAATTAGCAGCATGCTTCCGCACGAAAACATTCAAAGAAGTTTAATTAAGCTTCGATTCATGCTAAACTTACCTAATTAGACAAAAGTCCCAAATTTAAATCGCTAATTAGGCCATAATTTGAGATTTAACATGGTTAACATATGAAAATTAATATCTTGAAGAAAACCTTACCTACAACCAAAAAAAACTATCAAACCAAGAAAGAAAACAAAACTTATAAGATCTTTGAGGAATCTACGCACTCGACATAGCAAGAAACAGCGGCAGCGGCTACATGCTGTAAACAGCAAGAAACGGCGACGACGACGGCGGTGGCAACGATAGCAGCAAGCCCCTCCACCTGGAAGCTCCTCCACCTGCACTCCTGCACCTGCAAGGCTGAAACGCCTCGTATCTGAGAATCTGAGGGGAGAGCAGGACTGAACTCCCCTTAAGAGGGAAGTTCGCGTCCGATTTCGGTCGAAACCGGGCAATTTCGGGCCGAAACGGGTGAAACCGATATCGGTTTCGCCCCAAAATTAATAAAATTTTTTTAAAGTTCCGGACCTGCTATAGTAAACAGGTCCGAAATCGTATTGGTATGGTCCGAAACCGACACGTTTCGACCGAAACATATCAGTTTCCGCAGAAACTGTCAACCCTAAAGCCAGGGCCAGCATTTGCTATGGCATCAAGCATAGGCTGAAAATATTTTGATTCAGCTGCACATGCAAACACACCTGCATGGAAAAACCATTTGCAAATACTTTTAAATGCATGTCCTGCAACTTCAGCTGATTTTTTGACCCTCTCACTGCTTGCTTGATTTTTGGTTGTGTAGCACTTTGCCTTCTGTGTAGATAGTTGTCCATGGAGCCTACTCTCTGCAGGACTGCACCAGTGTCAGGACGTCGTGCTACACCAACTGTACTAGAGTAAGTCCCTGAACCTATCAGTGCTTTTCCATTCCTTCGAGCCGCTTGTTCACGCTCTACTGCTTCAATCAACTCTGGATCTGAATCCTCAGTGCCTTCCTCCTCATCATCATCCCTCCTTCCCCTTCTGCTTACTCTGCCTGAAATCTCTTCAGCAATTTTAGCCTAATCTTCAGCCCTTCGTTGCATCCTGTCATTTTTGCCCAGAAGACACTAACGCATTTCCTCTGCCACCTGTCGGGGACATTTGTCGCATTTCTTGACCTCTCCTCTTATCCCTGCCAAACGTTACTTTCCTCTAGTAATCCGCCATGTATCTCCTTACCACAATAATAACATTCGACTTTTCTTCTTCCAGTATCAACTAAGGTGAGATGGGCCCGTCTCGGATCGTCCTGCCCTTGATGCTCCTGACTTTGTTCACGTCTAGCCATGATACTGCATTAAGATAGTCAAAGACAAATAGTTGTAAGTACAATGAAAAAATGCAATGAAGCATAATTGAGTTTTAAATTACGTTGAATTGAAGTAATTAGACGAAAGCCCCAATGTTTAACTGTTAATTAGAGTCACATTTGGGAATTTTGCCTAATTACCTTTCATTAAATACAATTAACAACATGCTCCCACTCTAAAGTATTCAACGAAGCTTAATTAAATTTCAATTGATGCTAAAATTATCTAATTAGACAAAAGTCCCAAATTTAAATCACTAACTACACCCTAATTTGGGGATTTACCATAATTACCCGGCATGTAATACAATTAACAGCATGCTCCCGCCTAAAGCCCAAAATTTAAATCACTAATTACACCCTAATTTGGGGATTTACCCTAATTTACATATAAAAACTCATAGAATCTAAAATACCTTACCTACAACAAGAAAACTATCAATGAAAGAAAAAAATACAAAAACTTACATCCTCCTCCTGAAATCTTTTGCACGGAAGCTTCAAATGATGGCGGCGGTGGCAGCTACGCACTCTAAACAGCAAGAAATGGCAGCAGCGGCCTCCCGACAACAAGAGCCCCTCCCAAGCTCCCCCCTAAGCTCCTCCACCTCCCCTGGTTGTAGCACCCCTCAGATTTGAGATCTGAGGGGTGGGGCGGAACTGAACTCCCCTCTTAAGGGGAGTTCGCGTCCGGTATTGCCCGATTTCGGGCGATATCGGGCCGAAAGGGCCGAAACAGGGTAAAATCGGTTTTGGTTTTGCCCGAAACCATAATTTTTTTTAAAAAAAGTTTCGGACCTGCTACAGTGAGTAGGTCCGATTTCGTACCGGTTCGATCCGAAACCGATACGTTTCAGCCGAAACGTATCGGTTTCGGCCGATATTGCCAACCATGCAATGGAGATGTAGACAGATGGACTCAACAGTCGGGCAATGCCTTCAGGCTCAGCTGATGGTGAAGCTAAAGAAGATGATTGATTTTGAATTTCAAGTATGCAAGGAGACCTCCTGGCATGAACATGAACCAACTGCAAAACTTTGATAAAGTAGTCAGCACATGAAGCGATGGCTTGGTAATTGAGGTGCAACAGATGCTAGATATGGCAAATGAGACACGGTTGAGGCCAACAGTTGTCCGCAGCTGCTTAATAGCAAGGTGAAGAAGAAAATGATTGGCAAGAATGAAAGATATTTGTTATAACTTGTAAGGCATATTGTCATGGATGGTTGTTGCACCCATAATTTATCGTGCTAAAGGTTCGGGATTTTAATCCCGCATGTGACAAGATTTCGGAAGCGGTGTATCACCCTCCGATAGGATATTCCTACACGGGGTACCTTGTTCGGCGTATCGCCGTCCCGTCGGATATTCCTAAGCTTAAGGCTTTATAGCCCATATGTCGTGGCAATATAAACCCCTCGGAGGATGACCACGAGCCTAGCACGAGCCGCAATGATTGTCAGGATCACGTGGCTATATTTAAATCCCTACGGGATTAAGCTCTCGCCCTTCGGATGTGCAACCCTAAGAAAGGAACACCTCTACAATGGCAAAGAAGAGGCTGGAATAGGTCTACGTACCAAGCACAGCGTCCCTCGCACGTGTATCACGAGACGCGGACAACAACTCGTCCTCCCGCAGCGGCCTACGGCACGAGGAAGACGACAAACGAACAAGGCGGCGTTCCTTCTCGTCGTTCTCCACGAGACACGGCGAAAACCCGGAGCTTCACAGCCTCGGAACCTCCTTTTATGGAATCCGCGCGAGAGCCAGGCCCGTCCGGGGGTGAGGGGACCCGTCCGGGGTCGCTCTAACCCGGACGGGTTCGCCCAGGGCAGGAGAAGTCCCGCGCGGAACCCCCCGGGGGTGGGCGGACCCACCCGGGGTCGGGCGCACCCGGGCGGGACCCACCCGGGGTCCGCGACCCCGGGGAGCCCCCCCTCGGGGTGCGCGCGGCCCGGGTGGGGGCCACCCGGAGTCCGCGACCCCGGGGAGGACGACCCCGGCCGGGACCCACCCGGGGTCCGCGACCCCGGGCAGGCCCTGCCCGGGGGCTCGCGACCCCGGGGAGGTCCCCCGGGGGTCCGCGACCCCGGGCAGGTCCTGCCCGGGGGCCCGCGACCCCGGGCAGGTCCTGCCCGGGGGCCCGCGACCCCGGGGAGGTCCCCCCGGGGGCCCGCGACCCCGGGCCGGCCCCCCGGGGAGCCGCGACCCCGGGGAGGTCCCCCCCCCCCGGGTGTCCGCGACCCCGGGACGGTCCAGGACCGTCCCGGGGACCTCCCACCCCGGGGAGGTTCCATTCCCGCGCACGGACTAAAAAAATTTGAAAATGGAACCTCCCCGGGGTCATTTTCATCCCGTTGGACCCGTACGGGGTCGAACACTCCCGGGGAGGTTCCCCACTTCTATAAATAGACCCCCAGAGGTCCAAAAGAGGATATACTACGACGACTACAAGCAGCAACTTACGGAAGACGCTTGAAGCATTTGTTCGTTTGTTTTGGCCCGTGTGGGGTAAGTCCCCGGGTCTTGTATTTATGCCCCTACGGGGTATATTTACGTTTATGCCCCTCAGCGGGCTTTGTTTGTAATTATGCCCCTCAGCGGGCCATGTTTGTAAGTCTTTACGTCTCGGGACGACTAAGTCTTGTATTTCTGCCCCCTATAATGGCGAAATTACAAAAATATCCTTCCCGGGATTGTAAAAGACCGAAGTCCTGTAATTTGTAGTTATACCCTGCAATCTCTTGTAATTGGGACTACGTCCCTATTTTCCGCTCTAATGCGGACTTTTGTACAGTCGACAACTCGCCGACAACTCATGTACTCACTGGAATTATAAAAACATTCAACATGTTTTATATGTAACCTCGGGTGGAAAATTATAAGAAAACCCCCCAACTTTGGAAAATTGTGTATATACCCCTCCTTCGGCCGAATTGACAAATGTGTGCCTTCCATGAAGCCCCTTGTCATTCCTTCAGTCCGGAAGTGTTGTCAGCTCAGTCCAGCACTCGGGTATTATACCAAACCTAGGTCTAGGGTCTGGTAAAATTATCAAAATACCCCTGTAACCTAAACATGGCCTCAAAGCCCTCGAAACCCTCCAGAAAGAGCCTCAATGCCTTGGGGAGTTAGAGATCCAGTTTCACTTCCACTCCAGCCCAGAAAATTTCATAAATGTCCCTGGCCTGGAAAATTACCAAAATACCCCTGGGTTGGTAAAATTACCAAAATACCCCCGGGGTCTAGAAAACTTCCTTTGCTTTAAAAATGCCTATGGCTTCCGCATATTTGCGCCTCTATGCTTAAATCTTAGGGTTTTGCTCAGACCTAGCCCTAATCCAGTTGTTTCTATGTGTTGGTGGTAAAATGAGTGGTCATGGAGAGTCTCTCGAGTGAGCTTGTCCTCCACATCAGAACCTCTGTAGAAGTCTTTTGGGACCTCTTTGACAGTTAAACAAAAGTGTTCGGACGTTAGGCCGATGTAAATCAACACTGACTCCGGTCAGTGGGGAAAGGTCCAGCACTCGAACCCAAATCGTCTGATACTATGCGCACCCACGGAACCCTCTCTACGCAGAGGAGTGTTTCTTTTCAAAAAGAACGAAAATCTTTCTCTTATCTACGACAAGAGTTTCTCTTTAGATTTTTTCCGTGTCTCACAATGGTCTTTGGGCAAAAACTGGGCTGTCAAGAGTGTGGGCTTTGTAGAGTTGCCAAGGGGTTGGATCATGGACCACAGATGTATATAAGTTACCCTTTTAGGCTGGTGTATATATATGGCCGAAGGCTTGTTTTGGGTTCTACGTACAAGGTCATTTTCCTCTGCTTGGAAGCTAGCTGACCACTGTTACCTCTCTTTTTTTTTGGAATACCAAGAGTAAACCCACCACCCAGGATCAAGCCCAAACTACTGGAACAGTGGGCCCCCCTCGGGCCGGTGAAGTCCGTGAGGTCAGAACCCACATAAACCCCAGTTTGGCACCCTCCCTGAATCTATGTGGGAGTTGATACGGCGACCTTGCAGTTACCCATGAAGCACTTTATCTAACTCTCCCACCCTATGGGCTGACCACTGCTACTTGGGGAAAGGGGAGGGGTATAGTCTGGACATGAGATACAGGGAACCCAAGGATCAAACATCATACTCATTCTCTCTTGTGTTCCTTTTGATGAAAATTTAATAGTATAACAACCTTAAAAATAAAAGATAAAAAAATCAACCATGCGTGAATAAAATACAACAAAGATAATAAACTAAACTTCATAATAACAACTGCTACAAAACCAAATCATTGAACCAAAACTCAAGTTGGTGGATAGAGAGGTCCAAAACTGATATAGTCCTGGAGTGGCTCATGAATGTACAGTATGGGGCTTAATAGCTTTCACTAAAAGCTCCATTATGATGAACCTGGGTAGAGTCACACGACAAATATCATTCCTGAAATTTTAAGGCCAAACAAGGAGAAAGCTGATGAGCAAACCAGGTCTTATACCATATTACTAAACCAAACCACCAACCCAACACTTAAGTTGGTTGGCAGAGAGGTCCAAACTCCAAACTAATATAGGCTTGGAGCCTCGGAGAGGCTCATGAATACCCAATATAGGATTAAATGGCTTTCTTGAATGACCCCTATGGATATTATAAGAAGTCTGAACATACGAGATGAAAGTAGGCTAATGCAACAAGTATAAGATGCCTTGTTAAGTCCCTTTATGGCTAAAAACTCACATATCCATAAGCCAATGACTAAAAGTGAAGGTAATGGAGTTTTAACTCTTTCCAAAAGACGAGTACTCTGCAAGGTCTGGCATTCTCTATAAAAGGGTTTAGGCACCTACTAACATCAAGATGACTGCCAACACCTCCACACTTTTAAAGACAACGATGTAGTATGCAGTCAACATCCACTCAAAAAACCCAAGGATAACAGTGGCAGTAGAATCAGAAGTAAAACTTTTGATTTATTCACTTTATTGACACTTTGTGCACCCAGGTTCACCGATGAGAGCAGTTGATCATGTTGCATCCCTATGGTTTTGATGATGTCTCACACTATACATCAATCTTCTATCTCTAGATTTATGCTGGTTCATCACCTAAGTGACTTCAGTTCATATGCTGTTTCATTAATTCATCTGTCAACACTGTTTGGTTAAAATGGACAGTCGTGAGTCTACTCATCAGCAAGGGTGGGTCGACACATCAGAACATTGATAACTTGGGTACCAAAGTCTATACACCAGCTTGATCTATTTAGTCTGTACATTGGCATATCCTCTTCTAGTCTGTACATCGGGCACTTTCTAACTGAAGTCCATACACTGGTCTCAATACTCAAAGTCAGTTCACCTCAACCCTATACATCCTTCCAAGCTTCACGTCTATACACTGGCTGCTGCATTCTCATGATATCTACACACCCGATAGTGTAAGTCTTTACATCGTCCAGTGTCTTGTTTGCATAGTCTGTACAATGCCTGCTTTACACAATCAAAGTCTACACATTGCTTGTCAACAGGCTCGCACACACTAAAGTACATACATTGCACAAAGTCTGAACATTGCTTCAGAGATAGCTTCAGCAAAATCTATACATAGACTGGCAGTCTTCATGCTAAGTATATACATTCCTTGAGTCCAAGTCTGTACAGCGTCCGTTGTCTAGAATCCTTGAAGTCTGTACATCGGACTGCTTCTTTTGAAGTCTACATATTGGCTCGTTCACTTCTGCAAAACATGTACATTAGACTGTGGCAAAGTCTATACATTCGGTTCCTTGGGCAAAAGACTATACATCGCTAAGTCTGCACATTGCCTTCAGCTCAAGCGTTCAAAACCAAGTCTATACAACGCCAAGTCAATACATTGAACAGTTCTCCAAGTCTATACACTGGACTGTGTTTCACCAACACTGTACATTCAATATCTTTTCCTACGCTTGGCCAAGTCCATACACTCAGACATTTCCCTACGCTTTCCTGGCCAAGTATATACATCGCTAAGTGTGTACATTGCATTCTGCTCAAACGTTCAAATCCTTCAAAGGTTGTACAGCGTGAAGTCTATACATTAGCTCAGGAGCTTCTAGTCTATACATTGAACTGCTCTTCAAAGTCTGTACAGCGTCCGTCTCAGCCAGCGTCTCATGCTGTGTCTTAGACAAGTCTGTACATCGGCTTCATTCGCTCAAGTCCATACATCCACAGTGGTTCATCAAGTCTATACATTCACTAGTGGTTCTTCCATGTCTGTACAACGCTGAAGCCTTCACAAGTCTGTACAGAGCTTGAGCTTCACCAAGTCTGTACATCGCTTCAAGCGATTCAAGTCTATACAGACTGGCTTCACATCCAGAGTCTGTACATCGGTTCAACAGCCGATCGTCTCATTCAGGCCTTTGTAAGTCCATACAACCTAGCGTCTCTTGCATCGTCTCACCCTGGCATAGTCTATACACTGGCTCAAGCATGTCGTAGTCTATACATCACCGTTGGGGTTCAAGTCAATACATTGCTCACCGTCTTATTAATAGTCTCACACTGGTTCCAAGTCTGTACACTGGTTAGGCTTCGTGAAGTCTACACAGTGGTTGAGCTTTGTAAAGTATACACATTGGTAAGGCTCATTTGCATTGTTCATAAGTCTACACACTGCCATTCGTTTGCATTGTTCATAAGTCTACACACTGCCATTCGTTTGCATTGTTCATAAGTCTATACACTGCCATTCATGCACATTTTTCATATGTCTATACACTACCTTCACATGCGATTTATTCATTAAGTCTGTACACTCTCTCACGTTGTACACACTTACTCAGTTGATGTTTCTGAAGTATATATATTCTTGTTAATAGCCTGAACTGACTAAGTATATACATTTCCTCTGTCTGTCTGCAGGCGATTCAGACTGATGATTGGACACGTGAACCGAGGTTGGCACCTGACACGTGATCCAAGACAACAGGCACATGACACGTGGATGGCAACCTAGTCAGGATGCTGCCATGTGGTCGAAATTCAAATGATCTGGCAAAAAGTTCATGGGCGGGAACCTGGCAGCCACACGCCAACATATGCTATAAATATAGAGCTTCATCCTTCAGTAGAAGAGAGGTCGTGAAAAGAAAAAGCAGAAGCCATTGGTGAGAGTTTGCACGATCCAGAAAAGAAAAAGAGCATAGAGTTCCAGATCCGAGAGGAGTTTGTTCGAGAGAGAGAGCAGTGTTTGTGGTTTGAGGAATTGCTTCATTTGAAGCTACATTTTGTATTGGTTTCAGAACCGACTGCTTCTTCATTGATTTTTTGTTTCTCCTTTGTCTTCGTTTCATTTCGTTCATCCTTCTGATTTGAATTGGTTCCCCTCCGGTGTGTGGAGGAAGGGAGTATTACTCCAGTTTCCCTCTGGGTTGCCGAGGAAGAGAGATCTGTGATCTCTGGTGTTGTTAGTGACAGGTTGTCATTAACAGTTTCCCTCCAGTGTGTGGAGGAAGGGAGAGGATTCTCCGGTTGTGTTCTAGCTGGGAGCTAGAACAAGTTTCAAGTTCTATGGGTAGCAGAGCTTGGTTGAGGGATTTGTTCCCCTTGGTTGTTCAAGCTGTGTGGCAGCATGTTGTTCGCAGACTGAGTCTGCAGTGATCTAGCATTGTCTAGTGGAATCCTCACTCTAGTTGGAGTGAGGGGTGGATGTAGATTGCGGACTGCAATCGAACCACCTAAAAAACTGAGTGCCTCCTCTATGGTTTGCTGTTGTTATCTGCGCTCTCCATCTGCTTGTCTCTTTGCTTCCATGTGATCAGCTCTTCATTTTCATTTACTTATACTGCCTCGCTTGGTGACTGTATTTACATTTCTCTGTGTGCGGGTTAAGAAGGGGCGTTAGCAGTAGAGTTTATTTTCCGCCTAAGTCTCTGCAAATTGGGAGTGATCTATTCATCCCCCCTTCTATATCACTCTTGCTGCGCTAACAATTGGTATCAGAGCAGGTTTACGCCATGTGGACGAACGGTCAAGGAAATGCTGGTGGTCCTATAACCTTCATGGCCGAAGGTCAATCCATTAGTCGCCCTCCGTATTTTGATGGTAGTAACTATCTGTTTTGGAAGAACAGGATGGAAGTGTTCATCAGGGCTCAGAGTCATAAACTGTGGAGAGTAATCACGGTGGGGCCATATGATCTGCCACCAAACGAGGACGCTTGGACAGATGACCATGTCAAGCTCTCCTCACTCAACTGGACGGCGCTGAATATCATCCAGTGTGCTGTTCACCCAGAGGAGTATGCCCGTATCTCTGCCTACAAGACTGCCAAGCGAATGTGGGATGAGCTGCAATTGATCTATGAAGGTACAGCTCAAGTGAAAGCCTCGAAGGTAAACCTCTACACTTCTAAGTATGAAATGTTTAAGATGAATGCAGACGAGAATATAACTGAAATGTATGCCAGGTTGTCTTTAATCACAAATACTCTTAAAGGGCTAGGGAAGGATCTTGCTGAGGCAGATATAGTCAGGAAAATCCTTAGATCTTTATCCCCGGCATGGCACACTAAGGCCATTGTGATTGAGGAGTCAAAAGATTTGACTATCTTGACTGTGAATGAACTCATAGGATCCCTTATGACCTATGAGATGAACTTCCAAGGAGGTGGAGAAGGAAGTGAGAGGAAGGGTAAAAATGTAGCTCTAAGAGCTTCCCGCAACAAGGGTAGCAACAGCGGGAGTAGCAGCAGTAGCCCCGAGTCCGAGTCCGAGCTTGAAGGCTTGTCAAATCTCTACCAGGAGGAGCAGGCTATGCTCACTAGACAGTTCAGAAAATTTTTGAAGAAAAAGGGAAAGACCTTTAGGAAGAAGAAGCCACACTCTTTCAACAAGAGTGCTGAATTTACTAGTTACAGGGATAGAAATCCTAAGAGACTGACTTGTTTTAATTGTAACAAACAGGGACATATGAAAGGCGAATGCCCAGACCTCCAGAAGAAGGTCCCTATCTTCAGAAGAAAAACATAAAGGTGCAGAAGAAGAAGAAGCCACAGGCGATGGTCTGCACATGGAGCGAGGAAGAAGAAGACCCCGAAGACGCTTCCTCAGAAGAATATGAAGATGGAATTTGCCTTATGGCAAACAGTGAAGAGGAGGTAATAAATATTTTTGAAAATTTCTCAATTGATGACTGGGAGGATGCTTATGGTGAATTGTTAGATAAATTTAATTCTCTTAGTAAAGAGCACAGAGTTCTGAAAAGAAAATTTAACACAAATGTTGAAGAACAAACTCTGGTCTGTGAGGAAAATGAGAAGCTAAAAGAACAACTAGAAGAAATGACCTCACTTAGGAAAGAAAATGATAAGCTCAAGGGAGAAATTCAAGAAAGTCAAAAACAGCTCAATGAATTCAAAACTAAAATTGAAGAAAGCATGAATGAAATTAGAGTGAATTCAGATAAATATGAAGCTGTGAAGAAAGTAAATGCTGAACTCCTAAAAAATTCTGAGTCCCTTCAAAAGGAGCTGGAAGACAAACAGAAAGTCTTAGAAAAGTTTGTCCAAGGAAAGACTAGTTTAGATGCTATACTAGGGACTAGAGTCAATTTCAATAAGGAGGGTCTAGACTATGACCCAACCAACAAGAGACCCTTGCAATTCAAGACCATCACCTTCTGCCCAAGGAAGGGAAAAGAGAAGCTGGACACACCATCCAGCTCAAACAGCTCTAAGGAAATTCAAAGTCCTAAAGAAAACACAAAAACCAGAACTGGACAACCATTTAAGATGGGAATGAATTTTATGAAGAATAACACTAAACCCACTCACCAGAACACAAATGGTAGATGGACCAAGAAAGTGAATCAGAATAAGAACTGGAATTACAACAATCAGATGGGTCCAAACAGAACCTACTGGAGAAATAACTTTCATGGTCAAAAATATGTTAATCAACAAGCCTACAGGAAATTTCCTAGGAATAAGAAGACTAATGAATGGAATAGAACCCACTTCTCCAGTTCAGCTGGATTCAACTTTAATAAACCAGAAAGGAAGGTGCCAGAGAAAACTATGCTGAAGCAAATCTGGATACCTAAACACTTGATCAGAGATTCGAACAATGTCCTTGGACCCAACTCATCTTGGGTTCCAAATCACTCTGCTTGATGTATTTGTGTAGGTCGGCCTGGCAGCTGAAGACAACAAGTGGTACCTTGACAGTGGCTGCTCCAGACATATAACAGGAGACCGATCCAAGTTTAGCAAGATAGAGATGAAGCCAGGGGGTCTGGTCAAGTTTGGAGGAAAGAACAAAGGTAAAATAATTGGAGTTGGTACAGTAGGTAAGTCTTCCACAAACTCTATTGAAAAAGTATTACTTGTGGAAGGGCTTCAACACAACCTGATTAGCATTAGTCAGTTATGTGACAGGGGTCACAGGGTTGTATTTGATGATAGTTCATGCAAAATCCTTGAAACAAATTCTGATGTGGTTAAATTTGTAGCCAACAGGATTAATAATGTCTACATTGTAGACTTAGATGAGAAATCTGAATCTACAATTTGCTTATCTGCCAATTCTGAAAATGATGCTTTTGAATGGCATAGATGTCTAGGTCATGCTAACTTTTCAACTTTAAATAAATTGGTCAAGCATGATTTAGTTAGAGGCATGCCTAGAATTAAATTCAACTCAATATCAAAAGCATGTGATGCCTGTGCTCTAGGCAAACAGACCAGAAATTCCTTTAAATTAAGATCCGAGCCATTGTCTTCAAGACCAATGGAACTTCTTCATATGGACCTTTTCGGTCCCACTAGAACTCAGAGTCTTAATGGAAACAGGTTTGGCTATGTCATCATAGATGACTTCTCTAGATATTCATGGATAATTTTCTTAGCAAATAAGAGTGATGCATTTCAAAAGTTTAATCTGTTTTTCAATAAGGTCAAACAAGAAGGAAGTACAAGGTCTGTTCTATTCAATCTGACCATGGAGGTGAGTTTGAAAACTCCATGTTTACTGATTTCTGTGAAAAAGAAGGACTAACTCACAGGTTTTCTTCTCCCAGGACACCTGAACAAAATGGGATTGTGGAGAGAAGAAATAGAACTGTGGTGGAGATGGCCCGAACCATGCTGATTGAAAGTAAATTACCCAGAAGGTTTTGGGCAGAAGCGGCCAATACAGCAACCTACATAATCAACAGGGCCATGGTAAGACCCATACACAAGAAAACACCCTATGAGCTTCTAAAAGGTAAGAAACCAAACTTGTTCCATTTCAAAATTTTTGGAGCAAAATGTTTTATTCATAACAATGATAAGAAAGATCTAGACAAGTTTGAAGCCAAAAGCACACCTGGAATATTCTTGGGTTACTCTGAAGTGTCAAGGGCATATAGGGTATTTAACATATCAGATCAGAAAGTGGAAGAGTCTCCACACATCCTTTTTAGTGAAAAGAAAGATGTTTCTAATGTTGAAAATCTTGACAGGAATTCCAATCATGGTGGGGACTTTCTAGAAGACCAACAGGAAGAAGAGAAGACTCAGCCAAGTGGAGAAACAAATTCCCCCAATCAGGAAGGGCCAAGAGAAACAGGTGAGCCTTCAACAAACATTAGATTTCTTAAAGACCATCCATTAGATAAAGTCATAGGCAATCCTGAAGATCCTCTTCGGACTAGGTCTCACTTTAGAAATGTGAATAATGATGACTTAATTGCTTTAGTCTCACAAATTGAACCCAAAACAGTAGAAGAGGCCTTAGCTGATCAAGCTTGGGTCAATGCTATGAGTGAGGAATTAGGTCAGTTTGAAAGGAATAATGTCTGGGAGCTTGTCCCAAGACCAGATGGTATTAATATCATAGGAACCAAGTGGGTGTTCAAAAATAAGATGAATGAAGATGGAATCATCTCGAGGAATAAGGCCAGATTAGTAGCCAAAGGCTACTGTCAGGAATTCGGTGTAGACTTTGATGAATCCTATGCACCTGTTGCTAGGATGGAAGCTATAAGATTGTTGCTTGTCTTTGCTTGCTCAAAGAATATAAAACTCCAACAAATGGATGTTAAAAGTGCCTTTTTAAATGGAGTCATTAAAGAAGAAATTTTTGTTGAACAACCTCCTAGATTTCAATACTCCTCTCAACCTAACCAAGTTTTCAGGTTAAACAAAGCCTTGTATGGTCTAAAGCAGGCTCCAAGAGCATGGTATGAAAGATTGTCTGAATTTCTGATCAGCAAAGGCTACAAAAGAGGTAAAGTTGATCAAACTTTATTTACCAAGGGCATAAATAAAGATCTCATCATAGTTCAGGTATATGTAGATGACATTGTATTTGGATCAACTAAGCATGAACTATGTGATGAATTTTCTACCATGATGTCTGCTGAATTCGAAATGATCTTGGTTGGTGAACTAAAATACTTCCTTGGATTGCAGGTACAGCAGCTAGAGGATGGGTGCTTCATCAACCAAACCAAATACACAATGGAACTGTTCAAGAGGTTTGGTATGGAAAACTTAAAGCACATTACAACACCCATGGGCACCAATACTTCATTAGATGCAGATGAGACAGGTAAAGAAGTAAATGCCAAACTTTATCGAGGTATGATTGGATCACTTCTTTATTTGACAGCCTCTAGACCAGATATACAATTCAGTGTAGGAATGTGTGCAAGGTATCAGTCTAGACCTACTGAATTACACTTAGCTGCAGTTAAAAGAATCTTCAGATATTTGTCAGCTACTCATTCTCTTGGGTTATGGTTTCCTGCATCTCACACACTTAACTTAGTAGCATACACAGATGCTGATTATGCAGGCTGTAAATTAGACAGGAAAAGTACTAGTGGCCATTGTGAATTTTTGGGTGGGTGTTTAGTGTCTTGGGGTTCCAAGAAACAACATTCTGTGGCCCTCTCCACTGCAGAAGCTGAATATGTGGCTGCAGGGAGTTGTGGAACACAAGTAATATGGATTAAACACCAGCTTCAGGACTACCAAGTAGACCTGGGGTGCACACCAATTTACTGTGATAATACTAGTGCCATCAATATTGTTAAAAATCCTGTTTTGCATTCACGAACCAAACACATAGAGATAAGACATCATTTTATAAGAGATGAGGTGTCTAAGAATAATTTTGAACTGATGCATGTAGACACAGATAATCAGATTGCTGACATATTCACAAAACCTCTGGATAATGAAAAATTCACCACATTGAGAAGAGAATTAGGCTTATACAAATTGTCTTAATTATGAAGCCTGTTCTTGTTGTGAGGGGGAGTTGTGTTTGTCTGATGGTCAGTCTTATGACATGCTAGTTTTAAGGGGGAGTTCAGAATGCTTACTGGTTAGCTTGGGTTGTTTTATTGAGGTATGCTATTTCTTAGGGGGAGCTGAGTTGTAATGTGAGAAGAGAAGTTCTTTGACAGATTTAAAAAGGGTTGTCCAGATGTGTAACTTTGCTGGTCTTGCATGACTGATCTAGTGTGGTTCTCTCAGACAGTAGAGTGTCACTTATCTCTTAAGTCTATAAGTCAGTGACTCTAATCTCCAGTTAGAATCTTTCCTTTGGTACTCTTCAGAGATCTGGACTAATTGCATAAAGTATATCTTCCTACATTGTCATTGATTCTGGTTCAGGCCAAAAACCTGTATGTCTTGATATCTGACCCAATCAACTTGAAATATAGACGTCAAGACTCAATTCAAGAAATAGCCATTTTGGTATTGTTTTCAATCATTCTATCTCTTTAACTCAAGGGGTTAACTGAACAAACATGTTCTGTTTTGATCACTGAGAAACTGGGAGCTGCATCAATGAAATGAATATTTCTCCCATGTCATGAGGTGTCAAATACTTAAAATGAATGAAAATACATGACAGAGCAATGGTGGCTTGCTGGTGAGTAACTGGGGATTCTGGCCTCTAATCAAGGTGTTTCCTCATGTCAAAAGCCACAGTTACTAACTCTGTTCCTTAATAAAAAACAAAAGGGGAAGTAATGAGGTACTCACTCTAAGTAACTGGGGTTTCAGGCCTCTAATCAAGGTGTCTCTCTAATGTCAAAGGAGTGAACTACCAACTTACTCATTGATCTACTTGAAAATCATCTCCAACAAAAATTCCTTGTTGTTATGCAACTAATGGATTGCTTGTCCTCAATACCTTGAGAACACCTTTCTGATTTCGTCTCTTGCTGTCATGTGGGATAGTTGAATGATCAGCTATTTCTGGCCATACATGTTAACTCCTGCTCTAAATCATCCACTATGTATGCTGATAAACTTATCTATCATTCTACTTCTCTATTGTGTACTGGAGTATAAAGAATCTTCTCTTGAGATTAGCAACTCACTTATTCTCTTAAGACCTCCTCGTGACTTTCTGCACTAAGAAGTTACTGCCCTTATTCTTCATGCTTCCAGCACTGTCCTACATTCTGTAGTTCTTTTTGCTGATGTCAAAGGGGGAGAGAAGTTCTGCTATATCAGTGAGAAGTTCTGCAATATCAGTGAGTCTTGGATTTGTCTTGAGCTTTGGGGGAGTCTTGTTGCTTCGGGGAAGATATTGTTATGAGTTGTGGGGGAGATGAGAGTGTGTTGTAGGGATTGTATAATTCATCTGCATGTGCATGCCTTGAATTTACTTTGTTTGTTGCAGCTGATATAAATCTCTCGTTGAATCTTGATATTGCTTGATTCATAGTGTTGTCATCATCAAAAAGGGGGAGATTGTTGCATCCCTATGGTTTTGATGATGTCTCACACTATACATCAATCTTCTATCTCTAGATTTATGCTGGTTCATCACCTAAGTGACTTCAGTTCATATGCTGTTTCATTAATTCATCTGTCAACACTGTTTGGTTAAAATGGACAGTCGTGAGTCGACTCATCAGCAAGGGTGGGTCGACACATCAGAACATTGATAGCTTGGGTACCAAAGTCTATACACCAGCTTGATCTATTTAGTCTGTACATTGGCATATCCTCTTCTAGTCTGTACATCGGGCACTTTCTAACTGAAGTCCATACACTGGTCTCAATACTCAAAGTCAGTTCACCTCAACCCTATACATCCTTCCAAGCTTCACGTCTATACACTGGCTGCTGCATTCTCATGATATCTACACACCCGATAGTGTAAGTCTTTACATCGCCCAGTGTCTTGTTTGCATAGTCTGTACAATGCCTGCTTTACACAATCAAAGTCTACACATTGCTTGTCAACAGGCTCGCACACACTAAAGTACATACATTGCACAAAGTCTGAACATTGCTTCAGAGATAGCTTCAGCAAAATCTATACATAGACTGGCAGTCTTCATGCTAAGTATATACATTCCTTGAGTCCAAGTCTGTACAACGTCCGTTGTCTAGAATCCTTGAAGTCTGTACATCGGACTGCTTCTTTTGAAGTCTACATATTGGCTCGTTCACTTCTGCAAAGCATGTACATTAGACTGTGGCAAAGTCTATACATTCGGTTCCTTGGGCAAAAGACTATACATCGCTAAGTCTGCACATTGCCTTCAGCTCAAGCGTTCAAAGCCAAGTCTATACAACGCCAAGTCAATACATTGAACAGTTCTCCAAGTCTATACACTGGACTGTGTTTCACCAACACTGTACATTCAATATCTTTTCCTACGCTTGGCCAAGTCCATACACTCAGACATTTCCCTACGCTTTCCTGGCCAAGTATATACATCGCTAAGTGTGTACATTGCATTCTGCTCAAACGTTCAAATCCTTCAAAGGCTGTACAGCGTGAAGTCTATACATTAGCTCAGGAGCTTCTAGTCTATACATTGAATTGCTCTTCAAAGTCTGTACAGCGTCCGTCTCAGCCAGCGTCTCATGTTGTGTCTTAGACAAGTCTGTACATCGGCTTCATTCGCTCAAGTCCATACATCCACAGTGGTTCATCAAGTCTATACATTCACTAGTGGTTCTTCCATGTCTGTACAACGCTGAAGCCTTCACAAGTCTGTACAGAGCTTGAGCTTCACCAAGTCTGTACATCGCTTCAAGCGATTCAAGTCTATACAGACTGGCTTCACATCCAGAGTCTGTACATCGGTTCAACAGCCGATCGTCTCATTCAGGCCTTTGCAAGTCCATACAACCTAGCGTCTCTCTTGCATCGTCTCACCCTGGCATAGTCTATACACTGGCTCAAGCATGTCGTAGTCGATACATCACCGTTGGGGTTCAAGTCAATACATTGCTCACCGTCTTATTAAGAGTCTCACACTGGTTCCAAGTCTGTACACTGGTTAGGCTTCGTGAAGTCTACACAGTGGCTGAGCTTTGTAAAGTATACACATTGGTAAGGCTCGTTTGCATTGTTCATAAGTCTACACACTGCCATTCGTTTGCATTGTTCATAAGTCTACACACTGCCATTCGTTTGCATTGTTCATAAGTCTATACACTGCCATTCATTTGCATTGTTCATAAGTCTATACACTGCCATTCATGCGCATTGTTCATATGTCTATACACTGCCTTCACATGTGATTTATTCATTAAGTCTGTACACTCTCTCACGTTGTACACACTTACTCAGTTGATGTTTCTGAAGTATATACATTCTTGTTAATAGCCTGAACTGACTAAGTATATACATTTCCTCTGTCTGTCTGCAGGCGATTCAGACTGATGATTGGGCACGTGAACCGAGGTTGGCACCTGACACGTGATCCAAGACAACAGGCACATGACACGTGGATGGCAACCTAGTCAGGATGCTGTCATGTGGTCGAAATTCAGATGATCTGGCAAAAATTTCATGGGCGGGAACCTGGCAGCCACACGCCAACATATGCTATAAATATAGAGCTTCATCCTTCAGTAGAAGAGAGGTCGTGAAAAGAAAAAGCAGAAGCCATTGGTGAGAGTTTGCACGATCCAGAAAAGAAAAAGAGCAGAGAGCTCCAGATCCGAGAGGAGTTTGTTCGAGAGAGAGAGCAGTGTTTGTGGTTTGATGAATTGCTTCATTTGAAGCTACATTTTGTATTGGTTTCAGAACCGACTGCTTCTTCATTGGTTTTTTGTTTCTCCTTTGTCTTCGTTTCATTTCGTTCATCCTTCTGATTTGAATTGGTTCCCCTCCGGTGTGTGGAGGAAGGGAGTATTACTCCAGTTTCCCTCTGGGTTGCCGAGGAAGAGAGATCTGTGATCTCTGGTGTTGTTAGTGACAGGTTGTCATTAACAGTTTCCCTCCAGTGTGTGGAGGAAGGGAGAGGATTCTCCGGTTGTGTTCTAGCTGGGAGCTAGAACTAGTTTCAAGTTCTGTGGGTAGCAGAGCTTGGTTGAGGGATTTGTTCCCCTTGGTTGTTCAAGCTGTGTGGCAGCATGTTGTTCGCAGACTGAGTCTGCAGTGATCTAGTATTGTCTAGTGGAATTCTCACTCTAGTTGGAGTGAGGGGTGGATGTAGATTGCGGACTGTAATCGAACCACCTAAAAAACTGAGTGCCTCCTCTATGGTTTGCTGTTGTTATCTGCGCTCTCCATCTGCTTGTCTCTTTGCTTCCATGTGATCAGCTCTTCATTTTCATTTACTTATACTGCCTCGCTTGGTGACTGTATTTACATTTCTCTGTGTGCGGGTTAAGAAGGGGCGTTAGCAGTAGAGTTTATTTTCCGCCTAAGTCTCTGCAAATTGGGAGTGATCTATTCATCCCCCCCTTCTATATCACTCTTGCTACGCTAACAGATCATTCCACTTTGTGGCACCATCCATCTGGGACAAGTGTGACTATTTGAGCCACATACATAAATATTGCTCCACTATTGACTCTACAAAAGTTCTTGACATTCTAATTAATAAGTAACCAGTCCACAGTTTTATAACTACAACAAGAGATCGTCTTCTTACAATAATGGCCGATGGCCAAGGATGTCCCTTTTCCAACAAGTACACATACTTCAGATCTAGTAAACATGGTGATCCCAACAAAAGAAGACCAGATCACTTTGGGCCACTTTGAAGATGGGTTAGGGTGGGCGCGAATACGCTACCCGACCCCGGGTAGGTGCTTTGCGTGTGAGGAGAGCGGGTGGGGCCCACACTTCTCTCTCATCAGGTTGGGTATCCCATTCCAATATCAAACAGGGCCTTTGTGAATGTTCTTGTATAATTTATGAAATTTAAACCTAGCAGATTGTAACCCTGTATGATTCAAGCCTGGGAATAATGTAAGCCAGATAAGGAGTTAGTGAAAGCTTGTAAGAGTCTGTTTGCAGAATTCTATGTCACCCACATACAACACCATAGATAGTACAAGAAATGGTGCCATACGGAGCTAGACATTCAAATAAATGTGAGAAGTGAATGGGAGGTGTGGGAGCAAGCACACACAGATGTAAACCTAAGTGTGCCTTGCATGAATAGGTCCTCATGGGTGAAAACACAACTAAAAAAAGAAGTCTCTATGGTGAAACAAATGGGATGTGGCCCAGTTGGTATGGTTAGAGGGTTTAGGAAGGGAAGCACCCAGGTCTGGACCTGGGTGGGCTGGGTCTTTTAGTATATCTGTGAACTGTCTCTGCCACTGTGGCAGGGGCCCTCCAGGAAAGGAAAAGATGAGAAAATATTAGGACAGGTAAATCTCCAAGAATGAAATCATAGAGCACAAAGAGGTATGCAAAGAGAGCTAAGAAAAACCAGTGGAGCAAGACAAGTATAGACAAGGCAAATGTTGATACCATGAAAATAAAATTAGATAATAGAGACAACATGCATGTAGATGGGAAGGCTTTGAGTTATATAACAGAAAGCTTTCTGATAAAATTTTCGAGGATAATGCATACCATACTAGACCAAGCAATTGTAAATTAGCCCAACTAATTAAAATCCATCATAAATAACACTATCATGAAAATTTGTGATCCTCATCCAGGTACAAACAATGGATATTTTATAAAAAAATTATTTACTTAAGGCACTCCAAGTGACAGACAAGCATAAGAAAGCCAGATTTAGACATCTAACTAGTGCATAAAACAACCAGTCAGCTGTCAGAATGTTAGCAATGAGATACATCATAAAAGGTAAACTCTAATGTCCCGGGTTTTTCGGACATTTTTCGGATCTGGATCCCAAGAGTTTCGGATCACTTTCGGGGGTCCCGGGACGCGTTTTGTGGTTTACGCGTGTTTTTTCCTGACGAGCCTTCGGAACCCTGTGAATGGTAAACCGTTGCGTTCTCCTACTCCGGGATGGTACCAGTGCATTGAGCGTGTTCCGAGGATCGAGAAAATAATTTTTCCCAATTTTTCATATTTTCTAGATTTTCTATAAATAACCCTTTTTCTTTTCTCTTTTTCCTTTCTTCTTCTTTTCTCTTCTTCTTCTTCCTGTGACACCCGCTCCCCCCTCCCGACCGTTGCTCTCTTTCCGTCCGAGCTCGCGACGCCCTCTCCCTCTCTGGTGACGGACGACGGACCAAGGTGGCGGCGCGGTAACGACGGCGGCGGTGTGGTGATCATGGCGGTGCCATTTTTGCGGCGTGAGGCGTGGTGTTCGTGTTCGACCGAGATTTGGAGATCGGCGGTGATCCGGCGGCGATCCGGCGGCTTTCAAGCTTCCTTGAGGTAGGGAGGGGGGGACAGATCCGTGCCCTCTTTCCCGCTTTCCCCACGATTTCTAGGCCGAGGAGAGGTCGAGAGGGGTGTATTTGAGCCGGGAGGGTGAAAATGCATGTTTAGGGTTTGAGCGCCAGATCTCTCGTTTCTCGGAATTTTTGACCGATCTATGGGTGTAGAATCATGCTAGGAGGGTTGGCGATGAATTCCCCTTTGTTTCCCCATCATCGGGGGATGATCGAGGCGTGGATCGGATTTTTTGGCCATTCCCGCCGTTTTCGTGCTCGGGTTGGGGTTGCGGTCCTACCAGGAACCGTTAGCACCCTTTGGCGGCCCTCAGGGGGCCGCCAGGCATTTTTGATTGTCGGTTGGGCTTAGCGGTCCGCCTGGGACCGCCAAGCCCGGGGTTGCGGTCTCGTGATAGACCGTTACCCTTGGGGTAACGGTCGGATGCCGACCGTTTGCCTCGTTTGGTCAGAGCACCCTCGGGGTGCGTGTTTTGACCGTTGAGGAATCGTTGCTGAGTTACGGTCAGGGCTGGACAGTTTCCTGGTGTTTTGCGGTCTTCAGGTGACTGCCTGGTGGGTCTGGCGGTCTGGCGATAGATCGCTAGGCAACCCCTGGTCTTGCCTGGTTGCAGCTATGGTATGACCGCCAGGCTGAGCTTGGCGGTCTCGGAGGAGACCGCTAGGCCCGTTTTGCGGTCCAGAGATGGCCGCCATTTAGAGACGGTCCTGGGAGGACCGTCACTCCGTTCCTTTTGAGCGGTGATTTCCGTGAGTCAAAGTCTTACCTCCAGTGACCTGTCCACTAGTCGTACCTTTCCTGCGCACGCGCGTGCGAACCCACTTGGGAGTAGTGGAGAGCGTGACCCGGAGAGACGATTTTTAGGCTGGTTACTGTAGGGCCCCCACACGTAGTCTGAGTCCGGGCTTCGGGGGAAGAACTAGCTAGAGGATCTGACCTAGGGCGCATAGTATGTGTGTGCACACGTGGTTGGGGGCGTCGGACCCGCGCTGACGAGCGCGACCCCAACTAGTCATTGTTCGTGGTACTTGTTATGTGTCTCAGTCTCTACCTGGGACGTGTCGAGAGACACTGAGGTGCGGTGTAAGACGTCAGGAGACGCATCCGGCTTTACTTCTAGTGGGTGGTGCTCCTGTCTTCTGGTAGGTACGGACTTGTTTCCTGTCAGACCGAGGTCGGTTTATTCGGTACGGTTAGTTGTAGGGAGCTTTTTCATTTATTTATTATTGCTTGCTGCTACTGCCGTACTTCCACTAGGTAGCGTTACCTTTCGTGCTTGTTTGCGCCTTGCTGTTTCGTTCTCCCGTTGCGAGGTGGGGGTCCGCGGGATCCCTACTGAGCCTATAAAATGAGGCTCACCCCTGTGTTTTCAGATGAGGCGGGGTCGTCGAGAGGTGCGTCCGAGGCTCACCGCGATTCCTACAGTCAGGGTTAGTCGCCAGTTGCCAGAGCCGGGATATACCCCGTGTACTTGCAGTTTTCTTTCTGTTGACAGTACTTATTTTGGACATGAGATACTTTGGACCTTGTAGCTGTTTAGTGATTATTTATCTTAATTCTGTATTATTTTTAGATTATTGCACTAGCTCTGCAGTTATTTTAGATTCTCGTGTACCCTCACACCATCCTTTAACCCTTCCGAGTCTTCGGGCTCGTGGGTGGCGGGCCGAGATTCGAGTCGCGCCGGTTCCTTTCCAGTACTCGGATCTCGGGTCGTTACATAAACGGTACCATCTCTTTGTTTCAATAACTCATAAGACTATAAAAATCACTCCAGGAGTTTTCTAAGGTCAGGAATTGTGAGGGATTTATATAGAAAATAAAATGATAACATTTGCCAGTACCAACCCCAGTTATGATAGGTAAAATACCAACATAAAAGAAACATCATTGAAGCAGATAATTTTAGAAATAAAATAGATAAAAAATTACATAACTTCCACAGTCAAAACAAGATTTGTCATGAGCATTACACTATCTGGAATCATTAGGTGCAGACAAGAGCTGTGCACATACACTCCTGCGGAGATAATGCGCAAGATAGACTACTTGTTGGAAAACTAGGAAAAGGTAATACATATGTTGCAGGACTACACCATCCAGTCAGACGTACAAAGTGCACATTGATGAAATGAATACACAAATTTCTGGAAACTGATTTCCTGTCTTTTCCTTCTACAGAGTGCTAAATATCACATATTTTTTCTGTAAAAGAGCAGAACATACTGAAACACCAGCTGGAGGGTCACGGTATCCAGTGAGAAGAGCAAACACATAGTTTTGGCCATTATGACGTGCCTGAAAAAATAAAGCCAAGATTTAGTGGCTTGAAAATGACTATTTAAAGACACCCTGGTGGAAAACCAGCAAGTCACCTTGGTAATAAGGCTGAGATCTGGGGGATATGCCCCTCCATTGGCAAACCTAGCTGCCTGTTCATTTGCATATGGTTGGGGGAAACGATCACTTAATTTACCAGGTCGAGTAAACATTTCACCTTCATCATTTGGCCCATCAACCACCTCAATCTCAGCGGCCATAGCCTTTGTTTCCTCTTCCGTGTAAGCAACACCCACAAGATCACGGTATGAAATCAGAGACATTGAGTGGCAAGAAGCACAAACTTGTTGATAAACCTGGTGACCACGACGGATCCTGCTCATATGACATCAAAGTAAAACAGTATTCATGACTGTAAAATTAAAACAAAAGCTATGTAAGATCAACATGTAAGATGGCATTCGTGATATTTATTCTGGTTATTGTAGAATCGCAACTGAAAGAACATGAAGTAAATTAATATTTCATGTTCACTGTTAACACATGGATCTCAAGAATAGAGCGGTATGAGCCATATGAAATATCCAAAAAGTTGAGAAAGCTTTGCATCTGAACCAGAAGAAAAACAACACTCTGTAATGACTGCCCTAACGAGACTGCCCCATTTACTCACGATGCATGGTCATAGGAACTGAGGATGCCTTTGTGCGGCCATGGATAGCTAGGGCATGCTAACCCATGCTCGGCTTCATCAGCAGATGTGATTGTTGCAAAGCTTAATATTCCAGAAACACCAGCTCCAAGGAGCGCTAATGCTCTGAGAGATTTCATACCCGCAGATCCAAGACCACCTTCATCCTGTTTCAGTGACAGCAGTGGAGCCTACACGCATAGCAAAGTGTAACTTTATAAAACTACCATAGAAATAAAATGAGTTATAAATTCTCTAGAAGAAACTTGTGCAATGACAATATGACATACGATTGCTTGTTTTACTGGCTATTTAAATGAAAGTCCTTGTACCACAAATCAACTTATATAATGCATTTTGTCAAGGTTAATACATGGTTCCAGAGACAAATAAATTTTCTTTTAAAAGTATTGACCTGTCCCAGTGCTCACCTCTTGCCATCCTAATAATGGAAAGTTGGTTGGTGACTAGGCTTTCACAAGCCCCTGGCCAATACTGATCCGTTGGTACAGAGTGTGGTGGCATGAGAATTTATAAGGGTTTTTCAAATGTATACCCCTTTTAAAAGTGAATTTGCAAAAACATATGTCCTGCATTTGCATTTGCATTTGCATGTATACCCTCCTTACGTGAATTAATTATCAGTATGCCCTTATTGTCACTTTATGTTAAAAGACCGTTAAAATCTCTTAACGAGTGATGAAGAAGCTGACTGAATAAATCTCTTAATGAGTGATGAAGAAGCTGACTGAACCATATTCCGTCACCTTCTTCATCACTCGTTAGGAGATTTTAACGGTCTTTTAACAGAAAGTGACAATAAGGGCATACTGATTATTAATTCACGTAAGGAGAGTATACGTGCAAATGCAAATGCAGGACAGATTTTTTTTGTAAATTCACTTTGAAGAGGAATATATATGCATAAAACCCATTTTAAAATAAAACTAGATTTTGGTAGAAAATGACACAGGTCTCTGACAATAGAATTTGACAGGACGAATTTCAGAATGCAGGTCAAAATGTGAAAAGAGAAGCCAGTTCTGGTCAAAATCATAGGATAAATTTAGCGGTGATTCAAGCAAGAAAAGGAGCTCCCTTACCTATAATGCACATGAACCCAGAAAAAATAGAACAAAGAACCAAAGAGCATGTAAAGAGTACTTGACAATAAACAAATATATGCATCATATTATTTTTTTGATAAATCTCTATTTATGTATTCTCCAGAATCTAATAGTGAAGTTGCATGCCTTCAACAATATATAAACTTGCTTCTAGGAACAGGTGAAATTTTCTCTTCCTAATGACTCCAGCTATATTCCACACAAAAAAATTTCAAGTTGCTTAAATTGAAACTAAGACATCTAGATCTGCCAGACAACAGAACAGTTTATCATATTGGCTTTGGATATAGAAGATGAAAGAAAACTGACCCCAAATTTTTAGAAGCTGTTAAAAAAAATGTTGCCAATTTTTCCAGTTACTGTACATAATTACTAAGATGAGAAATGAAAGCCTGAAGCAAAAGCAAGGAACACATTTTTGGTAATATCTTAAATTACAAGTTAAGTTGAAACCAGAAATGAATACATGAAACAAGATTCAAAATTCGATATATTTAAGGTAGAAACAAGATATCAGTAACTGTTGATAGCAAGGACAGGACTACCTCAGGTATATTGCATATGCAGTTGCACATACTTGATGATCAACAAGAAAATTGTGAACAGAACCACACACCAGGCTACAATGTAACACTTGCGAAAAATAGCATAAATGTAATAAAAAGAACCACATGAGAAGTTCCCATCTTCCTGATGGTTCTTTCATGTTTTGCTGACTTGAAATCATCCATCTAGTTCATATAACTCAATTCAGCTTTCCAATTAACGCTCAACCCCATACACTGTTTGAGTAACAACATTGTCATAGATAATGCGGGGTTAGCCCCTTCCTAGAGTGAGAAGCTCTGAGGAAGGGCATGCTATAGGGAAGAGTGCCTGGATGCACCTCCAGTGCATACCGCCAAAGTACGTCTGGGTGGTCATCGGGGAACCGCTCTCCCCTCGAGGGCAGGTGATGCTTCAGGTGCGGACGTCAGGAGCACTTGATCCGGTCCTGTACAGAGTCGGTGGCGAATCGCGGAGGTTGGGAACTCCGTGGCCAGTTGTTCATGGAAGCCGTTAGAAGCAGCCCGAGTTCACTGCCGGTGAAGGGAGGTGGGTCGTGCGTTGAGGCGGACCCTTTGCCGCCGGAGGTGGTGCAAGATAAGCTCCAGTGGTTGAAGAGGTGTTTGAGGGTGGATGTGGTAGAAGGGAAAGCATATCCAGTGTGAGTGAAGGGGAGCTAGATAGTGGACCGAGCAATGAAGATGGATGGACTGTGGTTCAGACGGGGATTCGACGTTTCTTAGCGGTGGGATGGAGGGAGGAGATCACAGCTTGGGTAAAGGCAAGCTATGCGGTGGTGGAGGGAGCCCTGCTCCGTTTACGGCGGTGAACTTGCCATTGGGGAAGCATGCCTACCAGGGGGAATTGTGCAGCCGTCATTGGACCACCAAAGATCCTCAGGGCATGGCATGGGCCGGGCTCAATAATTAAGCGGGAGAGAAGACCCTGTGCAGGTCCTCTCGCGCCCGTTCGGTACCCAACCAAGTTGGGAGTCACAGGTAAGCACCCGCTCACCAGCCGGATTACCCAATTCACCCAAACCTTACGCGGACCCATGCCCAAATTGGTAAAGCGAACCCTCCACCCCAAACAGCCCACGACCCGGCACTTGACCAACTCGATCTGGCCCAAAACAAATCCGGCGACAGGTTCAAATTTTGAACCCCCGCCTGATACTGCTCATCTTCCTTGTCGCAACTAGCCCCCCCTAAAACCCTAGCCCGTCTGTAGCCATCGGCCTTTTGTGCTCCTCCCGACCGCAATGCCCAGAGTCCGACCGCCACCTCCCCTGGGTCCTAGAGAAAATTTATTTTGGCCGAACTACAAAGTTATCCCCGCCAATGGCGAAGGAAACCACCATCAAAATGATAGTAGAGCTACAAACCCAAACAACGGCCTCAATCTCTGTGAGGGACTCTGTCGGAGTAAACCAAAGGGCGCCCGTTACCACCTGACCAAACTTATGGACCAAAAAGGAGATGCCCTCCTCATCGCAGAGAATGAGTAGGATCCCCTCGAGAGAGATACAAACCTCGGATTTCCAAGGATTGGAGAAGGTTACCCTCCCCATGCACCATCACTTAAGGCAGAGAAAGACGCCGTCTGCAACGAGGCAGCCTGAGTTCGCTGCCGCCGCCACCTCCTCTTCCTTACTTCCAACAACTAGGAAACTGGTCCCAATGACCTAGCGGACCTCCAAGTGGCTGCTACCATGTCCTCTGGCGTCGAGAAAGGCCCGGACCTTCTCCACATCCACCTTCCCATCTATTGGGGCCACCAAGAGACAACGCCATAGCCAAATGCTCCTACCATGGAGGAGCTCCAGGAGCAGTGAACCTACCTCCAAGCATCCCATCCCTGAATCCCCTCCACATCATGCCACGATGGGAACCCCTTCCTGACGACGTCCGCATAGGACCATCTAAAACCAAGTGCCCTTTGCTCCCTTCCTCCCTCTGGTCCCAACACCCGACAGAACCTCCAAATGTGGCCACTCATCTCGCAATGAAAGCAAACAGAACCTCCTCCTGGAAACTCCCATGTCCTAACCCTACCCCCTTCAGCGGCACCGGTAACCTCTTAGAGGCCGCCACGCCGGGGAGGGTCAACCGCAAGCTTCCATGTCCAAGAGGGACGCACTTCACTCTGGACGGCCACTCCGGCGAGAGCCCTCCACCCCCCCCCCCCCCAAAGCAACCTGTAGCATTTGATTCATTCTTTCACTTTACACTCAGCATATCCTTTACTTTCCAGCCTTGGCCCTAGCAGTGTAAGTAGGTCCTGAGTTGTGTCTGTATAGTTCTCCCACAGTTCATTGCTTGCAATAAATGGTTTATAGTCAAACAATGCTATCAGCAGGAAGGCCCATTAAACAACTAGTTTATTCAGATTAAAAGAAGTCTTAAAGAAGAGGGATGGAATATTTAGCTCTTATGGAGATGCTTCAGACTGTCAATATAAGTAACAGTCAGCAGGATCACGTTCTGAATTGTTGGAAGAGGGCTCTACATTTAGGTTAGAGGTGGTCTATTTTAGTTCTCTTGTTTGGTGAGGTAGAGGAATCTCTCCTCTCCTCTCCTCTCTTCTTATCATACTACCTCTCCTTATCTAATAAAATTGGTAGTACAGACCCGAGGAGTGGGTTGAATGGTTCTGCACTTCATTGGCAACAATAAGAGCGTAGGTTCAATTCCCTTCGGCAGGGAAGCATGGTTGTGCCTTTGCCACAATGTCCATCATGGTTGCCAAGGCGATGAGACAACCCAAAGCGTTCATGGGGAGCCTAAGTGCTTAGGCAATAAGGCATCTACCTAGGTGTCTCCTAAGTGACACCTTGGCGCCTATTTGAAAACCCCAAAAACTTAGATCCCCATACAAATTACGAATAAAAACATGAAAATATTATAGATTTTAACATTAAAAATTGAGAGAGAATAGAGGGAAGAGAGAGGGAGCCATAGTTATCAAAGACAACTGAGGCGATCACCTAGGCATTTAGGTGAGGCAAGGCACCGATGGTTCGCCTAGCTACAGCCAATCTCACCTAGGCAATTAGCCTGGGCCACGGGCACCTTTGCGCCAAGCCCACTTGAGTCACCCAACCCATTCCTATAACCAAACCCGATTTTTTAGGCATTTTATTATGAAGTTGAACTTAATTAACACATGTGCATGTATAAATTAAGTCATCTTATAGGTTTTATAAATGTGTTGTTGACATATTTAATGAAATACCTACATATCCGACCTATTTTATAGTTTTAATAAAATGTCACCTAAAACACCTAGGCCATCGCCTAGGCATTTGAGGCTAAGGCAACCCTTTGGTTGCCTCGGGCGCCCCTTGCCTCTAACTACACAGGAGGGGGAAGAGAGAGAAAGAAAGAGAGGCGCACACACACACACACACACACACACACACACACACACACACACACACACACACACAGAGAGGTTGGAGGAGTGTGTGAAGTTAGATCTACCATTACCAATGACCCGACCACGCATCGCAGATCGACTTGCACGTCAGGTCGGGGGGGGGGGTCAAGGGGGGCCAATGCTTACCCTTGCCAGGGGCTTACTAGGGGGCGTAGCCCCTTGGCCCAAAAAAATTTGGGGGAGGGGTATTATAGGCTATGCCTAGGTCAGGCAGCCTAAGAAACCCAGGCAAGGCGCCTTGGCGCACCTAGCTTGCCTAGGCTTGCTGCCTGGTAGCCTAGGCGGGCACTTTGCTCACCTTCTGGGGGGACAGAAAGGTTGACTTGAGGGTTTTACCAAGCCCGCCCCCCTTACCCCAGCAAATAGACCCCATGATGCACAAGCTGTCTAAAGGTTGGTCGAGGGGGGTGGATTTCCCCCGGTTACCCCCCCCCCCCAACAAAAAGGAAAGGTAGTACAATCCACGTTTCTTCGAAAGAGGTGGAAGGGATATCTCCCATGGTTCCCTTCTGAAAATGGAGCTAATGTATGACCATCCCTCCATATATTGTATCACCTCTACAATACTCACTTCCATGTCTCTAGCCAATCTAAACACAGGGAACTTATCCTTCAATACCCTTTTCCCAACCCAGAAATTAAACCATAGATGGTCAATGTACCAGGACATATTTGTAGTCTCTCTTACTTTGTCTGCCACCTTAATTTTGGCTAACCAGATCTGGAAGCATCCACTTCTTAAGTCAATTATGAAGTGCATCTATTCTATAGCCTCTATTAGATTCCACCAAGGAAGGAAGGATCAGGAATCGGGATTGGATAAGGTGGTCCCAAACCGATCCGGGTCGTCTAGATCGGCCGATCCCGATCCGATCCAAGCCTACCCCGTTCTTTTTTTATTTTGAGGTTCATTTGAGTTTACACACTTTTATAGGGGTTTTTATATAAAAAACACTTTAACTTTGATAACTTTCAGTGAGGGTTTCTCCCATCCCCCACGCTGAGGGAGGCTTCCCTTCTTGCAGGGTCAAGGATGAGGAGGACGACAAGGAGCACCGGCGGCCGGTGGTGACGGCATCAGCGGCCGGTGGCAATGGGGACAGCAACGACAACGGTGACAGCAGCAAGTTCTTCTTCTTCTTCTTTTAATTTACGAGGTGGGGATCTGGAAGATCCCGTCCGATCCTAGTCGATCCGGACCATCCGGTCCATGAATCAGGACTGATGGGATTGGGATCAGATCGGCCCTACCCAAATCTGATTGGATCGGCTGATCCAATCCTTCCTTCCATGGATTCCACTGGTTGTCTACTTGCCTCCATGTTCCATTGAATGCATTCTTTTTGTTCTCATTGCTGTTTTCTAAGGAATGCCCAATCAATCGCATTGGTCTTTTTCCTAGTCTCTTCACCAAGAGAAAGAAATGATATTAATAGAATCAATTTCTTGATCACCCGTTCTTGTATTAAATTGAGATTATGTAGTCATGAAAACTACCCAGGGTGGAGTTCTCCATCGTCAGCGATCCCGTGAAGCTGAGGCTCACTTTCAATTAGTATCATCTTGTTTTTTTTTAATTTTTTCCATTGGTAATTTGTAGCCAATTCCTCATGAAGTAATACATTTTAGTGTCATTACTTTCCATATTCCAACACATCTTGTGTCTTGTCACAAAATATTAAATGATACTAATTGCTGCCAACAGAACGATGCAAATAACTTTATGCTTCAGTTAAACCTACGATATTAAACCAATTATATAGACATTCACATTACTGGAGCTATTTGGAAGCACAATAACTTAGCCGACTATCTATTTGCTGTCAAGTACAGATCCATTCTTCATCAGTCGGGTCTGCAGAGAACAAAATCATTCGCAGAATGTAAGCATCAGATAAGGAGTTTCCCGAATCGGACTAATTCCATTAGAAAACGAAACAGTAAAAGATAACCACCTTCAAATGCCTCCGTTACCGAACCCAAATCGACCTAAACTCGACTTCCCCTTCGTTCGAGCAGCTAAATCGACCTAAATTTGCAAACTCGTTTGTTCAAATCCTTCCATTACCAATCTAGGGTTTCAGTCTCACATAAAGAAATAGAACCACATCTCCTGATCAAGCAAAGCGAAATGAGAGCAGACCCAGAGAGATGGAGTGAGAGATGAACAGAAGCGCTTACGGATGGACTGGAGTGGAGCCTCTTTCTGAGGAGCTGATAAAATGCACGACCTGCAGCCATTGGAAGACAACGATCCTTCCTCCACCAAGGAGGGTCAAAAAAATGGAAAATCCTCTGCAGAATCACAAACAAAACATACGACGAATCAGAAGATGGAAGAAGGTTCTCTGAACGAGGTAGGGAGATTTAATCGCAAGTTTTGTGACCTGGAAAGAGGAAATTTGGATCGCTGGCCTGCTTGGAGAGATGGCGAACAGACTTCCGCGAGGCCGTGTAAGGTGGGCGGCGCAGGGGTGGAAACGAGGGCAGTTTCATAATTGTAACCTTTGGCATGGAAAGGCGGGCCGAGTCCATTTTATTATTGGGCCGTCCGTAACGGGTCACGTTTGCCAGTACCCGCCGCATACCTGGCAACGCAGCCCCGGTTGGGCTTGAGACCATACGCCGCTGGATGGTAGAACTGTAGAAGAGGTGGAAGACGTTAACTAAGGCGCCTGTTTAATCTAAGGTTTGTCTACTCGTTAAGTCGTACTGGATCAGGATCCTCCTGATCCGATATGATACTACCGAGTCGCATCCGACTCGACCCTACTCGACTCTCTCTCTCCCTCTCCCCCTCCTCTCTCTCTCTCTCTCTCTCTCACACACTGTGACTCGGCCCGACTCGGCCGATCCTAGGGGTGATCCGCAGCGTATCGGGTTTTTTCAGATACGGTACGGCACGCCCGAGTCGGCCCGAGTCGACAAACCATGGTTTAATCTACATTTTTTTTCTTTTCTTGCTTTGGGTTGGAACGGTTCACGGTTGTCCGCGCGCGCGGGGGGGGGGGGGGGGGGGGGGGGCACGCCCCGTCCTCTGTTTGCTGTACTTAAAAAATTTTCCCACGCCATGTTCCCTATTTGCTGTACTTAAAAAGGGCGAGTTTGACTATATGTTAGAGTAACACGGTTAAGATAAATATAGTTAGGGTACCATGGGAGTTAGTTTGCTCTACTTTGATAACTACCACTTACTCTTACTGGGTTAAAGTCGAGTAGGATGAGTTATTCTTGACAATTTGATAAGTTGTTAGGATTAGAGAGTGAAATAATATTTTGTATACCCAAAATACCCTTTCTTTTGGAACATTGACTTGCGCCTACTTGCACCATATATGCAATGAATCTATCTGCACCATATATATTGCTTTATCCATATACAGCACAAGCCACAGCTTGGAATGCTCATCCATGGTCCACATGCACACCAATATAATACAGAAATTGGACGTGTGATGAGGTTGGGCACTGGGGTCGACGACCTTAGAACCGTGAAATGGTGTTCAAATTATTTATCCATGCACGACAGAATCAAATGACGGTAACAACTCAGCTGATATATGTAGCATGTAAAGCAAGCAGAGATATCCATTTCTGAAGGTAAATTAAACTACGTACGTCGATGTATGTACACATAAAAAAGGCCAGCATCAACACATGATACACGACATAAGATCTTAATTGTAACCGGCAACATATATATGTAGACATAGACATCACATTATAATCAACATCGAGGCATGTAGTAAGTACAGGAGAGAGATTTATAATGTCATAATCTGGCCATATGCCTTCAGACACAAGTTACATTTGCCCGCTAATCTAATAATTAAAAAAGTTCCTGCAACCATAAAACTACAACAAATATCACAAATAAGTATGGTTGGGGCATTTCAAGCAGCTAACTAGCGTGCAATTAATCCCGAGCGGTGAAGCCACTTTAAAGAGTGCATTTCTATCTTGCAAATTACCTGTCACCTAAACCCGCATTCAGATAAATACAGAAAATAGTGTTTAGAACTGAATAATGGCATGATTGACCATGGTAAATTTGTGCTCAAGGGTTGTGTGAGTTGCACAAGCTATCTACACAATTGTGCGCACCTTTTTAATGAAGCATATGCTTTGAATAAAAATAGAATAATTAAAATACATGCGTAGATAAATAGATAAAAAACATGTGTTTGGACTGAACAATGACATGAATGATCGTGGTACTTTTGTGCTCCATGGTTCTATCCATTGCACAAGCTATCTACACTTTGGGCTTAAACTTACTGCACAAATTTAATGAAACATGTGCTCTGAAGCAGAGTAAAATTTCAAATTAGCTAGCATGTTCACTGATGTGCCTGCATGTAGGAGTTCCTCTCGTAAAAACAAACATTGCAAGTGTCATTATTCATCTCTGGGATCCAACCAATTGCCATTTAGTACACTAAAAACAAATATAGGGTTTCATCACTCCAATAATATGAAAAACACTAGTAACTTTTCCAATACACTAGCAACATAAACCTTGAATCCCCCTCAGTAACCATCTCCTTATCATAAAGCATAATTGTGAAAATTGAAGAATATTTGTGAAACATATAATAACAAAGCCCAAGAATAAGTTCGCAAATACATTCATGCATGCAACACAAAATGAAGTAGTCCTATCTATTGTCACCCCAAATTGCATCAGCAATGTGGTTTCTAAGATGCTCCCCAACTGCAACATCGCTTTGGCTAAGAGGTATGTCATCTGAGACCTCAACATCACCAGCTTCTTCAATTGTCACATCAGCATCTGTCACCCTATTGAAGTACCAGTCATACCCTTGCTCCCGACGTATAAAATTTTGGATCACGCAGCATGCAAATACAATCTTCCGTTGTATGACTTAAGGATAACAATTTCCCTCTCGCAACGTCTGAAATCTCATCTTTAAGACACCAAAGGTACGTTCCACAACATTTTGGAATTGAACATGCTGATGATTAAACTTCTCCTTCTTGTTTGCAAATGGCACCCCCCTGTCTACCATGAAATTCGGAGATGTAGTATCGATGGCCTCGGTAGGGAGCCAAAAATGAATGGGTGTTCGCATAACCAGCATCCACTAGATAATATTTTCTCCGAGGTACAGTGAAGTCTCCTTCGTCTATGCTCCATCTTAGGACCTTCATGTCGGTAGCTGAACCTTCCATCCCAATGCAAACATATTGAAAAAGCATGTCAAATGACACCACAGCCATTACGTTTTATGTAATACATTGTTTGCGATTGCGGAAGCGACCTTGGTCACAAACTGGCACATTTGCGGGACTATGAGTTCCATCGATCGCACCCACTGCAACCTACAGTTCAAACATATTGTTAGATATCTATAAAGGTGCATTATTAGAATAAGTCATCATCACATACAGCTCACCTTAAAAAAAGGGTAGAACATGTCCTTGTCACATACATAGGGGTGGCATTCATTTGTTTGTGTTGGGAGTTGGATGAACTTGTCCTTCAATGATGTCAATACAAGCGTGAGACGGTTCACATAGTAGCTGATTGTTTGGGAGGAGTGCTGAAATGTCTCACATAATGCACCAGTTGAAATATTGTGACCAACAGTATACAAGAACATTCCAAGTTGTTCATCTGCGATAACGTGACGTGAGTCAGACAACAAACCCCTACTTACTAGCATGTCTTTCATTTTAAAAAATATTATGGGGTGTAACCTAAACATATTGTAGCACCTTCTTTCATGTCCATTTAGAATATCATGAATCATTGCATGACCAGTGTATGAGGATGTGTGCATCCGTCGCCTAGGAACAATGGGTGCATTTTCTGCTTCAATCCATTGGAATATAGCCTCTGCAATTTCATTGTGGATTTGATCATGCACTTGAATGAATTCCATAAGTACGTACCTCATTAAATTCTACAACATACAAGTAGAATACCATGTTACTTGAATACATTCTTCATTGATCAAATTGACAAAGTGAAACACTAAACATGAAAATTGAAGAATTTCAGCAACCATGTACTTCAAGGCATACACACAATCAAATGCTCTCACCATTGAAACTAGTGACACACTAAACATGAAAAATGATACAATTTTAGCAACCATGTACTTCAAGGCATACACAACCAAATACTCTCACCATTGAAACTAGTTATGCACAATAAGAATGAAAAATACACCTACAAGTATTATAAACAACAGTAGTACATGTAACATCATAAGACCAATAATGATACAGGACAGAGGATAAATCCATAGACTTATTGATTGTTGGTCCAGCATTAACAGTTGGTGGTAGTGGCGAAGTTGCGACTTGTGGTTGATGGACTATCGTAGAATTATTGAAGGACCCTCGTAAAAATGCATAATATGAATGTTGGGCCTTCTCCATAGATTGAAAACCCTTGTACTGAGCCCCCAGATACCCGTGTACTTGAGCATAATGTAGAGATCTAGAGGGGGGTGAATATATCTTTACCCCTAAAAATAACGAGATTAAATGATAGAAGCGGAAAACAAAATTTTACCAATCTTGTTAGCCAAGGTGATCACAAGTTTATCAGCTCAGAGATCAATGTCAGTAAGCAGAGATATCAGTCTATATAGTAACTGACTTAATTGCTAATTGATCTGTTGCAGATCAGTGAACCAGAAGAGGTACCTGGCGGAGGTTCAACTCTAGGAGACTCCTCACGCTAGATCGTCCACCTTCCAGGTAGGCTTGACATACCCTTTGTGTGGCGCCTTTTTATATACCTTCTCCTAGCTCTCAAATGAGCAAGAGATGCAGCAATTAATTTAGACAACTAAGCAAAGAGCGAAGTAGCAATCACACAAGTAAACACAACCACAGACACAAGAGATTTTAGGTGGTTCGATCTCCTTCAGAGATCTACGTCCACCCCTTACTCAACCGAGTAAGGCTTCACTGCTGGGTAACACAGCTTGTCACCGCTGATCCACAGCTTTGGAGAACAAGTTCCCTACAGACGCTGAGCTTTACAGCTTAAGCCAACCGCTGATTTACAGCTTTAACAATCCGCTGACATACAGCTTGAGTAAACGAAGGTTTGAAAAAGTAAATGAAGAAAACTAAAAAGGCAAAAGAATGTAGCTCTGAACTGAGCGAATGTAGCTCTAAATCGAGCATACTGGTTCTGGTTTTGAACCAGGAACCAGAAACATCGAACACATTTACTCACTGAACTTCAACAATCTGGTCTTCCTTGATTCAACCCTTTCTCCTTCCAACTGATTAACTTTACTCAGGAATCTTCTTGCTGGACGCTCACGCTACTTCCCTCTTGGCCTTCTATTTCTCTCGATCTCTTCAAGCTCTCTACTCCTTCATCACTTTCGAACTGGGCGATCGGTTCTCCTTTTATAGACAACAGGAACTAGGCGCGTGGTTGCCACAATTCCCGCCTAAAATTCAAACAGATCTGATCCAAAACTTTCCATGTGTCACCATCACATTGTCGCTGCTTTACACGTGGCAAGATCCCCTAGTATCAGCCTGCCTTGGATCACGTGCTGATTACCTGGTACTTAAATTCAACGAGAGATGAGCTGTAGGTTCCTCAGTTAGTGCTCGATCATATAGCTGACCTGGCAGAATATCAGACATGTTATAAGCCATTTGATAATATACAAAGACCTGAAAACATGCACTGACTTGTAGTAAGAGTAAACACGGCATACACTGACCTATGTTTGCATAAGACACATCATGCACAGACCTTAAGTGTGCGAGATAAGAACTAGCACTGGCATTACATGCATGAAACAAAGAAACTTGCACCGACCTTATATTCCTTAGCACAGACGTTGTGTAGCTCAAAACGTAGGTAACGATAGGAATGCACCGACTTGTGCTCGCAGCAAGAACTGCACCGACTCAAGCTAACACCAAATATGCATCGACGCCAACAACGCTGATACCAACTCTGTACTGACCTTCTATGAACTAAGTATGCACGGACCAAACATTGCACCGACCTTAGCATAGAAACGTGCACTGATCTACTATGCAGAGTGAACAGTGATTTGTATAGACCTTAATGTGAGCATGAACACAATATGCACCGAGGCAAGGTTTGCACCAACCTTATGAGCCTTAGAAACCAAACCTTGCACCGACCGTGCTACTATGTATATGCCTTAGACGAAACATGAGACACAGGCATGCATTGAGACGCAGAGTGAGACGCAGTTCATGCACTGAGACACATATGCACATGAGACGCAATATGAGACGCAAGACCATTAGTGCATGAGACGCTAACAGAGATGCAAGATTATTAATGCATGAGACGCTAACAGAGACGCAAGACCATAGCCCTCATATGCATAAGACGCAATATGAGACACAAGCAAAAATATGTATGAGACACAAAATAGCACCGACTCCAAAAGCGTTGCTGCAGGGATATGCACAGACTTGCTAGTGTGCACAAACCTAGTATATGCATGAGACGCAATGTGAAACGCAAACTATGCACCGACCTTGCAAATGCCTTAGGCATATACATACATGCATCGACCTTGTGTGTGCCTTAGACATATATATGCACGGACTCGTCTAGCACAGTCCTGGAGATATTTGTGCACAGAGTTTTTGTGAGGGAGGAAAACATGCACATACCTATAGAAGACTATACTAACACTGACTAAGTTGATTTCACCAAAATAATCAATAGTGAATTCAGTAAGTCAACCCAGTCAATTAAACTGATGCCAGTCATTCAAAACACACAGACTCCTAACAACTCCTAATAGAAATTATGTCCAGAGGAGTCAGATTATTCTTCCCCAAACATCATCAAATCAGGAGGCACAACACATAACATTCCGGCCATGTGAGGTATACGCTCGGCTGACGTCCAACCCAAACAACATTGCAACAATACTTTCCCATCCCACCAGACTTTAGTGACCTGCATTTGAGATTTAGAGAGCGATGAGATTCATGTTTAATGACATAGAACATGATAAGTTACAAACATGTTAGTCAAATTACAAACGTGAGAAGTTACAAACGTGCTGACAACATAAGTCCAAACACAAGACAACCTCATAAAGAAAGATCTATGAGAACTAGTCATACTCGGACAAGGGAGCTCCATAAACAAAAGATCACTAAACAACAACTACTCATGACACCTATAACTAGAGGTCCGAGATGACGGTTACAAAACACCGCTACCCAATCCCCTTTCCTATAGTGTATGAAAGAGAACCCAATCCACTTTATCTTCCTCAATCAGTAACATGAACAAAGACCTATGTTTAGGTTCAATGAATAGGTCGAATACTTTGACAACGGTTCCACGGTTTAGCCCTAGGAGAGCCTTTAAGGCTACAATGCACTCTTGAACTGTGGGGATCGTTTCAACACTCTCTCCACTAGTCATTCCTATTGGACCCCTTAGTGAGTTTGATGGTTTAGTTTTAATGTTGACAAAACTTGTGTGCATGCTTGTGTGCATGTGGTATGCAATATATCCATTGAAAACTGATTGATTATCAAGGATCTAATGCAAAACATGATAACCTTGCTTTGCATGACTGACATTTATGGTGAATATACTTCTGGAGTCAATGGATTGAAAGATCAAGTACTTTGTCCATTGGTAAGGCTTAATTTTCAGAAAATCATCTAAGTGAACTTTCTGGGTAAGTGGGGAGTAAGTGTCGACACTCAGTGTCGACACTCCTTGGTTTGCTTCATCAATGCACCGACCTTGCCAAACTTTGCACCGACTGTGCTTGCCTTCTTTATAAACTTGCACCGACCCTAACAATAGCTTCTACATAATGTGCACCGACCTTATTTCAGTGTTCTATATATGTGCACCGACCTTGTCTATTTGTGCACAGACTTTGGCCTTACATGCACCGACCGCATTTGGCACTTGCACTGACCTATCTTGATGTTTCATAAAAGTGCACCGACCTTATCTTAGTGTTTCTATAGATGTGCACTGACCTTGTTCATATATGCACCGACTTTGTTTTTGTGGTTTACACAATGTTCACTGACTTTGGCTGAAACCACAATGTGCACTGACTTTGGGCTTATCTATGATAATGCTTTTGGGTTGAATGTATGTGAATGATATAATGCAAGATAATTGTTCTTATCAATTGCATTGACATGAATATGTGTTTCTATACAAGTGCAGGCTTATATGCTCTCAACATATTGGGCCAATGGTATGTCTCAACATATACATTCTGATCTTGGTGATTTCCCATTCTTCTTATTAATACCTAGGTTGATTGATGTTTTAAGACCCTTGAATGCATATCATTTTTTTGGCAAAATCATGTCTTCAAATGGGGTTGTAGGTTTTTCAGATTGCATTAGACTGCTAAGGCAGTTTTCTGTTCTTGCCCTGAAAGTGTCGACTCTAAGAGTCGACACTTACAGGTGGTTGTGTTGTGTTTATCGGAAACAGAACACATGGCCAAAAGTGTCGACTCCAAGAGTCAACACTTTCGCCTGCGTGTTTGTTTTTGTTCACTGGCAGAACACCCGCGAACAAGTGTCGACTCTAAGAGTCGACACTTTTGTCCTGGGTGTGTTGTTTTCTACGCGGGCCGAGTCTTGTGAAGAAAGTGTCGACTCTAAGCATCGACACTTCTTCTGGTTCGTCCGGAACGGGTTTTCCAGATTCATATCGAAACCCCATTCTTAAGGTCCGATTGAAGTGCATTTTTACCCTAATACCCTTAAATTTTTGATGCATATATGAGTGATGTTTTAAAGGGTTTCTCTTGGGGTTAATGGTCTTTTGACCATCTCTCTTGTGGTGTTATATAATGGCTGTGTTTTTTAGGTATCAGTGTGAAGAAGGAAGAAGCATATGCCGCAGGTGAGAAGGGAGAGGGTTTCTTGTGTGCCTCATGTGTTTTCCTACCTTGTAGGAACGTTTTCAAGCAAGGATCTCAAAGCTACATCCATTCTATCAAGATTTCCCAAGTCAAGGAAGCTGAATCTGGAGCGACCGCGTCGTTCGGGCTCGGATTGGCTGAAGTTTCACCCTCCCTCACCTTGGAAGCTCAAAGAGGATCATCTTAAGGCCTTCACCAGTCTATGGATATATTTCTCCATCTTTTCTTAGCCTTCCTTAGTTTATTTTCATGATTCCCTCTTCGTATATTCTAAGTATCAAGGTTGTATTGAATATTCTTCTTGTTTTCTGAACTCTGAATATTTCCTTATTGAGAACCGTCTGCGTACGGTTGTGTGTGAACGGAGCTGCGGGCTGTGCAACGTCTAGGTGGTTGTGATTCCCTGGTAGATCGTGTAGGAGACGACGTCTATGTGTATTTAGAGTGTGAACTCCGTGCGCTTCAGTTTGAAACGAGTGAAGCCTCACCGGTTGGTGAGGGATAGACGTAGGGAGCCTGTCGTGATCCTGAACCACCTAAAAATCTCTCTCGCTTCTTGTGTGATTGTGGCTTGTTCGTATACCTTGTCTATATTGATCGTGTGAGCCAGTGAGTTTGAGAGTAGATTTTTGCTGTGGTCAATCTTATCTAAAATTGCTAAAATCTGCCTTGCTTTACACTGTTTTGCAATAGCTTTAAAATTTTCACAACCTTTTTAAGGGGACAATTCAACCCCCCTTCTTGTCCATACGTGACTCTAGGGTCAACAATCTGGTATCAGAGCATGTCTCTAATTTTAGGACAACCTCACGGGTAGAGAAAAGATCTTGTGTTATGGCCAACAAGGGAATGGTCCCCGAGGGACATTCGATTCACAGACCACCCTTCTTTGATGGGACTAACTATCTCTATTGGAAAAATAGAATGACTGTGTTCATGCGAGCACAGGACTATGACGCGTGGAAGGTTATAAACAAAGGTCCTTACGTTTTACCTCCTAATGAGGATGGATGGGAAGAAGAGCATATCAAGAAATCATGTGTGAACTTTAAAGCTATGAATATTATTCAATGCATGATATACCCTAATGAATACTCATGTATTTCTATGTGTTCATCTGCGCAGGAAATGTGGAACAAACTGAAGACGATCTATGAAGGTACTTCAGAAGTACGGGAGACTAAAGCAAATCTATTGGTTCGGGAGTATGAGCTTTTTGCAATGAAACCCGAGGAGAATATATCTCAAATGTATGCAAGGCTGAGCGAGATCACAAACAACTTGAAGGCCTTGAGTAAAGAATATTCAAATCAAGACTTGGTCAGAAAGGTGATGCGGTCCCTCACACCTCCGTGGCACACAAAGGCGACCGTCATAGAAGATTCAAAGGATCTCACCACACTCAAGGTGGATGAGTTGATCGGGTCACTAATGACTTATGAAATCAATATCATGAAGCCAGCTGAGGAGGAAAGTAAGAAGAAGAAATCGATTGCACTAAATGCTTATCTAGGATCGTCAGAGGAAAGTGATGGAAACTCATCTATGGACAGTGATGAGGAAGAGTTGATGGCTCTTGTAACAAGAAATGTCAGAAAATACTTTAGAAGAGCTAGAAGAAATGGAAATCTTCCTAGAAGATTCATGAGGAGAAATTTCAACAAGAAAGCAAAGCCGAGCAAGAAGGAAGAAATCATTTGCTATAAGTGTAAGAAGCTCGGCCATATGAGGGGTCAATGCCCGAGCTCTAAAAGAAGCTGAACAAGAACAAGCCAAAGAAAGGAAAAGCAATGAAGGCAACATGGAGTGATGAGGATTCGGATAGCTCAAAATCCGAAGGTAAGAAGAATGGACTGGATGAGCTAGTCCAGAATCTTTGCTTGATGGCGGACGAAGATAATTCTGAGGCAAATTTCGACTATGAAAACTTTACTGTTGAACAATGGCATGAAGCATATGCAGATTTATATCAGAAATATAAGAGGTCTAAATCAGATGTTAAAAATCTGAAAAAGAAATTTTGTGATTTGATTAGCTCTACTAATCCATGTGATAGGTGCAGTTTTTATGAAATGTAAATTGAGAAATTCAAGGATGAAAAAGAAGATTTTGAATCTAAGCTATCCTTGTATGTGGATGAACTAGAGTGTCTGGAAGTAGAAAAACAACATTCAAATGAAAACATTGAAAAACTGAAAAATGAGATTGCTCAATTGGCTATGGAGTTGGGTGAGCTTAAAGCTAGATTGAGTGAATGTGAAAAACCCAAGAAAGATATTCAAACCAACTTCAATATCATGCAAAATGAGCTAAAGAACATGAAAGATGTTCAAAAGGAGTTGAAAGGAAAAGAGAAAATGTTTGAAAGTGGTGAATCTAGCAATGAAAATACTAGGAATGAGAGGAGAGGTGTGGGACACTCACCCACTAAGAAAAATTCATATGTGAGGAATGAATTTCAACGATCATTTAATTCATATCGTTATTCTCATGTTAACTCTTGCATGAACCCATGTGTTGATAAATCTTACATGCAAAGGAGTCGTTTTAGAAAACCAAATGTCACATGTTTTTATTGTGGAATGTTCGGCCACTCAATGTATGTATGCGATCTAATGAGGGTCGATGATGAGTATTTTGAAAGGAAAAATAGAATGCATTTTTCTCATGGTAGGACTAACACTTCGGGACCCAAGCTTGCTTGGGTATCTAAATCAACTTGAGAGTTATTTTGATTGTGCAGGTCTGTTTAAGAGCAAAATGGAACAAATGATATCTGGACAGTGGATGCTCTAGACATATGATGGGAAATAAGGAACTCTTCTCAGACCTGAAGGAGAAAGATGGCAGATTAGTCACCTTTGGCGGGAACGACAAAGATAAAATTGTGGGAATTGGACAAATAGGTAAGGATTCGAACCAATCCATTGAAGATGTCTTGCTTGTGAATGGTTTGAATCACAGTTTGTTTAGCATTAGTCAACTCTGTGACAAAGGTCACAAAGTTGTTTTTGAAAACACACATTGCTCAATTGTACATAGAGATACAAATGAAATAAAATTCATTGGTCTTAGAGATGAAAATATTTACTCTGTTGATTTTGAAAATACTCAAAATGAAAATCTTTGTTTAGTTGCTAATAAGTCGGATGATGCATGGTTATGGCATCGACGACTTGGTCATGCTAGTTTTAGTGTTCTTTCTAAACTGTATAGAAAAGAATTGGTAAGAGGCTTACCAAAACTGAATTTTGATGTAAATAAAATTTGTGATGCATGTGCTATGGGGAAACAGACCAGGGTGTCTTTTAAATCCAAAAATATTGTCACCACCACTAGACCCCTTGAACTCCTTCATCTAGATTTATTTGGTCCCACTAGGACACACAGTCTTAGAGGGAAACTTTATGGATTTGTTATTGTAGATGATTCCTCAAGATTCACTTGGGTATTATTTTTAACCCATAAGAATGATGCTTTGTAGGAGTTTGAAGATCTTTGCAGAAATTTACAAACTGATAAGGGGTACCAAATTAAAGCTATTCGGAGTGATCATGGAAGAGAATTTGATAACCATGACTTTGATGATTTTTGCAGAAACATGGGTTTTCACACAACTTCTCAGCACCTAGAACCCCACAATAAAACGGAGTCGTGGAAAGAAAGAACATGACGCTCGTGGAGATGGCGAGAACAATGCTTGCTGAAAATAGCTTACCAAGGTACTTTTGGGCCGAGGCGGTGAGAACGGCCTGCCACATCATCAATAGAGCCATGGTAAGACCTATTCTTAAGAAAACTCTATATGGGCTTTATAAAGGTAAGAAGCCGAATATTGCATATCTTAAACCTTTTGGTTCTCCATGTTTCATTTTGAATAACTCTAAAGAACATTTGAAGAAATTTGCCGCAAAGAGTGATAGAGGTATATTTCTTGGATATTCTTCATCATCAAGAGCATATCGAGTATATAACCTACGTACTCTTGTGGTAGAAGAAAGCCCTCATGTGATCATTGATGAATACACTTTAAGACTGTCTGACAAAGATAATCACTTTATTGATATAGGGCATGAAGATGGAGAAGAAAAGAAAGACAAGGAAAATCATGATGTGGATCAAACGGAGTCGAGGACCAAAAATGATGAAGCTCCAACCCAAAATGAAGATCTCCCCAAACAATGGACGTTCCACAAGGACCACCCACAAGACAATGTCATAGGAGACGTGGAACAAGGCGTAAGAACAAGGGCTTCAATCAGGAAAGTTTAAGAATTTGACAATCTTGCTTTACTTTCTGATATTGAGCCCAAATCTGTAGATGAGACATTAAATGACAATTTCTGGATCTTGGCTATGCAGGAGGAATTACACCAATTCTAAAGGAATGAGGTGTGGTTTCTTGTGTCTAGACCTAAGAGTCACCCGGTGATAGGAACTAAGTGGGTTTTTCGAAACAAACTTAGTGATCAAGGGGTGGTGATTAGGAATAAAGCTCGGCTTGTAGCTCAAGGCTATAGTCAGAATTAGGAATTGACTTTGATGAATCATTTGCACCCGTGGCTAGGCTTGAGACGGTTAGAATATTACTTATCTTTGCATGCTCTAGGAATATAAAACTCTTTCAAATGGACGTTAAAAGTGCATTTTTGAATGGTGTAGTGAAAGAAGACGTCTATGTTGAGCAGCCACCGGGATTTGAAGATGAGAAGCACCCGGACCATGTTTACAAGCTTGACAAAGCTTTGTATGGTCTGAAGCAAGCCCCCCATGCTTGGTATGAAAGGTTAAGTATATTCTTTTCAGAAAATGGCTTCAAAAGAGGTAATATCGATCAAACTCTTTTTATTAAGAGCAACAGTGAACACATGCTTATTGTCCAGGTTTACGTTGATGACATCATCTTTGGAGCCACTTCTGATTCCTTGAATGATGAATTTGTCAAATTGAGGCAGGGAGAGTTTGAAATGAGTTTGATGGGAGAGTTAACTTTCTTTTTGGGTTTGTAGGTAAAGCAGTTAAAGGATGGAATCTTTATAAATCAAAGGAAGTACACAAAGGAGCTCATCAAGAAGTTCAAGTTCGACGATGCAAAGCCACAAAAGTCACCAATGTCAACAACGGTGAAATTGAAGAAAAGTGAATAAGATAAGTCCGTTGATCAGAAACTTTTTCGTGGGATGATTGGTTCTTTGTTATATTTTACCGTTAGCAGGCCTGATATAATGTTTAGTGTTTGCCTGTGTGCACGATTTCAATCCGATCCGAGAGAATCACACATGTTAGCGGTCAAAAGAATTTTTAGATATTTGATAGGCACCACAGATCTTGGTCTTTGGTTTCCTCGTAGTTGCAGTTTTGATTTAGTAGCTTATACAGATTCGGATTATGCAGGGTGTTTAGTGGATCATAAGAGCACGAGCGGGTATTGTCAGTTTCTTGGAGGTTTCATGGTTTCATGGGCCTCTAGGAAATAAAACACAGTGGCATTGTCAACTGTCGAAGCCGAATACATGGCTGCTGGTAGTTGTCAGGCCCAAGTGCTATGGATCTAACAACAGTTAGTTGATTTTGGTATTATTTTAAATAACACACCCATTCTTTGTGATAACACTTCTGCGATTAATATTTTCAAAAATCCTGTTTTGCATTCTCGCACAAAGCACATAGAGATTAGACACCACCTTTTGCAAGAACATGTGAGTAAGGGTCATTTTGAGCTTATACATGTAAATACGGGAAACCAACTTGCAGATATTTTTATAAAACCCTTAACTCCTGAAAATTTCAAAAGAATAAGAAGAGAACTTGGAATTTGCTGTTTGAATGAGTAACTGTGCATATTAGGATTTCATACACTCTTTTGCTTAGTTTGCAAATAACATTTCAGGATTGCATATATTCAACTTCATGGTTAAGATTGCATATATTTTTGCACACTTGTGAATAGGAAATAATTCTTCATCATCTTTGCATTTACTTGCATCTGCTTGTACGTACTATACATACTTACGTGCCTAAATGTCATGATTCTCCGATATATAAAATGGTGTTTGTGGAAGGTTGGATTATGTCTAGCCGGAAGCCTTCACTACGCGTGAGGTGGTCTTCGGACCTAAGTTATCTGCCACGTACCGGAAATCACATTATATGGACATATCATACAAATCCTTGCTTGATTGCATGTTATATATTTTAGAAAATCATTCCTTGAAAATTTTCAAAGACCTCACCTCCTTGTTAAACAATCATGTAGTGATTTTAATCTTTTGTGACTCGTGTCATATACAAAGGAGGAGGATTTATTTCCAACTATGCATACATTTAGGGGGAGTCATAACTATGTCTAGGCAAATTCAATTTCTACATACAAAGCAATTACCCATGTACCTTGTTCAACAATGATGCATGTGACTTTGATTGATAAGGATTTCAGAAATTTTTTTTAACACTTCATGGGAAACAAATTTCTACATGAAAATTAAGAGAATCGTGAGGAAAAAGTTGCCTACCCCGCAAGCTTCAATAAGTGGAATGTCAAACATAATAGTCGGGAATCCCCACTGAAATAAATGAGGAAACTCGCGTCGAAAGGTTAAACAAACATCCACATTGTGCGATGGATCTTAGTAACCGGGAAACTCCATTGAGACACATGAGGTGACTCGCGCCGAACGGTGATATCTAATAAAAGAAAAATAAACAAAAAGGGGTTGTGCGAAGCTACCAATAGTCGAGGATCAAGATGGAAGTGTAGGAAGGACATAACCCTCTAGTGTTTTCTAGAAATTCTGTTCATATCCATATAAGTTTAAAGTTCATTGCTCATTTACATAAATTTCTATTGGGTATTTTTGTGATGAATGTGTACCTTGAATTTGTTCTTATCATGGTCTATGTAGTACCTCGAGCATATGAATGCACTACCTTTTTTGATTATGTTTCATGGGACACAATTTGATTCTGAATCAACTGTTCAGACTTTATCTGTTTACCCCATTAAGGGGGAGTTATACATATCTACTTGCTTGCTTGATTTAATAACACCATTGTCAACTAATTTTTGGTGATGACAAAAAGGGGGAGAATATAGTGATACATACATAGATTTTCAGATTTTCATACATGTTCATAAGATTTGCACAGCTTTAGCATTGCCTACATCATCTCCAAGTGCATTTTCATTAACATTCACTCAGACTATCTTGAACCAAGCACAAACACATTTTCTGGCTTGTTATCAAATTTTGGGCACACAATGCATGCTTTGTCATCATCAAAAAGGGGGAGATTGTTGGACCCCTTGGTGACTTTGATGGTTTAGTTTTAATGTTGACAAAACTTGTGTGCATGCTTGTGTGTATGTGGTATGCAATATATCCATTGAAAACTGATTGATTATCAAGGATCTAATGCAAAACATGATAACCTTGCTTTGCAAGACTGACAGTTAGGGTGAATATACTTCTGGAGTCAATGGATTGAAAGATCAAGTACCTTGTCCATTGGTAAGGCTTAATTTTCATAAAATCATCTAAGTGAACTTTCTGGGTAAGTGGGGAGTAAGTGTCGACACTCCTTGGTTTGCTTCATCAATGCACCGACCTTGCCAGACTTTGCACCGACTGTGCTTGCCTTCTTTATAAACTTGCACCGACCCTAACAATAGCTTCTACATAATGTGCACCGACCCTCTTTGGCATTATTCAAACTTGAACCGAGTTTCATAAAAGTGCACCGACCTTATTTCAGTGTTCTATATATGTGCACCGACCTTGTCTATTTGTGCACAGACTTTGGCCTTACATGTACCGACCGCATTTGGCACTTGCACTGACCTATCTTGATGTTTCATAAAAGTGCACCGACCTTATCTTAGTGTTTCTATAGATGTGCACTGACCTTGTTCATATATGCACCGACTTTGTTTTTGTGGTTTACACAATGTGCACTGACTTTGGGCGAAACCACAATGTGCACTGACTTTGGGCTTATCTATGATAATGCTTTTGGGTTGAATGTATGTGAATGATATAATGCAAGATAATTGTTCTTATCAATTGCATTGACATGAATATGTGTTTCTATACAAGTGCAGGCTTATATGCTCTCAACATATTGGGCCAATGGTATGTCTCAACATATACATTCTGATCTTGGTGATTTCCCATTCTTCTTATTGATACCTAGGTTGATTGATGTTTTAAGACCCTTGAATGCATATCATTTTTTTGGCAAAATCATGTCTTCAAATGGGGTTGTAGGTTTTTCAGATTGCATTGGACTGCTAAGGTAGTTTTCTGTTCTTGCCCTGAAAGTGTCGACTCTAAGAGTCGACACTTACAGGTGGTTGTGTTGTGTTTATCGAAAACAGAACACATGGCCAAAAGTGTCGACTCCAAGAGTCGACACTTTCGCCTGTGTGTTTGTTTTTGTTCGCTGGTAGAACACCCACGAACAAGTGTCGACTCTAAGAGTCGACACTTTTGTCCTGGGTGTGTTGTTTTCTACGCGGGCCGAGTCTTGTGAAGAAAGTGTCGACTCTAAGAGTCGACACTTCCTCTGGTTCGTCCGGAATGGGTTTTCCGGATTCATATCGAAACCCCATTCTTAAGGTCCGATTGAAGTGCATTTTTACTCCAATACCCTTAGGTTTTTGATGCATATATGAGTGATGTTTTGAAGGGTTTCTCTTGGGGTTAATGGTCTTTTGACCATCTCTCTTGTGGTGTTATATAATGGCTGTGATTTTTAGGTATCAGTGTGAAGAAGGAAGAAGTATAGGCCGCATGTGAGAAGGGAGAGGGTTTCTTGTGTGCCTCATGTGTTTTCCTACCTTGTAGGAATGTTTTCAAGCAAGGATGTCCAAGCTACATCCATTCTAGCAAGATTTCCCAAGTCAAGGAAGCTGAATCTGGAGCGACCGCATCGTTTGGGCTCGGATTGGCTGAAGTTTCGCCCTCCCTCACCTTGGAAGCTCAAAGAGGATCATCTTAAGGCCTTCAACAGTCTATGGATATATTTCTCCATCTTTTCTTAGCCTTCCTTAGTTTATTTTCATGATTCCCTCTTCGTATATTCTGAGTATCAAGCTTGTATCGAATATTCTTCTTATTTTCTGAACTCTGAATATTTCCTTGTTGAGAACCGTCTGTGTACGGTTGTGTGTGAACGGAGCTGCGGGCTGTGCAGCGTCCGGGTGGTTGTGATCTGCTGGTGGATCGTGTAGGAGACGACGTCTCCATGTATTTGGAGTGTGAACTCCGTGTGCTTCAGTTCGAAGCGAGTGAAGCCTGACCGGTTGGTGAGGGATGGACGTAGGAAGCCCGTCGTGGTCCCGAACCACCTAAAAATCGCTCTCGCTTCTTGTGTGATTGTGGCTTGTTCGTATACCTTGTCTATATTGATCGTGTGAGCCGGTGAGTTTGAGAGTAGATTTTTGCTGTGGTCAATCTTATCTAAAATTGCTAAAATCTGCCTTGCTTTACACTGTTTTGCAATAGCTTTAAAATTTCCACAACCTTTTTAAGGGTGTTGAGTACTGGATAGCGGATCTAGAGGGGAGGGGTGAATAGATCTGCCTCTCTTTCGCAGAACACCCCTCTTTAAAGCTAGATAATGATAATAGCAGCAGAATATAACTAACTTAACGAAGGATTAAATGATTTACTTAGCAAGATGATTACGCACTATAGAGATTGAAGCTAAGCATGCATCTAACAAAAAGTAATCGCACAATCAAACCACAACACAAAGGATTTTAAGGTGGTTCGGACTGAATCCCCAGTCCTACGTCCACCCCTCACCAAACCCGGTGAGGCTCCACTAGTGCAACGCACTGAACCGTAAATCGGAAAGACATCTGATTGCCTTCCTACTAATCACTGGTAGGGACGTCAACACCGCAGATCGGACAACTTCCGATTGCCTTCCTACTAACCACCGGTAGGGACTATCTTCAGTTTCAATAGTTTGAACGAAATGGAAAGAGAACAAGATGAAAATGCTCAAACAAGATATAGAGATATGCTAAAATGAAATAGATCTTGTCTGAGATTGCTGGAGCTTGAATCTGATGCTTCAATGGTATCTTCTTCCTTGTGAGATAATCTTCCTTGAATCCCTTTGAGTTGATGGATAGAGTTTTGGATGTAACTTTGATCTTCATTTTAATCCCCTTGAGTTGATGAAGAGGTTTAAGGATGCAGATTTGATCTCCCTTGAGGACTTGCTTGCTTCTACACTTGCTTGGAGGTTGATGGCTTCAGATCTAGGCTTGAATCCCTTGGAAGGGATGAATAACTCTGCACGAAGTACTGTTCACGGCTACAGTACCTTCTTCCTTGAACAGCCTCCACAAGCCTCCCTTGATCTCCTTTGATCCAAATGATCAACTAGGGTTTCTAACCCTCTTGCATGAGTTTTATATCTCTTTGGATGGTCAATAGACACCCCCCAAACCAAATCCACAATCCATGGAAGATTGGGTGACTTTAGGATTAAACAAATATAAGAAAAGGTGCTGGTCTCGAGGTGGAAAATAAAGTCAAACATTACTGCATCGGGGCTGGCGGTCGACCGGTAGGGTCTAGCGGTCGATCGAAATTTTATAGGGTTGGAGCTTTTTGTTGCTGGAAAATTCGGTTGACCGCCCCTTATTGGGCGGTCGACCGCTGCTGCCGGTCGACCGGTCTTGGACCGGCGGTCGACCGCCAGCTGGGGAAATCCCATATTTCTCCCGTTTAGTCCCTTAATCCCTTTAGCAGCCCATTCACATCCGTGGCATCAAACTGGGCAGAATCTTGAGGATTTCTACTGAGTGTTTGACCTTGTGTTCTCTTGGTTATGCTTCATTGTGCATCGACCTTTTGTACCAAGTGTTGACTCTTCTTGAAGGGATTTTCATCCTTGCTTGGGCGCGATCATTAGGCTTTCACTTTTGTCATCTCCACTCCATTCCTTGGCTTAACTGTCACGAGAAAGCATCAAGTATTTCAGTCAAATAAGAGTGGAAAACATCAATGACTTATAGTGTTTAGCCATTATCAAAACCATGAATATCAAATGACCACAGGGGCATAACATTCTCCTGTTTTTTGATGATGGCAACACTGTGAGTCATTATGTGGCAGTAATGTTCAGAATGGCAAATTTTATAACATGTGTAGTTAACATGTGCAATATGTAACTTAAGATACATGATGATGATATACTATGCATGGATGATTTGTAACATATGCAGCAGCTTGATAAGGCATGGATGATCAGAACATGTGAATGCTAATATGTATGCATGATCACAAAGTGATTTCTCCCAATATGTATGATAATCAGAACATGTGAATGCTAATATGTATGCATGATCACAAAGTGATTTCTCCCAATATGTATACATGATCACAAAGTGATTTCTCCCTCTTTGACAACTCACAATCACAAAGGATATTCCCCCTTTGACAACTCACAAATGTAACTCACAAAATTCTCCCCCTTTGACAACAACAAAAAGGAGGGGTAAGGTAGAGACGTTGACAAATGTCTGAGAGATCAGAGCGGGATAGGAGTTGAGAGCAAGCCATTATATGTAGATCTGAAACATGCCGTGAGCAATCTACATGGTTCAAAGCTAATGAAATCCGAGATCAACAATAGAGTCCGAAAAGCATCTACATCCATGTGTTAATAGAAATGAACCAGAAGTGCATATCATGGCAGTGGTTAACCTTCCTTTGTCTTATACATCCATATGCAATAACTTCTTCGGGAATAGCACAAACTAGTAGTGAGGTTAAACAAGCATGACTAAAGTACGGAATTTTATGATTTCAGCATTATTTTCATGATCTTTTGCATTTATATGCACATGACTCATATTTTACGAGCAATCGAGTCTAGTACATGCCTCCTATCTGTAAGAATACATGTTGTTTAGACGCCAGTATTCCTAGGTGTTTGGTAAGACTGACTGTTATGCTGCAGATTGAACAGAGATATCAATGTCACCTCATGACATATCTGACCTCATTTCTTTGATGAGGAGATATATTTCTCAGCAATTATGACATTGCTCTGCCTAGAGTCCAATTTGAATTAAGACAGAGATAACAAGGGCACATCATGACATATCATTCGTCACTTATTTTAAGGACGTGACATATTTCTCCGTGCAATAATATCATTACTCTGTCAAATTGATTTTCAAGAATTCCAGCTCATCAAGATGTTTAAAAACAATACTAAACTTTAGCATCTCAACCAACGTTGCTATGACGTTTGAATCTTCAGATTTTAGGATAGTCATTCAAGTCACAACATGCAATTTCTAGTTAAAGTCTATTAAAACCACCGAACATAGATGATTTCAAAAAATATATTAGAACTTCAAGGAAATCATTAAATCTGAACCATTTTCATTGGATGGACAATCATCAGTTCATATAATAGAAAGCTCTTACGCCAAAGTTCTGTCTGTTTCAAGATCACATTCTCAGACTGCAAGAGAGTAAGAAATGTAGCAAGACCCCCCCTAAGGATATGCAGTGAATGCATTTAAGGAGTTATGTTTGCAATCAATAGGAATGATCAAGTGATGACATGAGGGCCAATGAGAGGTCGACCTGGTCACTTATGATGTCGACAGAAATGAAATGCATGTCCCGGCCCATGGTTATACACTATAAGGGAAAACATAATGAATATCAAACATATGCATGAATGCTTCAAAGAAATAACTCCCCGTCACTATATGGCCTATATGCGACAGTGACATATGGTACTTGGCGGAGGTGAATCCTCACACATGGTGAGTGCTTCTAGACAAGCATAACTTGTCTTTTCACACTTCATCATTTGATATACCATGGCCATGCAAGAATGAAGCTACACCACATGTAATGCATCATGAACATGAATTCAACTTTATTATGCAACGACATGCAATGCTACACCACATGCAGAATGAACAATGCATGGATACCAATCAGCAAAAACACACAACCAAATTGAACAAGATCATCATTTCAATTTTTATTGGCCTGAGGTCTGCAAAGACCAAGCTCCCTTCTGAGTGCTGTAAACCTGTCATTACACAAGGGATTGGTAAAGATATAAGTAATCTGATTTAGAGCATCAATAAAATGCAATTCAAAGTTTTTCTTAAAGACCTCATCTCTAATGAAGTGATGCCTAATCTCAATATGCTTGGTCCTAGAGTGCTGGACTAGATTTTTTGCAAGGTTGATAGCACTGGTGTTATCACACAGAATCGGGACACAACCAAGATCCACTAAGTAGTCTTGAAGTTGGTGTTTAATCCACAACACTTGGGTGCCACAGCTCCCAGCAGTAACATATTGTGCCTCTGCGGTTGAGAGAGCAACCGAGTGTTATTTCTTGGAGGCCCAAGAAACTAAACACCCGCCCAGAAACTGGCAGTAGCCACTAGTACTCTTGCGATCCAGCTTGCATCCAGCGTAGTCCGCATCAGAATAAGATATAAGAGATAAATCACATGATGACGGATACCACAATCCCAAATCTTAAGTGCCGGCAAGATATCTCAGGATACGTTTGACGGTAATCAAGTGGGATTATCTAGGACTAGCTTGAAATCTAGCACAGAGGCAAACACTAAACTGGATATCTGGTCGGGATGCAGTCAAATAAAGCAAAGAGCCAATCATACCTCTATAGATCTTTGCATCCACTAATTTATTATTTTCATTCGAATCCAGTGATGTTGAGGTGCTCATAGGAGTTGTAATTATTTTACAGCTTGTCATGTCAAATCTTTTCAACAGCTCCTTGATGTATTTAGCTTGACTTATGAAACACCCATCTTCTCCTTGGTTGACCTGCAAACCGAGAAAAAATTGGAGTTCTCCCATTAGGCTCATCTCGAATTCGCTAGTCATGAGGTTAGCAAATTCCTCACACATTTCAGATTTAGTAGAACCAAACACAATATCATCAACATAAATTTGAACAATCAAGATATTTTTACCTTGCTTCTTGGTGAAAAGTATTTGATCTACCTTACGTCGTGTGTACCCTTTCTCAATGAGGAACGAGTTTAGTCTCTCATACCAAGCTCTTGGTGCTTGCTTCAGTCCATAAAGCGCCCTATCTAGCTTGTATACAAAATCTGCATGGTTAGAGTTCTCAAAGCCAGGGGGCTGTTCCACATAGACTTCTTCTTTGATCAAACCATTCAAGAAAGCACTTTTTACATCTATTTGATACAACTTTATTCTAAGGGAGCATGTAAAGGCAAGTAAAATTCTGATGGCTTCAAGTTTGGCTACTGGGGCAAAAGATTCTTCAAAGTCTACTCCGAACTCTTGATTATACCCTTGAGCCACCAATCTAGATTTGTTTCTTATTATCTTGCCTTCCTCACTGAGTTTGTTCCTAAAAACCCATTTAGTGCCTATGACAGATTGTGATGATGGTCTAGGAACAAGATGCCAAACTTTATTTCTTTCAAACTGGTTTAATTCGTCTTGCATTGAGTTTATCCAGTTTTCATCTTTCAAGCTTGAATGCCTCATCAATATTCTTGGGTTCAATCTGGGAGACAAGAGCAAGTTGATCTAATTCTTCCACAATTCTAAAATGTGACATTGTTCTAGGTGGATCATTCAAGCTTCCAAATATATTTTCTAAAGGATGATTCTTAAGAATTCTAATATCTGTAGAATCATTACCTTCTCCTGGAGCTTGATCCCTTGCATTGCTTGATTCAGCTAGGTCACCATCTTCTCTTGTTTCTTCTTGTGGAGGAATATTCTTTTCCTTCATACTTAGGAATTCCCCGTCTTCATCATTTTTCCTACAATAGTTATCATTTTTAAATCATCGTGATATTCATCAAAGGAAACATGGGGTGATTCTTCCACAATTTGACTCTTAATGTTATAAATTCTAAAAGCCCTAGATCTATCAGAATATCCAAGGAATATACCTTCATCGCTCTTGGGCTCGAATTTATCTAAATCTCTTTTGTCATTATTGTGGATGAAGCATTTAGACCCAAACACTTTCATATATGAGAGAGAGAGTTTGTTACCTTTCAGCAACTTATAAGGAGTCTTTTTGGTGTATGGCCTTACCATAGATCGGTTGATAATGTAACAAGCTGTGTTTACCGCCTCAGCCCAAAATTTCCTTGGGAGTTGCCGTTCGGCAAGCATTGTTGTAGCAACCCTAATAAATGAATAATTGAAATGAATTAAAACATATATATTACAGAAGTTATATATATAAAAGGAATAGGGTTAATTTGACGAAATAAAACAAATTAAAAATAACGCCTCTTATTAGGGCGTTAATTCAAAAAGAAACGCCTCTATCAAAGGCGTGACTAAAGAAAGGACGCCCACACGTGCGGTCGTCAACTCACGCGACCAAATAGGCAAGTAAAAGAAACGCCTCTATCTTGGGCGTGTTTTAAAACAAGAAACGCCCTTTTTCAAGGCGCTTTTTAAGAAACGCCCTTATGCAAGGCGTTAATTCAAGAATACACGCCCTGACCAAAGGCGTTAATTCAGTTCGTGACCCGATCGAACCCAGAACTTATCCCAGCAAAGATTAACCTAATCTAGTAAGTGTCTATTAGAGTAAGGACTCTATTAAGGATATATTACCCTCAATCAAACACTACTCTTGTTAGGACTTCAAAATCCTATAAATAACATGTTCGATCGAACCCTAAAACCCATTTGATCGAACGTCTGCTGCTAGGTACGTGAAGAACATATGTTCTTCTATTTTCTTCTTCTGTTCTTTTTTTATGAACGTAGCATGAGAAGAATTAATATTCTTCGTTTCCTCTCCAGGTTGACGGAAGAACGATTGTTCTTCTTCTATTAAGTTGCAGTTGAAGCTTCAAAGCCCTTTCATCTCCTTCATCCAGATCATAAGGTAGGTTTTCTCAAGCTACTGTAGCCCAAATGAAATTAATGCAAGATATATATATATATAAGCATGTCATGCATATGATTATTATAGTTTTCGTGCGTTTTCTGAAATATTTTGAAAGAAACGCCCTTGATTAGGGCGCTAATTTAAAAGAAACGACCATACTAGTGGTCGTCAATTTAATATTTGACGCCCTCTACGCAGGCGTTAATTTCATAAGAATCGCATGTGATTAATAATTGATCCTGTTTAAAAATTACAATACATATGAAATATTGATTTTAATATCTTGCATGACTCTGTGAATTCCTGTTAATTACTGCCATGACATGTCTCCTGTCTCTCGAAATATTATTTATTAAATATCGTAAATTCCTTGAAATTCACGACTTGGACAAAGTCGTTTTCCATATTCTAACGCCCCAGTACAAGGCGTGAACATTAAAAGTAACGCCCCTTTCTAGGGCGTGTATATGTTAAAAACCTAAAATTCACATATTCTGTAAAGTGGAATTGGAAAGTAACGCCCCTTCCAAGGGCGCGTTTTTGAAAGTAACGCCCCTTCCAAGGGCGCGTTTTTGATAAATTTCTGAGAATAATTATATCCTGTCAAATATGTAAATGATGAGACGCCTGCCCCTGCAGTCGTCAACTTTTAAGAAACGCCCCCAGTAAAGGCGTGTTTTGATAAATTAATGAAATAATGGAAATTCTGCAAATTGGCAATATATGTAAACGCCCTTAAGTTAGGCGTTAATTACTTGAGACACGACTTGACCTAAGTCGTTATTTTACTGTAAACTGATTTTTCCTCTGATTTGCTAACCGATGGTTTATATATTATACATATATATATATATCGGCACTATTCTCCACTCCGTGAGTATAGTCCCACGTTTCATGTTGATTTATCGATCACACTCAACTCTCATTGACATACAAGCTCTCCATTGGACATTCCGTTCCTTTGGACTAGCAAGTTAGTCATAGAGACCTCCGTAAGACTCCTCGTAGCCTTGGATTCCCTCAAGGCCGACTGAGCTGGTTGTACCCTAAAAACCCATTACACAGTTTTTGCCATGTCAATCTAAAGAAAACATGGTATACCGGCCCTTATGATTATACAAAGAGTATATCATAAGAAATTCTTGATGGGATGATGATATCATGCCATATCGTGTCATTCTTGTAAACCCCAATTCTATGATAAGAATGAGGGTATCTTGCTTGATCTAATGTTCATGTGGACCTCAATTCTATATAAAGAATGTCCATATTGATTTGTCATGGTACCTAAGTTAAGGGAACCATATTCTACCTAGTTTTATCGAACTCGTGATTATACCGTTATTATCGCCATTCTATGTCCTTTGTCATATTTTGGACTCTATTCTATCGAAGTTGTCATACGTATCTACAAGCTTGATTATTGAAATTCTATATTGGCTATATAAACAAGAGTGGATGTCAAAACACATGATAAATGCCTGCGCATATAGGGCCCGATCTGGTCCTGGGAGGAGCACCCGAAAGTACTTGTGCCCATGGGAGTTAAAATGATAAGGTATCTGGCATTATACCGAGTACTTGACTTGCTTGATTGGACATTCCACACACATCTTGTACTTGAATCGTACTTGACTTTACATGAAATGCGTGGCCCGAAAAAGGGTAATTTACTTGCTTGATACATGATAGCCAAAGTTCTTGACATGACTCGATAATGGTACTTGCTTGAATATCTTGAATAACTTGTATCTTGTTCATGAAAGTTCATCTTATTTCTTTGATATTACATTCTCTCTATCTTGTCGTTTCATGCGAGCATGCATAGCTTTATTGCATCCATGAAAATGTAATTACTTAAACCACTTGCTAGTACTTGAGATATAATTTCCTACTGAGCGTTCGCTCATCCCGTTTGTCCCTTTTTACTTTTCAGGTAAGTCCGACGACGATGGAAGTCAATCGGATGGGAATGGTCAAGAGTGAAGAGATAGAGCTTCTACAAGTGTCGTCTAGTCTTTTCCATAGTTTCTTGAGTCAACTATGTATTCTTTTCCTTTTTATTTAACAGAGTATTGGATTTGTAATAGTCTATCCATTATGAAATAAAGGATTGGGTTATCTTGCTATTTTGCGCATCTCTGTCTTTGTGTCGAATACACGACCACTCTGATTGACATGATTGATATAGACACGTCGCGCATCTCCGGGTATCTTCCGCGCTCGGGGCGTGACAGTCTTTGTGGTATCAGAGCCTAAGGTATTCAATTCCTAGAAACCCAAGTCCAAGGATAGGTTTCAAAACCTTTAACCAAGTGAGAGTGGGTAGAACCAAGGGTTAAATGATCAATGAGTCCTTTATAAGATCATAGTGATATAATACTAACATAGCTATTGTAATTGTAGGATAATGGCTGCCGAACGTGCTCAATGGCGCAACATGCAGCGTACCCTTCAAGGGATGACCCAAGTGCTACAACAGGTAGCACAAGGTGGTGCTCCACGAGCTGGAAGCTTACACCAAGCATTCAAGAATATGAATCCCCCGAAGTTCATGGGATCGACCGATCCAGACGATGCCGAGCATTGGGTTCGGGAGATTGAACGTATATTCCGTGTCATGCAATGCACGGATCAGGACAAAGTCTTATTAGCTACTTTCCAGTTAGAAAAGGATGCTAGATGCTGGTGGGAGTCGATTGAAGCTACTATTGACCCAACTCAAGTTACATGGGGTGAATTCGTTGAATATTTCAACGCCAAATATTTCTCTGATAGGGTCCAGGAAAGGAAGGCCGCCGAATTTGCCGCATTAAAGCAAAGATCTTTATCGGTGGCTGATTATGAAGCACAGTTCTCTAGACTGTCTAGATATGCTAAGCATTTAATTGGCACGGAAAAGATGAAAGCCCGTAGATTTCTTAATGGGCTTAGGCCCCACTACATTACTCAACTGGCGCCTATGGATATTCAAGTTTATACTGAAATAGTGCGCCGAGCTCAGTTGCTTGAAGATGCCACGGAACTATCTGATAGGATCCGTGGGAAAGACAAAAAGGAGCAAGTCACAAGTTCGGGTTCTTTTAAACCCAACTTTAAGAAGAGGCCCAATAATGGAGGTTCTTCCTCTCAAGATCAGAAGTTCAAGAAATCCAAGCCTTTCTCTATCACCACTACCCCTTCAAACGTAGTATGCAAGCATTGTGACAAGGCTGGTCACAAAACAGAAGAATGCTGGAGGAAACTAGGAGCATGTCTCCGTTGTGGGAGTCGTGAACATCGGATTCCCGATTGTCCATTAATGAATGACCAAGACGGTGAGGGTAAACGCCCAGTGACAAGGAACGCGCGTCTTCATGCAATCCAAGAGACCGAACCAGAAGAAGAAGGCGGATTGGTGGAAGGTACATTAAAAATTTGTTCCAAATATGCACATGTCTTATTTGATACGGGTGCATCGCATTCCATTATTTCCAAGAAGTTTGCTGACCCATTACCTCTAGAACCAGAATGGATGAAGATAATATTGTCTACTCCTCTCGGAAACGAGACGGATATCACGCATCATTACCAAAACTGTGAGGTGTTGGTTCGAGGAAAGAATTTTCCTATTGATCTTATCTGCTTAGATCTAAAAGAATATGATGTTATACTAGGAGCAGATTGGTTATCTAAGTACCAGGCAACGGTTGATTGCCGTAATAGCAAGATTGTTTTCAAAGAATTTCCAGAACTGACTTATACTAGTCCTAAGAGTCGAAGCAAATCCCCTCTTATTTCGGCTCTTCGAGCAAGCAAGCTCGTCAGGAAAGGATGTGTATCCTTCCTTGCTTTTGTCACTAATAAAGAAGCTAAGGAAACCAAGATAGAAGACGTTCAAGTAGTACGAGAATTCCCAGACGTATTTCCGGAAGAACTGCCGGGATTACCCCCGCAAAGAGATGTGGCCTTTACCATCGACTTAGTCCCTGGTGCTGGTCCGGTTTCAAAGGCACCATATAGAATGTCCCCTGCTGAACTCAAGGAGTTGAAGGAGCAGTTGATGGAACTAATCCGAAAAGGGTTTATTAGACCAAGTACTTCCCCGTGGGGAGCACCAGTCTTATTTGTAAAGAAGAAGGATGGATCCATGAGATTGTGTATTGACTATCGACAGTTGAATCATCTTACTATCAAGAACAAGTATCCACTGCCGAGAATCGATGAATTGTTTGATCAGATTTCAGGATCCAAATATTTCTCCAAGATTGATCTCCGGTCGGGATATCATCAATTAAGGATCAAGGATGATGACATTCACAAGACCGCATTCAGAAGCAGGTATGGCCATTACGAATTTGTTGTTATGCCTTTTGGACTAACAAATGCCCCTGCTGCCTTTATGCAGTTAATGAATAGCATATTCAGGCCTTACTTGGATCAATTCATAGTAGTCTTCATCGATGATATATTGATATATTCTAAGACTAAGGAAGAACATGAAGAGCATTTGAGGATTGCATTGCAAGTCTTGAGGACAAATCAATTATATGCTAAACTCAGCAAATGCGAGTTCTGGCTTGAAGAAGTGGCTTTTCTCGGACATGTCATATCCAAGGACGGTTTATCTGTGGATCCGTCAAAAGTTGAAGCTGTGAGAAACTGGGAGAGACCCACTAATGCAAGCGAGATCAGAAGTTTCTTAGGTCTTGCAGGCTATTATCGGCGATTTATCAAAGATTTCTCTAAGATCGCCGTGCCACTTACAAGATTAACTCGTAAGGAGATCCGATATGAATGGAGTGAGGAATGTGAAAGCAGTTTCCAAACTCTCAAGGATCATCTCACCACAGCTCCGGTCTTAGCCCTACCAATTGAAGGAGAGAAATTCGAGGTCTACACTGATGCTTCTGGCATTGGCCTCGGATGTGTTCTAATGCAACATGGGAAGGTCATAGCATACTCTTCTCGTCAACTGAAGAAGCATGAGGAGAATTACCCCGTCCATGACTTGGAATTGGCCGCGGTAGTATTTGCCCTAAAGATATGGAGACACTATCTCTATGGGATACAGTTTACTGTATACTCCGATCACAAAAGTCTCAAATATCTATTTTCACAAAAGGAGCTGAACATGAGACAAAGACGCTGGCTAGAATATCTCAAGGACTTCGACTTCAGTATACAATACCATCCCGGAAAGGGTAATTATGTGGCTGATGCCCTTAGTCGAAAGCCGAGAGCAAGGATAGCCAATTGTATGATACAAGAATGGAGGTTACTTGAACAATTCTCCGAGCTCAATATAAGCTTGGACACGGAATCCAAATTTGTCACACTATCTCATGTAAGCATACAGTCAGATTTGTTATCTGAGATACAAACACTTCAGGATAATGATCCTATGTTAGTAGAAATCAAAGGCAGATTAGAAGGACAATCTGATTTTCAACTAACTTCTGATGGAAGGTTATCGTTCAAAGATAGAACTTGTATACCCGATTGTCCGGAATTAAAGAAGAAGATCTTAGATGAAGCTCACCGATCAAGATACACTATTCATCCTGGATCAACTAAAATGTACCAAGATGTAAAGAGGAACTTTTGGTGGCCTAATATGAAAAGAGAAATAGCGGACTATGTATCACGCTGTCTCACATGCCAACAGGTCAAGGCGGAACATCAAAAGCCTGCGGGAAAACTACATCCTCTAGATATTCCTAAGTGGAAATGGGAGGATATTGGTATGGACTTCATCATGGGTTTGTCTAAATCTAAAGGAGGACATGATGGAATCTGGGTTATCATTGATCGATTGACTAAATCGGCACATTTCTTGCCAATCAAAAGCCGATGGTCGATTGATGTGCTAGCTGCACTATACATTAAAGAAATAGTCAGGATACATGGAATTCCTGTCTCAATCGTGTCGGATAGGGATCCCCGTTTTACTTCTCATTTTTGGAAGGGATTACAACATTCGTTGGGGACAAGGCTCAACTTTAGTACTGCTTTCCACCCACAAACGGATGGTCAGACCGAGCGAACTAATCAAGTTGTTGAGATATGCTGAGAGCATGCATTATGGACTTTGGAGGAAGCTGGCATGACCACTTACCTTTAGTTGAATTTGCATATAATAATAGCTACCAAGCTAGTATCCAAATGGCACCTTTCGAAGCCTTATACGGAAGGAGTTGCCGATCTCCCATATGTTGGAACGAAGTTGGAGAAAAACAACTATTAGGTCCAGACATGGTAAGGGATACAACCGAGAAGATACAAGTAATCAGAGAAAGATTACAAGTTGCTCAGACAAGGCAAAGGCTTATGCTGATACCAGGAGAAGAGATCTTGAATTCCAGGTTGGAGATCATGTATTTCTTAAAATATCCCCTGGACGCGGCATACGAAGATTTGGTGTTAAGGGCAAGCTTACGCCAAGATTCATCGGACCATTTGAGGTACTCGAAAGAGTTGGCGAGGTTGCTTATCGCATCGCGTTGCCTCCTCAGTTGTCCGAGGTACACAATGTATTTCACATATCTATGTTGAAGAAGTATGTGCACGATCCGTCACATATTATTGAGCATGGAGATCTGGTGATCCAGAAAGATCTCACATATGAACAAAGGCCTTTAAAGATATTAGATCGAGAAATACGAGCTCTAAGGAATAAGGTTATTCCCATGATCAAGGTGCAATGGAATAAGAATCCTGAACGCGAAGCGACATGGGAGACCGAGGAATCTATGAAGAAACGATTTCCCGAGTTATTCTAAGAGGTATATGTCCTACACTCTCCGCGTGTATAATTATATATATATTGAATTTGGGGACCAAATTCTTTTTAAGTGGGGGAGGGTGTAGCAACCCTAATAAATGAATAATTGAAATGAATTAAAACATATATATTACAGAAGTTATATATATAAAAGGAATAGGGTTAATTTGACGAAATAAAACAAATTAAAAATAACGCCTCTTATTAGGGCGTTAATTCAAAAAGAAACGCCTCTATCAAAGGCGTGACTAAAGAAAGGACGCCCACACGTGCGGTCGTCAACTCACGCGACCAAATAGGCAAGTAAAAGAAACGCCTCTATCTTGGGCGTGTTTTAAAACAAGAAACGCCCTTTTTCAAGGCGCTTTTTAAGAAACGCCCTTATGTAAGGCGTTAATTCAAGAATACACGCCCTGACCAAAGGCGTTAATTCAGTTCGTGACCCGATCGAACCCAGAACTTATCCCAGCAAAGATTAACCTAATCTAGTAAGTGTCTATTAGAGTAAGGACTCTATTAAGGATATATTACCCTCAATCAAACACTACTCTTGTTAGGACTTCAAAATCCTATAAATAACATGTTCGATCGAACCCTAAAACCCATTTGATCGAACGTCTGCTGCTAGGTACGTGAAGAACATATGTTCTTCTATTTTCTTCTTCTGTTCTTTTTTTATGAACGTAGCATGAGAAGAATTAATATTCTTCGTTTCCTCTCCAGGTTGACGGAAGAACGATTGTTCTTCTTCTATTAAGTTACAGTTGAAGCTTCAAAGCCCTTTCATCTCCTTCATCCAGATCATAAGGTAGGTTTTCTCAAGCTACTGTAGCCCAAATGAAATTAATGCAAGATATATATATATATAAGCATGTCATGCATATGATTATTATAGTTTTCGTGCGTTTTCTGAAATATTTTGAAAGAAACGCCCTTGATTAGGGCGCTAATTTAAAAGAAACGACCATACTAGTGGTCGTCAATTTAATATTTGACGCCATGTACGCAGGCGTTAATTTCATAACCTGAAATTGATAATTGATCCTGTTTAAAATTTAATAAATATGAAATATAGATTCTAATATCTTGCATACCCCTACCTGTGAATTCCTGTTATACTGCAACCACATGTCTCATGTCCCTTGAAATTTTATTTCCTGTAATATTGTAAAATTCTTGAAATTCACGACTTGGACAAAGTCGTTTTTCCATATTCTAACGCCCCAGTACAAGGCGTGAACATTAAAAGTAACGCCCCTTTCTAGGGCGTGTATCTGTTAAAAAACTAAAATTCACATATTCTGTAAAGTGGAATTGGAAAGTAACGCCCCTTCCAAGGGCGCGTTTTTGAAAGTAACGCCCCTTCCAAGGGCGCGTTTTTGATAAATTTCTGAGAATAATTATATCCTGTCAAATATGTAAATGATGAGACGCCTGCCCCTGCAGTCGTCAACTTTTAAGAAACGCCCCCAGTAAAGGCATGTTTTGATAAATTAATGAAATAATGGAAATTCTGCAAATTGGCAATATATGTAAACGCCCTTAAGTTAGGCGTTAATTACTTGAGACACGACTTGACCTAAGTCGTTATTTTACTGTAAACTGATTTTTCCTCTGATTTGCTAACCGATGGTTTATATATTATACATATATATATATATCGGCACTATTCTCCACTCCGTGAGTATAGTCCCACGTTTCATGTTGATTTATCGATCACACTCAACTCTCATTGACATACAAGCTCTCCATTGGACATTCCGTTCCTTTGGACTAGCAAGTTAGTCATAGAGACCTCCGTAAGACTCCTCGTAGCCTTGGATTCCCTCAAGGCCGACTGAGCTGGTTGTACCCTAAAAACCCATTACACAGTTTTTGCCATGTCAATCTAAAGAAAACATGGTATACCGGCCCTTATGATTATACAAAGAGTATATCATAAGAAATTCTTGATGGGATGATGATATCATGCCATATCGTGTCATTCTTGTAAACCCCAATTCTATGATAAGAATGAGGGTATCTTGCTTGATCTAATGTTCATGTGGACCTCAATTCTATATAAAGAATGTCCATATTGATTTGTCATGGTACCTAAGTTAAGGGAACCATATTCTACCTAGTTTTATCGAACTCGTGATTATACCGTTATTATCGCCATTCTATGTCCTTTGTCATATTTTGGACTCTTTTCTATCGAAGTTGTCATACGTATCTACAAGCTTGATTATTGAAATTCTATATTGGCTATATAAACAAGAGTGGATGTCAAAACACATGATAAATGCCTGCGCATATAGGGCCCGATCTGGTCCTGGGAGGAGCACCCGAAAGTACTTGTGCCCATGGGAGTTAAAATGATAAGGTATCTGGCATTATACCGAGTACTTGACTTGCTTGATTGGACATTCCACACACATCTTGTACTTGAATCGTACTTGACTTTACATGAAATGCGTGGCCCGAAAAAGGGTAATTTACTTGCTTGATACATGATAGCCAAAGTTCTTGACATGACTCGATAATGGTACTTGCTTGAATATCTTGAATAACTTGTATCTTGTTCATGAAAGTTCATCTTATTTCTTTGATATTACATTCTCTCTATCTTGTCGTTTCATGCGAGCATGCATAGCTTTATTGCATCCATGAAAATGTAATTACTTAAACCACTTGCTAGTACTTGAGATATAATTTCCTACTGAGCGTTCGCTCATCCCGTTTGTCCCTTTTTACTTTTCAGGTAAGTCCGACGACGATGGAAGTCAATCGGATGGGAATTGTCAAGAGTGAAGAGATAGAGCTTCTACAAGTGTCGTCTAGTCTTTTCCATAGTTTCTTGAGTCAACTATGTATTCTTTTCCTTTTTATTTAACAGAGTATTGGATTTGTAATAGTCTATCCATTATGAAATAAAGGATTGGGTTATCTTGCTATTTTGCGCATCTCTGTCTTTGTGTCGAATACACGACCACTCTGATTGACATGATTGATATAGACACGTCACGCATCTCCGGGTATCTTCCGCGCTCGGGGCGTGACAATTGTCCTCGCCATCTCTATGAGTATTCGATTTCTTCTTTCAACTACACCATTTTGCTCAGGGGTTCTTGGTGATGAAAATCGATGTGAAATGCCTTCAGCCCTGCAAAAATTATAGAATTCAGTATTTTCAAATTCATCACCATGATCAGATTGAAGCTTGGAGATTTTAAACTCACCGTCCTGCTTTATCTTCATATAGAGTGCCTGAAACTCATCAAAAGCACTATTTTTATGTGTGAGAAAGAAAACCCATGTGAACCTAGAGAAATCATCCACCAAGACATATCCATATTTTTTACCACTTAAACTAGCAGTTCGGGTTGGACCAAACAAGTCCATATGAATTAGCTCGAGTGGTTTGGATGACATATTTGCAGATCTAGCCTTGAAGGATTTTCTTGTTTATTTACCTAGGGCACATGCATCACACAATTTGTTTTCTTGTTTAAAAGATAGTTCAGGCAAACCTTTCACCATTGAATGCTTTAGAAGTTTATGTAAGACATTGTAGCTAGCATGTCCTAGTCTACGATGCCATAACCATGCAAGCTCAGATTTTGGTGCAGCAAGATAGATGTTTATGTGAGCAGGATCATCTAAGTCAATCATGTAAACATTGTTGACTCTTTTACCAGAAAATTTTACCTTGTCAGATTTTGGTTCAAGGATTCTACATTCTTGAGAGTCAAACAACACTTTGTGACTTTTATCACACAATTGACTTATACTAAGTAAGTTGTATTTCAAACCTTCAACTAGTAGCACATTTCCAATAGAGTTAGAGAGGTTCTTACCTACATTACCTGTTCCAATGATTCTTCCTTTGTTGTCCCCTCCAAATGTGATGTGTCCTCCTTCCTTTTTCTCCAAGAGATAAAATTTTATTTTGTCTCTAGTCATGTGTCTTGAACAGCCACTATCAAGGTACCACCGGTTATGCATGGCTGCAAGACACTCCTGCACAAGGAATTAAGCAATGGGATTTGGAACCCAACAAAACTTGGGTCCCACCAACTTCTTCAGATTTTCAAAACATGATACCATCTTTTTTGGAATCCAAACTTCCTAGCATTCATGTTCTCTTTGCTTAGTGCATGAATTTGATTTTTCTTTTCAGCTTTGACATTCACTTTTTGTTTAGAAGCTCTTTGTTGGATTTTGTAGAGGTTTGAGGAAGTTTGCTTCTTAAACCACTGAGGCCACTGGTTGGTTTTGGGTTGAAATTGATTGTTTTGCCACCTAGGCGATTGAGGCTTATAGGATTGGTGAACAAAGGAATCACAATTCCTCCAAAAGCAAGGTGGTGTCGACCTATATGAATGGGAGTGTCGACCTGTCCTATGTGCAACCCAGTTATAGTGGCTTCTGGAAGGCTGAGCTGGGGATGGCCAAGGAAGTGTTGACCTGTGCTGTGGGGAGGGTTGACTTTTCTTAGGCTTTTGAGCAATCTTTTTGGGAATTTCAGTGGCTTCCTCTTCAACCTTTTCTTTTCCTTTGGGTGTTGTGTTTGAGGTAGACGCATCAGAAGAAGAAATAAATGTGACAGTTTTTAACCCAATTGACCTTTTGTTTGTAGGATTAAAACCCAATCCTTCCTTGCTAAAATTCATTCTTGTACCTAGCAATGCATCTAGGTTTTCTCTTCTATCTACAAACTTTTCTAATGATTGTTGTTTATCCTTCAACTCTTTTTGTAGGTTTTCAATGTTTTGAAGGAGTTGAGTGTTGACTTTTTTGACAGCTTCATACTTTTCATTGCTCAATTTGCTGTCTTTTTCATAGGTTTGTATTTTTAGTTTCATGCTATCAATCTCATTTCTTAAGTCTTTATTTTCAATTTCCAAGTCAGCCATTTCTTTTCTTCCCTCTTCCAAATCCTCAATCATTTTCTTAAGATCTTCAATTTCAGTTTCAAGTGAAGTAGTCTTATCATTCATATCATGATCATGCACAAACAAGTTAATTTTCTTTTTCAATGATTTATTCCCCTTCTTGTACATGTCATATTTCTCCATGAGCTGTATATATGCTTCCTCCCAATCATCAATTGTGTAATTTTCAAATGGAGAGTTTACCTCAGTTTCTTCGTCACCTCTGGCCATGAGACAAATATCTTCTTTTTTCTTGTCCGAGGAGCTAGTTCCACCATCACTTTCTTCCTCGTCACTCCATGTGGACACCATGGCCTTGTTCTTCTTCTTGTCCTTCCATTTGTCAACTTTTCTGAATTTTCAGGACAATCAGTCTTGTAATGCCCTAGTTTGTTGCAAGAATAGCAAATGATCTTGTCAGATTTCTTAAAGTTTTCAAAATTAGATTTGAAACATTTCCTTACCTGTGACCTTCCTCTCATGAGACTCTTACCTTCCTTTCTCAAAAATTTTCTGAACTTACGTGTGAGCATGGCTACATCATCCTCATCTCGCTCACTTGCAGAAGCCTCACCTTCATCAGAAGTGCTTTGACCGCTGGGTCCTGCTTTAAGAGCTAGGGACTTTTTCTTAGGCACCTCAGCCTCTTTGTTCTTGAGGTTGATCTCATAGGTCATCAATGACCCAATGAGTTCATCTACCTTAGTAGTTGCGAGATCTCTGGATTCTTCAACCACGGTAGCCTTCGTGTGCCATGCTGGAGTTAGTGATATGAGAATCTTCCTCACAATTTCCTATTCTGAATATTTCTTTCCCAAATCTGTTAGACTATTGGTAAACACAGTTAAGCGAGCATACATGTCTCGAATTGACTCATCGGCCTCATCCTGAACATTTCATATTCAGAAACTTAAATGTTGGCTTTTGTTTCTCGTACCTGAGAGGTTCCTTCATAAATTACCTCTAACTTGTCCCACATTTCTTTTGCAGTTGCGCAGGTAGCCACTCTTGAGAATTCTTCTGAATGGAGTGAGCATTGCATGATGTGTTTAGCACTCCAGTTGACAGTGAATTTTCTTATTTGTTCTTTGGTCCACAAGTCCTCATCATCTGTAAGCTCATACGGACCTTTGCTGATCACTCGCCAAAGTTCATAGTCTTGGGCGCGAATGAACACCTGCATGCGATGTTTCCAATAAGGATAATTAGTTCCAGTAAAATAAGGAGGCCTATTCACAGAATGTCCTTCAGGTAAAAAACCCTTGGACGCTAATCCACCATTTCTCTCAAGGTCGTTGGACCCCATAGTGAGATATTAGGCTCTGATACCACTTGTTGAGTAGTGGATAGCGGATCTAGAGGGGAGGGGTGAATAGATCTGTCCCTCTTTTCGCAGAACATCCCTCTTTAAAACTAGATAATGATCATAGCAGCGGAATATAACCAACTTAACGAAGGATAAGATGATTTTCTTAGCAAGATGATTACGCAATATAGAGATTGAACCTAAGCATGCATCTAACACAAAGTAATCGCACAATCAAACCACAACAAAAAGGATTTTAAGATGGTTCAGACTGAATCCCCAGTCCTACATCCATCCCTCACCAAACCCGGTGAGGCTCCACTAGTGCAACACACTGAACCGCAGATCGGAAAGACCTCCGATTGCCTTCCTACTAACCACAGGTAGGGACATCAACACCGCAGATCGGACAACTTCCGATTGCCTTCCTACTAACCACCGGTAGGGACTATCTTCAGTTTCAATAGTTTGAACGAAATGGAAAGAGAACAAGATGAAAATGCTCAAACAAAATATAAAGATATGCTAAAATGAAATAGATCTTGCCTGAGATTGCTGGAGCTTGAATCTGATGCTTCAATGGCATCTTCTTCCTTGTGAGATAATCTTCCTTGAATCCCTTTGAGTTGATGGAGAGAGTTTTGGATGTAGTTTTGATCTTCCTTTTAATCCCCTTGAGTTGATGAAGAGGTTTAAGGATGCAGATTTGATCTCCCTTGAGGGCTTGCTTGCTTCTACACTTGCTTGGAGGTTGATGGCTTCAGATCTAGGCTTGAATCCCTTGGAATGGATGAAGAACTCTACACGAAGTACTATTCATGGCTACAGTACCTTCTTCCTTGAACAGCCTCCACAAGCCTCCCTTGATCTCCTTTGATCCAAATGATCAACTAGGGTTTCTAACCCTCTTGCATGAGTTTTATATCTCTTTGGATGGTCAATAGACACCCCCCAGACCAGATCCACAATCCATGGGAGATTGGGTGACTTTAGGATTAAACAAATACAAGGAAAGGGGCTGGCCTCGAGGTGGAAAACAAAGTCAAACATTGCTGCATCGGGGCTGGCGATCGACCGGTAGGGTCTGGCGGTCGATCAAAATTTTACAGGGTTGGAGCTTTTCGTTGCTGAAAAATTTGGTTGACCGCCCCTTACTGGGCGGTCGACCGCTGCTGCCGGTCGACCGGTCCTGGACCGACGGTCGACCGCCAGCTGGGGAAATCCCAGATTTCTCTCGTTCAGTCCCTTAATCCCTTTAGCAGCCCATTCATGTCTGTGGCATCAAACTGGGCAGAATCTTGAGGATTTATACTGAGTCTTTGATCTTGTGTTCTCTTGACTATGCTTCATTGTGTATCGACCTTTTGTACCAAGTGTTGACTCTTCTTGAAGGGATTTTCATCCTTGCTTGGGCGCGATCATTAGGCTTTCACTTTTGCCATCTCCACTCCATTCCTTGGCTTAACTGTCATGAAAAAGCATCAATTATTTCAGTCAAATAAGAGTGGAAAACATCAATGACTTATAGTGTTAGCCATTATCAAAACCATGAATATCAAATGAACACAGGGGCACAACAAAGGGGACAATTCAACCCCCCTTCTTATCCATACGTGACTCTAGGGTCAACAATTCCAGATGCATCACATGTTCATTCCCTACATAGCATCTTCATCATATTCGTCCACTCACGACTAGCGGATGCAAAAGCCATCACAGATGCATCCCCAAGCCTTTTGTTACATGAATTTGAGCCACCAACAGAAAGCTGCTTCTTTGAATTGGATGTAGCTTCAGCATTTGTTGGTTGTGGTGGTGTTGTCCCTGATGTAGGGGTGTATTTCTACAAGCCGGCGCTTAGGAAGCATGTGCATTGGGATCAAGGGAGCCATCACTACTGAAATGAAGGCCTTCCATACCTACACCCCCTGCCAGGGCATTTAAGTATTCTTGAACAGAAGGTTGAGATTGAATTGGCACGGCCAGTCGGACAACAGTCCCTTTACAGTCTACTCCCCGGGCAATGCTACTTGAACACAAATACTCCATTTCTTTTAGGAACATGAAGGGTTTTCCCTTTATGATCCTATATTCAGGAGATCTCTGACGACATTGAGAAAATAATAAAGAAAATGAGTGAATAATGTATGAAGGTGAGATCTAAAATAGACCTAAAATTAACCACCAAAATGTTTAATTACCTCCAGTAGCTCCTCCTATGCCCCTTCATATCCCGACATAAGTATGTGGAGATCATGATCATCATACAAGCCATAAACTTTTCTCAAGTTTTTCCATCGATTGTATAGCTGGTGCCTAGTATAATCCAAACCTGTGGTTGCATTAAACTTTGGCACACACTCATTCCATGCTTGAGGCTTGAAGGTCCCATTTGATATATTATTCTTATCATATTGTTCTATCAGCAACTCTAGTAATTTCCCATCTTGAAAGTCTGTCCAATTAGGTGCACGACTCTTTCCTCTCCCCCCTCTCACCGATAAACACCCTTTTTGACATTTAAAATCAAATACAAACTAAATATGATGAGAACATAGGTTTAAATCCTTTGGCAAACTTTAATGTGAGGAACATGAAGTTAGAAGTAATTCATGAAGCAAAAGTGAGAACGCATCATATGGTAACTCGTGGAAATACAAATTAAGCTGTTGTGAGACATGAATGTGAGGAACATGAAGTGAAATTCAATATATTTTAAGATGTAATGTTTGATGGACTTTAACGGGGTCAGTCAGATAAAAGAGTTTCCTAGTAGCTATAGCATATATTTGTTAAAGAGTATGCTTCGAACTCAATGTCATGAGTAAAACTGATCCCACATAAAAATGAATCTCCATCTAAAAAATAGAGAGGATCTAGGGATGAAATTCCTAGCATATATAATTATTTTCATACATGATCTGGCCTTTTAACATACAAGAGTGGCTTTTTATGGAAATTTGGATAAAATGGCATGGATTATCTATGTACAGATGTTGAATAAAATGGGAAATGTACCTGCTGCGGACATATTTGGGCGCCTACACTTCCTCCCCCTTGACAGATTACTATTGTGAATGCCACGAGAAACAATATAGAGTAAGTCAAGCTTGGGAACCAACCTTTCTTTTTAAACAAAAATAAAAAATCTACTAGCAGGAAACATTGAAGCAAAATACAGTGCAAATGGACTTAGGTTAAAGGGCGAACCCGGTGATGACAGGAGAATTAGAGGAGGAGGAGGAAATGGTTGTCGTGGTTGCTGTTGTCCACCCGACGTAGGGAGATGCAAAGAAGGAAGCTGAGCGCCCAACTTATAGATAAGATGAAGCCCCCCCCAGTCGTATTGAATATTACAGACAAAGCATGTGCTGTTTGAAGCCTGTCAGGCTAAAAGACACGGACACTACAATGCATGCTACAGGGAAGGGACCTGTGACTCTCGGGGGTGGGGAAGGGGCCTTTTGAACACGGACGTCTCTACGTGGTAGGTGAGGAATCAATGCTCACTCCTTTGCCTGACAGTGAGAAGACCACACAGAAAGGATGCAAGGAACCCACGGCTGCCTACAGTCAAACATAGAATGGTAGGGAGGAAGAAAAGAAACCATATCCCTGACAACCGGATGACTAGGGCGGGTGGAAAGAATAAAGTCACACAATAGAATGACCAGAGAGGAAGCTTATCAGCGATCGTTTGCCCATCGGAAGATCTACCACCTTTATGTGAGCACATCCAAACCTCCGATCGTCTCGTCGCCCCTCCCTCCTCCGGACGAGGGCGAGAACTGCTAGGATGAAACATCTCAATGGGAAGCATAACCGGACCTCTGATCTTGTCGTCTCCCTCCCTCCGGACGAAGGCGAGAACTGCTAGGACGAAGAAACATCTCGATGGAAAGCACAGCTGGACCCTGATCTCATCGTCGCCCTCCCTCCGCCACTCAAGTAACCTACACGATCATACCTCGCTCCCTCTCGCCGCCTCCCGGCACCACTAGCTGAATCGAAACTAAGAAAAGAAGGCTTGGGGGGTAAAAAGGGAAAGTCCTATGGCAAAGAGAAAAAAATAGCCCTTAACCGGGGTCGGGTAGGTGACTCGAGCGCATCGTGTAGAGTGACTTACTCGCTCGGTTAGGGTCAAAACCCCACCCGACCTCGAGTGAGGCATTCTATCTCTCAAACAAGAGCATCTTACCCACCCAGGGATATCTCATCCTACTCGGCTTTAACCGGTAGTCAAACTCACCCAAAATGTTCAAGAATCGGTACCATGTGATTCTGCAAAGACGCACCTTCACCCTCCCACGTAGGGCATGGGGCACATGACTCCTGATAAGACATATGTTGGATCTAGATGGATTAAACGAGTACAGTTGAATAACTTCTTTTGGGAGTTAGAAATAGGAGTGTTGTAGCTACCATATCATGTGTCACCGTCGTCCGATAGTTATCTTTTCTTTGGTAGAAACTTTCATTAACTCATTACAATATACATACAAGAAGAGAGGCACATATCCCACTCATACACCAAAAGGAGTAAGCCTTATTGATGGATCATACACAACCCCACATAGATAAACATGATGAAACCAATGTAGATCTCTAATAGCATTGGACATAAATGGGAAGACCAATCCCTTCCCTTAGTGAGTGGAGTTTATCCGACCAGTCACAGTTGCTTTCTACATCTTCGTAGTTGTATGTGACGACGAAGATATCTCGGACAACATACACTCGGGCGAATGCATGAAGCAACACAAGATATCCAGTTAATCTTGTCCATGTCTAGGGGCCTCTTCAGTAGTTTTGAGATCGCTAGAAGCTCGAAAAACCTCCAGATACGACAATATTGTGGTATGTAACCGGCCAATGGACCACCTTAGAGGGCTGATCAGATAGACCAGGGGGGAGTCAAAATTGGCAAGCAGGATACACTATATGGAGATGGTAGAGCTGTTAGTGGCGGGGTTGGTAGAGAAGGGGATGAGACTAGGTAGTCTTCACACCAAATAGTGATAGGTTCGGTGTGGTGGATTCAGAGGGGGGTGAATGAATCCCACCCTTAAAAAATTTCGCTCAAAAAATATTGCGAAATTAAAAACTCAGATGGCTTAATCAATTGAGCAAATATGTATAGCGCGCCTAAACATTCATCTAGCGGAAGCAAAGGAAAGCAATCAACCCACTGCACAGATAATTTTTTAGGTGGTTCGGTCCACAGACCTACATCCACCCCTCACTCCAAATCGGAGTGAGGCTTCCACTAGCAAGAGCTAGAACCGCAGACTCAGTCTGCAAATAGGTGCTACCTAACAGCTTGACCAGGGGAAAAACCTCCCCTCTTCCTCCAGACCGGAGGGAAACCACTAGTGACTACCCGTCACTAGCAACCAGAGACCGAGGTCTCTCTTCCTCCACCCAGGAGGGAACCCATAAGCGACACCGGTCACTTGCAACCGGAGATTAAAATCTCCCTTCTCTTGAACCAACATGAGGAACCCCGACCTCTCTACAGAGTATCGGAAAAACAAAAACCAAGGAAGTGTAAAGTAAAAAACAAGAAACGAAAAATACAGCAATCAGAAAGCTGGAAATGAAGTGCAACAGGAATGTGGTTCTCGCAGGAGCTGACTGGATTGGATCTGATCCAAAGTCCAGTGAAGATAAATTTTATGATGAAGCTTCTCTTCTCTCCTCGAGCTCTCTATCTCCCTCTTTCTTTCTTCCTCTTCTTTCTTCTTCTCTCTACTTCTCTTTCTCTCACGCTGTTCTCTCTTTTCTTCTGCTGCTGGATCTCTCGATCTCTCTGCTGCTCTCTCTATTCTTCTTCTGCTCAGGATCGTGCAGGCTCTCAGTGGCTCTCTTCTACTTCAGTCACGATCTCCTTTTCACGATCACTCTTCTTTTGAGGAAGAAGCTTCGTATTTATAGAGCCTCAGAGATAGGGCGTGTGTAGGGCTTGTGCCCTCTTTGTCCAGAGGTAACCTCGGATCACGTGCCAGGTGCCAACCTCGGATCACGTGCCACTCATCAGCTTGAATCAACCTGAACGAAGAGAAAAATGGATGCATCGAGTTAGTTCAAGATTTGAACCAAGCATGTATAGACTTAAAGAATGTACAGACTTTATGTGATGCCATCCGAAGCATGTATAGACTTAGAATGCATGGAAGGGATTGTACAGACTTTGTCTGCGTGCATGCTGTATATGTAAAGATGCTGAACTACAGCATGTATAGACTTGCAACCTAGCACTTAAGAATCAATGCGATGAATGTATAGAGTTGCTTAAACTAACGCATGGAACAAGTCTGTATAGACTTGCTTAACTGACCCACTGACAACACAGCACATGCATGAACAAGCCACACAAATTGTACAGACTTATGTATGCATGAGACAATGTATAGACTTGTGTTCGTGCAACACAAAGGATGTACAGACTTCGTGTGTGTGCTACAAGACAATGTATAGACTTTGAAAGCTTGAACACGAACATGCTGCAATGTATAGACTTTGAGTGAGACGCTGAGTGAGACGATGGATGTACAGACTTGCTGTGTGTAATGCATGCGATGTATAGACTTGATAGCATGAGACGCTGAGTGAGACTGACCGATGTACAGACTTTGAAAGACGATGCATACACAAGCCAACGATGTACAGACTTTGCCAATGTACAGACTTGAATGCTCCATGCACAAAGACGCTAAGTGAGATGCTAGAATGTACATACTTGCTTATGCAGTGATGTATGGACTTAGTGTGCAATATGCAAATGATGCACAGCCATAGCTCATGAATGTATAGACTTTGCGAGCAAGAGACAAGGCTGACGGATGTATAGACTTGCTAAATGATGCACAGCCATAGCGGCAATGTATAGACTCAGAAGAGATGCACGAGCATGCGATAATGTATAGACTTTAAGTAATGCATACAAAGGATGTTGTACAGACTTGCCACCAGAGTTGTATAGACTTGAATGCATGGTGGCGAATGTATAGACTTTGTCTTGAGATGTGTATAGATGCATATGGAAGAAGTATGCAATGTACAGACGATGCTCATGTAGCCACTGAAGTGTGTACAGACTTCACCGAAGAATGTTCAGACTTTTGTGTGTGATGAAGAAACGATGTATAGACTTGGGTGTGTGTGTGTGCATGCTAGAAGCAATGTATAGACTTGCTGGTTTGTAATGCAGAATGCACTAGAACAAAGTGTGCACAATGAGAATGAATTCACGAACATGATATCAACAAGTGTGCAGACTCTGCATGCAGTGCACTGACTGTATGCTCAATGCAAATGTGCTATGGCATGCAGCTACTGTTAATGCACCAAGGACATATGACAGATGAACACTTAAAGCAAATGATGCATGAACAAGTGGCGATGTATGAACTTAAATGCACATAACAATAACAGTTGTACATACTTTGGGTGCTTGTGTATGCATGAGGGTGAAGCACAGACTTTAAATGTATGATAACGAGTGTATAGAATTCATTTGTGAGATTGCACAAATACATATAGGGAAGTCTACACATTGAATCAAGGAAGCTCGGACATGCCGTCAACCACTGAACAGACTTTAAATTTATGCAACAACAGGAGTTGTATAGACTTGAGAGATGATGCACACATGCACAATGAACACGCAACGACCATAAATGCATGCAATGCACAAACCTAGTGCTTGGACCTTTTGTTGCATGGACTTCTATCATGAGACCTCATGCAATGCACAGACCTAGTGCTTAGACATTTTGTTGCATGGACTTCACAGAGTGTATGGACTTGAACAAAGATAGGCCAGTGAAGCACAGCAATCACAATCATGCTTGTATGCATGGACCTCAAATACCATTTGATGAACAGAATGCTTCAAGGCTTTTTCAAGAGCAATCACCATCTGAAATGTTCATTTGATTAAACATAATAGCAAGTCATTAATACCATTATCAAAGAATGACTTATGAATATTGACATCATCAAAACCATAGAGACACAACAATCTCCCCCTTTTTGATGATGGCAATATTATGAGTCATTGCATTAATACAATTGTGAGTCTCAAGAAATCAAAATACCCCATATGCTCGAATGCACAAGTTTTTCAAACTCTTCCCCCAATGACTCAGAAAAAAACTTCTCCCCCTTTGCCAACAGCAAAAAGGAGATTAAGAAACATGGAGAGGTATGAATGCAGAGATGCAGATGCAACAAGAAATGCAAGATCTCCCCCTAAACATGTGAATGCAAGCACACAATTCTCCCTCTTTAAGAATTTCTATGCAGCATGATTCATATGACAAGGAAGTTCCCCTTGAATAAATGGAATCTTATGAGATGGATGAGAAGGAGACCACAGTGGCAATCAAGGATAAGTTCTGATCATGATGAATCAAGGATAGTGAGGAAAAGAATTTCAACTAAGCTCCAAACACAAGGAATTCAACAAGATTTTCAAGGAGATATCAATCTCATAAATCAAAACAGAATTTTTCAAAGTCTTTCATTATAAGGGCTTATGAATGAACTTTATTGATCAGCATGGTTTAAATATGATGTATGCAAAGTTTGTCAATAAAATTCTGTATTTATATCTAAAATCACGGTTTAATAAAAATGAACCAAGCCCTCATATTTATATCTTGATTAACCTCCCTTTCTCTTACACAATCAAATTTATTGACTTCTTTCGGAATTACATTCACTAGTATTGAGATCAAGTAATTATGAAGTCATGTGATTTTGTCTAGGGTTATAGCAATTTGATTTTTGCATCAATATTCAAATATTGTAATTTGTTCAACAATTTTTCATGCTACAAATTTTACGAGCACTCTAGTTCAGTGCACACCTTGTAACTAGAGGATATACGTTGAGCAGACACCAATATCCCTAAGCACTTAGTGTAACTAACAGTCATGCTTTATATTAATAGAGTTAACATTTACACCTCATGACATACCTTAACTCATTTCTTTGATGAGTGAGATGTATTTCTCAGTGTGCATGCCATTGCTCTGCCAGATTATCAATCATTCTTAAGCAGAGTTAACTATGACACCTCATGACACAGTCCTCTAGACTTCTTGGTCAATGGACATGGTTTCTCAGTGACCAAAATCATTGCTCTGACAGAATTTACCCTTTAGACATTTCTGAAAACTCATTTGCTTCAAATCAATACTAATTTCATGTACTTAATCAAATAAAGCCATGTATTCAATAGTGCAGATTTCAGAAGTTTTTACAAGACACAGCATGAAACAGTTGGTTAAAGTTTATTAAACATGATTCAGATATTTTTAAGAGATTTTAAAGTCAAACTCAATGAATACATTAAACTTAAACCACCTGAGTTATTTCAGACATTCATAAAATTGTATAATAGAAGATTCCCAGTTCAAGTGTTTTCAGATTTATGATCGAGACATGCCCCATTGAAATCTTCATGAATGACTGATAGAAGAAATCCAGCAAAAATAAGTGATTTTGAAGCCCAATATTTTCTGATATGATCAAGGGTTATCAATAGAATCAATAAAAAGGATATACACACCAAGCAAGATAACAGGAGGTCAGGCATGTTTCAGGATCTTCAAGGTTAATATGCAATGAATTCTGACATAAGTGTATGCATTTGACAACCTGCATGTAATGCATTGACTCCCCCTGACTAAATGCATTGATGTCCAGACACGACAATCTGAATTAGAGAGCTTCGGTTGACTAGACAAAGGCATTTTGCTCCCCCTGTCTATATGCACAAAAAATCACTTATTTTTGAATTTTCCAAAATAAATCAAGTGCAGTTAACTATATGCATGCATATCCAGTGACCACTTCTAAAGCACAATGCATGGACATAATTATGACGCAGAGGCAACACACTCCCCCTGCCTAAATCTACTGAATCATCCTTTTGGAGTTTTCAAAATGGTTCAAATGTGATCAATACAAGTATGCAAAAGCACTGACTCCTTTTAGCAGATGCAATGATTTATCCCTTTTTGGATTTTTCAATTTAGATGATATGCAATGCATCATACTTTATATGAGCAGCAGGACATCATGCGGAGTCAATCAAATTTTTAAAAGATTTTAATTAAGCACAAACAGATTAATATGATATGCAATCATCTAAAGCAAACAATTTCAGATAGCAGAATTTAAGGCAAGTTTTCGGAGCTGACCTTAATAGTGCTCTCCTGGGGTTTCATTCTCTGAGTGCCTTGGATTATTAACCCCTTTATTCATAGCTTCCAAGGCACACCTGCAAAACAATGGGTTATTTTGATCCAGTAGGAACCCAAGCAACCTTGGGTCCTGTATTACCCTCAACAGGTGTTCTTGAACTTTTGCAAACAACACTGTCATCATAGCCCATCAACTTGCAATTGGACATGGGATGTCAAGACTTACCACGGTAATGACATGAGACAACAGGTTTTAAATTTCTTTTCTGCACATTACCATTATCATGGAAATTTTTCCTTTTATTTCTATCAAGCACATTCTTCCTAGCAGGGTATATAGCATATTTGAAATTCACACTCCTACCCTGGATATGTCAACAGTCCTTGACTGTATGGCCATGCTTTCCACATTCGAAGCACCTTGGGTGCTTACTTTTGGAACCAAGGTCATCTCTATCAAAAACCTTTTTGTTAACATGGAAATTAACAAATTTAGAATTGAATCTCTTTCTCTTATTCTGCCAACATTGAGCAGCAATGTGGTTCAATTTGCCACAGTGAAAACATTTTAGTGTCTTTTCTGAAATGGCACGATCTTTAACATGAAATTCTCCATCATGCATTTTTCTAGCAGAAAGGTCATCATGTTCCATTAATTTGCATTCATGCATGAGATGACCTACTTTATGACAGTAAAAATATTTAAACTTCTTGTTCTGAACAGAGGAGGACTTTTTAGCATAAGAAGTCTTAGGATGAGATCTATCATCATCTTTCATCATGACAAGGCAATCAGTCATTTCATGGCCAACCTTTCCACAGTAAAAACAATGAATATTCGTGGCATGAAATCTATTGGCCTGAGAGTATTTAACATGCAAGTTTTTATTCTTTTTGGTTTTCTTTTTGGTTTTCTTTTGTTTTCTGTTTTTCTTTCTGATTAACAGACAGATTTGAGGGAGAATCTAAAGTGCTAGTTAACTCAGAGCTTCGTACAAAGGTTGTGTACAATCCTTTTCTTACTTTCTGTTTACTCCTTCCATTAGCAGCTTTCGGATTTTCTTCATTCTTGGAAGACTTAGACCGAGATTTGTTCAATTCAGTGATTTCATTTTTGAGAGAGGAAATGAGCATTTCAGAATTTGTGATCTTTTCATTAAGTATGACATTAATGGCTTTGTAGCAATCAATATCTTCTATTAATGCACCTGCTCTCTCATGTTCATTTTCAGATGAACTCTTCCCTTTTTCAAGTATTAAAAGCCACTCAGACATAGCAGAATTCAGCAGCTTCAGCTCTTCATTCTCCTTTCTTATTTGTTCATTCTGAACTATTTCATCAATTAGGATTTGATCATTTCCTAATGAATTCAGCTCATTCTCTAGTTCAGAAATCTTAACAGTAAGTTCATTATTTTTTTTTTCAGCACAGAAATTTGTTCCTTGTGCTTGCCAAGTTCAGTTTGATTTTCTTGTTGAAGCCTTTTAGCCTTTTCAGTTTCAATCTTTAGTTGTTTCATTTATGAGCCTGTATTTTCAGCTTCTTCCAATTGCTTCTTATAGTCCTGAATATCAATCAGATAAGCATCATGAGACTGTTTCAATTTTGAGCAATTTTCACATGATAAATCACAACAATTTTGATCAATCTTTTTCTTTAGTCTTTTATTTTCAGATTTTACTTTTCTATATTTTTCATACAATTCAGCATAGATTTCCTTTAAATCATCAAAAGTCATTTCGTCAGAATCAGATTCAGAATTTACCTGATCTTCTTCTTCATTGCTTGAAGTGCTTCCTCTTTCCGTTAGACATTTCTGGTTCTCACGAAATGTGATCACTGAATCCCAGATTTCCTTCGCAGTCCTACATGTAAGAATAGAGGAAATGACATTAGCATCTACAGCATTCTTCAGAATGTCCCGAACTCTTATATTCTCACTGTTCATTTGTTTATCCTTCTGGGACCATTTATTCTTCTCTCGAGGAAAAACATGTGGACCATATTCAATGAGATTCCACAGTTTTGGATCTATAGAGTTTATAAAACCACATAAACTGCGTAGCCATTTCTCGAAGTTAGAGCCATCAAAAACTACAGGTGATGCCATCATAAACCAATGGAATAGACTCAGATCTATGAGCAAGAAAGCAATATCAGAAGAAAGCACCGCACTGGAACTGTAAAGTATGAAATCAAATCAGCAGGATCCTCTGCAGATCGTTGGATCTGGAAAGTCAGAGACCCGCTCTGATACCAATTGATAGGTTCGGTGCGGTGGATTCAGAGGGGGGTGAATGAATCCCACCCTTAAAAAATTTCGCTCAAAAAATATTGCGGAATTAAAAACTCAGATGGCTTAATCAATTGAGCAAATAGGTATAGCGCGCCTAAACATTCATCTAGCGGAAGCAAAGGAAAGCAATCAACCCACTGCACAGATGATTTTTTAGGTGGTTCGGTCCACAGACCTACGTCCACCCCTCACTCCAAACCGGAGTAAGGCTTCCACTAGCAAGAGCTAGAACCGCAGACTCAGTCTGCAAACATGTGCTGCCTAATAGCTTGACTAGGGGAACAACCTCCCCTCTTCCTCCAGACCGGAGGGAAACCACTAGTGACTACCCGTCACTAGCAACCAGAGACCGAGGTCTCTCTTCCTCCACCCAGGAGGGAACCCACAAGCGACACCAGTCACTTGCAACCGGAGATTAAAATCTCCCTTCTCTTGAACCAACAGGAAGAACCCCGACCTCTCTACATAGTATCGAAAAAACAAAAACCAAGGAAGTGTAAAGTAAAAAACAAGAAACGAAAAATACAGCAATCAGAAAGCTGGAAATGAAGTGCAACAGGAATGTGGCTCTCGCAGGAGCTGACTGGATTGGATCTGATCCAAAGTCCAGTGAAGATAAATTTTCTAATGAAGCTTCTCTTCTCTCCTCGAGCTCTCTATCTCTCTCTTTCTTCTTCTCTCTGCTTCTCTTTCTCTCACGCTGTTCTCTCTTTTCTTCTTCTGCTGGATCTCTCGATCTCTCTGCTGCTCTCTCTATTCTTCTTCTGCTCAGGATCGTGCAGGCTCTCAGTGGCTCTCTTCTACTTCAGTCACGATCTCCTTTTCACGATCACTCTTCTTCTAAGGAAGAAGCTTCGTATTTATAGAGCCTCAGAGATAGGGCGTGTGTAGGGCTTATGCCCTCTTTGTCCAAAGGTAACCTCGGATCATGTGCCAGGTGCCAACCTCGGATCACGTGCCACTCATCAGCTTGAATCAACCTGAACGAAGAGAAAAATGGATGCATCGAGTTAGTTCAAGATTTGAACCAAGCATGTATAGACTTAAAGAATGTACAGACTTTATGTGATGCCATCCGAAGCATGTATAGACTTAGAATGCATGGAAGGGATTGTACAGACTTTGTCTGCGTGCATGCTGTGTATGTAAAGATGCTGAACTACAGCATGTATAGACTTGCAACTTAGCACTTAAGAATCAATGCGATGAATGTATAGAGTTGCTTAAACTAACGCATGGAACAAGTCTGTATAGACTTGCTTAACTGACCCACTGACAACACATCACATGCATGAACAAGCCACACAAATTGTACAGACTTATGTATGCATGATACAATGTATAGACTTGTGTTCGTGCAACACAAAGGCTGTACAGACTTCGTGTGTGTGCTACAAGACAATGTATAGACTTTGAAAGCTTGAACACGAACATGCTGCAATGTATAGACTTTGAGTGAGACGCTGAGTGAGACGATGGATGTACAGACTTGCTGTGTGTAATGCATGCGATGTATAGACTTGATAGCATGAGACGCTGAGTGAGACTGACCGATGTACAGACTTTGAAAGATGATGCATGCATAAGCCAACGATGTACAGACTTTGCCAATGTACAGACTTGAATGCTCCATGCACAAAGACGCTAAGTGAGACGCTAGAATGTACAGACTTGCTTGTGCAGTGATGTATGGACTTAGTGTGCAATATGCAAACGATGCACATCCATAGCTCATGAATGTATAGACTTTGCGAGCAAGAGACAAGGCTGACGGATGTATAGACTTGCTAAATGATGCACAGCCATAGCGGCAATGTATAGACTCAGAAGAGATGCACGAGCAGGCGATAATGTATAAACTTTAAGTAATGCATGCAAAGGACGTTGTACAGACTTGCCACCAGGAGTTGTATAGACTTGAATGCATGGTGGCGAATGTACAGACTTTGTCTTGAGATGTGTACAGATGCATATGGAAGAAGTATGCAATGTACAGACGATGCTCATGTAGCCACTGAAGTGTGTACAGACTTCACCGAAGAATGTTCAAACTTTTGTGTGTGATGAAGAAACGATGTATAGACTTGGGTGTGTGTGTGCATGCTAGAAGCAATGTATAGACTTGATGGTTTGTAATGCAGAATGCACTAGAACAAAGTGTGCACAATGAGAATGAATTCACGAACATGATATCAACAAGTGTGCAGACTCTGCATGCAGTGCACTGACTGTATGCTCAATGCAATTGTGCTATGGCATGCAGCTACTGTTAATGCACCGAGGACATATGACAGATGAACACTTAAAGCAAATGATGCATGAACAAGTGGCGATGTATGAACTTAAATGCACATAACAATAACAGTTGTACAGACTTTGGGTGCTTGTGTATGCATGAGGGTGAAGCACTGACTTTAAATGTATGATAACGAGTGTATAGACTTCATTTGTGAGATTGCACAAATATAGATAGGGAAGTCTACACATTGAATCAAGGAAGCTCGGACATGCCGTCAACCACTGAACAGACTTTAAATTTATGCAGCAACAGGAGTTGTATAGACTTGAGAGATGATGCACACATGCACAATGAACACGCAACGACCATAAATGCATGCAATGCACAAACCTAGTGCTTGGACCTTTTGTTGCATGGACTTCTATCATGAGACCTCATGCAATGCACAGACCTAGTGCTTAGACATTTTGTTGCATGGACTTCACAGAGTGTATGGACTTGAACAAAGATAGGCCAGTGAAGCACAGCAATCACAATCATGCTCGTATGCATGGACCTCAAATACCATTTGATGAACAGAATGCTTCAAGGCTTTTTCAAGAGCAATCACCATCTGAAATGTTCATTTGATTAAACACAACAGCAAGTCATTAATACCATTATCAAAGAATGACTTATGAATATTGACATCATCAAAACCATAGAGACACAACAAATAGGATAATGAAAGATACAAGGAGGAGGTGAAGGAAGGAGCCGAGAGTCAATTAAGGAAGCTAACCACTTGAAGAGGATGGTGTCGTGGGGAGTAGGATGACCCTGCCATGAGACAGAGAGAGGGGTGATGACAACTGGTGGGATGGTGGGTTTAGTGTCCTAGTGGAGTGGGTGGAGACGAAGTAGTGGAGTTAAACGGGAGGTGACCCGAGATAGGGGGCAGGCACCGACGATGGAAGCGACGAGGAAGGGTAGGGTGTTATGGTTGAAAGAAAGGTGGGTTGAGGTTAAGGGGAGAGGGCGGGTGGAGAGTACGATGATGGAGGCTGGGTGAAAGGGCCAAGGCTCAATAGTTCAATGGTCACTACAAGAAAATTGGCCTATAGCCATGAATTTTACCTATGCTTTTGAAAAACGTAGGTATAGGCAACCTATTCCGATGTTTTTAAATAACGTTGGTAAATTTCCTACGCTTTATTATAGCGTTGCTATATGGTCATCTTATTTCGACGGTTTTCTGAGAAATGTAGGAAAAACTAAGTTATTGCTACGTATATCAAGTGAACATGAGAATATATACTATATGTTGTTTCACTTATAATAAACGTAGGAACAAGGTGCTTCATAAAAAATAAAAAAATAATTAAAAATGTAGGAATTGCACGCGACCTTGTTGGCGCCATTGTAAATCATATTTGAGAGCCCGATAGTTTTCATTTCCCCCCCATTTTTTAGCCGCCCCAACCTCAAATCCCTCTTCCCCATCTCGACCATCTTCTTCCCCATAAAAACCCCATCGACCGGTGAGTTCCCTCTTCTCCATCTCCAGTGATCTCCCATTTTTATCTCCTGGACGAAACCCCACAAAAACGCCATCCACCTTCTTCCCGATGCCCTTGGTTCTTCTTCATCTGCTGCTGTTGGTGCTCCTGGACGAAACCCTTAAGCTCTAGGAACACGAAGAAGCCGTGGGTACTCACCAGCCTCGCCTCCTTCCCCACCCTGCCGAGCCTCTCGTAGTACCTCATCTACCAGTCTAGTTGCGGGTCAAAACCCCCCACCACCACCAGCGCCTGCGGGAAGCCCTCCCCCAGACCGATCACCGCCCCCTCAATGCTCGCCGCCTCGTGGTCGCGCCTAGCGCCCTCCGGGAGGAAGGCCCTCCACACCCAATGTGCTCCGTCGTTATAATGGGGGTGCTCGCCAGGCGAACCTTCGAGTCCACCCGCTCCTCCCCGCCGAAGAACGTCTGGATGGCCACGACGCCTGTCAGGGCGAGCTACATATGAGGGGGGGCCTCCCCGGCGGCCCACGGACGAGTGACGTAGTGGGCGATGTTGTCGCTGGTGCTGTCATTGATGAGGAAGCAGCTGCAGAGGTCGACGACCTCGAAGAACTCCCCTGCATCAACAACCTTAGGGGACTTCACATGTTGCTCCGGGTTCCCCAACATCAGATACAGTGGCCCCAACTACTCCGGCTCTTTCTGCGGCGGATCTGGGGAAGCAACTTTTATTTTTTTTATTCTCCTTTTTGGATTTGGGGCATGGATCTAGGGTTGTGCAGGGGATCCTTTTTGTTCTTCATTCATTTAGATGGGATTACATGGGATGATATTGTTCTTTCCATACTCACCCCTTACTGCGTACCCTTTTGAAATCCTTCTACATGTTTGCAACTTTTTGAAGCCTCACGTATTTGTATCTTCCAAAACTTTACAGGATCTTTGAGATTCCATGTTTAGCTTTCTTCAAGCATTATCTTTCTTTTGAGCATATTTCACTTTGGCTACAAAATATGTTAGGGAGAAGCACGTTCCTTATCTTGGGATATGTCTTGGAATGCAGATTTGTGTGATCAAGCTCTCTCGATCTGTATGTGTAATGCCTCGGGTTTTTCAGATATTTCTCGGATCAGGATCCATTGGGTTTCGGATCATCTTTCCGCGGGTTGCGGAGCGTGTCCGAGTGAGCTTCGGACTTTTATATCGGATTTTCAGACCCATTGGTGGTATGCATGTGAATTTCCTTGGGTCCGTGGCATTGGGAGGAGCACTCCGAAAATTTTATGGAATTTTTAGAGCGCCTTTGTAGGTCCCGGGTCGCGTTTTGGGTTTTACGCGTATTTTTGGCTATCGGACCCTCGGAACCCCGTGTAGGGTGGGCCATTGTGTTCTCCGACTCTGGGACATTGTAGGCACGTTCTGCGTTTTCCAAGAATCAGAGAGGTGATTTTTTCCTATTTTCTGTGTTTTTTGGATTTTCCCAGATTTTCTATGTATTAAACTCTTTCTCTCTCTCCCCTCTCATTTCTCACTCTCTCCCTCTCTCTTCTCTCACTCTCTCCCTTCTCACCCTCTCTTCTCTGGCAGTCGACGGAGCGAGGCGGGGGCGCAGTGGGGTGATGCAGGCGAGGAGGACGGTGAGGATGGGTCGAGGATAGGGGGACGGAGGCGCAGTGAAGCTCGGCCGCGAGTTCGTGACTCGGCGGAGTTCCAAAGGCGTTTTCTTAACGGATCGGTGTCCACGGCGTGTCAAATATTTGGTGGAGGTAGAGAGATGGATCCCTAGCTCGTGTACTTTCATTCCCGCGATTTTGGTAGGCCATGGTGAGCCTAGTGGGCTTATTTGAGCATTTTGGGGAAAATACATGTTTTGGGAGTGTGAGCCGGATCTAGCATTTTAACCGCATTTTTGAGGTTTAAATGGGTCCTCTCAGTGCTAGAGAGGTTGGGGAGTAGTTTCCCCTTGTTTCCCCCTGTTTCCCCCTTCACATGGGAATGGGCCGTGGAATGGGTTTTCCCATAGTTTTCGCTATTTTCGCGCTCGGGACGACCTAGCGGTCGTTCCAATGACCGCTAGGGTGCTAAGCGGTCATGAAGAGACTGCTAGGGCCCCCTATGTCGGTTCGAGCCTTGCGGTCTCACGATGGACTGCCAGGGTTCCTTAGCAGTCTGGTGAAGACTGCAAGGCTCTGCTTTACGGTCCAGGGGTGACCGTTTGTCTGTGTTTTGGGTCAGTCGAGATCGGTGGGGTAGCGGTCTCACGACTGACCGCTAGGCTACGCTTAGCGGTCAGGGGGACGATCGCCACCCTTCCTGGTGGTCCTGTGGTGACCGCTTGAGGTTTTAGTGTTTTGGGTTCCTTATGGTTATGGCTGGATCGCCAGGCCAGCCCTTGCAGTCCTGGTGAAGACCGCTAGGCTCCCTAACGGTCCAGAGAGGACCGCTAGGCGATTCTTCGTGCTCACCGTGTTCGTTTTGCGTTGTGACGGTCTCCGGTCGACCCGGTTGTGACCCAGTGGTCGACCTTCAGCCTCGTGAGTGTCCTGAACATCCCATAGGTTCTGTGACCGTGTTTCAGGGGTGTCTAGAGGTACCGTGTTATCTCAATTAGTATGCCCGTAGAATTAGAGGGTCTGGGCGACCCTGCGTGTGTTCCGGGCTTTCGTGTTACGCTTGATCGAGTCACCATGTATCGGTGTGAGTGCAGTGGGGTCCCCCCCGCGTGTCGTAGGTTTCTCCGGAAGATGGTTCCCAACTGGGCCAAATGTATGACCTTGGACTGCGAGTACAGTCATCCAGCCTGGGGCTGGAGGTTTCCCGCTTTTCCTAGGATGGGGGAATCATCGTGGCGGCTTGTGAGCTACCTTGGGAATCGTGCTTCTGTGCTTTCCGCGTGGGCCGTGTGTGTGGCCTATGGACTGTGAGTCCAGTTACCCAGCCTGGGGCTGGAGGTTTCTTAGTTCCCTTTTCGAGGGAATGGTCTCAGCAATTGTGAACTACCTCGTGAGACACCGTGCCGAGGTTTCTTAACCTAGGGCTAAGGCAGATTGATGGCGTGGAGCCGTTCGGTGCAATGGTCTTGACCCCGAGTCTTGTGACTCAAGGACCGTTGGATTTAGTGAGTCTAGAGGACTATCCAGAGTCCAGTGGCTCGACGCCACTTAGTTCTTCTCGACTTTAGCGCAAGGTGCGTGTGTGTTTCTCGGAGTTTTCCTCGGAGAGTGGTCACATCAGTGACTCCCCACTAGTCGTAGCCTTCCGACACGCGAGTGGTTCCACCAGTGAGTGGTGGCGAGGCTACCCCAGAGAGATGATTTTTAGGCTGGTTACCGTCGGGCCCCACGTCTTGTAGCCAGAGTCCGGCTGAGGGGAAAACCAGTCTGAGGGCTAGACCTAGGATGCATGGTCTATGTGTGCACATGTGGTTGGGGGCAGTTGGACCCGCGCTGACGAGCGCGACCCCAACTAGTTCTTGTTCTGTGGTTACTAGTATGGTGTCCCCGTTCCGCCAAGGAGTGATGAGGGGGACACCTGAGGCGCGGTCTAGGACGCCAGGGGGTGCATCCGGCCTTGCTTCTGGTGGGCAGGTACTCTTGTCACGTGAGACGTGACTCTCCTATTTTTAGGTTTTGTTTCCCGTCTGCGAGACGTGGTTCCCCCGATAGTTTTAGGGAGTGTTCACGAGGTAGTGGTCTAGGGGTTTTTCTGGTGAGCATCACCGAGGGTTTTCCCTAGACGGTATTAGGTCCACGACTGCGAGGTCGTGATTGTTTCTTCTGGCGGCATAGCCAGAGGTTTTCCTGTTAGTTCGGTAGTCCCCCGACTATGAGATCAGGGTGTGTTTGTCCGGTACAGTAGTAGTAGCTGTAGTGCCGAGTTTTGACCGGCCACCAGTTCGCTGTTCCTGCTGTAGTTGTAGCTATTTTTCCTTTCCGTTACCGCCACTGTTCTCGGTTGGGGTTCCACGGGATCCCTACTGAGCCAGTAACAGGAGGCTCACCCCTGCTTTTCAGGCATGGCGGTTCTTCCTCGAGGTTCGAGGGTGCTGTTCGGAGGTTCTTAGTTGCCAGCTCGTCGGGCTGAGTGTTCACTCGGTGTTGGGTACGTTTCCTACCTTAGACTGTACTTTTTGTTGGACTGGACTCTATTGTTGTAATTGTTATTTATTTCTGTTAATTGTTGAATTGTCCTGTCTTATTTCCTATTTCTTTGTACCTCTATACTCCCTTTAGCCCTTCCGAGCCCTCCCGGCTCGTGGGCGGCAGGTCAGGATTCGAATGGTATCGTACTCCTCCTGGTATCCGGATCTTGGGTCGTTACAGTTGGTATCAGAGCAGTGGTTGTGGACGTACATAGGAATTCAAAATATTGTAGTGATCAGAGTCCATAAGGTCCAGTATAGTCGGCAGCTGGCATAGGATTTTTGTGGTTGTTTTCCTCTTGATTTCTTGCTTGAGAGCTTGAGTGCGCTGCGCGGCACTGTGAAGATGGTTGTTGTTCACGGCTTTCGTGTCGGTGTGGGTCCCAAGGGTCGTGATAGAGAGATTTCTTTCCGATGGGCTGTGGCCCCGGTTGTCCAACGTTGGGTAGAGGTTGCTGGTAGATGCGAGGCAGCAGTGCTGTGTTCAAGGATTCTACAGGGAGGTCAGGTGGCTGGCGAGGATTATTCATGGTTGAGTGGCCGTGAGCGTGCTCTGAGGGAGCTGTTATCGAGTTGGCCACTCCAGCTTGAGGTTTATCCAGCCCCTGATATGTTAAGGCTGTGGTTTGAGGTGGTAGAACGGGTGTTCTAATCGAGAGCTGTGCTCGGGTGAGCGGAGGATCTTCTCGGTGAGTTGTTGATTTTCGAGTTTGATGTTCTCGTCGTGCTCTGTGGCATTAGAAATGACGTGTCGGTCCCGATTGTTTTACGGATTTTGAGGCAGAATTGGGCGGAGTTGTCCTAGTAAGTTTTTCTCCTGCGCTCTTGCGTGTGAATGGGTTGTGTTCGCCTGGATTTGGCTTGAGTTATGAAGGTTCCACGGTGAGTTTTGGGACTCGAGGATGAGCGTTGACGGTTGTCAGTTATGGCTCGTGTTGCAGCTCTTTGCGTGGCGTGTTGCAGTTCGAGGAATTGCAGTGGTGGTGCATCGGGAGATGCTGTGATTGTGGTCTAACGTGACACTCACCGAGTGTGTCGGAGGCACTGACCTGATGGAAGCAAAGGTTTTTCTTGGTGCTGGGAGGTTCTATTCCCAGCATGCACGAGATTCGAGGTCAGGTCGAGTGTGGATATTTTTCATTGGTCGGAGGTGTGTTGGTTTCTCCTTTGGTTGGAGAGATTGTGTTTGGCTAGGGTTCATCGTGTTGTATTGTGTGTCCGGATTGGTTGGACTCTGCTTGCCATGAAGTCCGTGCGAGACGTGTTCCGTGTTTTGGCAAGGTGGTTGCCTGTGAGAAGTCGTGCCCAATTCCCTTGCTATTGTGAGGGTGCTTCGGCACTGCTTCAGAAGGATGAGTGCCGGTTGGGCAGTGTCCGCGAGAATTCTTGGCTGGTGTCTGAACTTTCTGATGCGGGACGGTTCGGAGCCTACAGAGTTGCAAAGGATTTCCAGATTTGGGAGTGAATCTGTACTAGGGGTCCGAGGTAAGGGAGCTTTCCTCACCCTATTTTCTGAAGTTGGCCAGCCGAGTTGTGGATTATCCGGATGGCGAGTCCCGAGTGGCCGTGTTTGGCTGTGCACATGGATCAGAGTGCGCAGCGGAAGCCTGGTGGGCCCATAACCCACAGATTCAAGATCGTAGCGTTGGGTGCTACAGGCGAATTCCTGAGGTTGCGTTGAGCATTTGAGGATAGGTTCCTCTATGCGAGACGTGTTGTTGCCGTGCCGTTGCTCGAGGTGTTATGGTTCTTGGCACTGGCAGGATGGAGTGTAGGGGGAAAAATGTTCGCAAGTGTGCCGCATAAGTACCCTGTTCATGTGATGAAAGCCGTGTCAGGCGTTGGTGTTAGACCCGGATGGGGTTGTTGAGGATGTCGCCTGACGGAGGTTGAGGAAGTGATCTCTGACAGATTTTGGGTCCCAGTTGGTAGCTGTGAGTGGCTGGTGAGCCTAATAGTGTGATCAACCACATCAGCGTCTGTAGGTTATGGTCGTGTCGGATCGTGATGGATAGGACCCAACTGTGATGAAAATATGTGTCGTTTGAAGACCGGTGTGCGTTGGTTGTAGTGTTGGCGAATAGGTTGCCGTAATATTAGATGGCACTTTCCTCCCTTAGAGACGTGTGCCATGAATTATTCTGGTGGTGTTCCGTGGCTCTATGATAAGGGCGGAATCAGGATTGGTAGGTGTCCACCTGGGTTGGTTGAGATGAGAAGGTTTTGATAGAATTGGTGGTGGTCTGAAATAGATCCAGAGGGGGGTGAATGGATCTTCTTATACAAAATCTTCACCCAATTAAAAATTAACTCTGATTGAAACACTACTAGATGAATGATCGATCAGTGAAGGCACAAGTTCAGAGCACACTTACCAAATTCCTCCAGCAAACAGAGGTGTTGCTGGACACTTAGAAGTAGGACTAGTGCAATACAGTCATTACAACTAAGAACTGAAAGACTCAAACCACAGCAATGAACTTCAGTGCTTAGGCCCTGTGAACACCTAAAAAGATGATCATCACTCCGACATAAAAGGATAGAAGATAAAAAACTAAATAAAAAGGGGAGCAAGAGATTGCTATATGGAGGGTGATCGCCAGAGGGGTTACCTCAAAAAGAAGGGAGATTGATCGCGAATACCTGATGAAAAACAATGATGCGGGATGATTGTAGATTTCCTCCTCCTCCTTCTACCGGCCGGCCGATGAAGGGGGTTTTTCTTCTTGATTACCCTTAAACAAATCACAAACAAACAAGATAAAAAGGGATTAGCCAAGTGTGTGTAGTATCAATCCAAAGATAAAATGAGATGATGGAATATGAGCATAAAGTGTGCACCTTTTGGTTCTTTTAAAACCCCTAAGAGAATTAGGGAAGGAAGGAGATGTGATGCAAAGCTAATGCAAAAGAATTATGATGAACGATGATGAAACAGTAAACTGATGCAAAGAGTTCCCTGCTATTCCTGACAACAGTAAAGGGAGAAACCAATTGATTCGGCTGATGCAATAGGAAGAAGAAACCACCGCAGGAGCAAAGGATGCGCAGGGAAGAGGAGAGTGGAAAGCTTTTATGCGTGGAGAAAACCTGTTTCTGCTATTACTAATCCCTCTTTTCTTCTCCCTTTAGCCAACCTTTTGCGAACTCGACCCAGGGATGCATTTATAGGGCGGAAAACACAGATCTAATGGGATAAGAATTGGCAATGGCCATCCACGGCAAGGTCTCTAGTTACCTAATCCAACAAGATGATCAAACAGAGCAAGGAACTCTCCAGGAAAGCTTCGTTCAATCAGGACACGGAAGGGAAAGAGACGACCCACATAAAGGCGTTATTTGAAATTGACGACCTGGGTCAGGGCGTTAATAACGACTGGCATAAAGGCGTCAGTTAATGGATTTAATTTTAGTAAGAAACACCTTCCTTATTTGAAAATGATGAAGCGACGCCTGAGGGAGAGGCGTTAATTAAAAACACGACCCAGAGAGGGACGTTAATTCTTATTTTTTCAATTTGATTGAAATTCGTTAAATTCCAAAAACTGACGCCTCTTGGTTCAGTCGTCCTTTCTTTAAAACGCGCCCAGGAGCAAGCCGTTATTTAAAACACGCCCTACTTCAAGTCGTGAATTACAAAAATAATTAGAAAAACACATAAAATCACACAAAAATAGAAAAACTTCGTATTATGGAAATATTGAAGTTCACTTTGGGGCGTTAACATGGTGACATGAGATTTGATCAACATAGTATCAATTTTGGTGTGTCTACAGCTGTCCCGCCTTGGCGTCTGCTTTGCAAGGGAGTGAGACGAAATGAAGTGAAAGTGTAACAAGCGAAATGAAGTGGAATGAACTGATAAGTAGATGCCAAGGTGTGATGTGACACGCCTCTGACACTAAGCATTAGAAATCTTTCCAAGATTCTGAGTGAAACAACTCTGGGTGATTCCAAGAAAGCATCGATTGGCTGGATAAAGGAGACTAAACTAAACAAAATGTGCGCGAGGGCACGACAGGGAGGCACCATTGGAGAGCGGTTACCAGCCAATGTGGACGTGCTACAACCAATGTGGATTTGCAGAAAATTAAAGTGAATGGAGATGAAGACCCAACAAAGGGACGCTTTCAAGGAACTAGCCTGAGCGGCTTCAGAGAGAATAAAGTATTTGATTTAGAATGGAATATCTCATGCCAACTCAATTAAGAGTGAGTGACCTTCATTATTGCCATAATATGAAGATTTTCATCATTAAGCTCAAAGTCCTACATGATGCATGTTGGGCTAAAAGAAAAAAAATAAAACAAACTAAAAATAGAAAATAATCAAGGATAATATTGTTAAGCCATCTAGATTTGGTCAAGAATCCAGATCTCTGAGCTGACATTAAGCCGAAGCCCGTTTGTCCGCGCATCAACCCAGAAAGTGGAACCGTCGTCCCAGACCTTTAATGACTTAACGGCCTATCCGTGTGATCAAGATTCTCCTGGAATTATCACTGTTTTTGATGAAGGGGAACTCAAATTCCAGGTTTGTCAAAATCACAAGGTCCTTGATATGCTATAATAGCGTAGAATACCATATAGTAACAATGCATACATGAAAGAATACAAGGATGGAATGGTGTTACTTCAACGAGTTACCCATGCGTCTCGAAACCTGCACTTTTCTGCACTTGATAGAAATAATCCTTAATTCAAAACAAGACATGACCATAAGTGCATAATCACAAATAATTTCCAATTAAAAGACAGCACTTAAGTTCATTAATTAACATCAGCATATGGGAACTGAATATGCAAGCTTATAAAAAGACTACTGATGGTAGTGGCGTCAAAATGATAAAAGACGGCTAGCATCAAGTCGTTAATTTCCTTGAGATCTCAAGAAAGTGACGACCCTAACGGAGGCATTAAATAAAACACGACTTTAGACAAGTCGTCATTTCAACAAAGGACGCCCTGACTGATGTCGTTAATTAACAACAGATTCGAAACACATGCTTCCGACTCTGAATCAGAAAGCTAAACCCAGTGCTACTTGTAATCGACTCTGCAATTTCGAACGGGCATCAGATCCTTCATATTTCTATAAAAGGAGGGGATCTCCCTCAGATTAATCGAACAAGCAAGTTCTTCTATTCTGCTGCCTCTTTTGTTGTTCACAGATACTGCTTCGGCTTCTTTCTGCAGACGGTCATTGCCTTTGGCGAAGATGGAAAGAGCTATCAAAAGGACCAAGCTCTCCACTCTCAGGCTCTCCGAGATTAATGGGCACCTTAGCAATAGGATTGCTATGAACCAGGTATGTTCAAAGCTTGAATTGTGTGTCTTCCTATTTCTCTTTCAAACTCTCATCTCTTCTCTCCCTCTGTGCCTTCTTTCTTTTCTTTTCTCTACACGGGAATACCCAAACATTCCAGGAGCTAGGAGATTCACAAAAAACAAATGGCTTCCCCTCTTGCTCTCCAAATTCAATTCAGACATGAGGGTTTTTCTTTCTCGATGGCATCTCCTAGGTTTAGTTACCCATGCCAAACATTATGACCAAATCCACTTAGATTGGGCAGCTATAGGAGCTCTTATGGAGATATGGCACCCTTCTACCCACACCTTCCTCTTCTCTACTTTTGAAGCCACAATTCTATTAGAAGATCTAGAGATGATCTTGGGCTTAAAGAAGATGAAGCAAGGGGATGAGGAGAAGATGGCCATCATGCCAAGACAAATCTTCTCCCATGAATTGCTTACAAGCTTGATTCCTAGTCCCAACCTAGTGAGCCAAATCAAAGCCACCAAGGGGATTAACCTCTTAAAGCTTGCCTCATGGGTCTACAAAAAGTCCGACCAAGCCAAAGAGGAAGATGAAATAGAATGGGTAGCAAAAGCCTTAGTTATGTGCTTGGCGGGGGCAATCTTGTTCCCTTCCACGGAGGATTTCTTGGAAGAGACCCAATTGAGTGCCATAGCTAGCCTTTGGGAAGGAGAGAGAGTGGGACCGGCGATATTAGCCTTTCTATATAGCGGGCTTACCTCAGCAGCAATGGGGAGACCGATTTATGGATGCATGCTTGCACTCTCTAGTTGGGTAGATCTCCACTTCAAGTTCGATCCATGTGAGGAGGCCCAACAACCATCAAGAATATTCTCAAAAAGCCCACTTTCCTACATGACCGGCTCATTGGGGTTGAGCAATAGAGTGGTGAACCGGATTCCCCAAATCAAGAAAAGAGTGGAATGGAGGGAGCATCTCAAGGTGATGCCAAAGAACTTATTCACATGCACCCCGGGATTACTTAAAGCTCAAGAACTCCATGCACGATTCTCTCCCGGGACGGATCTTCAGTTAATAGGCGCCACGGTATTCGTGTTATACAACTCTCATCGGTGCCTTCCTCAACTCGGGCTCCCACGGTGACTATTCGAGGACCCATCTCATCTTCCTCCTATCAAGACAAGGTACATTGGCAGCAATGAAGATGGAGAAGAAAGCACAACAATCCAATCACTGTGGAAAATCTGCAAAACTCATCAACCTGTGGAGAACTTAGAAGAAGACAGAGATCAGTGGAAAACATATGTAATAGCTTTAAGAAGCTTAAGGCCCAAAGTGGCTCATTAGGTGCATTAATCTTTTCATCAATAATAAACAATGATAATATTCTGATTGAGCCAATTTTCTGATCAGTTCTTCCAAAACCTGCGTTTCTGTTCTGAATAACGACTCAGAGAATGACGTTAATAACATAAATAACGTCTCAGCACTTGTCGTCTCTCATTGATCAAAACATGAAATTTCCAGAATTGACGACTTCAGCAATGGCGTTAATAGAATCACGCCTCAAGTCAAGGCGTTAATATGATTCAAATCCCCAAAAGTATTCGTTAAAAATCTAAAAGTAACGCCTTCAGATAAGCCACGTCTCATGTAAATAACGCCTGTAGCCAAGCCGTTAATTAAAAATAGTAATGATTATTCCAATCACGTCAATCAAGTCCCATTAAATGCTCCTGACGACGTTTGTCATTCCCCATGCTAAAAGAAATCACGCCTCAAAGCACGTCGTGAAATGGTTAAGTAACGCCCTTTTTTCCAGTCGTCTTTTTAACAAGACACGACATTTATGGGGTCGTTAATTCTTTTTGACCGTTCAACTTTGCTTTCCCTCCTTTCTTCTTCTTCCTTCGTCCTTTTTTCCTCTTTCTCTCCTTCTGTAAACCCTAACCGTAAAACCTCATCTCTCTCTCCCATTCTCTATCATTCTCTCACCCCCCTTAGCCATGGCCGGCGGTGGACTTAAGCGTCAGAGGGTTTCTGCTCCCGATGTGGTAGACTTGGGCGAGGACGAACCCGCCATGGAGGAGGCTCCTCCGGCGGCGGTCGAGGAGGCCTCACCGGTGGAGCACGGCGTCGAGGAAGAACACGGCGACGACGAGGCCGAAGGAGACGAAGAAGACGGCAACGACGACGAAGGAGAAGACGAGGGCGAGGAAGAAGAAGACGAGGATGAAGAAGGAGGAGAAGAGGAACAAGAAGGAGAGGAAGGAGATAACGAAGAGCCACCGGCCACGGCGGTGGCCATTCCTCGCCCCGGCCAACTCCGACGGCCACGGCAACCAAGGCCCCAGCTTCGGGGAGAATTAACGGGACCCAAACGACAGAAGGTAGGCCCTCAACCCTTCATTTCCACTTTTTTTTAATTTATTTCCATTTTTCTTTTTTCCATAGCCCTCGGTGGGAGAAAACCAGAGACTCAGAAAGAAGACGCCCCCAGGGGTGTCGTGAATTAAAGAAAAGACGCCCAGACCTGGGGTCGTCAATTCATTTTCTTTATTTGGAAAATAATTAATCTCATGAGAACGCGCCCTGCAGCATGTCGTTAATTTGAATTATCATGTTTAAACATCATGCTATTAATTTCCATGCTTTTATCAATTCAATTGTTTATTTTTCTTCAATATGTTTGCCATGATTTATTTCGCGTGCTGTTTTATTTTTTTAAAACCCTGGAAAACAACGCCCCCCATCGGGGCGTCAATTCATTTAACAATGACACAGGGGTGGTCGTTAATTTGAAACTTCCAGAACCAGATTTCAAAACAACGCCTCCCATAGGGGCGTCTTTCAGATAAACAACGACCCAGGCTGGGTCGTTAATTCAATAGTTACACAGAATCATCAAAACCCACTTAGAAATAACGCCACCCTCAGGGACGTTAATCAAGCAAGCCACGACCCAAGATTGGTCGTTAATTAAATCAAAGTTTAAATGAATTTCCACATGAAATTTAAACAATTAAGCCAAAATTCTTTCTTTATGTATGCAGGGACTGATGAGGACACGCATTTCTTGGGTCCAGGTCCGGGCAGCATATCACGGTCTCCCCGAATTTCAGAGGGCTAGAGTAGATGCTATGGGGTTTGGGGCTTTCCTTAGCATAGAGCCAGTTAGGCCAGACCTAGCACTGATCCAGGTTCTAAGAGAGAGATGGGATAGGACGAGCCGGGCATTCTTGATGCCATGGGGTCATATGATCCCCACCCTAGAGGATGTAGCTAGGATTACAGGGCTGAGGGTAGACGGGGAGGCTGTGAGCGGGATCACCTACCCTGACTATACCGAGCTTACCCAGAGACTGCTAGGGTTAGAGATGGTCTACGAGACACCTAGCGAGTGCAGGACCGTCTTCCGCACCGACCTCACAACAGCTATGGGACTGGGGGATGCTAGACAGAGACCCAGGGAGTCTTTAGAGCAGTTTTCACAGAGGTTGATGGACGGGGCTAGGGCAGCCTATTGCCAGGACCCGGCTGACAGAGAGAGGGAAGACAGAGATCTAAGGAGGTTCTTATTTTTGATGCTCGGGAGGCTGCTGCTTGGCACAAAGGGCGACGTCATCAACTGCCGATTCCTAGGGATACTCGAGGACCTGGAGGGAGTCGGCAGATACGCCTGGGGAGCAGCGCTACTAGCACACTTGATAGCCGACCTGTCCACGAGGACAGGTCGAGAGACGACTGTCAGTGGCTTCTCACCTTTTCTTCAGGTATGTATTTTTTTTCTTTTATGTGTTTTTTTTTATATGCATGTGGATGCTTTATTAATGCAAGGCATGGATGCAGGTTTGGAGCCATTTGTACATGCCCATGGGGCGCGTCGACCCACGACCTGGAGGTGAGGGATCTTTCCCTCTAGCACGACGCTGGCTGCCGGTAGTGTTTGGAGCCCCAATCACTTACGAGTTGTGGGTGTTACGACGAGAGTTCCGCGACTTCCCTCCTTCACTGGTATGCATGATGCATTCTTTTTATGTTGTGTTTATGTTATGTGATGGATATGATGGAATGTATGCATGCTTGTGAATGCAGGTGCGGTGGAGACCCTACGAGGAGATGACCGACGAGGGCCAGCCGTGGGTCGTAGCGGGCCGACCTCGCTTTGAGCATGAGCTTTGGGTTCATTGCCTGAGCGAGATTGAGCCGTTACGGCTTAGGCTGGTGATGAGGACCCTCGGCCTTCACCAGGAGTGGATAGAGGTTGGAGAGCCGCGAGGGATAGGAAAGAAGACACGCGGTCGCACTAAGGAGATTGACTGGAGAGTGCGGTTCGCGGACCAGTACGCCGACTGGCAGCGAGGTGGGACCCGAGTCACCTCACGGGCGACCGACAGCTCCGAGTACCTCCGGCGCTACTGGGAGGTTTACGCCGGCCGACCCCAGATGAGGGTCCTAGGGGTATGTATGAATGCACTTATTCTTAAATTAAATGCAAATGCCTACGTATATATCATGCGACTAATGTGTAATGGATGCAGGATGCGCGAGATATAGCAGCGATGGATGCACAGGCCCACCTGCACAGCCTGGAGGCACAGCTGGCCACTACGCGGGCAGACCTTGAGACCTTGGTGAGTGTTCAATTTATTTCTATATGCAAATGAATTTTTTTCCTTGAATTATTGATGATTAGCCACTGACAATCTCAATAAATGCAACGTGCCCAGCAGGGAGCAGCAGGGAGAGATACGGGAGAGGCCTCTAGCTCGAGAGGGCCTAGTGCAGAGGCGACTGCACTAGCGGAGCAGCTAGCAGGGGCAGTGACACCGGCCGAGGCGGCAGAGCGCGACCTCGTCACACGGGTAAATTCAAAACTCAGACCTCATTCAATTATTGATTATATATCATGAGCTGATGAAAATTTATTTTGCAGACTGAGGAGCTCCGAGCCGCTTTTACTTGCATTGAGGAGGGCCAGCAGGCGATGGCTGCCCAGGTGAGTTTTACTTTCAACCATGCATTCATTTCATGAATTATTGTATTAAATGTGGAACTGATGATTTGTTTACATGTTTGCAGACTACACAGTTATAGGCGGCACGTACCCAGGCTGCCCTGGCCGGTGCAGAGTTGGCGATCCGTGAGCAGCGCGTCACGGAGCTGGAGCGGTCCTTGAGGCTGCGGGAGGAGCTGCCTCAGGACGTGGCAGAGTTGCGGGTTGCTCTTGAGCTGGAGCGGAGGGAGCGTGCTCGAGAGCGAGAGGAGCACCTGGCGGACCGTGACCGGCACCACGAGCAGCAGCAGACAGACCATGCCCGGTACCAGGAGTAGGTGGCGGCGCGTGAGCGTGAGCTGGCGGACTTGAGGACCCAGCTGGCCGTTACCCAGGAGTGGCTACGAGCGTCAGAGGAGCATCTTCAGAGAGGGCGTGAGCGAGCGCGTGCTGCGGGGTACGCCTTCACCAGCTCCACCTTCGTGGCGGGCTCTTCTCTTCGAGAGAGGAGCGAGGCAGGGGGCCAAGTTCGAGTTCCAGCTTCTTCACGGGGGCCCATGCCCCCTCCACCAGCGCCTCCTCGGGACGGCGAGGACGAGGTAGAGAGTAGGAGAGAGGAGGGTGGAGGCGAGAGCTGAGAGAGACTTACTTGTACTTCTCCACCCTCACACCTGTACTCAGATATTTATGATGTATATATATATGAGATTGAAATTTTTGTTACCTAAACACTTGTGTAGTTGTGTACTTGTTGTCGCGTACTTTGCTCCTTTTCCATGTTCTTTGCTTTTGCTCCACTTTGCCCTGTACCTGCAGCTGTAGTTCACACTTTAACAAACAGGTTAATTCATCTGTTCGACTTGGCCCCTTGCTCAATAAGCAAGGGATGTCTTTACTTTTGACCTTGATGACGGGTCAAGGGGCCAAGCCTTTAATCAAATAAGGTGAATGAAATAACCAATAAAGGGAGATGCAACACGCAAGCACACATATGCAACCCATAACAAAAGATGCCCATGTAAAATACAAGCACACATCATGAAAGATAAATCACCATTTTTTATTCTTTTTTCCTTTTCATTTTTTTTCTTCTTCTTCTTTTTTATTTATTTTCCCAAAAAGACGCCTTCGACTAGGTCGTTATTCATATAAAAGACGCCCTCAGTGACGGTCGTTAATTCTGAAAAAGAGTTTGAATTTCGTTGAAAAGACGACCTATCCAAAGGTGTTATTTGATAAAAGACGACTTCCACTCAGGTGTTAATTACCTAAAAGGCACCTTACTCAGAGGCGTTAATTTTTTTTTGCTACTTTTAGAATTAGGTTAACAAAGCTACCAGGGCACTGGGTCCTACACGGTCGTCATTGATGATTCATTGATCTTTCTTATTTAATCAAAAAGGGGTCGATGTGATAATGGTTTAAACTTATACACAAGATCTCGCACGATGCAATCTCCTAGGTCAATCTCGACCATTCTGCTGGTTTATGACTTACCACAAAGAAAAAGGTGGAAGAAGATATAAGGAAGCCCATAAGAGATTCTGAAAAGCTCGAGGTAAAACTACCTCCCCTACCCTATGCCTGTTGGGGTTCGGTCTTCGGCGTAGGGAAATTTTGTTACCTTTTGCCTCTTTTATATTGCATGCATACGCCCAAGGTTTTCCTTGCGGGGACTTTGCCCTCTTGACATGCTTTTCTTTTCACGATTTGACTTTCACTTTGAAACTGATTTGTACTGATGAAAAACCTAATTGTACTTGGGCTTTTATGGCATTTTGTTCCCTTTTGGGCCCTGACTTCCACTTACTGAGGCGGTGGGTAGGCTTGGCGGGTCCACCCCGAGATCTCCCTTCTTCCCTTATGGGCCAAAGAGGAAAAGAATGGGTATTGTCTTCACCTTTAGTCAGGTTTTGACTTCCCATCGGATTTTGCACCGCTTGAGTTCGAGGTTTAAGCGTGCAGTGTGTGCGGGTGTCGACCCCATTTTAAGTTAACAAGACTGATGAATGAATTCTGAATTTTGACCTTTCAGACTTTGCGTCCTCGTACGCCATGGCAACAATTTTGAAATTTTGAAAATCTTTTTTCCTTCCTTTTTTTGTTTTTGGGTTTTGGAATTTTCTATTTTGTTTGGATTTTGGAAATTTCTATTTTTTTTAGATTTTGGAAATTTTCTATTATTATTTTTTTTGGATTTTGAAAAATTCTATTATTATTATTATTATTTTTTTGGATTAGGGGTAGTATTTCTTAAGGTATAGCCCATTCCAAGGATGAGCTAGCTCTTCTCCTTCAGCATTAATCAATTTATAAGCATTGCCAGGATAAACATCTTTTATAACAAATGGTCCTTCCTAGTTTGGTTGGAGTTTTGAACGGGGTCCACCAGGTTTTACAAAGATTCTCTTGATTACCATCTCACCGATTTTGAATTTTCTCTCAATTACTTTCTTTTGATAAAAACGTGAAAGCCTATTTTCATAAACGCGCGCATGCTCAGCGGCGACCAGACGCTTCTCATCTAGGAGTTCCAACTGGGCAAGGAGTGAATCACGACGCTCATCAACAGAGAATTCCTTGTCCAATTTTACTCGCAGAGAGGGAATGAGAATCTCATAAGGAACTACCGCCTCCATTCCATAAGTAAGGGCGAAAGGGGTTTGCCCAGTGGGGGTACGAATGGAAGTGCGATAGGCCCAGAGAGCTTCAACTAGCTTGTCTGGCCAATCCGAAAATTTATTAGCCTCACACGTTTTCTTAACAATTTTGATCAGTGTCTTATTAGTTGCCTCTGCTTGGCCATTGCCCTGTGGATAATAGGGAGAAGAATGATGCAATGCAATGTTATACCTGTTGCAGAGATCCTTGAGCTCTTGAGAGATGAATTGAGGTCCATTGTCGGTGACGATGGTGCTTGGGATGCCGAACCTTGCGATGATGTTCCTCATTATAAACTTGCAGACAGTCGACGCTTTGATCTCCACGAATGCTTCCGCTTCCGCTTCCGCCCACTTGGTGAAGTACTCTGTTGCCGTAAGGATGAATGACTTTTGCTTCGTAAGGAGGTTTGAGTCACCAAGAGGTCCAATGATATCGAAAGCCCACATGGAGAAAGGCCATGGGGAGGACATGGGATGGAGTGAAGAAGCAGGAGAATGAATCTTGTCGGCGTGCAGTTGGCACTTAACACACCTTCAAACATAGATGGAGCAATCCTCTTCTAGAGTTGGCCAAAAAAAGCCTAGCCTAAGGATCTTCTTAGCTAGCATCTGGCTGTTCACATGACCACCACACACTCCTGAATGCGCCTCTTCCACGACCTTCCAGGATTCATCATCGTCGAGACATCTTAATAAAACACCAGTGAGCCCTCTTCTATAGAGCACACCTCCCACCAAAACATACCGTTGAGCCACTCTTCTAATCGCCTTCTTTTCCTCCACAGTGGCTTCTTCGGGATAGGATTGATCATTGCAATATCTGGCAATCTCGTAGTACCAAGGTTTCTCCTCATCAGCCAATTCTTCTTCCCAATCTAACAACATGACCTCTTTACTTTTAAGAGCTTCACTCCGCCTGACCTTCTCGAGCACCTTGTCCCTAATGTCGAGGAATGCACGATCCTTAATAGCTGGAGTGTCACGCTGATGAATGAGGGGAACATGAAAATCTCGCTGGGGAGGAAAGACTAAAGCAGAGGCCAAAGAGGCAAGAGCGTCAGCTAAGATGTTCTGGCTACGAGGGACATGGACGAAGATCAACTTGGTGAAGAGCTTGGCATAAGCTGAAACAAGTTCCTGGTATGGCTTGAGCTTAGGATTGATGGTGCGGCATTTAACAAGCACTTGGCGTAGAATGAGTCGACTATCACCAACAATTCATAATTGGGTAACACCATATCTATGAGCGGTTTGAAGGCCGGCCAAAAGAGCCTCATACTCAGCTATATTGTTTGTGACAGGGAAAGTAAGCTGAGCGGCGAATGGGTTGGTGACCCCTTCTGGAGTTAAAAGAACCATGCCGATCCCTCTTCCTTAGGAATTTAGAGCTCCATCAAAATGTAACGTCCACATAGGATCGTGGGGTTGATTAATGGACATTAGTGCCTCATCTGGAAACTCCGAATTGACAGGATCAAATCGGGGTAGAGGGTGGTGAGCAAGATGTTCGGCAATGGCGTAGCCTTTAATAGCTTTCTGTTGAATGTAAGTGATGTCGAATTGAGAGAGGAAACTTTGCCAGCGTGCTAATCGGTCGGTAAGGACAGATTTTTCAAGAAGGAATTTAATTGGATTCATGCGAGCAATGAGGTGAACCTCGTGAGCTAAGAAATAGTGCTTTAACTTCTGAACTACCCAGACCAAAGCGGCGCAAGTCTTCTCTATAGCTGAGTACCTCTGCTCACAAGGGTTGAGAAATTTAGACAAGTAGTATGCTGCCCTCTCCTTCCCTTCTTCATCCACTTGAGCTAGGACAGCACCCACAGAGTCATCCAGGACAGAAACATAGAGAATGAGTGGTTTGCCTGGAACTGGCGGCCTCAGGACAGGAGGATTGGCCAAATAATTCTTCAATCCTTCAAAAGCTGCCTGACATTTGTCATCCCAATTAAACTTGACCCCCGGCTTAGTAAGCTCGTAAAATGGCCTACATCTTTGTGAATGCTGGGAGACAAAGCGGCGAATAAATTACAACCTCCCGATTAATCCTCGAACTTCCTTCAAATTCCTGGGAGGAGGCATATCTCGCCTTATTGGGATCAACTTCAATTCCTCTTTTGCTGACAATAAATCCAAGCAACTTCCTTGATGAAACACCAAATACACATTTCTTGGGGTTCATTTTCAACTGATACTCTCGTGATCTTTGCAAGACTTTAGCTAAAACCCCAGGATGCTCAACCCTTGTTCTTGATTTTATCACCAGGTCATCCACATACACCTCAATATAAATGTGGATCATATCATGAAAAATTACCATCATAGCCCTCTGATAGGTGGCTCCAGCATTCTTGAGTCCAAAAGGCATGACCACATAGCAGTAAGTACCCCATGGTGTAGTGAACGATGTCTTCTCTTGATCTTCCTCAGCCAAGTGAATCTGATTATAACCCGAAAAACCATCCATGAAGGAGAGAGTCTCAAATCCTGCCGTATTATCAATTAAAACATCAATATGAGGGAGGGGGAAGTCATCCTTAGGACACGCACGGTTGAGGTCCCGAAAGTCTATACAAATCCGAACCTTTCCATCTTTCTTCATGACCGGGATGATGTTAGCCACCCAGTTAGGATAGAGGACAACTCTAACAAATCTAGCCTTATGAAGCTTGTCGACCTCTTCTTTCATTTTTAAAGCCATGTTAGGGTGGAAACGTCTCAACCGTTGTTTGACTGGGACAGACCCTGGCTTAAGTGTAAGTCGATGTTCAACAAGCGCAGGGTCTAATCCGGGCATGTCTTCATAACTCCATGCGAACGTGTCCTTATATTCTTGAAGTACCAAAATAAGCGCTTCCTCTTCGGAAGGCGGCAAATTCTTACTGATGAGGACAATCCTAGGGTCTTCTTCCGTACCCAGATTTATTTCCTTGGTAGGCTCTTCTACAGAGGCTGATGGTTCATCAAATCTCCTCATGCCACTAGCAAAGGCATCAGCCTCGTCCTCACATTCTTCGTAACTTTCATCCCCCTCTTCAATAGGGTCTTCATCATTCATAATCTCATAGACGCCCAAACCCTCATAAGAAGCACAAGTACCCTCATATTCTAATTCTGGCAGGATGATCGGATTCTCTAGAAATTCGGGAAGAGTTGAGCACACCCGGCACCTTCTAGCCAATTCCACCAGGAATCTACGGGGAATCTGCTTACCCTTGGATTTCTTAAGTGAAGCTACCCCATGAATTTTATTATTAGAGGAAGAGGAGCAACTAGCTTGATTTTTAGAAGAAGAACAGGAAGGAGGTGAAAAAGTGGATACAGGCGGGGATACAGATGAGGACCCCTCGCAGGAGGGGTGGAAAAGGTTTATCAATGAATCTAGGAAGAGCGGCCCCTGGGTCGGGACACACTCAGAAAGGAGATAAGAGGTCTCCTCAACAGAGATGGAGGTTTGAAAAGTTGAAATTTTGGCATTTTTTTTCTTCTTCATTTTTTTCTTCATTTTTATTTTCTTTTTTCAATATAAAGCAATGTGAAGGGGGAATAGAAGGAGGAGTGGAAATTGACAGATTGGAGAAGGATTGAATCAATAGCGACCCGCGCAGGGGTGCGATGGAGAGTCTGGAGAATTGCTCGAGGAGCAAGGGAAGAATGAGAGGAGAAATTTGTAGTGAATTTGGAGACATGATGACCATAATCGGAGGCGGTCTCGGCACGCGAGAAAACAGTTGAGCATACAAGGAGGAAAGAAGAGACGGATGCATGGAAGTGAGGGAGAAGAGGCCGGCCCACAGCCTGTCTGTCGTGAAACCTTCTTCGTATGGCACATCAGGCTCTCCAGTGTCTGTATAATTGCTCAGCAGCTGTCTCTTGTCTATTATCACAGCAGGTTTCTCAATCAACTCATGAATTAGTGGCGGCCATTCTGGATCGGTTGGCATAAATAGACGGCTCAAAGCGATAGCAATATCATTCATGTCGAACCATCTATACCAGTCACACTCTGGATCATCCATTTTCCTTCTCTTATAAGGCCTTAGAGACTCCAAGGCTTTGTAGGTGGCCAATGGAGCAATATGACGAGCAAACTGTCTGGCATGAACATCTTGACAGTCTAACATGGAAGTGACTATTGTAGTCTGCTCATTATTTTGAACGCCACCTTTAATAAAATGTGTCTGCAATGTCCAAGTGAGCGGTTGGCGATCTGTCTTCAAAGTGGAGGTCATGACTGCCCATGGTTCTTCTTCATTCTTGCTTGGCCCTTTATAGTCTAGGCCGCCCCGTGCAATCAATCTTTGTGGCTTGACAGGCTTAGTTCTGCCTTGAACTGGCCAATGAACAAGCGGACTGGCGGTGTCAATGCCAATTGTCGGGTGCTTGCCAACCACCCTGTCCTCTGGAATGACATCAACCCCCTTCTCTCTATCTCTCTCCCTGTCCCCTTCTCTCTCTCACACACACTCTCTCCTCTTTGCTACTCACCCCCACTAGGTGGGTTGCTAGCACCGGAGGGGGGATCGAAGTCACTTCCAGAGCTCCCCTCTCTCTCTTTCTCTTCCTCTGTCTGTCTCTCTCATCTCACTTTTTAGTAAAGATGGGAAATTTGGGGTTTGAGATGAGTATTTTAATAATTTCATTACAAAACAAAGAAAATATTTGAATCTTTGAAGAATATTTGTTAGTTTGTCAAAAGAAGTTAACCCCGATGTCATTTTTATAATAGTTCGACGAAAGGAAGGATATCTTTGTTAATGTATTTCAAGACATGATTATTTTGTCATTTTAAATTTAATAGTAATTTATTTGTAAAAAACCCCAAATGTTTAACCTTTAGTGGGTTCCTTTTCCGATCATTCTATGACGAGGACTAGATGACGCAAAGTGTGGGGGTAGCCCTTGGAATTTATCACATCTTAGATCATTATTACCAAGACTTTCAATTTTTCTAGTCCAATCATATTGAGAGAAGTGTACGACAATTTAGAAAACCAAAGATTTGATACACAAGCTGGGGAAGATATTCCTATATGGTCTCATTCTATATCTGGATTATTTAGTTTAAAATCAACTTACAATGTTATTAAAGGGCATACTGTTAGATCCAACCCAAAGCTCAAGAAACTTTGGCATAATAAACTATCTCCGCGGGCTTCCTTATTTTGCTGGAAATTACTAAAACATGCAGTTCCGGTAGACAGTCGCATTCAACAAAGTGGAATCAATTTGGCTTCCAGATGTAATTGCTGCATCATATCCTATGATATAGAAGATGAAGAACATTTGTTTATAAAGAGTGATATAGCTAGATTTTTATGGAGACGATTTGACCCTTTCTTTAGCAATACATTCTTGGAAGATGTCAGTATTTTCAGCAGGTTGGAAAATATTATAAACAAGACAGTGATCAGCAAACCAAAAAGCTTTATACGACTCATGTTAACAATAATGATTGTGTGGGAAACTTGGAAGTACAGATGTTCTGTCAGGTATGAAGGTAATCATACCAACTTTATGAGAATTGCTGACCATATCTCTGCAGAGATTTCTTGTTCTGTTGGGCAGATAAATTTCAAGCAAGGAGCAAGTTCAGATTATCAGAAAATGCTGCAAATCTTTGGTATAACTATCACCTGTGTCCAATCAGTTTGCATTAAGGTCCGGTGGATAGCTCCTGCTGTAGGATTTTCATTAAATGTAGATGGTGCAGGTAAAGGGAACCCCGATCTCTCCGGGGGAGGAGGCTGTTTCTGAGATCAACAAGGTCAGCTAATACTGGGTTTTGCATATTACTATGGCATTGGTTCTAAAATGGTTGCCGAAGGTCGAGCATTATTGGATGGTCTCCATTTGGCTCAATACCATAATATCAATATATAAGTCATATACTCGATTCTCAAGCTCTAATAAGTTTGCTGACTTCCAAAAAAGATCCACCCTGGAGTTTTCTTCCTTGATGGCAACAATTACTACAACTTCACTCTACATTTCAATGTCCCATTATATATAGATATAGAGAAGCTAATCAGCTAGCAGATGCACTTGCCAACCATGCAGTTTCAATTGGAAGCAATAAAGAGTTTTACTCTATTCGTGAGCTGCCATTATTTGCTAAGGGTTATGCAATGGCAGATGCTAGTGGTTTACCCAATGTTAGAATGAGAAATGTATAGCCTTTTCTATTTTTATCCTTTGCTATACATGTACACCAGAGGCTTGCCTCCTCAGATGATGTAATTCCTTTTTTGATAAAAGCAATAAAATTAGCATCTAATGGTCGTTTGGTGGAGTGAGAACATTCTCTTCCTCTGAAATGGGGGTGCACTCTCCCTTCTTTCCCATTAGATGATTGGGTTGCATAAAAAAAAGTGTACGACAATTTAATGGTGTTTGACATATTTTTAAATGAAAATGCTTTTGAGTATCACTAGTTGCAACCATTTATTTTTGTTAGAAGATAGTTCTTTATGTGCTTTCCTTTTAGGTTCCAATCAAAATATTTAAATACCTTGATTAAAAAGATGAGATTATTAGAAAAAAGATGGCCAGTATAATTGTTTAAAGATATTACAATTATATCCAACTTTCTCTATTTTCAAAGTGGAAGTCAAAAATGACTTCTAACCAATCTTGCAAAAAGGCCATAAACCATGTATATAGACTCTCTAGATTAGTCTTTCTATGTTAAGAGCAGATAGACTTTGTTTGAAAATTATGATAAACAGACGGAGGATGAATAGGGTATAAAAGTTTTTAAACATAATTATAAAAACAATCTTTTTATTTCAACAATCGTGGAATTGCTATTCTTATTTAGCTATTGTTATAAATAACCTCCCCGGTTACTATACTTGCAAAAATACTCTCGTCATCTCTCGTTGTTAGCATTCTATTAGAGTCTCTTATTTAACTCTACCTATTTTTTTAACAAAATAAAAAAAAATTATCTCTAAGTAATCTCTATAAATTATTTCTCTCTCTTCACGTATCTATCTCTTTGTCTTTCGTTCTCTCTTTGACATAATGTGCCAAGAAAATAACACTTTTTTATATGGATATCTTCATCCAAACCACTGCAACAAATCAACATTCAATATTTATAAAGGAGAGAGATAGAAGGAATATAGTCAAATAAACAAAGCGGTAAATAAATTTTATAGTAATTGGCATAACTCTTGGTCCATGTCACTCTAAGCGCTTCTTTAATAATTTAATCTCACTAGAATCAACTGTAATACACAAAATAGTTGATGTGGTGGTAGCTCACCCAATCCTGGTTAAAAACTTCCCAAATAACCTTTTGAAGGGTTCAACATGCACATGCAAAAATATAAAGGTTGGCAAAGAATAATCAGTAAAAGAGAAAGAAAATGTCACGTACACACCGAGGTTTGACGTGTCTGATTGTGCAAGGTCGGAATTGACACAACGGCACATACATGATACACCACATGTGGTCGTCGGCCATTTGGCAGGGGCGGTGGTGGGGACGGCGACGACTGGGAGGAGCGGGGGACGGTGGCGGCTCGAGTAGGGGAAGAAGAAGATTGTCGGGGAGGGGGCAGCCTAGGTGGGTCTGCTAGGTTGGGGGAAGAGGGAAAGAGGGGTCACTGGAGAGAGAGAGAGAGGAGGAGGGCCGCAAATAGAGAGGGGGGCGTAAGGATGTCAATGGGTCGGGTAGACTAGAGTTTCCTCCCGAGGGATCATAGAGGGGAGGGGGGAAGGAGGGATGTGTGTGAATTATTTTATAAAACCTCAAAAAATGAGTTTCTTAATTTAATTTATTCGAGCCTTTTAAAAAATTTTCTTGATCCAATGGCATTATATTAAATTATACCAAAAAAATTGGCATGGGTTGGTACACACAATTCTGCATACTTATGATTGAATGTACTAAACAATTCTAGATAGGCAGTCGTGACTCCATCGCATGGTATGACAATGAAGATTACGAAGCGCAGGTTGTAAGGTTTATGGCTCCGATACTACGGAAAAATGAGTTGGTCCAGCGGGAAAGCTTTAATTGTAATTTTCAGTTTTGAAATCACCATTTTAAAATAATAATCAAATAAAATATCAAGTTTCAAAATACCAAGCCTTAAAATATATATCTCATTTTACGTTTTGATAATTTTCAACTAAAAATCAAACCCGGATAACAAGAGTGCCATATATATATATATATATATAGTTCAATCAATTTTAAAACCCGGGTAATTTATGACACTCCAAACATAAGGGAAACACCGAAACAATTCGGCACACCAAACAAAAGGAAAACAATATTATTGGTTTACACCATTGGAAATTTTTTAAAAATAACCTACATGTTATATACATTACCAACTGTTAAATTATTATTTTTGCACAGCTATTATTATAATTAATAACCTTACTGTATAAGTTGGTTTACATCATTGGATCGACGGATGATTAAAATTACTATTTTTACATATATATTATTATTAAATGCTCTTATTTAACCCTAGTTATTCTTTAACCATTTTTTTAAAAAATCAAGATACCCATAATATCTGATCCTAAATTCTTTCTCTCCCTACACATATCTAGTTATTTGCCTCCTCCTCTCTCTTTGGCACAATGTGCCAGTGAAATATAAGTACTCTTAATTGTACAAGGGTATCTTCGCCCAAAGCCTTAATTTTATAGAACAAAATAGACATCCTTAATGGCAACTAATTAACCTCAAGGCTAATTTTATACTTTTCTTCATGTAAGAGGGTTACTAATAAAGTATAGCCATACAAATAATAGTAATTCTGTAATTGTTGTCACATATAATATGGTTGTTTTTTGCAAATTTTTCTACATGTATCATTTCTTAATTGGTGTTTTAATTATAGCATTTGAGTAATGCTCCGTGCACCGCATGCGGTGCACAAAAGTCACCTCATTATGTAACCTCTCATCCTATTGGCCCAAAAAAAGGTGAAAAAACTATTTTTAATGTAAAAAGGACATCCCACGTCAGCCCCGTGTCAGACCGTCATCTCCATGTCAGATCCGGTCGGTCACTCGGTCGGCTCGCTTTTTTACTCGATGAAAAATACGGGAGTGAAATATTTTGTTACAGAGTGAAATATTTTGTTATAGGGATGAAACATTTTATTATAGGAATGAAACATTTTGTTTGACTACATATATGAATGAATAAAGTAAAAGATTTTGTTACTGGAATGAAATATTTTGATATAGGAATGAAATGTTTTGTTATAGGAATGAAACATTTTGTTTGACTACAGATATGAACGAATAGAAGTGAAATATTTTGTTACATGAATGAAACGTTTTGTTATAGGAATGAAACGTTTTATTATAAGAATGAAACATTTTGTTTGACTACAGAGATGGACGAATACAAAATGTTTCATTTCTATTCGTTCAATTTTGTAGTCAAACAAAATGTTTCATTTTTATAACAAAATGTTTCATTCCTGTAACAAAATATTTCATTCATGTAACGAAATATTTCACTTCTATTCGTTCATATTCGTAGTCAAATAAAGTATTCCATTCTTATAACAAAACGTTTCATTCTTATAACAAAATAATTCACTCTGTAACAAAATATTTCACTCCCGTATTTTCCGTCGAGCAAAAAAGTGGGCCGACCGAGTGACCGACCGGATCTGACACGGGACTGGCAGTCTGACACTAGGCTGACACGTGATGTACTTTTTGTATTAAAAATGATCATTTCAACTTTTTTTGAGCCAATGGGAGAGGAGGTTACATAGTGAGATGACTTTTGTGCATCGCATGCGGTACACAAAGCATTACTCGTAGCATTTTTACGCATGACATACCAAGCAAACCTCAGAAGGGAAACAAGAATGATTTCTCGTAACAATCAATATTACTTTCACTATAAATCCAATGATACTTACATGTTCTCATTAATTAATGGCCGATCGAAGTGTCCAATCCATTCTTTTTTTTATATAACGTTAAATTACCTTTTTGTAGGTATAATTTGGATTTGCTAAGAAACAAGAATATGAGTAATGTTGTGTACACCGAATCCGGTATACAAAGTCAACTCAAATTACAACCTCCTCTCTCGTTGACCTCTCAAAAAGTTGAAATGACCGTTTTCTGTCAAAAAAGGACGTCCCGCATCTGTCCCGTATGGCCCCATGTCAGACCAGGTCGACCCGCTTTTTTACTCGGCAGGAAAATACAGGAGTGAAATATTTTGTAAGATTGAAATATTTTGTTATAAGAATGAAACATTTTATTTGACAGAAATGAACGAATAAAATATTATGTAGAAATAAAACATTTGTTACATGAACAAAATATTTATTATAAGGATAACACACTACATAAATGAAATATTTTGTTATAAAAATAAAATTTAACAAAATATTTCAATTCTATACTAAATGTTTCATTCATATAGTAAAATACTTCAGTCCTATAAAATATTTCACTCTGTGTTTTTCCGCCGAGTAAAAAAGTGAGTCGATCAGGTTTGACACGGAGCCGTACGTATCTGACGCGGGGTGTCCTTTTTACAGTGAAAATGATCATTTCAACCTTTTTGGGGGTCAATAAGAGGAGAGATTATAATTTTAGCTATTACATATATATATATATATATATATATGGACTTAGAGGTCTCCCTATCCTCTCTCTTTCAATCACAGTTGAATGAAAAAAAGCTTCTGTTCAAGCTCGCGTAGAAAACTTCCTTTTCGTACGCCCTATTTCAGTCTATTAGGTCGTAGAGAATCTATCCTTCTTTCCGTTCGACTCAAACAAGCAGTAGTTCCTTCTGTCCGTTCTGTTGTTTTTGCACCGACGACATATCACGCAGACCATAGATTCATAAATACCAAGCACAACACATTGAATATACTGACCAGTAGACAGGTTTTCCACCCGCATTCTAATTAATTAGGCGTGCTAATTAATCATAGGAGAAAAGCTGGATCATAATTCGTCATCGACAGAGCTACTTCAAAGGTTCCCAACCAGAGGGGCCGGACTACGATCATTTCAATATTACATCACCGGAGGAAAATATATAGCATCACTAGCTAGCTAGGTGCATCTATGGCATTTGAAACAAACTTGGTAGATATATATATATATATATATGACAACATTATGATTGGAGGATCACAGAGAAACCAGTGGAAGAAATCCGTGGCGGAGCGCAGAAGACCATACTTTCTCAATATCCAACACTATGTCACCGCATTCATGTTGGTTCCAACCTTCTAATGCATGCAGTATTCCAGATATGCGCCAGGCACTCATCGCCCTCCTTGGTAGCCAATTCTGCCAGGTATATGGACCACTTAAATGGCATGATCAATTAAATCAAGTAATCAAGTGATAGAAACTATAAATGTGTACGTTTTATGTATGTTGGCATCTCTTCTTTCTAATGAAAGATATCAATTAAATTAAGAAGAATAACACGTACTAGTAGCTACAATATTTAATTATCTAGGAGATCGACTATCTTAAATTTACTGGAGGCTTAAATGGAAACATGGACTAGACTGGTGAAGTCTGAAACTACTTACGTAACTTCTTTTATCAAGTTGCTTCTTCTTGATTGATAATACATGTGGTAAACTATAATTTGACTAAAACAATTAATTAATGAAGAATTTTGGTACCTCACAGGAGTGCACGTTGACCAGTGACACTGGAATTGTCATCGCCGGAGTACTGCAGTAAACACAATCATTTCGCAGCCTTCTTGGAGGGAATTGTGAGAAAGGAATAATGCATGTCCCACCAGTAGCCCTGCTCTGTTCTTCATCTGTTAATCCGTCTCCTGTGATCCATACCTGCATATATAATTCATGAATAAGTATTCCTTTGGCACACGTAAGAGCAAAGGAAGTAAAATATATGTATATAGTTTGCACTAATATATGATTTCAACAATAGCCATGTCTATGTCATAGTCTACACAGTCAAATTAAATAGGTCACTCCTACATATCCCAACTTGTGTAACAACTTGAGTACTAGTAAACTAGAATCACAAAGAGGACATGAAATTTTCATGTATATATATATATATAAATTCATAGTTCAGGAAAACCTTTTGGGCAATATATTGAAATATTTGATGATAAATAAAATATAAAATAAGAAGTGAATTAAATCATTAAAAATCTTATTTGCATATCTTGATCACTAGGATAAGGCTAATTAATCAAGAGTTCATGCATGGGAGTTAATGATTAATTAAGAAAGTATGACTTACAACTTAAAAGCATATATCTTAGAACACATATATATATATTAATGTCAAGTATCATTAAAGAGATCGATCATTTGCAAAAAAATCTGACATTGTACCTTGATTCATGTTTATGATTCTACGTATGCTATCATCATATAATTATCCAATGTTGTCTTAATCTGTAATTACGTTCGCTAGCTTGAAGATAAAATTTCACCTTAGCTGCATAACTGCTTGAATGCACTAAACAATTCTGCATACTTATGGGCAGTCGTGACTCCAGTGCATGGTATTCTCCTTTGTTTACCAGCATTACCTATCACATATATGCAAGAACATATTATTTATTGTTATAAAATATAGTTAAACAATTTGAGGCCGTTAATTCATTTCCAGGAAATTATATATATAGTTAGATGGCATACATAAATAAATAAATAAATGTATGTATACCTGCACATTTCTTTTACATAAAGCTAGGGCCAAAGCGAAGGCCATCTTTGAGGGACCTCCCCTGAGGAGAATTTCACTAGTATCTGGAGGGATGCTCCGAAGGACCACTGCAACGGCTAAACTGCTTCCATCCACAATTCTGGTCTTCAGTGTTGGATACTTCTGAATGTAGAGTCCACCATTCTGGTTTACTTCCTCACCCTGAAATTAATCAATAAGCACTAAGATTAATTTGGATATATATCACCCCAACCCATCTTATTACATATATCAAAATTACTTCTTTAGCTAGCTAATTAAATCTAAGATGATATATATCTATATATATAATATATATATACATATATAGAAACCGGGAGCTTGAGAAACATGAGCTCAACATCTTAAGATTCCTTTGACATATACATATAATCTCATGCATATATATATATATATATATCCTTATAATTAAGATACTTAATTTATATGGTTGTACGTAGTGAGTACATTTAATTAATTTGTAGGTGCCATATGAAAATAGTTTTTCACAAAGTGATTTTGGATTTACTCCATTACTTGACCATTAATTAACAAGAAAGAAAAAAAAACTTGAACAATTATGTTGATTAGCAATATATATTCATCCCGAAAATTATGCATGAAATATGTTTGGAATGAGAGAGTGATGACATGCCTGATTTAAGAGACCTAAGTTTACAACTTTGACTCCTCTTTCTTCTGCATCTAGAATGGCTTTCTCAATCAAACCATTGATTGCTCCTTGCTCCCAAGAAAGTCGATACTGCAGATATAACAGAAATATATAGTTCATATCCTAATTAATTAGGAGTAATTAAAGAGATGCAAAATTAATTATTTAGCTGCGGAATAATATTAAATATGGCATATATATATATACACATATCTTACTTGGAAACCAAACCTTGGAATCGCCCACGTTTGCATTTTAAGTTGCTTCAATCTATTGCTCTCCAAAACAAAGGTTGTCCCATAAATCCACATCAATAACATGGAGATGTATGTCAGTGGCCACATAAGCAACATGTACCATTTGGGAGTGTATGGTTCAGAAGCCAGTGATGCAAATCCGAGCCGTAGGTGGTACAGGGACTGTGAAGTGATTGGGTGAGTAAGATAGACTAACTGTGGAGTTTCCTCTCTTCCTTCGAGCGAGCTTTCATACAGATCATCAGTAGTCTTGTCCATTGTACCATAAATGAAGTCATAGAATGGCATGAACAAAGAATAATTTGTTCGAAACTGTGTGTGATGAAGGGAATGAAACCTGTAATTTGATATATAGTGGGATTCAATCAATGAGAACAACGATATATATATATATATATATATATATATATATATATATATATATATATATATATATATATAGCATTCTAATAAAAATCATAAACGCAATTAACTATATATATATATATATAATATACTTGACTTGCTCGATCTCCCTTTAAATTTCTCTAGAATGCCATGACATGTATATATATATATATATATATATATATCAACCACCGCCCATGTGACCATGTCATCAAATAATGAAGCATAGCTGTGTGCAATTTCTTAACCTTTATGAAGTTTAGCAAATTAAATAAATGATGGAAACAAAGACCTTGTTTATTTCCAGTTAATGCTCCATTCTTCCGAGGGCATAGTTCCCCCAAGACTTGATATTTCAGCAAAAAAATAAATTATACAAAAATATTAGAGCTCATAATTAGCTAGCACCACTGAGAAGTGGAAGGTAGAGTATATATGCAATGGTTTGGGTAGGGTAGGGTACTACAGAAAATCAATATTCAAATTCTATAGTACGTTAAACAGGAAGGATCGATCCTTCAAGCCAGTATCCAATTGACAACTAGTACATTTCATCAAAGAGAAAACTAATTTGGAAAATACCCTTGTAATTTATTATATCTATATATGTATTTACACCTCTAACTTAATTTCGACAATTTGAATACGTCCAATAGTTGTGTTCATACCCTCACCATTTATAAGTTCCATACACAATGATTGTGACCTGACTAGAATCATGAGATCACGGTGAGACTTAAAGGTATTTTTGTATTTTTATATATTTGATAACATTTTCGTAGCACTTTTAAAGAATATTCCTTTGATGTTGATGGCCTAGGAGTCAAGAGAGTATAAGTATAACCATTTGGCCGTTTTTAAGGGTATTCTCGACCATTGTTGAGTCAAGCACGCAAAGATAAACATGTGGATTATAGAGGTATATTTATAAAAATCCTAAGTAGAATTCAATTTGAAAGCAGGGTTTGTCGATCCGGTGCGTCTCGCACCGACTCGCACGACCTGACCCGACCCGACCCAGGCCGGGACCGGGTCGACCGAGCTGTGGGTCGCCACCGGGTCGACATATTATTTTAATATTATATTATATTATATTATATATATAATATGTATTTTTTTATTTTATTTTTTTATATTATTTTATATTATAATATATATATATATATATATATATATATATACGTGGTGTTTTAGAACGGGACGGACCGGGTCGTACCGAGACGGGAGCGACCCGACCAGACCCAAGCCGAGACCGGGTCGGCCGGGTCGACCGGGCCGACAAACCCTGCTTGAAAGGCCAAATTTTGAAAAGGAGTTGATATTAATTTGTGGAAAATATTTGCGACGACAAATGATAGGGATAGTTGCAAAAATAATCCTCTTAATTATTTTAACACTCGTAGAATTATTATCCTTATTTAGCTATTGTTACAAATAACCTCGTTACATTATAATACTTACAAAAATACCCTTGCCGTCACTCGTCGTTACCGTTTTGTTAAAATCTCTTATCTAATCCTAGTTATTCTTTAGCCAAATTTTAAAAAAGATCAAAATAAGTACCTCTCTCTCTCTCTCTCTCTCTCTCTCTCTCTCTCTCTCTCTCTCTCTCTCTCTCTCTCTCTCTCTCTCTCTCTCTCTCTCTCTCTCTCTCTCTCTCTCTCTCATATCGATCTCTTTATTTCTACTTCACTCTTTTTGACAGAATGTGCAGGTGAAAATAGCTTTCTTATACAGAGATATTTTCATCACAAATTTTAATTTTATGGATCCAAAAAGATATATATCCTAAATAGCCTGAAAGGTATTTTTGACACTAACGTTCATTCTAGAGAGTTATTTATAATAATAATAGTTAGGTAAGGATGATAATTTTGTAATTGTTGAAATGAAGGGGTCATTTTTACGAGTATCCCTAAAGGGTAACAATCCCCGCGAGCCCCAACTACTTAAAAGCTGCATCAAAAGATAATACGGACAGATTGTGCAGGTACTTACGAAGGAGTATACATGAGGTACTTGAGAAACGGGAAGACATCAAAGAGCCTTTTGGGGACGATCTCGCAGTTGCAGTGGCCCAGGTTGTTCATGAAATCGATGTAGATGATGTAAAATGTGAACACCAGAATTGAGGAAGTTCCAGTGAACAGCATAGTCAGGAGTGGAATGGCGAATAGTGTGAAATAGGCCAGATGCTCTGCAAATGGATGGATCACAGCTATGGAAGAAAGACCAAGAAGAGGGAAAAAAAAGCACACCCATTATTCATATGCCTTCCTTCATCAAGAAGAATGCATGCATGCATCAATTAACTCCAAATTAACAGCTAGCCCTTTAAAAATATGCGCAGCAATCCCTTCTAACAACAACAACAACAACAACAGAAAAAAAAATCCCAAGAAAAAGGCAAAGAGGAAGCGAAAAAGAAAAACCAATCAACACATGGAACAGAACAAATGAGCTGAATCTCTTCTTGCGAACATGCAGTCATGATATCAGAAATTAAGAAGAAACTATCGAAGCAAGACAACATCGATCTTCTTCAACAGAAATTCTAATAAAATGATTTTTTTACGAAAGATGAAGTACACCCGGCCAATCATATATTATAAGGGATGACATGGAATGGCTCAATAGTTTAAAAGATCTTGAGACGGTTGTGATGCGCTTTCTATAATTTCGTAAGACGTAAGTTTAAGACACAACGAGGCGTAAGTCTTAATGCAGAAGAAAATAATCTTAAAACTATAAAAAATACTAAAAATAATAGTGATTTTCATGTGTTAATATTATATCAACTCAATAATAAATTCATGTAATTTTAAAAGTACTAAATTATGAGTCAGTTGTCTAGTGCAGTTGGTTTGTCACACTTCCCCATATGGGGGAAGGCCCGAGTTCGAACTCGATTATACCTCCTTGTTAAAAAAAAGTACTTACCAAAAAAAATTGAATTATGTTTTAAGGACAATAAAAGAAACGTAAATTTTAGGAGCACCCTATAACACCTCATTACATCATCTTCTCAAGTGATGCACACGTCTCAATTAAATATCTTGAGGCGGTGACGCGTACCACCTCAATCAAAAAAAAGCGTAAGTCTCAAGTAAAAGACATGAGGCGCATGCCTCAAAGCATTTTTCTAGTGTCTCATCTTGAGGTTTAAGCCTTAGTGTCTTGAGGCACCGCCTTTTTAAACAATGATGGTGAGTCAAAAATCTTCGTAAGAACATGCATGCAGTCGTGACGACGTTAGATATAAGATGAAAAATATCAAAGCACAATTAAGATGGCATTTTTCTCTAGTAACACCGTAACCAATTAAGAACAAAAGAATACGTTCACCACCAGCGCCGAAGGCGTATTATAAAGATATGTGTGGAGGAGGAGCCTGAGAAATCAAGTTCCCCGGGGACTTACATGTAATGGGCTCGGTGACGATGGAGGCGTGGTGGTGGGAGTGGTAGCGGGAGTAGAGGAAGTGGTGGTGGAGTGCGCGGTGGAGCCAGTAGTAGAGAAACTCCACGGGGCCGGCGTGCATGAAGGCTGTGAGGATGGCACCGTCCGTCCGCCAGAGGGGTTGGTGGGCAGCGCCGGGGAGGAACGCGTTGCCCATGTAGAACAGCAGTCCGTTGAGGATGATCTGGTCATCCCTGCGCATGCCACCAACATTTTTTCTTAGTAGTTGACGACGACGACGACGACGACGGAGAAGAAGAAAGAAGACAAGTTAACAAGTGTTAACTGTTAAACATATTTAGTGTTAAGACGTTATCCCCCTGTGAAGATATATATCGAAGTAGAGAAATCACATATCAAGGAAGGAATGTTATGGTGCTATATTAATGTGGGCCATTTGATTTGCTACGTATACTCGATCTTATTTTAGCAACATAAAATTAGACTCGAACGAATTAAGTTAATTTGATGCTTTCAAGGTCAAAAACATTACACTTAAGTTTGATCTATCTCACTGTTTGAATCTCAAGATGGTGAAATATATAAAAGGACAGATCATAAAATAAGTGACAAGAAGTATACCACACTAGCTAGTTTCCCGATTAAGATATCATTAATTTGAAACCATTGAAAAGATACAGATTCCAACTATACATTAACTTGATGAAAATCAGAGATAAAGTGGAGGCAAATTAATATATTTTATAATCAGCCTAATTACCAGAACCATTTTTGTTTAAAAGAGAAAAAAAGCCTTTCCAAACCCTGGGGGGTGAAAATCTAGAGAGGTGGTACAATGATTAATATTGACGATGAAAAGTTGATATGAGTACTGAAATCTTAATCAAAGATTTTGGATTTTTTTTTTATGATTTTTCTCTGATCGATCGTATCAGTCCCAAGTGGATCACATGGATCTGTAGTCAACAGCGTAGATCTGAAGCCATCTGGAAGACCTTCAGGATATTTTGGGAAATGTCTGCGGTATTCTTTTGGAACGCGCGTGGACCAACCAGAAGAAGAAGTCATTTTAGTTAGACGTCCTCCAAAGAAGTCATGCAATAAGACCTCCCCCCCCCTCCTAAAAAAAATTTATATTATTGCATCAAACTAAATGAATGTGTCTGGATAAAAAGTGCATGGCTCACCCCGAGAGAGAGAGAGAGAGAGAGAGAGAGAGCAGAACAGCAGAAGAGCAGAACAGGAGGAAATGAAGCAGAGCAGCATGGAGAATACCAGTTGCGTTCCCGGTCCACCTGCTCGAACTCGAGGGGCTTGTGGACGATGCAGTGCTTGCTGCGGGCGGTCTGGAAACGAGAGAAGCTGATCCACAACTGGTTGTGGAGCATCCTCAGCAGCAGAAAGGGGAAGATACTCAGGTTGCCGAGGTCGGCCCCCTCCCACCCCTTGCTCACGAGGCCGCACAGGCTGTGCGCCACCCATGGCGCCAGTACCACATACTTCTCTCCCCGGCATCACGTTTAGCAGCAGCCGCGCGCAGCAGGAGAATAAGGAAGGAACAGATCAGATGATATATATAAATATAGATATATTAAGCACGCAAATATGAGGTAAGTATAGCTTGTCTCGTCTTCCTTGTCTTCCTGGTCTTCCCCCCCCCCCCCCCCCCCCCACACAGGATATATTAAGCACGCAAGTATGGGATAAGTATAGCTTCTCTTGTCTTCTTCCTGGTCTGCCATGGTCACACACACACGCACACACACACACACACGCACACACACACACACACACACAAACACACAGAGAGAGCACCTTGAAGTTGCCAAGCCTCTGCCATGGCCATTCTGTGAGGATCCCAGGTCTGGAGGCCATGCTGCTTTCTCGGAGCTCCCACCGTGGGTTGCCGCTGGCTCGGATCTAGCAGCCACCTGGAGGAGGTTTATATGCACTGGGTGGCTCCAGCATGCCAGCGTTTTTACTTTTACTTTCACTTCCTTCGGTCCACCCAAAGCTAAACGAACGAGATATTAATGCAACGTGCCCCTTGCAGGTTTTAATGTATTTACTGTACTTCAAGTTATGGAGCAAGTTAGGTGTGTAACTTTCTCCTCTTTATTTGGTAATAAGTGCAAGGTGTGAACACTATATATATATAGATAGATATATATTATGGGTTGAGTAGATAGTTGCTACACGTACGTATACGGTAAATTTGCAGCATCTCACCTTGCGTTTTAACTTTTCCGTAGTAAACTAGTTTTTTTAATCTAAAAGGCCAATTAAGTCCTCATATATCTTTAATTAGGAGAGTTGTTAGAGCGGTCGCGTGCATGTCTCTAAAACGGTTGTTTGTGGATCACCTATAAAGACCATGCACCACTTCGATCGATCGGTGCCCCTCGAGATCCAATGTATATGGCTCATCCCGTGCTTCCACGATCGATGCATCTCTACCGACCGACCGACGTCCCTCTCCTTGCCGGTTAGCTGCCAAATATATATCTAAAGTCAGCCGCGGTTGGTCCATGGTAGAATTGAAGGCCACCCACTCTGCACGTACTGGATCAATCTTTACTTCCTCTTATTAATTAGTTGGTCTGTTCTCTTGGTCTGTCTTTGATAATTGAATAGGATAAGTGGCCCCTACTCATGTTTCGAATAACTCATTTCTACCAAAATAGGAAAACTCTTCATATACCATCCAGTTTAATCTGCACTTGTCAAACTCGGTTAAAAATCAAATCGGTGAATAAAGATGATTATCTGGAGGGCATCGACGAATACGTTGTCCTACCCGCTTATCAAATCGGGCCTCGAGGCCTCTCGTTAGTCACCCTCTTGTTATCTCCTTAATTTTGGAAAGTTTAGTCATGTCCTTGTTTGGGGTTTGAACCTCCGTACATGGGGTTTCTCTCTAAATAGTCACTTTGTGGTGGCGGTTTCTTGTACGTATTTCTCTTATGGCCGGATAAAATGAAAGGAATTTTTTTTGGTGACGAGAAATTTGACGAATAAAAAAATCTTAGGTCACTCATCTCTAGAGAATTGAACAGGTGATGGGATAAATCCTCTCGAGAAAATATATGAAAGGACTTAATTACCTTTCACAGAAGATATTTATACAGAAGAAATAAAAATTAAATGGAAAAGATATGTCTTTGGAATTCAAATATGCGGATAAAAAATGGGGCCTTCCTACGAGGGTGTCAAATGTCAACATGATACAAGTATTAGATACAATAAAAAATAGAAAACCCAGATAAAAAAAATATAGAAACAAACATATATATACCTTTATATACTTGTACATGCTTAGTAAAATATTATTATTGAAAATTATTAGAACATTAGAGTATAAATACTATATTTAACAAATTAATTACCGGATGCTAATATTTAAACAAAATATTTTGACGAATATCTCGATTAAGTGTTCATTTTGAGTCCCAAGTAAAGTAAGCGTTGTGGCATGGGATGTTGGAATGCTGTGTTGTGTATATATTATAATCTCCATATACAAATGAAAACGCCTACCAAAAAATTGTAGAAAATATAAAAATAAAGTACGTAGATACAAATCCTTTTTGATAACCATTGAGAAGAAGGACAAATGTAGAAGATGTCGTACCTATTTTATTTCTATAAATAGTCTGTATTAAGCTCCTATATATAAGCTTCTGCGCGCGGAAGGTGCCCACATATTCCGTAAAAAGGAATGTTTCACAGAATCCGTCAGTAAGATCTATGACAAGTTGAACACAAAAGAAAAACCCCAATAAATGCTAAAGGTGGAGTCTCCATCGATCCTTATTATATCCGGGGTTCACGAACCCCGTAAAATCTTCTTTTGATAGGGGTATTGAACTCGAAGATCTTCTCCAAATTAACGATGAGACCACCATGATAAGACGTGAACTCGTACGTAAAAACATGTTCCTCTATTTATTTTATTCTTTGGACTTTTCCAAGCCTCACGATCTTTTGGATCATATCGCCATGTCATACTAAACCTACCTTGTATCATATCGATAGGGCCAGCATATTGCTCTCGTGAACCTCTAAAATTGTATTTGAAATTAATAGTAGGGAAGGAGATTATTTTTTTTAAAAATCTCTAGAGAGAAAAAAAACAATTATTTAACAATTTTAAGAATTTTAAAAATATCCTCTTTTCTTCTTATCTCCTCTAATCAGCTCCAAAATCACTCTAAGATATATAAAAAGTTAGCTAACTAGACATGTGCATATTTAGAAGAGATTGTAAAGTGGTGGAGATTTTAGTAATTCGAACAAATGTCTCCCTAATATTGTTTCCGAGCACAACCTAAGACATGCTTCCCAAGGCACGTCTTATTGAAAACTAACTTAATTATTTCCCGACCGAGAAATGTGACATGGACGGGACGCAAAAGGGCGGTGGATCTTGTGCCGGCGGTTGCGAGTTTTAGTGACGGTTTGCATTGCGTCGCTCTTGTGCGTGTAGCGAGACTCTTTCCCACCTAACCCACGCATAAATGTAATACATTGGATTCTTCTCCACCTTCGGGTTCCCTGCACCAGAAAACTGCAGGGCATGGGCCAAGGGTAGGTCACCTCCTCCATATGGCTGGCATTACAGAGGCGCTACGGAGGAGCCCACCGCCGGCAGGCACCCCGGCCGGGAGGGGCATCCTGTCGGCCGGCATCGATCATTTACTGATCATCACTGGCTCTTTATAATATGACCAATTATATGAGATCGGATTAGGTAGTTGAAATTCACGATCAGACGACCCGTTACTACCGTAAGGCTTTTTATTGAACAACGTACAAATTAACGATGGATCCTATATATGCTGGAGTTCAACCTGTATCATCATGACTCGAGGAGGATTCAGATAGGGTCGACTAGTAATTAAGGACATTGTCTCTGATAGTTAATGATTGCGACTTAATCTTACTCACATTTAATACTCGAAAGATCGATGTGAGGGCAAAATTTGCTAACTCGTGTCAGGTTCTCCGCCGTCAAAGAGAAAGAAAAGTCTCATAAGGTTTCTCACGGCCTCATCAACACATCTTTCCATAATGTATATATATAATCGCCCTCCGATGCAGGAGGACGTGGAAAAATCTCCTATCTCAGCTATTTGTGCAAGACATGCAGATTGAACCCACAAACGTGTCATCTGAACAAACACGGACCCACTGCATCTCAATAATGGGCCGGTTATCTTAATTACTAACATCCCAACAAAAAATAGGCATCCATATGTGACCGATGTTGACAGAATGTGTGATCGGTCATTGTGCTTCGATCCTCCGATTAACGCTCATCTACTCTTTTTTTTTTTTTTGAAACCACGCTCATCTACTCTTGTTTCCATTTTTTAACTCGTAAATTCGGACCGTACCTGGAACTTGAATGAGCCAACCTGTCTGTCACATGTTGCGTGACGTTCCTTGGTGTTGATAAAATGTAGTAAATATGCTAGTGAGTATGATAGACTCTCTCTCTATATACATATCTTCGATCAACCTTTGTGAGGATCGTCTATGTTTGATGAAACTTTTAGATAAAACCCATCTTTGGCTTTCATTTTTTAACATCACAACTGTTGGGTAGAAGTGGTCATCACTGATTTTAAATCGTATATGGATGAAAATTTCTTCCATTTTAATAAGTTAGGAACAAAGGTGAGAAAATCTGCGGCTCCCAATAACACTTGCAATATTTGAACTTACAACCTCACCCGTACAAAGAGGAGGACTGAACCGTCGTGTTATAGGTTGGGGTTCGGATCAAAACTTCTCATTACACTCTCATTTTAAGCTAGAGAGCTCTAAATATTTGAAGCCTTTAGTTTAAATTAGAAACGTCCGAAATATCATATACGCGACTTCCAAGATTTGGTGGCCGTACCTCTAAATAGTTAGAGTGAAACAGAGTACATTGATTAGGAACTTCACCAAACATCGAAAGTCTTTCAAAAGCAGGAGTCATGGGAGATGCATTTCACCTAAAACTGTTCACACCTAGTTGGGTGATCCAAACAAGATAATTGGAAACCAGGGATGGCCTACCAAAAACGGGTCCAACGTCTACAACAATTTAATCTCACACCTATAAATTATAAGACTATTAGACTGCCCTGCATCAATCGGTTGAAATCTTCTCATATGCGGACATGTAGCCTTAGAGCCCGACAGTACCATCCCTTCATAGGTTGAGCCATTGGACGTGACTACCTTTTTTTCTCGGAAGCAAATTAGTATCTGAGAACAAATGCCGATGTTGCCTGCATGATTCCATTATTTGTTGTTAAGAGATAGTGTGTTTCTTGTTTAAAGGGATAGAGAAATGCTCTGTACATCACATCCGGTGTACAAAAGTCACGTCCATACGTAATTTTCTCTCCGATTAATCACATAGACGTGACTGAGCATGTAGTTACCGAGAAAACAACCGCACGATAGTTCTGCAACAGAGGTATTAAATGAGTTGATTTCACACCGTAAACACGTCACCAAAATGTCTATCTTACCTTTCTTCCTCCCCCAACCCATGTGGACACACTTTTTAGGATTCTCCCCGACGTGTCTGTTTATTATTTATTTAGTACGTGGACGTGTCAGTCACAATGTGACAGTTTATTTGGGCTCCAAAGATCAAGGTGGCCTGGAGCCGCTAGTGAGCGCCGTCCGACTAATCAGACGAAAGTGAGTGTCGTGTCGGGAGTAAAACCCACCGTGCCGTAAAGACCACGACGTTAATAACATCTCTCCGAAGGAGAGAAAACCCTTGATTAATCGCCAAGAAAAATGGACCCTACGGCCTAAAATTAGCATTAATGAAATGAGATAATAAAAATCTCGAACTGCGTTAAAATGTCCCGTGTTAGGACGTAAACATTCAAATCATGTTGGTCGCTTATTGATCATTTCGTGTCCAGACGGAAGTCGAATTCAGAGCATGACGAAGATGGAGATAAAACTCGCGCAAATGTCTGCCGAGTATGCGACAAGTTTGATGTTTGGTAAGAGAGTGAGATTAGATCCAGTGAAACGGGTCAGATTCAGTGAGCTATTGATCCGGGACAATGTCAGGTCATGGCCATATTGGGGTGGTCCCCGAGGTCCAAACACGACTTAACGAGACATCATTGATTTTCCCTTCATACCGAGTCTCGAGAAGCGGGGGCTTCAGAGCAGACATCATTATGCTTGTTGCTTTTTTTTGTTATTTAATCTTCTTTGAATGCCTGCATGCATTTTTTTTGACCACACATATTGTGGTTCATTTATTATTATTGTTCATTCATTATGGTTATTATTATAATTTTCTCTTGTTTTATTCTATTTTATTGTTATCCTTTCAATCGTTATTTGTCTATTTATTTATTATTTTTTTCTGCTTGTTTAACATTTATGTTGTTGCCTTGTTTTTTTGTTTGTTTTTATGTTTTCTTCCCTTTTTTTTTGAAATGAGAGAGGGGAGGGTCGTGATCCGGCGGCCCATGGGCGCCGGATCACCCGACCCCTTCATCTCTTTTCTTTTATCTTTTCTCTTTTTTTTTAAGAATGGAGGAGGGTGATCCGGCGGGGTGCACTGCCGCCGGATCACTTCCTCATTTTGCTTTTGTTTGAGAGTGAAGGGGGGTGATCCGACGAGGTGCACTGCCGTCGGATCACTCCTCCTTTCTCATTTTTTTTTGAAAGGGGGAGTTCGGTCGATCGGACTAATGAAGTCGGTCGATCGATCCTCCAAAAGACAGGGAAGTCTGTCAGATGGATCGACCCCAGCAGTGTGGTGCGTCGACTCATCTACTGATCGGTCGACTGAAAATGTAATTCGGTCGACCGAACCAGCGGGTGAGTCGACTAGGGGTTGGCAAGTCGACTTACCTCGCGCCAAGCGTGCAACGCTTCCTTCTTCGTATTCTTCTAACATATTTTCTTATGTTTGGGCTGCACGTTTAGCAAAAAGGATTGGGGGATCTGTTGCAACTCTCGTCTTTTATCACCCATTTCATTACATTTTTATTGTTCTTTTATTATTTTTTTTAGCAAACGGGCAAAGCATACAAGTGCACATGGGATGCAATGCATATGAAACTAAACTCATATTCGTAGTAGATGCAAGCTCAAATATGCATGTAGAAAGCATAACATGCTCAGATTTGTGGTGAATACATGAAGCTCCTCCTCCTTTTATTATTGTTCATGGAGAGATAGCAGGGAATTTTCTATGCAACTTGATGTATGCATGGGGTTTTATTGGTGTCTGTGTTGGATGCAGAAACTGTATACACGCAAAGAACATGCTATGCTCAGATTTGCAATGGATGCATGAAGTTCTTTTATTTCAGCCCAGGAGACCAGCAGAGGGTTTTATACAAGTTGATGGATGCATGAGGCTCTACTCATGTTCATGCTGGATGCAGGGTCCATGTGCATGCAAAAGGTGATGCATGCTGCGTTCAGACCTACAGTTAAGGTGGGGAGCTCCCTGTTTATTCTTCCTTTTTTTGTTCATGAGAGGCCAGCCAAGAATTCGATACAATTTTTTTTAGTGTGTGAGGTCTGACTTTTCTTGTAGGTCATGGGCATTCCCCGGGCAACGACCTAGGTTGGCGGGAGTCGACTCTTAGAGTCGACTCCTGTGCACATTTCTGCACAGGGGAGAAAGAAAAAAACTGAACCCCCTGAAAAGGGGGTCGACTCTGGAGTCGACCCTTGCCTAGTTTTCCCAACTCCTCTTGTTTCTTTTTTCTTGCTTTGTATATATATATATATATATGTTTTAATTAGCATATATATATATATATACTGATTACTATGTTTTGTGGTATGAGATTGCTGAGATTATTGACACCATCTCTTTGATGTCCATTTCATTATTACCTTTTTGTTCATTTCTTCTCCATGGTTGGAATCATTCGATCATTTATCTCTTTCATTTATTCATCATGTTCCTGACGAGATTTCAGCAGCATCTCCTCTAGACCCGGAGCGTTGGGGGGAGTTAGACGGGTGCCCATCCACGGAAGTCTGAGACGGCCCCAGATTTGTATGGATGTGCTCAAGAGCGACAACATCCGTAACCGAGAAGCGGGTGGGTTAGATCTAAAACCCAGTTTATTCGAGGAGCTTGGAATGGGCAAACCGATAAGTAGGACTTGCCAATCCATGGGAAAGGAATACAAGCCTCACTAACATAGGGAATGGTTTGATCTCCCGTGACAAGGATGCGAATAGAAAATATGCCAGGACTGGTGCCTCTGGGAAAACTTCGGTGGTGAAGTGGCCTCCGAGGAACTTGGTCCAGAGCCATACCCATGGCACCGGGTAAGCCCTGAACCTCTACCTGGAGTGGCTCCTCCGTGCGTTTATGCTGGAGACACTAGAGGCCCACCTGCATCAAGTAAGCAAGGCTCAGGCGTGCCGTGCATAACGAAACAGAGAAAAACTGCGGATCTGTGGAGAAGAATAGAAATAAAAGAAGGCCCAGAACTGAGGAAAACATGCATGGGATAGAAGAAGGGACAAGATGGAGGACATATCACTTGAAACAACTAAGATTCTTTTCATTCTCTGTAAGAGCGACAGAGTACAAGGGGAGATGTACATCATAAAAAAGAACAACAGGGAATAGAAAAAAAAAGAAATACAATAGGGGGGAGACAGAGCACTGGCTCCTCTTCCCCCCCAAAGTCTCACCCCTCTCCCTCTCTTTTCTTCACTCTGCGGACGCAGGTGCAAGTGGGCTCTCAGCTCACCCTCTCTTCTTCTTCTTCTCTTCTCTTCTGCCTACGCAGCTCTTCTTCCGAGTGGAGTCTTCGAACCCCAGCAGCCTCTTCTCCTCTCTTTTTGGCATGCGATCCTCTCCCTGTTCTTTGTCTTGTGGGTTGGTTTTCATAGGGACGGATGCGAGGTCCACTTCTTCACCGCAGTTCAATGCTGGGGACGTTGAGCTTCTACGGGACAGAGCAGTGCTATCGGCAAAAGAGATGAGGCCACTGGTCAATGGTAGGCGCCTTGCTGGATACAGGAAGATCCCGCTGGCGACACTTTTGAGCTGCCATCCTACCATTCGAGCAAAGATACAGAGGCTTCCATTTTTGGGCACGCAAGGCCTCTGCTACGGCATCGTATGTCACGGGCTTTCCATTCGCGCTTTCGCTACTGGACAAGGGGAGGACCCGCCGCCGGATGAGTTGTCACCGGATGGGGGAGCATAGAGCCGCCAGATCGCCCCTCCCTCTCTCATTTCTTTTCTTCCTTTTTTCCTTTTTCCATTTTTTGCTCTACTATCGAATGGGTCGCCAAGGAGCCGTCGGATCACCCCCTTTCTTCTTCTCTTTTGTGCTCTTTTTCTTCTGCTGCCAGTTCAATGGGGAGGCCGCCATATGGGGGGGGGGGGGGGTTGGGGCCCCGCCGGTTCAAGAGGGAGCCGCCGGATCACTCCTCCCTCTCACTTTTTTTCTCATTTTTTCTTTTCTTTCTTCTTTTGTCTTCTTATGGCGCCGGTTCAATGGGGAGGCCGCCGGATCACTTCCACCCCCTTTCCTTTTCTTATTTTCTTCTTTGTGTGTGTGTGTGTGTGTGTGTGTGTGTGTGTGTGTGTGTGTGTGTGTGTGTGTGTGTGTGTGTGTGTGTGTGCGTCGACGCACTCAGTGGGTTGCGTTGACGCACGCTGTTGATCGCCTAAGGGGGCAGCTTGAATCTTCACGCATGTATCGACACACTTCTTCTCTTCTTCTTCCATCGCCCTTGTTCGACTCGGAGCGACTTGTCACTCCTGATGGGGAATTTCAGGTGTCCACAAATGCCCCCCACCCGTGGGTGGCGCAAATGAGGGACAAGTGCGCGGGGCCGACGGGTGTAGACTTTTCATCAAATCATCTCATTTCACGAGCTGGTAGACCGTCAATTCTGGTGTAAGTACGTGGGAAATCGCTCGTCCCTTCAGCGAAGGGACGAGGGGTTCGCTTCAACACAGTGAGTGCACGGGCTGAGAAGTTTGGCCCCAGAGAGGTTTAGTCATCGGCACAGGGTCAATGCCGAAGCGAGGAGGAATGTTTTATGCATCGGCCTAGATGGAAGGTCTAAGCCGATGGGGTGGGGTCAATCTCGGTGGGACTGACAGCTAGTGTTGGAACAAGGAGGATGGTTTATTCATTGACTTAGATGGAAGGTCTAGGTCAAAGGCCTTGTAATGAGCTCAATGGGGCAGGGAAAAGTTTGTGTATTCGTTGGCTTAGACGGAAGGTCCAAACCAAGCGTGTATTCGTCGGTACCGATCGGGTGTTGAATACTGACGTAGTTTGTTCATTGACACGGGGTTAGTGTCAAAGTAAGGGTCTTTTTGTTCATCAACTCCTGACAGAAGGTTTGGGCCAAAGGTTTGTTCGTTAGTGCCGACAGGGAGTCGATGGTTGACGTGATTAATTCATTGACACGGGGTTAGTGTCAAAGCAAGGGGTCTTTTTGTTCATGGCTTCAGACGGAAGGTTTGGGCCAAAGGTTTGTTCGTCAGTGCCGACAGGGAGTCGGTGGTTGACGTGATTAATTCATTGACACGGGGTTAGGGTCAAAGCAAGGGGTCTTTTTGTTCATGGCTTCAGACGGAAGGTCTGGGCTTAAGGTTTGTTCGTCAGTGCCGACAAGGAGTCAGTGGTTGACGTGATTAATTCATTGACATGAGGTTAGTGTCAAAGCAAAGAGGTCTTTTTATTCATCGAATCCAGACGGAAGGTCTGGGTCAAAGGAAAGAGGTCTTTTTATTCGTTGACTTAGATGGAAGGTCCAAGTCAGAGGTTTATCCGCCAGTACCGACAGGGTGTCGAGACTGACGTGGTTAATTCATTGACACGGGGTTAGTGTCAAAGCAAATTGATCTTTTTATTCATCGAATCTAGACAGAAAGTCTGGGCCGAAGGAAAGAGGCCTTTTTATTTATTGACTTAGACGGAAGGTCTAAGTCAGAGGTTTATTCGTCAGTGTCGACAAGGTGCTGGAGGCTGACGTGGTTAATTCATTGGCACGGGGTAAGTGCCAAAGCAAAGGGGGGTCTTTTTATTCATCGAATCCAGACGGAAGGTCTGGGCCGAAGGAAAGAGGTCTTTTTATTCATTGACTTAGACGGAAGGTCTAAGTCAGAGGTTTATTCGTCATTGCCGATTGGGTGCCGGAGGCTGACGTGGTTAATTCATTGGCACGAGGTAAGTGCCAAAGCAAAGGAGGGTCTTTTTATACTCGAATCCAGACGAAAGGTCTGGGCCGAAGAAAGAGGTCTTTTTATTCGTTGACTTAGACGGAAGGTCCGAGTCAAAGGTTTATTCGCTGGTGGGACAAAACGTCGTAATGTTGAGCTATATTTGAGACTTTTGCTACTGCATGAAGTGTAGTTGTTTTATCATTCGGCCAAGATGAATAGTCTGGGCCGGATGAGAGATTTTTGAATTCCGGTGAGACTTGATGAGTTGATACCCCCCAGTGACTTTGATGGTGTTTTTTTTCTCTTTTTTTTGCTTCTTCTCCTTTTTTTTCTTTTCTTCTTCTCTTTTTTTCTTTTTTTTTGCTATCTCTTGTCGGCGGAGCATCTTTTCTCTTCTTATTTTTCTTCATCTCTTCGTTTATTCTTGTTCTTGTTCTTCTTTTTCTCTCTGCTGGTGTCGGGGCGACCCATTGAAGCTTGCTGCTGCAGATGAAAGATTATGCAAAACTTTGAGCGTCAACAAAGTGGAGGGGTCTTTTTATTCTTTTATGCGCCGGCGATGCTGACTATATGAGGAGTCTTGTGAGGCCCCAGAATTTTTATAAATTATTTTTGGTATATCTAATTATTTTTTGGGAATTTTAAAGACCCAAAATAGATTAATAAATAAATATTGGGTTAAATAAATCATTATAAGGCCCAATTTATGTTAAGTAATTAATCTAGCTTTGATAATTGAAATCCAATAGGTTAATGGACCAAGCCCATTAAGTTTGGCCCATATTCTAGAAGGTTATTTAGACTATCCACGAATTTTAAAGATAAATACTCTTTTATATAGATAATTAGAAGGATAAACGAATAAAAGAGTTTTAATAAATTGAAACTCTATACACGTTTGATGTAACAGTCTATCGGGCGACCACTACAGAATGTAACGCACTAGTCCTGATGCGTTACACCTCTGTCAGTTCCGTGAATGGAGGAACTTGTAAAAAGATTGGATCTTTGCTACTCTATCCATTAGGGATCGAGATTAGAGGATTAGTAGGCATGTAAAGGACTCTCTGAGATCGATCTAAGCACTAGTAAGGACTCTAGAATCGATCTAAACCTCAAACCCTAGCCAAAACCCTATAAATAGGACATAGTTCTGAACTGAGCGACCTTTACTTTTGCTCACGTGGAATCAAGGTAAGGAGTCACAATTTCGGGTACGCTCTTTAGAAGATTTTGTCTATAATACATTAGACTAATAGCTCTCCAAATTTCGTGCTAGGAGATCAACCAACCAAGGAGATTGAAGCTTCCAAAGTTACTGGTCGGACCTTAGCAACCTAGGAAACTGAACGCAAGTCCTCTGAAGATCAGGAGATCAGGATGTCTAAACGAGGTAATTAGAGTTCGGTTATTTAGAACTTTTTGTTCCCCATAGTTTCATCTTCTTACCCTCAAAATTTCACGTCCTTAGGTCAAGAGGTCGAGGAGCTAGAGTAGCGTGAAGTTGCTGGAAACTCACTAGAAAGGGGGAACTAGGGCACGTCTTTCAGACTCAAATTAGAAGTTTAAAGCCCAATTAAGCGGTAGGTCATCTCATGATTGGCAAAAACATCTTGTTAGGGATAAAAGCCATCTGATTGTGTTTGATTTCATGCACTATAGATCATGGATTTCATGTTTTAGTGGGTTCATGCATACATACATATCCTTAGCCCTAATAAAAGATCAAAGATATTATCTTGTCAATTCACTACAACCTATGCATCTAGATGACCTTTATTTCATTTTGTCATGATTGGGGTAGTTAAATCTTTTCAAAACATGACATGGTTTCAAATCATAGTCTTTTAATTTCTTTATACTGTTAGCAGGGACTCTGACGCATCATACTTAGACCGTCACAACACTGTAACGGCCTTATGATAAGCCGTCACACCCTCTGTTGCATTCTAATTACTCTGTTGTCTCTGACATACCATAACAAGAGCGTTACACTACTGTAACGGCCCCTCGATAAACCGTCACAATCACTGTGACGCCCCCACTCTCGACCGTCAGGAGAACTGTAGACAGAATTGGAAAACAGTCAATTTACTTATAAATAAGCCTAGTTATCTAAGTTTTGACCTGTTAATATGATTTTGAGTTTATTAATTGGTTCATAATAGAAGCTGCACGTTTAAAGGCATCTTAAGTTATTTTAAGTTATGTTAATTTCATGTGCCAAAATTCTATAGTCTTGTATTTTAAATCATGGATTTTCAATGATGTATGGACGGAATTTTATCTTGGTTTCACGTTGCTACACATTCTCTCTCTATCAATAGAGTCATTTTCTCTAAGTATATGGCATATATTCCGGTATATGGCCATTAGTTTATACTTTGCACTATAGGAACATTATTCTTGAACATGAGGACCTTTCTATTGGATATTCCTTCCAATGGACTAGGAAATCTTGTTTCAAGGCCTCCGTAATTCTCTACGAGCTTGAGATTCCCACTAGGACGTCGAGTTGGTTGTACCATGAAAGCCCAATCATTAGAAAACACTATCGATGGTTTCTGATTTCTAGAGATGTAACGGATCAAGGTTGGACCGTCAGGCTCATCTAACGGCCCAATAAACGACCGTCACATATACTGAGTCCATCTTTATTTCTTTCGGATTCAGACCATTGTAACGGCCCAATACTGGAGCGTCACGTTATGTAACGGCCCAGTCCTTGACCGTCACAATGTTTGAGTGCTTTAACCCAAGGTTTGACCCACGGGTTGATTTTTAAAGTTCTAGATGGATTAATAATGGTCTAGGACTTACGAAATTGAGTCAAGATACCTAATTTAATTTATGAAAGTAAGAAATGTACTGTTATGCTACCGATTTATTTCCAAGAGCATAATATAGTATAAGTCATTCTTCATCTCTCATATTCTAAATTGAAGTGTTCATTCATTGATTATTGTTATCATGAACTTATTGAACTTATTACATTCTTGGCCATACTTTATTGTTATATGCGTGGAAATAGCTTGATTTATACTTGAAGATGCGATCAAGCACTGATTATGTTCAAGGGCTCTATGCTAGTCCCCTCGACTGATTGTCGGAAACATACTATTATAAACCATGGGGTATGATGCTACTAGCGTCGCATTACACTGGGAGTACTTTCTTTATAAATAAGTGAAAATCCACGGCACGACATGACATTCTTGTACATGACTTTCTTGCTTGATATTCCATAGAAATTCACGAAGTATTTGCTCATAAGCAAAAGATACTAGAGTGATGATTATGTGACTTGCTAGTACATTCTCGATACATTCTTGTTTATGAAAGGCTAATATCATGTTCTTGTTACGTTCTTGCTAGTTCATTCTTGCTCTCATTCTATCTTACATGATCGTTTTGTTACTTTGGTTACTCGCGTGATTGATCGCATTTCGCATGATTTTACCTAAATTCTTTAAAGCTAAAATGCTAATTACTTTAATAGTGCTATTCATGTTGATGCGAAGATACCTACTAGGTAAGTGTGCTCATTACCTATTTCTAATCTTTTTCAGGAAATGAAAGTGATTCGAATTCGGATTCGAGTTATACAAGTAGCGGGTCCGAGAGCGAATGAAAGTCATATCAAATTGAGAGTGAAGACTTAGGAAGTCTATATTATTTAGATTGAGTCTATGTAATTTTCTTATTTCTTGAGTCTAGTATGATGATGGAAGTAGAATTGGTGGTTGTATTTGAATATTAGATTTGATTATTAATTGAAAGTTGAAAGTTGAGTATATATTGTGTAATTGTTTTATGTGTGATTGCCTTACGCTCTGATCATTCTTGCTTGCAAGAGACTTACCATGCCGGCTGTTCGCGTTCCTCGAGCGAGTCTTCCGCTGTAACAAAGGCTCGGGGCGTGACAAGTCTTTTTGTTCTTTTACTGGCCGGAAGGTTCAAGCCAAAGTGAAAGGGTCTTTATAATCTCTGGCTGGGCGGAAGGTCCGAGCCAAAGTGCAGGGGTCTTTTTGTTCTTTGGCTGGCCAGAAGGTCCAAGCCAAAGTTGAAGGGCTTTTTGTTTGTTTATTGGGATGGCTGTCCTAGTCGAAGGTAGGATATTCGTCGGCTTAGACAAATGGTCGTGACGCTAACCATATTTGGATTCTTTGGCTTATTTGGTTTATTGGGTTGACAGGGTTTATTGGGTTTGTTGGGATTTATTTGGGTTCCTTGTTTTCTTCTCTCTTCTTTTTGATGCGGGACGACTACGAGACTCGACGCGGACGGGTTGTGACCTTGGACTCTAAAGATCGATGCGACTAACAAGACGACGTGACCAGCAACGACACTACAACGCAGGACCAAAAGAGCTCTAGAAGAGGCGATCATGTCCCAAACAAGAAGCACTAACTCACAGTCATCCCCGGCGAGGGAAACGTGATGATCTTGCATGGTTGGGAAACTGGCTTTGAGTTTCGGGTGGTCAGCTCACTCTCATGCTCGGAACGAGTCACGGGACGGGTCTCGCACTCTCAACTCACAGCGATGATTAAATATATAACAAACTAATAAAATATCCTACTCACATGCATTGGCATTCTAGAATGGATACTAGCTAAGCAAATACGACAAAAAGGGGGTGGCGAGTGTACCTCCACGCTCGGGACGTGGGGAAGACTTCCCGGCCGAGATCCAGAACTCCCGGTACAATAATAATTAATAATTACAGAATTAATTCTATAGCCCACCCCACACAGGGAGGTAACAGGCGACACATGGGGCTCGGGAGCACCAATTTCGGATTGGCGGGCAGCAATCGGTGGCGCTCGGGCGGACACGACAACATCCGGGGTGGCTCCTGGCTGCAGCAACTGGTGGGGACGTTCCTGGAGTGTCCTGGGTCGATCCTTGGGATCGGTGGTCACCGGAGTGGAGGCGGGCGATTTCTTGGGATTTGTTTCCCAAGGCTGTCCCACAGCTCAACTTCTGGCCAGATCTGCGCGCTCCGACGAGATCGACTGGTACGCTCAACTCCGAAGTCGGATCGGGGCACAAAGGGTACCGTTGGAAAGAGGACTCAAAATCCTATGACATAATAGAAGCCCAAGCTCATCCAATGGCTGCATTTGAAATTAAAATGACTGCAAACGGACTGATCACTTTGACCCGAAATGTAGAATAGGCTGGACAAAACTTGAACCCACTGATCAAGGGCTTTGACCAGGGATCAAATGGACTAATTAGGACTTGTGATTTTTATGGTGGGTAAAGGGGAGGGTGACGAAGATGCACATAGTTTTTTTGTAAATTTTGGACAACATTTGATGGGTGAGAGAAATCGGATGCCAAGATCTGTCTTGCAGATCTGCACACAGGCAGCCCTTGAGAAGAAAGAACAGGTGGTTGGGAAAAGGCCTAAATGAACTCTGATCGACCTAAAAATTGAACTGAGAATGGCCTATGATGGGGGGACCTACCCTCAAAGTTTCGTGACGATTCAACGGTCGGATCTCTTGTACCAGCCCTTTCACCGAGCTGCTGTCCTGCAACTCTGAGTTTGGGGCAGCAGGATGAAGATCGGCTTGTGGTGGCTCAACGGCGGCACGGACGGCGGCCACGGCGGTGAACGTTCACAACAGATAGAGGAAGAAGGGAATAGGAAGAGATTTGAGGGAGATAGAAGATCTAGGATCAGATCTAGAAGAGATTGGAGGAGGGAGTGGGAAGAACATCAAGAACAAGGAGAGGGGGAGAGAGGTGCGCCCAAATCACTATGCATAAATTTTCTTCATTAAGTTCCACCCAAATACAACAAGAGACATTATATAATATAACCCTAGACCTAGCCAAAAGACCTCTAATACCCATGGTCAAAGGGGCATAATGGGGTGGGGAGATTAAACCAACATAAACAAATCCTCCCATAAGGGACAAAAGAGGGGGCGCCTCTCCCTTAAGTCAATATAAGGGGCTTGGCTTAGTTTAATCCCCATGGACCAAATTAATCCCCCTTGGACCAAAATAAATAAAAATACAAATACAAGGTCATTTATTCTACCATGACCCAATATAAAAATGCAACATAATACAAGCCAAATACAATACAAATACATGCTAAATACACACCAAATATGGTCAAATACATATAAAATATAAATACGTTTAAAGATACATACTGAAGTATCAGTGCTCCGGTGGCGACTCCAGACTGTCCCCCAGCCACAGAGAGGTCGGTGTCGAGCGAGTCGTGCTGCGGGTCCGGTACCGATGGCTCGCTGAGTCGAGCCGTACTCGTGCTCTGGTGTCCTCACCAATTCTCCCCGGGTGGGAGAAGCTCGACCCCGTCGAGTAAGGGTCCGGGTTGCTCTGGTATCGATCTAACAGATCTGGATCTATCCTCTATAGCTCGCTCCGGATGATCCAAGTGTCATCAGACACAGGCCATCCCCTCCAACGCACCAAATAGCGCTGGTACACTCCGCCTCGAGTAGTCGTCACCTGCTCGTCTAATATACATTCTATCTGCTCTCGCTGCTGAGGTAATAAGGCTGGAGGTGGACACTCTAGGGTGGTGTCACTCATAATGGGTGGAGACGGCCTAAAGGGCTCACTGGGTATCACCCCTTGGTCCTTATAAGCGACGAGATCCGAGATGTTGAATGTGGAGCTGATCCCGTAATCCTCTCGCAAGTCCACAACATATGCGTTTGATCCGACTCGCCTCACTACCCGAAAGGGACCGGCACAGCAAGCATGCAACTTCTTCACGGCTCCCGAGGGAAACCGTTCAGGTCTGACCCTGATCATGACATAGTCACTCTTCTGAAACTCACGGTGGTGCCTATGGGCGTCAGCCAATTCTTTGTATCGTGCATTGCTGGACTCAATGTGACGACGGATATGCTCATGCAACTGTCTAATGTGATTAGCAAAAGACTCGGCTAACTCAGACACACAGGACTGGATGGGAGATGGGACTAGGTCTATGGGCTTCCTAGGCCTACGGCTAGTGACAATCTCGAAGGGGCTCATACCGGTAGACCTATTGACCGAATCATTGTAGGCAAATTCGGCTAAGGATAAGATCAAATCCCAATCCCTGACTCGATCTTAGACCAGACACCTAAGAAGATCCCCCAAGCTCCTATTGACAACCTCAGTCTCACCATCGGTCTGGGGGTGGTATACAGTGGAGAATTTCAGTTGGGTGCCCATCATGTGCCATAGGGTTTCCAAGAAATAGCTAGTAAAGCGTACATCCCTATCAGACACTATAGTGCGGGGAAGTCCGAACCTGGAGACACAATGTGAAAAGAATAGACCGGCAACTCTAGAGGCATCCGAGGTTTTAGAGCATGGGATGAATAATGCCATCTTCGAGAACCTATCTACAACCACAAAGATAGAGTCATGCCGTCGGAGGGTGCGGGGCAATCCCAACACAAAGTCCATGCTAATGTCCTACCATGGACTATCCGGGACGGGGAGGGGAGTATGGAGGCCGGTATTCTGCTTCCTTTATTTGGCCATGGCGCATGTGTAGCACTGGGCCACGATGCGAGCCACATCTCTCTTCAAGCTAGGCCAATAGAATCTATGCTCAACCGACTCTACGGTCTTGTTCCTGCCGAAGTGGCCAGCAAGACCTCTCGCGTGCATCTCCCACGTAAGAAAGTCATGAACAGAAGTTCGTGGAATGCACAACTTGTCACCCCGGAATAGGTGACCCTCTTGTAGCACAAACTCGCTATAATCACACGAGGGACCGGCCTGAAGGGCTGCATAAATCCGACCGAAATCCGGACAATCAACATAAGCATCCTTCAGCCTCTCTAACCCTACCACCTCAACACTCATGGTGGTCAACATCATCACCCGCTGACTCAACGCATCGGCGACCTTGTTCTCCGCCCCTGCCTTGTGCTTGAGCACAAAGGTATACTCCTGGAGATACTCCACCCAATGACTGTGGTGAGCGTTCAGCTTCTTCTGGGTATGGAGGAATCGTAAGGCCTCATGATCAGAAAAAAGGACAAACTCCTGATGCAACAAATAGTGCCTCCAATACCGCAATGCCTGGACAACTGCGTAGAATTCTTTATCATATGTGGAATATCGTAGTTTGGTATCATTAAGCTTCTCGCTAAAGAATGCTATGGGGTGGGACTCCTGACTCAAGACACTACCAATACCCACTCCAGAAGCATCACACGTGACCTCAAACACCTTAGAAAAATTAGGTAAAGCAAGGACAGGTGCCTGGGTCATGCGCTCCTTAATGTCCTGAAAGGCTGTGGCTGCAGCCTTAGTCCATACGAATGCCCCCTTCTTTATGCAATCAGTGAACGGGGCAGTAATAGAATTGAAGCCACGAATGAAGTGACGATAGAACGTCACTAAGCCATGGAAGCTCCGAACATCGTGGAGGGTGCGGGACTCGGGCCACTCCCTGATGGCCCTAATCTTCTCCAGATTAGCGAAGACTCCATCTCTAGACACAATGAACCCGAGGAAGGTGATCTGATCAGTCATGAAGACACACTTCTTTGGGTTGGCGAATAAGCTCTCTTGCCTCAAAACGACACAGACCTGCCTGAGGTGGTCTAAGTGGTCCTCCCTAGTGCGGCTGTAGATAAGAATGTCATCAAAGTAGACGACCAAGAAGACCCCTATCATAGGGTGTAAAACCTGGGTCATCAACCGCATGAAGGTACTAGGGGCGTTGGAAAGCTCGAAGGGCATAACCAACCACTCATAAAGACCATCATTTGTCTTGAATGCCATCTTCCATTCATCCCCAGGCCTGATCCGCACCTGGTGATAGCCACTACGAAGATCTATCTTAGAAAAGATAGTGGCTCCCGACATCATATCTAACAAGTCATCCAATCGGGGAATGGGAAAGTGATACTTCACCGTGATCTTGTTGATCGCACGGCTATCGACGCACATCCTCCATGTGCCATCTTTCTTCGGGCCAGCAATACGGGAACAGCGCAAGGGCTCTTGCTGTCCCTAAGAGATCCCCGACTCATCAACTCCTCGACCTGCTTTTGAAGTTCGGCATGGTCCGTGGGACTCATCCTATAGTGGGGAAGGTTAGGCAAGGATGAGCCCGGGACAAGGTCGATCTCATGCTGGATGTCCCTCATAGGTGGAAGGCCTTCGGGGAGGTATTCCGGGAAGACATCAGAAAAGTCCCGGAGGATCGCAGCTACCTCTGGGGGGTGCTCATCATAAGACCTAGGAGCGACATCCTCTACTCCTCGGACAACAACGGCAAGGATAGGGCTACCCCCGGTCACCTCTTGTTCCATCTCTTGCGGGCTAATCATCATTAACCTCTGGGGTGGGAGGCCTCCTATGCTAGGAGCAGTCGTAGAGGTAGTATCCCGCGTCGTGGATGAGGTGGAAGGACCAACTATCCTCTGACTAGGAGGGGTGGAAGTGCTGGGACCAGCTGGTCCTCGGACAGAAGGATCCTTCGGCTGGGTGGGATGGAGGGTGATCCTATGACCCCCGTGGTCGAATGTGCACGTGTTTGACCGACCTTGGAGGGTGGCATCCCGATCAAACAGCCAAGGTCTACCTAGGATATTGCTACCTACCTCCATAGACAACACATCACACCAAATCTCATCATGGTAAGCCTGGAACTATAGTGGCACCAGACATCTCAGCCTGACCGGGATGGAAATAGAATCCACCCAAGAAACTCTATATGGTGCGGGGTAATCTACGGGCGTCAAACCCAGACGCTTAACCGTGCCCGTAGAGATGGCGTTAATGCAACTCCCGCTATCAATGATCACCTTGCAGGTCTTTCCTCCCAGCCTACAAAAAGTATGGAAGATGGTGGTACGATGCCAGTCATCACTCACCTGGGGCTGGGTAAGGATGCACCTGACTACTCCCAGTTGTACATCACTCTGAAGCTGGGTACCCGAGACATCGACTGGCTCTCCCTCCATGAGTTCATAAAAGAACGCCTCTGCTAAATTCTGATCAGCCTCGTAGCTGATCGGCACTAGCTCAGGTGTGGGGTCGTTGGCAGATGGATCAGAGATGACAAGCGACTCCCGAGTGGGACACTTGGCCGAATAGTGGCCAACCCCACCACACCTATAGCAAGTTCCCTGAGTCCCGAAGCCCTGGGATGTTCCACCAACCATCGGCCCCTTACCCTTGTCTACAAGACAGACTGGGGGTGTAGGAAGTAGGGGTGGTCGAGTCGGTATGGCGGGTTGGGCCGGTCTAGGGGCAGGGACGGGTGCCTGCTGGCGAGGGGGAGGATCCCTCGGAGGGAGGGGGTGCCTAGGAGCAGCAAGGTCCTGGCGAGGAGGTTCCTGGGGGCGGGCCGTAGGCCACCGAGTGTAGGAACCAGGCGTGGTCCAGGGGTCAGACACGCGCGGATATGGGACCCCCTGGCACGGCGTAGGAGCGAACTATGCCTCAAATTGCTCTACCTCGAGAGCAACCTGGTACGCATCCTCCATCTTGTCCACCTTGTGGCGGAAAAGCTCATACTGTAGGTGTGGACGCAGACCACGCCTAAAACGGGAGACAGTAAGGGAGCTCTCCTCCGTGGCATCACATCGCAAAAAGTATTCATCGAACTTGGCGATGTAATTGGAGACGGACCGATCTCCTTGGGTGAGACTCTGCCATCTGTCTATGAGATACTGGCAGTATGAGGTAGGGATGTACTTCTTCCTAAGTTTGGACCTCATCTCATCCCACATCTCTACTTGGGCTCTTGACGGTGAAACAGCAGGTTCTCCATGTTTCTCCAGTAAGTTTGTGTCTGCCCTAACCGTTTCATTTTCGTGAACTTGACCTTCCGGTGGTCCGACATCTCAAACCACTCGAAATACCGGTCCATGCCGACCTCCCAATCAAGATAGGCCTTCGGGTCCAATGACCTGTTGAAAGTGGGAGGGTTTGCTCGCACCATCCTAAGGACCCGCTCATCCTCATCATCCCTTTGTGGTCGGTGACCACGACGGCGTCGGCCATCTCCCCCATACTCATTTTCGGACCCGTAGTCCTCAATATCGGGGGCACGTGGCTGTTGCTCTGTGGCCCTAAGTGGGGCGGGCTGAATGGCAGGCGTCGGAGGGGGCGCCTGAGGGGCCGGGACAGCTCCTAGGAGCTCCTGGCGGGGGACTCTCTCCACATTTTCCATCCTTCCGACTAGACCTTGGATAGATTGGTCGGAGACCTCGGCACGGTCCTCCATGATCTTGAGACGACCCTCTATGTGCTCGGTATGCTCCCTACTAATTTTCTCGAACTGATCCATGCGCTCCATGAGTAGAGCGACCACGTCATCCAGAGTTCGGCCTCCCGGGTTGGCACCTCGGGGGTCACCCATAGTGTCAGGGCGATGGTACTGGGCACCTCCATGGGTTGGCATGCAATGGGTGAGGACCTAGACGGAGCAAAGGTGGGGGGGGGGGGGACTCACTATGACCTATATGGACGGACTAATGCAAAAGACAGACGACCTAGACTCCAATATCCGGTACGTGGCCGAGTTTTGGGATCCGAAGATCCTCTCCCGCAAATGTGCGACCTTCCTGATAGGCGTAACCTAACGTTCAGACAACACCTTTTGAGATACCAAATAAAGGAATGCAAATGCGACCCCTAGGACCGACTACCATAGAATCAAACCGGCTCTGATACCAATTTGATGCGGGACGACTACGAGACTCGACACGGATGGGTTGCGACCCTGGACTCCAAAGATCGACGCGACTAACAAGACGACGCGACCAGCAATGACACTACAACGCAGCACCAAAAGAGCTCTAGAAGAGGCGATCATGTCCCAAACAAGAAGCACTAACTCACAGTCGTCCTAGGCGAGGGAAACGTGATGATCTTGCATGGTTGGGAAACCGGCTTTGAGTTTCGGGTGGTCAGCTCACTCTCATGCTCTGAACGAGTCACGGGATGGGTCTCGCACTCTCAACTCATAGCGATGATTAAATATATAACAAGCTAATAAAATATCCTACTCACATGCATCGGCATTCTAGAATGGATACTAGCTAAGCAAATACGACAAAAAGGGGGTGGCGAGTGTACCTCCACGCTCGGGACGTGGGGAAGACTTCCCGGCCGAGATCCGGAACTCCCGGTACAATAATAATTAATAATTACAGAATTAATTCTATAGCCCACTCCACGTAGGAAGGTAACAGGCGACACGTGGGGTCTGGGAGCACCAATCTCGGGCTGGCGGGCAACAATCAGTGGCGCTCGGGCAGACGCGGTCGGTCAGTTCAACTTGGTTCACTCGGGCCCGCAGGACGGCACGTGGGACCCATTGCTGGTACGGTGACATCCGGGGCGGATCCTGGCTACAGCGACTGGCGGGGACGTTCCTGGAGTGTCCCGGGTCGATCCCCGGGAGCGGCGATCACCGGAGTGGAGGCGGGCGATTTCTTGGGATTTGTTTCCTAAGGCTATCCCGTAGCTCAGCTTCTGGCCAGATCTGCGCACTCCGATGAGATCGGCTGGTATGCTCAACTCCGACGTCGGATCAGGGCGCAAAGGATACCGTTGGAAATAGGACTCAAAATCCTACAACATACTGGAAGCCTAAGCTCATCCAATGGCTGTATTTGAAATTAAAATGACTGCAAACTGACTGATCACTTTGACCCGAAATACAGAACAGGCTGGACAGAACTTGAACCCCCTGATCAAGGGCTTTGACCGAGGATCAAATGGATGAATTAGGACCTGGGATTTTTATGGTGGGTAGAGGGGAGGGTGACGGAGACGCACATAGTTTTTTTGTAAAATTTGGACAACATTTGATGGGTGAGAAAAATCGGATGCCAAGATCTATCTCGCAGATCTACACACAGATAGCTCTTGAGAAGAAAGAATAGGTGGCTGGGAAAAAGCCTAAATGAACTCTGATCGACCTAAAAATTGAACTGAGAATGGCCTATGATGGGGGGACCTACCCTCAACGTTTCGTGACGATCCAACGGTCGGATCTCTTGTACCAGCCCTTTCACCGAGCTGTTGTCCTGCAACTCCGAGTTTGGGGCAGCAGGATGAAGATCGGCTTGTGGTGGCTCAACGGCGGCGGTGGCGGCGGTGAACGTTCATAACAGATAGAGGAAGAATAAAAAAGGAAGAGATTTAAGGGAGATAGAAGATCTAGGATCAGATCTGGAAGAGATTGGAGGAGGGAGTGGGAAGAACATCAAGAACAAGGAGAGGGGGAGAGAGGTGCGCCCAAATCACTATGCATAAATTTTCTTCATTAAGTTCCACCCAAATACAACAAGAGACATTATATAATATAACCCTAGACCTAGCCAAAAGACCTCTAATACCCTTAGTCAAAGGGGCATAATGGGGAGGAGAGATTAAACCAACATAAACAAATCCTCCCATAAGGGACAAAAGAGGGGGCGCCCCTCCCTTAAGTCAATATAAGGGGCTTGGCTTATTTTAATCCCCATGGACCAAATTAATCCCCTTTGGACCAAAATAAATAAAAATACAAATACAAGGTCATTTATTCTACCATGACCCAATATAAAAACCCAACATAATACAAGCCAAATATAATTTAAATACATGCTAAATACACACCAAATACGTATAAAATACAAATACATATAAAAATACGTACTGAAGTATCAGTACTCCGTGGCGACTCCAGACTGTCCCCCAGCCATAGAGAGGTCGGTGTCGACCGAGTCGTGCTACGGGTCCGGTACCGACGACTCGCTGAGTCGAGCCGTACTCGTGCTCTGGTGGCTCACCACTTTTGTTATCTTCTTTTGTGTTTAAATCATTGTGGCGACAGTCTTTTTGTAGTGCCCTGTGGACATCAAAAAATGTCGATGAGGATCATACGGCATGCACGTCTCGACATTCGAGAGCAAGCCGAAGATGGAAATGCCGAACAAACCTCATGCCTCGCACGATCAGGACGAGAACTCACTTGGTGGTCCGCTACCCGCTAAGGAAGCCCCCTAAGTAGAAGATACAACTACAACGCTCTGACCGGCCACGCCGAGAGCTGAATCAGAGAAAAGTTGGGAACTCCGACACAGTCTCGGCATGCACCGGAAGTCTGGGACCGAGTCCCGGAGGCTACGAGCAGAATATTATGGAGGTCATACATCCCAACCGGAACATTCCGAGAATGCCAACATTCATATAAACGGCCTCGACCTTGAAAAGAATCCATTCGGTGCTTAAACCGGCACGATATGCACTTAAAACGGCGCCATCCCCATACACTATTAAAATCAGTGCGCCCCCCCTTGTACACGACTTACCCGGCGCGCCCATTTGAAGGAAATGCCCCCTTTTACACCCTATTATGGCGCCACTAAGACCGGCGCGCCATTTCCCATCTCCCCCCTTGGCAAGGGGTTAAACCGGCGCGCCTCCCCCGCCACGCCGTTTTAACAACACAACTTTGCACATTTTAAAAGCTTCTCCTTCAAATGTTAAAACGGCGTGGCCCTTCAATGCTTAATCCGACGCGCCTTTTTACACCCACTAGTGACGTTTCATCGGCGCGACTACCTTCCCTCACGCCGTTTTAACTCAACGGCCATCCCATCCGCCAGCCGATACTCTGTTCGGCATAAATGAGATGCACAGAGGACATTCAATGCCCATGACTCTGCTTCTACCTTCGTTCGACAGCACACAAGCAATAGCAGCAAGGCAAGCTCCGACAAATCTCTGAGCGTCCCATCCTCGGACGAGCAGGAGTGTACGAGACGAATGAACAGCGTCCAGCACAGCGAGTCAACTCCTGACTTCATTGCAGACGAGGTGGAAGTGGCAGGGACGCTCCCAGGCTGGCTGATATATATATAGGGCAGCATTGTGAAGCAAAAAGGGGAGGATGATCAAGAGAAGAAGGGAACAGAAGAAGAGAGAAGAGAAAAGAGGGTCTCAGCAGTGTGCAGGAAGAGAAGAGAGAAGGGAGGAGAAGGAGTTACTGGCATCCGAGAGCTCCACGGTTCTGGGCTGAAGAAAAGAGAAAGAGGTAGGGGGTGAGAGTGAGAGGTGAGTCGGAGGGGGAGAAGCCAATGCTTCCCTCTCCCTCCTCCGTCTAATGCTTCTCTCTTTCTCTCCATCGAATGTATTTTCCTTTTTTGTTTGTAACGCCTTCTCTTCTATTTTATCTGTACCAAGTTTCCTTCCCCGTTGTGTGGGTGAATAAAAGAAGAAAAGCTGTTCTTGCAACTCTTGTGTTCTCCGTTCCATTCCCTGCTCCGTTTGCTCATTCTCCAATCATCCTGGGCCCTTGAGGGCTGCCTTTCCATGGCATGACCCAAAAAGGTATCCACCGCCGGATGAACATTTATGGCCCTTGTGGCAAATACATGTCCCTATTGAAGATTCCTCACCCGTGAGCTGTGGTCGTTCTTGTAGGCTGGCCCTCGAACATTCCATACTCACATCTGTGTTCGGACCGCCGTGAGGCTACTCCGATTTTTGAGAGTCTACCCCGGAGCAATCCGATTGGTGGCTTTCCTTCATCTCTGGCAAGTCCCGGTATAGGGGAGGTGCTGCCCGATTTTTGCCAAGGCTAAGAACGCCCAACAACAGGTGAACGAGCTGAACTGGTGAAGAACAAAACGAGGACTTTGTGAGCAACTGCTGGAGTAAAACACTTAGACGTTCATACTGTTTTCCTCATAACAAACGATTAAAATGGTTAAAGCTCTTAAAACCTCCTCATTACCAGCTTGATCTATCAACAGAGCGAGCAAATCAAACTTTGAATCAACCTACGGGTGAAAGGAAAAGAAAACACAGTAAATAGAGCCTCAAAAAAACCTCTATATAGCTATCCCGGCGCGAGTTAAACGGCGCGGCCACTATTCGACCACACCGCTTCAACCCTCCTCACAAAAAATCTCCCCATCTCTTTCTCTAAATGCTAAACGGCGCGCCCTCCAATTTCTCCCCCACTGAACATTAAAACGGCGCGCCCCCCCCATTTCTCCCCCATGGAACATTAAAACGGCGCGCTCTCTCTCCTTTGCCAACCTTAAAACGGTGCCCCTATACCCGGCGCGCCCTCCCCCCTTGTCTACCTGTTAAGACCCTAAATCGACGCCATCATCTTCCTTCCCATATCCGGCGCGCCTCCTTAACAAAAAAAGGGATAAATGGCTAGTAAAAAAAAAGGGAGAGAAAGGTTCAAAAGGGAAATACAAGAGATCAATGCCATTAATAAAAGAATGAATGAAAGGAGCTCCATCACCCGCGCCTTAATTGAATTTTTGTTCCGGGGGCGCTGCCCCCGAAAACCCCCGCAAGGGGCGCTGCCCCCTTGACCCCCGCGACCTGACCGGGCAGGTCGAACCCCGCGACCTGACCGCGCAGGTCGATCCGCGTGTGAGGGCGCACGTTAGTGAGCTCGGGCTACGCACTTAATAATTCACTCTCTCGGACTGGGTGCAAAGAGAAAATCGATGACGCCTTATGGTATCGGACGTGGTTTACGGAATTTCTGACATGGCCATAGTTCGAAATCATCTCCGGCCAACAGTCTATCAACTTGACCCATTTCTACCGGGATCCAATCCCGTATTCTCATTAAACTTGCCTTGTTCGTGGCAGACATTCACGCGGTTTTGTCACCGTCTTTTATGCTACAAGCACGGAGCTTCGTCTGAACATGAAGTGGCCCATGAGTGGCCGACATAGTCTGAACATTCACGTCCCGAGACGGGTTTCTAGCATAGTTCATCTTTCACTATCCTCCTACATTATTAGTATTATCTTTAGGCCATAGGGCCCTTATTCCCGGTAATCAATCAAGGGTGTTCCCCCGTATGGGGGATGTAAATAACGCCGTGACCTTTATGGCGCGGCGGGTTTCGGTCCCGACACGAACCACACAATTATCTGATTAGTCAGATCGAGCGCACCATGGGCTTCCACGAAGTCCGAATAAATCGTCACTTTGTGACTGGCACGCCCTCGCACTAAATAGAAGAATTAACCCCGACCAACAAACGAACAGATCCCCCCTCCGAATAAAAGTGCGTCCACATGCCCCAAAATTTATATAAATAATTTCTGGATTATTTTAAGAATTTTCTAGAATTTATTAGGAATTTATAAAGCTTAAACTGATTATAAGGCCCAATTATGTTAAAATATGTGTCCAGCTTTGATAAATAAAACCCAAAAGGTTTAAAGAATAAGGCCATTAAGTTTGGCCCATATTCTAGAAGGTTATTTAGCTTATTCATGAATTTTAAGGATAAATACCATTTTATTAGATAATTATGTGGATAAAATAATTAAAGAGTTTGAATTAAGTTGAATTCTGCGAACGGTGGATGTAGCGGTCTATCGTGCGACCGCCACAGTCATGTAACGTGCTAATACACGACCGTTACACTCTGTCAGTTCCGTGAATGGAAGAACAAGTAAAAAGATTGAATTTTTACTAGTTTATCACTTTGGGATCGAGATGGGAGGACTAGTAAATGTGTTAAGGACTCTCAGAAGTCGATCTAAGCCTTAACAAGGACTCTAGAATCGATCTAATCCACAAAACCCTATAAATAGACCCTAGTTTTGACCTGCGCGACCCTTACATTAGCTCGCGTGGAACTAAGGTAAGGAGATAGTATTTCGGGTAAGTTCTTTAGAACTTTTTATTCCTTATACATAGGACTAATCTTCCTCAAAATTTCATGCTAGGAGATCAACTACACAAGAAGTTTGAAGCTTCCAAAGTTGCTGGTTCGACCATAGCAATTCAGGAATCTGAGCGAAAGTCTGCTGAAGATCAGGAGATTAGAGCACCAAAACGAGGTAATTAGCCTAAGTGTCTTTAGAACTTTCTGTTCCCCTTAGTTTCACCTTCTTACCCTCAAAATTTCACGTCCTTAGGTCAAGAGATTGAGAAGTTAGAGCGACGTGAACTTGTTGAAAATTCACTGGAAGGAAAGAACTAGGGCGTGTCTTGCAGTCCCAAATTGGAAGTTGAAAGCCCAATAAAGAGGTAGGTCATCTCATGAATGGCAAGAATATCATGTTAGGGATAAAAGCCCTCTGGTTTTGATTGATTCCATGCATCATAGACTTTGAATTTCATGTTTTAGTAAGTCTATACATACATGCATGTCTTTAGCCTTAAATGAAGATAAAATATATTCTCTTATTCATTCACTGCAACCTATGCATCTAGATGGACTATACTTCGTTTTATCATGACTAGATTAGTTAAGTCTTTTCAAAGCATGACATGTTTCAAGGCATAGTCATTTATCTTTTTACTTTCCTGTCAACAGGACTCTAACGGCCTTTAGTTAGACCGTCAGAGGGACGTAACGGCCTTACGATAAGTCGTCACACTCCCTGTTATACTTGAGCTACTCTGTTATCTCTGACGGACCATAACCGGAGTGTTACAACACTCTAACGGCTCCACGATAAACCGTCACAGCCCTGTGACGCGCCCATGTTCTACCGTCAGAATAACTGTGTTCTGTCAACCCGAGACAGAGTTAAAAGTAGTCAAATTTACTTATGAATAAGCCTAGTTATCTAAGTTTGACCTATTTTTCATAACTTTGAGTTTATAAATTGATTCATGTATGTTTAAAGCACTTTAGTTATTTTAAAGTACATGTTAATTTCATTGCTAAAACTCTATAGTTTTGTATTAAAACATGATTTTTACTGATGTACTGACGGAGTTTTATCATGGATTCACATTGTTACACATTCTTTCTGTCTATAGAGTCAATTCTTCAAAGTATATGGCATGTATTCTGGTATATGACCATTAGTTCACACTTTTGCACTATAGGAACATGCTCTTGAACTTGAGGACCTCTCTATTGGATATTCCTTCTAATGGACTAGGAAATCTGGTTTCAAGACCTCCGTAATTCTTCGCGAGCCTGGGATTCCCACTAAGACGCTGAGTTGGTTATACCTTTAAAGCCCAATTGATTAGAAATCACTATCGATGTTTTCAGGTTTTTACTATGTAACGGCCTAATACTAGACCGTCAGGCTCATCTAACAGTCCAGTATACAACCGTCACATCCATTGAGTCCAATTATTCTTTCTGGATTCAATCTATTGTAACGGCCCAATTATAGACCGTCATGTTGATGTAACAGCCCATTAATTGACTATCACAGTTCTTGAGTGATTTAACCTGAGGTTTAACCCAAGGGTTGATATTCCAAAGTTCCTAGATATATTATTGATGGTCTAGGACTTGTCATATTGTTCAAGATACTTAATCTTAAATTATGAAAGTTAAGAAATGAACCGTTATACTGCTGATTTATTTTCATGGCATAACCTAGTTTTAATATGTTCATTAAAATTCTTTAATTCAAATAGAAGCATTCCTATGATGGATTACTTTATCTGGAACCTATCGTTGAAATTGTACATGCTTGGCCATATTGTTTACATGCGTGGAAGTAGCTTGATTTATACTTGAAGATGCGGACCGAGCACTGATTGTGTTCAAGGGCTCTATGCTAGTCCCCTAGACTGATTGTCGGAAACATACTATTATAAATCATGGGATATGATGCTACTGGCATCGCATTACGCTAGGAGTACTTTCTCGACAAATAAGTGAAGATCCATGACTCGTAAAGTGAAAATTCACGACACGTACATGACTTTCTAGCTTGTTACATGTTATTCCACAGAAATTCACGAAGTACTTGCTACTAAGTGAAGAGTACATTCTTGATTGATACATGACTTTCTAGTACATTCTTGTTCATGAAAGGCCATATCATATTCTTGTTACATTCATGCTTGCTCATTCTATCTTACATGATCATCATGTTACTTTGCATTAATCGCATGATTGATCGCATTCGCATGATTTTACCTTATTTCTTCAGAGCTAAAATGCTAATTACTTAAATATTACTAATCATGTTGATGCAAAGATACCTACTTGGCAAGTGTGCTCATTACCTATTTTCCAATCTTTTTAGGAGATGGAAGTGATACGAATTCAGATTTGAGTTATACAAGTAGCGGGACCTCGCGATGCGAAGATACCTATACAAGTAGCGGCACCCGGGTCCGTAGGTGGTCCGGCGATGGGGATGAGGGTCCGAGGTGGGACCTCGCTGTTCCGGGGGGTTTGGCTAGCTTAGGATGAACCCCAAAGGGCCTGGGATGCCTACTTCAACGGGCAGCCAGCACGCCGAGGGCATGGGATGTAATGTCTCTCTCACAACTCACCCGCGGTGGCACTCAATTTAATGAGGATTCGAGACCGGGCACTCACCTCACCACCGACGTGCAAATTAGAAATAATACTAAGCTAAGCAGAGTTATACCAGCAAGGAGAGGGGGGCCATAAGCTCACCTGATCGGCGTGAGAACGTCGATCCCGGTCGGAGACGAGGGCGAGCAGGGAAGCGTCGGCTACTCGCACGCCGCGCCGATGACGCTTCGGTCGAAGACCTGCTAGTACATGCACTACACCTCACGCAGGAGGGTTGGACTAGGGGTGGGGGTTTGAAACGTACATACAAACACTACCTCTCACAGGGAGGGGCTTTAAGCCGGTGGGGCGGGGTGGGGAAAAAATTAAAATAAGTAAGCTTCGACTTATAATTCTGGTTGTCAGGGTAGCGAGCTGGATTTGGAGCTGATGTGATCGCCTCTGGGTGTCGGAAGTAGCAGGGCCAATAGCCAAACATCAAGGGGGCGTGGTAGCAGTGAGGAGGCACGTCCGAGTCCACTTCTGAGCTTAGGAGAGGCCACTGCAAGGTCAACTTTCCAAACCGCGCCGGTTCTGTCCGCATTGGGATAGCAGGACAGAAGGTCGAAGATGATGTTGCCACGAACTCCTCCAATTGTCGTTGCAAGTGGGACCGGCGCCAAACTTCTCCAGACTAGTCCAGGAAAGCTCAGCTCAATTTGTGGGCCAGTCGGAGACTGTGGGTAGTCATTTCAGCCTCAAGGGTCGGGGTGGACTGTTACGGCTCTGACTGTCCCAGATCTGAAGGCTCTGGAAGATTGCCTTGCCCCGGGCACTTCCGAACTCCGACAATGGCGTGGATGGTATCGACACGACCGTGGGGGAGTCCTCTTCGAACAGCGACCTTGGAGGACACCAGGGGAGGTCTGAGCAGGGAGATAGAGCCAGTAGAGTGAGAAGGGGTCTGGTTAGGCCCTGGCAGGATTGACCTGCACACTCAGGGGGAATCCACTGGAACAGGGTGCTCCGAACTCTGAATAGTGTTCCGCTTGCTGCTTTGGATGGAGGACTGGTAGTATCTTATCCTGGTCAATTGGTGCACTGAGGGGAGTAGGGAAGTGGCCACGAGAGCTTCTGCACTAGGATTCTGATCTCCACCCGGATGTCGGAAGCACAGTCTGACAAGAACGACCCTTCTGGACAACTCCGAACTCGGATTGCGGTGGAATTTCCTCACCTGCGAAGCTGACTTGAAGGGCTTTCCAGCAATATATGGCTTGCCTTCTAGAACATCGAGGTGGTGGTGGGGCAGACTCTGCAACCAGAGCCTCCAATACTGCCTGCGAACTGGCCTGAGCTGAATGGTAAAAGGTGAAGAAAAGGGTGGGGATGGGTGAAGGTACAACAAGGAATGGTGGTGGGATGGCTATGGGGATTGGCTGGGGGGTGAAATGGGATGGTGGAGGGGCTGGGAGAGAGGTTGGGATGCAGCTAGCAGGGGGAGGGGAGAGGTCTGCGACCTGGGGGTGGAGGGTGAGAGGGAGTGGCGCAATTGGCCTTGGGGAAAGGAGGGCGTTTGAATTTTGATTAAAGAGGGGTTGTTAATTGTGGTCTTGGGGAGGGGAAAGGGTGTGTGGGGAATGTAGATGGGTGCTTGGGAGAATGAAAGGGTGACTTGGGGAGGGGAAAGGGTGTGTGGGGAATGTAGATGGGTGCTTGGGAGAATGAAAGGGTGACTTGGGGAGAGGTGTTCTACCTTGGGAGATGGAGGAGGTGTATGGGGAATGCCAAGGGGTGCTTGGGAGAATGGGTGGGATTAAATGGGATAGTTATGGCTTCTAGGGAGATGAAGAGGTGGGATGAGGTGGAAAGTGAGGAGTGGATGAGGTGGTCAACTAGGGCTGAGGTGGAGGATGAGGTGGAAAGTGGGGAGGAGAGACAAAGTGGCGCAGGTAGGAGAGAGAGAGAGGGAAGAGAGAGAGAGGGGGGTAGGGGAGGGGAGCTTCTCACTCCTCTCTAATAGCTTCTCACCAAAGAAATTCAATTTTTCTGGACTCAAAATAGTAGATTTTCATTAGCTTGAAATGGGGGAAATGGGGTCCTATTTATAGGCAACCCACATTTTACAATAAGTCCTTACATTTTGGACCAATGACAAATAACCAAGGGGGAAGGGGGCGCCCCTGGGCCAAGCCCACTGAAATGGGCCCATTAAACCAGAATAATTAACCTAATGACACTCAACTTAGGTAAATGACTGTCTAACCTGGGGACTGGACTCAAATAAAAATAAAATTATATAATTATGACTCAAAGAAAATATGAAAATTACAGGACTTGACTCAGAAAAGTGTGACAGACACAATGGAACCATGCCGGCGAGTAATCGGAGCTGTAAAAAAAATGTGAAGGGCTAGAGATGTCCCCATCACCTTGTGTGTATATACACCTCTACATGCTTGAATTTAATTATACAGATAGCCATCCTTGAAATTTTTCTACGGCCGAATATTCCTTGATTAAATTTGTGTGGACCCAGTGACCTCGGGATCTGAGGCACTTTCTAAGGGGGAGAGTCAAAGGTTTGTCTCTCAAATGCCTCATCAGCCCCTTCTCCAGGTCATTGCCTCTCTCTACATCAAGGTGTTGGTTCAATCATGAAAGAAGGTTGATGGAGATTTATATAAAAAAGGGGTTGAAAAAGTTATATAAAAAAAAGAGAAATTAGGGCTAGGTCGACCATTCCGGTCGATCGCCGCCCCGAATCTGGTCGACCGATTTCGATAAACCGGGTCGACCGAACCACATCCGAACCCTTTTTAAAGGGGGCTTCAATCCCCATTTCCTCATTCCATCACACCCATTCTCTCTCCAACATTATTCCCTAACCCTAGCACACCAAAACCCCACTTCTCAAGCCCCAAATCCTCCACTTTCCTCCATCCGCACAAGATCTGGCTTGTTTGTCACTGTTTCGGGATGAAAACTCTGCGACCGTTTGTGCGACCTTGAAGCCATTCCCTAGGTTCCAGATTATGGAGAACTTTTTTTTCAAGCCTTTGGTGTGTCTATCTGTATATCTACATCCCCAGGGAAGAGTTCAATCCTTTTCAAGGGTTTCCACAACGGGTTTCCTAGTATAGGATGCCGCCTACAAGAAGTTCTCAGCGTTCTACCAGGGGGAATCCAGTTCTTGGAGACGTGAGGCCTCGGCACCTCCACCACAGCGGGCTCCTGCACCTCCTTGTGCACCACAGTTACCTCAAAGGCCCATAATCGACCCTCGACTAGTCGATTTCAATGAGGTGAATGATATTCTTCCCGATCTATGTGCAGTATTTGAGATTCAAGATGGTTGGGTAGATTTGTCACAAGATATCCCCGATACTACCCCAACCTAGTCCAGCAATTCTATGGCAATCTGATTGACACGAATGAACGGTTATATACGGTTGTTCAAGACATTGAGATTACCATTACTCCGACCTTATTTGAACAAGCCCTAGGAGTTTCAGCTAGGGGTACAGATATGGTTTTTGGTCATGGTGCCGTTGAGGACACCATTCTTGCTATGACCGGCTGTGAATATGTACGTTGTGTCAATCACTTAATCACCTTGAATGCCAACTATTTTCCACCACTGCAGCGAATATTGCATCACATGTTTACTGCATTCATCTATCCCAAGAGTGGAAGCCGAAATGAAGTGATAGAAGTTCACAAATTCCTGTTTTACTATGTTATGAATGGGATTTTAGTCAACATGGGTCGGCTCATGACAGATTTGATTAGGACATGCCGTACCCAACTACGGAGATCCTTGCCGTATGCTTCACAGCTGACAGGAGTATTCATATATGCTGGGATCAACTTGGCAGATGAACTTTTTATTCAAGTTAAACAAGATGATATCTACAACAAACACAAGATCTTTTTAGACTTTGGATATTTTTGGGGTCTCAACGGTCAGTTACGAAGAAATGTGCCGATTTATGGGGAAGAATCTGAAGAAGAAGAAGAAGAGCAACAGCAGCAGCAGGGTCAAGGGGAAGCCCCCCTCCAGTTCAGGTGGACGACCAGCCTTCTCCACCTTCCCCTCCACATATATATCTGGAGATGCCTCCTCCACCACAGTTCTTTCATGGGGAGTCCTCTACTCAGGGCACTGGACAGCCTTCTTAGGTAGACTCTGAGACTTTTTATAGGCATTATTCTGGGCTAGTCACTCACGTGGACACCTTTGGGAACCAACGCTCTACTTTTGGGGATCACATAGACACCATGGGTAATATGCTGGAAACCATGTCCGATCGCATAGATTCCTTCTCCACAGTCCTGGACACCTTGTCCACTTAGATGACCACTCTCTCCACTCATATGACCACCCTCACCCAAAGCCATGAAGACTCACGTGAGGCCTTTCATACCATGAACCGCATTCTACTTGATAGGCAACGCCGTGACCTGGCCCGTGATAATACCATTGCTAATCTTCAGCACCGCCTTCAGTTTCAAGACCACACCCATGAGGATATTCGACGCTGCCTTGGCTATCAGTCGCCTCTTGAAGATCAGACTCCTGCAGATGGCCACTAAGGATTTTCTTTTGTTTCCTGCCTCCAGTCTGTGTCCTTGGGTCTTGTGTCTACTTTTCTTCTATCCCCTCCCCTCCTTTGATGATGCCAAAGGGGGAGAAGTAGTTAGTGCAGGGTCTTATATAGCTAATGCATGCATGTCCTTATGTTTGTATGAATGTTCACTTGTGAGGTTCATTTGTGTGTCTTTGCATTTTGTTTGAGTCAGTTTTGCATTTGCCTTCATGAGTGTCTAGCAGATGTCTTGCATTCTCTAACATCAATGTACTTTGTATTGAACTATTGGAATTAAATGATGAAAAGAATGCACTTGGTATTTGACATTACATGTTTGGTTCTTGTCTCTCAGTTCCTCTCTACATGGCAAATAAAATGTTTGAATGGTTTCCATGGTCTTGGCTTAATGAAGTGATTACATGGATTGATCGCCTTGTGGTTTCTTGGCTTTGCCTTGTCTCAAATTGGTTCTATGTATATCAAATGGTGTCGGATGAAAGATAGGCTAGCCAGTCTGAAATCCTTCACTATACGTGAGTGTAAACTTCACCTCGTACAAGAATCTTGTGGGACATTGCACGGATATAATGCGTTGTTTTAAATGTTCCAATTTCAAAGTTCCAAATTTGCTCAAAGGCACGCCAATGCACTTAATAATCTAGAGTTTTGTCATCATCAAAAAGGGGGAGATTGTTGAGTCTCTGCAGGTGATTTTGATTATAACAAAACCTCGGTATGGCCAACAGATTGATAAGTTCCATAACTGCTTAGCAGGAGCACTTGTAGGCTCTCAAAGCCATTTTCATCAAAGCGTATGCTCAAATCCATCTTGCCTCAAATATGCCTAGATTTTGTCAAACCAAGCTCAAATTGAATGGATCAACTTACAAACACAAAGCCTTTTGTATATGGACATGATTCATGAACTAAACTCTGTTATTTTGCAAGATTTCCAGAGTTCAGTCGACCAGCTTGATTGGTCCGGTCGACCTAATCTCCCAGTAACCAAAACTCTGTAAACTTACAGAGTTCGGTCGACTGTCAGCTCAGGGTCGATCGACCGCTTCTCCCAGCAATGAAAGCTTCAGATTCTGTAAAAGTTAGGTCCACTGTCCTACCTGCCCCGGTCGACCGAACCCCTCGAAGCCCCCATTTTTGACTTTGTTTTCTTCATGAGGGAAAAGCATTTAACTAGTATTTTTTAATCCAAAAAATCTCCAGACATCCCTGGAATTGTGGATCTGTGTCTTGTCTTGTCCTTGACCATTCAAATGTCATAAAAACACCTCTTAGGGCCAAGAAACCCTAATCACTCAAGGGGATCAAAAGAAGGCTATCAAAGGAGAAAAAGGGCTACAGGAAGAACTCCGTGAATAGTGTTTCGTCCAAGCATTCTTCATTAAACTCAAGCATTTGAAGATCATCCTGAAGCCATTCAAGTGGAAATCAAGCTGAGAAGTAAGCTTCATCAAAGATCTTCTTCATCCACTAAGGGGGAGCTTAAATCCGAAGTTTTCATTTGTGTTTCTACTTTTATTTTTCATTGAGCTTCAAGTGTGTGTCCTTGTAATCTCTAAACATCCATGTGTGTGTGGATCTACCAAGATCCATGTGTGTGTGTGTGTGTGGCCTTCCTTCACATTTCTGCGTGATTCGATGCTTGTGCACCTTCGTGGGAGTTCTGAACTCTTCACGAGTGTGTGTGTGTGTTTTGTTCTTGTAATCCCTTACAAGATAGTGTGTGAATCCTCACAGTTAGTGAGGGGTGGACGTAGGTTGTCATCGTTGCATCCGAACCACCTAAAATTTTTTGTTCTTGGTGTGGTTTGATCCTTTTCTCCTACCCCCGTTCTATGCTAGCACACATTATATCACTCTCTTGCATTTTCCGTTTAGATCTAGCATAATTTGTCATTTCTACATTAGATCTTTGGTATATCAAAAGGTAGGTTCGAATTGACAAGGCTATTCTTGTCAGGAAGATAATACCTTGCGTGAGCAGAATCTTCAGATTTATTTCTCTACCATAGTACCAAGGATCTGCTGTGTGTGATAGGTTTTGATAGATCTATTTGTTATTTCATCAGATCTAAGTCTCTAAAAGGTTGATTCAGCATATCTGCTTAATTCTGGTAAAAGTTTTGTAAAATTTGTAATCACCCAATCCACCCCCTCTTGGGTGTCATTGATCGTGGGACTTCTCTGCGTGTGCCGACTCCAAATTTTGGTCGACCAATCTACAATTTCGGTTGACCAAATCCTAAGTGCGTCGACGCTTGAGCAAGGCCGGGTCAATGCACCCGTTTGCTAACCTGCTAACTTCCCTCTAGCAGCTTCCTCCTGATTACCCTTCTTTCTGCGCTATGCGCATATGTGTGCACTTACCACCCATGCGTGCTTGCATGCCACGATCGACGGTATAACAAATGGTGGGTTGAGGATGGTTGGGTTATGCCCAGTTGGATACTCCCACTATGCGCGAGTACGTAACTCCGCCTTGTACCAAGGTCACACTACATAAATGCATCGATAAAACCTTGCATGCTACCATGTAGATGTTTGCAAAAGCATTCCCTACACAAAAAAATCATGCATTGATGCATGCTATACACAAAGAAGAAACAAAAGAAGGAAATTTAAAGAGTAAAGAAAGCAATAAAAGAAAGAAAGCCAAAAGAGTAAGAAAAGGAAACTGGAATTTAACACCCCTTGAGCTTCCAGGATAAGTCTATAGCATGACTAAACAAACAAACAACAAACAATTAAAGAAGAGAAGGATGGAGTAGGCATTGGCATCAGTTGCGTCGACGCAGCCTTCAACTTGCTTCTCACGTACGTTGACGCTGCCCTTCGTGGCGTCGACGCGTTGGCCCCTAGTGGGCCTTGTGCGTCGACGCAGTGCCTTCCTGCGTCGACGCAATGCCTTGGTAGCTCTCCCTGCGTGAGCTTGTGCGTCGACGGGGCTTAAGCCGTGTGTCGACGCAGTGGCCGTTGGCCCTTTTCTGCATATTAAAAGAAATAAAGAGAAAGAAAGAAATGGTAATAGCAAAAAGATAAATATGCATAAATAATAAATGATAAATAAGATAATAAAACAATAATAATGGTGGCATAAAACCTGATTAAAAAAAGAAAATAATAATAATAATAATGCATAGATAAAAAGAAAAGAAAAAAAAGAACTAACAAACATATAACTAAAAATAATAATAATTAAGCTCTTACCTCCTTTAGACCCTACGCATGGCGATATTAATTAGGCCTCTGCAGGTCATGCTTGAGCCTTGGGGTCATCCAATCATGGTCATGCCTGATCTTACTCTGGGCCCATAGCTCACTACGTCTAATATATTTCTGTCGGGATCTAATCTCGAATATCAAGGTTGCCACATTTCTGGCAGACATTTGGCTTATAAATTGGGACTCTTGTCCAAATATGAATTGGTCAATTAATGACTGGCTTTGCTCAAATATTTTCCCCTTAATGGGGAGTGTTTTCGCTGAAATTCAAATTTCTCGCTTCTTTCATTAATATCAGTTTTAGGCCCGAGAGCCCCTTCTCGTGGCGTTTAATCTAAGGTTTTCTCCCCTCTGGAGAGATGTAATTAACATCGTGACCTTTATGACACGGCGGATTTTAGTCCAGACTCGATACCTACAATCGTCCGGTTAGTCAGACAGAGCGCACCAGTGGTTCAGGACCACCTTGGTCTTCGGAACCCGAATAAACTGTCACTTTGGTGACTGGCACGCCCACGCCCTTAATAAAACCGAATAAGTCAAGAATGAAATGGATGATCAAAATGATAAAAAAGATGAATAGGTATCCAGAGTGCGTTCAACAGATTTGGCACGCCCGGTGGGACTAAGCCTCCTTTCATCTTCTCGCTAGGATTAGGGGCCCAACGACCTCCTCCTAAAATTCTAACTCTGTTTAAATATGAAATTGTAGGTTGCACCCTGATTTGCTCGATGGTTGTGTCATTCGGACCACTCATGGTTTTTGATCACGCCAGGTACGGCTACTTGGCAGTTCCAACAAAGTTAGACGACTTCTCACCGGTAGTGGGCTTCCCCAACTTTTTGGGTGTAGCGTTCGTCGAGCTCCTGGATGTCCAAGAGATGAAGCCGGTCGCTGCTGCAAAGGCGACCCCGACTGATGCTGCTGTGGTAGGCTGCTACGTCCACCACGTACACTCCCGCACTTCCCACAACAAGAAGCGCTCGTTGGCTACCAGGAGGGCGGCCAGAAAGAATACCGGCGTACTACAAGGTCGGATGTCGACGTCAGGCAAGTCCATGTTAATCGAAGGAGCCCGCGTGTTTTTGAAAGGACGGTAGGCCAGGATTTTGCCCGACCGGGTGATTGCAACTGTACCAGTGCGAAACTCCTTTTAAGCACTGGCTGAAGACAGGACAGACTGTGCGAGGTCCGGATCAAGGGGAGGTTTGGCCCCGAAGCCAACCAAGTTTGAACAAGTGTGGGTGCCTAAGCGGATGCGGGCCCCGACTGCTGCTCAACCAGAGCCTGTTCAAATGGTCAGGTTCAATAGGGAAGAAGAAGAAGAAGAAGAAGAAGAAAGAATTGAGGTACCAGCTTCGATGCCTCACAGACCAGCCTTCCAGGCCTTTGGCCAACAGGCGAATGTTTATGCTCATAGCAGAAGATGCGGCCAGATAGCCGAACAAAGGCGGATCGCTTACAGGCCGCCAGTTCAACACAGGATGCCACCATCAGCGCTCTGCCCCATAGATGGGCAATATGACATTACCCAGGATGTCCGAGGATATTTCCGGGACCTCGGGAACACCCCTCAAGGGACGCATCGGCTCTTGAAGGCCATGAACGCTGCAGAAGATGAAGATCAGGAAGTACAAGTCAACCCAGAAGAAGTCACAGATTAAGGGTTTGGTTGCTATGGACCAACCCTCCATGAAGAAACTACACCGAGGATTTCGGTGTTTGACAGGCTGACCTTCCCTGGATAGTCAGCCAGGAGGGTGATACGGAGGGACAAGCACTTCCAGATATTCAGTTGCAACATGGCCTGAGTGGCTGGCCGCTATGGGTCTCTACCCGAAAAACCTGAAGAGGTGACTAGACTCGCCAAGAGACCCGATCTTGTCACCAGAAGAAAGAAAGCTACAGCCGATGTGGCGCAAGCCCTCTACGGAGAAACAAGCGCAGATGTAGCCACCATGGCTGCAAACATGATCACCACTGAAGATGAGGGCGAGAGGGGAGCACTTGCTTCAGATGCTCCATTGGAGGGAGGAGGCCAGGCACCCAGTCCTTCCACCCCCGATCCAACAACGATGATGTTTCTCTTGAAGTATCAATAGGAGATTGAGATATTGAAGAAACAATTGAGTGAGCTGAGCATGCAAGCGTCAGCCTCGAAGCAGGTGGAAGCCCCTCCTGAAACATCACGGCGTGGCGCCGATGAGCACGAGGGTTCACCTCAGACGACGGCTTCTCAGCCAATACACAACTATGCTGGGGGGATGGCCCCGATACCACCACCGTCTCCTCAACATCAGGGGACTGCCGCTACTATGCCTCAGGCCACGGTGTTGGCAACACCTCAGTTGCAGCAAGCACACTTCTATCCAGATCCGGTGGATCCGGCGATGGTGAGTAAGCTGATGGTTGAATAGATAATGGATATGAAACTAGCAGATTGAGGCCGTGATGATTATGCCTCGTTCGATATATATAAGGTGTCGTATCTGGCTCACCATGCTACTAAAAGACTCCCCCTGGCATCAAGAAGCCGCCAAAGTTAGACAAGTTCAACGGGCAAGGATCCCCGAAGGAGCATATAGCCTATTACATGAACGTGATGGGCGATCTAGCGACAGACGAATCCTACCTGTTGAAGTTCTTTGGGTCTTCTCTCACAGGACTCGCTTTTGAGTGGGACTCGCTTTCGAGTGGTACTCGAACCTGTCAGTCGGGTCCGTTAGCGACTGGCCCGATATGCAACGCAAGTTCCGAGAGCGGTTCCACGTTGCTGAAAGGGAGGTCACCGTGGCCGAATTGTATGCTTCCAGGTAGAAAAATGATGAAACAATCCTGGAGTATATCAAGAGATGGCGGAATCTTAGCATGAGATGCAAGCATCCGCCACACCAAGAAGATGATGTACAGATTTGCATGCAAAATCTGAAGCGGGAAGTTTTCGAGAGAATGATAGGAATGGAAATCAGGTCCTTCGACCGATTGAACAATGTGGTGGCGAAAATCGAGGCCTTCCTTTCAAGATATTCTTCTGCCCCTGTTGCTTCCAGTCAGAAAGGCAAATCGGCTGATAAGCGGCTCGCGCCCAAATAAGTTCATACTATAGACTTAAAGGCGTTTGAGCAGCAGAAAGATAAAGACAAGGGAGTCGCTAACCTTCCTCCGACGACGCCAGCTGAACGTCCTTGCAGAATAAAATAAAGAAGCTATACTCCTTCCCCAAGGAGAAGACTCAGGTCCTATTTGAATGGGTTACCCGCTACAATAAGATTACACTGCCAGACCCAAAGAGGTCAAGTGATGCTAGGAGGAAAGATGATCCTCGCTTCTGCCCATACCATCAAATGCTTGGGCACCCCATTGAAGACTATTATGTCTTCAAGGACGTGATTGAAAGTCTGATTAAAAAGGGGGAATTGTAGATGGGCGAGTACAAGGTAGATCCTCCACGCCCGCATGAAATATCTGCACTGGAGGCAACCATCAACACGATATCATTATAGTAGCAATTGCCAGAAGTGGTGGCAGAAGCTTGCACAAAGCACACCTATGAGGCTTTTTTGCTGACCCCATCAAAAGACCAGGAAGACTGGCAGATGGTACCTACAAAGGCGAAGAGAAGACCGGCATCCCGCCCTTCTCCGGGAGTCCGAATTCATGGCATTACACCCTAGCCAGCTTCACCAGTTGTGACCCCGGTCTGGCATGATACGCCCCCTCGAATGGTCATCAGGAGGCCAACCGATAATAAGAAGAAGTAAGCCCCCATTGCGGGTACATCAAGAAGTCAGCCCAGCAGTCAAGCGGCTGGAGAAGATTATAAATGGGTTAGATGAATATGAACAACCCAAGCTCTAGCCAGTGCAGCTGAAAGAATATGTCCCTTGGGAACATCTAGAATATCTCGGGCTAGAGCAAGAAGCTGAAGATGAATTTTGTGGAGGGATTGCCCCGAAAGATGCTTGTGGACGCGGATTTTATTTTCATTTATTTCTATTTATTTTTATATTTATTTATTGACTTATTTATTGGCGTGCCAGTCACCGAAATGATGATTTCATTGTGCGCTCGACTTGACTTGGTCAGTCGATTGTGAAGTCCGAGTCGGGACCACAAGTCCGCCATACCATAAAGGCTATGACGTTAATTACGCCCTTCCTAAGAAGGACAACCCTTGATTAAACGCCAAAATAGGAGGCCGCTCGGGACGGTTAAAAATGAAGTGCATGATATTAAAGCTATTATTATTCTAGGGAGGTAACTGGGTAAATGATCGGTTATTAAATCAGCATGACCCCTCTATATAGGTCGTGCCGGGTAGAGATAGGACACCGTCCGCGCAGCGACGGGGCAGGGTCCGGACAGTTATCCGGGACATGTCCCCCTTCGCGTTTCTCATCCGGCCAGAGGCCTCGCAGTGCTCATATTCCCCAAAGGATCGGGCCAGACGGGAGGTGCATGACGTGTACTTCCCGGGGCTTATCAGGGTTAAACATCAGTCAACATCTCGGCAACATCTCCCCATAATCTGGGTTATGCCCAGGGGAGAATAGGCTATCACCCACGGAGTGCCGGGATGAAAGCCGAGAAAAAGAGGGAGCGAACCTCCCACACTGCTGATGTATGCCCTGGGGCAATGTTCGACTTTTCCCTTATAGAAGCCGGTGACACTCATGCAGTGGCAGAGCTCACTTTAGCTAAAGGGGCGGCTCATAAATCCGATGCGGATCAGTGGAACATAAGAGAGTTTGGCTCCCTTCGATTTGTCCCCGGGACAGGTCTGGTGACTCATGGGCATCCCTGGGTGGGTTTGATCTAGACGTCGGGAGTTCAATTGAATGGCAAAGCAGGCTCTCGGGGGAGCTTGGATGTGCACACAGGTTCCCGGCACGAAACAGCGTGGCAAGACGGGTTTTTGGCGCGAGGGCCAAACGGCCATGGTTCCCGGCGCCAGTGGCAATGGGGCCAAGGGGAGCTTTTGGCGCCAAATGATATGGAGGCAGGGGCTCTCGGCGCGGGGTCTTCCCGGCGCGAAGGAGAGCAGGCCAGGGAGGAGGCTCCCGGCGTGGGGTCTTCCCGGCGTGAAGAAGAGCAGGCTAGGAGGAGGCTTTCGGCGCGGGGTCTTCCCGGCGTGAAGAAGAGCAAGCCAGGAGGAGGCTTTCGGCGCGGGGTCTTCCCGGCGCGAAGGAGAGCAGGCCAGGGAGGAGGCTTTCGGCGCGAGGTCTTCCCGGCGCCAAGGAGAGCAGGCCAGGGAGGAGGCTCCCGGCGTGGGGACTTCCCGGCGCGAAGAAGAGCAGACCAGGAGGAAGCTTTTCGGCGCGGGGTAAGGAGATGGGTCTCGGCGCAAGAAGCCTCGCGCTGAGGGCTGTTCATCTCCTTTACTGTTTGTGGAGCCGAGACAGACGAGGGCGCCGAGGCGAATTCAGGGTTTTACGGCACTCTGTTTCCAGATTTATAGAGGATTGGGGGGGGGGTTTCCTGATGGTTAAGGCTGAGATTGACGGGCCCTGAGGAGTCAAAGATGGATATATTTATTGAGTATCAGCCAGCTTTGGAATGGGTTTAGAAGGAAATCCGAGGGCAGAGGGAAATGAAAAGGGGGAACTGAACATAAGGAGCCTCTGTCACCGTTACTTGAATAGACTTCCAGGAGGATGGCTTGATGTCATCATTCGTCGTCCTGGGAACCAAGGGATATCTGTCCCTGATCCAGAAACGACTCTGATGATGTTGGTAAACAAATCGGGCATCAGAAATTCCGAAATCTCACAGACGTAAATCATCATATGGCTTGGCTTCGTTCTGAAGGCCAAGGGATGGCCTGTCCCTGGCCCTGGAACAAGCGCATGAAAGCCTCTTCGCAGAATACATCGGAAGAAGAAGGAATATCATCCATCGAAATTACAAGAAAATGAAAATACAGAAATGGGGGGAAGATAGAATCCAGTAGCCCATTGGATAGGGATAGGGGTCCTATCTACGCTCCTCTGAAGAACAGATTTGTAGGGAGACTCTGAAGCCGGGAGCGTACAAACCATCAGACATTTCAGACAGAAGACATATATGTATACACGGAGGGACGAAGGGAAGGGCTTTCAAATGCCCACTTCATTTCATCTCATAAGCATTGTTTACATCATCCGCAAGGCAAAAGCCAAAGAACAGAAGAGGAGGGGAACAGGGGGAAGCGAAAGATAACTCTCGACATCGTATGAATAATCAAACACGAAGCTATGGACTATTACATACGGAGGCAGATCAAGAAAACAACAAACATAGGGGGGGGGGGAGGGTGGAGCATTGACTCCTCTTCCTCCCCCGAGCAACCCACCTGGGGTTTCTCTTCTTCTTCTTCTCTCAGACTTCTCCTCTTTTCTTTCAGCGGAGGCCCTCTCTCTCTCCTTTCCGATCTCCTTTTCTGGATGATTTCTTTCTTTCTTCCTGTCTCTTCTTTTTATCGAGAGGAAAAGAGTTTTTATACCACCCCTTCTCCCCCCTATCGGCATGGGTGTCTCGGCGGGCTGCTTATGACCTCCCGGCGCGCCTTGTTCGGAGGTAATGGGCTCTCGGCGCATCACTTCTCGGCACGGCCATTGTCGGGCTTTCGGCACCACACACGGATGGGCCCATTTAGGCCTTTTGGTATTTCATTCTTCTTATCTTAATAGTTGCTAAATCCCATTAATTGGTGAGCTAGCATGGTTTCATCAGAATATCTCTGGGGGTTTTCATCGGTCAGTGGACCGCAATTCTTCATCAGTAATGAAGTCTGAACGACGATAATACTGGACATCAGCTTGGCCGGGGAGGGCTTCAGCCGGGTGACAGCTTCAGTAACGGACTTTCCGCAATCCTGGCTTTGCAAGAGTTCCTTGGATCTTCGTTTCTGATTTAATCTCATCTTTTGTCTCATCTCTATCCTTGGTTACATTTCCGGTGTCAACAAATGCCCCCCACCTGCGGACGGCGTAAGTGCAGAATAAGCGACACGGGGTCTGCAGGTGTCTTTCATCATTCGAGGGTATATTCCTCAGTTTTATCTTTGACATTGTCCTTCAGCTTGATCATGTTGCTGCAGCAATATTATGCACATGTATCTTTAATTTCTTGGTTCTTCTTCAATGAATTTTCTTTTCCTGTTAGCATTTGGAGTCTTCTCGGCGCGGGGAGGGACCTGTCTCTCGGCGCGGGTGCTTTTCGGCGTGGCCAGTTGCTCACGGGCCCTCGGCGCGGCCGCTTATCGGCGCGCCTGGAGTTCCCGCCGTGAGAGGGGTCTCGGCGCGGTTGCTTCTCGGCGTAGGCATCTTCGACGGGTTCTCGACGCGCCTCCCTTTTTCTTCCGGCCGACGGGGGGCTCTCGGCGCGCTTTTCTTCGCGCCGAGAAGCCCCTCTTTGTTCTTCTTTTTAACCCCCCGAGAGGGTTTTCACCCTCATTTTTCACATCTCCCTTCTCTCTCTTCATCTCTTCTGCAGCGGTGAGCTCCCCCGCTCCGAGAGCTCCGTTTCATCTCCCCCCTTTTCGACCGATTTAGTCTTGGGTAGGTCGTTATACGGGACTAAGTCCCCTTTTACGTTCGGGCTCACTCCCTCTTGGTGGGTGATTCCCTATCTTTCTTTGGGCAGACCCCGGACAAGGGGAGATGTTGCCGAATTTTTTTTGAGAATTGGTTGTCTCATTGTTTCATGCCCATTCATCCTTCTGATGCTTCTTTTCGTGTCTTTCCCTTTCTGCAGGTGCTGACATGGCTTCCGGCACTTCTGCTGCGGCCTCTATGACTGTCGGGGCGAGTTCATCGGCTCAGCCGGATATATCTCGAGCTAAAGTCAACTGGCTGAATGTGTACACCCTGAGCTTCGGTTATGACCAGATTGCTAGTGTCGATGAATCTTCTGATTCCGAGACTGACACAGTGCCGTCTTCCGGAGTTTATTCTTCCACAGAGGGTATCGATTTCAGAAGGGCTGCTGACTACCGTCCGGACCTGCCGAAGGATCGTCATCTGCTGCCATTTATCCGGACCTTCACCATAGGCGGAATGAGGGATTTCCTGCTTGCTCGGTCTGTGGATGCGGCAATACTTGCTGACAGGGACAACATGAAGGGTTCTGTTTATCGAGCCTGAGCTATATATCTCCCAGGCGAGCAGAGGGACTGGAATGCCGTGCTGGGCATTTCCGAATTAGAGCCGGAGAAGAAGATGCTGACCCGGGCTCCAGAGTTTACCCCGGCAAGGTGGGACCATGCAGCCGGTCGTGTCCATCGGAAGAAGCCCGACTTTGGACTTTTTCTAGCTCTTGTGAAGTGGGGTTACAGGGGCGAGCCATTCATTCTGAACTGTCTGGCCGTTCAATTCAAATATCAGCTGGCTGCCGGCTGGTTTGGGGACGCTAAAGTGACGGATGCCCATCTCTTCAGGGTAGGAGCAGTGGAGTTTACAGAATTTGTCTTGAAGGAATACGCCCCTTTACTGATTAGAGCTGGGGTATATCATAGTGTATTTACCTCCTGGTTCCGCTATCCCATCTCCCGGGGATTATGTTGCGCCATGCTTGAAGTGTTCTGCCCACAGTTCAATACGTTCTATACAGCAGAAGGCGAGACTTCTCTCGATCTTTGGAGTCTTGCGCAGCTTTCAGGCCTGCCTATAGATGGGGAGCCATATGAAGAGGTCTGTCTAGACGACTCTGCAAAGGACGCCTCTGATGGAGAAGGCAAATATTCTTTTGGCTACGCATATCGGTACTTGATAAAGGCTTATCGGACCATTTGTTTGTCCTACGGCAGGGGATCTTCCAAAGGATATCAACCCCGGGAAAAGAGCAGCAGGTTGAGAGTCCGTGTAGGACAGTGGATACAGTACTTCTTCGGGGGTCCTTTGAAGTATACAGACTTCCCTTCCGTGGGACCGACTCCCAGTAAGCAGATCAGGGCCCCTCGTTATAAATCAGCATTGCCGGCTTCACTGCGCCGAGCAGGTGTAGATGGCCCGAACCCAGCAGGGGTTGACCCCGTTACTCATTGTGCAGCTTATCTGACCTTTTGGCTGTGCACTTTCGCTCTCCCCCAAGGGGACGAGACGATTATCAGACCGGAGGCTATATATCCGGCCTGTCAGATGGCCTGGGGGATGAGACTGTCTCTGTGCCCGGCGGCTTTGTGTTTAATTTACAAATCGCTGGGAGATTTGCATAGACATCGGGTTCCCCGTTCCTTACGGACTGTAGGCCCATTTCATTTCTTCAATGCTTGGGTTTGCAGCATTTTCCCCGAGCTGGCCCCGAGAACTTTGCAGTCAGACACACTGCTCCCTCGGATGATTGAGTTTGCTAGCGCCGAACCCGGCCTTTTCTCAGAGCAGCTGTTTAAGATGAGGGGCAGGTTGACAAGAGTGCCAGTAGATGCTCCTGGCAGCATTCATTTCTGGAGCTTGGCAGCAGGTTCAGCTCCTTTAGTAGACCCTCAGAGGGAATGCAAAATGGAAGAGGTAGAAGTTTATGTCCATCCGATTTAGGGGGCCAATGCCACCCGGCCCATATTAGAACCAGAACTGGTAAGGTGGGCTATGGCTATCCGACCCAGTGTATTGGTCTTCAGGAAGGGAGGCTTGCTCATCTTGGAGCCCTATTACCCATTCCATTTTAGCAGAAACTTTGGCTACGATCAGCATATTCCTTCATCAGCCGCTCAGTTCCCTTTGGACAGCCGTGCCAAGCATGGGCCCTCCATTGCCAGTGACGGTCGGATATGGTGGGATTTCTTTCATCGCCGAGAGGGCGTAACCTTCAGGATCCCGACCGTTTCTAATCGTATTCCCCGGGTCACCTCAGAATACATCAAGTGGTGGAATACCCGCACCAATTTTTACAAGGATGGCAGAGGCGCCTTCTGGAACGTGGCCGAGCGCTCTTTCTTAAAGCGACAATCAGGGCCTGTATTTGAGATTGATGAGGTTCACCTGAAAAGGCTCTATTCACAGCACCCGAGGGAGGTGGACTCATACATCGCCAGGCGTCGGTCCTTAAAAGAGGAAGGCTCCGAAATACCCATGCCTGTATTTTCTGAGATCACTGAAGATGCTTTTACAAAGGACCTGAGGCAGCTGGGCCACATAGGGAGCATTCAGGTGGAGGTGCAGTATCCACTTCCCCCGGAGGAGCCTCTCCCGACAGCAGCCCCCCTGGAGGGGCCCGGTAGACAGATTTCACCCTTATCGGACATTTGTGCGGAGGGAGGACCGCACCAACACATATTATCAGTACACTTCTTGGCTTTTCGTGCTGCTGAATGTTCACGGGTTGTCAGTAGAGAACCCGATAGCCGGTATTCTGAATAAGCCGCTTTTTATCTCTTTTCATCATGTGGACGGCTGGTGCATGGATTACCTCGGCCTGTTTCATTGCCTTGACTTCCACGGCCACAAAGATTTAGCTGCCTTGACAGAGAAATGCCAGACCATAGGTGACGTGTGCTGGCTTGTGAAGGAGGCTGCTTCCCGCTCGAAGGAGGTGGCTTATCTGTATTGGCCGCTTTCTACCTTCTATGACGGCCCAGCAGGTATGACCCTTCCTGTGCGCTCTTGGCGTTTTTCTTTTATCGTCATGTTATGCATCTGTCGACTATGACTGCCTTTCTTGTGTCTTGCACAGATAGACCGGACATAAAACGGCAGGGACTTTACAGGAAGATTATTGCATAGGCTGAAAAGCCTGCTTACTTTGAAATTCCTGCAGCAGCACCCACGACCACTCCCCTGCCTCCGGGCAAGAAGAGGAAGCCTTCTGCGGTGAAAAATGCAGTTGTCAAGGCCAAGAGGGCCAAAGTTGCTCGGGTCCAGCAGTCAGCTCCAGTTGCGACGGACGCCGGGACCCCTCTTCCAGACGTCCCCTCTTTTGACGAGTTCAGGTCTCAGAGGGAGGCTGCTCAAGAACCCGCCGAAAGTAGCGGTAAATATCTTGCAGATGCAGTCTTCACTATTTTCTTGAATGTTCTTTTAAGGCGCCTTTCGAGACTGAGCTTCTCTTTATTTGATACAGCCCCGGAGCAGGTTGCAGTGCCTGCGGAGAGGGACACGAGGCTGCCTTCTCCTACCCCGGCTGGTGAGGAGGAGGGTAAATGTGCTCTCTCATCTTCTCTCTTTATACTTTTGCTATTATTCTTTTTTTCATTACACCCCTTAGAGTTCCCCTTTTGTTGAGGTGGCAGTCAGGGAGCCGACTGGGCTACACTAGCAGTGGGAGAGCCGTCTCAGCCGCAGGAAAGTGAAAGGACTCAAACAAAAGAGAGCCCTATTCCGGCCAGACGCATAATCACCCGGTCTGCATCGCGGCATGCTTTAGAGGCGACCTTGCAGCACATAGCTAGAGTGGAGATATCCTCGGGCAGCTCCGAGACCGTGCCTGGTAATGAGGAGGAAGTGACCTTCAGTGGCAGCGAGGAGGAAGTCCAAAAATCAGAAGCCCTGCCTCTGCTAGCAAAAGGCCTTCCGCCCTTTCAGCCTCCTAAATTGTTGATGCTATCTTCTGAGGAGGAATTGCAAGAGGAGTTTGCCGGGCTTGACACTGAGGTCGACATAACCCCTCCATTTGTTGCTTCAACTACGGAGCTTGCTCCTCTTTTGTCTCATCTTGAGGGTACAGACCTCACTTTAAAGGTAAGCTTCTTTCTTTTTTTTTTTGCTTGCTGTTCTATTTATCTTCTTCCATCCATTGATGAGGATCATTCTGCCTTGTCCTCAGGACCCTGTCACTATCAGCTCCGATGCGGACGCAGTCTCCATGGATGTCTCATCTGCAGATTCGATCATCATCCCTGCTTTACCTTCAACTTGCATGGAAATTTCTGAGGTTATTCGCCCCGTGCCAGTGAGAATACAATCTTCAACTGACTTAACATCACTGGACTTGGGCTCATCAGGAGAGATTTCCATCCCTGTCAGGGCCTCAGAGTTTAGAGCCGAAGTAGACCCAGCCAGAAGCTCCGCTTTTATACCGGCTGCCATAATGTCAATTGCGCCCGAGTCAGCAGTCCCTGCCACAGTGGCTATAGAGACTGGATTTCTGCCTTCACAGTCTAGGGCACCTTTGTCTCCATCATCAGAAAGAGTAGCTGAAGGTGCAGCCTCCATTGAAGAGATAACTCCTTTACTTATTGATTCTCCTCCCGTGGATGTTCAAGCCGTAGCTCCCGAGGCAGCAACCGAGGAGGAGTTTTCAACCCAGCAGGAGAGTACAGAGAGGGACCGGCCAGCTCTTTCAGCAGATTTGCCTTCTTCGTCCTCCCAAGCAGACATTGGATTGTGGGCAGATATTGACGGAGAGGTGACTTTTGAGGTCGTCACGTCTGCTTCTTTTGGCTTTACTTCTCCTGACAGCTTCGTCTGGCAGCATCTGGACATGTTACGCCAGTTAGTAGAATCCCAACCTGGCTTGACATATCTGCAACTGAAGGAGATTGCCAATCGCTTCACTGCTGGCCTGCAAGCCATGGGCTGCCCTTTGGACTTATGGGCTCAGCGGGTCTTGCTTCTGTTGAAATTCGTGCATCGGAGAGATTTCCTAGCACGGAACATGGTTGACAAGCTGACGGCATTGAAGTTGCAGAGGTCAGAATGCAGATCTGAACTGGGGAAGTTGATGCTGACACTCGACGAACGCCAGGCCGAGCTACAGGGCGTTGTTCAGTGGGAGGAGGCCGTCCAGAATCGGGTAGCCATTCTGGAGGCAGAACTCACCGAACTTAGGGCCGAGCTTCAGAAATTATCTTCTATTCAGCCACAGTCCGCCGAGGAGGTGGCTTTGCTGGAGGGACGGGTGATGTCTTTCCAGGACATGTCCATGAGGCTTCAGGAGGAGGAAGCGCGCCTTCATGAGCTAGGAGCCGCCCCCTATGTAGGTCTTCTGGCCTTTGAAGATATCTTTCGGCGGCCATGAATTATCTTCTCTTTATTTTCTTTTCTTTTGTGATACAATGTCCCCTCGGGGCCCTCTATGTACTTCCCTTTTTTAATGAAAAGGAATATCCGGCTTCATATGTATTCATCTTCTTTCCTATGTGGTTTCATTGCTTCGGGAAGCGAGGTAGTGGTTTTAGCGATCCCTCACGCGAACGGCTCGTACTTGGCAGGAGAGCGTCCACCCCTTCAGAGAAAGGATGGGGGACTCGCTCCACCGCGTGACGGCATCCGAAGAGGTGCTTAAACCGAATTTTGTGAGTGGCAGCAAAAATCCTTCTGGCCATGTGCGCCGCAAAGGAGACAATTTGCACGAGTGTGAAAGGAGAGGTTCCATCAGAATAGACGTGAGGTCTAGACTGGGTAGAGGTTATAGTAGGTGGGATGATTAAAGGATATGTGGTTTTCATCAGGACAGACGTAGGGTCTGAACTGGACAGAGTTTCATCATTGATCGGGCGAAATGCCAGTCGATCAATAGTTGGTTTCATCATCGATACTGGGTTGATATCGATGCGAACAAAGGGTTCAAGTTTCATCAGAAAAGGCGAACGGTCTAAACTGGGTAGGGTTTTATCATTGATCAGGCGATGTGCCAGTCGATCAATGGCTGGTTTCATCATCGATATTGGGTTTATATCGACGCAAGGAAGAGTTTAAGTTTCATCAGGATAGACGAAAGGTCTAAACTGTGTATGGTTTCATCTATTCCGGTAGGCTTTATCGCGGGTGGGACTTTGCCAAGAAATATGCAGGTTTCATCAGGATAGACGTAGGGTCTAGCCTGGGTAGGGTCTATTGGAATGGTGATGGGTTTCATCGTCGGTGGGACGTTAAAAAAAAGGGTATGTAGATTTCATCAGGGTAAACGTAAGGTCTATCCCGGAAAGGCTTTATCATCGGTGGGGCATGGAACCAGATGATCGACGGATGGCTTCATCAATGAAGGAGAGGTGAAGACAGCGTGCCGGTTGGCATGAACTTTTGAATTACCATTTTACTGACCCAAGTGCCCTTTCGGGTTTTCACCGGAGCCAGCCCCCTCTTGCTTTTACCCACGCGCCCTTTCGGGTTTTCACGTGGCGGGGTACCCGATTTTGCCTGCAGTGCCCTTTCGGGTTTTCACCACAGCTGGGTTTTGGCCATTTTTGCCCTTGTCCGGGATATCCGAACAAGCCTGGCGGGGTATCTCTATTTTTAACCCCATTTTTTTATTTATATATACGTATATATATTCCTTGAATTGGGACTTCAGCACGGATCAGACGATGTGTTGCTCCATTAGTAACTGCTCTTATCATCGGTATTGGGTTTATACCGATGCAAGGATTTCATAGGCTTCATCAGGATAGACGTAAGGTCTAGACTGGGTATGTTTTATCATTGATCGGGCAGGGCGCTGATCAATCAATGGTAGGTTTCATCATCGATATTAGGTTTATATCGATGCAAAGGGATTTATAAGTCTCATCAGAATAGACGAAAGGTCTAAATTGGGTAGGGTTTCATCCTTGATCGGACAGGGTGCCAATCGATCAACAGCAGGTTTCATCATCGGTATTGGATTTATACCAATGCAAAGATTTCATAGGTTTCATCAGGATAGACGTAGGGTCTAAACTGGATAGGTTTCATTGCTGATCGGGCCGTGTGCCCGTTAATCAGCAGCAGGCTTCATCACGGTGGGACAGGAAGAGATGCAAGTTTAATAGGACGGGTTTCTTCGTCGATCGGGTAGGGTGCCCCATCGCTCACAGGGGGGTTTCATCATCGGTATTGGGTTTATACCAATGCAAGGATCTCATGAATCTCATCAGAATAGACGTAAGGTCTACACTGGGCTGGTTTTATCGCTGATCGGGCAGTGTGCCAATCGATCAAAGCAGGTTTCATCATCGGTATTGGGTTTATACCAATGCAAAGGTTTTATAGGTTTCATCGGGATAGACGTAAGGTCTAAGCCGGATAAGTTTCATCATTGGCCGGGCAGTGTGCCAATCGATCAATAGCAGGTTTCATCATCGGTATTGGGTTTATACCAATGCAAAGATTTTATAGGTTTCATCGGGATAGACGTAAGGTCTAAGCCGGATAAGTTTCATCATTGACCGGGCAGTGTGCCAATCGATCAATAGCAGGTTTCATCATCGGTATTGGGTTTATACCAATGTAAGGATTTCATAGGTTTCATCGGGATAGACGTAGGGTCTAAACCGGATAAGTTTCATCATTGACCGGGCAGTGTGCCAATCGATCAATAGCAGGTTTCATCATCGGTATTGGGTTTATACCAATGCAAGGATTTCATAGGTTTCATCGGGATAGACGTAGGGTCTAAACCGGATAAGTTTCATCATTGACCGGGCAGTGTGCCAATCGATCAATAGCAGGTTTCATCATCGATATTGGGTTTATACCAATGTAAGGATTTCATAGGTTTCATCGGGATAGACGTAGGGTCTAAGCCGGATAAGTTTCATCATTGACCGGGCAGTGTGCCAATCGATCAATAGCAGGTTTCATCATCGGTATTGGGTTTATACCAATACAAAGATTTCATAGGTTTCATCGGGATAGACATAGGGTCTAAGCCGGACAAGTTTCATCATTGGCCGGGCAGTGTGCTAATCGATCAATAGCAGGTTTCATCATCGGTATTGGGTTTATACCAATGCAAAGGTTTTATAGGTTTCATCGGGATAGACGTAAGGTCTAAGCCGGATAAGTTTCATCATTGATCGGGCAGTGTGCCAATCGATCAATAGCAGGTTTCATCATCGGTATTGGGTTTATACCAATGCAAGGATTTCATAGGTTTCATCGGGATAGACGTAGGGTCTAAACCGGACAAGTTTCATCATTGATCGGGCAGTGTGCCAATCGATCAATAGTGAATTTCGCCATGGTGGGAGATGAGGCTTTCTTTGGAATTACAACATTACTGACCCAAGTGCCCTTTCGGGTTTTCACCGGAGCCAGCCCCCTCTTGCTTTTGTCCACGCGCCCTTTCGGGTTTTCACGTGGCGGGGTACCCGATTTTGCCTGCAGTGCCCTTTCGGGTTTTCACCACAGCTGGGTTTTAGCCATTTTTGCTCTTGCTCAGAATGCCTGAACAAGCCTGGCGGGGTATCTTTATTTTTAACCCCATTTTTATATTCTCTTTCATTTCTTCTCTCTCTCTTTTTTTATCAAGAGGGAGTTAGACCGTAATGCCATAAGATCAAGACGAGTGGTAGCTTGGATAGGGCGGAGTGCCGCTAGACCAAGGAGGAGGTAGCTTGGTTAGGGCGGAGTGCCACTAGACCAAGGAGAAGGGTAGCTTGGTTAGGGCGGAGTGCCACTAGACCAAGGAAAAGGGTAGCTTGGTTAGGGCGGAGTGCCACTAGACCAAGAAAAGGGTAGCTGGTTAGGCGGATGCCGCTAGACCAAGGAAAAGGTAGCTCGGTTAGGACGGAGTGCCGCTAGACCACGGAAGAGGTAGCTCGGTTAGGACGGAGTGCCGCTAGACCAAGGAAAATGGTAGCTTGGTTAGGGCGGAGTGCCGCTAGACCAAGGAACAGGGTAGCTTGGTTAGGGCAGAGTGCCGCTAGACCAAGGAGGAGGTAGCTCGGTTAGGACGGAGTGCCACTAGACCAAGGAGAAGGGTAGCTTGGTTAGGGCGGAGTGCCGCTAGACCAAGGAGGAGGTAGCTTGGTTAGGGCGGAGTGCCACTAGACCAAGGAGAAGGGTAGCTTGGTTAGGGAGGAGTGCCACTAGACCAAGGAAAAGGGTAGCTTGGTTAGGGCGGAATGCCGCTAGACCAAGGAAGAGGATAGCTTGGTTAGGGCTGAGTGCCGCTAGACCAAGGAAAAGGGTAGCTTGGTTAGGGCGGAGTGCCGCTAGACCAAGGAAAAGGGTAGCTTGGTTAGGGCGGAGTGCCGCTAGACCAAGGAGGAGGTAGCTCGGTTAGGACGGAGTGCCACTAGACCAAGGAGAAGGGTAGCTTAGTTAGGGCGGAGTGCCGCTAGACCAAGGAGGAGGTAGCTTAGTTAGGGCGGAGTGCCACTAGACCAAGGAGAAGGGTAGCTTGGTTAGGGAGGAGTGCCACTAGACCAAGGAAAAGGGTAGCTTGGTTAGGGCGGAATGCCGCTAGACCAAGGAAGAGGATAGCTTGGTTAGGGCGGAGTGCCGCTAGACCAAGGAAAAGGGTAGCTTGGTTAGGGTGGAGTGCCATTAGACCATGGAGGAGGTAGCTTGGTTAGGGCGGAGTGCCACTAGACCAAGGAGAAGGGTAGCTCGGTTAGGACGGAGTGCCGCTAGACCAAGGAAAAGGGTAGCTCGGTTAGGACGGAGTGCCGCTAGACCAAGGAAGAGGTAGCTCAGTTAGGACGGAGTGCCGCTAGACCAAGGAAAAGGTAGCTCGGTTAGGACGGAGCGCCGGTAGACCAAGGAAGAGGTAGCTTGGTTAGGACGGAGTGCTGCTAGACCAAGGAAAAGGGTGGCTTGGTTGGGGCGGAGTGTCGCTAGACCAAGGAAAAGGGTAGCTCGGTTAGGACGGAGTGCCGTTAGACCAAGGAAGAGGTAGCTTTTTGCCCGATTACTCGGGGAATATTGGTTAGGCAGCATGATACAGCTTTAGGTGTCTACCGTTGAGTGGTGAGAATTGGATTTCCCCTCGATGGTTAACAACCATGTAGGCCCCTCCTTCGTAGACCCTATGTATCACGTAAGGACCCTCCCAATTAGGATTTTGCTTTCCTTTTGGGTTGGACGCCATGACTTCTCTTTTCTTGACCATGACAAGGTCACCTTTCTTAAATTCTCGTCCTTTTACGAGTTTGTTGAATGCAGTGGCCATGCGGGCCTGATACATCTGGATATTCTTCTGAGCTTGGAGGCGCTTCCCTTCCAATTCAGCCAATTCTTGTAATCTTCTTTCTGCATTGGTTTGTTCGCCATGGGCCAGGTCATATTGGACAGCCACTTTGAGTGACGGGATTTCCAGCTCTAGCGGAACTACTGCCTCTGAGCCGTATACCAGTGAGTATGGCGAGCACCCTGTAGGTGTCTTGAAGACAGTGCGGTATGCCCATAGAGCTTCATACATCTTTTCTTCCCAGTCCTTCTTATTAGAATTGACGACTTTAGCCAGCAAGGTGCATAAAGTTTTATTGAAGGCTTCTGCCAATCCATTTGCCTGTGGATTGTAAGGAGTGGAAGTCCTCCATTCGATCTTATACTTTTCGGCAAGCCGATAGATCTTTTGATTTCTGAAATGACTTCCATTATCAGATATTATCCGGCTGGGGATCCCAAACCGGAAGATAATGTTCTGCTTGATGAATCTGGCGACCAGTTCACCAGTTACTTCTCGTAACACTATAGCTTCCGCCCATCGGGAGAAGTAATATGTTATTGCCAGTATGTACTTATGTCCGGCCGAGGAGGTCGGTAGTGGGCCGACTACATCAGTTCCCCATTGTGCAAACGGCCAGCTAGGGACTGTAGGGTGCAGAACGGCAGGTGGTCTTCTAGGCACAACAGCATGCTCCTGACATCTCTGGCATGACTTTGTAAACTTGCAATAGTTTTCAAACATAGTGGGCCAATAGTAGCCCGGCTTCTTGATTTCTATCTTCATCTTAGGGCCGGCTTGATGAGCACCTGCCGTCCCAGCATGTATTTCTTTCATTGCTTGCCAAGCTTGCTCGGTAGACAGGCAGCGGAGCAAAATCTTCTTGCGTGCATCTGCCATTATTCGGAACAGAGTTCCATTTCTGAATTCATAAGAGTCTTTGATCCTTAGAAGTTTCATCTTTTCTTCTTTTTTTTTGCGGCAGCTGTTGGTGTAAAAACTATTGTAGCAGGTGTTGTCTCCAATCAGATGCCTGTTCTGTGCTGATCGTGGCGACTTCATTTTCTTCGGGGCAACCTTCTAGCATGCTGGGGACTTGCCGCCGATTTATAACAACAATGTTCAGTGTCTCATCTGGTGGGACTGCTATTGAACTGGCTAGCTTTGCCAATGCATCAGCCCGGGCATTATGTGCACGGCCCACATGCTTGAGCTCAATATGATAGAATTTCGCCATGAGGCGCACAACTTTTTGGTGGTAGGGGTTCAACTCCGGCTTTCGCACTTCGAACTCCCCTTGGATTTGCTTTATTATTAACATTGAATCCCCGAATACCTAAAGCATCTGGATATCCATGTTGAGGCTGATGTGCAATCCGATTATCAGAGCTTCATACTCGGCTTCATTATTAGTGCAGGGCTTATTTATAGAACAAGAAGTATGCACAACCTCCCCTTCTGGTGATCTTAGCACAATACCGGCTCCGGCCCGTATTCTGGTCTTTCCATCGGAGTCTGTCTCTGTTCTAGATGCTCCATCAAAGAATAGCTGCCACATAGTTGACTGAGCCTGGCAGGCTTCTAGTGTCTCATCATCGGGTAACTCAGTCCCCAACATATCATTCTCTAGCACAGGATGCTCTGCGAAGAAATCGGCCACGGCCTGTCCTTTTATTGCCCTCTGGGGTATATATGTGATATCAAATTCCATCAGAATTACTGCCCATTTGCCCAACCGGCCTTTCAGTACTGGCTGAGTCAATATGTATTTGAGTGGATCCGCTGCAGATATCAATCTGATTTCATGTGACAGCATATAGTGCCGGAGCTTTTTAACGGCAAAGACTAGTGCCAATCATGTCTTTTCTATATAGGTGTAGCTTTCTTCAGTTCTAATCAGCCTCCGACTTAGGTAGTATAGAGCCTGCTCTTTGCCTTCTTCATTTATTTGTGCCAACATTGCCCCCAGGGAACAGTGTGTGGCTGCAATGTACAGTATTAAAGGTCTGCCTTTAATAGGTGCCCCCAGCACTGGAGGGGTCTTGAGATATTCTTTCAGCTTCTCAAAGGCTTCCTGACAGCCATCGTCCCAGAGGAACGGTACATCTTTCATCATGAGCTTGTGAAAAGGGTGGCATCTCCCCGACAGATTTGATATGAATCGTCGGATATAGGCCAAACGCCCTTGTAGAGATCTCAGCTCGTGGAGATTCCTTGGTGGAGGGAGCTCTTGGATAGCTTTAATCTTGGATGGGTTGATCTCAATGCCCCTATGACGGACAATGAACCCAAGGAATTTTCCACTGGACACGCCGAAGGCACATTTCATAGGATTCATCTTGAGTTCATATTTGCGCAGCCTCTGGAACACTATCCTCAGGTCTTGCAGATGATCTTCTCTTCTGCTGGTTTTCACCACCAGGTCATCAATGTAGCACTCCACTTTCTTGAAGAGCAAATCATCAAAGATCTTTGTCATAGCTCTCTGATAGGTAGCGTCGGCATTCTTAAGGCCGAACGGCATTCTTTTATAATAAAATATCCCCTTCGGGGTGCGGAATGCAGTGTGCACTCTGTCTTCTTCAGCAATCCAGATCTGGTTGTATCCGGATGACCCATCCATGAATGATAGGGCTTCATGGCTAGTGGTCGCATCGATCATTACTTCAGTGATTGGCACTGGGAAATCATCTTTCGGGCAAGCCTTATTCAGGTCCCTGAAATCTACACATATTCTGATCTGCCCATTTTTCTTCTTCATGGGCACTATATTGGCCAGCCATGTAGTATACTGGTTCTCTTCAACTAAGCCCACATCGATCAGCTTGTCGACCTCTTTGTTGATCTGATTATCAGTTCGGGACGCATTCTCCTGGAAGGCTGCTTCACAGGGCTTGCCTCTGGGTTTATCGCCAATCGGTGCTGTGCTACATCAGAACTCAGTCCTGGCATTTCATCATATGTCCATGCGAAGCAGTCTCGGAATTCTTTCAAAAATTGAATATAATGTTCTTTGATAGCTGGCTCCAGCAGTGCAGTGAGGAATGTCGGCCTTGGCTCATCTGCTGACCCCAGATTTATTTCTATCAGCTCATCGACGGTGGCTTGGCCTCCGTCTTCAACTTCGGGTGGGGCTTGCAAATCAATAAAGCCTTCCGGGATATAATCTTCTTCATTCTCATGATTTTCTGTTTCATCATATTGATCATCGGCAGATGCTGGTGCATCGTATAAGGCCAATATGGCCGGATTCTGTTCAGTCTACCCCGAGGATGTGACTGGCTCAGTGGAAAACTTCGAAGTGGAGTCTTCCGTGCTTAGTGGCTCTTCTGACGTGGGCTCCCCTGAGAGGTCATCATTATGTAGAGCTCGGAATTCTTCTAGAATGCGCCCAAACTCCAGGCACTCTTGCAGCTCTCTGGCTACTTGATCTTCATCCGGGGTTCCCGTATCAAATTTCGCTTCATCCTGGAACAGATCCTCCTTGCAAGATAGATCCTCCCAGTACCAATCTCTCTTTGTCTCGTTAGGTGTCCCCGTCCCCGGCTGATTGTCTGGGACTTCATTGTCCACTACGGACTGATAAATGATTTCTTCATCTTCTGAAGGGTATTGGTCATAGTCCATCCCAGGGGAATCTTCATGCTGGTAGAAGGCAGAGATGACATCTACCTCAGCTTCATAGTATTCTTGCGGGGTATAATCCAGTCCCGGGTGCTGTGTGATCTTCCTCAGTTCTTTATTATCTCAAGGTGGATCCCATAGCTCCTTGAATGCTTTCTTCTGGGCTGCAGACTGCATCGATGGCATTTGCATCTTGGAGAACATCTGCGAAACCCGTTGGGTAGTGTACTCCAGGCCTGTAATTGGCACCATCTGGTTTGCGGCTTCTTCAGGGACCATGCAATCTTGATCATCTTCTTCGATTGCCTCCCCGGTGTAGAATATGATAGGAGGCTCGCAGAAGCGAGGGATTTCCATATTCTTTAGTGGCAGCACCGTCTGGTACTCAAGACTGACGATGGGTTTAAATAAACCCTGCGGCACCTCCACCTGAGTGTACTTTTGTTTCATTTCTTTATCGGCATCACCCGGGTGGACGCTAGGAGGAGTTATCCGAGCAAAGTCTCCAGCATAGGAGATGTGGGATACCTCATGCTTTTTAATGTAGCCCTGGGGTGGCGGTGGAGACCAACTTTTTGTCTTTGTCACCGGCCTCTTCTGGCTGACCACAGCCTCTTTTTCTTTATCCCTTCGTAACACCTCGGTGTAGTAGGATGCATCGAGCATATGGCACTCGAATACTTCAAAGGGATGTAGATCAGCAAACACCCTTTCTTCTTTTCCTTCATGGCAGTATTTTATGCATTGGTGTAGCGTGGATGGCACTATCTGATATTCGTGCAGCCACGGTCTTCCCAACAGGGCCTTATACGTGGTGTTGGAGTCGATTACATAGAATCGCACCACGGTAGTGAGGTCGCCCAGTGTGAGGTTGAAATCAGCCACCCCGAGAGGTGTTTCACATTTCTGGTTGAACCCCGCAATCTTCATATCTCTGACCTTGGTGAGCTGCAGGTCAAAGTAGTATTTCTGGTAAATGCGGTACGGGAGAATATTCACAGCGGCCCCCGGGATCTATCAATATCCTGCTCAATGGCTGACAGTTCAGGGAACCCCTCATATACAGCGGTCTGTTATGACCGGGATTCGGGATTAGCATATCATCTTCTGTGAAGGTGACCGATGGCCCAGCATTCACTTCTGCCAGGAGTGCTTCACATTGTGCCGGGGACTGCAGGGCATCCACGATTGCTTGGCGAGCTTCTTCGCTCAAAGAGAGGATTTCCCAGATGGAGAATCTGGTAGGGAGCTTCTTCAGCATTTTCATGACTCGACTGCCCACCCGGACATTAGATAGTCTCATCTCCTCTACCCATCGGGGTCTTGGAGGTTCATGTGGTGCCTGTGGCCTTTGCTGCCCAGTCCTAATTTCATCTTTTTCATCGGTCTCCCGGAAGGCCTCTTCTGTAGCGACTGCCCCTGGTTTTGCTAGAGGGTCACTTTCTTCATTTTCTTCATGCTGTTTCTGCTTTTTAGCTGCTGTCTGCTGGCATTTATTGCTTTTAGCTGGAGCAGTATGAGCCGGTTGCTCATTTTCTAAGCTGGACAGGAACTCCAGGAATGAAGGGGCTTCATCTGCCTTCTTTTTGTCTTGGTACAGACTGGCAGGGGGAGGAACCTGGACACCTCGTATCTCTGGTTCCGGGATTTGATAGGGTTGCTCCCCTCTGAACATAATATTATGGTTGGCTGGTGGTGGGCGCCCCCATCTTCTCCCAGAACGTGTTGCATGGGCCGAGGTAGAGGCTTCGGCATGGTTAGCTTCTAGCGGGGCATCGGATGCTTCTGGCTCATCATCCTCCCCGGGCAAGGAAAAGAGTACCGACAGAGTGTTACATTGCACTGTCGTGACCTTCTTTCCCTTCTTGGACTTGGGTCGTCTCCTCTTCTTCTGGGAATTTGGCTTTGCTAGCTCCTGCCCCCAGAAGGGTTCATTCTCAGCTTTTTCTTGTTCTGCCTCTGGCTGCTCTTTGATTTTCAATTCTTCGAGCTGTTCCCAGAGTATACAGTCTTTCATCAGCAGATGCTTGGGCTTCTTCTGCTCGTACTCATCAAGCTCATTAATATATTGCTGCAGGCGCCTGGCTGCAGGGCTTACTTCTTTATGTGTAGGGAGGGGAGTTTGTCTCCTCCGGTTGTGAGTAGGGATCCGGATGACTGGTCCAGTCTCAGTTGTATGCCATATTGGCTTTATTGGAGGCGGCTTGGGCCTTGGGGTAACACCCCGGATAACTGCTTCGCTGGTACTGGCTGCAGGAGTCTTCTTTCTACTTTTTATGGGTATCATCTGCCATCCTTCCTGATCCTTCTGTGGGGTGAGGAAGCAAGCTTCATAGGTATGCTTGGTGCATTATTCAACAGCTTCCTTGGGCAGCTGTTGGTAGACTGAGATCATATTGGCAGCCATTCTCCAGGGTGGAGGCTCATGTGGATGGGACGGCTTTACCTGGTAATCTCCCAGCTGCAGCTCACCTTTCTTGACCATTCCTTCCATGATATCTTTGAAGACATAACAATCTTCAATTGCGTGCCCCAGCGCACGGTGAAATGGACAGGACAGCGGATCATCTTTCTTTGCTGCATCTGCTGGTCTTTTGGGTTCAGGCAATGTTACCTTATTGAACTTGTATGCCCAGTTGAACAGTGCGGCCGTCTTATCTTTCGGGAAGGAATATGCTTTTCTCATCTTGTCTCTCAGAGAGACCTTATCTTTTCTTTCTGCTGTATCTGCCAGTAGGGGAGCTTCATCTGCCCCTTTCTTCCCCTTCTGTTGCTCGAAGGTTCTGAAATCGACAGTGTTGGCCTCAGAGTGTGATGGCCGTCGCTCATTGGATTTTCCCTTCGGCACGGTGGGGAGATTGGCGGTCGGACGCTTGGACAAGAACGTCTCGACTTCTGCAACTATATTGTTCAGTCGGTCAAATGTTCTGACATCTGCACCGATCATTTTTTCTAGCACCTCCCTCTTGAGGCTCTGCTTGCATATCTGCACCGCATCTTCTTGATGAGGAGGTCTTCGGCATCTCATGGCTAAGTTCCTCCACCTTTTGATGTAGTCCAGTGCAGTTTCATCTTGCTTCTGCCTGGTTGCGTATAGCTCTGCTATCGTGATTTCCCTTTCCGTGACATGAAATCTGTCGCGGAATTTTCTCTGCATATCAGGCCAATCAGCCACTGACCCAGCTGGCAGGCTTGAGTACCATTCAAAGGCCAACCCAGTGAGGGATGAGCCAAAGAACTTGAGCAGATAAGTTTCATCGACCGCTAGGTCGCCCATGATTGTAGTGTAGTAGGCTATATGCTCCCTAGGGGAGCCTTGGCCATTAAATTTCTCGAACTTCGGCGGCTTACTGATGCCTGGGGGTAGTCTCTTGGCAGCATACTGGGGAGGATATGGTACCTTGTACACATCATAGGTACCAGCATCACTACCAGTCTTTTCTGACAGCTTCATTTCCGTAATTCTTTCAATCATCTGCTTGTGGGCTACAGCTGGATCTATGTCTTCTGGAAAGAAGTGAGCTTGTTGCTGGCTGTGAGGAGTTGTCATCACAGTGGTGCACAAGATGGGCGCAGTAGGCTGTGTCTAAGACACAGAGGGCTGAGCTGCTGTTTGCTGTGGAACAGGTTGGCTCGGTGTCTTGCCCTTATCAGCTAGGAGAGGGTTAGTTGGGATAGCCATCTCTGCTGAGCTGGACGTCTGCCCCGTAGGTTCAGCTTGCTCTGAGACTGATGTGGCTTCATGTCTCTCATTGAGCTGCCTTCGGAGAGCACTGATCTGCTGCTGGTATCTTCTGAACATCATCTGGATCATAGGATCCAAGGCTGATGGGATTTGCATATCTTCAGAAGTCCCTTCAGCATCATCAATAAGGGGGTTGTCTTCATCCTCTATCGTCACCACATTGACTGTCATGGTGGTGATCTTGCGGGCTTCATCATATTTCTTCATCTTATCTTTTGCGGCCTGGCCTCTTCTTGTGACAGGACCAGGTCTAGTAGCCAACCTGAGCAGTTCATCTGGCTGAGTTGGTAGTATATCTTGTCCCCTGGCAAGTCCAGCCATGTTGCAGGCGAAGATTTGCATTTTTCCCTTCCGCCTGTAGACCTTTCTTTTCACCTGGTCAGGATATTTGAGCCGGTCAAAGACCGATATTCTTTCTTTGGCTTCTTCCCGGTACAGGTCTTCTTTGTCATACCCGGCCCTGGGACCTTCTTCATAGCGATTTGAATCGGAGGAAGAGGCTCCGATCATCGTTTCTTGAAGTGTCTCTTCTTTTTCTTCACCTCGGTGCCCAAGGCACGGGATAGTCTTTGTTGACCGAGGGCAGAGCTCCCCAGGTAGTGGAAGTAGTCTTGGACTATCTGCTTCATCTCTTCAGAATTGTGCCTCTGCGGCTCAGGCTGGAGCATTAGTCTTTCCCGGCTTCTCTGCTGATAGGCCAATCTTATTATCTGAGCATTCAAATGCTCGGCTTTGGAATATTTGAACAAGTCGGCCTGTCTGGCACAGGCCCTCGGTCTTCTTGGTATGGCGACCGTGACTGGTTCGCTCATTCCCACATTACCGTTTCGGCAGCAGTTGACAGCAGCATCATATTTCTTTCTTTGCCATCTTCTGCCCCCAACCCTGGGACGGGTGACAGTAAGGTCTTCTTTCTTCTCATCTATTCTGCCCCTCATCATGGGGCGAGCAGCAGTCGAATTTCTTTCTTCATCATTTCTCTCATCTCTTCTGCCCCAGGCCTTGGGGCGAGCAGCAACAGTATTTCTTGTCTCTTTTCCCTCTCTTCTTCGGCTTCCTACCCTGAAGCGGGCAACAACATCTTCAGGAGCCTTCTCCTCATCTCGAGCTGGAGCCCAGCTCTGAATCCTCTTCGGTCGCCAGACCTGTTTGTATTTTGCTGGCTTGGGCGCCAGCGGCTTCCTCTCATCAGCCTCCCAATTGGCCTGCCTGGCGGCCAAAGTCTGGAATCTGTTGGTAGTGGGCACCATCGGGATGATCATGTCCGGCTTGACTGCCCTTGGGCAACCATTCATGTTTGCCCGGACACCTCCAATCATCATGGTCTTTCCGGAGTTGGAAAGACGACGGTCAACAGCAACATGCCGGCTCCTCCGGTTGGTTCTTCTCCCCTTCTGAGAGGCAGCAGGGACCATGTCCCTTCTTTGGACATGATGGACGTAGCAGGCGACGGCCGTGGGGGCCGTTTTCTCTGGTAAGATATTCTTCTGGTCAGTGATCCTCACCGGGGCACTTGCAGCAATGCCTTGCTCATTGTCATCGACCTGCAGAAGGTCAGTGAAGACGACGCCCAAGCAGTTGGGCAGCCCAACGGCAGGCGGCATCGATCCGAACGCGAGAGGTACCGCTAGGTAGCCTTCTCGCACATGCATGTCAATCGGCTGCTGGTCGAAGCAAACGGACATGATTCCGGCTGTCATTGTAGATTCCTGAAAATAAGGAAAGTACACAGAATCAAAATTTTGAGGGGGGGCCCGCTGGGCCTCCTATTTTGGCGTAGAGATGAAGGGAGACTATGTCCCACCGTGCGTGCCAGACTTGTGGACGCGGATTTTATTTTCATTTATTTCTATTTATTTTTATATTTATTTATTGACTTATTTATTGGCGTGCCAGTCACCGAAATGACGATTTCATTGTGCGCCCGACTTGACTTGGTCAGTCGATTGTGAAGTCCGAGTCGGGACCACAAGTCCGCCATACCATAAAGGCTATGACGTTAATTACGCCCTTCCTAAGAAGGACAACCCTTGATTAAACGCCAAAATAGGAGGCCGCTCAGGGCGGTTAAAAATGAAGTGCATGATATTAAAGCTATTATTATTCTAGGAAGGTAACTGGGTAAATGATAGGTTATTAAATCAGCATGACCCCTCTGTATAGGTCGTGCCGGGTAGAGATAGGACACCGTCCGCGCAGCGACGGGGCAGGGTCCGGACACTTATCCGGGACATGTCCCCCTTCGCGTTTCTCATCCGGCCAGAGGCCTCGCAGTGCTCATATTCCCCGAAGGATCGGGCCAGATGGGAGGTGCATGACGTGTACTTCCCGGAGCTTATCAGGGTTAAACATCAGTCGACATCTCGGCAGCATCTCCCCATAATCTGGGTTATGCCCAGGGGAGAATAGGCTATCACCCACGGAGTGCCGGGATGAAAGCCGAGAAAAAGAGGGAGCGAACCTCCCACACTGCTGATGTATGCCCTGGGGCAATGTTCGACTTTTCCCTTATAGAAGCCGGTGACACTCATGCAGTGGCAGAGCTCACTTTAGCTAAAAGGGCGGCTCATAAATCCGATGCGGATCAGTGGAACATAAGAGAGTTTGGCTCCCTTCGATTTGTCCCCGGGACAGGTCTGGTGACTCATGGGCATCCCTGGGTTTGTTTGATCTAGACGCCGGGAGTTCAATTGAATGGCAAAGCAGGCTCTCGGGGGAGCTTGGATGTGCACACAGGTTCCCGGCACGAAACAACGTGGCAAGACGGGTTTTCGGCGCGAGGGCCAAACGGCCATGGTTCCCGGCGCCAGTGGCAATGGGGCCAAGGGGAGCTTTTGGCGCCAAATGATATGGAGGCAGGGGCTCTCGGCGCGGGGTCTTCCCGGCGCAAAGGAGAGCAGGCCAGGGAGGAGGCTCCCGGCGTGGGGTCTTCCCGACGCGAAGAAGAGCAGGCCAGGAGGAGGCTTTCGGCGTAGGGTCTTCCCGGCACGAAGAAGAGCAGGCCAGGAGGAGGCTTTCGGCGCGGGGTCTTCACGCCGCGAAGGAGAGCAGGCCAGGGAGGAGGATCCCGGCGTGGGGACTTCTCGGCGCGAAGGAGAGCAGGCCAGGGAGGAGGCTTTCGGCGCGGGGTCTTCCCGAAGCGAAGGAGAGCAGGCCAGGGAGGAGGCTCCCGGCGTGGGGACTTCCCGGCGTGAAGAAGAGCAGGCCAGGAGGAAGCTTTTCGGCGCGGGGTAAGGATATGGGTCTCGGCGCAAGAAGGCTCGCGCCGAGGGCTGTTCATCTCCTTTACTGTTTGTGGAGCCGAGACAGACGAGGGCGCCGAGGCGAATTCAGGGTTTTACGGCACTCTGTTTCCAGATTTATAGAGGATTGGGGGGGGTTTCCTGATGGTTAAGGCTGAGATTGACGGGCCCTGAGGAGTCAAAGATGGATATATTTATTGAGTATCAGCCAGCATTGGAATGGGTTTAGAAGGAAATCCGAGGGCAGAGGGAAATGAAAAGGGGGAACTGAACATAAGGAGCCTCTGTCACCGTTACTTGAATAGACTTCCAGGAGGATGGCTTGATGTCATCATTCGTCGTCCTGGGAACCAAGGGATATCTGTCCCTGATCCAGAAACGACTCTGATGATGTTGGTAAACAAATCGGGCATCAGAAATTCCAGAATCTCACAGACGTAAATCATCATATGGCTTGGCTTCGTTCTGAAGGCCAAGGGATGGCCTGTCCCTAGCCCTGGAACAAGCGCATGAAAGCCTCTTCGCAGAATACATCGGAAGAAGAAGGAATATCATCCATCGAAATTACAAGAAAATGAAAATACAGAAATGGGGGGAAGATAGAATCCAGTAGCCCATTGGATAGGGATAGGGGTCCTATCTACGCTCCTCTGAAGAACAGATTTGTAGGGAGACTCTGAAGCCGGGAGCGTACAAACCATCGGACATTTCAGACAGAAGACATATATGTATACACGGAGGGACGAAGGGAAGGGCTTTCAAATGCCCACTTCATTTCATCTCATAAGCATTGTTTACATCATCCGCAAGGCAAAAGCCAAAGAACATAAGAGGAGGGGAACAGGGGGAAGCGAAAGATAACTCTCGACATCGTATGAATAATCAAACACGAAGCTATGGACTATTACATACGGAGGCAGATCAAGAAAACAGCAAACATAGGGGGGGGAGGGTGGAGCATTGACTCCTCTCCCTCCCCCGAGCAGCCCACCTGGGGTTTCTCTTCTTCTTCTTCTCTCAGACTTCTCCTCTTTTCTTTCAGCGGAGGCCCTCTCTCTCTCCTTTCCGATCTCCTTTTCTGGATGATTTCTTTCTTTCTTCCTGTCTCTTCTTTTTATCGAGAGGAAAAGAGTTTTTATACCACCCCTTCTCCCCCCTATCGGCATGGGTGTCTCGGTGGGCTGCTTATGACCTCCCGGCGCGCCTTGTTCGGAGGTAATGGGCTCTCGGCGCATCACTTCTCGACACGGCCATTGTCGGGCTTTCGGCACCACACACGGATGGGCCCATTTAGGCCTTTTGGTATTTCATTCTTCTTATCTTAATAGTTGCTAAATCCCATTAATTGGTGAGCTAGCATGGTTTCATCAGAATATCTCTGGGGGTTTTCATCGGTCAGTGGACTGCAATTCTTCATCAGTAATGCCGTCTGAACGACGACAATACTGGACATCAGCTTGGCCGGGGAGGGCTTCAGCCGGGTGACAGCTTCAGTAACGGACTTTCCGCAATCCTGGCTTTGCAAGAGTTCCTTGGATCTTCGTTTCTGATTTAATCTCATCTTTTGTCTCATCTCTATCCTTGGTTACATTTCCGGTGTCAACAATGCTCCACCCGAGCAGATGTCTGCAGAGAAACGAAAGAAAAAGAAGAAATCAAATAACAAAAAGAAAGGTAGCACCGTCTCCTGCAACACTTTGTTGGCTTTGCTTAGAATGGCCCAAAGAGTTGAAGAAGGTGATAAAGAAATCTATTTCACGCCAGCTGAAGCAAACCAGGTTGAAAGTTCCACCTCCCATCATGCCACTAGGTCTGGGAGGAAGTGGGGATGTCTGCCCCCAGCTAACCATAATATAATGTTCAGGGGTGAATAGCCGTACCAGATCCCCGAACTTGAGATAAAGGGTGCAAGAGTCCCTCCTCCACCGGGCCTCTACCCTGAAGATGCAAGCTGCTTGCCTTTCTTTGCCGACAAAAGTTCAGCGAACGAGGCTATTTTGCCGACCCGGTCAAAGGCCGAGAACACTTCTACCCAGGCCTCGGGTATGCCGTCTTCGGTAGATAAAAGTGGTGAGGGCATCGCCCCTATTGCCAACCCCATCCAAATAAAAGAACCAGCTGATCAAGTGAGTCGGGATCAGGTAGCTCTCGAAAAGGTAGATAGATTGCCTTCTGAACCAACTGCTCCGGCACCAGGCTGCAGCAAGCACAACAAAGCTGAAGAAGCGAGACTGGCTAATGTAAGATCTGGTGCTCGAATATTGAAACAACTAAAGAGAATTCCAGCAAGATTCAACGTCTGGGAGATCCTCTCCCTCGATGAAGAAACTCAGAAGGCCGTCATCGCAGCCTTGCAAACCCCGGCGCATTTTGAAAGTTGCTTTGCCGAGATGTGTTCGGAAGCGGCTATTACCTTTTCCGATGAGGATATGCTCCTACCAACGGCCAACCACAATAGACCCTTGTACATGAAGGGGTAATTAAATGGCCAGCCCATAAATAGAATTCTAATTGACCCGAGGGCAGCAGTAAATATACTCCCTTACCGAGTTTATCAGAAGCATTACTTCAATGTGCACCTGATCAAGGTCAGGGATATGAAGATTGCTGGTTTCAACCAGAAATTTGAAGTCCCCATGGGTGTGGCGGAGTTCAAGCTTTCATTAGGAGGCTTCATCACCAAGGTGCAATTCCATGTCATCAACTCTGACACCTCATACAAGGCACTACTTGGCTGGCCGTGGCTGCATCGGAATCGAGTGGTGCCATCTACTCTGCACCAATGCATCAAGTACCCCCGGGATGGAAAAGAAGAAATAATCTTTGCTAATTTGCACCCCTTTGAGGTGTTTGAGTGCCATCTGCTTGACGCCTCGCTTTATATGGAAAAGCCGAAGTAGACTTCCCGGCCATCTCAGAATAAAGAAAAGAAATTAGTAGAGACCGACGACTGGTTCCCTCCACCTCTGCCCGATTACGTGGCTCAGCAAGAGGTGTCTGTTAGGCGCACTCAATTTCTTATGTATTATCATAGCATTATATCATTTATCGGTTTATCAAGTGCGAGGGCATGCCAGTCACCTAGGTGACAATATGTGTTCAGGCTCTGAGATTGGAGTGGTCCGGAGCCAGTGGTGCGCGCCGCCTGACTAATCAGACAAAAGTGGGTATCGGGTCGGAACTGGAGACCCGCTATGTCATAAAGTTCATGGCGTTAATTACATCCCCTCGGAGAGGGAAAAACCTTTGATTAATTGCCAAGATAAGGGGCCTTATGGCCTAGAAATCGATTTTCATGAAATGAATATTGTATCCCTGTGATTTTAATGATGCCAAACACCATAAGTCCTCATGAGACTATGCATTGGAGTAAGTGCACTTGCATGAAGTCATGTTCTGCTGATTACAAGTCGGTGCATACTGTAGATAGATTAATCTACCCCGCCCCCTTTTAAACTAATATGTATAAACATGTGAATCAAAGAAAAGGGGGATGAAAGGATGAGAAATACATACCGTGATCGCCACCAAGGTTCCAACAACGCCGAAAGGATGAAGAGATCAAAGTATGGCTCCGTGTACCTTGGAAAAGGATGAAGACTTGATCGCGCTTGACGACGGGGTGTGAGAATAATGTGGGATCAAACCTCCTCGTCTTCCGGCCGGCTAGAAGAAGAGGGCCTCACGTTCATATCATGCTCTCCTACAAAACAAAGTCACAAGACAAGAGAAAACTCATTAGAAAACCGAAGTGTAGCATCAATCCCAAAGTGATAAAATAGGGGTAAAAATTGAGGGCAAACTCACCGGGGGGAGATTTTTAACCCCTGTGGAAGGGTGGAAAAGATAGGTGTATGTGTTGTGCATGCATAGGATTTGAAATCACGAAATTTGATGGAAAGAACAGAGAGAAAACGTTGATGCAAAACGGGGGAAAATGCATATGTAGCAGAAAGTGCAGTGTTTTGTGATGATTTGTGATTTTGAGAGGAGGAGAACTAAGAGAATATACCATGAAATCAAACCCAAAAGGATGGAATGGAAAGTCAATACTTCCCTCTTCAAGCCAAGGTCGAAGGATTGAGTCAGCGGTGCAGCATGGCTTTGCCCCGAACCGAAGAAGAGCCCCCCGTCGCCACTGCGAACTGGGCAGTTTATATAGAGTTTGTAGAGAAAGCCTGATCTTCCTCTTACGATTTTCAGAGTTATAGTCCAAGCTAAATCGAGTTCTATGTATCAAACTCGAGATAATACTAATGACAAGAGATAGAAATAAACGGGACTCGATTTGGATGAGTATTCTAGAAGATATGGCTCTTGGAAGGAGGCCCCGTCGCATTGAAAAATAGAGTTTGACTTGTACCAGGACACCTAAATCCTAAACTTTTGACCAAGATTTTGAGAGATATAGTCAATAAAAATTCAAGCTCTATGAACCAAACTCAAGATAATATAAAGGATAAGAGATAGAAACAAACGGGGATCAATTCAGAGCTATATCCTAGAAGATATGACCATTGGAAGATAGCCACGGCGGACAGAAAACTGATAGAGTCCAGCACAGGTTGGACTCTTGGGCTGGCTAGCGGTCTATCGTAGGGCCGCCAGGGGATGGCAAACGGTCCAAGGGGTGACCGCAAGACTCCAGGGGTGAAACGGGATGATTTTGAATAAGTTTCTGAAAAATGGTCTAGTGAATGACCATTTTTGATGGGCTAGCGGTCTAGCAAATGACTGCTAGCCTGCTGGAGGAAAAATTCTAGGCAGACTTTACGCGACTTTGAAAATTGGATCATATCTCAACAACGGTGCAGAATTAGTGAAAGTGGTAGAAGAATAAATTGTAGATAACTGAAAGATGAACAACTTTCATGAAGAGAGAAAGATGAGAAGACGATCAAAAGATAGAGAAAATGGGGCTAGAACAGAGAGAAAGAATTCTGGGACACAGGTGAATCAACACATCACACCGGAAAAATGTGAATAGCTTGAAATTGGTATAGAACTGACCAATAGCATAAATAAAAAATTGTAGAGCTTTAAAAGGCGAACAACTATGGTGAAGGACACATTTTGAATAGAGAAAAGGAAAGGGATGAAAAAGAACCATTTTCAGGACTGCGCAATGAAAGTAGCCGAATGCTTGATGGAAGCCAGCCTAAATGGGCCGTAAGCTGACTTGGAAGCCGGAAGTTGATAAGATAAACTCTATGGCTATAAGAAATCATGATCTCCAAAGTTCATAGGCTGTGGAACAATGAAATGGGCTCAAAATCCGTCCAAGGAAGGCTCTAAAATAATGGATAATTCGGGACATCAAAAATGATGAATAAGAGAAATGACGTAACTTGTGGGCTAAAACGGGTGTCAACAGATGCCTCTCCTTGATGTCCGCTTTGCAAGGGAACGAGCGAAAGCGGCGCGGAGGCAGAGTGGAAAGGAGATGGAGTGAAAGCGAAAGCAATGTGAAACGGAGATGACGCGGAGATGAAGCAGAGAGAACTGATAAGCGGACATCAAGGTAAAAGACACCCGTCACAACCAACAAGTGACATGAATTCTCCCGAAAACGCCGAACTAACCACAAGGAATGGATGACACGAATGAGACATGTCTGGAGAACTAAACTAAGGAAAAGGAAACACGACCAGCCTCATTGGGGACAATCCACGGACAATGAGTGGGTCGGAAGGAAACACAGGATAAGAGCTGGAAAAGAGAATAAGATTGAGATAAAATTCAGACAGGAATCACGTTGGCCAACCAGATCGAGCTGGCAGATCAGAGAAATCGTTCAAATTCAGAGTGGAATAAGGAATCTCTTACCTAAGAGAAAGGCAACACAATCAACCATTGCTGAGGAGAAACCTTGAACAGATGACGAGACGTGAATGCTCAAAATGACATGATGTATGCTGGGCTAAAATAAAGAGATCATCCAAATGAATGCAAAGAAAGCATAAAATAGAAAGTACTCAAGGATATTATTACTAGACCAAGTAAGACGGGGTCAAGAGTCTTCTTGCAACCACGGTGTGCGAGACAGAGTCCATCGTCCCCCACCCGACTCAACCGAGTGGCCTATCCAACGATTAACCGTATGCTCCTAGACCATCATCATTTTTGTTAAAGGGAAACATCAGATCCCAGAACACAGGGGCAACCAGCCAGTCCTTGAGAGGCTATAAATAATGTGTATATCATATAGTAATGTAACAATGAGCAGGGATAGAGAGCCATACCTGACTTACCTGCCAAGTAAAACGGCATTTTTTTGGATTTTTACATTTTGGATTTTTTATGAGTTTTCCAATAAGACAGACATGATAAATAAGTAAGCATAAACATAACGAAGACAACTTAACCATCAACTGAACGACAGATAACACAACATAACATAATGATCAAATGAATGGAAAATAATGTAACATAACATAACAAAGACAAATAAGCACACATATGTAATGGCATGAACAAACCACATGTATGCACGATGAACATGGTGGGACAAGATAACAACGCGGTGGGACAACACACGGTTGGGTCAAGAATATGGGGGATGATCACACGGGACAACACACGGGACATAGAGGGACAACTAATAACATATGAAAGACAACTAACAACATGTGGTGAGAGACAAAACAACATGCGTGGGATGACATGCAGGGACATAAACACGTGACAAGGACACGGCAGGACGAAAGACATGACAAATACGCCCTTCAATCAGAGCCCAAGATCAGAATGAAGTAGAACTGCTAGGTTCATAGTCGTGAGGCAATGCCTTCTCATAAAGATATGATGAAGCGAAGCGAGAGCTGAGAAGGACACGAGTTTCAGAACAGATCAAGAGGTATGGATTGAAGAAGAGAACAGATAAAAGATATGAATAGGAACAAGATAGAACAAGAGGTAGAGCGAGGAAACTTGAAGTACCTTCAACCTGCAGACTTAACAAATAGATTACTTATCTGTTCTCAAAATAAAATGTAAAGGACAAAAGACAAATATTTTTAGATTTTTAGATTTTTCTAATTTTTTTTAGATTTTTGGCAATATTTGATTTTTTTGGATTTTTTTGATATATTTGATTTTTTTGAACTTTTGAAATAGCAATCTGCAGCACCTAAAGACGGGCTCGAACTACTGGCTAGAGATCGTCATTCCTACCCCTTTCATTAAAGATTTCTCTTGAGTAGGGCGTGCATGTGAGGGTGGCTTACTACGACCAACCGCCTCTAAAGAACGGTGCCCCTACTAAGGCCATACCCGGAATTCAACCCAGCCTAAGAGCGAGAAGCAGAAGAAAATTAGAGACAAGCTTTATACAGGATGAGAAACATCAGGACTTGAATTCTTTCTAGGGCACTACCCCTCAAAGATACAGTCTGTTGCGCTGGGGCTTTGTGTCTTTGATTTTGAGACCCATATTTATCAGGCACACATGCGACCGGGCTCATGATGTCCCGCGGGGAACTGTACTACCACTCTTACCATGCCTTTGATTCATAATTTTCTTTTGATTCATCATTGATTTTGAGAGCCCTTATCGGCCAGATTTAGCATGAAAGCTCACTTTTGAGGGTCAAGACTGCCTCTATTTGAAACCTCTCCCGTATTAGGGAGCGCCTAGGTTGGTCATCTCATCCATCAATCTCTTGCCCTTACACTCGGCCGAGCAGAGAAAAGAAAAGACTTTTGTGCATACCCATAGTATGGCCAAAGCAACAACGGTGTGTCTCAGAGTAATCGGCTATGGCTTGCCGTGAAGTGTGTGAAAAACACATGCTCAAGGGAACACCCTCAACGATTAGGGAAAGAAACTAGATGTAGACACGCCAAAATTGACGTTACTGTGAGTGCATCTCGTATTACCTTGTAATGTCCCAATTTGACCCTCCAATTAACTTTGTTTGAGTTATTTTCCCCAATTTTCTTGGATTTCTCCCTTTTTTCCTCTCTTCTTATTTTTCCCTATTTTTTTGGATTTTTTGGGCAGTTTTCTCTATTTTTTGGAATTCATGACTTGAAGTGGGGCGTGTTTTAATTAACGGCCTGGTCTGAGGCGCGTTTTGAAGAAAGGATGACTATAGGCAAAGACGTCAGTTTCTGGAATTTTCTGGTTTCCAAAACAGAAAAATAAGAATTAACGACCCTCCTTGGGTCGTGTTTTTAAATAACGCCTCTCCCTCAGGCGTCTCTTCATTTTTTTAAATACAAAAAGTTTTTATTGCTAAAATTAAATCCGTGAATTAACGACTTTGTCCCAGTCGTGATTTTAATTAACGCCTTGACCAAGGTCGTCAATTCTTGTTCAATTCCGAACTCCAGCAGCACCCCTTCCTTTCCTCACTTACACTCCTTTTTCACTTGCGAGAGGGTTCCTATGGCTTCCTAATATTGAAAGGACACTTGGAGGAAGGATCCCCCTTTCCATCCTACCAAAACTAAGTTTTCTAATTGTTTATGGAATTAATTCTGAATTTCCTTCCTTTCCTCATTTAACCTCCTTTTCCACTTGGGAAAGGGTTCCTATGACTTTCCAAGGTTGAAGGGACACTTGCCTAAGGTTTATCTCTTCCAAATCCAACTAAAACATGTTTTCTTATTTTCTCTTGGAATTAATTCCGAATTTCCCTTCCTTTCCTCATTTAACCTCCTTTTCCACTTGGGAAAGAGTTCCTATGACTTTCCAAGGTTGAAGGAACACTTGCCTAAGGTTTATCTCTTCCAAATCCAACTAAAACATGTTTTCTTATTTTCTCTTGGAATTAATTCTGAATTTCCCTTCCTTTCCTCATTTAACCTCCTTTTTCACTTGGGAAAGGGTTCCTATGACTTTCCAATGTTGAATGGACACTTGCCTAATGTTTATCTCATTCCAAATCCCACTAAAACATGTTTTCCTAATTTCCCTTGGAATTAATTCCGAATTTCAACCCTATAAATAGAATCTCTCTCTCCCTTGTGAAGAATAATAAAGATCAATTCAAGAGGAGGTGCTGCCGGACCAAAGGCTCAAGGAGGAAGACTCCCATGCACCTAAAAGCTTCATCCATGGAGTTCTTCTTCCTCTATTGAAGATTTGAAGCCTCTACATCCATGGAGTTCTACATCATCTTCTTCCTCCATTGAAGATCTTCATCCTAGCTTGAAGCCAAATTGGAGAAAACCACTAAGCTTTCCCCTCCTATCTCTTATTTTTGCTTTAGTTAATTGCATGCATCATATCATTTTTTCTTTTATTTCTTTATTGAGATCTTCCCCTATTGTGCACTCTAGCACATCTCCATAGTGCAACACTTGCACATCTCCCTCTATTCTTCATCATACATCATCTTTTACCTACCCTTTTGCATAGGGGTTTAAAGGCCAAACACCAATAAGGTGTGTTCATATCCATGCTTTCTATGTCCATATTTACATTTGGATTTGATGCTACACATCTTGGTTTCTAATCCATGTTTGTTTATTGGTGTTTGTTAATTTTGCAAGGGTAATCAATCAAGGAAAACTCTCTTCATCGGCCGGCCGATAGAAAGAGAAGGTGCACTCACAATCTCCCCCGCATTTAAGGTATTTATATCGCGATCCCTCCATTGATTATTTGTTATATCCTTTGAGGCCCTCGCGTCTCTGGCGATCACATTCCCCTTAGCATCCTCTCATGCTCCCCTTTTCTCCCTCTTTTCCCATTCTTCTATTCATTTTCTTTTTCCTTTTAATTGTTCTAAGTGGATTTCTTAGAATCTACAAATTGGCGATCACGGTGGGACACCTTTTATTTTTCTTTTGATTACCCTTTCCCCTTGGGCACCCACGTGTGCCATCTCCCCTTTTGCACCCACGGTGCGTCTCCCTTTGTGCTCCATGTAGCACTCTCCCTATGTGATTTGTCAGTTTGATAGGTTTTTAGAAATTCCATTTATCCATCTCTTTTTTTTAAAAAAAATGATGAGCATGCTATATCCCTTGTCATGTTTGATTGCCATGATTCTTATACTGAGATTGTGAGTGTTTTTCATTTCTGTCGGTATTTTCCACTGTTTGAGCCCTATGGCCGTTGAAGTATTGAAGTAATTAACGCCCCTCTCAGAGGCGTCTTTTATCAGTATAACGCCTCACATCAAGGCGTCTTTCACTTGAATAGCGCCTTACTGTAAGGCGTCATTTTTATTATCATTGTTTATTCGTGCTGATTACTGCCATTTGACGCCCCTGCTCCCGGGCGTCCATTCTAGAGAAAGCGCCTCACCCTAAGGCGCTATTTTACTCTGCTTGCACTTTTTACAGTGACTAGCGACTGACGCTCAGACGCTATTTATTGATATAGCGACCTTTCCCAGGTCGTCATTTTGTTCTGTGTTGTTATCTGCTTGATACTGTCTGCTGCATTCATCCTTGCATTGGTTTGGGAGACCTCCTCTCCCCACACTTTTAGGAGTCACACCACCCTCTTGGTGAAGGAAGGACCCTCCATTGAGCACTCCGTCTCATTGGACCGAAATTCCTAAACCAAGCCTCCATAAGTCCCCGCACCCGTGGATTCCCTCACGGACGCTGGGCAGGTTGTACCTTTGAAGTCCCGGGTTTAGTTGGCCTATGCATGGTGAGAGAGTGTTCCTAGTTGGCATCGAGAAAACCACATTTGAAACTAGGTTCCCCCCTTGAGTGATCACATCAATTTGCATAAAATCAATTAATTTGCCAAGGTTCAAATAAAAGAAATCAAAGGTAACCCCATCCTAGCTTGTTTGCTATCTATGTGAGCTGTTTTGATTGCACATTGAATTGTTTGGGATACCTTGATAAGAAAGTCAACATGTTTAACTCAATTAATGTTCATGAGGGTGATCAGCCTAGCACATCTTATTCCCTTCAATTTCAACATATTCATCACAACTCTCACCATAATCTTTTAAAGGGACCACGCCCTCATCTTCACGGTTTTGCCCCACCCATGGGCAATATCCAATCCCATGGTCCCTCGCCTCAATCGCGAGCCACTACTCCTACGGGACCGTCTCCTCCCGAAGATGAGAAGGTCTCCCAGATCTTGCATGCATTAGATCATCTCACCCCTCAACAAATCAAGCCCTTAAGGCCGTTGTTGAGGGTGCACCTCATTCCCCTCATCCTCCTTCCAATCCTACGCGGGTGGCCCATCACCCACTTCCCTCTTCTATTCACATTCCTACCCGGGTAGCCCATCACCCATCTCCTCCTATTCACACTTCTCCTCGGGTGGTCCAATACCCGCCTCCTTCGTCCACACCTACCCCTATTCGGGTGGCCCGTCACCCGCCTCCTTTTATTCCTCCTCCACCACGGCCCCAAGGCCCATTTATTCCTTGCAACCCGGCCCATCCGGGTTCTTCTATGGGTCATCCCATTAATCCCCTTCCACGGCCTTTTTGTGCGGCCCCTCCTTCAAGGCCCTGCCGACCCTCTGTTGCTCAAGTCACACCCCTCCAACGAACTCTTCTCGACAAAGTCACTTTGTTGGAGGAACAATTAAAGAGGGTTACGAGCCCACGGCCCGCTCCTCCTACTCCAGTCAATCCCCTTTATGCGGCTCTAAATGACATTACAAAGATGGAGAAAGATTGGAAGGATAGGAGAGACGGCTACGGCATCGACAGTTCAAGCAAGCAAGAGCCGGCAGATTTCAACGTTCAAGTGGACGCTGTCCATCCTCCACCCATTCACCCCGTTCATTCATATGGCCCTCCGCCTCCGCCTACGCATTCACACTTGCATTCACCACATCATCTGCAATACCATTACATTCCACCACCTACTAATACATCTCCACCATGGCATCCACTTGAACTCGATAATGAAGAACCGACAATTGAAGAATTCAAGACGGCACATGATGATGAAGCTCTGCAGGCATCCCTTCCGAGTTTTCTTCGTTTTCCTCTCCCTTCGCTACCACTGGATGAACCCCCTACTCAAGACGATGCCATCGTCCTTAATATAACCCCCGCTTCTAAGACTTATTGATGTTATGACGAGGGATCAATACTCCAATCACCCATGTCGGCGCACCAAGACATGTCTCCTACCCCAGACACCGCTCACCCCATCCGGCGTTTCCTCCGGACCAAACCTGATACTTTTACACCTCCTGCTATACCATCAGCCTCCACAGCACCGGCCTCCGCTAAACCTCCACCTGCTATACCATTAGCCTCCACTTCATCAGCTAACCTCCTATTACCGCCACCTCGGCCCTCCATTATACCTTTAACCCATGACCTAGCCACTCCTATTCCACTACTTAACCCTTCACCCTTACCCGTGGCTAATCCTGAGCAGGATTCACCCCTTTTTGCACTCGAGCCAACCCCGACTGCTTCCGAGCAAAGGGAGAAGCTCGACGTGTTTGAACCGCCATTTCCACTCACCCTTTCTCCAACACCTTCCATTATACCTCCACCATCTATGGAACCTTCCGCCTCCGCTTCACCCCCCTTTACTACTCGGAACGGGTGTCCTTCTGTAAGTACTTGTGATGAAGATGATCAAGAGCCGGAAAAGAAAGATTTGGCCACGGCCATGATGTTCAAGATGCAAGAACTTATTTGTCGAATGCCAATCCGGGTTGTTGTGCCAAGAATGGTCGAAGAGGCCAAGCCCCCGCCGCTGCTCGCCAGAAGAGAATGCCAATCGTTGATGCCGTATAAGTCTATGTCCAAGGGCCAGACATGGCACCCCTTGTTCCGATCCTTCAATCTGGAACCTTCTATTTCATACAAGGGGCGAACGCCCGCTTTGTTCAACACTTTTCAAACACCACAATCCTTGGATATGACAATGCTTCACGCTCTAATTTTCCAATTCTCTCACATTGTCACTCTTCACCCTCCAAGGGAGTTGGCAGTGATTGTTAAAGCTTCATCACAGACTTTGATTTTATCCGGTTGTACACTTTTGCTGCCGTGGAGGGGTAGACATGCTTCCACTAAGGGACCTTCCACCTTCTATTCAACTTCACCCACATTCACATCTATCATCGATTTTTCATGGGCCACTCCACAGGCGAAGAGGAGGATCTCATCCTCTCATCCCTCGTATTCTTCACATTCTTTGCATTTCATGCATTCATTGCATCTGTTGCATTGCATCCGCATACATTTGCACTTCTTCTTTCCCGGGTTTCCGGACCCGTATCTTCCCCGCCTTCCGGAACCTCCGGATCTTCCGCATTTCCCATCTTATTCATCTTCATCCTCAGGATCTGCGGGTCCCCTTACACTGCCCGGGCATTGCACCCTCTCCAATCTTTCCTCAGGGCATCGCGCCCCTTTCCAACCATTGCATCCGGACTCCCCGAATTTCTCTCCCGTCCTCCTTGGGCATCGCATCCCATGGTATCTTCCTCCTCCGGAACCTCCGGATCTCACTCTTTGGGCATCGCGCCCCTGCACACCCTCAAGTCTGGATCTTCTGGGCTTCATACTGATTCTCCCTGGGCATCGTGCCCCTTTCCGTCTTCTTCCTCTGGAACCTCCGGACTTTCTCCCAGGGCATCGTGCCCTTTTCTATCTTCTTCCCCCGGAACCTCTAGATCCTTCACCCCTCTCTCAATCCCTTGGGCATGACGCCCCTTTCCATTTTCTACCCCCGGAACTTCCGGACCTTCCATCTTTCCTCCAATTCATCCTCTTGCTTCTCCGAGACATCATGTCCTTCATTCTTTTCTTCCTTTTCTATCATCTTTTTCCATTCCGAGGGCAACGCGTCCCTCGATATTTCCCTCCAGAACCTCCGGACCCTCCTGATCCTTTTCATCCACTCTTCCCTGGGCACTGTGTCCCTCGGCATCTCATTCCTCCGGAACCTCCGGACCCTCCATCTTTCTTCCGATTCATCTTTCTGCTCCTCCGGGACATCACATCCTTCATTTTCTTCCTCCTTTTCCATCATCTTTTTCCCTATTTCTTCCCTGGGCACCGCGTCCTTCGATATCTTATCCCTCCGGAGCCTCCGGATGATTCCTCCTATCACGATTCTCCTCCTTTACTCCCAGACCCTCCATATCCGCCTCTTTCCATCTATCAATTTCTTCTTCTGATTCCCCCTAATCCTAGGTCCGACCCAACTTCTTCCACATCCACTGCCTTGGGCATCTGCCCATTCTCTCACTGCTTTCGAGGCTTTAGTCCTCACTCCTCCTTCTAATTCTCCGCTTCTTCTGTAGACCTTTCATGTGATCAGGGTCTCCACACCTTAGTGAGGGAGTTCTAGCCCTCGCCTCTCTTCCTTTTTTCCTTATTCGTCTGAGTCTGGTCTTGGCACCACTCCTTCTTGTTAAGCCACTTTCAAACCCTTTGCTTCCAATCCTTTTGACTGCCAAAGAGGACTATCCCACGATGATCAACCTCGCCTCTAACAGCTGCTTCTACAAAGGTTGCAAGGTAACATATTGGCGTAAGTACGCATTATTATGATATCATTATCTCACGCATGATTTTCAAAGTGAAGTGCTTCTTAACATGATTAAGAGTGATATTTTAAGCCTTTATCCTAGGAATTTATCTGTATTGAATTTCATCTTTTAAAAAAAAAAACTGAAAGAGTCTTTAGGCTTGCTTCTGTAGCACCTTTGGTTAATAAGAACCCCACATTGGGAATTCGACATTCTCTCCCTGCTTGTTAAGAGTAACCTTCAGCTGGGCATTCCACACACTTCACGGCGTCCTTAGCCGGCTCCTTTGGTTAAAACATCATTGCTACTTTGGCCATGCCATGAGTATATCTGAAAGTCTTTTCTCTTCTTTACTTGGCCGAATGCAGGGGCAAGAGGTTGACGGATGAGATGACCCACCCAAGGTAATCCCCAATATGAGAGGAGTCTCAAATAGGGGCAGTCTTGACCCAAAATCAATATGAGTTTTCATATGAGTTTTCATGATATACATCTCGCCAAAAGGGCTATTATGAAAATCAAGTCAAAATTCTGATAAAAGCAAAATTGTGAATTATGGCATGTCAAGAGTGGCAAAGTCCCCGCAGGGAAAACCCTGGTCGTATGCATGTCAAGGGTCTAAAAATCAAAGGCACAAAGCCCCGGCACAACAGACTACCTCTTTGAGGGGAAACACCTTGGAAGGAATTCAAGTCCCGACATCTCCCATCCTGCATAAAGCTTATCCTCAATTATTCTTCTCTTCTCCCTCTAAGACCGAATGTTTCTCGGGTATGGCCTTGGTAGGAGCACCGTTAATCAAGGGCAGTCAGTTATAGGGCGCCACCCTTCAATGCACGCTCGGCTTTGGGTAATTTTAGCAAAAGGGGAAGGAACAAGGACCCCTAGCCAGTGGTTCAAAAACACCCTTTGATGCTGCATTAACAATGTCTAAACAAAAAAAAAATAAAAAAATCAAAAGAAAAAAAAATAAAAAAACTTGAATATTTCCTAAGTCAAAATCCAAAAAAAAATTTGAATATTTTCTAAGCCAAAATCCAAAAAAAATTGAATATTTCCTGATCAAAATCCAACAAAAATTGAATATTTTCAAAATTCATAATAAAAATTCAAATATTTTTCAAAATCCACATAAAAATTCAAATATTTTCAAAACTCATAAAAATTTGTATATTTCAAAATCCAAAAAATTGTATTGTATTTTTCTGATGGTGCTTTTGCAGGAGCGATAACTTTGCAAGGACTAAGAGCACGGGATGAGTCCTCTCCATTCATTGCCATCTACCTTTTGATTCTTCCCATGTTCACAATTGATCACATCTTCATAATTTGCTACACATTATTCCGATTATTCATCTCCAAATCTTTTTTATCAAATCTTGCTGATCACTCCGCCGATGGGCATTATCAGATCTTGATCATTCAACTCCAAATCTTGATTAGCCAAGTTGTCATCCTCATGACAAACGACAAACAATGATGCTATGCTATCTATGCTTTAATGATGCTATCTATGTTATTCATGCCTTTCACGCTGTGCACACTTGAATGCTATTCATGATATGATACATACATGCTATTGATGCTTTGATTCATGCTATGCTTAAATGCCTTATTCATTGCTTGTTATCTTTTATATCTTGGCTGATGAATCTTTGAGCGCAGGAAGAAGCTCTTGGTCCCACCGACTGGGCATCATCATCCAAGCCCCACGGTGCTTGCACCTCATTTCTCAGTTCCCCCATGCTCATTGCTATCACCATCCCCCCTGTATGCATTCTACTATATGTTACATACGCTACTAGATTATATCAAGGACCTTGTGACTTTGGTAAATCTGGGATTTGAGTTCCCCTTCATCAAAAATAATGATGATTCCAGAGGAGTCTTAGTCACACGGATAGGCCGTTGAGCCGTCCAAGACTGGGGACGATGGTTCCCTTTTGCGAGTTGATGCGTGGATAAACGGGCTTCGACTTAGTATCGGCTCGCAGAATGGGTTTCTTGACCCAATCTTGGCAGTTTAACAATATTATCCTTGATTATCTTATATTTTTATTTGTTTTAATTTTTCCTTTTAAACCCAGCATGCATTCATATAAGAGTTTGAAATAATTTTTGGAAAATCATTCTGATAAGCTGATTTGGAGAGTCAAATTGATCTTAATCTTTCCAGATATGAGATATTCATTGCTGATGGAATCCTCAGTTCGTTTTGTCACTGTTTTGGGTCATTTTCTCGAAAGCTCCTTGTTTGGATTTCTATCATCTTATCTCAATCCTTTTACTTTGATCCACCTTGGCTGCAGCACGTCCACATTGGCTGGTAACCGCTCCCCAATGGTGAAACCTACAGGTTTGTGACCTGGGGTACTTCCACCGCGCTAGAAGTTGATCATTCTCCTTCGTGCCCACGTGCACACTCCTCCTCTTATCCAAACATCATTGATTTAATTGAATTTCCCGGGATTGCTTCATCTCAAGCTTTTGATTTCATTCTCATCAAGTGATGTTGATTGCGTGTCTCATCATACCTTGGCATCTACTTTTCAGTTTGCTCTGCTCCCTTGCAAAGCAGACGCCAAGGCGGGGCAGCTGTAGACACGCCAAAATTGACGTTACTGTGAGTGCATCTCGTATTACCTTGTAATGCCATAATTTGACCCTCCAATTAACTTTATTTGAGTTATTTTCCCTAATTTTCTTGGATTTCTCCTTTTTTTCCCTCTTCTTATTTTCCCCTATTTTTCTGGATTTTTTGGGCAGTTTTCTCTATTTTTTAGAATTCACGACTTGAAGTGGGGCGTGTTTTAATTAACGGCCTGGTCTGAGGCGCGTTTTGAAGAAAGGACAACTATAGGCAAAGACGTCAGTTTCTGGAATTTTCTGATTTCCAAAACAGAAAAATAAGAATTAACGACCCTCCTTGGGTCGTGTTTTTAAATAACGCCTCTCCCTCAGGCGTCTCTTCATTTTTTTTAAATACAAAAAGTTTTTATTGCTAAAATTAAATCCGTGAATTAACGCCTTTGTCCCAGTCGTGATTTCAATTAACGCCTTGACCAAGGTCGTCAATTCTTGTTCAATTCCGAACTCCAGCAGCACCCCTTCATTTCCTCACTTACACTCCTTTTTCACTTGCGAGAGGGTTCCTATGGCTTCCTAATATTGAAAGGACACTTGGAGGAAGGATCCCCCTTTCCATCCTACCAAAACTAAGTTTTCTAATTTTTTATGGAATTAATTCCGAATTTCCCTTCCTTTCCTCATTTAACCTCCTTTTCCACTTGGGAAAGGGTTCCTATGACTTTCCAAGGTTGAAGGGACACTTGCCTAAGGTTTATCTCTTCCAAATCTAACTAAAACATGTTTTCTTTTTTTCTTGGAATTAATTCCGAATTTCCCTTCCCTTCCTTTCCTCATTTAACCTCCTTTTCCACTTGGGAAAGAGTTCCTATGACTTTCCAAGGTTGAAGGGACACTTGCCTAAGGTTTATCTCTTCCAAATCCAACTAAAACATATTTTCTTATTTTCTCTTGGAATTAATTCTGAATTTCCCTTCCTTTCCTCATTTAACCTCCTTTTTTACTTGGGAAAGGGTTCCTATGACTTTCCAATGTTGAAGGGACACTTGCCTAATGTTTATCTCATTCCAAATCTCACTAAAACATGTTTTCCTAATTTCCCTTGGAATTAATTCCGAATTTCAACCCTATAAATAGAATCTCTCTCTCCCTTGTGAAGAATAATAAAGATGAATTCAAGAGGAGGTGCTGCCGGACCAAAGGCTCAAGGAGGAAGACTCCCATGCACCTAAAAGCTTCATCCATGGAGTTCTTCTTCCTCTATTGAAGATTTGAAGTCTCTACATCCATGGAGTTCTACATCATTTTCTTCCTCCATTGAAGATCTTCATTCTAGCTTGAAGCCAAATTGGAGAAAACCACTAAGCTTTCCCCTCCTATCTCTTATTTTTGCTTTAGTTAATTGCATGCATCATATCATTTTTTCTTTTATTTCTTTATTGTGATCTTCCTCTATTGTGCACTCTAGCACATCTCCATAGTGCAACACTTGCACATCTCCCTCTATTCTTCATCATACATCATCTTTTACCTACCCTTTTGCATAGGGGTTTAAAGGCCAAACACCAATAAGGTGTGTTCATATCCATGCTTTCTATGTCCATATTTACATTTGGATTTGATGCTACACATCTTGGTTTCTAATCCATGTTTGTTTATTGGTGTTTGTTAATTTTGCAAGGGTAATCAATCAAGGAAAACTCTCTTCATCAGTCGGCCGATAGAAAGAGAAGGTGCACTCACAATCTCCCCCGCATTTAAGGTATTTATATCGCGATCCCTCCATTGATTATTTGTTATATCCTTTGAGACCCTCGCGTCTCTGGCGATCACATTCCCCTTAGCATCCTCTCATGCTCCCCTTTTCTCCCTCTTTTCTCATTCTTCTATTCATTTTCTTTTTCCTTTTAATTGTTCTAATTGGATTTCTTAAAATCTACACTAGACTCCCAGTACGGAGCTATCACCAGCCTAAGGATGCTGCAGAAGTGAACTTGACTCTTTTGACTGAGCTTAACTAAGCAAATTTCTAAAAGTCACTCAAACATGTTGAGGAAACTACATTATAACCATGCGCATGAAGTAATAATGGAAATGATAGCATATTCTTAGGCAAAACAAAGATACCTTGCAAATCCATAGCGTGAAAGTAGCATCCTGAACTGAGAGCTTGATCATCGAGCTTTGAAAAGCATGAGTTTTGTATTCCTTGCTTGACAGGACAAAGATGAGAGGATAACAAGATTTCAAGATTCCTCGACACGGAGGAGCGGCAGGCACCAAACTGGACGAAGAAGGATAAAAAGGAAGAGTGACGAGGGCTAGAACTCCCTCGTTAAGGCGTGGAGACCCTGATAACAAGAAACCAGATACAGAATAAACAGATTAACTGAGATCAAGGCGGGATATAGCCTCGAAAATAGCAAGAAAAAGGGCAACGCCCCCGAAAGGGTGAAGAAGAATGAGTAGAAAGATGAGAATAAGAATCATCCGACATGGTCGGAGAAGGGGAATGGGAATCATCCGACAGGGTTGGAGAAGAAGAATGAGGACCACCCGACAGAGTCGGGGAAAGAGAATCATAGACACTCGACAAGGTCGGTGAAGGAGAGCGGGAATCACCCGACAGGGTCGGGGAAGGAGAGTAAGAACCCGGAGATATCGGAGGAGAAGAATCAGAAGATGTCCCAGGATCGGGATGATGAGAGGGCATAGGCCGAGGCCTAAAATTATGAGAGGAGGGGAAATCCAGAGACTCTGGATGGGAAGAAGAGGAGAAGATCATGGAAACAGGATTGGAGGAGGGGAGATACACCACCCAATTGTGGGAACTGAGCAGGAGAAATGATGAATGAGAGGAAGAAGAAGAAGGAGTGGACCCCGGAGTGCACAACTTGCTGCCCCTGCACTTGCGCCGCCGTCTCTTCTTAGCCGAAATCTCTTGAACACAGGCTTGCCTGACGTGAACCCAGACCTTTAGGCTTCTTGATTTGCAGTGTCTCCTTAAATAATGGGCCCATCTGGCAGAGGACCTGACCCGGCTATGAATATGTAGCTTCATCGGGGCGGTTGCCCCTAGACACTCGACGCTAACAACAGTAGACGGACATTCTTGAACAACTAACTCCTCATAATGCTGAATATCATAGAACCATGGAGTCTTGTTACTTGTCACAAGTAGCATGAGATTTGGCAGCTCCACTCGGTAATCAGACTTGAAACGTAACTCCCTTGCTAGTAGAGAAGGATGAAACTGAGGGAGAGCAATACACGACATTGACGTGGCCGGCGTACTGACAAACTGAGAGAGGTTGCATATAATGTGCAAAATGTCCTTCGAAAGTGCAAAAAATATGGCCAACTGCCCCTTGAACATGGAATTCACCAATCCTTTGGCAGCCGTATGAGTTAGCAAAATACGGGTGGAGAACCCTTCTTAGCTAGTGAACTGAACAGCAATGAAGCGAGAAGTAACAACAGCATCAATGGTGAACTTTCTAGCGAGCAATTAGATTGCCACCGGTCTCGCTCTTGAAGACATTGGCATCAGTGCATGGGAACTCTTTTTAGCAACCGTCATCAGAAGTGCAGGCACATCATCCCCAAAATAGCCAGGGACTAGGATGCAGATCGACATGCGACATATAAAATCTTGGAACTTGAAATGCAGAATCGGTAATGCATCATCCTGATTCAGCTCATCATCTCCATGTGGACCAGACCCAAGAGGCATCGGAGGTAATGCACACCCGCTCCGTGGGGTGAAAGTGGATGGAGAAGTAGAGGGAACATGTTTGGGTGGCGTAGGTGAAGGTTTGGAAGGCGTGGAGGCTTCAATGGGGATGGTGATGGAAAGTGAAAACGTAGGCAATGTGGCGATGATAGGCTCGGGTGGCGGCAAAGGTGAAGGCGTGGTTGAGGGTAAAGGTAAAGGCAAAGGCGTGGCTTGCTCAGGATCGGGCAAAGGTGATGGCGGAGATGGAGGCGAGGGTGGAGATAGAGGTGGTGATGGAAGCACTGGTGGTGGAGATGGAGATGATGGTGATGGCAATGGAGATGGTGAGGATGGTGATGAAGGCGATGGGGGTAGTGGACATGGAGGTAGAGAGGGTGAAGAGGGAGGTTATGATGTCCACCGTCGACGTGTCGACACAATGCGTCGAGTGGTGTTAGGGATAGAAGTAGTGGAAGTGGTGGAGGGATAAGAAGGGGAGTCACTAGCCTGAGCAGAGGCTTGGGTTTGTGGCGGCAATGGAGCCGGGGTAGGAGATGGCGATGGTGATGGGGTAGGCGGAGACATAAGCGTGGGAGCAGGAGTAGGTGTGGGTAACGAACTAGGTGACAGAGCGGGCACAGTGCTAGACAAAGAATCAAAAGGGTGCCCTTGGTCTCGAAGTAACGTAGATGGCTGCCTGGGCGGCACTTCTTGCTGCTGCTATTGGCTGCGAAGATGTAAAATGACTTTGTGAATAGCGGCCCAATCAATCCTTTTCTTAGCTTCCAGATCATAAACATAATCCCGGAACTCGGGGCAATCCTCAACCAAATGCCCCTGCTGGCGATGAAATTCACAGAACCGAAGCATATCCCCGACTGCGGGTCGACAAGGCACAACTGGAGAGAGCGGCAACGCGTGAGTGGCCATCAAAGCCCCAAAAATGTCGGTAAAGCACTCTGGCAACGGAGGACGAGGAGGCTGCTTCAGGCAAGGTGGATGCTGAGGGATATGGGATGAAGGTGGGGAAGGTTGCGGAGACGGAAGCGGAGGTTGCGTAGGAAATAGTCCTTGGCCGGCGGCGGAGGGATTTGGTGAAGGCATATGTGGATCGGGATGAGGGGGTATATAGACGGCATCCACCTGCTCGGGATGTGGTGTTTCCTTGACCGGGGGTGGCGGTAGATGTGGAGAAGTGGAAGGCTGACTCGTGAGGGGTTGACTTATGGAGGTGGATGCGATGTAAGGCTGACTCATGGAGGACACGATATAAGTGGAAGGTTGACTCATGGAGGGTTGATATGCGGAAGGTTGATATGTGGGGGCAGATGTAGATGGTGAGGTGTAAGTGGGCATAGGATGCGGAGAAGACTCGGGGTCAAGGGAATCATGGATTTGTTGGCGAATGAAGTGGGCTTGACTATAGAGTTGTTGCCAGGAGGTGATGTTGTTGAGGGCTAAGATGAAGCGGTACTCGGGCGTTGCATTGGAAATCAGCATCTTGATCAGCTCCTGTTCCGGAATGTGCCCCGGGACTTGCATGGCGAGACGGTGCCAGCGATCGGCAAAGGTAGAGAACTCCTCTTCGGGCTTCATCTTCTCGTGGGCCAGATCCACCATAGAATACCTGGGCCCGACCTGGTCTTGAAACTGCTGAATAAACTTGTCATGCACTGCTTGGAAATTCACAACTTGCTCTTGCGGAAGGGAGAAGAACCAATCCCGAGCCGGGCCTTCCAAAGACAGACCGAATAGATAGGCCATTAAGCATTGGTCATGTCGAAACTGGGCCAACTCATAACGAAACTCCTTTAAGTGCACACGCGGGTCACCGACTCCACCATAGCGGCGATATGCGGGAATTTGTGAAGATGGCGGGAGCTGAAGATTTTGAAATACGAATGGAACACTTAAGGACTTTTTGGGATCAATTCGACGTTGGAGCTCATCAAGCTGGCGTTGAGCTTGAGTAATCATCTCTTGGGTAGGGAGAGATCGAGAGTAATGCGGGCCAACTTGAACAAGAGGTTGTGAATTCGGACCAAGATGATGGTAATGGGACGGATAAGAAGATCCGGACTGAGAAGGAAAGGGGCCCATTCCGGGACTGGAAGAATGTGTGGGCTTGGAAGAGATGTTGGCATATGGACTAATTCGGCCGGCAGCATATGAAGGAGAAGAAAGAGGCCCATGAAGGGAAGAGGGCCCATTATGAGAAGAAGGCCCATTAAGATGAGATGTAATAAGACGTCGGGCCTTGGCCGGGTCCATTTGACGGACAAGAGATGATAGATGGGTCATGAGGTTAGCCTGTTCCTCGGATGGATTAGAAGTACCACGGGACGATGGGCCCGCGTGGGAAGTGGATTCCACATGGGAATAGGAAGAAGATTGAGAAGAAGAATGATACAAAGGGTTGGAATGATGCTCCATGAGGGTAAATGGAGACTTAATACAAGGATATCAAGGACAATACAAGTGGGGAAGCAAAAATGGCTTAATAGGCTTGAGGACAAGAGGGGACTGACCCACTAATGCAAAGGCCAAGGGAGAATGGGACTGGACAATGGACACACAAAATGGGTTAACATAAATGGGCCTAACAACAAAGAATATGCGAATGCAACACAAAACACCACTAATGGGCTTGGACAAGCCCAAACACCACAAACAATGTGAGTTTTCACCCAAGTTAAACAAGTTGATATGATGAGAAATATTGTAAGGGTTTTAATGGACCTTTTAATGATTTAAGTTAAGAATAATTCCCTCAAGATAGGAATCCTATGGGAATAAGGTCCAAACGTTGGTTTGACTATGGTTTACTCCCTCACACGTATGCAAATGCAAGCCTAAGGGGTGGAAAAGGTACAACCGGCCCGGCGTCCGTGAGAGAATCCACGGCTCGCGAGGACTTATGGAGGTCCCGGATAAGATCACTTAGTCGACCCCAAGGAATATAGAGGCAAGAGAATCACTTACCAAGGTAGGAATGCGACTATGATATGCAATGCATGGCCCTATGTGCACCGGAGTGCATGCAATTTCTAGCCTAAAACTAGAAACTTAACACAAAAGTAAACTATGCAAACATGATCCAAATAAGATAAATAGTATATGGATGGAAAGACAATACAAAGGTCTACACAACGGGCCCAAGAACAGATCAATCTGACCCCGGGAGGTCAATCAAATCACTGAACAAAGTTACCCCCGTGAACCTATACGCAGATCACATGTATATTTTATGGATAAATTGCTAAAATGATGACAATTTTTAACTAAGCAAATGAGATCCAAATGATGCAAATAAGCTATGGATGGGAAGACAATACAAAGGTCTACACAATGAGCCCAAGAACAAAGTAATCGAACCTCGGGAGGTCAATCAAATACTCCAAGAAAGTTGCTCACGTGAACCTGTGCGTAGACTGCATGCAGATTTTATGCATAAAATGCGAAAATGATGACAATTTTTAACTAAGCAAATGAGACCCAAATGATGCAAATAAGCTATGGATGGAAAGACAATACAAATGACTATCCAATGAAATAAAAATCAGTGCAATTAGACATTGGGAATGTAGTCAAATCATTAAGCAAAGATGTACCTGTTAACCTGTCCCTACACCTGCATGCAGAACTTATGCAGAAAACTCAAAAAGTTGGACAATATTAGAATATGCAAATGTGACTCAAATAATTCAAGTAATATATGGATGGAAAGACAATACAAAGGGCTATCTAACGGAATAAAAATCAGCTCAATCGGACTCTGGGATCAAAAGTTATGCCTCGACGAACATGGCCCCGTGAGCATGCGTGCAGAACAGCTGAAATCCCCTTGCGGTCTACCAAATGACCGTTTGGATGCCCCTAGCGGTCTACCAGAATACCGCTAGGCCACCAAAGCCCGTAAGACACCCAAAAGAGTAAGAGAATTAAGGAAATACAACCCAAACATAAACATGCACACACCCAACTTACAAAAGAGCATGAAAACAAGCGTGATGGGCATTGACGTCCCACCGTGATCGTCACAAAATAGGATGTAGATAGATTAATCTACCCCGCCCCCTTTTAAACTAATATGTATAAACATGTGAATCAAAGACAAGAGGATGAAATGATGAGAAATACATACCGTGATCGCCACCAAGGTTCCAACAATGCCGAAAGGATGAATAAATCAAAGGATGGCACCGTGTACCTAAGAAAGGATGAAGACTTGATCGCGCTTGACAACAGGGTGTGGGAATAATGTGGGATCAAACCACCTCATCTTCCAGCTGGCTAGAATAAGAGGGCCTCACGTTCATATCATGCTCTCCTGCAAAACAAAATCACAAGACAAGAGAAAACTCATTAGAAAATCGAAGTGTAGCATCAATCCCAAAGTGATAAAATAGGGGTAGAAATTGAGGGCAAACTCACCGGGGGGAGGTTTTTAATCCCTGTGGAAGGGTGGAAAAGATATGTGTATGTGTTGTGCATGTATAGGATTTGAAATCATGAAATTTTATGGAAAGAATAGAGAGAAAACGTTGATGCAAAATGGGGAAAAATACATATGTAGCAGAAAGTGCAGTGTTTTGTGATGATTTGTGATTTTGAGAGGAGGAGAACTAAGAGAATAGACCATAAAATCAAGTCCAAAAGGATGGAATGGAAAGTCAATACTTTCCTCTTCAAGCCAGGGTTGAAGGATTGAGTCGACGGTGCAGCATGGCTTCGTCCCGAACCGAAGAAGAGCCCCCCGTCGCCACTGCGAACTGGGCAGTTTATATAGAGTTTACAGAGAAAACCTGATCTTCCTCTCACGATTCCCGGAGATATAGTCTAAGATAAATTGAGTTTTATGGATCAAACTCGAGATAATACTAATGACAAGAGATAGAAACAAACAGGACTCGATTTGGATGAGTACTATAGAAGATATGGCTCTTGGAAGGAGGCCCCGTCGCACTGAAAAATAGAGTTTGACTTGTAACAGGTCACCTATATCCTAAACTTTTGACCAAGATTCCAAGAGATATAGCCAATGAAAATTCGAGCTCTATGAACCAAACTCAAGATAATATAAAGGACAAGAGATAGAAACAAATGTGGATCAATTCGGAGCTATATTCTAGAAGATATGACCATTGGAAGATAGCCACGACGGATAGAAAACTGATAGAGTCCATCGCAGGTTGTACTCTTGGGCTGGCTAGCGGTCTATCGTAGGGCCGCCTGGGGTGTTGACACCCGTTTTATGACCAATAAGTTGGGTCATCTCCTTGTTTATCCATATGATGCTCCAAGTTGTTCACTCTTCATTGAGTTTCCTTCGTCGGTTTGAAGCATGTTTCTTGGGTCTTGTCTCCTTGGTTGAGTGTGGTTCCTTGTGGCTTTTCATTGGATGAAGCTTAGCAAGCTCTTATCAATTTTGATCCTCATTGTTAATAACGGTCCTCACTGGGGGCGTTACTTCCATATAACGCATGATCCCTGGGCCGTTACTTATTGAAGAGTCCTAAAGTTTGAAGCCTTTGTTCTAAAGCTTATCCTCTTACTTATCCGTTGAATATAACGGTCTGTCGTGCAGTCGTTATTTATTCCAACGCGTCCAGCCTTGGCCGTTACTTTCCTTCGAGAGTCCAACTTATTTGATCTTCTTCCTGTTGATCTTATCTCTTTTGAGATAAGGTTGAATGTAACGGACTTTCCCTGGCGCGTTATTTTCATGTAGCGGTCTGTCGACCAGCCGTTACATCCAACAGAGAGTCCTGGCAGTTCAGGCCTTTTCTATGCTACTCCGTGGTCGAGATAAGAACTTGAATTGTTGATTTCTCTTTCAAATCTGATCCTCAGAACCTTCTGTTTGTTTCTATGGACTCTTGGTGATATTATCTTCAGGGATTTGCTAAGAGTTATCCTTTTATCTTGCTGGATTATCCTCTGCTCGACCAGAGAGTTTGAGGGTCTATATATAGCACCCTTAGCTTCATGTCCCAAAAGCGGAAGATCTGGAGTTCGCGTCGAAGTGCTGCCGCATTCTGGAGTCACATCTGACCAAGGAGAATTGTCTTTCACGTTCATTTGCTTCGTGGTGAAGGGAGTATTCGTTCCATTGGTTTTCAAAGTTCATCATTACATATTGTATTCTTCCTCATCTCCTTTTCATCAAAAGCATTGTCCCTCTTCTTTTTTCCACGCTCTCCCTGGTTTTTCATCATCTAAACATCCTCCTATTTTTTTTAAAAATGCCCAGAGGGGTTAAAAAAAACAAAACTTCCCCGGTACTTTCCTTTCCTTTTGCATGCTTTTGAGTTTATTGAAGAATTGATGCTATATTGTTTAAAGGGCTAATCTGGGTCTGTTTTCTGTGTTTTCACGTTCTTTGGCAGGTTTACAGGTTCACCACACGAGGCCCAAGTCTTCTAGCCGGCTGGAAGAGTTGGAGTTAAAAGAATTCACAAGCTATTACTGCAGGTTATTTGACGGTCTTGTGCAGGAGCGTCATATTCATATAGCGGTTCATCGAGAGACCATCACTTCCCAGTGACGCGTGGGCTTTCGGCCGTTGCATTCCGTTGATCTGTAGATTTCCCTGATTTTCTCTCTCCCATGGGTGGGTGCTTCATCCACCTATTTCCAAGGTATTTTCAAGTCTTTGGCTTGTTTTTACTTTGGTGGCGATCACGTTCTTTCTTGGTATTGGGCATTAGTTTTCTCTCCATCTCATATCTCTTATCCTCTTTGCTTGCTCCACCCTTGCGGTGTGTTTTTATTTGCTTTTGCTCCACGCCCCGGCGTGTGGTTTTCTTTATTTCCTTAGTTTAGTTTGATGATTGAGATAGCATGCCCATGCTAGAGCTTGTTCTGGTTGCCTAGGTTCATGGTTCACATGTCCTTGGGTTGATTGAGATCTTTGATTTTTGCCTATCATCTTTATTGCACATAAAACAAAAAGAAGAAGAGAAGCAAAACAAATCAACAGATAATTTTTTGGCGATCACGGTGGGACAACTTGTGCCAATCGTGTCTTGATCTTTGTTTAAACCTGCCATCATTCCCTTGTTTGATTGTCCTCAGATCTCCCTCTTACTTCATCTTATTTCTGGTTTTCTGGGTGTTCTGACGGCCCTCTGTCCCTGCGTTACTCCACTCTAACGTAGGGGCGTTGGACCGTTATACGCCTGATCCTGTGTGCGGGCTTTTCATGGATTTCCCTTTTATTTCTGGTTGTTTTTGGCTCTCTGGCTCATCTGACGGTCCTGGTGCTCTGCGTTATATTACTTCTGGCAGTCTGGTCCTCGACCGTTATTATCTTCTGACGTAGAGTCTATAGACCGTTATACTTCAGATAGGTACGCATCCCGAGGTGCATTACTTTCCGCAATTTTTGCTGTGATTTCCTTGCTTGGGTGATATCTGACTTCCTCCCTGATTGTTCTACATATTTACATCATTGTGTGCATAGTTGTTTGCTAGATTCTAGGCTAGATTTTGCATGCACTCCGGTGCACATAGGTTCATTCATACTTTCATACATTAGATTGCATTTTCTCACCTTGGTGTGCGGACCTCTCGTCTCCATATTCCTTGGGGCCGACTAGAAAATCACACCAGGGACCTCCATCAGTCCCCGCGAGCCGTGGATTCCCACACGGACGTCGGGCCGGTTGTACCTTTTCCACCCCGTGTCTAGAGTTGCATAAGTGAAGGAGTGGTCACACTTAGAGTCAAACCAAGCTTTACATCCATCTCCCGTCAGGAACCTATTGTTGAGAGCTCATATTAATCCATCCACTAAAGTTCCAAAGGAGAAATCATAAGAATCTTAAAGCATCATATTAAACAACTTGGTTGACTTTGAGTGTCTTCATCTCTTGCTACTTACATCTTTGTGATAAATCATCTAAGTTTGGTTGCTCATTGTGTGTTTGTGTTGTGTTGTTTGCATCTTGTTAAGGTTGTTCGTTGCATGTGGAGTTGTTTTCGTCAGTTGGAAGCACCTCCTAGGGTCGACTCATTCTCCAAGTGCTACTCAAATCCGCTCTTCGAATCCACCATGACTTCTTTCAATCCTCCCCGTTCCCAAGAGGATTCTCTTCCTCAAGGGCTTCTTGAAAATCCTGCTAGGGTTACCTCGTTCTCTTCTGGAGAGGGGACGACCCCTCTTCCGTCCTCTACCTCCATGGAAGGTGGTCAGGCTACCCCTTCCTTCTCTACTCCTTCTGCGGACTCCATTCTCCAGATGATGGCCCAATTGGATCTGGCCCAACTCCAAACTGTCTATCAGGCCATGCAGGGATCCAATATCTCCCCTCCCATGATTATGCAGGGTCAATCCAATCCTCTCATCCAGCCCACTCCAATTAATCTCACTCCGGTCCAACCCCGGACCATCACATTCACCGGCATGGAGACGGGCCAATCTTCTGCTTCGGCCCAACAATCTTTTGACAAAGGGAAGTCTCCTATCCCTTATTTCACTCAGATGGATCATCACTTGTCTAGCCCACTTGTTCCTCAAGTTCTGCTGGGTCCCTCCGATTTTTTGCACCCTCAGTCAGGGGTGGTCCAAGCCCACTCCAATCTGGGTCAATCTCAGGCCCAATATCCTTTTTATGGACCCCCTACGTCGGCCGCTTATCCTTCGGCTCCTTCTTATGGGCTCCCACCTCCTACTACAATTCACCCCTCTGCTCCTCAACTTCAAGCATCATCTCTTGCTACCCCTGCTCCATCCAGAGAGCAGGAATTACTTGATAAATGGGCCACCATGCAACAACAACTCGACTTCCTCCAGAAGCGGGTCGGCCCACAATCCTTGGCAGATGTTCCAGTTCCTAGTTTCCAGAACATCCGGTTCCCTCCCCAGTCTGAGCTCCCCAATTATAGAAAATATGACGAGAACGGCAATCCCTTTATTCACGTGAGGGATTTCTTATATGAATCGGCCCAATTCCAATATGATGATCGTCTTATGGCATATTTATTCCGCCGATCATTGGACGGTGTTACACTGGAATGGTTTTATTCTCTGCCATTGGAAGAAGATGAGAGCTTTAAGGTAGTAAAAGACAAGTTTATTCAGCGGTTTCAAGATCGGGTCGGCCCGGAATATTCTTTTACAGATCTGGTGGCCGAAAAAATGAAAACAGATGAGGAGTTTGCCACTTATGCAGATAGGTGGAGGCAGATGGCCGCTAGGGTACTCGGCCATATACCAGAGGAAGAGAAGGTCAAGCTACTTATTTCAAATGCTACTCCAACCTTCCGAAACATCCTGGCAATGAACGACATAGCCAACATGCACCAACTATATAGCCAGGCGCGCTTTATTCAGACTCAGTTCAAGGATTCCCCTATCCATTCTCTATTCGAAAACCAAAAGCCCAAGTACCATAAGAAGCCACAAGGGCCGGTTACCGAGGGGGTCCAAAGGAATGAGCAGGTTCAAGCCATTGTTTTTCCATTCCAAAACGCACATTTCCGCTTCCCTCAAAACCCCCGCACTCCACAAAATCCCGCTCCACAGAACTTCCAAATCACTCCGCAAAACCCTCCGCCCACCTTCACCATCCCACAAAACACCTTTGGTGCACCACATCAACCACCACACCCAACGGCTATAACAACAACCCAAGCAACAAACGCCCGGCTCCCAAGAGGGCACAATATCCTCCACTGCCAGAAACCCTCACGGATATTTTCTCAGCTCTTATGTCGGTTAATGCTATACAGCTTCCTCCGGAACAGCCCAACTGGAATCTAGCCGTTGATCAGACGAAGTATTGTATGTTCCACCGGCAACCGGGACATACCATTGAAGGATGTTTTCAATTCCAGGACCTAGTATATGATCTTCATGAAGGACAGAGGATAGATTGGGCCGAAATGCACAGGGCCATTGTTGAGATTAAAGAAAAGAGAAGGCAGCCGCAGAGGCAGCAAGTGCAGCAGCATCAAGCACCGCAGCCGCAGCAGCCGCCACAATAGCGACAGCCACAGCAGGTTCAGGATCTGGGGATCCATCAAAATCCGATGCCAAACCATCCCCCCGCTCCACAACCTCAGCCGCCGGCGCAAGTCAATGTAGTCCAACTCCCGACTCCTAATGCCGAGTGGTCTTTTGATGATGATGGTACTGCACCACAAGTAATGGCCCTCCACCATAACCACCGCAACCCCCTCACTCCTTCATTTATCCTCCCTACACACCCACCACCCTCTCCGCTTGTCCTTCCATTCACACCCGCACCAGCAAATCCACCACCACCCATGGTGCCATCATACCCACCATTAGTTACCCCAGCTATGGTCATAACCATCCCCTCATCCAATCCTCCGCCCGTCACCCCACCTTCCGCTCATCCCACGCCACTCATCCGGCCACCATCTCTTGTTAACCCCAACATTACCTACCACCAAATCACCTCTCCTATGCAGTCTATTCCACTCATCCACCCTACCGGGCCAATAATATCATCTCCCGACGCCGCGGCAAATTGCGCCCTAAGAAGCGGGAAGTTGTTCCATCGGAATTACCCCACTACCTCCAATCCCCAGTCCTCTCAGCCAACGGCCGAACAAGAAGAAGCCGAACCACTACCGGGTACTCAATACGACTTGCTACATCATCTGGACCGAGTGCCCGCCAAAATATCAGTTCTGGAACTTATCAAAAGGTCCACCCTGCACCAGGACGCTCTCAGGGATTTCCTACAGAAGGTGATGGTCAGCGAGGACATGGCAGTTGACAGCTTACCAACAGCACTAGCAACTATTTCTAAAGGGCCGGCAATTACATTCTCAGGAACCGAGCTAGCACCTCCAGAAGCTCGGCAGATGCCGCTCTGCATTACAATTATTTTGAATAAGGTCAGCATTGAGGTAGCACTGGTTGACACAGGGGCTTCAATTAATGTATGCCCGCTCAGTACTCTCCGAGCTTGCAATATATCTGAAGGGCTACTACGACCTACCCCCACCACTATAGAAGCATATGACAACTCGAGGAGAGCATGCCACGGGGTAGTCACTATTCAAGCGGAGCTCGGGCCCCTTACTATGCCCGTGGAGTTCTATGTGCTGGACATTGACCACATGTTTAAGGCGATCTTGGGTCGTCCATGGATTGATACGCTCGGTGCCGTACCCTCCACCGCACATCAGTGCGTCAAATTCCCTTTCCAAGGGAGGGTCGTCAAAGTCAAGAGCTTGTCCACGGTTCAATCGGTTAAGGCCATTTCAGAACAGATTCTTCCTACACTTTGGCCAAGCAGCCGACCCGTCATATCAGTGCTGGATTTGAACTTCCCTTGGGCTTATACACCTCCTAGGCCCATCACTACTCCAGTTAACATCAAGATGAAGCCCCAGATCCGAGACTCAAAAGGCTGGAACATTATACTGAAACTAGGCTACCAATCGGGGAGAGGCCTCGGTGCACAATTACAAGGAATGACCAAGCCCATACCCAAGGGGAGAAAGATGGGAAGGAGAGGTCTTGGCTACAAAGAAACCGCATTATCTATGATGGGTGATTCTGGGCCACTCACCTGGGACTACCGTCAACACTTCGTCTGAGGGCCTCTCCAGCCCGGCACATTAGCTCTGCAGCCAGCTCCGTCAGGGAGAAATACAGTATGTCCGATTGCCAGTCCACCGCCAGCACTGAAGAGGCCATAAGATGATATGCTTGATTATGGTCAAGCCCTTCAGGGGTTGTTTTATGAAGAATACTACCAGAAGAAGCAAGAGGTTCGGCTCGTGCAATGGAGGCCGAAGAAGCGGCCAGTCGATGATCCACGGGAGGAGGGGAGCTCGCCGATTATCTTTTCTTGGTCTCCCTCCCGCTTTCAACCTCTCCTCCAGCAATGGGATTTCTTACCCCGTCTTCCTCCTATCATGGTAAATCCATCCTCGTTGATCCGCCCGAAATTCTATTTGTTCCTTGTGCTTGCGGGCATTACCCACCCATTGATCTATCCACTCTATTCACTCCTCCTCCTCCCAATGCCCAACTCCACGAGATGTGGTTCTCATCTTCCGATCCCTTCTTTGACTGTATCTTCCTCGAGCTATTCCCTATGCAGCTCCCGCCTCCTCCATCTTGCTGTGTAGTCTCTGCTGATCTCAAAAAAAAACGTCAAATTCGAAACGGAGATTTCAGTGGAAGATTATGCTACCCTGTCTCCATCCTCATCCCAGGGGCACGAGTCCCCTGCTCCTTCCCTTCCACTAGGTCTCCTTTCTCCTAGGTTAGGATTAGGGTCTATCGAGTCTAGGGAAGTAGAGTTAGTTAGATCTAAAGAAGTAGGGTCTTGTTCTAGGTCGTCCAACCCTTCCTCCTCTGAGCCGCGCCCACTGGCGCGTCCTCCCAAATCTGTTCCTGATAGGTTCTTACAAGACCTAGCTCAGCGTTGTCATGCCCTTTTTGAAATGTCCAGAATTTGTTGCTACGGTAATCGTGATTGAAGAGGACGAAGAAATAGAAGGGGTGTGGAGCGATGACGGACTCGGCGTCTATGAAATCCTAGATGAGAAAGATCCGGTTAATGAGGACAGCGACGTAGATGACACTGCTGATCTGTACGCACAAGGAATTAAGAAATTCGACGAACCGTCGTCAGTAGTGGATGAACCTACGAAAGAAATCAATCTGGGAACTGAAGAAGACCCCAGGCCCATCATTATTGCTGCTAATCTCCCTCCACAAGTAGAAGAAGATCTGATCAAGGTTCTAAGGGAGTATAGCGATTCCTTCGCCTGGTCTTATGAGGACATGCCAGGTCTTGACCCCTCTTTAGTGGAACATCGACTCGTGCTTAAGCCAGGGGAAACACCTGTGAAATAACGGTCAAGAAGATTTCACCCCCACATGGCCTTAAGGATGAAAGAAGAAGTTGACAAGTTATATAAGGCCAGATTCATTAGAGTTGTTCTATATCCTCAGTGGGTGGCAAACATAGTCCCTGTCATCAAGAAGGATGGAAAGGTGCGTATTTGCATCGATTCCAGGGATCTCAATAAAGCATGTCCCAAGGATGATTTCCCGCTACCTCACATTGATGTCTTGGTCGATAGTACCGTCGGGTACGAATCGTTGTCATTCATGGACGGTTACTCAGGATACAATCAAATCCGTCTCGCTCCAGAAGATCAAGAGAAAACCTCCTTCACCACGCCCTGGGGCACATATTGTTATGTGGTTATGCCGTTCGGTCTGAAGAATGCAGGTGCCACCTATCAAAGGGCGATGATGGCCATCTTCCACGACATGATGCATATCTATATGGAAGCTTACGTGGATGACATTTTGGTGAAGTCAAGAACCAAAGAAGAACACCCCTCTATTCTGGCTAAGGTGCTGGAAAGAGCCAGGGAGTACAAGCTTAAAATGAATCCAAAGAAGTGTGTATTTGGAGTCTCCTCAAGGAAGCTGTTAGGTTTCATAGTGAGCAAACGGGGGATCCAGATTGATCCTAACAAAGCACAGGCCGTCATGGACATGCCTCCGCCCAGGAACATTACGGAACTTCGAGGATTGATCGGTCGATTGCAATTCATTAGAAGATTCATATCCCAACATTCTCAAAGGTGCCGTCCATTTTATGAATTGCTTAAGGCGGGGGTTAAGTTTGAATGGAATGAAGATTGTCAAAAGTCCTACAAGGACTTAAAGGAATATCTATCCAATCCCCTGGTTTTGCAACCTCCTGTCCTTGGGAAACCCCTAATCCTATACATCTCGGTTATTGAAGACTCCCTAGGGGCGGTATTAGCACAAGTAGACGATGAAGGGAAAGAGCGGGCTGCGTATTACCTCTCTCGGTTATTCAACCCAGCTGAGTCCAGATACACTGCTATGGAGAAGACTTGTGCCGCCTTAGTGTGGGTAGCTCAGAAGTTTAAACACTATTTTCTTGCCCACCCAGTTAGGTTGATCTCTAGAATGGACCCGATTCGCTATCTCTTAGAAAAGCCCATCCTTTCTAGTAGGTTAGCTCGCTGGCAGAGCTTCCTCTCTCAATTCGAGATCACATTTGTCGTTCAGAAAGCGGTCAAAGGATACGCCATCGCTGAGCATCTTGCCTATCTTCCTATTCCTCACACTGATTCTATTCAGGACGATTTCCCTGATGAATATCTCTTAGTTCTCTCTCACCATCCCTTCTGGTCTCTGCACTTCGATGGTGCACTCAATTCTCAAGGCCGAGGGATCGGCGCTGTTCTGCTTACTCCCGAAGGAGTAACTATTCCCTTTGCTTATCAACTTCGATTTCTTGCTACCAACAACATCGCTGAGTACGAGGCTCTCCTGGCTAGACTGAAGCACGCCTATCTCCTGGGTGCACGTTATTTGAACATCATCGGAGACTCTCAGCTCGTCTTACGGCAAGTTCTATCCACTTACCGTACTCGTGACCCCAAACTCAAGCCCTATCAAGATTTGGTCATGCTTCTTGCTAGGCAATTCGTAAGCTAATCTACATCCATACTCCCCGTTCTCAGAACATTCTAGCTGACGCTCTAGCATCTCTTACTTCCTCTTTGTCTTTTCCTCTCAGTCAGAACACTGAGACTATCATCGTTCAGAGATTGGACGCACCCTCTCTTCAGGATCCTTGGTTCATCAACCTTAGGAAGGCTGTAGAGGCGAGGGCTGAGAAGGAAGATCTCAAGGAAGTATCTCTAATGGAGTTAGAAGAGATTCTGGATGAAGAAGAATTGCCTTGGTATCACGAAACCGAGTTGTTTTGCAAAGAAGGATCATTCCCAGAAGGGGCAAACGTCGAGCAGCGCAAGTCAATAAGAAGAACCGCCGCAAGGTACACCATTATTGCAGGAGAACTGTACATGCGGACTACTAATGGAATGCTCATGAGATGCTTGGATGATAATGAGGCTTGGAAAGTGGCTGAAGCAGCCCATTCTAGTGAGTGTGGAGGTCATGTCAATGGCCAGGCTCTAGCGAAGAAAATCCTTAGGTAGGGCTACTACTGGCCCACTCTAGAGGAAGATTGCTCCCTCTATGTCCGGAGGTGTCTTAAGTGCCAACTCCATGCTGATAAAATCCATGCTCCAGCTTCATCTCTGCACCCTCTCTCTGCTCCTTGGCCATTCTCTATGTGGGCTTTTGACGTTGTCGGCCCGCTCGGTGATCCTAATTCTCAGACCAAGCAGAAATCCTTTATCCTTACCGCCACTGAGTACTTCACCAAATGGGCCGAAGCCGAGGCGTACGCAGAGATCAAAGCTTCAACGGTGTGCCGCTTTATCATGAAGAATATCATCTCGCGGTTCGGAGTGCCAAGCAGCATCATCACCGACAACGGACCCCAGTTTCTATCTCAAGAGCTCAAGGACCTATGTAAGAAGTTCAACATTGCATTGCATCATTCATCTCCATATTATCCTCAAGGCAACGGTCAAGCCGAGGCCACTAATAAAACCCTTCTTAAAATCATAAAGAAAACATGCGAATCTCATAAGTTTTCGATTGGCCAGAAAAATTAGTGGAAGCTCTGTGGGCTTACCGCACCTCCGTCCGTACTCCTACGGGAAAAACTCCCTATGCTCTTACCTACGGGATGGAGGCGGTGCTCCCATATGAGATCTTGATCCCTTCCCTTAGAGTGCAGCTCGATAAAGAACTTAATCTCGATGAACGTCGAGAGGCGTTGCTTGTCCAGTTGGAACTCTTAGATGAGAAGAGGATGAACGCGGCCGATCATGTATCCGTTTATCAAAAGAGAGTTTCGCGTTATTTTCAAAAGAAGGTAATCGAACGCAAATTTCAAACAGGTGATATGGTTTTGAAACGCAAATTCATTCGGTCTGCAGGTCCTAGGTCTAAATTGCAACCTAACTGGGAAGGGCCGTTTGTCGTAAAAGAAGCTTATCCAGGGAATGCTTATCGCTTAGTAAATGCGGAAGGTGAAGAGCTCTCTCACCCGTGGAATGGGTTGTACCTTAAGCGTTTCTTTCCTTAAAGTCTAATCAGTGCCACCCCGGGCAACAAGATGTTCCTCCTATTTCTCTAAAAAAGGGTCCCGAGTAAAGGTAATCACACACTACACGACATCCCTGGTCAGGTTTCCGCTTTAAAAGACACCGTTTCTCCTTGGCCATGCTTTGGGGGAAAGTCTACATCCCTGTCCGTTTCTTCCTTCGGCTGAATCCAGGGGCAAGAAGTAAATAAGGAGGCGATAACCAATCCAGGCACCTTGACGAGAGGAGGTCTCAAATAGGGGCAGTCCGTTATGACCTAACGCCACAAGCAAAGAGCAACAAAAAGAAAGCAAAGGATTAATCTCTACGACAAAAATCAAAAGTATCATCTCGAAGGTCTATTGAATATGATTCCAAAGCTCCAAAGAGCAAGAAAGAAAAAGAAATCTAGGCATGACAAGAGTGGCAGTACAGTTCCCCGTGGGACGAATGAGCCCGGTCGCACGCATGCCTAGAGTGGACTAAGGTTCGATGACGGACACAAAGCCCCGGCGCAACAGACCAAATTTCTAATGGATTGTCTGGAGAGGAACTCAAGTCTTAAAAACTTCTAAGTCTGGCCTAAGCTTACCCCGTGTTCTTTTTCCCTTTTTCAGGATTGAAACTAGTACCCTGGGTGTGGCCCTGGTAGAAACACCGTCATGAAAATCTGGGCCTTGGTCAGGGGTTGTCACCTCATTGCACGCCAACCTCGGGACTCTCAATACGATGCGGAGGGCTCGCGTTGCTAAGGGAAAGCCCTGGTTTTCAAAATCCAAAAATATCATATATTTCAAAATCCAAAAACATCATATATTTCAAAATCCAAAAACATCACATATATTTCAAAATCAAAAACATCATATATTTCAAAATCCAAAAACAACATATATTTCAAAATCTAAAAACATCATATATATTTCAAAAATCCAAAAACATCAAATATTTCCAAAACACACAAAAATTCGAATATATTTTCCAAAATCCAAAAATACCATCATATGCATCGCATGCATCGCATTATTTCTATTATGTTTTTCCCGCCTATTTAATAAGGCTCCACCCCTTGACCAAATATCAAGAAACGGTCATTACCTAACTCGCTTCGAGGCAAGGGGTTGAGTCTAAGAACAGATCTAACTTGCTCCATGTTTAAGTATGTGCAGAACGCAGGACCAAGAACAAAGCTGAAATCTCACAACTATGCAGGTTCAAGGCTGTGACGCGCCAGATATAGGCCGTCACATTCGTTTAACGGTTCATGCTAGCCCGTTACATCTCTTCAGGCCTTCACTTTGACTCTCTCAGCAGCTCTCTCTCTAACGGCCTGGGGCACGACCGTTACTACTCCTAACGGTCCATCGTTGGACCGTTACTTCCTCCAGAGGATTTAGTCCTCAGCGCATACACTATGACGGTCTGTAGCCTCACCGTTATATCTTTCTAACGGCCCTTCTCGGATCCGTTACTTTCTCCAGAAGCTCTGTTCTGCTGGTCATGCTAGCCGATCAATCCACGAAATGCACATCCATTCAACTGAGGCAATCCCATCTTATTCAAGTGAACTTAATGAAACATGAGATTGATAAAAATTCCAACTCTAATTGTCAAATCACATCATTCATAAAAGAAAATCAAACTACATTCAGTTTCTTATCCGCAAGGGGGCGGATCTTCCTTAGCTCTTTCACGTAGTCACGACGTGCTTCGTCGTTCTCTTCAACTTCTTCTTGCCACGGACGCACCTTGCTGATCTCCCACATGGTCAGCGCGTTCCGTACTACTCTTTCATCTTCCTTGGTCCCCATCTTCCTAGGTAGAAGGGGAGGGTAGTGTGATAATGCAGAAACTTTGGTTCGAGGAAGCCCGATCTGAAGATGGCACCGGTGTAGGTTGTAGATCGCCATGGTAGTATTTCTCACTAGCTGGAGGTCCAGGCCTTGACGCCGTGGTATTCTAAGAAGAGTGCTCCGAAGGATCCTTGGTCGTATGATGAATTTGTCCATTGGAAGGGTGTTGAAGAAGAGGCGCCATTCATCTCGAGTTTTCTTGTCCGTCGTCTTGCATTCAACCTGAGAAGAGAATCCAGATGCCCCTCCAATGAAGAAGAGATGGTGGCTCCCGAAGATCCGGCTAGCAGAACTAATATCTTCCTTTGGTTGGAATTTGATTCTCACTCCCGTCCAACACTCAAGGAGTATCATGGAGCCGAACAATGGTCCTCCTAAGCAAGCCGAGTTGAGTCCTTCATAGAGGTATGAGAGGATCCCTTGAGAGATGGACATTCCCCGCCACAACCCACTAATAATGCTGAGATTTTGGGTATCTAAAAGGTGGTCGGTTGTAGTGAAAAGGAAAACTCCACATAAGCAAACCGCCGCCGCCTTGGCTATGGCTTCATGTCTCTCCCACTTGTTTTTACAATGAGACACTATCCACTGTGCTAAGGGTATCAAGTGTATGTGGTGTGGGCTGATCATGGTCCTCACGTCCTTTGGATTATGGATGAAATCACTCAAGATCAAGGACGGGTCGATAGGCTCAATCGTGTAGCAAACTCGGTCTTCATCCCCCACCTTAGTCTTAGGAAGGGCTAGGTAGGTTTCTACCTCCTCCAATAGGACTGTTGCTTCGAAGGAAGGGAAGATGAAGGTGTGTGTTTGTGGATGCCACAACTCTATGAGGGCTGAAATACTAGGCCAATCTAATGTCAATTTCTGAAATTCTTGCCTAAAACCAAGAGAGGTTGGAGGTCCCATGCTTTGAGAATTGTTGTAACCTCTAAAGGGAGTGCCTTTACCATGGGAGCCACCCACTTCAGATTAGAATAGCATCTTGGACCGGGGAGGGGCTAAGAAAAGAAGAAGATCATGAGGAAGAAGATGAAGTGCAGCAATTTCTGAACTTGGTTAGGTCATGGAAGCCTACCACTCTTTGAGCATTGGAGCTTAGGTGCTTGGGAATTGAGGTCAGCCTTTGTAGCTCTCCGTACTCCTTTCTTGCAGCTTTGGGTCCGGTATAGACTTTCTCCTCCATAGCCATCACCTCGAAGCTTCTCTTCATCTTATTTCCTACCCTTAGGAGGGGTTTTTCAGCCTTCTAGCAGAGAATTCAGAAAGATACGATTTTGGCTAAGTTTCCAAGTTTTAAAGGTTTGGTTTTGGCTTTAAAGAGATAAGATTCGGATTGGAAGGCTTTGTCTTAAGTCTGGGAGGAGTCTAGAACGGATTTGAGGCTTCCTATCTCGGGTTTTGCCCCTTGCGGCTCAATCCGTCTCGGAGTACAATTCATTATCTAACAGTCTGTCGCTAGACCGTCACTTTCCTCTGACGCGCTAGAGCTGGGCCGTCACATTTTCTGTGGGTTTAATTTGATCAAACCTGTTCTGTCAAGCTTAACGGTCTAGCGTTAGCCCGTTATATGCTTGTGACGCGTTCTCTCTGAGCCGTTACATTCTCTGCTGATCAGTTTTGGCCTTTGCTTGGTCAATCATTCTCAACGGTCTTGCTCATGGCCGTTATCTGCCTCCGACGCACTGCGCCTGAACTGTCACATTTCCTGCATATTTGGCTAAGTCTTTACATCCCCTTCATCATCCCAGTCTGCATGCATCTATCATGTTGAAGTCTGTACATTCGTTCAAGTCCATGCATTTTTGAAGTCCATACACCGTTGATGAAGTCTGTACGTTCGTTGAAGTCTGTACATCAGCTTCAAGTCCATGCATCAGCTTCAAGTCTGCACATCAGCTTCAAGTTCATACATCTTCACCCAAGTCTATACATCCCATTTCTTTGAAGTCTATACATTCTTCACCATCATTTTCGAAGTCTATACATCCCATTTGTTGAAGTCTATACATTCTTCACCATCGTTTTCGAAGTCTATACATCCCCCATTCTTTGAAGTCTATACATCCCATTCGTTGAAGTCTATACATCACATTCTTTGAAGTCTATACATCCCATTTGTTGAAGTCTATACATCCCATTCACCTTGAAGTCCATACATCGAGTGCAAGTCTATACATTCGTTGAAGTCCATACATTTGTTGAAGTCTATACATTCCCATACCTTCCCCCAAGTCTGTACAGCCTTTGTCCAAAGTCTACACGTCGTTCAAGTCTGTACATTCTTCATCCAAGTCCATACACTCTCCAAGTCTGTACAGTCTTCATCCCAAGTCTATACGTCCACACCGCTTCAAGTCTGTACATTCTTGATTCAAGTCTATACATTGCCCAACGTGAGCACAAGCCCCAAGTCTGTACATCCCTTGTCCAAGTCCATACATCATTGCTACTGTGTGCATGAAGTCTATACATCATCTGGACGTCTGGACTCGAAGTCTACACGTCGCTTGGGCAAGGTCTATACACACTGAGTACAGTCAGTACGTTCATAGTTCAACATTGCTCTGCCATCTCTAACGGTCCAGCATTTGGCCGTTACTTGCATATAACGCACCATCTCTGAGCTGTTACTCTTCTTGCTACTCAGTTCTGCAAAGTTGGGCACTGTCCTTTCTAACGGCCTCCACCCGATGCGTTACTTGATCCTGACGGTTTGGGTATAGACAGTTACATTGTCTGCTGCTGTGACTTGTGCTATTTCTATCTGCCTCCGTGTAGACCTGGCGGTCCTACAGGCTTCCCATTCCGTTCATCCTGTACATCCACACATTACCTCATCCCCATCGTTCACATTTCATCCGCTCTTTAAATCCGTTATTTAGCGCGTCCACATACATTTCTTGCATTACCAATCACACACTCTCACATTCATTCTTGCTCATCTGTTTACATTCATATACGCATCCATTCATTCACGCATTCACAAACAAAAAACCAAAAAGAACTTTTCATTCTCATTTTCATTTCATATAAGTCATGTACAAGTAAAAAAACAAAAGAAAAAATGCATCACTCGGCCGGCTTGTCTCCTGGGCCACCGTCACTATCCCCTGTGCCCTCCGGCTGCCTGGCTGAAGGTCCCATGGCACTGTGCTCTCCCTCCTGCTGTCGTCTCTGGTCCGCCTCCTCGTTCCTCTGATGGCCGGAAGAACTAGTGAAGTACCCTCGAAACCCGCTGCTAGGGGCCGCGCTCTGGCTCCGACTGCTCGTCCCCGACTTCTTCCCTAGGAGACGGAGTGCATCCTTCAAGGCCCCGATCGTACCCTTCATCTCGAAAGTCTGCACTCGGAGTTGGTCTCGCTCACCTCTTAGGCGCACAGCATCAGCCCTAAGTCGCTTCACCTCTGCATCATCCAGACGTCGCGGGGTCTCCGCTCTCAATCGGGCCATCTCTGCCCGCACAAGCTCTGTCTCTGCTCGGGCTCGCTCAGTCTCAGCCCGGCTCCTCTCTATCTCTGCCTGGAGACGCTCTGCCTCCGTTCGAGCCAGCCTTGCCTCGGCCACTGCTATGGCTAGCTCTCTCGCCTGTAGTTCGCATTTCACCTAGTTAGTCACATAAGCATCTAAATTGCATAAAAGCATAAGCATTTGCATAAGCATTTAGCATCTTACCCGCTCCGCGAGGGTGGCTTCCGCCTCCTCGGCCCGAGCGACCGCTCGAGCGAAGTCAGCATCCCGCTCAGCCCTGCCTCCGGTAGGCTGTGAGGATGACGATGGGGCATCCAGTCCCGCTCTTTGGGCTCTCTCGGCCCGCTGCATTTAGAAGTCATGGTCAGTCAATTGCATTTGCATCATTAGCATCATAAAGCATAATTATTTTAAGTCCAAGGTTCTGGGAATCTTACCAGGAGCTCTAAGGCAGTCCGGTATTCCTCCCGCTGTTGGACAGTGGCGTGAAGAAGCCCCTCGAGCTCGGCTATCCTTCCCCCAGGGTCTAGCTGCATTTTTAGAAGCATGTGAGTCAGTGCATATAGGATAAATTTTTTTTATAAAAGGCATTCAGAGTTTGAGTTTAGAATTGCATACCGGTCGTCGGGTACCTCGGTACACCCGGTCCCCGTACAATCGAGCGAAGACCTTCAAATACGCCTCATCGCTCTCATCCCGCTCTTTCACTGCTCTGCCCCGCTTGTTCCAGTCATGGACGTACTTTGCTTTCCGGGCGCACCAATCTATGTCGCCGCTGATTCCCTTCGCTGATTTCCCCGGGTGGTCGTCACTGCGGCGTGGGAAGGTCACCTCAGGCTGGTGTAGTCCCCGAGTCCTCAGAATCAGTCGATAATGAAGAGGCTCGATGATATGGATGCAGTGAAACCATATGTCTCGTCCCCGGTACGAGAGGGCTGCCTCCACCCACGGCTGTCCCTCGTAACTCTCGCCTCTGTACGGGGTCCATCTCACCTAGAAGCATGATAGTCCATTCATCAGCATGTTAGTCCGGTTATCATCATTTAAGAAGCATATAAAAGCATTTAAATCATTTAAAAAGCATTTTGAGTTCGGGCTTATCGCCGTGTGCGGGAAGGAATCCAAATCGTCCTGGATTGCCTGGGTCAATCTAATGATCGACCCCGAGTCCCTCGCGACCACCCATCGCCTAGCGATCGGGATGCGGCCGGCGTGGAGTAGCGTGCCCCGTCCGATGCCCGGGAGGTACATGTAGCTCCAGAACTGCATTTAGAAGTCAGTCAACTGCATAATCATAAACATTTGCATAATCATAATAGAAGCATTTAAATTGCATTTACCTGTAGAAAAGGCGAGAAGCCGCCCAGCATCGTTTGTCGGTCCGTCGTGCCGAGGGACTCGAACAAGAAGGCTAGCACTGCCGCTCCCCAGGCGTACTTTCCAACTCTGCCCAAATCCTCGATCATCGGCAACAGCCTGTAGCTGATCATATCTGCTCGAGTCGCGAACAGGAGCTTCCCGAACAAAAGCATCAGGAACCGCCTCAGGGTGCGATCTCCCTCCGGTCCCACATCTGCCACCACTCGTGGGAGCACATGGTCTATCACTCTATCCAGATGCTCCTCTGGTAGCTCTCCCACAGCTATGGCTGCTCCTCTCAGTCCTAGGCTCTCCTGCAGAACTGATCTCGAGAGTTGGGATGACGTCTGCCCCGGTCTGATCAAATCCAGCCCCAGCAGCTCCTGGGCCATCTCCCGGTAGTTCCTATAGGTCCATCCTGTCATTGCGGCTCCATGGACTCGCAGCCCGGCAATCCTCGCCATGTCTTCCAGCGTGGGGATCATATGACCCCACGGGAAGATGAATGCCCTGCTAATCGGATCCCATCTCTCGTGCAAGGCGTACAGCAGAGGCGTGTCATCCTGGTCACCTCGATGCTTAGCACCTCGGCGAATCCCATCCCAGCTAGTCTCTCTCTCTGGTAATCGGGCAGTGCCTGGTACACCGCCCGGATCTGGAGCCAGGAGATCCTTGTCCGTCTTTTTCCCTGCATCATTTAGATCATAAGTCAGTCAAATGCATCATAAAATCATTGCATAGCATTCATAAAATGAAAACAAAACAAAAACTGAATAATTGAAAACCTAAAAAATAGTTCTAGCCTCTGGTGGATGTAACGGCCCTGGAGTGGGGCATCACATGTCTCTAACGCACCAGGGGTGGCGCGTTAGATGTGTGACGGTCACTGGAAGGACCGTCACATTCCCTGCTAGAGGGCGTTTTTCCTTTGCATTCCATGGCTCTCCCACTTTGGCCAAAAGGGCCTACAATCAATCCTAATGGGTTCGTAGACCCATTTTCTACCCCCATTCCCACATGCATACACGTAAAAAACTATAAAAATTAAAAATTGGAAGATTAGGGTGGGCGGCCTACCTCTCGGTCTTGGCCCCTCTTCCTCTTCTTTTCTTGTTCCTTGGGCTCTCCCTCGTCCATGGGGATTTCCCCTTGGTCCTCCTCGGCCGTGGGAACCTCTCTTTCCTCTGTTGTTGGCCCCCTCGCCCTAGTTTCTTCTTCCACGGGCCTTGGCACCTCCTCTCGTTCTATTCGGCGGTGGAGGCGTCGGATGGCCTTCTTCTTCCCTCTCTCCCTCTTCTTCAGCGGCGGTGGAGACTCGTCGCCGGCCATTTCATCGGTGGTCGTGGGTGGTCACCGGTGGTCTTCTCGGGTTGGGGTGTGTGGGCGTTTGAGGGCGATTGAGTGTTGAATGCTTGAATGAGGCCATGGGCTGTTCGGTTTGTTTTTTTTGAACGTTCAGAAAATGTGACGGTCTGTCATCTGACCGTTACACTCTCTGACGCGTACTATTCGGACCGTTACATGAATTTGAACTGTTTCATTAGAGAATGTGAACCGCTTAGTTTATGACGGCTTTTCCCGGGCCGTTACTTTATGTGACGCTCCTTCCGTAGACCGTTACAAACTTGCAAGTTTCTTGATGAATGAAATAGTCTATTTGATGTTTGAATGATTGCATTTTCTACCATGGCACATATTATTAATGCTTCTAACACGTATGAATGGTTATGCCTTGATTTATACTCATATCAATTATTGGCTAACCTCTTTCTTGTGAATGAAGTTATGAATAACAACACGCTTTGCCGTTTGTCAGGCAGGTAAGTCAGGTATTGTATCTCTTTCCCTTAATCCATTAATGCATTACTATAAGTTACCTATGATATATTATCTCGAGAACCGGCTGGTCATTCGTGTGTTCCAGGATCTGATGTTCCCCTTAAACAAAAATGATGATGATCTAAGTTCACATGTTTAATCGTTGGATAGGCCGTTAGGTTAGAAAAATTTGGGGGCGATGGTTCTGTCTTGCACGCCGTGGTTGCAGATAGTGTCCTGACCTTGGTTTCTCCAGCTTAGCAATATTATTCTCGAGTATCTTGATATTTTATCTTTCTTTGCATTTGTTTTAAAGATTTCTTTTTTTTTAGCCCAGCATGCATCATACGCATCTTTTGAGCATTCATGTGCTTCATCTGTTCAAGATATCTCGATGTTGGTGAATAGCTGTGTTTCTTAAGCTCAAATGAGGAGAATTATTCTACTCTGATTTAGAAGGTTTCCTTTGATCTCATCGCTCGATTTGGTTGGCTGAAGATTCCTATCTGGAGTTTAGTCGGTTCTCTTTCCTTTCCATTGCCTCCGGCGGCTAGCCGTGTTTTCTTTCCTTAGCTGTTAGTTCCTCCAGACATGCGTCCTTTGGTTGAGTTTTTCCTTGTGATCAGTTTGAAGTTTTCTAGAAAGTTCCTATCGCTTGTTGGTAAAGAACGGGTGTCGTTTACCTTAACGCCCACTTTTTCGCTTCACTCCGCTTCATTTCCGCTTCATCTCCATGTTCCATTTCATTTCCGCTTCACCTCCACTCGCTCCCCTGCAAAGAGGGCGTTAAGGAGGGGCATCTGTTGACACCCGTTTTATGACCAATAGTTGGGCCATCTCCTTGTTTATCCATATGATGCTCCAAGTTGTTCACTCTTCATTGAGTTTCCTTCGTCGGTTTGAAGCCTGTTTCTTGGGTCTTCTCTCCTTGGTTGAGTGTGGTTTCTTGTGGCTTTTCATTAGATGAAGCTTAGCAAGCTCTTATCAATTTTGATCCTCATTGTTAATAATGGTCCTCATTGGGGGCGTTACTTCCATATAACGCATGATCCCTGGGCCGTTACTTATTGAAGAGTCCTAAAGTTTGAAGCCTTTGTTCTAAAGCTTATCCTCTTACTTATCCGTTGAATATAACGGTCTGTCGTGCATCCGTTATTTATTCCAACGCGTCCAGCCTTGGCCGTTACTTTCCTTCGAGAGTCCAACTTATTTGATCTTCTTCCTGTTGATCTTATCTCTTTTGAGATAAGGTTGAATGTAACGGACTTTCCCTGGCGCGTTATTTTCATGTAGCGGTCTCTCGACCAGCCGTTACATCCAACAGAGAGTCATGGCAGTTCAGGCCTTTTCTATGCTACTCCGTGGTCGAGATAAGAACTTGAATTGTTGATTTCTCTTCCAAATCTGATCCTCAGAACCTTCTGTTTGTTTCTATGGACTCTTGGTGATATTATCTTTAGGGATTTGCTAAGAGTTATCCTTTTATCTTGCTGGATTATCCTCTGCTCGACCGGAGAGTTTGAGGGTCTATATATAGCACCCTTAACTTCATGGCCCAAAAGAGGAAGATCTGGAGTTCGCGTCGAAGTGCTGCCGCATTCTGGAGTCACATCTGACCAAGGAGAATTGTCTTTCACGTTCATTTGCTTCGCGGTGAAGGGAGTATTCGTTCCATTGGTTTTCAAAGTTCATCATTACATATTGTGTTCTTCCTCATCTCCTTTTCATCAAAAGCATTGTCCCTCTTCTTTTTTCCACGTTCTCCCTGGTTTTTCATCATCTAAACATCCTCCTATTTTTTTTAAAAACGCCCAGAGGGGTTAAAAAAACAAAACTTCCCCGGTACTTTCCTTTCCTTTTGCATGCTATTGAGTTTATTGAAGAATTGATGCTATATTGTTTAAAGGGCTAATCTGGGTCTATTTTCTTGTGTTTTCACGTTCTTTGACAGGTTTACAGGTTCACCACACGAGGCCCAAGCCTTCCGGCCAGCTGGAAAAGTTGGACTTAAAAGAATTCACAAGCTATTACTACAGGTTATTTGACGGTCTTGTGCAGGAGCGTCATATTCATATAGCGGTTCATCGAGAGACCGTCACTTCCCTGTGACGCGTGGGCTTTCGGCCGTTGCATTCCTTTGATCTGCAGATTTCCATGATTTTCTCTCTCCCGTGGGCGGGTGCTTCATCCACCTATTTCTAAGGTATTTTCAAGTCTTTGGCTTATTTTTACTTTTGTGGCGATCACGTTCTTTCTTGGTATTGGGCATTAGTTTTCTCTCCATCTCATATCTCTTATCCTCTTTGCTTGCTCCACCCTTGCGGTGTGTTTTTATTTGCTTTTGCTCCATGCCCCGGCGTGTGTTTTTCTTTATTTTCTTAGTTTAGTTTGATGATTGAGATAGCATGCCCATGCTAGAGCTTGTTCTGGTTGCCTAGGTTCATGGTTCACATGTCCTTGGGTTGATTGAGATCTTTGATTTTTACCTATCATCTTTATTGCACATAAAACAAAAAGAAGAAGAGAAGCAAAACAAATCAACAAGGGGATGGCAAACGGTCCAAGGGGTGACCGCAAGACTCCAGGCATGAAACATGACGATTTCGGATAAGTTTCTGGAAAACGGTCTAGTGAATGACCGTTTTTGATGGGCTAGCGGTCTAGCAAATGACTGCTAGCCTGCTGGAGGAAAAATTCTAGGTAGACTTTACGTGACTTTGAAAATTAGATCATATCTCGAAAATGGTGCAGAATTAGTGAAAGTGGTAGAATAAGAAATTGTATATAATTTAAAGATGAACAACTTTCATGAAGAGAGCAAGATGAAAAGACTACTAGAAGATAGATAAAATGGGGCTAGAACAGAGAGAAAGAATTCTGGGACACAGGTGAATCAGCACAGCATGCCATAAAAATGTGAATAACTTGAAATCAGTGCATAACTGACCAATAGCATAGAAGAAGAAATTTTAGATCTTTAAAAGGCGAACAACTTTGGTGAAGGACTCATTTTGAATAGAGAAAAGGAAGGCCATGAAAAAGAACCGTTTTCAGGACTGCGCAATGAAAGTAGCCGAATGCTTGATGGAAGCCAGCCTAAATGGGCCGTAAGCTGACTTGGAAGCCGGAAGTTGATAAGATAAACTCCAGGGCTATAATAAATCATGATCTCCAAAGTTCAGAGGTTGTGGAATAATGAAATGGGCTCGAAATCCGTCCAAGGAAGGCTCCAAAATAAAGGGTAATTCGGGACATCAAAAATGATGAATAAGAGAAATGACGCAACTTGTGGGCTAAAATGGGTGTCAACAACAAGTCGGTGCATAATCATAACATTCTGGTCATTTAATCAAACAGGTTGCATGCATAACTATGCTTTGAATATTGAGCATTTGGTCACTGTGCATTGGGTTTGCTGATGTCCTTGTAATCAATTGCATGATATTTGCATTTTTAGATTGATGCATTTTCATGGTTCATAAAACTTAATCAGGTTGATGCTCATACTGTCTGCTTTGTTGATAACGTCTATGCACATAATAGTAAGGTCGATGTTAGTGTGTACGTCTACTAACTAAGGTCGACACAAGTGTGTATGTGCTTCTAACAAAGGTCGATGCTAATGTAGAACACATGCATAGTAAGGACGACACATGTTTCAGTCTGTTACATACTAAGGTCGGTGCTAGTGTGTACGAGTACTCACTAAGGTCGACGCTAGTGTGTATATATTTCTCACTAAGGTCGATGCATGTTGTTGCACGATGGACCTGGTACATACTAAGATCGATGCTAGTGTGTACATGTACTCGCTAAGGTCGATGCTAGTGTGTATGTGTTTCACATTAAGGTCGGTGCTCATGTTCATTGTTGCATGCAAAGGTCGATGCACATATGTGTTACCGACCAGGAAGGTCGATGCACATATGCCGCTGGCCTTAGAAGGTCGATGCACATTTTATTTGACTTGTTCATACATAAGGTCGGTGCACATAGACTGAAAGTCTATGCACATTTGTCTTGTTCATACATAAGGTCGGTGCACATATACTGAAGGTCTGTGCACATGCATAACCAAGTCTGTGCACATGCATATTCAGGTCAATACACATGCTGTTTGAGGTCTGTGCATATGCATTGTCTGACGGCTATAGGTCTGTGCACATTGCCAAGGGTCTGTGCACATGCGTAAAACAGGTCTGTGCACATGTATTGTCTAGCATTTTAAAGTCTGTGCATACATATTATAAGGTATGTGCACATCTGTTCATAAGACTCTAAGGTCAGTGCAACTGTAATAAAATGATTACAATTAGTATTAAGCATATACTCTCTCAAATGCTATGACTATAAGGTGTTTGATGAAATGCCTTGCATTCTTGTTCACAGGACTAAGTTGCTATGGGACCCAGAATCCAGAACCATTTTGACTTATTCGATCCAATAATGAAGTGGCACGTAATCCAACACGTGTCAACTTAATTAATTATATTTCTGGAGATTCCTTTGGCGCGAAATCAAATGTGTACGAGTCTCTGGAAAATCCTCTGGCGTGAAAGCAGATGACTACGTGGCAGAACATTATGATAAGCGGAATATTCAGATTCCACTTGAATGATTCTGATTCGCTGATCCTTTCCAAAGAACGATTCTCTTCTTTATATATTGAGAGGATCTCCGTCCAAGATGAGCTGCCAGAAAAAATAGCTTAATCCACTGCAAGTTCTGAGAGAGAGAACCATTTCTGAGTAAGAAGAGCAAAAATTTCAGCCGGCCATCAAGTTTGAAAGTCTGCTTCTACGGAAGCTATATTGTTCCCATTTTCTTATCAGTTCTTTCGTTTTGTTTTCATCTTTGATTTGTTCCTCTTTCTATCTCATCTTGTTACCCTCTGAGTTCGCTTGGAGGAAGGGAGAGCATCTCCGGTTTCCCTCCATTATTTTCAGAGGAAGAGAGGAAAGATCCTCTGGTTCGTGAATTGTTGGGAGCAATTCACATGGTTTCCCTTTGTTGTTAGCAAAGGAAGGGAGGTTAGACCTCTAGTGTTCCTTCTGGTTTTCAGAAGACGCGAGGAGTGTGTTCCTCGGAGGAAGCTGTTAGGTAGCGGGTGTTTGCAGACTGAGTTTGCTGGTTCATTTGCTTAGTACAAGGAAGCCTTACTCAAAGGAGTAAGGGGTGGAAGTAGATTGCGGGTAGCAATCGAACCACCTTAAAAATCTCTCTGTGCCATCTGTGTGGTTTGCATATGATCTCTCAAATTACGATTAGCACGTCAACTGTTTGATCATCGTTTCATCGCTGCTCCCTTGCTCGACAAATTTTTGATAACCTGTCTGTTCTGTGACCAATCTATAGTAGTTCCATTCCTATATTTTAGATTTCATTAATTGATTTTCATTATCAAGTGAAGTTGGGAGTGATCTATTCATCCCCCCTTCTAGATCACGTCCTTTGCGTTTTATCAATTGGTATCAGAGCAGGTTACCCAACATGTGGTCTAACGACCAGGGTAGACCTGTAACTAACACACCTCGCAGCTTCATTGCCGAGGGACATTCAATTAACCATCCTCCTTTCTTTGATGGTTTCAGTTATCTTTACTGGAAGAACATGATGGAAGTGTTCTTAAGAGAGCAGAGTCACTAACTTTGGAGAGTGATCATCTCAGGACCGTTCGAGCTTCCATAGGACTCAGATACATGGACAGGGGAGCACATCAGGCTTTCCATCATGAACTGGACGGCACTAAATATAATGTAGTGCGTAGTCCATCCAGAGGAGTATGCTAGCAAATTAGCTTGCAAGACAGTGACGAAAATGTGGGATGAACTAGAGCTCATGTATGAAGGTACATCCCAGGTCAAGGCTACAAAGGTAAACATGCTAACCTCTAAGTATGAATTGTTTAAGATGAATTCTGAGGAGACAATTACTGAGATGTATGCTAGACTGTCGTTGATCACGAACAGCCTCAAGGGTCTAGGGAAACAGATCCCAGAAGTGGATCTCGTTAGGAAAATTCTTAGGTCATTGACTCCAGTGTAGCACACTAAGACCACCATCATAGAGGAGTCCAAAGATTTGTCTAAAATGACTGTCACTGAATTAATCGGATCCCTGATGACTTATGAAATCAATTTAAAATGGAATGTTGAAGAAACAAATAAGAAGGGCAAGAACATTGCCCTCAAGGTGTCTCGAAGTGGAAGTGGCAGTAGCAGTAGTAATATTAGTGAGGAATCTGACAACTTCTCAGATCTTGATCAAGAGCAGCAAGCAACGCTGACTCGACAATTTCGAAAGTTCTTGAGGACTAAGGGAAAAATGTTTAGGAGAAAAAGATCATAGCCCTCGGTAAGAATTTCAATTCTAATTTTGATAAAAATAAAAATGCTTATAAGATCACATGTTTTTAGTGCAGGAGGCCTGGACACATGAAAGGGGATTGCCCCGACCTCCAGAAGAAAATCTCCAAAGTGTAAAAGAAGAAGCCTCAGGCTATGGTCTGCACTTGGAGTGATGAGGAAGAAGACATTAAAGAAGATCTTTCCGAAGAAGAAGAGCAGGGACTGTGTCTCATGGCAGACATAGAGAATGAGGTAAACATCCCTTTTGAAACATATACTATAGCTGACTGGGAGGATGTTTACGTAGATTTATTACATAAATTTAATTGTCAAACCAAAGAGTATAAAACACTCAAGAGAAAATTGAACAGCATTGTTGAGGAGCAAAATTGTCTGAAAAAGGAAAATGAGGATCTGAAGGAAAAGATTGAAGAACAAAGCTCCTTGAAAGTTGAAAACAAAAACCTCCAAGATCAATTTGAAGAAGATAACAAGAATCTGGATGAATTTAAAGTAAAATTTTAGAAAATCCAGAAGGAAAATGCTCTTGTATCTTAAAAATATGAAGCTGTGAAAATGGCTAACATAGTGATACAGAAAAACAGTGAAAAGCTCTAAAAAGATCTTGAAGATAAGCAAAATATCCTTGAGAAATTCATGCAAGGAAAGACCAACCTAGACACAATGCTAGGTGCGAGGGTAAATTTCAACAGGGAAGGATTGGGATATGATCCCACCAATAAAGGCCCTTTGAATTTAAAATAGTGACTTTCTGTTCTGAAAAGGGTAAAGAAAAGTTGGACACTCCATCCAGCTCAAACAACACCAACAACTCTCAAAAATATCTAAAAACAAATTCCACTGCATCAAAATTCTACAAACAGAAAAATCATGCTACACATGTACTGCATCAAGGCAGTAAGACTGTTGCATCGAGTCATACTCATGCATATAAAATCAATTCTGCTGAGTAGAGTCAGATGCGTCGAGGTAATATGTCTCACAGATCTATGCACTTCACTCCTCACATAAAGGCACATCAGAACAAATTCATGAGTGTAAATGTCTCACACTGGATGCAATTCAATTCTCATCAAATGCATTTTAACAAACAAGATTTCAGAAATCAGAAAAGACTTGAGAAAAATCAAGGAAAGCATTACTTCAAGGAATAATCACAAATTGGAAATCAGTCAACACAGACTCCTGTGCACACAAACACAAAATCCATTCACACAGGCAATAAAAACTTTGATGTCAAAAAGGGAACGAGACAGATCTGGATTCCCAAAACACTATTAAAAGGGATAAGTGACATGTTTGGACCCAACTTGTATTGGGTTCTAAAATTCTGTGCTTAAATTTGTTTGGAGGTAAGCCTAGAAGCCGAGCATAATAGATGGTACCTAGACAACGGCTGCTCCAGGCACATGACAGGTGACCGATCCAAATTCAGTAAACTGGAAATGAAGGTAGGAGGTCTGGTCAAATTTGGAGGGAAAAATAGAGGTAAGATTATTGGAACAAGAACGGTTGGTAAGTTTCCCTCAAACACTGTTGAGAAAGTTTTGCTTGTAGAAGGGCTTCAACACAACTTACTCAGTATCCGTCAGTTATGTGACAAGGGTCACAGAGTTGTGTTTGATAACAATGCATGCAAAATTCTTGAAATAAATTCTGACAAGGTCAAGTTTGAAGCACATAGAGTCAATAATGTATACATTGTAGGCTTAAATGAAAATTCAGAATCAAATCTTTGTTTGTTTGCTGACCTTGAAAATAATACATTTAATTGGCATAGACGTTTAGGACATGCTAGCTACACTACATTGAATAAATTGGTCAAACATGACTTAGTTAGAGGCATGCCCAAGATTAAATTTAATTCCACTTCAAAAATTTGTGATGCCTGTGCTCTAGGCAAACAAACCCATAAATCATTTAAGCTCAGATCTGAGCCATTGTCCTCCAAGCTAATGGAACTTTTGCATATGGATCTTTTCGGTCCAACCAGAACTCAGAGTCTGAATGGGAAAAGGTTTGGTTTCAGAATTATTGATGATCATTCTAGATTTTCCTAGATTTTCTTCTTAGCTAATAAAAATGATGCTTTTCAAAAGTTCAAACTGTTCTTCAATAAGGTCAAACAAGAAGGAAAACATAAAATCTACTCTATATAGTCTGACCATGGAGGTGAATTTGAAAACTCCATATTTTTTGATTTTTTTTGAAAATGAAGGACTAACTCATAAATTCTCTTCTCCCAGGACACCCGAGCAAAATGGAATTGTGGAGAGGAAAAACCGAACCATTATGGAGATGGCCCGAACTATGCTAATTGAAAGTCAACTTCCAAGGAAGTTCTGGGCAGAGGCGGCCAACACATCATGCTACACTATCAACAGGGCCATGGTAAGACTAGTGCATAAGAAAATCTCTTATGAGCTCCTGAAAGGTAAGAAACCTAATCTAGCTCCCTTCAGAATTTTTGGTTCAAAATGCTTCTTTCATAACAATAATATAAAGGACCTAGACAATTTTGAAGCAAGGAGTACCCCAGGAATATTTCTAGGATACTCTGAAATAACTAGGGGATATAGGGTTTTCAATGTTTCAGACCAAACTGTAGAAGAATCTCCTCATGTTATATTTGATGAAACAAACAATGTTACTAATTTGGATGAAAATGACAAGAACTCAAATCATGATGGAGAATTCCTAGAGGATAAGCTGAATGAAGAAACTGAGTCACCTGAAGCATCAAATGTTCCCAATCAAGTAAGGTCAGCTGAAGCAGGTGAGTCTTCAACTAATGTTAGATTTTTAAAAGACCACCCTAAACATAACATCATAGGAAACTTAAATGATCCCCCTAGGACAAGGTCCTATCTTAGAGATATAAATAATCAAGACCTAGTTGCATTAATGTCTCAAATTGAACCCAAAACTGTAGAAGATGCATTGAATGATGAATCTTAGGTTAATGCAATGAATGAGGAGCTAGAACAATTTGAAAGAAACAATGTTTGGAAACTAGTTCTTAGACCACAAAATGCAATTGTCATTGGAAAAAAATGGGTCTTTAAAAATAAAATGAATGAAGAAGGAATAATTTCTAGGAATAAAGCTAGATCAGTAGCTAAAGGCTACTGCCAGGAGTTCGGAGTAGATTTTGAAGAATCATAAGCTCCTGTTGCTAGATTAGAATCAATAAGAATTCTGCTAGCTTTTGCATGCGCAAAAAACATAAAACTCTAACAAATGGATGTCAAGAGTGCTTTTTTAAATGGATACATTAAGGAAGAGGTTTTGTAGAACAACCCCTTGGATTTCAGATGTTTGCACACCCTAACCATGTTTTCAGGTTGAACAAAGCCCTCTATGGACTAAAGTAGGCCCCACGGGCCTAGTATGAAAGGCTGACAGAATTTCTAGTCAGCAAGGGGGACTTTGTTTACAAAGGTTCTAAATAAAAACCTCATCATAGTTCAGGTATATGTAGACGATATAGTTTTTGGTTCAACATGTACTGAACTGTGCAGAGTTTGCTGAATTGATGTCAAATGAATTTGAGATGAGCATGGTAGGTGAACTAAAATATTTTCTTGGATTGCAGGTGCAACAATTGGAGGATGGGTGCTTCATTAGCCAGACCAAGTATACACTGAAAATTATCAAAAGGTTTGGCATGGATAAGTTGAAACACATCTCAACTCCAATGGGTACCAACACACCCATAGATGCAGATGAATCAGGTCAGGAAATTGATGCTAAGTTATACCGAGGTATGATCGGATCCCTACTCTATTTGACTGCCTTGAGACCCGATATTCAATTCAGTGTAGGAATGTGTGCTAGATATCAATCTAGACCTACAGAATTACATCTAGTTGCAGTAAAGAGAATCGTTAGATACATTTCTGAAACTCATAACTTAGGTTTGTTGTACCCTGCATCACACATTTTAGATCTCACATCATATACTGATGCTGATTATACTGGCTACAAACTAGATAGAAGAGCACTAGTGGGCACTGTCAATTCTTGGGTGGGTGTCTGGTTTCTTGGGCTTCCAAGAAACATCATTCTGTGGCCCTCTCCACTGTTGAGGCTGAGTATGTAGCCGTAGGGAGCTGTGGTACACATGTCATTTGGATCCAGCACCAGCTTCAGGACTAGCAAGTAGACCTAGGCTGCACACCTATATATTGTGACAATACAAGTGCCATCAATCTTTCAAAAAATCCTATCTTGCATTCACGCACAAAGCACATTGAAATAGACATCACTTTATAAGAGATGAGATATCAAATGGAACATTTGAATTGATCCACATTGGCACTGCACATCAGATAGCTGATATCCTCACTAAGTCACTAGACAATGAAAAATTCACCACCTTGAGGAGAGAATTGGGCATTTTTAAATCCCCTTGAATTCTGAATTATTTGAATAAAATGCATCCATGTTTTTGTTGAGCTGCATAACGTCCTCATTTGTGTGCATCTACACTTAGCATCAGTCATACTTTAGTGAATTGCATTGGCATGCATAACCTGTTGGTATATCAAATGGTAAGCTGGGAGAAGGTCAGATCCCTTCTGATTAGAAACCCACATCATGCGTGAGGAGGTCATAAGACCTACGTTCTCCGCCTGGTACCAAAGGATCATTTACATGAGATCAGATTTAATCTCTATCAACATTTTTTTCCTTTGCATATCAGTACATCTTGCATTCGAAGTGTCTGCAATTCTGAATCATAGTGTGAGGGGGAGCTTCGGTATTTTGCCAGATGGTAAAGTTAGGGGGCTGATTTAAAAGATGTTGAGAGGTATAGCTGCTGCACAAAGCTCCTTAAAAGTCCTATACAGTCTACTCACAAAAATTAGAAACTCATGACTTTCTTAAACTTTTTAGTTTGAGTAACTGAGATTTAGCTAAGAAGCTTCTACCTAATAATCCTATATAGACATGGACAAAGAATCTGAAGATTATCCTCCTACATAATTAATGAGCATGGATCAAAATTAAAACTCTTATGTCATGAAATCTCCTAAAAGCTTGAAACGTAAACTTCTGGAAGTAAATCCTCTGAGAATCAGTACATGTGGTATTGTCTTCAAACATCTTATACCAAAATAAATTTTTTTTTTGGGATATCAAAATCTCAGAGCAATGATCTGGTTACCGAGAAACTAGATGATTCATCAAAGAAATGATACATATTCTATGTCATGAAGTGCCAGATTATCTCTATTTAAAAACACTGTGGAAAATTGAAATTCATGGCAGAGCAATGGCATTAAAGTGTTGAATAACTGGAGATTCTGGCCTCTAATCAAGGTGTCTCCTCACGTAAAAAGACACTTCAAGTGCTAACTCTATTTTCTAACGAGAAGTAATGCGGTTATCACACTGAGTAACTGTGGATTCCGGCCTCTAATCAAGGTGTCTCCTCATGAAATAATGTGTGATTTACCAAAATTACTCATGGCAATTACGCTGCTCAGAAAAGATATATCTGTCAACCCTTGTCTCTCAGAAATGAATGGTAGACTATTTGTCCTCAATACCTTTGGATCAATTTGCAGTGGATTAGTATCTAGAAGTTTGATCAGTACAGCGTTTAGAAAGATCTCTCTTGACATAACTCTTAAACCTTGGTATTCCTTATTATTTCTGTACGTTGGTAATCTTCACTCTTACTCTGTGTCTCTCATGGTTATGAGACTTGAAGAACTTAAGCTTAATTTCGTTCTCTTACTTAATCTTTTAAGAGATGGAGATGAGGCATTCTACATTATGAATTTACTATATATCCTCTCGCATGCTTAGCATCACCTTTTCTCTCTCCATTCCTATTGATGATGTCAGAGGGGGAGAATGGATAAGGGCATGAGTCATTATGGGGACCAGGATCCAGTAGATTGTCATTGTCAGGGGGAGTCAGTATGACTGCATGTCAGGAACATAAGGAACATACTGCATGTCAGGAACATTCATTCATGTCAGGAACATTCGTTCTGTTGTTATGAACATAATGATTGACTCATGGTGTTGCCATCATCAAAAAGGGGGAGATTGTTGTATCCATGTGGTCTTGATGATGTCAAACACCATAAGTCCTCATGAGACTGTGCATTGGAGTCAGTGCACTTGCATGAAGTCATGTTCTGCTGATTACAAGTCGATGCATACATGTTAACAAGTCGGTGCATAATCATAACATTCTGGTCATTTAATCAAACGGGTTGCATGCATAACTGTGCTTTGAATATTGAGCATTTGGTCACTGTGCATTGGGTTTGCTGATGTCCTTGTAATCAATTGCATGATATTTGCATTTTCAGGTTGATGCATTTTCATGATTCATAAAACTTAATCAGGTTGATGCTCATACTGTCTGCTTTCTTCATAAAGTCTATGCACATAATAGTAAGGTCGATGCTAGTGTGTACGTCTACTCACTAAGGTCAACGCTAGTGTGTATGTGCTTTTAGCTAAGGTCGATGCTAATGTAGAACACATGCATAGTAAGGACGACTCATGTTTCAGTCTGTTTCATGCTAAGGTCGGTGCTAGTGTGTACGAGTACTCACTAAGGTCGACGCTAGTGTGTATATGTTTCTCACTAAGGTCGATGCATGTTGTTGCACGATGGACCTGGTACATACTAAGATCGATGCTAGTGTGTACGTGTACTCACTAAGGTCGATGCTAGTGTGTATGTGTTTCACATTAAGGTCGGTGCACATGTTCATTGTTGCATGCAAAGGTCGATGCACATATGTGTTACCAACCAGGAAGGTCGATGCACATATGCCGCTGGCCTTAGAAGGTCGATGCACATTTTATTTGACTTGTTCATACATAAGGTCGGTGCACATACACTGAAAGTATGTGCACATTTGTCTTGTTCATACATAAGGTCGGTGCACATATACTGAAGGTCTGTGCACATGCATAACCAAATATGTGCACATGCATATTCAGGTCTGTGCACATGCTGTTTGAGGTCTGTGCATATGCATTGTCTGACGACTATAGGTCTGTGCACATTGCCAAGGGTCTGTGCACATGCGTAAAATAGGTCTGTACACATGCATTGTCTAGCATTTTAAAGTCTGTGCATACACATTATAAGGTCTATGCACATCTGTTCATAAGACTCTAAGGTCAGTGCAACTGCAATAAAATGACTACATTCAGTATTAAGCATGTACTCTCTCAAATGCTATGACTATAAGGTGTTTGATGAAATGCCTTGCATTCTTGTTCACAGGACTAAGTTGCTGTGGGACCCAGAATCCAGAACCATTTTGACTTATTCGACCCAGTAGTGAAGTGGCACGTAATCCAACACATGTCAACTTAATTAAATATATTTCTGGAGATTCCTTTGGCGCGAAATCAAATGTGTACGAGTCTCTGAAAAATCCTCTGGCGCGAAAGCAGATGACTACGTGGCAGAACATTATGATAAGCAGAATATTCATATTCCACTTGGAATATTCAGATTCCACTTGGATGATTCTGATTCGCTGATCCTTTCCAAAGAATGATTCTCTGCTCTATATATTGAAAGGATCTCCATCCAAGATGAGCTGCAGGAAAAAATAGCTGAAGCCACTACAAGTTCTGAGAGAGAGAACCATTTCTGAGCAAGAAGAGTGAAAATTTCAGCCGGCCATCAAGTTTGAAAGTCTGCTTCTACGGAAGCTATGTTGTTCCCGTTTTCTGATCAGTTCTTTCATTTTGTTTTCATCTTTGATTTGTTCATCTTTCTATCTCATCTTGTTACCCTCTGAGTTCGCTTGGAGGAAGGGAGAGCGTCTCCGGTTTCCGTCCATTATTTTCGGAGGAAGAGAGGAAAGGTCCTCTGCTTCGTGAATTGCGGGGAGCAATTCACAGGGTTTCCCTTTGTTGTTAGCAAAGGACGGGAGGTTGGACCTCCAGTGTTCCTTCTAGTTTTCAGAAGACGCGAGGAGTGTGTTCCTCGGGGCAAGCTGTCAGGCAGCGGGTGTTTGCAGACTGAGTCTGCTGGTTCATTTGCTTAGTGCAAGGAAGTCTTACTCAAAGGAGTAAGGGGTGGACGTAGATTGCGGGTAGCAATCGAACCACCTTAAAAATCTCTATGTGTCATGTTACACCCAGAGCGCGGAAGGAACCCGGAAATGCATGACGAGTTTATATCAATCATGTGAATAAGAGCGTAAGTGTATCTGACATACGTAGATAGAGCACGCACAATTAAAGATAACCAAGTCCTTTATTGATAATAAACTTCAAAGTACTCTTATTACAAAACTCTTCATGAGAGAGAGAGAGAGAGCTAGGACTCAATAAAAGAAAAATTATAATGGATGACTCAAGAAAATAGGAAAAGACAGAACTAGATAACACCTTGACAGTTGGAATGGCTCTAAACTCTGCACTCTTGTCTACCCCCATCCGAATGAGTCTCGTCATCGGAATTACCTGAAAAATAGGGGAATACACTAGGTGAGCGAACGCTCAATAGGAATTATATCTCAAGTGCTAGCTTGCTTTAAGTAAATTACATGTTGCATGAATGCAAGTATAGCTATACATGTTTGTGTGAAATGACATTAGAGAGAGAGTATAGCAAGAGATAAATGAGTGAACTAGCAAGACTTTCATACCAAGATGAACAAGTATGTACATTTAACAAGTCATGTCAAGAATTGGCTATCATGTTTCCAGCAAGCAAGTATATATCCTTTCCCGGCCACGCAAGTCATGTCATGTGAAGTCAAGTCAAATACTAGTTTTTGTGGAATGTCCAATCAAGCAAGTCATGCACTTCGGTGCAATGCCACACCGTGATCAATAATAGCTCCCATGGGCACAAGTACTTTCGGGTACTCCTCCCAAGACCAGATCGGATCCTATATGCACAAGCATTGAGTCATGTATTTTGACATCCACTATTGTTATAGCCAATATAGAGTTTCAAGGGAATGGTTTCGTAGGAAATTTATGGTGATAGGGTGCAAGGCCCGGATACAGAGGGGGGGGGTGAATGTATCCCTCTTCAAATTTTGCCCAAACAAAACTCTAATGCTCAAGTATGCGGAATTAAAAGCAGTTGATGAAATGTGCTGAAAATACTTAGAAGGAACTCAGCAAGACAACACAAATCTATTAGCCCTCACACGCTCCTAAGCAAACATCTAAAGAGCGCAGCAGAGAAAATAACATATAAGGAAAAACAAACCACAAGTGAACACCGAGATTTTTTAGGTGGTTCGGTCCAAAGACCTACGTCCACCCCTCACTCCAAACCGGAGTGAGGCTTCCACTAGCTAGTCTAGAAACTGCAGACTCAGTCTGCAACAAATTGCTGCCACACAGCTTGACCAAGGGAACAACCTCCCCTCTTCCTCCCAACCGGAGGGACACCCCAAGTGACTCCCAGCCACCTGGAAACCAGAGACGCAAGTCTCTCTTCCTCCTGACCAGGAGGGAACACCTAGTCTTGCAACCCACAAGACCAGAACCGGAGGACCAATCCTCCCTTCCTCCAAACCAGAGGGGAACCTAGAGACCTAAGTCTCTCTTCCTCTGAAACCCAGAGGGAAGCACAGGTGACACCAAGTCACCTACAAACTAGAGGTCTCCGACCGCTCTTCCTCCCAACCGGAGGGAACCCGACCTCTCACTAGAGAATCGGAAGAATAACTGGTGAATGGTTAAAAGGAAAAACAAAAACGCAGCAACAGAAAGCTGGAAGAATAAAATGCATAAAAGCTCTCGCAGGAGCTGGCTGGCCTAGATTTGATCCACGGTCCAGCAGGAACTGATTTTCAGTTGAGGCTTCCATTGCTCTAGCTCTCTCTTCTTCTCACTCTTCTTTTTCTTCTCTTTCGCAGGCTCTCTCTCTGTCTCTTCTTTCTTCTTTCGTCTTCTTCTTTCTTCTTCTTCTTCTCACTGCCTTTCTGCAGCTCTATCTTCTATCTTGATCACTCTCTTCCTCTTTCTTATCTGATCTTCTGTCCGTCTTCTCCAGATGGAGGCGACTGTGTATTTATAGCTGCAGCAATTAGGGCGTTATCCTCGGTTCACGTGCCAGGTGCCAACCTCGGATCACTTGCACTTCATAGGCTTTACGAACAGTACCTATCACACAGACATAAGAAGATATCAGTTGGATGTATATACTTGGTTCAGGCTGTTAACAAAGTGTGTACAGGCAAGATGCAGCTTGAGTGTATAGACTTGAAGGTTAACTGAGTGTACAGACTTCGTGTGAATGATAGAGTGTATAGACTTGAACACTTAACAATCGAGTGTATAGACTTGAGGTTAACAATCGAGTGTATAGAGTTGAAGGCCTAACAATCGAGTGTATAGACTTGAAGGTTAACTGAGTGTACAGACTTCGTGTGAAGGATATGCACATGTGCTGAAGTGTGTACAGTCTTCACAGAAGGATGTTCAGACTTTAACTTCTGAAGAGTATATACTCTGCTGAAGAACATTCAGTTGATGTACATGCCACAGGCTGTATAGACTTCATACAAGACACATGCTGTATAGACTTTGATGCAAAGGCTTAACAACGAGTGTGTAGACTTGAATGCTTGGAAGGATGTATACACTTCGTCTTTGAAGGGGATGCACATATGCTGAAGTGTGTATAGACTTGCTGATCAAAGGAACAGAATGTATAGACTTGATTGAAGACAATGCAATGTATGGACTTTGATGAACATATGCATTGTATGGACTTAATGACCCAACCGATGTATAGACTTAGAAACAGCAATGAAGCAAGTGTGTACAATTTGAGAGAGTGTATAGACTTAGCCAACTTGAGACACTGTACAGACTATGATGCACAAGCAATGCATAGACTTCGTGATGCCAACAGACAATGACTGTGCAGACTTGTTTTGAACAATGCACGCTGTATAGACTTGCAATGCAAAGGCTGATGTATAGACTTGGTAGTCTGGGGGGTCGACCCATCAAAGAAAGGGGTCGACCCATGATGCATGGATGTATGGACTTGAAGATTCGAAGCCCCACAATGTTTAGACTTTAAGATGCATACGCCAAGGCTGTACATACTTGAAGAGACGATGCACTATAGGCTGCTAGACTATGTACAGACTTGTAGCTTGAGACGCTTATAGAGACGGACCACTGTATAGACTTAGGAGCATTTGCCAAGGCTGTACAGACTTCAGGCTGAACGTGTGTACTGTAAGCAATGTATAGACTTGGTGAGCTACAAAGCACAATGTGTAGACTTGAAAAGGGAAAGGGCTGTACAGACTTGAGCAATGCAAATGCAATCGGATGTATAGACTTCATGATGAGTAGACATGCCAAAACAACTGAACCGTGTACAGACTTGAACAAGCAAAGTCTGTACAGACTTGAAGATTCACGATGTATAGACTTTGGCAAGAGACTGGCTGTACAGACTTCAACACAGCTGCGATGTACAGGCTTTGACAAAGCAGCGTTGTACAGACTTGATGAAGCTTCAGATGAATGAATGTATAGACTTCCCAAACGAATGTACAGACTTCAGAAGATGAATACTCTGTATAGACTTGAGTGCCTGAAATAGTGCTCTATACAGACTCGCCACCGACCAATGTATAGACTTGAAGAAGCTGAATGAACAATGTATAGGCTTTGAACTCTGTACAGACTTGAAGACCCTGAGCCAATGTATAGACTTTGCCTTAGAAATGAATGTATAGACTTTGAAACAGAAGTTAGGCAAGCGATGTGTAGACTTGGCCAGAACGTAGGGAAAGGCGCCAATGTGCAGACTTGATCATCCAGCAGTGTAACGTAGGTAAAAGATACAATGTATAGACTTGAAGTGCTGAAGCCATTGTATAGACTTGGCGAATGGCTTGAAACACAGACACGCTGCCAATGTATACACTTGTACAGTGCTGTCAATGTATAGACTCTGAAGAAATGAGGCGATGTGTGGACTTTGAGGTTCAACTGTGGATGTATAGACTTGAAGAAATGAGAACAATGCACTCTGTACAGACCAAGAGATCTGGGGGGTCGACCCACTCCTGTCCAGACAATGCTAAAAGGGTATAGCAGCATCTAACATCAAACAATCCAGATTAAATGCAATTATGAAATGCATCAACAACTATGAAATGCACCAATACACACACCACACAGTCTCAGCCTGCTCGTTGGGTATGTAATTCAGATAAGATGTTCAATGAAACATGCATATGCAACACAAACAGATTTATATGCAGATTCCAACAGATGATGACTTATAGTGTTTGCTATCATCAAAATCACAGGGACACAACATATGGTAGATCTTGTGGAATGAATCACAAGGATAGAATGTGATACATAAGGACGTACTATGATCAAACAGTATAATCACGATACACGTTGAAAACTAGGTGGAATCGGCTCCCTAATGGGTGCCATGATGTCAAGAATAAGCGCTCATATACACATGGTCGCTCGTTCTTTGTATATAATAAGGTAGAAAGAATTAGTGTCCACAAAGAGACACATAATCCTTATTGGATAGCAATGGTATAGTTTCCCATTCCATTAGCCCAAGAATTATTCTCACAGTGGCTAAATAGCGTACCATGAGGGCCGGTCTACCATGTTTCTTTAGAGTGACGTGACAATTAAAAGAAAGTATCATGGGTTTTAATGGTACAACTTGCTCGGCGGCCTTGAGGGAATCCAAGGCTTCGCGTAGACTTACGGAGGTCTCTATGATAAAATCACCGGTCCGAAGGAAGGAATATCCTGCGGAGGGTTCATCTATCACCGAGAAATAGTGGGGTCATCGATAAAACATCCTGAAACGTGGGACTATGCTCACGGACTGGAATATAGTGGCAATAGATAGACCCTCGATGTGGGTGACAAAAAAGCTCTCAAAAAAACTAGAACTCAAGAAAATGGCGCCTCTACCAGTGCCACTATTTCTTTAAATCCAGTTTGGTTTTTAAAGCATACAGATTTTGGATTTCATTTCAAATACATAATCATTTATATTATGGATTACTTCACATATAACTACGTTACTGATATTGAGAGTATAAGTTCAGGGTAAATAGCGCCCTGGAACCAACCGTGTTTTCAGTATATAGCGCCCAGGTCAGGGGCGCTATATTGAATGGTGACATGGTCTCAGCCGTGCTTTCATGCAAGTGAAATATAACGTGAATAGTGTCACTTTTGAAATAAAAAGAATTTTCCAGAAACAAGTATATGGACAGGAAGAGAAAATTAGCAGGATTCTAGCAGTATACTCATGCATTAGATTAGACATCAGGATTCATAGTTATTAAATTTTTAAGATGGTGTACTTATTTAATTACTAAAAGAATAACGACTGTGTGTGCAGTCGTTTTATGAAAATAGCGCCCTATAGAGGGGCGCCCTTTTACTAAAACTCTGAAAAACAAAGCAAAAACAACTGAAAGCCAATGTATCAGACATATATGCATGCTCACGATCTAAAGTTATTAGGTTGGGCTTGGTACTTGAGAACACCTACCTTGTTTTGAGGTTTGGATGACGGAACGTGAAGAGATTGTAGAGTCAGTAGCAGTAATATCCACAGATACGGTACTCTATTTGCAACCAGGTTTGGGGAAGAATAGAAGATGACTATTGTAGCTTTACAGCAACTGACGACGGCAGCTTCCTTGATTCAGGAAGACAAATAAGTAGCAGTTGATAGAGAGAGGCTTTAGATGTTCACGGCTCCGCAGCAGGAAAGAAGCAAGTAACTTCCTTCACTTAGCAGTCACCAGGGAAGGAGAAACAGATCCTTCCTTGGCAGAACAACTCTTCTCTTCGTAATAATAGAGAAGAATCACTAGCAAAGGGGAAGAAGCACTCGCCAGAAGAAGAACACCGGAAGTAGATGAAGCCGTAGCCGGTGCTCGATCGAAGAGGCAGGGTATTTATAGAGAAGCAATCGTACTGGAGGATTAGAGTTTGATTGGGTTTAAAACTTCCCACGTATGACTCCTATTGGAATTAAAGCTTCCTCACGTATTAATCCCTTCAGATCAATGCCTTTCCGGATAGTCATCCGGCTTCCCAGTTTGAACTGAACTCTGCAGTCGAGGCTTCTATTTTTCATACCCAGGGATATAGCGCGCATGATAGGGGCACCCTTCTTGTAAATGGTGCCCCCATGAGGGGTCTTCATTTTATTAATTGGAGCCCTAGGGCAGGGCGCCCTTTACCTTGGCTCATTTGGTTTATGGGTGAGGCCCATTAGGTATATAAGTGGTTTATGTGTATATATATATGGGTTCGGCCTTGAATATTCGCGTGGTTTTTAATCTATTTAAGATTTTCATTCCTTCCATTTAACAGGGTTGCTACACCCTCCCCCACTTAAAAAGAATTTGGTCCCCAAATTCAACTATATATAGTCACGCTGGGTACAGGGTACATACCATTCAGAATAAGTCTGGAAATCGCTTCTTCATGGACTTCTCGGTCTCCCATGTGGCCTCTTGTTCTGAGCATTTGCTCCATTACACCTTGACCATGGGAATTATCTTGTTCCTTAATGCACGTACCTCACGATCAAGGATCTTCATGGGCTTTTATTCATATGTGAGATCCTTTTGTATCACCAGGTCTCCATGATCTATGACATGTGATGGATCGTGCACATACTTCTTCAACATGGATATGTGGAACACATTATGGACGTCGGACAATTGAGGAGGCAAGGCAATGCAGTAGGTAACTTCGCTAACTCTGTCTAATACCTCAAAAGGTCCGATATACCTTGGTGTAAGCTTGCCTTTAACACCAAATCTTCTAATTCCTCACCCTGGAGAAATATTAAGAAATACATGATCTCTGACCTGGAATTCGAGATCTCTCCTTCCTGTGTCAGCATAAGACTTTTGTCTAGATTGAGCTGTTTGTAGTCTTTCTCTAATCAGCTGGATTTTCTCAGAAGTATCTCTAACCATGTCTGGGCCTAGTAGTTGTTTCTCGCCAACTTCATCCCAGCACAAATGATGTGACACGCCCTTGGACTCTAACAAACAAGCACAATTCACAATGATAACGGACCGAAATCGGCGGCCGCTCACCCGACACTCACCCAAACCCGGGGTAACTTGGTGATGCCAAGTGGAGGATGTGAGGGCTGGGCCCTTGCTGGTAGAGAGCCAGCAGGGCCAAGGTTTGTTCCCAAGGGTATGGAGGCCCAATTCAATGGAGCCGACGTTGTGCCGAGGGCACCAGTTTCACTCTTCCCCACGGTGGTCACTAGAAGCAACGGAGCTTGAGGGACCGAGCACTCACTCTCACGGCCAACGGAGCTAAGAGCAAATATTGAAAGGACAAGCACTAAGGGAAGCAAGGCTAGAACACTTACTCGACCGGTTTGAACAAACCGGTCCCGCTCGGAGACGTGGGTGAGCGGGGAAGCGTGGTTCCCCACACGCTGCGCCGGAGTAGCTTGACCCTATTTTAAAAATTTACAACACTACTCCCCATGCAAGGGGGTGGAACAAGGGGAGGAGAAGTCATTCATAACTCAAACACTACCTCCCACAGGGAGTGGCTTTAAGCCGGCCAGGCGGGGAGGGAAAAAACTGAATTGGAAGCCGAACGGATGGACAACGCCAGTTCTGCCTGCTCTCTGGAACAGGGAACAGACGGTTGAAGATGACGCTGCTGCGGCCACTCCTGAATTTTTTTGATGATGAGACCAGTTGGAAAATTGTTGTAGCAAGATTAGGATGATGCCTGAATTTTTTTGATTTCTCTGGTCGCCGGTGCCGGTCGAGTTCAGACTGCAAACAGGGCCCATAAGTTTTGACTATGGCGGCAGAAGCACCTCAGCAGCATGAAGAAGAGGTCGCCACAAGCGGTCCCGAACTCTGAATCGAGTGTGGCTGGAGTTGTTGGAACCGTTGTCGAGTCGTCTTCGAAATGCGACCCACGGAAATGCCAGATGATGTTGGAGCAGCTTGGGAGAACCCGAACAGTGGACAGGGGTCGGTTCAGTCCCAGAGGGGACAGAACTGCGCAGATGAGGGAGGAAAACGAGAAAACACAGCTCCGGATGCCGAACTGGGTTCCGCTTCTTGATACTGTAAGTAGACTTGGTGTAGAAAGTCCCAGCCAAGGCCTGCCTTCAGAGCTTCAAGAAGTTGGCCGTGGGAGCCTTGGCAACTGGCTTCCGGTTGACTATCAGGAAGAAGATGTGCAGTCATGGAAGATCGCCTTCCCCGGGTAGCCACAAACTCAGAACGGGACGAGACCACCACCGTCGCGAAGAAGACAGGGAGACGCTTCCAATGGTACCACTTGAGCCTCCAGAGACACTTGGACAAAGTCGGGGTCGCCTCTGAAAGATGCTGATCCTCTACTGACTCAGAGCTGCGAACTGGCTGGTTGGGAGAAGCTTCAATGGCACAAGGGATGGGGGAGGAGGGTGGCTAATGGTGTTGGGAAGTGGTGGAATGGTGGGAGGGGGATGTGGTGAAGGTATGTATTGAGAGATATGGTGGAGCTAGAAGGGTTTTGGGGAGGGGAAGGGGCAGGGAAGCTGCTGGTTCACTGCACTAGGTGGGGGTGGGAAGGGGTGGTGGAGGAAGCACAAGTTGAAGGAGGGGGAGAATGGGGGGAGACCAGATCTGGTGGCCTCAAGTTGGGGGCGGCCTAGGGTATGGAAAGGGGGAGGGAGGAGTGGAGGGAAAGATTCAAACTCCCCTTGGGGGTTGGGAGATTGTGTGGGGAAGAGAAGAGATTGTGTTGGGAGTGGTAAAGGGGTGGTTAGTGGTTGGAGGGTGGAGTGGAGATAGGTGGAGTCTATCTTGGGGGTGGGGTGGATTAAAGAGGAGGGTGTGGGGAGTTGGAGTGGACTTAATGGAGGGGGAAGGGGAGAGAAAGTAGTTGGGAAGGTGAGGAGAGAGAGAAGGGGGCGAACCCCATAGAGAGAAGGAGAGAGAGGGGGTAGGGGATTGAAGTGGGCTTCTCACCCTAGGTTTCACACCTTCTCACATGGAATCTCTCCACTAAGATTTGAATCTTGGACTCTTAAAATGGCAATTTTCATTAACTTGAAATGGGGGAAATGGGGTCCTATATATAGACAACCCACATTTTACAAAAAAGTCCCTGACTCATGTAACAATGACAAATAACCAAGGGGTAGGGGGCACCTTTGGGCCTAGCCCAATGAATTGGGCCCAATAACAATCTAATCAATCCTAATGACACTCAAACTTAAGGAAATAAACAAAAGACCTAGGGACATGACTCAAAGAAAAGGGAAAATACAATGATATGACTCAAATAAAAATTACATAGGACTCAAAATAAATAACTAAACCATGTCGGATGCAATCGGGCGAGGAGACGAGCCGTGAATGTGGGCACAGGAGGTGATGTCCCCATCAACAAAGGTGATCGGCAACTCCTTCCATATAAAGCTTCGAAAGGTGCCAACTGTATACTTGCCTGATAATTGTTGTTGTATGCAAACTCGACCTAAGGCAAGTGATCATGTCACCTTCCACCAAAATCAATGATATAAGCTCTAAGCATGTCTTCTACCACTTAATTGGTTCTCTCGGTCTGACCATCCGTCTGAGGATGAAAAGCTATACTAAAGTTAAATCTTGTACCCAACGAATGTTGTAGACCCTTCCAAAAGTGAGAAGTAAAATGCGGGTCTCTGTTAGACACGATCGAAACAGGAACTCCATGTAGTCTGACTATCTCCTTGATGTACAGTGCAGCAAGAACGTCAACTGACCATCGGCTCTTGATTGGCAAGAAATGTGCCGACTTGGTCAATCGGTCTATGATGACCCATATTCCATCATGTCCTCCTTTAGATTTTGACAGACCCATTATGAAATCCATACCGATATCCTCCCACTTCCACTTGGGAATATCAAGAGGATGAAGCTTACCGACAAGTTTTTGGTGTTCCGCCTTAAGTGGCTGACAAGTGAGACAACGAGACACAAAGTCTGCTACCTCTCTTTTCATGTTAGGCCACCAAAAGGTCCGCTTCAAGTCTTGGTACATCTTGGTAGATCCAGGATGAATCGTGTACCTTGATCTGTTGGCTTCTTCTAATATCTTTTTCTTTAGTTCTGAACAATCTGGTACATAAGTTCTCTTTCTGAATAATAATCTTCCATCTGATGCTCATTTGAAATCAGATTGCTCTTCTATCTTGCCCTTGATTTCTACTAATATTGGGTCGTTGTCTTGAAGTCCTTGTATTTCAGAGAGTAACTCTGATTGTATCCTCATATGTGATAGTGTAACATACATGTTCTCCTTGTCCATACTTATATCAAGTCTAGAGAATTGCTCCAACAACTTCCACTCCTGAATCATACAATTGGCTAATAACGCTCTTGGCTTTCGACTGAGGGCATCGGCTACAGGATTACCCTTTCCAGGATGATATTGGATTGGGAAGTCGAAGTCCTTGAGATATTCCAGCCAACGTCTCTACCTCATATTCAATTCCTTTTGAGATAAGAGATACTTGAGACTCTTATGATCGGAGTATACAATGAATTGCACTCTGTATCGGTAATGTCTCCAGATCTTTAATGCAAACACTACCGCCGCCAATTCTAGGTCATGGACTGGGTAGTTCTCTTCATGCTTCTTCAGTGGTCTGGAAGAGTAAGCTATGACTCTTCCTTGTTGCATTAATACACATCCGAGGCCAATGCCAGACGCATTGGTGTATACCTCAAATTTCTCTCCTTCAATTGGTAAAGCCAAAATCGGGGCAGTAGTCAAGTGATCCTTTAGAGTTTGAAAGCTTCTTTCACAATCTTCGCTCCATTCATAACGGATCTCTTTGCGAGTTAGCCTAGTAAGGGGTACGGCGATCTTAGAGAAGTCCTTAATGAATCACCTGTAATAGCCTGCAAGACCCAAGAAACTACGGATCTCGCTAGCATTGGTTGGTCTTTCCCAATTCTTCACAGCTTCAACCTTTGATGGATCTACTGATAACCCATCCTTGGAGATTTCATGTCCTAAGAAAGATACTTCTTCTAACCAGAACTCACATTTGCTGAGCTTTGCATATAATTGATTCGTCCTCAATATCTGTAATGCAATCCTTAAATGCTCTTCATGCTCTTCCTTAGTCTTCGAATAGATTAATATGTCATCAATAAAGACCACCACGAACTGATCTAGATGAGGCCTGGATATGATATTCATCAACTACATAAAGGCGACAGGGGCATTTGTTAGTCCAAAAGGCATAACAACAAATTCATAGTGCCCATACCTGCTCTTAAATGCGGTCTTATGAATGTCCTCATCTTTGATTCTCAGTTGGTGATATCCGGACCTCAGATCAACCTTCGAGAAATACTTAGATCCCGATATCTGATCAAATAATTCATCGATTCTCGACAGTGGATACTTATTTTTAATAGTGAGATGATTCAACTGTCGATAGTCGATGCATAGCCTTATGGATCCATCCTTCTTCTTTACAAATAATACAGGTGCTCCCCACGAGGAAGTGCTTGGTCTGATAAATCTTTTCTTCAGAAGTTCCATCAATTGTTCCTTTAACTCCCTGAGCTCGACCGGGGACATCCTATAAGGTGCCTTAGAGACTGGACCAGCACTAGGGACCAGGTCGATGGTGAAGGCCACTTCTCTTTGTGGGGGTAAACCAGGAAAATCTTATGGAAATACATCTGGGAACTCCCGAACTACCGGGATGTCTTCTATCTTGGTCTCCTTAGTCTCCTTTATGGTGACAAAAGCAAGGAAAGAAACACATCCTTTCCTTATAAGCTTGCAACCTTGGAGAGCCGAAATAAGAGGTGACCTGTTCCGACTCTTAGGGCTAGTGTAGACAAGTTCCAGAAACTCCTTAAAAGTTACCTTGCCTTCACGGCAATCAACAACGGCCTTATGTGTAGATAGCCAATCAGCTCCTAATATAACATCATATCCCTTCAACTCTAGACATATTAAGTTTGCTGGTAGATTTTTCCCTTTTACCATAACTGTACAATTGGAATAGTGGTGTGAGATCTCGGATTCATTTCCGAGTGGGGTTGCACTAGATATATCCATTTCGGTTCCATAGGTAATGGATCGGCAAACTTTTTTAAAACAAAAGAGTGAAATGCACTGGTATCAAACAAGACATGAGCATACTTGGAACAAATCTTGAGTGTACCTTCCACTAGTCCGCCTTCCTCTTGTTCTGCCTCCTGAAGAGCTTGAAGATGTGCATTCTTCTTCACCGGGTGCTTCTCGTCACCAGCTTGATCATTAAGTAGTGGACAATCGGGAATCCGAGGATCACGGCTCCCACAACGGAGACAAGATCCGAGTCTTCTCCAACATTCCTCGGCCCTATGGCCGGCCTTGTCGCAATGTTTGCACACCTCCTTAGAAGGTGTAGTAGTAATCGAGAAGGGTTTAGTGTTCTTCTTAATCTTCTTTTCTTGGGAAGACTCACCGCCATTGCTAGGCCTCTTCTTGTTGAATGTTGACTTGAAGGTACCGGGGCTGGTGACATGCTCCTTCTTATCCTTCCCACGGATTTTGTCGGACAACTCCGTGGCATCTTCTAATAATTATGCTCACCGTACTATCTCCGAGTAGACTTGTATGTCCATCGGTGCCAGTTGTGTAATATAGAGGGGCCTGAGCCCATTGAGAAATCGTCTAGCCTTCATCTTCTCAGTACTTACTAAGTGTTTAGCGTACGGTGACAGCCTAGAGAATTGAGCCTCGTACTCAGCCACCAATAATGTTCTTTGTTTAAGTGTAGCGAATTCGGCAGCCTTCTTCTCTTGTACTCGATCAGAAAAATACTTGTTATTGAAATAGTCCACGAATTTAGCGCATGTGACATGATCTTGTTCTACCGTAGCTTCTACGGACTCCCACCAGAAATGGGCATCCCTCTCTAACTGAAATGTTGCTAATAGAACCTTTTCTTTGTCCGTGCACTGCATGACACAGAATATCTGTTCCATCTCCCTTATCCAATGCTCGACATCATCAGGGTCAGTCGAGCCTACGAATTTAGGAGGGTTCATATTGCGGAAACTTTGGTGGAGACTCCCCGCTCCATGATGTGCTCCTCCTTGCGCCACTTGTTGTAGCGCTTGGGTGAGACCTTGCACGGTCCTTTGCATGTCGCGCTACTGAGCACGTTCTGCGGCCATGATCCTACATTTATTAAAGTAACTATGTTAATATGTGATTTTTATACAAATGTTTTTGTTTCTCAATTAACTTAACCCTTGGTTCTACCCAATCTCACCGGGTAAAGGTTTTAAACCTATCCTTAGACTTGGTTTTCCTAGGAATTGAATATCCTTGGCTCTGATACCACAAAAATTGTTACGCCCCGAGTGCAGAAGGAACTCGGAAATGCATGACGAGTTTATATCAATCATGTCAATCAGAGTGTAAGTGTATTCGACATACATAGACAGAGCGCGCACAATTAAAGATAACCAAGTCCTTTATTGATAATAAACTTCAAAGTACTCTTATTACAAAACTCTTCATGAGAGAGAGAGCTCGGACTCAATAAAAGAAAATTTACAATGGATGACTCAAGAAAATAGGAAAAGATAGAGCTAGATAACACTTTGACGGTTGGAATGGCTCTAAACTCTTTACTCTTGTCCACCCCCATCCGAATGAGTCTCGTCATCGGAATTACCTAAAAAATAGGGGAAAACACTAGGTGAGCGAACACATAGTAGGAATTATATCTCAAGTGCTAGCTTACTTTAAGTAAATTACATGTTGCATGAATGCAAGTATAGCTATGCATGTTTGCGTGAAACGACATTAGAGAGAAAGTATAGCAAGAGATAAATGAGTGAACTAACAAGACTTTCATACCAAGATGAACAAGTATGTACATTTAACAAGTCATGTCAAGAATTGGCTATCATGTTTCCAGCAAGCAAGTATATACCCTTTTCGGGCCACGCAAGTCATGTCATGTCAAGTCAAGTCAAGTACTAGTTTTTGTGGAATGTCCAATCAAGCAAGTCATGCACTTCGGTGCAATGTCACACCGTGATCAATAATAGCTCCCATGGGCACAAGTACTTTCGGGTCCTCCTCCCAGGACCAGATCAGGCCCTATATGCACAAGCATTGAGTCATGTATTTTGACATCCACTATTGTTATAGCCAACATAGAGTTTCAAGAAAATGATTTCGTAGGAAATTTAATGTAGATCTTATGGAATGAATAACAAGGATAGAACGTGATACGTAAGGACGTACTACGATCAAACGGTATAATCACGATAAACGTTAAAAACTAGGGGGAATCTGCTCTCTAATGGGTGCCATGATGTCAAGAATAAGCGCTCATATACACATGGTCGCTCGTTCTTTGTATATAATAAGGTAGAAAGAATTAGTGTCCATAAAGAGACACATAATCCTTAATGGATAGCAATGGTATGGTTTCCCATTCCATTAGCCCAAGAATTATTCTCACAGTGGTTAAATAGCGTACCATGAGGGCCGGTCTACCATGTTTCTTTAGAGTGACGTGGCAATTAAAAGAAAGTATCATGGGTTTTAATGGTACAACCTGCTCGGCAGCCTTGAAGGAATCCAAGGCTTCGCGTAGACTTACGGAGGTCTCTATGATAAAATCATCAGTCCGAAGGAAGGAATATCCCACGGAGGGTTCATCTATCACCGAGAAATAGTGGGGTAATCGATAAAACATCATGAAATGTGGGACTATACTCACGGACTGGAATATAGTGGCAATAGATAGACCCTCTGTGTGGGTCACAGAAAAGCTCTCAGAAAAACTAGAACTCAGGAAAATGGCACCTCTACCAGTGCCACTATTTCTTTAAATCCAGTTTGGTTTTTAAAGCATACAGATTCTAGATTTCATTTCAAATACATAATCATTTATATTCAGGATTACTTCACATATAACTACGTTATTGATATGGAGACTATAAGTTCAGGGTAAATAGCGCCCTAGACCCAGCCATGTTTTCAGTACATAGCACCCAGGTCAGGGGTGCTGTGACAGGGTCTCAGCCGTGCTTTCATTTAAGTGAAATATAACATGAATAGTGTCACTTTTGAAATAAAAAGAATTTTCCAGAAACAAGTATATGGACAGGAATAGAAAATTAGCAGGATTCTAGCAGTATACTCATGCATTAGATTAGACATCAGGATTCATAGTTATTAAATTTTTAAGATGGTGTACTTATTTAATTACTGAAAGAATAACGACTGTGTGTGCAGTCGTTTTATGAAAATAGCGCCCTATAGAGGGGCGCCCTTTTACCAAAACTCTGAAAAACAAAGCAAAAACAACTGAAAGCCAATCTATCAGACGTATATGCATGCTCACGATCTAAAGTTATTAGGTTGGGCTTGGTACTTGAGAACACCTACCTTGTTTTGAGGTTTGGATGACAGAACGTGAAGAGATTGAAGAGTCAGTAGCAGTAATATCCACAGATTCGGTACTCTGTTTGCAACCAGGTTTGGGGAAGAATAGAAGATGACTATTGTAGCTTCATAGCAACTGACGACAGTAGCTTCCTTGATTCAGGAAGACAAAGAAGCAGTAGTTGACGGAGAGAGGCTTTAGATGTTCACGGCTCCGCAGTAGGAAGGAAGTAAGTAACTTCCTTCACGTAGCAGTCACCAGTGAAGGAGAAACAGATCCTTCCTTGGCAGAAAAACTCTTCTCTTCGTAATAATAGAGAAGAATCACTAGCAGAGATGAAGAAGCTGTCGCCATAAGAAGAACACCGGAAGTAAATGAAGCCGTAGCCGGTGCTCGATCGAAGAGGCAGGGTATTTATAGAGAAGCAATCCTACTGGAGGATTAGAGTTTGATTGGGTTTAAAACTTCCCACGTAAGACTCCTATTGGAATTAAAGCTTCCCCACGTATTAATCCCTTCAGATCAATGCCTTCCCGGATAGTCATCCGGCTTCGCAGTTTGAACTGAACTCTGCAGTCGAGGCTTCGATTTTTCATACCCAGGGATATAGCACCCTATCTACTTGTAAATGGCGCCCCCATGAGGGGTCTTCATTTTATTAATTGGCACCCTAGGGCAGGGCGCCCTTTACCTTGGTTCATTTGGTTTATGGGTGAGGCCCATTAGGTATATAAGTGGTTTATGTTTATATATATATGGGTTAGGCCTTGAATATTCTCGTGGTTTTTAATCTATTTAAGATTTTCATTCCTTCCATTTAACAGGGTTGCTACACCCTCCCCCACTTAAAAAGAATTTGGTCCCCAAATTCAACTATATATAGTCACGCAGGGTGCAGGGTACGTACCATTTAGAATAAGTTTGGAAATCACTTCTTCATGGACTTCTCGGTCTCCCATGTGACCTCTTGTTCTGAGCATTTACTCCATTGCACCTTGACCATGGGAATTGTCTTGTTCCTTAATGCACGTACCTCGTGATCAAGGATCTTCATGGGCTTTTGTTCATATGTGAGATCCTTTTGTATCACTAGGTCTCCATGATCTATGACATGTGATGGATCGTGCACATACTTCTTCAACATGGATATATGGAGCACATTATGGACGTCGGACAATTGAGGAGGCAAGGCAATGCGGTAGGCAACTTCGCCAACTCTTTCTAATACCTCAAAAGGTCCGATATACCTTGGTGTAAGCTTGCCTTTAACACCAAATCTTATAATTCCTCGCCCTAGAGAAATCTTAAGAAATACATGATCACCGACCTAGAATTCGAGATCTCTCCTTCTTGTGTCGGCATAAGCCTTTTATCTAGATTGAGCTGTTTGTAGTCTTTCTCTAATCAGCTAGATTTTCTCAGAAGTATCTCTAACCATGTCTGGGCCTAGTAGTTTTTTCTCGCCAACATCATCCCAGCACAAAGGTGATCGGTAAATCCTTCCGTATAAAGCTTCGAAAGGTGCCAACTGTATACTTGCCTGATAACTGTTGTTTTATGCAAACTCGACCAAAGGCAAGTGATGATGCCAGCTTCCACCAAAATCAATGATACAAGCTCTAAGCATGTCTTCTACCACTTGTTGGTTCTCTCGGTCTGACCATCCGTCTGAGGATGAAAAGCTGTACGAAAGTTAAGTCTTGTCCCCAACGAATGTTGTAGACCCTTCTAAAAGTGAGAAGTAAAACACGGGTCTCTGTCAGACACGATCGAAACAGGAACTCATTGTAGTCTAACTATCTCCTTGATGTACAGTGCAGTAAGAATGTCTACTGATCATCGGCTTTTGATTGACAAGAAATGTGCCGACTTGGTCAATCGGTCTATGATGACCCATATTCCATCATGTCCTCCTTTAGATTTTGATAGACCCATTATGAAATCCATACCGATATCCTCCCACTTCCACTTGGGAATATCAAGAGGATGAAGCTTACCGGCAGATTTTTGGTGTTCTGCCTTAACTTGCTGACAAGTGAGACAACGAGACACGAAGTCTGCTACCTCTCTTTTCATGTTAGGCCACCAAAAGGTCCGTTTCAAGTCTTGGTACATCTTGGTAGATCCAGGATGAATCGTGTACCTTGATCTGTGGGCTTCTTCTAATATCTTCTTCTTTAGTTCTGAACAATCTAGTACATAAGTTCTCTTTCTGAATAATAATCTTCCATCTGATGCTAATTTGAAATCAGATTGCTCTTCTATCTTGCCCTTGATTTCTACTAATATTGGGTCGTTGTCTTGAAGTCCTTGTATTTCAGAGAGTAACTCTGGTTGTATCCTCATATGTGATAGTGTAACATACCTGTTCTCCTTGTCCATACTTATATCAAGTCTAGAGAATTGCTCCAACAACTTCCACTCCTGAATCATACAATTGGCTAATAACGCTCTTGGCTTTCGACTGAGGGCATCGGCTACAGGATTACCCTTTCCGGGATGATATTGGATTGTGAAGTCAAAGTCCTTGAGATATTCCAGCCAACGTCTCTATCTCATATTCAATTCCTTTTGAGAGAAGAGATACTTGAGACTCTTATAATCAGAGTATACAATGAATTGCACTCCGTATAGGTAATGTCTCCAGATCTTTAAGGCAAACACTACTGCCGCCAATTCTAGGTCATGGACTGGGTAGTTCTATTCATGCTTATTCAGTGGTCTGGAAGAGTAAGCTATGACTCTTCCTTGTTGCATTAATAAACATCCGAGTCCAATGCCAGACGCATCGGTGTATACCTCAAATTTCTCTCCTTCAATTGGTAAAGCCAAAACCGGGGCAGTAGTCAAGTGATCCTTTAGAGCTTGAAAGCTTCTTTCACAATCTTCGCTTCATTCATAACGGATCTCTTTGCGAGTTAGCCTAGTAAGGGGTACGGTGATCTTGGAGAAGTCCTTAATGAATCGCCTGTAATAGCCTGCCAGACCCAAGAAACTTCGGATCTCGCTAGCATTAGTTGGTCTTTCCCAATTCTTCACAGCTTCAACCTTTGATGGATCTACTGATAACCCATCCTTGGAGATTACATGTCCTAAGAAAGATACTTCTTCTAACCAGAACTCACATTTGCTGAGCTTTGCATATAATTGATTCATCCTTAATATCTATAATGCAATCCTCAAATGCTCTTCATGCTTTCCTTGGTCTTTGAATAGATTAATATGCCATCAATAAAGACCACCATGAACTGATCTAGATGAGGCCTGAATATGCTATTCTTCAAATACATAAAGGCGGCAGGGGCATTTGTTAGTCCAAAAGGCATAACAACAAATTCATAGTACCCATACCTGCTCCTGAACGCGGTCTTATGAATGTCCTCATCTTTGATTCTCAGTTGGTGATATCCGGACTTGAGATCAACCTTCGAGAAATACTTAGATCCCGATATCTGATCAAACAATTCATCGATTCTCGATAGTGGATACTTGTTTTTAATAGTGAGATGATTCAACTGTCGATAGTCGATGCATAGCCTCATGGATCCATCCCTCTTCTTTACAAATAATACAGGTGCTCCCCACAGGGAAGTGCTTGGTCTGATAAATCCTTTCTTCAGAAGCTCCATCAATTGTTCCTTTAACTCCCTGAGCTCGGCAGGGGACATCCTATAAGGTGCCTTAGAGACTAGACTAGCACCAGGGACCAGGTCGATGGTGAAGGACACTTCTCTTTGTGGGGGTAAACCAGGAAAATCTTTTGGAAATACATCTGGGAACTCCCGAACTACCGGGATGTCTTCTATCTTTGTCTCCTTAATCTTTTTTATGGTGACAAAAGCAAGGAAAGAAACACATCCTTTCCTTATAAGCTTGCTAGCTCGGAGAGTCGAAATAAGAGGTGACTTGTTCCGACTCTTAGGGCAAGTGTAGACAACTTCCAAAAACTCCTTAAAAGTTACCTTGCCTTCACGGCAATCAACAATGGTCTTATGTGTAGATAGCCAATCAGCTCCTAATATAACATCATATCCCTTCAACTCTAGACATATTAAGTTTGCTGGCAGATTTTTAACTTTTACCATAACTGTACAATTGGAATAGTGGTGTGAGATCTCAGATTCATTTCCGAGTGGGGTTGCAATTACTAGATCTATCCATTCCGGTTCCATAGGTAATGGATCAGCAAACTTTTTTGAAATAAAAGAGTGCGATGCACCGGTATCAAACAAGACATGAGCATACTTGGAACAAATCTTGAGTGTACCTTCCACTAGTCCACCTTCCTCTTATTCTACCTCCTGAAGAGCTTGAAGACGTGCATTCTTCTTCACCGAGCGCTTCTCGTCACCAGCTTGATCATTAAGTAGTGGACAATCGGGAATCCGATGATCATGACTCCCACAACGGAGACAAGCTCCGAGTCTTCTCCAACAGTCCTCGGCCCTATGGCCGGCCTTGTCGCAATGTTTGCACACCTCCTTAGAAGGTGTAGTAGTAATCGAGAAGGGTTTAGTGTTCTTCTTAATCTTCTTTTCTTGGGAAGACTCACCGCCATTGCTAGGCCTCTTCTTGTTGAATGTTGGTTTGAAGGTACTGGGGCTGGTGACATGCTCCTTCTTATCCTTCCCACGGATTTTATCGGACAACTCTGTGGCATCTTCTAATAATTGTGCTCGCTATACTATCTCCGAGTAGACTTGTATGTCCATCGGTGCCAACTGTGTAATATAGAGGGGCCTGAGCCGATTGTGAAATCTTCTAGCCTTCATCTTCTCAGTACTTACTAAGTGTTTAGCGTACGGTGACAGCCTAGAGAATTGAGCCTCGTACTCGGCCACCGATAATGTTCTTTGTTTAAGCGTAGCGAATTCGACAGCCTTCTTTTCTTGTGCTCGATCAGAAAAATACTTGTTATTGAAATACTCCTTGAATTCAGCCCATGTGACATGGTCTTGTTCTACCGTAGCTTCTACGGACTCCCACCAGAAACAGGCATCCCTCTCTAACTAAAATGTTGCTAATAGAACCTTTTCTTGGTCCGTGCACTGCATGACACGGAATATCCATTCAATCTCCCTTATCAAATGCTCGACATCATCAGGGTTAGTCGAGCCTACGAATTTAGGAGGGTTCATATTGCGGAAACTTTGGTGGAGACTCCCCGCTCCACGATGTGCTCCTCCTTGCGCCACTTGTTGTAGCGCTTGGGAGAGACCTTACACGGTCCTTTGCATGTCGCGCCACAGAGCACGTTCTGCAGCCATGATCCTACATTTGTTAAAGTAACTATTTTAATATGTGATTTTTATCCAAAGGTTTTTATTTCTAAATTAACTTAACCCTTGGTTCTACCCAATCTCACCGGGTAAAGGTTTTAAACCAATCCTTAGACTTGGTTTTCCTAGGAATTGAATATCCTTGGCTCTGATACCACAAAAATTGTTACGCCCCGAGCGCGGAAGGAACCTGAAGATACGTGACGAGTTTATATCTATCATGTCAATCAGAGCGTAAGTGTATTCGACATACATAGACAGAGCACGGACAATTAAAGATAATCAAGTCCTTTATTGATAACAAACTTCAAAGTGATGTGTCCCCTGTGGTTCTGGAGTTTTGATGATGACAGTATTATGCCTGATTATGTTTACATCCTTGATGAAATAATCTTGTTGCATTATGAGAAACTATCAGAACAGGTTTAAGGATGACTCACAGGTCATGAAGTTAACCCAAGTCAAAGTCAAATCATGATAGGTAAGGTGAATGCTCAGATCAGGTAATGCTTTAATTAGTTCTCCAGCATACATTCAGTTCTTGTCTGCTATATGCATTCAATTCATTGGTTCATGTTCATTGTGCATTGCCTCACTCCAAGTCTAGACATCCTGGTTGCATTCTAAGTCTACACATCCTGCTAGGTCGGTCTTCAAAGTATGTACATTGATCTTCAAGGCATCAAGTCTATACACTGGACTGTACTTCAAGCATTGGCCAAGTCTGTTTAGTTAGTATGGACAGTAGTGGGTCGACCCACCCTTGCTGATGTGTCGACCCATCAGAACATTGATTGTTTGGGTAGCAAAGTCTATACACTGCAGGGTAAAGCCCAATGTCTAGGCATTGCTGCATCGCTTGCATTTCAGAGTCTATACATTGGTTTTGTCATGCACATAGACTTCCAAGTTTGTACATTCCTGCATTAGTGTGCTTCACGCTTTGTTCATGGCTGAGAGTCTATACACTGGGCTTGAAGTGTATACATTGAGCCAATGAGCATCTCATGTAAGTCCATACATTCATAGTGCATTGCATTGGCTAAGTATATACAACGTCAGTTCATGCATGTCTTAGGCTAAGTCTATACAGCGTCTTAGGCTAAGTGTGTATAGTGTCAGTCGCTTACATTGTCTTAGGCTAAGTGTGTACAACGTCTTAGGCAAAGTCTGTACAGCGTCAACGCATTTCACTGGCTCATGTTACAGCGTCAACGCATTGAGTCTGTACACTCGACTCGCCTTTGAATTGGTCAAGTGTGTACACTCCTTCACTGTAGCTTTCACGTTTCTAAGTCTACACATCGTGAAAGTCTATACACTCATCACTTACCTTTGTTCAAGGCAAAGTCTATACACTGGGGTCTTTCCCTACGTTTCTTATGCAAAGTCTGAACATTCGGTTCTGAAGCCTGAAGTCTATACACTCCAGCTTATTCCTACGTTCAAGGCTTCAGCTACACATCAAGTCTATACATTGGGCTTCACTCATTCAAGTCTATACATCCACATTGGATCTTTAAGTCTGTACATCCACAGTGGAACTTCGAAGTCTGTACACCGCTTGAGCCTCAACAAGTTTGTACATCGCCTTAAGCGTCTCAAGTCTATTCATTGGCTCAAGCTTCCAAGTCTGTACACTGGTTCAAAGTCTACACAACGCCTCCTTGATTCTAAGTCTTTACATTCGTTTTAAGGCAAAGTCTGTACATTGCCTTCGTGCTTCAAAGCCTATCGATTGAAGAATCTACACATTGGTTGTTCACATGTTCCTGCAGTCTGAAGTCTCTACATTACTTTCGCCTGTTTTTCATCTAAGTATCATAAAGTATGTACGTTGCTTTAGCCTTTACCTTCACAGCAAAGTCTATACAATGCAATGCATAAACTTAGAACGGATGACTTCGTTTCATCTGTCTGACAGGGACTGAAGAGGCTAATGAACCCCTTAAAGCAAGAGGGCTGAAGCCATCCAATTTCTGCTGCTGGAACACACCAATGCGTCAACGCATTGATCAAGTAGTGTGGACGCAGCAGTTCAAGTATCCCTTATTACAGCCTCTGGAGTACATTGGCAGCATCGACGCTGCAGCTCCATGCATCAACGTAGCATGTTGAGAGCGTCAACGCAGCACGTCTATCCGCTGAAGACCTGCTCACTGGAACGCATCAATGCGTCAACGCCATGGGTTGGAAGCGTCGGCGCAGCAGTTAAAAAGGGTTGAAGATCTCTGAAGGGTGCGTCAACTCTTTGGAGCAAGTGGGTTGACGCCATCTAACTCCAGTTGTTGAGCGTGCTGATGAATGGGCACGTGACCTGAAGCTGGCACCTGACACGTGATCCGAGGTGGGTGCTGAGCACTTGATCCGAGGAGGAATTATCTGGACGGAAGGCGTGGGAAGCACACGCCCTATCTCCCTACTGCTGCTGGTATATATTGGAGCCTTCGTCTTCAGATGGAGGCTGATCGAAGAAGAAGCCTGGAGAGCAGAAAGAGCAACAGCAGAGCAGAAAGCCCTTCGATCTAGCAAAAGAGAAGAAGAAGAAAAAGGGAAGAGTAGAGAGTGAAAGAAGAGCAGAAGAAGAAGAGAAAGAAGAAGGAGAAAGAGATAGAGAGCTCAAGCAGAGTGTGAAGAAGAAGAAGAGAGAGAGAGAAAGAGAAGGAGTTCGTTCCTCAGATCTTTGGTTCAAAACCAGATCTGAGGTTGCTCATTGTTAGAGCTATATTTCGTGCTTCATTGTTCAGCCTTTAGTTGCTGTGTTTCCATCTTTTCTTGTTTTCTTTTTATACTTTCTTATCAAGCTGTTTGTCAGCGGATGCAGTGGAGGTCTCCACTGGACTGGTAAAGCTGTAATCCTCAGCTGGCGAGACTTGGTCTCAGACGGGTTAAGCTGTAATCCCCAGCGGGTTCAAGCTGTGAGTCAGCGATGGCTAAGCTGTATTGCCCAGCGGAGGCAAGCTGTGATGCCCAGCTGTTCAAGCTGTGAGTCAGCAGGAAGCCACACTCGGGTTGAGTGTGGGGTGGATGTAGGTCTGCAGGACCGAACCACCTAAAAACCCCTCTTGCATTGTGGTTTGATTTCTTATGGTTTGCTTCCGCTAGATGTTTGCATAGGGGCGCTCCAAGTGTTTGATCACAGGTTTATTAGATGATTTGATCAGATTTTGTTCTAAGTGTTTAATCTGTTGAGTGAGCGAAATTCTAATTGAGCGAAATTTTATGTTGGGTGAAAGTTTTTATAGGGTATATTCATGCACCCCCCCTCTGAATACTTGCACCGAACCCAACAATTAGTATCAGAGCTGGTTGCTTTCGCATAGGATCTAACAATCTGCAGCAGATCCTGCATCGTTTTGTGTGCATTTCAGAGTGGGTCTTTTGAGATCCTATTTTGCTTCACTAACCTGTGCTTTGTTTTGCTCATTTGGCTTTGGTGTGATTTGAGTTAATTCATTTGCTTGCATTGTGTGTGATTAGTGTTCTACTTAGAATTCTTATTCTGTCTAAGCATGGAACTCACTGTTGATCCTCCGAAGTTTGAAGGTTCAGGTTTCTACAATTGGGTTAATCAGTTCAGAGAATATGTGATGCAAACTAATCCAGATCTGTGGATAGTCATTGCACACAGTCCATATGAAGTTCCAAAGGATGAATCCTTATGGAAAACTTCAGACAGACAAAAATTCTCTGATAATCAGAAGGCCCTGGAGCTAACTCGAAGGGCTATAAATACTGACAAGTTTCCTTGTGTGCTTGATTGCTGCAGTGCCTCTGAAGTGGTCAAAATGTTAGCAGCCAGCAAGAGCCGGGATGAAGTGAAATGTCTTATGACTTCAACAGAAGAAGACGAAGACTATGTGGAGGATACTTCGTCACAGGTAAATTCTGACAATGACAATCCTTCTCTGGAAAGCATGATAGCCTTGAATGAACATTTGTTGATGGAGTATGATAGAATAAAATCTGAGAAGAGGAAACTGAGAAAAGAAATGACCCATGAAGTTAGACGTCTGAGGGTAGAGAATGAAAACCTTAAGTCTGACATAAATAAAGAAAAAGATGAGTTGAACAAGTTGAAATCTGAGAATGAAGATCTTAGAAACAAACTCATCAGTGAAGACAATTCTTGTAAAGCTTGTGCTATCTTGGAAGAAATGATAAATGAGTTTGATTCTGATCACAATTTGCAAAAGGAACAAATCAAATCTTTAAATGAAGAAAATGTCTACTTGAAAGAACAAAATAAAAAGCTAATGATTCTTAACACTATTTTCTCTGAAAGATGGATGACAATTGAAAAAGAGAAATCAGTATTGAAAGAGTGTATCAATTGCAGTGACGAAGAAATTGCTAGTTTTTCAATACACACTGCTGATTTGGAAAAAGAAATTGGTTTGTTAAAAGAAAAACTGGCTGGTTATGAGAAGGAGAAAGTTGATTCAGAAAATCTTATAATCTCCTTGGACAGTAAAATTACTGAGCTGGATAGTATTTCATCTAAGGTTGATAAGGATAAAGGCAAAATGAAAATATCCTCTGAAGATGAAGTAAGTGATCAATGTGAAGAGATTGATAACATTTCTGAAATTAAGCAAGCTAAGAAGAACCAGCGGTACACCACTTTTATTCATAGCTCTGGTTTAGCTAGCACTTCAACTTCTTCTTCATATGTGCATGCTGTTTAGGAAATTCAAAAACGAAATAAAAATCAGAAAACCCCCAAAACTCAAAGGAACTATCTGCATGCTAAAAACTCATCTGATAAGTGCCATGTTTTAAAGAAATTTAATGGTTCTTGTTCTTGTCATTATTGTGGTAAGCATGGACACTTTATGAGTGAGTGTTTTGTGATGAAACAAGATGATAGAAAGCATGCTAGAAAAGTTCTGTCTGATCAGAAAAAGGGTAATCTGAATGTTAAAGAATTTCATGCTAGAAATCATGATTCTAGGAGAAAGAATCTGAATTATTTTTGTTGTGGGAAGTTTGGCCACATTGCTGCTCAATGTTGGCAGAATCCGAGAAAGAGATTCAATTCTGAATTTGTTAATTTCCATGTTAACAAAAATGCTTTTGATAGAAATAACCTTGGCTCCAGAGGTAAGCATCCAAGGTACTTCGAATGTGGGAGGCATGGCCACACAGTCAAGGACTGTTGGCATGCTCAGGAAAGTAGACTTAATTTTAAATCTGTAAAATTTCCTGTTCCCAATGATGCTAGTAAGAAACAAAATGTCCATGTAAATAACAGAATAATTCATGCTAAATCTCATAGGTCTCGTGCTTCTTTTGATAAGCATCATAGGACCAGACAATCTGTTGTTTCATGTCATTATTGTGGAAATTTTGGACATTCTATGTCTGATTGTTCTTTTATGGAATTTGATGATAATGTTGCAAAAAGAATGTTTAGAACACCTGATAGGGGTAGTGCAGGATCCAAGACTGCTTGGGTCCCTACAAGATCATATTGATTGATATGTTGCAGGTGTGCCTTGGTGAGAGAAATAAAAGGGGTAATTTAGCCAAGGCACTTAAAAAGGAAGTCCCAGGATTCTACATTTCAGGTTAGTTCTGAACTTGTCTTTAAATTTAATCATCTGAAAATGCTGATTAAATGTTTGTTCCCCTGAATTTTTGTTTTAATTGAACATCGTGCTTAATATGTCAATTGTAGTTAGTTGATATTTGTTAAAATGCATAATCTCTGAAAACAAATTGCATTCTAAAAATTTGAAAAGGTGAGTTGAGTAAGTCGGTTGCTTGGATGATGTCTTATGCTTAAAAATATTCATCTGCACATTTGACATGCACATGCATCACAATTGCATATAAGTGGCATAGTGTTAGCTAAAAGATGTATGTAGAACTGCATATGCATTGGATTGTCATGCATGACTCTTGGTATATAAATAGTGAGATACTAAAGGGCAGATGAATTCTATCTGGAAGTGCTTACTATGTGTGAGGTAGTCTTTAGACCAAGTCCTCCGCCTGGTACCATAGGTCAGAGTTGCATACATTTAGGAATGTTAGATCATGCATACATTTAGGGGGAGCATTATTCATATTCTACCATCTAAACTTCCCATCTTCAGATTGAACTGCTATCTTGCCTAAATCCCTGTGATGAATGTGTAATGCAACACATTTCAGCTTCCTGCTTCAACTGTTATCAGCCATCTTCACTCATCTTATTCATTGGTATCATCTGTTGAATTGGCTGTTCCCAAAAATGTTTCGGCCTTTCCTGAAAACTCAGAAAGTATTCTCTGTACATATCCTGATCATAAATCTGAAAATAAATTAAAGATGAATCTTCTATTATATAGGATTATGAATGTCTGATTCTTTCAGCCGGTTGATGTTTCATGTATGTCTTGTGTTTGCTTATGAACATATCTTGAAAATATCTGAGTTGGTCTTAATAAACTTTAACCAACATTTTCATGTTGAGTCTTTTAAACTCTTCTGAATTCTGAAAATTCTGAAATCATGATATTCCTTGATTGATATGTATGAAATTAGTATTGATTTTTAAACATCTGAGAATATGGATTATGTCTAAGGGTAAATCCTGTCAGAGCAATGACCTTGGTCACTGAGAAACACATGTCCAAAGGACTGTGTCATGAGGTACCATAGTTAACTCTGCTTAAAAATGATTGATAATATGGCAGAGCAATAGCATGCACACTGAGAAATACATCTCACTCATCAAAGAAATGATCTGTAGTGTGTCATGAAGTGTAAATGCAATCTCTGTTCCTATGAAGCATGACAGTTAGTCCATCCAAGTGCTTAGGGATACTGGCGTCTAAACAACGTGTATCCTCTAGTTACAAGGGTGTACTAAACTCAAGTGCTCATGAAGAATGTTATGAAAATTGCTGCTAATCTAGTATACCATTTGAAAAATATGTGCAAAAGAAATATTCTATTGGAACCCTTGACAGAAACAAATGTTTTTATTATGTGTTTAACTTCATTACTATTGATTGCATCTCTTAAAGAAATCTTTGAAATTGAGTGAGTAAGAAAGAAGAAGATCAAACAAGACTGTCAATATGAAAGCAAGGTTCACTTTTATTAAAACTGATTTCAGATATGAGTACAGGAAACTTATAAACAAGCCTTGCATACATCATATTCTGATCTGACTTGTCAATGAAGATCATTCATAAATCTCTATAATAGAAGAGTCTGAAATACTTGTTTAATCAGATTTATGAAATTGATATCCCATTGAAAACCTTTCTCATTCATTCTGAGTACTTACTTTCTCACATTGGACTCCATTATTTCAAACCTGACTGTTTATCTAAGGGGGAGAATTCTTGCATGTCCCTGTGGTTCAATGTTCACTCAGGAGAGTATCTTGTCAGGGGGAGTTTTTGCTTTTGATGACTGTAACTTACAGCATTGCATAATAGCTCCTTCAACAGTCAATGAACATTCCCTTCTTTTTGATGTTGTCAAAGGGGGAGAACTTTTGTGAGTCATTAGTCATTCTTTTTTATTTTTTGCATCAATCAACACTTGCATCACATGGTGTTTATGTTCATGAACTTTGTCATATCTGTGGTGCATGTTATATGGTATTTCATAATCACCATGATGAATCTATTGCAATGACTCATAATATTGCCATCATCAAAAAGGGGGAGATTGATGTGTCCCCTGTGGTTCTGGAGTTTTGATGATGACAGTATTATGCCTCATTATGTTTACATCCTTGATGAAATAATCCTGTTGCATTATGAGAAACTGTTAGAACAGGTTTAAGGATGACTCACAGGTCATGAAGTTAACCCAAGTCAAAGTCAAATCATGACAGGTAAGGTGAATGCTCAGATCAGGTAATGCTTTAATTAGTTCTCCAGCATACATTCAGTTCTTGTCTGCTATATGCATTTAATTCATTGGTTCATGTTCATTGTGCATTGCCTCACTCCAAGTCTAGACATCCTGGTTGTATTCTAAGTCTACACATCCTGCTAGGTCGGTCTTCAAAGTATGTACATTGATCTTCAAGGCATCAAGTCTATACACTGGACTGTGCTTCAAGCATTGGCCAAGTCTGTTTAGTTAGTATGGACAGTAGTGGGTCGACCCACCCTTGCTGATGCGTCGACCCATCAGAACATTGATTGTTTGGGTAGCAAAGTCTATACACTGCAGGGTAAAGCCCAATGTCTAGGCATTGCTGCATCGCTTGCATTTCAGAGTCTATACATTGGTTTTGTCATGCACATAGACTTCCAAGTCTATACATTCCTGCATTAGTGTGCTTCACGCTTTGTTCATGGCTGAGAGTCTATACACTGGGCTTGAAGTGTATACATTAAGCGTCTCAATGAGCATCTCATGTAAGTCCATACATTCATAGTGCATTGCATTGGCTAAGTATATACAACGTCAGTTCATGCATGTCTTAGGCTAAGTCTATACATCGTCTTAGGCTAAGTGTGTACAGTGTCAGTCGCTTACATTGTCTTAGGCTAAGTGTGCACAACGTCTTAGGCAAAGTCTGTATAGCGTCAACGCATTTCACTGGCTCATGTTACAGCATCAACGCATTAAGTCTGTACACTTGACTCGCCTTTGAATTGGTCAAGTGTGTACACTCCTTCACTGTAGCTTTCACGTTTCCAAGTCTACACATCGTGAAAGTCTATACACTCATCACTTACCTTCGTTCAAGGCAAAGTCTATACACTGGGGTCTTTCCCTACGTTTCTTAGGCAAAGTCTGAACATGCGGTTCTGAAGCCTGAAGTCTATACACTCCAGCTTATTCCTACGTTCAAGGCTTCAGCTACACATCAAGTCTATACATTGGGCTTCACTCATTCAAGTCTATACATCCACAGTGGATCTTCAAGTCTGTACATCCACAGTGGAACTTCAAAGTCTGTACACCGCTTGAGCCTCAACAAGTCTGTACATCGCCTTAAGCGTCTCAAGTCTATTCATTGGCTCAAGCTTGCAAGTCTGTACACTGGTTTAAAGTCTACACAACGCCTCCTTGATTCTAAGTCTTTACATTCATTTTAAGGCAAAGTCTGTACATTGCCTTCGTGCTTCAAAGCCTGTCGATTGAAGAATCTACACATTGGTTGTTCACACGTTCCTGCAGTCTAAAGTCTCTACATTGCTTTCGCCTATTTTTCATCTAAGTATCATAAAGTCTGTACGTTGCTTTAGCCTTTACCTTCACAGCAAAGTCTATACAATGCAATGCATAAACTTAGAACTGATGACTTCGTTTCATCTGTCTGATAGGGACTGAAGAGGCTAATGAACCCCTTAAAGCAAGAGGGCTGAAGCCATCCAATTTTCACTGCTGGAACACACCAATGCGTCAACGCATTGATCAAGTAGCGTGGACGCAGCAGTTCAAGTATCCCTTATTGCAGCCTCTGGAGTACATTGGCAGCATCGACGCTGTAGCTCCATGCGTCAACACAGCATGCTGAGAGCGTCAATGCAGCACGTCTATCTGCTGAAGACCTGCTCACTGGAACGCATCAATGCGTCAACGCCACGGGTTGGAAGCGTCGATGCATCAGTTAAAAAGGGTTGAAGATCTCTGAAGGGTGCGTCAACTCCTTGGAGCAAGTGGGTTGACGCCATCTAACTCCAGTTGCTGAGCGTACTAATGAATGGGCACGTGACCTGAAGCTGGCACCTGACACGTGATCCGAGGTGGGTGCTGAGCACGTGATCCGAGGAGGAATCTTCTGGACGGAAGGCGTGGGAAGCACACGCCCTATCTCCCTACTGCTGCTGGTATATATTGGAGCCTTCGTCTTCAGATGGAGGCTGATCGAAGAAGAAGCCTGGAGAGCAGAAAGAGCAACAGCAGAGCAGAAAGCCCTTCGATCCAGCAAAAGAGAAGAAGAAGAAAAAGGGAAGAGTAGAGAGTGAAAGAAGAGCAGAAGAAGAAGAGAAAGAAGAAGGAGAAAGAGATAGAGAGCTCGAGCAGAGTGTGAAGAAGAAGAAGAGAGAGAGAGAGAGAGAAGGAGTTCGTTCCTCAGATCTTTGGTTCAAAACCAGATCTGAGGTTGCTCATTGTTAGAGCTATATTTCGTGCTTCATTGTTCAGCCTTTAGTTGCTGTGTTTCCATCTTTTCTTGTTTTCTTTTTATACTTTCTTATCAAGCTGTTTGTCAGCGGATGCAGTGGAGGTCTCCACTGGACAGGTAAAGCTGTAATCCTCAGCTGGCGAGACTTGGTCTTGGACGGGTTAAGCTGTAATCCCCAGCGGGTTCAAGCTGTGAGTCAGTGATGGCTAAACTGTATTGCCCAGCGGAGGCAAGCTGTGATGCCCAGCTGTTCAAGCTGTGAGTCAGCAGGAAGCCACACTCGGGTTGAGTGTGGGGTGGATGTAGGTCTGCAGGACCGAACCACCTAAAAACCCCTCTTGCATTGTGGTTTGATTTCTTATGGTTTGCTTTCACTAGATGTTTGCATAGGGGCGCTCCAAGTGTTTGATCACAGGTTCATTAGATGATTTGATCAGATTTTGTTCTAAGTGTTTAATCTGTTGAGTGAGCGAAATTCTAATTGAGCGAAATTTTATATTGGGTGAAAATTTTTATAGGCTATATTCATTCACCCCCCCCTCTGAATACTTGCACCGAACCCAACACAAAGTACTCTTATTACAAAACTCTTCATGAGAGAGAGAGAGCTAGGACTCAATAAAAGAAAATTTACAATGGATGACTCAAGAAAATAGGAAAAGATAGAGCTAGATAACACTTTGACGGTTGGAATGGCTCTAAACTCTTACTCTTGTCCACCCCCATCCGAATGAGTCTCGTCATCGGAATTACCTAAAAAATAGGGGAAAACACTAGGTGAGCGAACACATAGTAGGAATTATATCTCAAGTGCTAGCTTACTTTAAGTAAATTACATGTTGCATGAATGCAAGTATAGCTATGCATGTTTGCGTGAAACGACATTAGAGAGAAAGTATAGCAAGAGATAAATGAGTGAACTAGCAAGACTTTCATACCAAGATGAACAAGTATGTACATTTAACAAGTCATGTCAAGAATTGGCTATCATGTTTCCAGCAAGCAAGTATATACCCTTTCGGGCCACGCAAGTCATGTCATGTCAAGTCAAGTCAAGTACTAGTTTTTGTGGAATGTCCAATCAAGCAAGTCATGCACTTCGGTGCAATGTCACACCGTGATCAATAATAGCTCCCATGGGCACAAGTACTTTCGGGTCCTCCTCCCAGGACCAGATCAGGCCCTATATGCACAAGCATTGAGTCATGTATTTTGACATCCACTATTGTTATAGCCAACATAGAGTTTCAAGAAAATACTTTCGTAGGAAATTTAAGGTAGATCTTGTGGAATGAATCACAAGGATAGAACGTGATATGTAAGGATGCACTACGATCAAACGGTATAATCACGATACACGTTGAAAACTAGGTGGAATCAGCTCCCTAATGGGTGCCATGATGTCAAAAATAAGCGCTCATATACACATGGTCGCTCGTTCTTTGTATATAATAAGGTAGAAAGAATTAGTGTCCACAAAGCGACACATAATCCTTAATGGATAGCAATGGTATGGTTTCCCATTCCATTAGCCCAAGAATTATTCTCACAGTGGCTAAATAGCGTACCATGAGGGCCGGTCTACCATGTTTCTTTAGAGTGACGTGGCAATTAAAAGAAAGTATCATGGGTTTTAATGGTACAACCTGCTCAGCGTCCTTGATAGAATCCAAGGCTTCACGTAGACTTACGGAGGTCTCTATGATAAAATCACCAGTCTGAAGGAAGGAATATCCCGCGGAGGGTTCATCTATCACCGAGCAATACTGAGGTAATCGATAAAACATCATGAAACGTGGGACTATACTCACGGACTGGAATATAGTGCAAATAGATAGACACTCGGTGTGGGTCGCAGAAAAGCTCTCAGAAAAACTAGAACTCAGGAAAATGGCGCCTCTACCAGTGCCACTATTTCTTTAAATCCAGTTTGGTTTTTAAAGCATACAGATTCTAGATTTCATTTCAAATACATAATATTCAGGATTACTTCACATATAACTGTAGACACGCCAAAATCGATGCTATGTTGAGTAAATCTCATGTCACCACGTGACGCCCCAAAGTGAACTTCTATATTGGCTTAATATGAAGTTTTTTCTAATCATTTGGTAGTTTTTCCATGATAATTCTAATTTTTTATAGCAATTGTAATTAACGCCTGGAGGAAGGGCATCATTTAACTCATGACCTAATGGGGGTCGTGATTTCACAAATAAACGACTGTTCAAACAGGCGTTGTTTCCTGGATTTTACGAATCCTAAAGAAAATAAAATTCAAAGAATTGACGCCCGCTTGGGGGGCGTTTATTATTTAACGCCCATTCAAATAGGCGTCATTTGTCAATTTTAAATTAGGAAAGTCCTTTATTGCCATAAATAAATCCAAGAATTAACGACTGTGTGGATGTCATCATTTCAATTAACGCCCCTCGTCAGGTCATCATTTTCACTTCTGCCTCCGTTTCGCCTGCTACCTTCCAGTAGTGATCCTTTCCCCATTTTACACCTTGTGTTCGATTGGGAAGAGGTATTCTTGCTGGAAGATTGATTACCTTGTTTTAATCCTATTGATGCAAAGATTTTTGGGGCTATAAATACCCCTTGAATCTCACGCACGCGAGAGAAGAAGAACAACAACAGAAGGAGAGCTAACCAGAGAATTAAGAACACCGTGAGAAGAGCGTTTATTCTTCTTACAGTTTCTTCTTCCACGAGGTGTTATTCCTCTCACCGGTGTGATCTTCCTTCACGAGTGAGCCTCCTCCAGGTAGTTTCTTCTTCATATTGTTGTGCAGCCGCTGCAGCTCTTTGTTACTTTTCCCTCTACTGCTGCATACACCGCAGCAGGGTGTTTTTAAAATCTCTTAGTTGTTGTTGTTCATATCAGCATCACCACGCATCCTTCTTCTAGCTCTCTGCTAGAGTTATCACCATATTACGTTTATTGTTGTTTACTTTGCATATTCATCCATACTATCCATACCTTGTTGCTCCTTCTTAAAGGGGTTTAAAACCAAAACATACAAGGTGTGTTCATGCTTAATTTGATTGATTTCATATTTTTAAAGCATTGATACTACACACTTGGCTAATCCATATCTTTGTTTATTTTGTGTGTTTTCTTGCAAGGGGTAATCAAGCTATAAACCCCCTTCATCGGTCGGCCGGTAGAAGGAGGAAGGAAGAACTTGCAATCTCACCCGCTTCATACAAGGTACATGCGATCATCTTTGTATTTTTGAGGTAACCCCTATGGCGATCACCCTCCTTCGAGCATCTCATGCTCATTCCCCTTCTTTTCCTTATGTCCCACATATTTTAGCACATTTCTCCCTATTTCCATTTTAAATCATTTTTTTTCTCTTTAAAATGTCTATGTGACACGTTCACAAATTGGCGATCACGGTGGGACACTTTTTGTTTTTAGTTTGATTACCCCTCCCTTTGGCACCCTCGTGTTCCCCTCCCTTTGGCACCCTCCCGTACCCCTCCCTTCGGCGCCCTCGCGTGCCCCTCCCTTTGGCACCCTCGTGTTCCCCTATTTCGTGCTCCACGTAGCACACTCCCCTTGTGCACCACGTGCACACCCCCATTGGATTAGCCAATTTTTGAAGTGTCCATAGCATTTTTTAGAAAAGAAATTTGAGTTCTGTCAGTTATCAGGGTCTCGGTTCTCTGGAACTGAATAGCGCCCTCCCTGCCGCCGTCATTTACAGATACAGTGATCGTTCGCAGAGGCGCTGTTTCCATTTATTTTTTGCTTTCTTGTCATTTTTATATTCCACGCCCCTTTCAGAGGCGTCATTTTCACATTTAACGCCTCACACCAAGGCGTTAGTTTCTTTGACTGCTATTGATTTTGGCCATTTCCCTGATTACTATTTACTGTGTTTCAACGCCCCTTTCAGAGGCGTAGTTTTCTCATTTAACGCCTCACACCAAGGCGTTTTTCGCCACTTGCTGTTGCCACAGTTTGTTGACTGCATTTTTGACGCCCCCCACAAAGGCATCTTTCACTGGTACATCGCCTTACTCAAAGGCGTTATCTGGATCATCATTATTTTTATTCATTATTTTGTGCATTGTTTACTGCCATCTGACGCCCCTTTTCAGAGGCGTCATTTCTTCAGACAACGCCTCACTCTAAGGTGCTATTTCATTTTGGTTGCTTTTAGTTTACACTGTTCACAGTGATTAGCGATTGAAACACAGTCGCTGATTGTTGATATAGCGACCTCCGCCAGGTCGTCATTTTGTTCTGTGCCCACAGACCCCTGGTTACTGTTGTTCATTCACCTGTTGATTGCTATTATTGTCTATCTGATCATTATCTGCTTGATTTACCTGCATTAGACTGCATTTAGGGCATTTGACTTGGGAGACCTCCTCTCCCCACACTTTTTAAGATCTCACCCCCTCTTGGTGAAGGAAGGACCCTCCTTTAAGCATTCCATCTCATTGGACCGTAAACTCCTAAACCAAGCCTCCGTAAGTCCCTGCACCCGTGGATTCCCTCACGGACGCCGGGCAGATTGTACCATTGAAGCACCCGGAGTATAGTTGACCCATACGTTGGTGAAGGGAGTGAAATAACCTAGCTAAACCCGGAGATTATACCCAAACTTTCAACCAGGACCCACATTCAAAGGAGAGAATTTATTATAAAATTTATCTTAATTTCTAAAGAAAACCTTAAAACCTTGGGCTCATTACAACTTGAGTGTGTATCTTGTTTGATTAGGTGATATCTCTTGGTTATACTTGCTTGTTGGAAATATATTTCTCTCTCCTTAAGCATGAAACTCCGTTCAGGTAAAATCATCAATATGGCCAACTATGGGTATACTTATGATGGTTATGAGGAGGGTCAATCTGACCCGTTTTACGAGGTTCCCTCTCAGGATTCCGTCTACTACGAGGGAAACTATGTTCCCTCTCCCACTCAGGTCCATATGGTGGACACTACTTCTCCGGAGGTTGATCCTTCTTCCCAAGCTCAGCCTACCACCCAAAATACTTCTGGGGACACCTCCCCTTCTTTCAACTTCAATGATTTTCTCAAAGCTCTCACTCAACTGGATGACTCCCAACGCCAGGCGGTCCAAGCCGCCTTAAAAGGAAAATCCATCCCGTCATCTTGCAACCCTCCCTAGGCCATGGGTGGCCACTCTGTTAACTTTCCCAACGACCAGGCGGTCACACCTAGGGTGCCCTCGCGCCCACCAACTCCTGTTATGACTACGTCGGCCCAACCGGCCAGTCACTCCGTTGCTAGGCCTCAACAACCTCCTGTTCCTCAATTCTTGAGAAGGTCTATGCCGAACCAATACTCTTCTCGTCCGGCCCCAGCTGAGTCTGATACCCACACTATGCTCCTCCAAAAGATTGCCAGTATGGAGAAGCTACTCAAGAAGGTCACTGCACCCAAGGCCGCTCCTGAAGTTACTCTTCCCACTCTGCCAGTCTTTCACTTACCCCCATCTGAGATGCCGAATTTTCGGCGGTACAATGGAACGGGTAGTCCGTACATCCATTTGAAAGACTTCTTATATGAGGCATCATTCTGGCAGGATAACAAGACTTCTCTGGCTTATCTCTTTAGGTGGTCTTTAGATGGTCCGGCACTAGATTGGTTTTACTCCCTGGAGCCGGTTGATGCCGGTGACTTTGATGTAGTTCAACGAAAGTTTCTGCAGAAGTACAAGGACCGTGTGGGTACCTCACTATCTGTTACTGATTTGGTTGCCGAAAAGATGAAGCCCGAGAAGGACTTCGTTTTATTTGCTGATAGGTGGAGAGCCATGGTCGAAAGACTAAAAGACACACTTTCGGAAACGGAGCAAGTGAAGATGATTATATCAAACTCCACTCCGCAATTCCGTCATATTCTAGCCATGAATAAGTTGAGCACCATGGAAGAGCTTTATGAAAGAGCAAGATACATACAGACACAGATGAAAGATTCGCCGATTATGGGCATGTTTGAACCAAGACCGAAGATGATGAGGAAGAACGTCAATGTCGGCAATACTTGCGCCACTACCGAAGGCACTGTTATTAATGAGCAGGTGAGCACGTTTGGCAACTCCACACCTTTTCTCCACCCTCCGAACCAAAGATCACAACAGCCTGCCTTCCAAAACCAAGTTCACCAGCCGAATAATAATCCTCCTCCGACCTTCCGGTCTCTTCCACCTCAAGAGCAACAACAACCTCACTTCCCACCGCAAAATCAACCCCCACAATACCACCAAAGCCCCCGCTAGCCAATTATGCACCACAACAACCACAGCAGCTGAGAAGACCATTGGGGCCTAGAAGGGCCCAAAACCCTCCGTTACTAGAAAGTCTACCAGATATCTTCAACGCCCTCATGGCCGCCAACGCGCTCACCTTGCCTAAAGAAAGGACGGTGTGGCCGCAACATGTAGACACCTCTCGGTATTGCGTCTTCCATCGACAGTCGGGGCACACCATCGACAATTATTTTCACTTCAAGGATTACATATATGATATGAATGATCAAGGTGATATTGATTGGGACGAGATGAGGAGATTCATCGCTACTTTAAAGGCACGAAGGCCTCCTCGGTAATCACAGGCTCAGCAGCCTGCTCAGCAACCAACAGTACCTCCTCCACAGCAACATCAGGCTCTTGCACCCCAGCCAAGTATGGGGATTGTTAATAATCCGCTACCGGAGCACCCGGTTCAAAATCAACAAGTAAACCCTATCACCTCAATCCATGAAGTAGAGAGAGGGAAGGGCTGGCATGAAGATCACGCCTCTGTCGGGGCCATTAACCAAAGTCAACAACCACCACAATTGTTAAGAAGACTTCAACCCGCACCCTCCTCCCAACCGCCACGTCCCCTCATACGTTCCATCACTTAACTCTAACCCTACTCCTTCATGGCCCCCTCTTTTATGCCAACCTAAAAATTCTCCTTCACCTTAAAACCCCCAACTAAATAGACCCCTCCTTATCCGCCCCTCGCCGGCAACCGTCTCCCCTCCTGTTTCACCACAACCTACCCTGACTACCAACGCCATGCTTCCGAGGCCCCTCCTTGTCACCCAGCCTCCACCTCCACCTTTCGATAACCCTCAGCCGGCAAGGCCCCTTATAAGAACCCCTCCTTCTACCAATCCTGCCCCAGCATCCAACACACCTTCCACTGTTCCCTCTACCTCCTCTACCCCTTTACCTACTCCAGGCACGATAGAGGCGCCGAAAACAATGGTGCTCCGTAGTGGACGGATGTTCCACCGAGTGTTTCCCCAACGGGAGCAGGAGCCGGTACAAGGGCAAGGAGAACAGGAACAAGAGTCTGTACCAGGCACGGAGTATGATCTATTGAAGCATTTGGACCGAACACCGTCCCAAATCTCTATTCTAGAATTGATTAGAAGATCCACCACACATCAGCTGGCCCTGAAGCAATATCTACAGAAAGTAATGGTAAATGAAGATATCCCAGTTGAACAAGTCACTGCAGTTTTAAGTCCAGCCAGCAATCAACCGGCCATCACTTTTTATGAACATGAATTGGCCCCGCAGCCGGCCCGAAAATACGCATTATGCATTACTATTGACATCAACAAAGTGGCAGTGAAGCAATGTTTGGTTGATACCGGGGCATCAATTAATGTTTTGCCACCAAGTACCTTGAAAATGTGTGGCATTCCGGAGAGTCAGATCCGGCCATCTACAATCACTGTCACAGCCTACGACAATACAAAGAAGCCGCCTCTAGGGATGATCACTTTAAAAGTTGGTTTGGGTCCAGTTTCAGTCACAGCGGATTTCCACATTCTAGACATGGACCCTACATTCAACGGCATCTTGGGCCGTCCTTACATTCAGGAACTTGATGCTGTGCCCTCCACGAACCATCAATGCATAAAATTTCCACACAAAGGGCGCATTATCAAAGTTACCAGCATGCCCATTTTGCCAACTGACGACATACATTTTGCTACCTCAGTTCCTTCAATGTGGCCGACTAATAGGCCCATATTGTCGGTCTTGGAGTTGCCGATCTGCAGCAAGACTTGGCAAGGCCGTCTCCTTCAACCCCTCCTACTACGCAAATGTCACCACAGCCATCCAAAGGCAAGAAGAAAAAGGGTTTGATAAACACACCTGGATGGAACATTTTAATGAAAATGGGGTATAAGACTAGTAAAGGTATGGGCATTAATCTCCAAGGTAGAGTCAAACCTGTCAGGCATCAGAAGATGATTCCCCGGGGTGGCTTAGGGTACAGAGGGCCAAGCAAAGAAGAACAAGGGCCATGGGCCGTCGTGACTTCCACTCTTAAAACAGACCGGCAGCCTCTTACATGGACCCTGCGAACACACTTTGTGAAAGGGGGCACTCATAATGATGAGCAAACCACGCTAGTTACTTCCATGCTAGACTGTCAAGTTGTACATGCACGACAGTTTGCACGCCACGTAGCCCCATTGGCTACATACAAGGCCCTGGAGTCCTTACGGCCAGATAAAAGAAGAAAGATGGATGACCCCGAATGTGACTGGTATAGATGGTTCGACATGAACGATATCACCATTGCTCTGAGCCGACTGTTTATGCCGACTGATCCGGAATGGCCGCCATTGATTCATGAACTAATTGAAAAGCCAACAGTGATTACTGACAAAAGGCAGCTGTTAAGCGACTACACAGATATCGGGGAGCCGGATGTGTCGTATGAAGAAGGCTTTAATGTGGATAGGCTGTGGGCCAGACTTTTCTCTCTTAAATCCATCCATCCAACAATTGTTGTCCATTTGCTTGATAAAATGTTTTGTTCGGATATTCCTAGACCGCTCGCGGTCTTGATAACCTTTTCTCCAGATTCACTTCAAGTTTCTCCCCCAATTCCCCCTTTGCTCCTCGGGCAATTTTCTAAACTCTCCATCACGCCCCCGCGTGGGCAATCACTTATTCGATCTTTCGCTAATCTCTCAATCTCAACACCACCTCCTATTCCTTCCTCTCATTGCTTTATTATTGAAAAGGAAAAAAAATGCCAAAATTCAAACTCTCCAATCTTCCATCTATTTTGAAGAGACCTCCTATCTTGCTTCGGAGCACGCCCCGACCCAAGGGCCGCTCTTTCAAGGTTCATTAGTGGACCTTCTTTTCTCCTCCGACGAGGAGGCTCTCCCTGTATCCCCTCCTGTATCCGTTGCATCTTCATCTTCTTCTCCTCCACCTCATTTAGGTCGGGGTAGTTCATCTAACTTGTCATCTTGTTCCTCTCCCTCTCCTTCTAATAAGACTTATGGGGTAACTTCGCATAAGAAATCCAAGGGTAGGCAGATTCTCTGTAGATTCCTGCTAGATTTAGCTAGAAGGTGCCAGGCATGCTTAGCTATTCCCAAATTTCTGGAGAATCCGATTATCCTGTCGGAAATATAATATGAAGATACTTGTGCTTTTAATGAGGGTTTTGGTGTTTATGAGATAATGAATGATGAAGACCCTATTGAAGAGGAGGATGAAGATTACGAAGAATATGAGGATGATGCTGATGCTTTTGCTAGTGCTATCAGAAGGTTCGATGAACCATCAGCCTCAGTAGAAGAGCCTACCAAAGAAATAAATCTAGGTACTGAGGAAGACCCTAGGATTGTCCTCATTAGCAAGAACTTGCCGCCCTCTGAAGAAGAAGCGCTTATTTTGGTTCTTCGAGAATACAAGGACACGTTTGCGTGGAGTTACGAAGATATGCCTGGACTAGACCCTGTGCTCATTGAACATCGACTTACACTTAAGCCAGGGTCTGTCCCGGTCAAACAGCGGTTGAGACATTTCCACCCTAATATGGCATTAAAAATGAAAGAAGAGGTCGATAAGCTCCATAAAGCTAGATTCGTTAGAGTCATCCTCTATCCTAACTGGGTGGCTAACATCGTCCCAGTCATGAAAAAAGATGGAAAGGTTCGGATTTGTATAGACTTTCGGGACCTCAACCGCGCATGTCCTAAAGATGACTTCCCCCTCCCTCATATTGATGTTTTAATCGACAATACGGCAGGGTATGAGACCCTCTCTTTTATGGATGGCTTTTCTGGATATAATCAGATTCGCTTGGCTGAGGAAGATCAGGAGAAAACCTCATTCACTATACTGTGGGGAACTTATTGTTACGTGGTCATGCCGTTTGGGCTCAAGAATGCCGGAGCCACTTACCAAAGGGCCATGATGGCTATTTTTCATGACATGATCCATATTTTTATAGAGGTGTATGTGGACGACCTGTGATGGGGGCATCCCTCGCCCCCTCCACTTCTTTTGAGGCTCGGATTACTCATCAGCGTGCGCCATTGTGTTCGTCATAATTTTTTGAGTCTAGTCATGTAACTTTTACATTTTATTTGAGTCATCATCATGTAATTTTCCCTTTATTTGAGTCATGTACCTAGGTTAGTAGGTTATCTACCAAAGTCTTGTGTCATTGTGTTGGTTTGTTAGGCTATTGGGCCCAACTAATGGGCTAGGCCCAAGGGCGCCCCTCCCTTGGAGTGCTTGGTCAATAATTGTTTAGTCTGGGTCATTTTCATCCTAGGAAAAGTCCAATGCCTATAAATAGGCCCGCACTCATCTCATATGTAACAACTTTTGCATGAATATTGAAATCCAGAATTTCAAATCCCACTAGACCTCTCTCTCATTATCTCTCTCTCTATTGGGGTGGATTCCCCTCTCTCTCTTTCTATCTCTTCTCTCTCTCTCTCTCTCCACCCAAGGGGGGCTGCGCCCTACCCTCTCTCTCCTCCCCTTCCCAACCACCCCTCTCCCACCTACCCCATTAAAGGCCTCTCCCCTTCCCCATAGCCCACTTTACTCCACCCCCTAGTCCCAAGAGAGCTCCACCCAATCCCCACCCCACCCTCCAACCCCCAACTACCCATTTCCCTTCCCCAAGCATCACTCCACCTTCCCAAGACACCTCTTCCCATCCCCAAGACCACCATTGATCACCCCCATCAAAGACAATTCAAACTCACACTCCCTCCACCCACTTGTGCCTCCCCCACCTTCCTCCTCTCCCTCCAAGTCCCAAATTCGTAGCTCCTCTCTCACCCACTAAAAACACCCCATTCCAGACCCCATTCTCCCTCTCCCACACCTTAGAACACCCCCTCCCAGGCCTCCTCACAACTAGGGGTCACTCCGACACCTATTCACCCCATTTCCGCTTCCATTTACCCCATTTCTCCCACCACCTTCCACCTACAGTTCACAGGTTACAGGTGGCAGAAGTCCAGTGAATTGCAGAAGGTGTCACGTCGTCATCCTAAGGCTTCTGAAGGCTCTTCATACATCGTCAGAATCGGCTTCGAGTCAGCTTTCCAATGGTGGTGGTTTCGTCATCGTCCAAACACCGAGCTGCCCGGGAGAGCCGTTCTCCCCCGACTACGCGAAGCTGCCCTGACAGGAGACCAGAGCCGGAGTTGAAGCTCGTCTGCGACGTTCCTGTTGGGAATCTGATCAAGAGTTCTTCAGTAAAAGTCTTCTACTTCGAGTCTTCTACCATCCCCAAGAAGCAGAGTTCATTTTGGAGACCGCAGCTGAAAGTTATCAATTTTCTCCCCCGAGCGCGCGGTTCTGCTTCCACTCTGTCTGCACCGACCCTCCTTCAGTGTTCAGAGGCTACCAGATTACTCCGACATCATTTGGCATCCCCGTTAGTTCGGCTTCGAAGTAGACCCATCAACGGTTCCAACGGCTCTGACGGCACCTGATTCCGAGCTCGGGAGCGTTCGTGGCACCCTCTGCTTCCTGCTGTTGGGAACCTGCAGCTGTCCGAACAGAGGATCTGCTACCCTGTTCAAGCCCCTACCCCGACCAGCAGCGGTACCAGAAGAAATCAAAAAAATTCTGGTGTCTTCCCGGTCCAGATACGAAGAGTTTCCCACTGTTTCGTCTTCAGAAAAAATCCAGAGTGGCCGCAGTGTCAAGAGAACCGACTGTCTGTCCAGAAGCGCAGAGAATGGTCAGAATCGGCTTCGGCAACCTTTTCTTGTTTCTAGCTTGATTTTCCCCCTTTCGCTTGGCCGGCTGAAGGCCCCTCCCTGCGTGGAGGTAGTTTTGGCTGTATCAACTTAACCCCCACCCCGAGATCCCCCCCTTGCAAGGGGTGTAGTTCATGTATTAATTCAGGTCGCAGGTTTGAAGCTCCGTCGACGCGGCGTGCGGGTGCATACCCACGCCTCCCCGCTCGCCCCCGTCTCCGGCCGGAGTCGGCGTCTTCACGCCGGCTAGGTGAGCCTCGGTCCCTCTCTTGGCTGGTTTCAATTCATTGCTAGCATAGTATTATCGCCATTGTTTCGTCGGACGGTGAATGAGAGCTCGGCCCTAAATTGCTAGTGCCGTGAGTGACCACCGCGGGCGAGTTGTGAGTGAACCATTACATCCCACACCCTTGGTGTGCTGGCCGCCCATGATTTGGGCATCCCAGGCCCATTTGGGGTTCTCCCCAAGCTAGCCAACCTTTGGAGCCTCAAGGACCCGCCTCGGACCCTCTCCATCATCGCCGAGTTGCCTTCGGGCACTAATGTGCGCCAAGCGAGTGAGCTCGCTAGTGTGAGTCCGCTGCCCAACTTGAATGCTTGAAAAATAGGTCCAAGGGTGGTTTCACATCAATGTGGTATCAGAGCAAGTTCACAACTTGTCTCTATCAAAGTTGGTCCTAGGGCATGTTTATGCATTTAGAGTCCTCGGTTGCATCTCTTGTCCACTAGTATGGCCACCTCATACCGACCTTACCAATCGGCCCTCTCCATAAGTCCAAACCACCAAGGGATGCCTACCACTAACACACATACATCCCTGGCCATGTCAACTACCTCATGAAGGCCTTGACCTATGCCAATGAGCGGCTTGATAACATATCGAGTCGACTCAACCAACTTGGAGAAAATGGGCCCACCCCAAGGACGGACGATAGAATAGTCCCTCTCCCACTTCCCACCTTCGATGGAACCTTTCCTAGAGAATATTTAGATTGGGAAGCTACAATGGACCATTACTTTGAAAGGAATCCCTGTCCGAGGATAGAAGGTTCAATGTGCCAAAATGCAACTAACCAAAAGGGCTCAAACTCATTGGGTTAAAATTGAAGGCTTAAGGATAATTAGAAGGGAAGCTCCCCTCACCACATGGGAGGATATGAAGGAACAACTTAGGGCAAGATATGGTTTCCCCTCCTACCCGGATCACCAAAGCCCAAGGAGCATTTCAACTCCACCATCCCCACCCGACCAACCCAAGAACCTAATCCCCCATTCCCCACCACTTCCCACCTATCCTATCCCGACCACCACATCTACACCCTACCTACAAATTCTCACCACAACCATAGCTCCACAAACCCAATTGGGCCCCATGACCACCCCTCCACCTAGGCCCATGACGACCACCACCCCCCAACCCAAATTCCCCCACCAAACCCATATCCCACAAGCTCCCTTGAACCCCACCACTATCCCTCCATCACCCCCAAAGAAAGATGCACCTCGCAAGGCCAACCAACCTAAACCCCCTCGCCCAACCCACCTTCCACTTCCAACCCCAACCCTACCCCAACCTAGGCCACCACTACTTCCACTCCCAACCCAAGTTCGACCTCACTCACCACCCCGGGTGCACCATGCCCCAACCATCATCACCCCATCTCCACAAGACCTTCCCATTCCCCTGAGAAAGGAGGCCACACCCACTCACATAGGAATAGTTGCTAGCCCGGACCCTCTCCCCGCCCATAAGGAAGCCCAAGTTCACACCAATAGTAAGGAAGAGCCTCAACCCTTCACCACTTCAAATAGTCTGGATCTTCAAGAGCCACAAAGCTTCACAAATGGCACCATAATCATAGATGGGCCCCTAGCTAGATGGCTAAAGGAGAGACCAAATCACCCCATCATGTCCCATGTTTTCCCTCCCATAGAACAAGACCTTCCCATAGTGCCCTTGTTCTCCTATCACACCACAATCCAAGCGTCCTATCAAGTGGAGACCTTAGAGGACCTTCTCAAGGGCTTAGCATGGCAATTAGATATGACTAGCATGTTGACCCCTAGGGTCGAACAACCTAGGAGCCTTGGCCTCCTACACCTATGCATAGGGTCCATCACCTCAATGTGCACCATTGGTTGCTACACTAGTGACCTTCTCTTATTCCTCCCTATACCCGATAAGCCTAATGCTATCCATAAATTAGAGTTGCTTATCTCGGGTAGAACGTCGTGCCCTCCATTCATGGCCGACCATCCCACCAAAAACTTCGGCCTAATTATTTCACTAGAGGAGGATGAATCACCACTATGTGAGGACCATGAGGACCTAGAGTTCCTCTCCCTAAGTGACCCTTATCATGACCCCTTCGATCCCTTCCTACACCCACCCACCTTACTCACCACCAACCTTTTCCTACCCCAACCAACCATGTTGGACCAAGCCCACCTCTCCCAAGACCCGGACCACACCAAGGGAACCATGACCATGGGTGAAATACACTTAGGAAACAATGAAGAGCCCCTCTCCATGATACCCACCTTCCTAGATCCTTTCGACCCTTTCACATGAAAGATCAAGGGCCACCCCACACCCATGCACATGGAGGTCATCTCTAGGATAGGAGTGCATAAGTCTTGGCACAACACACCACTTGGCATGATTAGAAAGTCGGGTCCATTCATTCACATCACCCACATGTCAAGTAGGAAGCATGAGTGGTCCCTATTTAGGTGTAACGGTCCTCCCCAATTTACTATTAGTCTTATGTATGCTAGGAACCTACATGGGTGTCCGGGTCCTCCAACATTCATCACACTCACTCATAAGAGGGACACCTATGGATGCCCTGGTCCTCCCAAATCATTCAAAGTCTTCATAACATCAATGCATGATAGGTCTATATGTGGTTGCCCTGGACCACCTTTGCATACCATACATTTTCCACTCACACCGCATCATAGTGCATGGCATATGCATCCGAGCAAGTATCAAGCAACAAGCGGTGAGATTCACAACAAGCGGGCAAAAACTCATGGGCGCCACTTGGAATTCCAAGTTGATAACTTGACGATGATGACTTTGGAGTGGCTCTACCCTAGGGTCACCTCCAATTTGAGGGCACGAGGACTTGGACCTTGCCAAGTTCCGAGTGATTTTGGCAACCCGACTTGCGGGTTGGACTTACCGATGGCTTTTGGGATTCACCCCATTTCTCATGTGGCGGATCCGGCACCTTCTAAGGGCACCGCGGTGGATCCTAGTGAGTGCCTTGAGCTTACACCTATCCTTGCGAGAGACACCCTCGGAGTGCCACCACAAATTAGCCTGAGAGCCCGACGTGAGCACACGGCGGCAATACTAGGCAAGCAAGATCCCATCGCCAGCATGAGGGTGTGTCCGAGCCACTTTGACGAGCTGAAGCGCCCTTCTCCGGCTATGAGCGAAGGTTGAGTTTGGAGATCGTGGTTCGCCCGGAGCTGCATTTTGGTGTACTACTTCCCCGGTGGACCCATACTCGACGGGGTCGAGTTTTCCCCACCCCGGGGGTATGATGGGGGCATCCCTCGCCCCTCCACTTCTTTTGAGGCTCGGATTGCTCATCAGCGTGCGCCATTGTGTTCGTCATAATTTTTTGAGTCTAGTCATGTAATTTTTACATTTTATTTGAGTCATCATCATGTAATTTTCCCTTTATTTGAGTCATGTACCTAGGTTAGTAGGTTATCTACCAAAGTCTTGTGTCATTGTGTTGGTTTGTTAGGCTATTGGGCCCAACTAATGGGCTAGGCCCAGGGGCGCCCCTCCCTTGGAGTGCTTGGTCAATAGTTGTTTAGTCAGGGTCATTTTCATCCTAGGAAAAGTCCAATGCCTATAAATAGGCCCCCACTCATCTCATATGTAACAACTTTTGCATGAATATTGAAATCCAGAATTCCAAATCCCACTAGACCTCTCTCTCATTATCTCTCTCTCTATTGGGGTGGATTCCCCTCTCTCTCTTTCTATCTCTTCTCTCTCTCTCTCTCTCTCTCCACCCAAGGGGGGCTGCGCCCTACCCTCTCTCTCCTCCCCTTCCCAACCACCCCTCTCCCACCTACCCCATTAAAGGCCTCTCCCCTTCCCCATAGCCCACTTTACTCCACCCCCTAGTCCCAAGAGAGCTCCACCCAATCCCCACCCCACCCTCCAACCCCCAACTACCCATTTCCCTTCCCCAAGCATCACTCCACCTTCCCAAGACACCTCTTCCCATCCCCAAGACCACCATTGATCACCCCCCATCAAAGACAATTCAAACTCACACTCCCTCCACCCACTTGTGCCTCCCCCACCTTTCTCCTCTCCCTCCAAGTCCCAAATTCGTAGCTCCTCTCTCACCCACTGAAAACACCCCATTCCAGACCCCATTCTCCCTCTCCCACACCGTAGAACACCCCCTCCCAGGCCCCCTCACAACTAGGGGCCACTCCCACACCTATTCACCTCATTTTCGCTTCCATTTACCCCATTTCTCCCACCACCTTCCACCTACAGGTCGTAGGTTGCAGGTGGCAGAAGTCTAGCGACTTGCAGAAGGTGTCACGTCGTCATCCTGGGGCTTCTGAAGGCGCTTCATACATCATCGGAATCGGCTTTGAGTAAGCTTTCCAACGGCGGTGGTTTCGTCATCGTCCAAACACCGAGCTGCCCGGGAGAGCCGTTCTCCCCCAACTGCGCGAAGCTGCCCAGACAGGAGACCAGAGCCGGAGTTGAAGCTCATCTGCGATGTTCCTGTTGGGAATCTGATCAAGAGTTATTCAGAAAAAGTCTTCTACTTCAAGTCTTCTACCATACCCAAGAAGCAGAGTTCATTTTGGAGACCGTAGCTGAAAGTTATCAATTTTCTCCCCCGAGCGCGCGGTTCTGCTTCCACTCTGTCTGCACCGACCCTCCTTCAGTGTTCAGATGCTACCAGATTACTCCGACATCATTTGGCATCCCCGTCAGTTCTGCTTCGAAGCAGACCCATCAACGGTTCCAACGGTTCCAACGGCTCTGACGGCACCTGATTCCGAGCTCAGGAGCGTTCGTGGTACCCTCTGCTTCCTGCTGTTGGGAACCTGCAGCTGTCCGAACAGAGGATCTGCTACCCTGTTCAAGCCCCTACCCCGACCAGCAGCGGTACCAGAAGAAATCAAGAAAATTCTGATGTCTTCCCGGTCCAACTACAAAGAGTTTCCCACTGGTTTCATCTTCAGCAAAAAATCCAGAGTGGCCGTAGTGTCCATAGAACCGACTATCTGTCCAGAAGCGCAGAGAATGGTCAGAATCGGCTTCGGCAACCTTTTCTTGTTTCTAGCTTGATTTTCCCCCTTTCACTTGGCCGGCTTAAGGCCCCTCCCTGAGTGGAGGTAGTTTTGGCTGTATCAACTTAACCCCCACCCCGAGATCCCCCCCCCTAGCAAGGGGTGTAGTTCATGTATTAATTCAGGTCGCAGGTTTGAAGCTCCGTTGACGCGGCATGCGGGTGCATACCTACGCCTCCCCGCTCACCCCCGTCTCCGGCCGGAGTCGGCGTTTACACGCCGGCTAGGTGAGCCTCGGTCCCTCTCTTGGCTGGTTTCAATTCATTGCTAGCATAGTATTATCGCCATTGTTTCGTCGGACGGTGAATGAGAGCTCGGCCCTAAATTGCTAGTGCCGTGAGTGACCACCGCGGGCGAGTTGTGAGTGAACCATTACATCCCACACCCTTGGTGTGCTGGCCACCCATGATTTGGGCATCCCAGGCTCATTTTGGGTTCTCCCCAAGCTAGCCAACCTTTGGAGCCTCAAGGACCCGCCTCGGACCCTCTCCATCATCGCCAAGTTGCCTTCGGGCACTAATGTGCGCCAAGCGAGTGAGCTCGCTAGTGTGAGTCCGCTGGCCAACTTGAATGCTTGCAAAATAGGTCCAAGGGTGGTTTCACATCAATGATGGGGGCATCCCTCGCCCCCTCCACTTCTTTTGAGGCTCGGATTGCTCATCAGCGTGCGCCATTGTGTTCGTCATAATTTTTTGAGTCTAGTCATGTAATTTTTACATTTTATTTGAGTCATCATCATGTAATTTTCCCTTTATTTAAGTCATGTACCTAGGTTAGTAGGTTATCTACCAAAGTCTTGTGTCATTGTGTTGGTTTGTTAGGCTGTTAGGCTATTGGGCCCAACTAATGGGCTAGGCCCAGGGGCGCCCCTCCCTTGGAGTGCTTGGTCAATAGTTGTTTAGTCAGGGTCATTTTCATCCTAGGAAAAGTCCAATGCCTATAAATAGGCCCCCACTCATCTCATATGTAACAACTTTTTCATGAATATTGAAATCCAGAATTCCAAATCCCACTAGACCTCTCCCTCATTATCTCTCTCTCTATTGGGGTGGATTCCCCTCTCTCTCTTTCTATCTCTTCTCTCTCTCTCTCTCTCTCCACCCAAGGGGGGCTGCGCCCTACCCTCTCTCTCCTCCCCTTCCCAACCACCCCTCTCCCACCTACCCCATTAAAGGCCTCTCCCTTTCCCCACAGCCCACTTTACTCCACCCCCTAGTCCCAAGAGAGCTCCACCCAATCCCCACCCCACCCTCCAACCCCCAACTACCCATTTCCCTTCCCCAAGCATCACTCCACCTTCCCAAGACACCTCTTCCCATCCCCAAGACCACCATTGATCACCCCCCATCAAAGACAATTCAAACTCACACTCCCTCCACCCACTTGTGCCTCCCCCACCTTCCTCCTCTCCCTCCAAGTCCCAAATTCGTAGCTCCTCTCTCACCCACTGAAAACACCCCATTCCAGACCCCATTCTCCCTCTCCCACATCTTAGAACACCCCCTCCCAGGCCCCCTCACAACTAGGGGTCACTCCCACACCTATTCACCCCATTTCCACTTCCATTTACCCCATTTCTCCCACCACCTTCCACCTACAGTTCGTAGGTTGCAGGTGGCAGAAGTCCAGAAACTTGAAGAAGGTGTCACGTCGTCATCCTGAGGCTTCTAAAGGCTCTTCATACATCGTCGGAATCGGCTTCGAGTCAGATTTCCAACGGTGGTGGTTTCGTCATCGTCCAAACACCGAGCTGCCCGGGAGAGCCGTTCTCCCCCGACTACGTGAAGCTGCCCTGACAAGAGACCAGAGCCGGAGTTGAAGCTCGTCTGCGACGTTCCTGTTGGGAATCTGATCAAGAGTTCTTCAGCAAAAGTCTTCTACTTCGAGTCTTCTACATCCCCAAGAAGCAGAGTTCATTTTGGAGATCGAAGCTGAAAGTTATCAATTTTCTCCCCCGAGCGCGCGGTTCTGCTTCCACTCTGTCTGCACCGACCCTCCTCAGTGTTCAGAGGCTACCAGATTACTCTGACATCATTTGGCATCCCCGTTAGTTCGGCTTCGAAGTAGACCCATCAACGGTTCCAACGGCCCTGACGGCACCTGATTCCGAGCTCGGTAGCGTTCGTGGCACCCTCTGCTTCCTACTGTTGGGAACATGAAGCTGTCCGAACAGAGGATCTGCTACCCTGTTCAAGCCCCTACCCCGACCAGCAGCGGTACCAGAAGAAATCAACAAAAATTCTGGTGTCTTCCCGGTCCATCTACGAAGAGTTTCCCACTGATTTCGTCTTCAGAAAAAATCCAGAGTGGCCGCAGTGTCAAGAGAGCCGACTGTCTGTCCAGAAGCGCAGAGAATGGTCAGAATCGGCTTCGGCAACCTTTTCTTGTTTCTAGCTTGATTTTCCCCCTTTTGCTTGGCCGGCTGAAGGCCCCTCCCTGAGTGGAGGAAGTTTTGGCTGTATCAACTTAACCCCCACCCCGAGATCCCCCCCCTTGCAAGGGGTGTAGTTCATGTATTAATTCAGGTCGCAGGTTTGAAGCTCCATCGACGCGACGTGCGGGTGCATACCCATGCCTCCCCGCTCGCCCCCGTCTCCGGCCGGTGTCGGCGTCTTCATGCCGGCTAGGTGAGCCTCGGTCCCTCTCTTGTCTGGTTTCAATTCATTGCTAGCATAGTATTATCGCCATTGTTTCGTCGGACGGTGAATGAGAGCTCGGCCCTAAATTGCTAGTGCCGTGAGTGACCACCGCTGGCGAGTCGTGAGGAACCATTACATCCCACACCCTTGGTGTGCTGGCCGCCCATGATTTGGGCATCCCAGGCCCATTTGGGGTTCTCCCCAAGCTAGCCAACCTTTGGAGCCTCAAGGACCCGCCTCGGACCCTCTCCATCATCGCCAAGTTGCCTTCGGGCACTATTGTGCGCCAAGCGAGTGAGCTCGCTAGTGTGAGTCTGCTGCCCAACTTGAATGCTTGCAAAATAGGTCCAAGGGTGGTTTCACATCAATGATGGGGGCATCCCTTGCCCCCTCCACTTCTTTTGAGGCTCGGATTGCTCATCAGCGTGCGCCATTATGTTCGTCATAATTTTTTGAGTCTAGTCATGTAATTTTTACATTTTATTTGAGTCATCATCATGTAATTTTCCCTTTATTTGAGTAATGTACCTAGGTTAGTAGGTTATCTACCAAAGTCTTGTGTCATTGTGTTGGTTTGTTAGGCTATTGGGCCCAACTAATGGGCTAGGCCCAGGGGTGCCCCTCCCTTGGAGTGCTTGGTCAATAGTTGTTTAGTCAGGGTCATTTTCGTCCTAGGAAAAGTCCAATGCCTATAAATAGGCCCGCACTCATCTCATATGTAACAACTTTTGCATGAATATTGAAATCCAGAATTCTAAATCCCACTAGACCTCTATCTCATTATCTCTCTCTCTATTGAGGTGGATTCCCCTCTCTCTCTTTCTATCTCTTCTCTCTCTCTCTCTCCACCCAAGGGGGGCTGCGCCCTACCCTCTCTCTCCTCCCCTTCCCAACCACCCCTCTCCCACCTACCCCATTAAAGGCCTCTCCCCTTCCCCATAGCCCACTTTACTCCACCCCCTAGTCCCAAGAGAGCTCCACCCAATCCCCACCCCACCCTCCAACCCCCAACTACCCATTTCCCTTCCCCAAGCATCACTCCACCTTCCCAAGACACCTCTTCCCATCCCCAAGACCACCATTGATCACCCCCCATCAAAGACAATTCAAACTCACACTCCCTCCACCCACTTGTGCCTCCCCCACCTTCCTCCTCTCCCTCCAAGTCCCAAATTCGTAGCTCCTCTCTCACCCACTGAAAACACCCCATTCCAGACCCCATTCTCCCTCTCCCACACCTTAGAACACCCCCTCCCAGGCCCCCTCACAACTAGGGGTCACTCCCACACCTATTCACCCCATTTTCGCTTCCATTTACCCCATTTCTCCCACCACCTTCCACCTACAGGTCGCAGGTTGCAGGTGGCAGAAGTCCAGTGACTGCAGAAGGTTTCACATCGTCATCCTGAGGCTTCTGAAGGCGCTTCATACATCATCGGAATCGGCTTCGAGTCAGATTTCCAATGGTGGTGGTTTCGTGATCGTCCAAACCCCGAGCTACCCGGGAGAGCCGTTCTTCCCCGACTGCACGAAGCTGCCCTGACAGGAGACCAGAGCCGGAGTTGAAGCTCATCTGCGATGTTCCTGTTGGGAATCTGATCAAGAGTTCTTCAGGAAAAGTCTTCTACTTCGAGTCTTCTACCATCCCCAAGAAGCAGAGTTCATTTTGGAGACTGGAGCTGAAACTTATCAATTTTCTCCCCCGAGCGTGCGGTTCTGCTTCCACTCTGTCTGCACCGACCCTCCTTCAGTGTTCAGAGGCTACCAGATTACTCCGACATCATTTGGCATCCCCGTTAGTTCGGTTTTGAAGTAGACCCATCGAAGGTTCCAACGGCTTTGACGACACCTGATTCTGAGCTCGGGAGCATTCATGGCACCCTCTGCTTCCTGCTGTTGGGAACCTACAGCTGTCCGAACAGAGGATCTACTACCCTATTCAAGCCCCTACCCCAACCAGCAGCGGTACCAGAAGAAATCAAGAAAATTCTGGTGTCTTTCCGGTCCAGCTACGAAGAGTTTCCCACTAGTTTCGTCTTCAGAAAAAATCCAGAGTGGCCGCAGTGTCAAGAGAACCGACTGTCTATCCAGAAGCGCAGAGAATGGTCAGAATCGGCTTCGGCAACCTTTTCTTGTTTCTAGCTTGATTTTCCCCCTTTCGCTTGGCCAACTGAAGGCCCTTCCCTGCGTGGAGGTAGTTTTGGCTGTATCAACTTATCCCCCACCCCGAGATCCCCCCCCCCTTGCAAGGGGTGTAGTTCATGTATTAATTCAGGTCGTAGGTTTGAAGCTCCGTCGACGCGGCATGCGGGTGCATACCCACGCCTCCCCGCTCGCCCCCGTATCCGGCCGGAGTCGGCGTCTTCACGCCGGCTAGGTGAGCCTCGGTCCCTCTCTTGGCTGGTTTCAATTCATTGCTAGCATAGTATTATCGCCATTGTTTCGTCAGACGGTGAATGAGAGCTCGGCCCTAAATTGCTAGTGCCGTGAGTGACCACCGCGGGCGAGTTGTGAGTGAACCATTACATCCCACACCCTTGGTGTGCTGGCCGCCCATGATTTGGGCATCCCAGGCCCATTTGGGGTTCTCCCCAAGCTATCCAACCTTTGGAGCCTCAAGGACCCGCCTCGGACCCTCTCCATCATCGCCAAGTTGCCTTCGGGCACTAATGTGCGCCAAGCGAGTGAGCTCGCTAGTGTGAGTCCGCTGCCCAACTTGAATGCTTGCAAAATAGGTCCAAGGGTGATTTCACATCAACCTGGTCGTGAAATCAAGAATGAGGATTAAGCATCCTGGGGTTCTGGCCAAAGTCTTGCAAGGAGCGCGGGAGTATCAATTGAAAATGAACCCCAAGAAGTGCATATTTGAAGTTTCATCAGGAAAGTTGCTTGGATTCATAGTCAGTAAAAGGGGTATTGAGATCGATCCCAACAAGGCAAAGACAATAAGAGACATGCCTCCTCCCAAGAATTTGAAGGAAGTCCGAGGATTGATTGGGAGGTTGCAATTTATTCGCCGATTTGTCTCCCAGCATTCACAAAGGTGTAGGCCGTTCTATGAGCTTACTAAGCCGGGAGTCAAGTTTAATTGGGATGACAAGTGTCAGACAGCCTTTGACAGATTGAAGGATTATCTCTCAAATCCTCCTGTCCTGAGGCCGCCAGTTCCAGGCAAACCGCTTGTTCTTTACATTTCTGTCCTGGATGACTCTGTAGGTGCTGTCCTAGCCCAAGTGGATGAAGAAGGAAAAGAAAGAGCAGCCTACTACTTGTCCAAGCTTCTCAACCCCTGTGAGCAGAGGTACTCAGCCATGGAGAAGACTTGTGCTACTTTAGTCTGGGTAGTTCAGAAACTTAAGCATTATTTCTTAGCTCACGAGGTTCACCTTATTGCTCGTATGAATCCATTCAAGTTCCTTCTTGAAAAATCCATCCTCACCGACCGATTATCATGATGGCAAAGCTTCCTTTCTCAGTTTGACATCATCTATATCCAGCAAAAAGTGATTAAAGGCTATGCCATAGCAGAACATCTCGCTCATCACCCTCTCCCCAGATTCGACCCTATTCGCTCAGAGTTTCCAGATGAGGAACTAATGTCCGTCAGTCAGCTCGATTCGATGTGGACGTTACATTTTGATGGAGCTTTGAATTCAAAATGGAAGGGGATTGGTATTGTTCTTCTATCACCAGAGGGTATCACTATTCCACTCGCCTCTCAGCTTGCATTTCCAGTTACAAATAATATAGCTGAGTACGAGGCTCTTCTGGCCGGACTGGAGGCCACTCACCAATTCGGTGTTACCCAATTGCGGATTGTAGGTGATAGTCAGCTTGTTCTTCGCCAGGTGCTCACCAAGTGTCGCATGCTCAATCCTAAACTTAAACCCTATCAAGAACTAACTTCTGCTTATGCCAAGCTTTTCACCAAATTAATCTTTGTCCATGTTCCTCGTGATCAGAATATTCTGGCCGATGCTCTTGCTTCTCTTGCTTCTTCTTTGGTTTTCCTCCCCGAAAGGGATTTCCATTCCGTTATTGTTCATAAGCGTCTCACTCCAGCTGTTAAAGATCTAGCGTTCCTTAGTGTTAAGGAGATGGTGCTCAAGAAGGTTAAGCAAGGTGGAATCATTGAGAATAAGGAGATCATGTTGATAGATTTAGAGGGAGAATTGGACGATGAGGAAAAGCCGTGGTATTATGAAATTGCCAAATATTGTCAGGATCAATCTTATCCTGAGGAGGCCACGGCGGAAGAGAAAAAGGCCATTCGAAGAGTTGCTCAGTGATACACTTTAGTTGGAGGTGTGCTATATAGAAGAGGTCTCACCGGAGTTTTATTAAGGTGCCTGGATGATGACAAATCTTGGAAGGTTGTGGAAGAGGCGCATTTGGGAGTGTGTGGTGGCCATGTGAATAGCCAGATGCTAGCTAAGAAAATCCTTAGGCTAGTTTTCTATTGGCCCACTCTAGAAGAGGATTGCTCCATCTATGTTCGAAGGTGTGTTAAATGTCAACTGTATGCCGACAAAATCCACTCTCCCTCTTCTTCACTCCATCCTATGTCTTCCCCATGGCCCTTCTCCATGTGGGCCTTCGATATCATTGGACCTCTTGGTGATGCGAATCTCCTCACAAAACCAAAATCGTTTATACTCACGGCCACGGAGTACTTCACCAAGTGGGCGGAAGCGGAAGCATACGTGGAGATTAAAGCATCAACCATCTGCAAGTTTATAATGAAGAACATCATTGCAAGGTTCGGCATCCCGAGTACCATCGCCATCGACAATGGACCGCAATTCATCTCTCAGGAACTTCAGGACCTCTGCAACAAGTACAACATTGCATTGCATCATTCATCTCCTTATTATCCACAAGGCAATGGCCAATCAGAGGCAATCAATAAAACTTTGATCAAGATTATCAAGAAAACGTATGAGGCTAATAAATTTTCAGATTGGCCAGAAAAGCTGGTTAAAGCTCTCTGGGCCTATCGCACTTCCATTCGTACCCCTACTGGGCAAACCCCTTTCGCCCTCACTTATGGAATGGAAGCGGTAGTCCCTTATGAGATTCTTATCCCTTCTCTACGAGTACAATTGGACAAGGAGCTCCCCATTGATGAGCGTCGCGAATCTCTCCTTGCTCAATTGGAACTCCTAGATGAGAAGCGTTTAGCCGCCGCCGAGCATGCGCGAGTATATCAAAATAGGCTTTCACGTTTTTACCAAAAGAAAGTAATTGAGAGAAAATTTAAAGTTGGTGAAATGGTAATTAAACGAATTTTTGTAAAACCCGGTGGACCTCGTTCGAAGCTCCAACCGAACTGGGAAGGGCCCTACGTGATAAAAGATGTTTACCCTGGCAATGCTTACAAACTAATTAACGCTAAAGGGGAAGAGCTGGCTCACCCTTGGAATGGTCTTTACTTGAAGAAGTACTACCCCTAAGTCTTCGAAAAGAAAAATTTTGAAAAAAAAAGAAAAAAAAGGAAAGGAAAAGAAAAAAAAATGATGATGAAAAATTACAGGCTAACATAGTGTATAGGCCGCAAGCCCGAAAGATCAAAAATCCTTAATTCATTCTTCAGTCTTGATGATTTAACCTTGTGGTCAATTCCCGCACACACTACACGCTTTACTCGTAAACTCAAACGGTCCAAAATTCGAGGAAAGTCAGACCCAAACTAAGAGTGTAAAAACTTTACCTATTCTCTTCTCTTCGGCTCACGAGAGGGAGTACGAGTCAAGGAATGCTAACCAAACCTGCCCGCCGCCCTAGTAGGTGGAAGTCAGGGCCCAAAAGGGAACGAAATGCTTAAAGCCCAAGTACAATTAGGGCTTTATCTATTTGAGAAATTTGAAGAAAAGATAAAGTTACGAATGATAAAAAAAATAAAAGAAAAGTATGTCAAGAGGGCAAAGTCCCCGCAGGGAAAACCCTGATTGTAAGCATGCAGAAATAAGGGCAAAAAGAGCAACAAAATTTCCCTAAGCCAAAGACCGAACCCCAACGGGCATTAGGGCGGGGGGGAAAGATTCCTGAATCTCGATAACCCCTCGTGAGCTTCCTCGACTTATTCTTCACTTCTCCCTACATGGTAGGTTGTAAGCTCAAAGGATAGCAAAGACCACTAAGAAGGATGGGCCGCGAGAGAATATGAGTGAAAGCATAAGTCAATAAGCACGTTGACCCTTTGTTAAGACATTTAAGAAAGATTAATGAATTTAAGATGATGATTGTGTAAGGCTCAAGACCCTTTGTGCTATGCTCAGCCTCATAAAAAAGAAAAAAAAGAGAAAAAAGAACAAAAATATATATATGATTTAATTAACACCTTCCCATTTAGGCGTCATTTACATAATTAACGATAGTGTCTACATCGTCATTTTTAAATAAAGAAAAAAAAAGAAAAAATGGTTTTTCAATTCACGCCCGCTTAGGGGGCGTCACTTACTAAATTCACGGCTTTGTCAATGTCGTCATTTTAATAAAAATTCAAAAAAATGATTTATTTTAATCAACGTCTGTGTGCGAGGGCATCATTTTTCAAAAGAAAATGAAAAAAAAGAAGAAGAAAATGAAAAAGAACAAAAATTAAGCCTGCTGCTTTCCATCTCATATGCTTGATTGCATCTTTGTGTGGGCATCTTTTATTTTAAGTTGGCATCTGCTTGCTTGCGTGCTGCATTTCCTTATATATTTCTGTTATCCGCCTTTATTAATTAGAGGCTTGGCCCCTTTACCCGTCAACAAGGTCAAAGAAGAGACAACCCCTTGCTTATTGAGCAAGGGGCCAAGCCGAACAGATGGATTAATTTATTTGTTTAAGTGTGAACTACAGGGCAAGAACGAACGAGAACGAAGAAGGGCAAAAGGAATGAAAGCGAAAGCAAAGGCAGGTACACAAGTGCTCAAGGCTCAGGTAACTCAACAAAAATCTCATGTATTTATATATCAACGAATATCTGAGTACAAGTGTGAAGGTGGAAGAGTACAAGTAAGTCTCTCTCTCAACTCTTACCTCCACCCTCCTCTCTCCTACTCTCTACCTCACCATCGTCGTCCCGACGAGGCACCCGTGGAGGGGGCATGGACCCTCGAGAAGTAGCTGGAGCACAAGCCTGCTCCTTTGCCTCTCTCCTCTGCCGAAGAGAGGAACCCGCCACAAAAGTAGAACTGGTAAACACGTACCCCGCAGCACGCGCCTACTCCTGGCCTCGCTGGAGGCGCTCCCTTGTCACCCGTGGTCGCTCCTGTGTGACAGCTAGCTGTGCTCTCAGCTCCGCGAGCTCCTGCTCACGCGTTTTCTGCTCCTCCTTCTGCTCCTCTTTCTCTCAAGATTGCTCCGCTGTGCGCTCCTCTCGCTCTTGGGCACGCTCCCTACGCTCGATGTCGAGGGCGACCCTTAGCTCAGCCACGTCCTGAGGTAGCTCCTCTCGCTGCCTCAAGGCCCTCTCGAGCTCCGCGACTCGCTACTCGCGGATGGCCAGCTCCGTCCCGGCTAGTGCAGCCTGGGTAAGCGCCTCCTGTAGCTCTGTGGTCTGCAATCAATTAAACAAATCATCAGTTTTACATTTAATTCAATTTCATAAACAACTGAAATAAAATCTTTGTTAACTCACTCGGGTAGCCATCGCGCGCTGTCCTGCCTCGATGCAAGTGAGTGAGGCTCGGAGCTCCTCAGTCTGTAAGAACAAATTTTTATAAACGCACATAATCATATATAATCAAAGCCATTTCTGAATTTGAGTTTGAACTTACCCATGTGGCGAGGTCGCGCTCTGCCGCCTCGGCCCGTGCCACTGCTCCAGCAAGCTGCTCTGCTAGTGCAGTCATCTCTGCACTAGGCCCCCTCGAGCTGGAAGCCCCTCCTACGCCTCCTGCCGCTGCTCCCTACTGGGCACGCTGCATTCATTGTGATTGTCAGTGGCTAATCATCAATAATTCAGGAAATCATTTGCATATAGATAATTAAACACTCACCAGGGTCTGTAGGTCTGCCCGTGTGGCGGCTAGCTGGGCCTCTAGGCTGTGGAGGTGAACCTACATGTCCATCGCCGCTATGTCTCGTGCATCCTACATTAATCACACATATCAGTCGCATAATAAGCATATAACTTTGCATAAAAGTAAAAAAGAAAGTGCATGCATACGTACCCCTAGGACCCTCATCTGGGGTCGACCGACGTAAACCTCCCAGTAGCATCGGAGGTACTCGGAGCTGTCGGCTACCTGGGAAGTGACCCGTGTCCCACCGCGCTGCCAGTCAGCGTACTGGTCAGGGTACCAGACTCTCCAGTCGGTCACCTTCGTGCGACCGTGAGTCTTCTTGCCAATCCCCTTAGGCTCTCCTACCTCGGTCCACTCCTGGTGTAGGCCGAGGGTCCTCATTACCAACCTAAGCCATAGCGGCTCAATCTCATTCAGGCAATGAACCCAAAGTTCATGCCCAAAGTGAGGTCGGCCCGCTACGACCTAGGGCTGGCCCTCGTCGGTCATCCCCTCATAGGGTCTCCACACCACCTGCATTCACAAACATGCATATCATCACATCATATCATCATATTTCATAAAGCAGGAAATTGCATCATATTGAACATACGTACCAAGGAGGCGGGGTAGTCGTAGAACTCTCTCCGTAGCACTCGTAGCTCATAGGCGAGTGGCGCTCCGGTCACTAGTGGCAGCCAGCGTCACGCCAGTGGGAACGCTCCCTCATCTCCAGGTTGAAGGTCGACACGCCCCATCGGCATGTATAGGTGACTCCACACCTGCATCCATCCATTGCATTAGTAAAGCATTCACATGCATTAAAAGAGAAAAAGAAAAGAAAAAAATACATACCTAAAGAAAAGGTGAGAAGCCACTGACAGTCGTCACTCGACCCGTCCCCGTAGACAGGTCGGCCATCAGGTGCGCCAGAAAAGTGGCTCCCCACGCGTATCTGCCGACGCTCTCCAAGTCCTCGAGGATCCCCAAGAATCGGCAGTTGATGATGTCGCCCTTCATCCCGAGCAATAACCTCCCGAGCATTAGGAAAAGGAACCTCCTCAGATCTCGGTCCACCCTCTCTCTCTGAGCCGGGTCTTGGCAGTAGATGGCCCTAGCTCTCCCAATCAGCCTCTGCGAGAACTGCTCCAGAGACTCCCTCGACCTCTGTCTAGAATCACCCAACCCCATAGCATTGGTAAGGTCGGTGCGGTAGATGGTCCTACACTCACTAGGCGTCCCTGCTATCGTCTCTAACCCTAGCAGCCTCTGTGTCAACTCGCTATAGTTGGGTAGGGTGATCCCGCTCAAAGCCTCCCCATCTACCCTCAGTCCGGTGATCCTAGCAACATCCTCCAAGTTGGGAACCATGTGACCCCACGGCATCAGAAATGCTCGACTAGTCCTGTCCCATCTCTCCCTAAGCACCTGGATCAGAGGTAGGTCAGGTCTCATTGGCTCTATACTAAGGAAGTGTCCGAACCCCATAGCCTCTACCCTAGCCCTCTGAAAATTCGGGAGCTCGTAGTAAGCTGCTCGGACCTGGACCCAAGAGATCCTAGTCCTCATCAAACCCTGCCGTCAAAAAGAACAGTTTGATATGAGTTTCATGGATATTCATTTGTTGTTTGTTCTCTATCTGAATTGACGAGCTATCTTCGGTCGTTACTTATTTAATTGACGCCCCTGTGGGGGGCGCTATTTCAGAATGTGTCTTTGGTGATTTGATGAATAATTTGAATTGATGACCAACCTTGGGTCGTTATTTGTTTAAGTGACGCCCCTAAGGGAGGCGCTGTTTTGAAGGATAGTTTCAGTCTGACCAATTCTAATTGAGAATTTTTTAAAATTCAACGATCACCCTGTGGCCGTTGTTTAATGAATTAACGCCCCAATGGGAGGCGTTGTTTTCTGGGGTGTTTTAAAATAAACGATGCACGAAATAAAAATAGAGACATATATCAATAAAGAAATGGCATGGAAATTAACAGCATGATAAATAAAAATGATAATTTTAAAATGACGACATGCTGCAGGGCGTGGTTTCATGAATTATCCATTTTTAGAAATTAAAAAAATGATCTAAATTGACGACTTGAGGTGGGTCGTTGTTCGAATTGACGGCACCGCTGGGGGCGTCATTTTACTGTGTCACTGGTTTGCCATTTCTTCCCTTCACCGAGGGCTATGAAAATTTCATAAAAAAAATGGAAGGGATGGGGTAGGGGCACCTACCTTGCTGTGCTCCGGTGCCATCAGCCCTCCACGGAGTTGCTGACGTGGCTGGTGTGGTTGCCGTGGCCACCGTGGTCGAGGGGCTGCCGCCGCCGGTGTCTCTTCCCCTTCCTCTCTTTCTTCTTCTTCTTCATCTTCTTCCTCCTCGCCCTCATCTTCTTCATCGGCGTCATCGTCCTCATCACCATCTTCTTCTTCATCTTCTTCTTCTTCACCATCTCCTTCTTCTCCGTGAGCTTCTTCTTCTTCACCTTGCTCCGCCGCTGGAGCATCTTTGGCCGCCGCCGGAGAAGCTTCCTCCACGGCATGTTCGTCATCGCCGAGGTCCACCACCTCAGGGGCGGTGACCCTTTGCCGTTTGAGAGGACCTGACATGGGTTCAAGATCGAGAGAAAGTAGAGGAGAGACAGAGAGAGAGATAGAAAGGAGTGGGGGATGGGGGCTCGGTTAAGGTTAGGGTTAGGGTTCATAGCAAAGAGAGCAGAGAAAGGGAAAACAAACGAAGGAAGGAGAAGAAAGAGGGAAATAGGGTTTAACGGTCGAAATAAATTGACGCCTTAAGGGTTGTCGTCACTCGCTTAATTAACGTTTTTGATCAAGGCGTGGTTTCATGATCTGACGACATTGTCTTGGTCGTCATTTAACTTTGCATGGGAACTTGTGACTGTCGTCAGACGCATTAATGGGAAATTGATTGATGTGATTGGTCATCATGATTGCTGTTTGGAATTGACGATAATATTTATGGGCGTCAGTTTAATAAGGCACGGCATGATGTAAGGCGTTATTTCTAGAAAAATAGAGGGAATATTTAGAAAAGAAATTAAGGAATCAATTTACGCCTTTTGTTGGGGCGTGAATTAATCAACGCCATTTTGAGTAGGCGTCAATTGAGGTTTTATTTATGTTTAAGGTAATTGATTAATAGAGATTGACGACATTGATAAGGGCGATGTTTAAGGAATTGACGCCATGCTTGGAGGCGCTTCTCAGTACAGAAAACCCGAAGCTCAGTTTTATTAGATAAAATCACATTGAATTGGAAGACAAGATCATATAACATGTTGTTTTGGCTCAAATGAGGAAAGATTTTTTTATTTCATCAAAGAAAATCATTGTTACATTCAATGAGCCACCATGGGCCTTATATTCCTAAGTGCTATAAGATTTGCATTTGTCTTCTTCCTCTTCAACATGTTGCTTGGATCTATGTAGTAGTCCAACCTTCCATTGAGCCATAATTGTCTTGACTTCTTCTTGATCCTCACTTGAGCCTAGTTCCCTTCTCTTGAGTGGTGGAAGGTGAGAAGCTTCTTCAAATGTGTGCCGAGGAAGACCAAGTTGTGGGAGGCACCGGTGAGCGTTGTAGAGGATGAAGTCGGTTCCACCAATTAGTCGTAGCTCGATGCCGGAGGAGAGTCTTGAGTGAAGCTCTTGGGTCTTGAGGAACCCCGGTGTGCATATAAAACCATCCTTTGGCATGGTCTTGAAGTAGTTCCTCCAATCAACCATCTTCTTGAGCTTTGGCACCAGATTAATCACCCTCTCACATAGGCCAAGAGAATCCGTCAAATACCGGAGAGGGCTCTTAGAAAAGATTTTTGAGGCCGATTGAGTTTCTTGGCATGGATCAAACCTTAGGTGGAGGTCCACCCAACAAGAGAGAAGTAGCATTGACCCATAGAGAGGTCGTCCCAAGGAAGCCGAGGTAAGTCCATTGTAGAGGTTGGCTAGCACCGCCAGACCTATCCTTTTTCCTTCCCAAATGCTAGCTATGGCACTCAAGTGGCATTGCTCTAGGTGGTCTTCCATTGAAGGGAAGAGGAGAGCTCCTACCATGCATATAACAAAGCCTTTCATTACTCTCTCCAACAAATCCTCATCCTCTTGGGCTTTATCCATTTTCTTGTATACCCATGAGGCTAACTTAAGAAGATTGATTCCTTTATGGGCTTTGATTTGGTTCACTAGATTTGGGCTTGGTATGAGGCTAGTAAGCATGTCATGGGCATTTATTGGTTTAGTCATACTAGCCATCTTTGACTCTTCTCCTTGCTTCATCTTTCTTAACCCAAGGAGTATCTCTACTTCCTCTAAGAGTATAGTGGCTTCAAAGGTAGGGAAGAGGAAAGTATGGGTGTTTGGATGCCATAGTTCTATAAGTGCTCCTATGGAGGCCAAATCTAGATGGATATCATCATAGAGGGTAGCATGGGTTACAAGGCCAAGTAGGTGCCATCTACTAAGAAAAGACCTCATATCTAAAGAAAGTTTAGAGAAGAGTAAGGGGAGCCATTTGATTTTCAAGAACCTCCTTGGACCCGGTATATTTGGATGGTCCTGAAAAAGCATGAAAAAGAGAAGAAGAGAAGAGAATGCAATCAGAATTTTAAAGAGAAAAGGAAGAATGAAATAAAAACTTTAAAATAAAATCAAACTTACCTGGCCCTTAGCTATCCTCCCGCTAATGTGGCTTGCAACTTCAAATATCCTAGGAAAGCTCATCCTAGGCTTCTTTGAAGGGTTTTGTAACATCATGTCCATCTTTTCTTTTGAAAACAAGTGGATGTTTCTGATGTTCTTCTCTTGCTGATCTTCAGTTCTCTGCGTGCTCTCAGCTGGAGCTCTCAGTCGCCTTGATGTATTTAGCAGATGAACAGGTTGCCTTTTATAACATTTGAAACGCTGACAGTCATTTAGAAGAATCACAGTTTGAGTTTGAGGAGGATCAAATCGCTGGAGATTTGTTTCCGAGCAGGGAATGGGATGGTGGTGTTTATAGTTAATTGACGACATATGTCCTGGTGTCATTTCATTAATTAGCGACATTATAGGTGTCGTCATTTATCCAGTGCCTTGCGTACGGGCATCATTTTTCAGTCCGATTCCAAATCAAACAGCAAAACTAATTAACGACATCATGAGTGTCATCATTTATGCTTATAACGCCTCTATGCATAGCCACCATTTCTTGAGCTTACACTTTTGAATTGATTTACAGCATTACGATTATTCATGAACTTAAGTGCTATTATATCTTGATGAAATTGCTTGTGTCATGCACTTATGATCATATTCTGAGCTAACGATCTTTTATGAGCTAATGATTTTTGAGCACAGAAAGCGCAGTCCATGCAGGTCTTGAAATGGTTGGATTTACTCCACTAGTAATATCATTCCATCCCTTGTATCTTTCATGTATGCATTTTTACTATATGGTACTCTACGTTGTTATAGCATGTCAAGGACCTTGTGGTTCTAATAAACCTGGAATTTGAGTTCCCCTTCATCAAAAACAGTGATAATTTCAGGGGGAGTCTTGATCACACGGATAGGCCATTAGGTCATCTAAGGTTTGGGACGACGGTTCCACTTTCTGAGTTGATGCGTGGACAAACGGACTTCGACTTAGTGTCAGCTCAGAGATCTGGATTCCTGACCAAGTCTAGATGGTTTAACAATATTATCCTTGATTATTTTCTATTTTAGTTTGTTTTAATTTTTCTTTTAGCCCAGCATGTATCATGTAGGAATTTGAGCTTTCATGATGAAAATCCTCATATTACGCCGATAATGAGGGCCGCTTGCTCTTAACCGAGTTGACATGAGATATTCCATTCAAAATAAAGTACTATATTCTCCTTGAAGCCGCTCAGACTGGTTCCTTGAAAGCATTCATTCGCTGGGTCTTTTTCATTTTATTTTCCTGCAAACCCACCTTGGTTGTAGCACGTCCACATTGGCTGATAACTGCTCTCCAATGGTGTCTTTCCTTCTGTGCCCTCGCACACATTTTTTTTTATTAGATTAGTTCCTTCATCCAGCTGATCATTGCTTTCTCGTAATCATCCGAAGTTGTTTCATTCAGGATCCTGGAAAGATTTCCAACTCTTAGTGTCGGAGGCATGTCACATCACACCTTGGCATCTACTTATCAGTTCGTTCCTACTTCATTCCGGTTATTGCACTTTCGCTTCATTCTATCTCACTCCCTTGCAAAGTAGATACCAAGGCGGGGCCGCTGTAGACATGACAAAATCGATGCTATGTTGAGTAAATCTCATGTCACCACGTGACGCCCCAAAGTGGACTTCAATATTGGCTTAATATGAAGTTTTTTCTAATCATTTGGTAGTTTTTCCATGATAATTCTAATTTTCCATAACAATTGTAATTAACGCCTGGAGGAAGGGCGTCATTTAACTGACGACCTGATGGGGGTCGTGATTTCACAAATAAACGAATGTTCAAACAGGCGTTGTTTCTTAGATTTTACGAATCCTAAAGAAAATAAAATTCAAAGAATTGACGCCCGCCTGGGGGGCGTCTATTATTTAACGCCCATTTAAACATGCGTCATTTGTCAATTTTAAATTAGGAAAGTCCATTATTGCCATAAATAAATCCAGGAATTAACGAATGTGTGGATGTCGTCATTTCAATTAACGCCCCTCGTCAAGTCGTCATTTTCACTTCCGTCTCCATTTCGTCTGCTACCTTCCAGTAGTGATCCTTTCCCCATTTTACACCTTGTGTTCGATTGGGAAGAGGGATTCTTGCTGGAGGATTGATTACCTTCTTTTAATCCTATTGATGCAAGGATTTTTGGGCCTATAAATACCCCTTGAATCTCATGCGCGCGAGAGAAGAAGAACAACAACAGAAGGAGATCTAACCAGAGAATTAAGAACACCGTGAGAAGAGTGTTTGTTCTTCTTGCAGTTTCTTCTTCCACGAGGTGTTATTCCTCTCACCGGCGTGATCTTCCTCCACGAGCGAGCCTCCTCCAGGCAGTTTCTTCTTCATATTGTTGTGCAGCTGATGCAGCTCTTTGTTGCTTTCCCCTCTACTATTGCACAAACAACAGCAGGATGTTTTTAAAATCTCTTAGTTGTTGTTGTTCATATTAGCATCACCACGCATCCTTCTTCTAGCTCTCTGCTAGAGTTATCACCATATTACGTTTATTGTTGTTTAATTTGCATATTCATCCATACTATGCATACCTTGTTGCTCCTTCTTAAAGGGGTTTAAAACCAAAACACACAAGGTGTGTTCATGCTTAATTTCATTGATTTCATATTTTTAGAGCATTGATACTACACACTTGGCTAATCCATATCTTTATTTATTTTGTGTGTTTTATTGCAAGGGGTAATCAAGCTATAAGCCCCCTTCATCGATCGGTCGGTAGAAGGAAGAAGGAAGAACTTGCAATCTCACCCGCTTCATACAAGGTACATGCGATCATCTTTGTATTTTTGAGGTAACCCCTCTGGCGATCACCCTCCTTTGAGCATCTCATGCTCATTCCCCTTCTTTTCCTTATGTCTCACATATTTTAGCACATTTCTCCCTATTTCCATTTTAAATCTTTTTTTTCTCTTTAAAATGTCTATGTGACACGTTCACAATAACTACGTTATTGATATGGAGAGTATAAGTTCAGGGTAAATAGCGCCCTGGACCCAGCCATGTTTTCAGTATATAGCGCCCAAGTCAGGGGCGCTATATAGAATGGTGACAGGGTCTCAGCCGTGCTTTCATTCAAGTGAAATATAACATGAATAGTGTCACTTTTGAAATAAAAAGAATTTTCCAGAAACAAGTATATGGATAGGAAGAGAAAATTAGCAGGATTCTAGCAGTATACTCATGCATTAGATTAGACATCGGGATTCATAGTTATTAATTTTTTAAGATGGTGTACTTATTTAATTACTGAAAGAATAACGACTGTGTGTGCAGTCGTTTTATGAAAATAGCGCCCTATAGAGGGGCGCCCTTTTACCAAAACTCTGAAAAATGAAGCAGAAACAAATGAAAGCCAATGTATCAGACGTATATGCATGCTCACGATCTAAAGTTATTAGGTTGGGCTTGGTACTTGAGAACACCTACCTTGTTTTGAGGTTTGGATGACAGAACGTGAAGACATTAAAGAGTCAGTAGTAGTAATATCCATAGATACAGTACACTGTTTGCAACCAGGTTTGGGGAAGAACAAAAGATGACTATTGTAGCTTCACAGCAACTGACGACGGCAGCTTCCTTGATTCAAGAAGGCAAAGAAGCAGCAGTTGACGGAGAGAGGCTTTAGATGTTCACGGCTCCGTAGAAGGAAGGAAGCAAGTAACTTCCTTAACGTAGCAGTCACCAGTGAAGGAGAAACCGATCCTTCCTTGGCAGAACACCTCTTCTCTTCATAATAATAGAGAAGAATCACTAGCAGAGAGGAAGAAGCAGTCGTCGGAAGAAGAACACCGGAAGTAGATGAAGCAGTAGCCGGTGCTCGATCGAAGAGGTAGGGTATTTATAGAGAAGCAATCCTACTGGAGGATTAGAGTTTGATTGGGTTTAAAACTTCCCACGTAAGACTCCTATTGGAATTAAAGCTTCCCCACGTATTAATCCCTTCAGATCAATGCCTTCCCGGATAGTCATATGGCTTCCCAGTTTGAACTGAACTTTGCAGTCGAGGCTTCTATTTTTCATACCCAGGGATATAACGCCCCTGATAGGGGCGCCCTTCTTGTAAATGGCACCCCCATGAGGGGTCTTCATTTTATTAATTGGCGCCCTAGGGAAGGGCGCCCTTTACCTTGGCTCGTTTGGTTTATGTGTGAGGCCCATTAGGTATATAAGTGGTTTATGTGTATATATATATGGGTTGGGCCTTGAATATTCACGTGGTTTTTAATCTATTTAAGATTTTCATTCCTTCCATTTACCAGGGTTGCTACACCCTCCCCCACTTAAAAAGAATTTGGTCTCCAAATTTAACTGTATATAGTCACGCAGGGTGCAGGGTACATACCATTTAGAATAAGTCTGGAAATCGCTTCTTCATGGACTTCTCGGTCTCCCATGTGGCCTCTTGTTCTGAGCATTTGCTTCATTACACCTTGACCATGGGAATTATCTTATTCCTTAATGCACGTACCACATGATCAAGGATCTTCATGGGCTTTTGTTCATATGTGAGATCCATTTGTATCACCAGGTCTCCATGATCTATGACATGTGATGGATCGTGCACATACTTCTTCAACATGGATATATGGAACACATTATGGACGTCAGACAATTGAGGCGGCAAGGCAATGCTGTAGGCAACTTCGCCAATTCTTTCTAATACCTCAAAAGGTATGATATACCTTGGTGTAAGCTTGCCTTTAACACCAAATCTTCTAATTCCTTGCCCTGGAGAAATCGTAAGAAATACATGATCTCTGACATGGAATTTAAGATCTCTCCTTCTTGTGTCAGCATAAGCGTTTTGTCTAGATTGAGCTGTTTGTAGTGTTTCTCTAATCAGCTAGATTTTCTCGGAAGTATCTCTAACCATGTCTGGGCCTAGTAGTAGTTTCTCGCCAACATCATCCCAGCACAAAGGTGATCGACAAATCCTTCCGTATAAAGCTTCGAAAGGTGCCAATTGTATACTTGCCTGATAACTGTTGTTGTATGCAAACTCGACCAAAGGCAAGTGATCATGTCAGCTTCCACCAAAATCAATGATACAAGCTCTAAGCATGTCTTCTACCACTTGATTGGTTCTCTCGGTTTGACCATCCTTCTGAGGATGAAAAGTTATACTAAAGTTAAGTCTTGTCCCCAACGAATATTGTAGACCCTTCCAAAAGTGAGAAGTAAAATGCGGGTCTTTGTGAGACACGATCTAAACAGGAACTCCATGTAGTCTAACTATCTCCTTGATGTACAGTGCAGCAAGAACGTCAACTGACCATCGGCTCTTGATTGGCAAGAAATGTGCTGACTTGGTCAATTGGTTAATGATGACCCATATTCCATCATGTCCTCCTTTAGATTTTGACAGACCCATTATGAAATTCATACCGATATCCTCCCACTTCCACTTGGGAATATCAAGAGGATGAAGCTTACCGGCAGATTTTTGGTGTTCCGCCTTAACTTGCTGACAAGTGAGATAATGAGACACAAAGTCTGCTACCTCTCTTTTCATGTTAAGCCACCAAAAGGTCCGCTTCAAGTCTGGGTACATCTTGGTAGATCCAGGATGAATCGTGTACCATGATCTGTGGGCTTCTTCTAATATCTTCTTCTTTAGTTCTGAACAATCTGGTACATAAGTTCTCTTTCTGAATAATAATCTTCCATCTGATGCTAATTTGAAATCAGATTGCCCTTCTATCTTGCCCTTGATTTCTACTAATATTGGGTCGTTGTCTTGAAGTCCTTGTATTTCAGAGAGTAACTCTGGTTGTATCCTCACATGTGATGGTGTAACATACTTTTTCTCCTTGTCCATACTTATATCAAGTCTAGAGAATTGCTCCAACAACTTCCACTCCTGAATCATACAATTGGCTAATAACACTCTTGGCTTTTGACTGAGAGCATCGGCTACAGGATTACCCTTTCCAGGATGATATTGGATTGTGAAGTCGAAGTCCTTGAGATATTCCAGCCAACGTCTCTATCTCATATTCAATTCCTTTTGAGAGAAGAGATACTTGAGACTCTTATGATTGGAGTATACAATGAATTGCACTCCGTATAGGTAATGTCTCCAGATCTTTAATGCAAACACTACCACCGCCAATTCTAGGTCATGGATTGGGTAGTTCTCTTCATGCTTCTTTAGTGGTCTGGAAGAGTAAGCTATGACTCTCCCTTTTTGCATTAATACACATCCGAGGCCAATGCCAGACACATCGGTGTATTCCTCAAATTTCTCTCCTTCAATTGGTAAAGCCAAAACCGGGGCAGTAGTCAAGTGATCCTTTAGAGCTTGAAAGCTTCTTTCACAATCATCGCTCCATTCATAATGGATCTCTTTGTGAGTTAGCCTAGTAAGTGGTACGACGATCTTGGAGAAGTCCTCAATAAATCGCCTGTAATAGCCTGCTAGACCCAAGAAACTTCGGATCTCGCTAGCATTGGTTTGTCTTTCCCAGTTCTTTACAGCTTCAACCTTTGATGGATCTACTGATAACCCATCCTTGGAGATTACATGTCCTAAGAAAGATACTTCTAACCCGAACTCACATTTGCTGAGCTTTGCATATAATTGATTCGTCCTCAATATCTGTAATGCAATCCTCAAATGCTCTTCATGCTCTTCCTTAGTCTTTGAATAGATTAATATATCATCAATAAAGACCACCACGAACTGATCTAGATGAGGCCTGAGTATGCTATTCATCAACTGCATAAAGGCGGCAGGGGCATTTTTTAGTCCAAAAGGCATAACAACAAATTCATAGTGCCCATACCTGCTCCTGAACGCAGTCTTATGAATGTCCTCATCTTTGATTCTCAATTGGTGATATCCGGACCTGAGATCAACCTTCGAGAAATACTTAGATCCCGATATCTGATCAAACAATTCATCAATTCTCAGCAGTGGATACTTGTTTTTAATAGTGAGATGATTAAACTGTCGATAGTCGATGCATAGCCTCATGGATCCATCCCTCTTCTTTACAAATAATACAGGTGCTCCCCACGGGGAAGTGCTTGGTCTGATAAATCCTTTCTTCAGAAGCTCCTTCAATTGTTCCTTTAACTCCCTGAGCTCGACAGGGGACATCCTATAAGGTGCCTTAGAGACTGGACTAGCACCAGGGACCAGGTCGATGGTGAAGGCCACTTCTCTTTGTGGGGGTAAACCAAGCAAATCTTCTGGAACTACATCTTGGAACTCCCAAACTACCGGGATGTCTTCTATCTTGGTCTCCTTAGTCTCCTTTATGGTGACAAAAGCAAGGAAAGAAACACATCCTTTCCTTATAAGCTTGCTAGCTCGGAGAGCCGAAATAAGAGGTGACTTGTTCCGACTCTTAGGGCTAGTGTAGACAAGTTCCGGAAACTCCTTAAAAGTTACCTTGCCTTCACGGCAATCAACAACGGCCTTATGTGTAGATAGCCAATCGGCTCCTAATATAACATCATATCCCTTCAAGTCTAGACATATTAAGTCTGCTGGCAGATTTTTCCCTTTTACCATAATTGTACAATTGGAATAGTGGTGTGAGATCTCAGATTCAATTCCGAGATGGGTTGCAATTACTAGATCTATCCATTTTGGTTCAATAGGTAATGGATCAACAAATGTTTTTGAAACAAAAGAGTGCGATGCACCAGTATCAAACAAGACATGAGCATACTTGGAACAAATCTTGAGTGTACCTTCCACTAGTCCGCCTTCCTCTTGTTCTGCCTCCTGAAGAGCTTGAAGACGTGCATTCTTCTTCACCGGGCGCTTCTCGTCACCTGCTTGATCACTAAGTAGTGGACAATCGAGAATCTGATGATCATGGCTCCCACAACGGAGACAAGCTCCGAGTCTTCTCCAACATTCCTCGGCCCTATGGCCGGCCTTGTCGCAATGTTTGCATACCTCCTTAGAAGGTGTAGTAGTAATCGAGAAGGGTTTAGTGTTCTTCTTAATCTTCTTTTTTTGGGAAGACTCACCGCCATTGCTAGGCCTCTTCTTGTTGAATGTTGGCTTGAGGGTACCGGGGCTAGTGACATGCTCCTTCTTATCCTTCCCATGGATTTTTTCGGACAACTCCGTGGCATCTTCTAATAATTGTGCTCGTCGTACTATCTCCGAGTAGACTTGTATGTCCATCGGTGCTTGCTGTGTAATATAGATAGGCTTGAGCCCATTGAGAAATCTTCTAGCCTTCATCTTCTCAGTACTTACTAAGTGTTTAGCGTACCATGACAGCCTAGAGAATTGAGCCTTGTACTTGGCCACCGATAATGTTCTTTGTTTAAGTGTAGCAAATTCGGCAGCCTTCTTCTCTTGTACTCGATCAGAAAAATACTTGTTATTGAAATACTCCTTGAATTCAGACCACGTGACATGATCTTGTTCTACCGTAGCTTCTACGGACTCCCACCAGAAACGGGCATCCCTCTCTAACTGAAATGTTGCTAATGGAACCTTTTCTTGGTCCGTGCACTGCATGACATGGAATATCCGTTCAATCTCCCTTATCCAATGCTCGGCATCATTAGGGTCAGTCGAGCCTACGAATTTAGGAGGGTTCATATTGCAGAAACTTCGGTGGAGACTCCCCGCTCCACGATGTGCTCCTCCTTGCGCCACTTGTTGTAGCGCTTGGGTGAGACCTTGCACTGTCCTTTGCATCTCGCGCCACTCAGCACGTTCTGCGGCCATGATCCTACAATTATTAAAGTAACTATGTTAATATGTGATTTTTATCCAAAGGTTTTTGTTTCTAAATTAACTTAACCCTTGGTTCTACCCAATCTCACAGGGTAAAGGTTTTAAACCTATCCTTGGGCTTAGTTTTCCTAGGAATTGAATATCCTAGGCTCTGATGCCACAAAAACTGTTACTCCCCGAGCACGAAAGGAACTCGAAAATACGTGACGAGTTTATATCAATCATGTCAATCAGAGCGTAAGGGGTTATCTTGTAGATCTCAAATGTGTGAGGGGGTTTGATCAAACACCCCAAGGGCCTGCAAAGGGATCATCAAGTGAAAATTATCATGCAAATGAGGGTTGGTTTATCTCTGAAATTCAGTCATAATCATTGCACATGCATTGTTCTTTTATTTATTTATTATTATTATTATTATTTTGTTTGCTCTGTTGTTTCTCTCCTTTTTTTCTTAGATGGGAACAAGGGCCCAGGGGGCAAGTCGACTTGCTCCCTGGAAATAGCGGGGAGAACATGAGTTGGGGAAGGACAAGTCGACTTGCCCTGGGATGCAAGTCAACTTGCTCCCTAACTAGAAAGGGAGAGATAGGCTGGGGAATGGGGACAAGTCGACTTAGGGCCAGAGTAAGTCGACTTGTCCCAAGCCAGAAACCCAAATTCTATTGTTTTCTGCCTGAAATCAAGACATATGAGGGAGTATCGTGTATCCATGCATGATTTATGTATCAGGAAACTCATGGCCTTGAAAAATGCAGGGATATGGATATATGAATCTTTAGGCTCAACATGCAAAGGCCTGATCATGCGTATGCAAATGTGATGTTTTTCAAGAAACTCCAAGGGGTTGTCATGCAAATTCAGTAAACATGTATAATATATGATCATTTTCATGAAAACTTATTGATATTTCAAGCATACTTATGAAATCTTGACAGAAATGTCTTGTGAAGAAGATATCATTAAATCTTGCTCTGAATTTATGAATCAATGCACATGTGGTGGGGATTAAAATGCATGGGCATGCATGTAGAGACAATTCTAATAAAGAATCCACTCACTTCAATATATGAAATTGAGGTGCATGCAAGGTTTTGTTTGCATTTTGAATTCATGTATGAAACAATGCATATATGAATCAAGGCATGCATAGGGGCACAAATGCCATGCTCATCTCTGAAAGAGGAGTAAAAGGGCAAGGATGCCCACATCCATGCAATCCCTGTAAAAGGTATGATATGAGCCAATGTGCACATGTAGCATTTGACCATTCTGAATTTTTGTTTTTGATCTGAGGGTCTTTTTTTTTCTTTCTTTCATTGACTTTCTTTTATCTTGTCCATTCTCATCATTGGCAATTTTTTGAAATCAGAGCATCTTGTTCTTTTCCTGTTTCCAATAGTTTTCTGAAAGTATGACATCATGACATTTTTTTTTGGTTTGGGGTTAAGAATTGCATATCTTGATGCATATCATTTCTTTATAAATTCTTTTGTTCAGTTCAGCTGTCATCATCCTCTGTTTATCAATTTTACCATTGGTTCAACTTTTCTGGCTAAAATTTGGTAGCACCTCCCATAGACCCGGAGCTTTTCGGGGGTTTAATCGGGTACGCACCCACGGAGAAAGAACTCCGAGACGGCCCCAAATGAGAAGGGTGCGCACGGAAGGGGCAACACCCGAGGATGCACACAGAAGCGGCAACATCCTATGATCCGAATTGGGCGCGGACACCCGAGGGACTAGCCTACGAGGGGCTCCTATGACCCGAGGGACGCCACAATCCCGATCCCGAGACGTGGTTTTAGATTATTGCCACATTATACGGCCATTGATATTCACTCTTTTCAAGGGATCATCCAGGGGCCATGCTATGAGGAAGCGAGTCCCCAGAGATCTAAGAGTGACCAAGACTCCGGAAGAGAATCGGGGGTTTTGAAATCGACCGGGGAGGAGCCCGAAGGTGCCTGGACAGGCGTGAATTTCGAATCATACTTATGGGGTTATGTAAACCCGGAACCCTTCCTTAAAGGCCATTACATGCATCTCCCTCATTGAAAGAGCTGTTGCAAAGAAGTTTTTAGGACAAGTAGGCTGGGCCTAAGCCCCATATCCCTCACCCCATTGGCATCATGATCATGGAATTGATCAAATCCCAAAGTGGGGTTTTGAGAGGGGAAGAGACGTAATCGTTATAAAATGAAAGGCGAAGCCATGAGAGGGACTCCCGGTGGTTGGGGACATCAGAGTCATATCCATGGGTTTGGATAAACCCGGGCCGGTGGCCATCGAATCGACGTAAACATTGTTATATAGATATCATGCTTGGAATTAAAAGGAAAATCCCCTATCTCCTAGAAGAACAAAGAGGAGCAAACAGAAATCATACATTATGGCATTGGAGGAGAAGTTCGCAGTTCATAAAAATAAATATCAAGGCTAAGAGCCCCATATCTTATTCATCTCCAAAGGGAAAGCTTTACATCTAAGGCCAAGTTAGACCTCACAGCATACAAAGAAAAGAGAAACAAAAAACAAGAACTCAAGAACCCACCCTTTACAGACAGCTCTCAAATTTTCTCACTCCCTCTTTCTCTTTCTCTCTTTCTCTTCTTTTTATAGCGCCCAATAGAATGAAGCCGGGGGGGGGGATTTTAGCTCATCAAAGAGGGGCTTCTTTCAAGGTTTTTCCAAGCCGTTTTCAAGCTGCACCAGGGTGCCCTTTTATAGGGGGCTGGAGCCCCTGTTTTGGAGGGAAACCTCCACATCTTTTTTTTCTTTTTTCTGCTGCTATTGGTGCTTCCATATTGCTACTGCTGCGCTGTCGAAGGCGCATTCGCTGCTGCTGCTACTGTTGAGGACGTGGCAGCTGCTACTTCGCCGCTGCTACTGTTGCCGCGGTTGCTTCACAAGTGGTAAGGCGGAGCAGGCGGGAGGCGGTAGGTTGCTGTGGTGGCCGCTACTGGTTCGCGGGGCTGCGCGAGCATTCAATGCATGGCATAGGGTGAGAAACATCACACGGGATGAGAGGAGAAGAAGAAAACGCACGGGAGGAGATATACAAACATGGGTGAATAGTGCCCGTGATTTTCTTCCTAATTTCCTTTTTTTTTGGAAAATCTTTCTTCTTTTCTTTCTCTCCCTTTCATCTCTTCATTCACGTATTTGCCCTCCCCTTTTCTTCTCTTCTATTTTACTTTCGCCCTTTTTTGTTTGGGCATATCTTCTCTCTTTTTTTTTATTTTTTTTGATCACCCACAGTGTCGCACATTGCTGAAGTCGAGGGACTGCTCAGGGCAATCCCATCTGATATCTACCCCGAGCCAGAAGCACCAGAGCTCGAGGATTTGCTGGGTTGTGTGGAAGTCCCTCTGGGAATCACAAGACTGCTCACAGATATAGACTGTCCAACAGTCGAATTGTTGAAAACACTCGAAGTTCCCAATCCCAAGGGACAACCTACGATGTTTTACATGGCTAGGGTGGTGCGGACACCCGAGCAGTTGATCGGCACGACACACCGAGCCACCGGTACCGCACACGGAGCACGACACGAGCCACCTCAGCGTCCATCTGGCTCGGAGACAGCCTGGAGACTCCGTCTTGAGCCTCCCCATTTATTATATTTAGCTAGACTTTATGTGTGTGTAATTTGTATTTATTTCGTTGCATTCGGTTTGCCATTTTGAGTGTAATAGGGACTTACGAGCATTTCGGACCCCGTGGGCCCCACGGCCCCCCCGGGCCCCACCACATTGGGCCACCTCAGCCTAGGGTCCCACGTGGGGTCAGTCAACATGCCACATGGGGCATCTAGAAGTTTTAATGGTCAATTGTCCACATGGGGGACAAGGGACCAAAATAGTCAACATTTCCAACCAACACCCACCTACCATGTCAAGCTTGTTCCCCCCCTAGTCAATAGGCTGTCCCCCCCTTATTTTTTTAATTGTATTTTTGTGGAATGGTCACAAGCCATCCCAACCCTCCATCTCACACCCCTAGATCCAACGGTGGAGGATGGATTAGATGGGTGACCTATATATGCTTGTATTTTCCCATTTTGATGAATTAATGCCATTTTGAATCAAAGAAATTGTTGGAGCTCCAGCTTGGTGCGACCCTCTCTCCCCCCTTGCAGCTGTGAAGGTTGCCTCTGGAGGTGTGACTCCTCCCCTATCAGTTCCGGTCATCCTCGCCGCCGCCACGAGCCGCCACCGCACCGCCATCGTCTTCATCGGAGTTCTGCCCGTGTAGTACCACAGCAGCTTCCACGAAATTCAGCCATCAAGCACGAGCTCTGATCGACCTAGAGATTTTACTGGAGGTTCCATAGGTGTCAAGGATATCCAAAAACAATTGTTTTGTCATTCAGATCCAGTTCCATATTTTTAGATTTTCGTCCACTCTTCCCTTTCAGTTCTGCCAGCAGTCTGTCCAGATTCATCTCCACCCTGAGTTTTAGGTCTTAGGTCCACTTTTTGATTTTATTTGGTTTGCCCAATTTTACTAAATCTTCCTTCCACCAACCCCTTCATCCACAATTTTTATAAATTTCTAGTTCGTCCATTTCATATTTTCCACAAATCGTTCTCAGATCCACCTGAAGTTCTGTCCACCCGTTCCTAGATCCGACCACCAGACACTCCAAAAATTTTATCAAATCCCCAGCACCTCCAAATCCAATTCTAAAAATTGTCCCAGCTTCGTGGTTTGATTATCTACAACTTTGAAGAAGATCTTGAAGTCTGAATCCAATTGTAAGTAGGCGGTCAACGGCCGTTTACAGGGAACTGATGTGCTGAACTGAGAGTTCTGGAGCTGTGTAGCAGAGAATTAAAAATTAGTTAAGGTCCAGGTCCGCGCAGGTTCAGAGGAATCCACTGGCCCTAGGTTGGAGGATTTTGAGCCTCTTTCCAACGGCACTGGTTTCGTCGCATTCCGGCGACGGGGCTGATCGCAGCAGTTGATTTCGCCGGAGCGCGCGCCTGAAAACAGCAAGCAAAAATCCGTGGGCAGCATTCCACAAGCTTGGAGATCGGAGTTGTTCGGCCACCGATCGGCGTTCCCGGCCGACCGCCTTCCGTGGAGGCGTGCCACCAGGGGTCCCCATCACAGTGGGACCCACTCCTGCAGATCCGGAGGCCAGCGCCACCCGTGGGCCCCACGGGCCCGCAGAACCCGCCGTTCGGAAAGCACGAAAATGCGGAGTTCGGCACCGCCGTGCGACATCAAGATGCTGCCCGTCAACCCAATTCGCGTGATTCCCGGGCCCCGCATGTGACCTTTTACCTCCCTGCGTGGAGTGGGTCAAATTATTGTACTGCTGTAAAATTGTGTTAACCGGGGGTCCGTGATTGGCCGGGGTTGTCTTCGCCACGCCGGGTGCGTGGAGGTAATGGTCCGAACCTCTTGGCGTTCATTTGCTTAGCTAGTATACGGTCTTTTGCCGCTGCCGAGAGTGTAGGTACTAGCCCGCGTGTCCATGTCACTGCTGTGAGAGTGAGAGTGACCCGTCCCGTGACTCGATCCGAGTCCGGAAGTGAGTCTGACTACCTTGAACTCTGCCGGTTCCTTAACCGCGCACGATCCACGCTTTCCCTCGCATGGGACGCCGAGTGAGTTTGCACTTCTGTTAGCGACGTGTAGCCTATGGGAGCTCTCCGTGTCGGGCCTAATGTCTCTCCCATCATGTGTTGCTGGTCGTGTCCACGTCTAGAGTCCGAGGTCCATACCACGTAGAGTCGGTCCCCGTGTCCGTCCCGCATCATAGGGAACAGTCGGTGAAAGGGGATGATGATTGCAAACTCCCCGAAGAAATCCAAGATTCGGTCGTCCTGAATATGGGGCCACCCAATATAATTAGCAAGGTGATAAAAATGGCCAGATGGTAGAACATTCCCTTCTACCAAGCTGAAAGACAAAACCAGATGTTCAAACAGTTCTGGTATTCGCTCAACTTGGATAAAGAATTGATGCAGATTACCTAGCACCCTAGCCTGGGTTTCTTAGTAGAAGAATTCTATGAAGCATATATGATATTTATTTTTGCCCCAGCTGGCGATGATCCTCCAGAAGATCCAGCTACGTAAGAAGCTAAAAGCCAGGAGCAACACATGTCTCCAGACGGCGAAGTACATGATGCAGAATACACCTTTGGAGTCCATCTTCACACAAGGATGCGGGTGCATCCACTTCTGAAGGACTAGTCCCAGCTATTCATGGTGATGGGGTGTTACTACCCCTGCCCGATGCCAGAATAGAGGACGGTGGCCTGAGCTATGCTCCGGATTTCTCTAAATATAACCCTGCCATGCTCGCATTGCTATATGTGCAGCAACAAGAGATTAAAAGATTAAAGAAGCAATTAGCTGAAGTGACCAGACGTCTATCCGAATTAACAAGGGGCATTCTTCCCCGGTAATGCAGTCCTACAGCGCTGAAGCATTCTCCCATTACCAAAGCGGAGCTGTTTATGTACAGGCAGGGAGGTGATGAACATGTCCTGGATTACATCCAAAGGTGGGAAGGCTCTTGTGCAAGCTGCGAGCCTCCTCTGAGCCATGAGGCTGCTATCTAGATCTGCAAACAAGGTCTAAAGAAAGAAATTCAGCAAAGGATGATTGGCATCAAAGTCTAATCCTTTGATCAACTCAATACAGTAGCAGCCGGTGTCGAAGCCTTTATGGCAAAGTATTGCCCCGCTACTACTACGGCGAGGCAGGAGAACAAATCTGAAGGCGTTAACCTCGATGCTTTCAAGCAAATGAAGATGAAAACCCAGGAAGTGGCCGGACCTTCAACCAGCAAACCTGCAAAGCAAATTCCCTCGTTGCGGGAGAAGATGAGGAAGCCCTATTCCTTCCCAAGAGAGAAGACACATGTGATTTTTGAATGGGCTTGCCATTATGACAAGATTACTCTGCTAGAGTTCAAAAAGCCTGAGGATGCTAAAAGAAGTAATGACCCTCGATTCTGCCCATATCCTCGAATGTTGGGACATTCTATCGAGGACTGTTACGTTTTCAAAGATATTGCCCAAAGTCTGATCAAGAAGGGCGAACTTCAGATAGGGGAATACACAGTAGACCCACCATGCCCATATGAAGCGGTCGCTTACAGAAGGGGAGTTCATGTGGTTTCCATCCGCTATCGGACCCCCGAAGATACATCAGAAGCTGAGCAAGGCGAACCTCAAATCCAAAAGGAGCTGTCCGTGCGGCCAAGGTCACCCATGAAAGAAAAGAAGAATAGTGATGTGAATCAACACCGGGCACTAACATTTTTATTTTGCATTTGTGTCCTTTTGTTTGTATTTATACCCTTGGCTAATTGGGTTTGCAATTGTAAGGCATTATAAGACAAAGGGTTAGTCTTTAAAGTCTTTGGGTTTTTTTGTAAAAGTCTAGTAGGTCCAGTAGGATCCCTCACCCTCTCCCTAATTGGTCCACTTGGCTTAGGACCCATGTGGGGCTAGTTCAAAGTCCAAGGTGGGCTTAGACTAGACTTTTCCAACTTGGACCAAGAAGACAAAGTCCACTTGGCCACCTTGGTCAAGGGGGCGCCCCTTCCATATATTGTTTTTTATTTTGTGGTTTTTGACCACAAGAGAAGAATATCTTCTATCCTTTGTATGCCCCTCCCCTAACCTAGATCTGAGGGTAGTTTAGGACAATTTTACATTTCTATATAACCCATGTAATTAGCTATTTTCATAGAATTAATGAGAAGAAATTTCAGAATTTGCTCCAAGAGCCCAAGGGTGCCCCTCTCTCTCTCCCACCCCCTTGCAGATGGATTTCTGCAAAGTTCTTAAGGTGTGAAGCCTCCTCCCCTCCCCCTCTCTGAGTGTGAAGCTCAGCACCGCCACCGCCGCCACCATCGAGCCGCCGTCGAACCGCCACCGCCGCCGAGTCGGAATTCTATCCACATCAGGACAGAGGGTTGAAGCCCGAATTTTGTCACCACATCAGGAGATCTGACCGAGCTACAATTTTGCGTGTTTGTTCTTCTTGTTATCCATAGTCTCCATTTTAAATATCGTGCCAATCAAAGGTCATCTGCTATTTTTCCCGTAATTTTAGTTCCACCCCTGACATTCTGCCAGTTTGCAGATCTGCAGGATAGGAGATTGTTCTTCTATTTTTCCCACCCCCTTATACATCTCTATAAATCCCCAAAAAATCATACGTGTTCCTCACTTTCCTACTTTTCACCCATAATTTTTCTAGGGTCTAGATCTATCGTCTTCCTATCGGTCAAAATTCATTTTCAGGGAAAACTCAGTCTATCATGTGTGTCTGTCTGTCCGAGCCAGCAGAAACCTTTGAAGAACAGTCATTTTCATTTTCAATCCATTCACTTAATGGAACTGAGGAAATTATATGTTGTAGCCCTCTGAGTCCTCTATCCATCGGTACCAATTTTGCGTCGATCTGACATCGGATCTGGCCGCAGAAATTCTTCTCGTGGAGGCGCACAGTTCAGATCCGAGGACAGGCCAGCAACTCAGTTCGAGAATTAATTCTTCAGAAAATCCGTCGGCACACCTTCGGCGACTGCCGCTCCCGGAGATCGATCAGCAGCCCATTAGAAGCGTCCCAGCCAGTCGCTGTAGCAAGGAGTCGACCGAAAGCTGTTGTCCCAGTTGCTGTACCGAGTTGGAACAGTACCGAGTCGGAACCGAGTCGGACCAGCAGCCCGTCTCCGGCCCGACAGCCCTTTCGGCTTGCTGCCCGTCAACCCGAGTTCTCTACTCCCGGGTCCCATTGCAGCCCTTTACCTCCCTGCGTGGAGTGGGCCAAAAAAATTACCACTGTAATTATATATTTACCGTGTACCGGGAGTACGAGCTTTGGCCGGGGTCGTCTTCCCCACGCCCGGAGGGTGGAGGTAAACTCGCCTCCCTCTTTATCGCATTTGCTTATCTCGTATATGTTTAAATGTTGCTGCTAGAGTGATAGGATTACTAGCACAATATTTATTTTTATCACCGCTGCGAGAGTGAGTGAGTGAATCCATCCCGTGACTCAATCTGAGTACACGCGAAAAAGCCGATACCCGAGGCTCATTGCCGGTTTCTCAACCGCGCACGATCCCGTGTTTCCCTCGCTTAGGGACGTCCGTGAGATAGAGTCCCAGGTTTGCGTCCCGTCCCACATCAAATTGGTATCAGAGCGGAAGGTTGAGTCTAGGGTAGTATTTTTTTAAAAAATAAAAAAAAGAGTCATTTAAGTCGGTCCGAGGTTGAATTTGCATACCTTTTTTCGGTATATCAAAAGGTGTTACCCGAGCGTTAGGGTACGCCTATCGGGAAGGTGATTCACTTGAGTGAGCGCTGTCTTTGGATCAAACCTCCACAAAGTACCGGATATGGGTTGAGTCTAGATTTGTAGGCGAGTCTGCATTCCAACTTGCATTGTCGTTTAGGGGATGTGTCTAGTGTCTTGTCATCAAGTGTCGGCATGGCCATCATATAGCTCCCCGTGTCCCATGGATCCCCTAAGGCTCGCATCATATGACTGGTGGCGACACACCCAAGGATGGGGAACCCAATCCTACCACCTCTGTAGGCCTGAAGCCCTGGACTTCCATGGCTCCAAAGTCCCGAGCAACTACCTAGAGTGGGAAGCCGCTATGGAAAAATACTTCAAGTGTTACATTATGTCCGATGCCATGCAAGGTGACTTTGGCACAAGGCAACTTTTTTACGAAGCCGCCGAAAAATGGGAGGACATTGAATAGAAGTTAGGAGGTAATGTCCCATCGAGTCATGGTGGGACATGAAGAGGGAGCTTAGGAGGGTCTACCTTCCCCACCCGGTCCTCCCCAACCAGTCCCACCCCACCACCTCTAACCTTCCTCACCCAGTCACCTCCAACCAACCCCACCCAATCTCTTCCAACCAAGTGGGTCATAGTCGGAGGTAAAGAGCCCCACATGTAGACGAGCCTAAGCCCAATCCTAGGCCGAGTGATTATGGGCGAGCCCATCACGATAGCCCTACTCCAAACCCGACCATTGCTGAACTTTTCAAAACCATTTTGGATCGGTTGGATAGGATGTGTACTCAAATTGACGGATTCCTGCCCAAGCCTCCCAACCCGGTGCCACCCCAAGGACCTCTTCCCCCCGAGGAGGACATTCCTTCCCCACCCATGAGAGCTCCATTGCCACCACCCTTACCTTCTGATCTTATTTCAGAGCCACCTCATTTGGGGCCACCCATGTTTATAACGGGAAATCTCTTCATCGCCGAGCCACTACTTAGTTGGCTCAAGATATGCTTGGTCTCTAGACCACCTTGCTACCCACCCATGAACCCAACACTCCCAGTAGTCCCCAGTAAGTCCTTTCACACCACTTTCCGGTCCTTTTGCTTCATAGAAAGTGTGAAGGATCTAATAAGGAGTTTAGAGTGTCAATGGGAGCTGACCTATATGTTGACCTTAGGGTCTGACCAACCCTATAGTCATAGCTTCATGCTCCCGACTTTGGGGTCTATTACCTCAGTATACACCTTGGGTCATATCACCACCGAGGTCCTATTGTTCTTCCCCGTTCCCAATGAGCTTGACTTTGCCCCCTCTTACGATATTACCGTCCCGAGGGATGACCTATATCTACTCAATGAGATCACCGTCCCTCTTTCCAATAGGTTTCGTCATCAAAAAAATTCTGGAGTGGCCGCAGCATCAAGAAAACCAACTGCCTGTCCTGAAGCGCAGAGAGTGGTCAGAATCGGCATCGGCTACTATTCTTTGCTTCTAGCCCGATTTTCCCCCTTTTGCTTGGCCGACTGAAGGCCCCTCCCTATTTGGAGGTAGTTTTGGATGTATTAACAGTTAACCCCCATCCCAAGATCCCCCTCCTGCGAGAGGCGTAGTGTTGTAATCACTTAAACAGGGTCAAGCGGCATCGGCGCGGCGTGCGGCTGCGTATCCACGCCTCCCCGCTCACCCTCGTCTTTCGGCCGGGATCGGTGTTCTCACACCGATCAGGTGAGCTCCGGGACACTTCCCTCGTTGGTTTATTCATGCTTATTTAGTATTATCTTTAGCTCCGTCGGACGGTAAGTGAGTGCTTGATCCAAATTTCCCTCCAATTGAGTGGCCACCGCGGAGTGAGGTGAGAGCGACCCTACAACCCATGCCTTTGGAATGCTGACCGCCCACTAAATTGGGTATCCCAACCCCTTAGGGGGTCAGCCATAGTGAATCCTAGCCTCGAAACGTCAAGGTCCCACCTTGGACCCTCCCCACCATTGCCAATTTGCCCACGGGCAATAGTGTTCGCTAAGCAAGTGAGCTCGCCCGAGTAATTTCATCATCAAAGTTGCTTGCTTGCGAGTCATAGGTCCAAGGTGTATTGGCCTTGTGATTACCACCCAAGGTGGTGTCACATCAAGTGGTATCAGAGCAAGTTCACAACTTGTCTCTCCATAAGTTGGTCCTAGGGCATGTTTATGCATTGGTTGCATCTCTTTTGACCACTAGCATGGCCGCCTCATACCAACCTAACCCATCGACTCTCCCCATGAGTCCCAAACCCCAAGGAAAACTCACCACCAACACACATGACATCCCCGGCTGTGTTGACTACCTCATGGGGGCCATGACTAATGCCTTTAATCGCCAAGATAGCATAAAAAGTCAACTTACCCAATTAGGTGACAATGGGCCCACCCCAAGGGTGGACGATAGAATGGTCCCCCTCCCACTTCCCACCTTTGATGGAACCTCTCCTAGAGAATATTTAGATTTGGAAGCTACAATGGACTAGTACTTCACTTGGTATCCCATGTCCAAGGATGAAAAGGCTTGGGTTGCCAAAATGCAACTTACCAAACGGGCTGAAATTCATTGGTTCCAAATTGTCGGGTTAAGGATACTTAGAAGGGAAACTCCCATCACCACTTGGGGGGATATGAAGGAACAACTTAGGGCTAGATATATTTTCACCTCCCATTCCGAACACCGAAGCCCAAAGAGCATTTCAACTCCTTCATTTCCCCTTGGCCAACCCAAGACCCTAATCACGCATTCCCCACCATTTCCCACCTCTCCTACCCCAACCACCACATCTACATCCTACCTCCAAGTCCTCACCACAACCATATGTCCACATACCCAATTGGACCCCAGGTCCACCCCTCCACCTGGGCCCATAATAGCCACCACCCCCAAACCCAAATCCCCTCACCAAACCCGTACCCCACAAGCCCCCTTGACCACCACTGCAACCTCACCATCGTCCCCAAAAAGGGACACATCTCCCAAAACCAATCAACCCAAATCTCCTCACCCAACCCACCTTCCACTTCCAACCCCAATCCGACCCCAACTTAGGCCTCCACTACTTCCACTCCCAATTCCAACCCACGTCCGACCTTGCTCACCTCCTCGGGAGCTCCATGCGTCAACTATCACCAACCCGCCCACCATAGACCTCCCCACCCCATTGTCCTTAGGAGTTGCAACCCACACACCCACCGAAGTGGAGAGGGATACCCATCCGGATCCACCTCCCAATATAGAAGAAATCCAAGGGCCACACAACTCACCCACCTCTCCTAGCCTAGCTCCTCAAGAGCCACACACCCTTCCCCATGACATTGTCACCATAGATGATGTTGTGCCCCTGTGGTTTTGATGCCAGCAAGCACTATGAGTATGAATGATTGATCACCATGTGAATGATTGATTGAGCATCTTATTTGTGGTTTTGATGTCTGCAAGCACTATGAGTATGTTTGATTGATTGATTTGAGTGTGCACATTCATCTCATTGCATTATCTGTCTCTGCATTGGTGTAACTCTAGTTCCTGCATAACTAGTGTAGTTTGCATCGGTACAGGGTTAATAGACTGCACTGTTAGTTCTCCTGCATACATTGCATCGGTTCATTATCTGTCATATGCATACACTGCATTGGTGCATCCATCAGTCGCTTTAATTCAAAATCAATGCGTGTGCATTATGCATATGAAGTCTGTGCATGGTAAACTGTCTAGGCTGGTGCATTCCATAGGATCATGTATGTAGCCTGTGCAGAGGTTGTCCAGACTGCATCAACTCAAGTCTATACACTCTCTAGTGGCTAGTCTGTGCATCCTCCGGTGGTTCACTCGATCAAGTCAGCACAGCCAGTGCTCTTCATGCATATGTATAGTCTATACATTGATGAGCTTCGCACATATACAAAGTCTGCACATTCCTTGCTATTTTGTCCATGCTGTAGTTCAGCAAGTCTGTACATTGCGTAAACATTGCATCTGTCAAGTCGGAACATCGCTGCTTGATATCAAGTATGTACAACCCGTGCTCTTCATGCATGCACATAGTCAGTACATTCGGTTGTTTCATGCAGAGTCTGCACATTCGTTACTGTCATGTTCATGCATCATTCTAGCAAGTCTATACACACTTAAGTGGCAATATGTGCATCGTCTTGCATACTCTTTTCATATGCATCTGTACACCTTTCAAGACAAAGTTTGTACATTCACCACCATGCATTCAAGTCCATATGTTCTGCATACATACGTAAGGCAGTGTCATGCACTCAAAAGTCGACACATGCACGCACAGTTTGTGCATTATGCATTCATGCTTAAAGGCATAGCTAGTCTGCACATTAGTTGTCGCATGCACACAAAGTCTATACATTCCATTGCTGGTACGAGTGGTTAAGTTCATGCATCATCGCTCCAGCAAGTCTGTACATCGTTGTCGCATGCACACTAAGTCTATACACTCGTTGCTGGCATGTCTGTGCATTCACCTTCAATGTGCATACTTCTCCATATACAAAATGCATTACATGCATTCAAAGTCTGTACACTCGTGGATGACATGTCCATGCATTCATTCCCGTTGTACATACTCTCTTCTATGCACACTGCATCTTGAGCATCAAGTCTGTACAGGCTCTGTTAAAATATCGAACATTCTCAATGCATCCTTTCTTTCCTATCAGATTAATTCACAATGATAACAAGCCTGATCTGAAAGGGCTGCTGCTCGAAGTGATTAAGAAAGGCACGTGATCCAAGAAGCTAGGATCGTGACACGTGGATTGTAGGAGGCTGAAATGCAGCCACGTGGTGAAGGCTCTCTTGGGCGGGAACTGTGGAGGACACACGGCCACCTATTTGTTGCTGCTATAAAAAGAGGACTGAGGAGCCTGCACGATTCAGAGAAGAGAAGAAAGAAGTTGCAGAAGAAGAGCAGAGGAGAGGAGGGTTCGAAGAAGAAAGAGTGAGCAGTAAAGAAGAGGAGGAAGAAGAAGAGAGTCATCTGAAGCCTTGTCTCTACTGGACCGTGGATCAAATCCAGGCCAGTCAGCTCCTTAAAGAGCTAATTTATGTTTCAACGTATACATCCCATTTCTTGTTTTGTTTTACACTCTTTATTTCAAGCTGTTAGTCAGTAGAGCAAGCTGTGTCGCTCAGCGGGCAGAGGAGGATTCCTCTGGACGGGTTAAGCTGTAGTCCCTAGCAGTTGGTAAAGCTGTAATGCCCAGCGGTCAAGCTGTTAGTCAGTGGTTTTTAGGCAAGCTATGTCGCCCAGTGGTTTTCAAGCTGTTTGGCAGCGGAATCCACACTCTGGTTTGAGTGTGGGGTGGACGTAGGTCTGGAGGACCGAACCACCTTAAAAATCATCTGTGCAGTGGTTTGAATGCTAATTGTTTTGCTTCCGCTAGATGAATGCTTAGGCCGATCTGCTTCTTCTGTCTAGTAGAGATTTGATTGCATGTTTTGTGTTTGATTAAACACTTCACTGTATTTCAGTTTCGGTCTTTCAGTTTTGGTAGAACTGAATAGGTTCCTTATTTCATATCTCTGAGTGTTCTAAGTTTTTATTGGGAGTAATTTTTAAAGGGAAGATTCATTCACCCCCCTCGGAATCCATCGCACCGGTTGCAACAGTTGGTATCAGAGCGGGTCTCTGTGCATTTAGATCCAACGATCTGCAGAGGATCCTGCTATTTTCCGTGCATTATTGCTCAGTGCTTCACTACCCTGTGCATTCGCTTTGTATTTCATTATCGATCTGCATCAATGGATCATCCTACCGTCTACGATGGGTTCAACTTTAGTAACTGGTTAGGCGGCCTCCGGGTACACCTTAACTCCATTGATCCCAGTCTGTGGATTCTAGTATCGAGAGGCCCATATGAGTTACCTCACAATCAGACCAAGTGGTCAAGTGAGGACAGATCAAAGAACCGTGATAATCTCACAGTTCTTAACATTTTGAGAGGAGCTGTCAATACTGATAAATTTCCCTTCGTTCATAGGTGTGTCTCTGGAAAATAGATCCTGGATAGATTGAAGACTGCCTACGGCAGAGATGATGATCAATGCATGATGGCTCAAGGGAGTGAACAAAGTAGCAATCAAGATGAAGAACATGACGATGATCAGGTAAAATTATTTGAAGATTATTCTTTGGATGATTGGATTGCTGCATACAATGAATTGCTAGAGTCTTGTGATCGCTTAAAAAAATAGTGTAAGAAGATGAAAAAGAAAACTTGTCAAAATAATTCTAATTCATCATGTAAAAAGTGCTCGAAGATTAATGAATTATATGATGAATGTCTATCTGAGTCTCACTTGAATATGAAACAAATGTGCTTGTTGAAAAAGGAAAACCAAGAGGGTATCAATAAAATCTCTGAATTAGAAAGTCAGCTGAAACTGAAAACTAATGAACATTTGATAAACCTGGAAGAGTTGGAAAGGATTAAGTTTGATCTGAAGTAATTGAAAGCTGAGAATGTAGAAATTCAGAGGAAGAATGAAAATCTTGAAGCTAAAATAAAAAACGTCAACAAGGAAGGTGTATACGATTCTTCTCTTAAAACAAGCTGCAGTAAGTGTGAGGTGTTAAAAGAACGCAATGAAGATCTTTATAGTGAGAATGAATGGCTGAATAAACAAATTACCTTGTTTAAAGAGGATCACAGAAATCTACTTGCAGAGAAAATTAAAGTGGAAGAAAGAGAAGAGGAACTAATTGAAAAGCTGGAGCTGATGTCTGGAAGAGAAAGTTGTAATGAAGAAGTCAAAAAGCTGACTGAAGAAAACAAAGAACTGAGAGAACAAAACAAGAAGCTCATGGTCTTAAATACAGTTATCTCACAGAGGCTTCTAACTGTCGAAAAGGAAAGATCTGTTAGTAAGGAAGTTCAAGCACAAAAATTTGAGGAAGAAAATACTGAACTAAGAGCTGAAGTTGAAAAATTGAAGTGGGTAAACACTGGCTTATCTAAAAAACTTCTCACAATAAAAAAGGGAAAAAATGTCTATGATGAAGAGTCAAAAAAGCTGAGCAACTTGGAACAAGAAATTAAGAATTATAAAACTGCAAACAAAGTTCTAAGTGAATGCGTCAATTGCAGTGAGCAGGAGATAGCCAGTTATGAACTTCATATTGCATCTCTAGAAGAAAAAATTCAGGATCTAGAAAAATTAACATCCGAGTCTGTTGAAAACAAGAAGAAAATGAAAGATGTCATAAAAAATGAGGATAAGAACTCAAAGAAGGGGATAAGCTGTAGTTCTGATATTAATGAAAGTGTGAGAAACCAGTTGCACACTACGTTTGTGCAAAGTTCTGAGGCAGCTGGTGCCACTAGTCAGTCCCCAAAGCAAAATAAAAATATGAAATCTTATTCATCATCTGTCTTTCAATTTAAGGCTCAGAAAATTGAAAAACGAGCAAAGGTTGTGAACAAAGATAAACAATTGAACAAGAATGGAAAGAAAGATAGGGTTAAAAATGTCCCTATTTGTGTCATGAAATCTGTTAGCTCAGCTGAATTTAATGGGTCAATGCACACTGCTCATGCTTCATGTACTCATTCGCATGCATCCAGTCAGTTTGTTAGCAATCATGTCGCCAGGAAACCACAAGTGTCATGTCATTACTGTGGTAGGCATGGTCATTGTATGGATGACTGCAGTGTAATGAAAAATGATGATATGATGCATGATAATTCTTTTACAAATCATCATCATGACCCCAAAAGAAATACGTCTACCTCAAACCAACACATCATTTGTTATAATTGTAACAAACGTGGTCATAAAGCTGTTGAGTGCTGGTTTGGGTCTTCAGGGGGTTACAGTGACTCAAAAGGTAAGCATCTAAGATGCTTCGAGTGTGGGAAGTATGGACATGCAGTCAAGGACTGTTGGCATGTCCGAAGAGGCCACGGCAATAATAAATTCTTCAAATTTTCTGCGAAAAGACCTGTGAGTCTTTCATGCTTTAACTGTGGCAAGCCCGGTCACAAGTATACTAAATGTTGGTCATCAGGTAATAAGAAACGAACTGTCCATGCATCCAACAGAACATTTCACGATTATGTTCATGGGTCTCATACTGCTGTTGATATGCACTATAGGACCAGAAAACATGTTGGTTCATGCAAATATTGTGGTAGAATTGGACATTCCATGACTAACTGTTATTTGATGGATTTTGATGACGATGTTCCTAAAAGACTATTTAGAACTCTTGTTAGGTCTAATACAGGACCCAAGGTGGCTTGGGTTCCTGCAGGATCAAACTGATTACTTTGCTGCAGGTGTGCCTTGGGATGAATAAAGAGGGGTCAATAAACCAAGGCACTCAAAGATTGAAAGACCCCATGATCCTGCTCTTCAGGTCAGTTCTGAACACTATAAATTTCATCATCCGAAAATTGAGAATTTGAAATGACTGTATATCATGTTGTTCTGATGGTGCTAAATTGAATTTTTCTGAAATAGAATTACTCTATCATGCACTGCATCAGGGAGAGTTTGACGGTTGTCGCTTAATGATCATGCTACCTTTATTAGATTTGTTGCATACTGCAAATTTGAAGAGTAGTGCATGTAATAAAATTTGAAAAATCTAAAAAGATATTCCATTGCATCTAGACAGGGGGAGATTTGTCAGATACATTTGTTCCTCACTTCCTGAATCCCTCTTGTTTAGTTATTTGAATCGCTCTACTGCTCTCTAGCAGATAACCTGAATGTTCTGTGATTCTCTTCTTGCATAGCTGATCCATATGTACTCCAGACTCAGCTACTGAAACTGAGTCTGCTCTGCATATATTTGATGCTCTTCTCTCCTACTATCATTTGCTCTACCAGCTTGCACTTATCAAACATTCACAACTTTTCAAGCTGGTCTGATTAATCTAATTCTTGTTCTAGTGATAATGAGCTGTTAAGTTGCATTGGTTGGACTGATCAGAAGATCCTTATGTGGTGTACCATGTTTTAGTCTGAACTCTTAAAGTAAATTCCTATCATATAGGTGTAAGAATGACCATTGATTCAGACTTATATAAGTTTTATGTATTCTCAGATTTACATTTAAATGACTTGAAAGTATCTGAATGATAAGTGTTAATAAATTTTAACCAACTGTGTCTTGGATACCCTAGACTCAATCATCTGTAATCTGAAAATGTGATATCTAGGCTTCTTTGATAGAGATACATAGAGATAGCATTGCTTTTAAACATTAACTTGAAAAATGTTGACTAAAAAGAAAAATCTCATTCGGTGTAATGACTTGGTAACTGAGAAACTGGGTTCTCTATCAATGAAATCGAGTAAACCTATGTCATGAAGTTCCATTGTTATATCTGATAAAAATGTAGTGAAAATTTGACAGAGCAATGGCATAATTGTGTTGAGTAACTAGGGAGTCTAGGCTCTGATCAAGGTGTCTCCTCATGTAAAAAGATACTTCTATTGCTAACTCTGGTCTCAATGTTGAGAGGCAATGACACACACTGAGTAACTGGGTCACTTCACCTGAGCCGTGTTATGCCTCACGTAAAAAGGTGTTGATTGACTTAAATTGATCAAGAAAAGTATAAAGTGCTTCAAATGAAAATCTCTTGCAAAAGCTGTAAACTCACATCTTTTTAAGTGTGTTTAATCTTGATTCTATACTATGTAACTCTTAAAGTGGTCATTGAGCTCATTTGAGTAAGATGGAAGGTGGTCGTTCTTGAGTATTGCTTGATTAATTGGTTCACCTTTATTAAAACCTGTCTTCAGATATGAGTATTGAATTTAATTAACAAATTTGGTATACATCATGATTAAATCAATTGGGTCATGTCGGTTTATTCATAACCCCCTATGATAGGAGAGTCTTTTCTTGTGAGGACTTATTACTGTGGTACCTGCCATACTATTTTGTTTGACTAGGTTCACCTCTAACAACTTATTCATCATGTCAACTCACCTGTTGAAAATCATGTGCCTTGCTTGATGTTATTGACTCCTACCCTTGGCTACATCTACTTCATTTACAACATTGTCTCACTCTCCACACTGTTGGAATCTTCCATCTTGTTTCTGTAACCCGTTCTGGTTTTGTGGACTTTCCACCTGTTTCATTCTGTCCATGCATATGTGAGGTGCCTCAACCAGAGTTCAGATTGCTTGTGATGGGAGTTTTTCAGATTGACTCATTGGATAACCAGAGTTCATTCTTGCACTTCAGGGGAGTTCTGGGTCATCTGCATTTAAGGGGAGAATAGGTATCATATCTCATACATGGCTTTCAACACACTCTCAAACTATTTCCTTTCTGCTGAAGTCAAAGAGGGAGATGTTTTATCAATCTTTTCATACCTGCTTAAATTGTCTCTCTCAAACTCTTTTCTTTTAGATGAAGTCAAAGGGGGAGAATAGTTTGGGTCTGTGTGACTCATAGTGTTGCCATCATCAAAAAGGGGGAGATTGTTGTGCCCATGTGATTTTGATGCCAGCAAGCACTATGAGTATGAATGATTGATCACCATGTGAATGATTGATTGAGCATCTTATTTGTGATTTTGATGTCTGCAAGCACTATGAGTATGTTTGATTGATTGATTTGAGTGTGCACATTCATCTCATTGCATTATCTGTCTCTGCATTGGTGCAACTCTAGTTCCTGCATAACTAGTGTAGTTTGCATCGGTACAGGGTTAATAGAATGCACTGTTAGTTCTCCTGCATATATTGCATCAGTTCATTATCTGTCATATGCATACACTACATTGGTGCATCCATCAGTCGCTTTAATTCAAAATCAATGCGTGTGCATTATGCATATGAAGTCTGTGCATGGTAAACTGTCTAGGCTTGTGCATTCCATAGGATCACGTATGTAGCCAGAGGTTGTCCAGACTGCATCAACTCAAGTCTATACACTCTCTAGTGGCTAGTCTGTACATCCTCCGGTGGTTCACTCGATCAAGTCAGCACAGCCAGTGCTCTTCATGCATATGTATAGTCTATACATTGATGAGCTTCGCACATATACAAAGTCTGCACATTCCTTGCTATTTTGTCCATGTTGTAGTTCAGCAAGTCTGTACATTGCGTAAACATTGCATCTGTCCAGTCGGAACATCGCTGCTTGATATCAAGTATGTACAGCCCGTGCTCTTCATGCATGCACATAGTCAGTACATTCGGTTGTTTCATGCAGAGTCTACACATTCGTTACTGTCATGTTCATGCATCATTCTAGCAAGTCTGTACACACTTAAGTGGCAATATGTGCATCGTCTTGCATACTCTTTTCATATGCATCTGTACACCTTTCAAGACAAAGTTTGTACATTCGCCACCATGCATTCAAGTCCATATGTTCTGCATACATACGTAAGGCAGTGTCATGCACTCAAAAGTCCACACATGCACGCACAGTTTGTGCATTATGCATTCATGCTTAAAGGCATAGCTAGTCTGCACATTAGTTGTCGCATGCACACAAAGTCTATACATTCCATTGCTGGTACGAGTGGTTAAGTTCATGCATCATCACTCCAGCAAGTCTGTACATCGTTGTCGCATGCACACTAAGTCTATACACTCGTTGCTGGCATGTCTGTACATTCACCTTCAATGTGCATACTTCTCCATATACAAAATGCATTACATGCATTCAAAGTCTATACACTCGTGAATGACATGTCCATGCATTCATTCCCGTTGTACATACTCTCTTCTATGCACACTACATCTTGAGCATCAAGTCTGTACAGGCTCTGTTAAAATATCGAACATTCTCAATGCATCCTTTCTTTCCTATCAGATTAATTCACACTGATAACAAGCCTGATCTGACAGGACTGCTGCTCGAAGTGATTAAGAAAGGCACGTGATCCAAGAAGCTAGGATCGTGACACGTGGATTGCAGGAGGCTGAAATGCAGCCACGTGGTGAAGGCTCTCTTCGGCGGGAACTTTGGAGGACACATGCCCACCTATTTGTTGCTGCTATAAAAAGAGGACTTCTCCATCTGGATAAAATGATCAAAAAGAGTGAGGAGCCTGCACGATTCAGAGAAGAGAAGAAAGAAGTTGCAGAAGAAGAGCAGAGGAGAGGAGGGTTCGAAGAAGAAAGAGTGAGCAGTAAAGAAGAGGAGGAAGAAGAAGAGAGTCATCTGAAGCCTTGTCTCTACTGGACCGTGGATCAAATCCAGGCCAGTCAGCTCTTTAAAGAGCCAATTTGTGTTTCATCGTATACAGCTTTCTGTCGCTGTTTTTCCCATTTCTTGTTTTGTTTTACACTCTTTATTTCAAGCTGTTAGTCAGCAGAGCAAGCTGTGTCGCTCAGCAGGCAGAGGAGGATTCCTCTGGACGGGTTAAGCTGTAGTCCCCAGTAGTTGGCAAAGCTATAATGCCCAGCGGTCAAGCTGTTAGTCAGCAGTTTTTAGGCAAGCTGTGTCGCCCAGCGGCTTTCAAGCTGTTTGGCAGCGGAATCCACACTCTGGTTTGAGTGTGGGGTGGATGTAGGTCTGGAGGACCGAACCACCTTAAAAATCATCTGTACAGTGGTTTGAATGCTAATTGTTTTGCTTCCGCTAGATGAATGCTTAGGCCGATCTTCTTCTTCTGTCTAGTAGAAATTTGATTGCATGTTTTGTGTTTGATTAAACACTTCACTGTATTTCAGTTTCGGTCTTTCAGTTTTGGTAGAACTGAATAGGTTCCTTATTTCATATCTCTGAGTGTTCTAAGTTTTTATTGGGAGTAATTTTTAAAGGGAAGATTCATTCACCCCCCTCTGAATCCATCGCACCGGTCGCAACAGATGAGTCCGTACTCCAATGGCTCAAGCGAGGCCTCACCCTTCCTAGTTCACAACCATGCCACCTACCCATAGGACATCAATCCCAAATCATTCCCACTCAGCCTCATGTCACTTATCAAACCTCCTATTGTGTGGAAGATTTGGGAGACTTAGTGGACTACCTACATTGGAAAGTCCACTTGACCGATATGCTAGCCATGAGGCCATCGGAGCCTAGCACCATTAGCCTAGCTTACCCTGCTGTTGGCTCCATCACTTCCATCTACACTAATGGCCAATTTACAAGTGAGATCATCCTCTTTCTTCCCATGGAGGAGGAACCCATCCTAGTCTACTCCCCAACCATTGAGATCCCAAGTGCTTTGATCGACCAACCCATTAGTGACCTTGGCCCAATTATTTTGGAGGAGGATGACTCACCATTTGAGGACCTTAAGAACATGGAGTACCCCTATCTAGGTGACCCTTACCATGATCCCTTCAACCCCGTCCTATGGGAGCCTAGATCTCCATGTAACCCACTCCCCCTATTCACCCCACCCACCTCACCCTACCCATATCGCCCATGTTGACCCAAACTCCTCCCTTCTAGAATCGGGTTACACCATGAGAGCCTTGACCTTAGGCAATAAAACCTTGGGATTGGTGAAATGCCCCACCCCATAACCACCTTCCTAGATCCCTTCGACCCATTCACATGGAAGTTCAAAAGTATCCCACATCTATACACATGGAAGACACCTTTGGGATAAACATGCATGTGTCTAGGCTTACCACACCACTTGGCATGAATCATAAGTCGGGTACCTTCATTCACATCACCCACATGTCAAGTAGGAAGCATAAGTGGACCGTATTCGGATGTATTGGCCCACCTCATTCATCATAAGTCTTAAGCATGAGAGGAGCATACATAGATGTCCGGGTCCCCCGACATTTGTCACATCCATGCATAAAAGATTCATCTAGGGATGTCCCGGCCCTCCTAAGTCTGTCATAGTCTTCATGGCATCAAAGTATGATCAGTCTACATTTGGCTGCCCCGGTCCACCTTTGCACACCATACTTTTCACACCAACATCGCATCGTAGTGCATGGCATACGCATTCTCGCAAGCATCTAGCAATGGGCGATGAGGATCACAAAGAGCGGGCAACAGCTCGTAAGTTGCACTTGGGATTCCAAGTAGGCAACTTGGTAATGGTGACATTGAAGTGGCTCTACCCTAGGGCTAACTCCAAACCGAGGGCACAAGGACTTGGACCTTCTCGAATTCTAAGTGGCATTGGCAAACATGCTTTTGGTCTGAACTTTCCAAAGGATTCTGGGACACACCCGACTTTTTGTGTGTCAGATCCAGCACCCTATAAGGGCCCCGCGGTGGAACCTAGTAAGCATCTTGAGCCTACACTTACCTTTGTGAGTGACACCACCGGAGAGTCTCCACATATCAGCCCGAGAGCCCGACATGAGCACATGGAGGCAATACATGATAAGCAAGGTACCATCGCCAGGAAGAGGGTGTGCCCGCGCTATCCTGAGACGTAGAAGAGCCATCCCTCGGCTACGAAGGCAGGGTTGAGTTGGAAAGACGTTCTGCACCCGGATCAGCTTTGGTGTGCTGCTACCCCATTGGACCCACACTCGACGGGGTCGAGTTCTCCCCACCCCGGGGGTATGATGGGGACATCCCCAGTCACTCCATCTTTTTTCGAGACTTCGGTTGCTCGCCATCGGCGCATCATCATCTCCATCACTTAATTTTGAGCAATAGCATGTAATTTTCATTTTATTTGAGTCATAGATGCGTAATCTTTCTTTATTTGAGTCAGTTAATAGGTTAATGGGTCAGTTTAATAGTCATTTGGGCCCAACTAGTGGGCTAGGCCCAGGGGCGCCCCTCCTTTGGACTTGCTTGTCATTAGTGCACTTAGTCAAGGTTAGTTTGGTCATATGGAATTATGTAAGCCTATAAATAGGCCCCCACTCCCCTCATATGTAACAATTTTTGAACAATCATTTGAATAGAAGAAAATCTCTAGTCTTTCTCTCTTCCACCAAATTTCTCTTCACTCTCTCTCTCTCTCATTATCTCTCTCTTTCTCTAAGGGGTGCGCCCCTTTCTCTCTCCTTCCCCCTCCCAACCACTTTCTCTCACTTCCTCTCCCCTAATAACTCCATCCCAAGTCCCCACACCCCCCATTAACTCATCCCAACCCCCAAGAGTCTCTCCTCCAATCCTCTCCCCACCTTCCAACCCCCAACTACCCCACTCTCCTTCCTTAAGCATCCCACCACCTTCCCAAGGCTGAATTAACCCCTCCCAAGGACCAAATTCAAAATTCCCTCCCCTCTCTCATCCCCCCCACACCCTAGGTCGACACAAGGAGCCCCCCTCTTGGTCTGGTCGCCCCCCCCTCCTCCTCTCCATCCCACCCTCTCTCTAGTGCATATCCACCACCATCACCACCTCCAGCAGCTCCAGCCCCCCTTCAACCCCCATCCCTGCCACCCCAGCCTCCTTGGAGACCCCAGCCACGTCCTCCCCTCTCCCATATCCATCAGCCATCATCCCCTTGTTGTGACTCCTATGTGTTGATGATGTTGACATTTGCTTCATTTCTTTGGCAACACCTTATCTTGATTGATTGTTTGTTTTGATTGATTGGCAACAGTTCCTATTTTGATAAAATTGCTTTTATCAGGTTGTCTGTGTACATAATGCAGTCAGAGTCTATATTGTGTTCTGCACACACTCACAAGTCTTCACAGTGCTTTGCAGCATGAAACTCTATACATTGGCATACATTGCAGCGTCAATGCATTGCATCATCTTTACATGTGTGTACATTGCATCACATCGTTAAAGTCTGCACATCGGCTAAGTGTGTACATTGTTCACCTTAGTTAAAGTCCATTCATTAGACTGTGCATAGTCTATACATTGCCCGTCGTTGCAAGTCCATACATCCACAGTGCATTTCATAGTCTATACACTACACGTTCAAGTTCAAAGTATATACATTGCTGCATTACCTGCTAGAGTGAAGTCTGTACAGCCGAAGCACACATATGCAGTCTATACATTGAGCTACTGTGCAAGTCCACACATTGGCCTTCAGGCTTGAAAGTCTGTACAATGGATTGTGCTTCGCAAAGTCTATACATTTGTCGGTGGTAAGTATATACAGTGAGCGTCTCATGAAGTCTGTACACCACTGTAGCTGCACCGTCTCAGCCACCGTCTCATTCAACATCTTAGGTTTGCAAAGTCTACACATTGGTCGGTGGAAAGGCTATACATTGAAGCAAAGTATGTATAGCCATCAGTGATCTTCCAAGTATGTACATCCAACTGTTCATCTTCGAAGTCTGTACATTGGAAGTTTCACCTACGTTTTCCTTCAAGTCTATACATCGGTAATTTTACCGTCGTTTCCCTTGAAGTCTATACACTGATCGCTTTACCGTCGTTTCCATTGGAAGTCCATACATTTGCTGCTTCTTTGTTCAAGCCTATACAGCCTTTCATTTTGAAAGTCTATACATCGGGAAGTCTTCACATTGGCTGTTGAATGATATTCAAGTCTACACATCGGCACTGCAGCATGCATTTCGTAAAGTCTATACATTGCATGCTTCACTCTAAGTCTATACACTCGTGAGTGTTTCATCAAGTCTATACATTGGATGTTGTTCTTCAAAGTATGTACATCGCATCATATTGTTCATGTAGTGTCTTGGTGAAGTCTATACATCGTTTCACCGTACAGGTCCATACATTGCATTGCATTGGCTAAGTGTGTACATCAGTCTGTCTCTGTTGCGTCTAAGGCTTTGGGCAAAGTCTATACAGACTCCACCATCTCTTCCAGCGTCTCATGCTATCCAAGTCTGTACAGTGTCTGTCTTCATGCATCAGTCAAAGTCTGTACAGCCAGGTACGTCTCATTTAGAGTCTAAGGCAAGTCTGCACATTGGACCTTCATTCAAAGTCTGTACATCCAGGTACGTCTCATTTAGAGTCTAAGGCAAGTCTGCACATTGGACCTTCATTCAAAGTCTATACAGCGTCTCGTTCATGCATTGTTTATGAAGTCTGTACATTGGACTATGTCTTCATGCATCATGTTAAGTCCATACACTGGGTCAGGTTCTTAAAGTGTATACATTGGCCTTAGCTCTCATAGTCTGTACATTGGTCCTCAGATTCGAAGTCCATGCATTGGTCTTCATATTCAAAGTCTGAACATCCGTTCACTTCACTCAAGTCTATACATTGGAGTCTTTCCCTACGCTTCTAAGGCGTAGCCTATACATTGCCTTTGGGCTTCAAAGCCTATAAATCGGCCTTAATCTAAAGTCCATACATTGGGTGAGGTTCTTCATAGTCTGCACATTGCTTTACAATTCAGCAAGTATGTACAGCCCTTCATATAAACTGAAGTCTATACATCGTGATGTCTTACACATTGGCTGATTGAATGATCTCAAAGTCTATACATCCGATTGTTCAGCTTGTGGCCAAGTCTGTACATTGGCCTTCATGCCTCAAGTATATACATTGCTTTTTCGTTCAAACAAGTCCATACACTGAGCAAGTATACACATTGTGTTTGTCTTGTAAAGTCCATACATTGATGTCTGTACGTCGGCTATAAACCGAAGTCTATACACTGCAATGAATATACTTACAGCTGATGATCCGATACTCTGTCTGATAGGGATTCTCTACAGGGATTGCTGACATGGCTCGTGATCCCAGGAGGACGAGGTGATCAGATGATGACACGTGGATAAAGTTGCCTCGGATCTGGCGAATTCCTTGGGCGGGAAAACGTGGAAACCACGCGCCCTTATCCACCTGCTGCCAGTATATATTGAAGCCTTGGTGTTCAGATGGAGGCTGATCGAAAACTGAAGAGAGCAAAGTCTATACAGCCAGTCTGAAAGCAGCAGAGCGCCATCGATCCACTGTGAGAAGAGAAACAGAGAAGAAGAAAAAGAGAGAAGAGAAGATCAAGAGAGATGAGTTGAGAGAGCTTGATCGAGAGAGTGAGATTGTGAGAGTTTTTGTTTGAGAGGTTGTATCTTAGTCTCGTGGTTCAGAAACTAGAGCTGAGCATTGCTCATTCGATCTACATTCCCATTTGGGTTTTCATTTTCGTTTTGCTTCTGTCTTTCATTTCCGAATTCCTGTTTCTTCAAGCTGTGAGTCAGCGGATTTGCAGTGGAAGTCTCCACTGGATGGGTTAAGCTGTATTTCCCCAGCAGTTGCAGAGGATCTGCTCCTCTGGTCGGCAAGCTGTAGTGCCCAGCAAAGCTGTGTATCAGCGGTTGTTGGCCAAGCTGTAGTGCCCAGCAGACGCAAGCTGTACTGCGCAGCAGTAAGCCATACTCGGTTGAGTGTGGGGTGGACGTAGGTCCTTGACCGAACCACCTAAAAATCGTGGGTGTCTTGTGTTTGTGTGATTGTCTATGAATTGTGTGCGACTGGTTGTCTTGTTTACTTTAAGAGCTTGATTCGCTTCTGTTGAAATCTAGTATCAGGGTTAGTGATTTAGCAGATTTGCCTATATTCCGCATTTGAACCTTACATTGGTTTTTAAATAGGTATTAGATCTATTCACCCCCCTCTAGATCCACATTTCGTGGAGATAGACTGCGTCCATCTAACTCAACACTTGGTATCAGAGCCACACTCTTCTACAGGGACTCATCGCCCGAAGAGGATAGGCAGAGATGGATGCTCGAGGGATGATAGCTGAAGGTCACTCAACAACGAAGCCCCCATTCTTCGATGGATCTAACTACGCATACTGGAAGAATCGTATGCAAGTGTTTCTGAGGGCTAAGGATTACGAGATCTGGAAAGTTATCAGCAAGGGACCTTATGAGCTGTCCCCGAATGAAGATGTCTGGACCAAGGAGGAGATCAGAAGGTCCACGCTGAATTGGAGTGCCGTAAACGCCATCCAGTGCTCTCTGCACCCTACCGAATTCTCCCGCGTGTCAGCCTGCAAATCAGCCAAGGAGATGTGGGATGCATTGGAAGTCATTCATGAGGGTACATCTCAAGTAAGAGAGCAGAAGGCCAATCTTCTTGTATCCGAATACGAAGCCTTCAAGATGAAGCAGAACGAGACCATCAGCGAAATGTATGCTCGGTTGACTGTCATTACCAATGGTCTTAGAGGTCTAGGGAAACCTCAGACAGAATATGATGTGGTGAGGAAGATTCTGCGGTCCTTGACTCATGCTTGGCACACAAAAGCTACAGTGATGGAGGAGTCAAGGGATTTGCGTAATACAAGAGCTGATGAGCTGATTGGCTCGCTAATGGCATATGAGATTAATATGCCAAGAACAGAAGAAGCTGAGAGGAAGAAGAAGCCGATAGCACTGAAGGCTGGTTCAAGCAATTCCAACAAATCCAGCTCCAGCAGTTCTTCATCATCAGAGGAGAGCCCGAATGAAGAAGATATGACTCGTTCTGAGATGGCCATGATGACCAGAGAGTTCAGGCGATTTCTCAGAAAAGGAGCAGGACGATTCGGCCAAAAGAAATACAGTGGCGGCCGAAAGGATAAAAGGTATAAATCTAAACCTGCTAAGAAAACTGAACCTAACGTCTGTTACCAATGCAGGAAACCGGGCCATCTGAAAGCTGACTGTCCAGACAATCAGAAATACAAGGACAAGTCAAAGAAGAAAAACAAGAAAAGGAGAGCTATGATTAGCACCTGGAGTGATGAAGATGAAGGCTCCTTCAGTAGCAGTTCAGTCAGTGAAGCCGAATCTGAGAAGCCCATTTGTCTCATGGCAACAGCAACAAGCTCAGAAGATAGAGAAGAGGAATCACATGAGGTAATCACTAGATTCGATGATTTTACTATCAATGATTGGATAGATGCTTATCATGACATAGCTGATAAGGCAGATGATATCAGAAAAGAGAATAGGCATCTTAGAAGAAAAATTAACTCCATGCAAAATGATACAACTCTGACTGATAAGATTGCATGCTTAGATTCTGAGAATAAAGAATTGAAACTCGCATGTTCTGAATTAGACAAAATCAAAAATGAGTTAAAAGCTACTAGGGAAGAGAATGTGAGGCTTGAAAAAGAAATTGATGAATGGAAGCTGAAAATTCAGAAATGTGAGAGTGAAGTAAAAATTGTTTCTGAAAAATATGAAGCTGTCCTCAATGTAAATAATGAACTGAAAAAGTCTATTGATGAAATTCAGAAAGACAATGAGGATAAGCTGAAAACCATTGAGAAAATGACCCAAGGAACAGATAATCTAAATGCTTTGTTAGGGTCAAAAGTTAATTTCAGAAAAGAGGGCCTAGGATTTAATTCAAGTGCAACTAAAACCTTTGGAATGAAAACTATTTCATTTGTTGCACAAAAAGAAAAAGGACCTCTAATTAGCATGAATTCAAACATTTCTGTGAATAAAGCTGCTAATCTGAAAAAGATCAGTGCTGAGGAGAAGGGTAAACAAAAAGTCAGTGAGCCTAGTAGAGCTAGCACATCCAAGCAAAATCCTAGGGCTCAGACTCAGGTTAGGGGTCAACTTGCACAGTCTCATAAACCCCAGGTTAAAGTCACTAAGTCTCCACCATCATCACCACCTCTGAAGAATACCCAAAACAAACCTATGAATAGGACAGCAGGGTCCAAGGTGCAGGGGAGACAGAATGCTGCTAGGAGTCAACCCAAACATTTTTACCAACCCAGAGTTCAGACCTATCACAATGCACAGTCAACCTACTTCAACAGGTCAGATTGGACTAGAACTCCGGGGAGGCATACAGGTCTTGCATATCAGGCTGCACAATATCAAAGACCTTACACTAGCAATTGGGTTAATGGGTATGGCAACTGGACACCTAGGAACCAACAATTCTTTAGCCAACCCAAGAACTACTATGACCAAAACTTTGTGAACACACCCTGGCCAAGGCACTGGCACAGAAGTAACAACACTGTCAATAATCATGCTGCTGCCAATAAGAAGAGGAACAACAACAGAAGAAAATTTTTAGGATCCACTGAATAAAATTCATTTAAACCAATGTGGATTCCGAAAAGCCTGCTTTCTTGCTTTGCTTCTATTTCATCTGTTATGGAGCCCAATCAGCCTTGGGTTCCAAACCTCTTTACCTAATTGTGTATGCAGGTATGCCTGGCAGCCAAGAATAACTTGTGGTACTTGGATAGCGGCTACTCCAGGCATATGACAGGAGATAAGGCCAAGTTCTGCATGCTGATTGAGAAACTAGGAGGCCTTGTCACCTTTGGAAGCAACACAAAGGGTAGGATTATTGGATCAGGTAAAATAGGTAAGTGCTCTACCTGCTGCATTGATGATGTTATGCTGGTTGAAGGGTTAGCTTATAATCTACTTAGCATCAGCCAGTTGTGTGATAAAGGATACAATGTTTTATTTGATTCTCAATGCTGCAAGGTTTTTGAACCTGATTCTGAAAGTGTCAAATTTTCTGGAAAAAGAATAAATAATACATACATGATAGATTTAGATGACATTCAACATACTAACCTTTGCCTTACTGCCAGTAGAGAAGACTTAGCATTTTTATGGCATCATAGGTTAGGTCATGCTAGTTACACTGTTTTGCACAAACTAAATAAGCATGGCATGGTTAGAGGACTTCCTGAAGTTTCCTTCAAGAAAGAAAATAAAATCTGTGATGCATGCACTCAATCAAAGATAACTAGAAAGTCATTTAAGTCTAGAACTGAAAATCTGTCTTCCAAACCCTATGAGCTGATACACATGGACCTTTTTGGGCCAACCAGATCTGTCAGCTTATCAGGGAGGAGGTATGGGTTTGTCATGGTAGATGACTTTTCTAGGTATACTTGGGTTTATTTCTTATCTAATAAGAGTGATGCCTTCTCAGAATTTCAGGAGTTCTATGTTAAAATAAATCAGAAAATTGAAAACATCTTGACTGATCATGGAGGTGAGTTTGAAAACTCACAGTTTGATGAATTCTGCAGGTCAAATGGAATTAACCATAGGTACTCCTCACCAAGGACACCTGAGCAGAATGGAGTTGTGGAGAGAAGGAACAGAACCCTAGTGAAGATGGGTCGTACACTTCTTGTTGAAGGTGGTCTACCAAGGAAATTTTGGGCTGAAGCAGTGAACACTGCCTGTTATGTAATTAACAGAGCCATGGTAAGACCTTCTACCCAGCAAACACCATATGAGATCTTAAAGGGTAAGAAACCTTCTATTGCTCATTTCAAGATTTTTGGATGTAAATGTTTTATTCATATAAATGATAAAAGAGACCTTGATAAATTTGAACCTAAAGGTGAACCAGGAATCTTTCTTGGTTATTCTGAAAACACCCGAGCATATAGAGTGTACAATCTGAACTCTAAAACTGTTGAAGAATCTCCACACATAGTTTTTGATGAATCCTTGGTAAATTCTAATGTTGGTCAATGCAAGAATGAAGACAATGGTGAAATTTTGAAGGAAGGAGATCCTGCAGACAAATCCGAGGATGAAGAAGGACATACAGAGCTTAATGAAGAGGAGCCTACAGTTCAGGGGGAGGTAAATCAAACACATGACAATTCAATTGTTAACATTAGATATCTTAAAGATCATCCTGTAGATAATGTAATTGGAAATCTGCATGACCCCCCGAGGACTAGAGGACACCTGAGAATTCAACATGAACTGAATGCTTATGCTTTTGTATCAAACACAGAACCCAAGTCCATTGACTGTGCTCTCCAAGATGTGCATTGGATAAATGCCATGCATGAGGAGCTCAATCAATATGACAGGAATAAGGTATGGCATTTGGTTCCACCTCCTGATCATGAAACAGTCATAGGGACTAAATGGGTGTTTAGAAATAAAACTGATGAATCAGGGAATGTTATTAAAAATAAAGCCAGACTTGTAGCTCAGGGGTACAATCAGGAATTTGGAATAGACTTTGAAGAGTCTTTTGCCCCTGTAGCTAGGTTAGAAGCAATCAGAATCTTATTAGCTTATGCATGTTCCCTAGGAATAAATCTTCAGCAGATGGATGTGAAATCTACTTTTCTGAATGGGGAAATTAATGAGGATGTCTATGTGAGACAGCCTCCTGGGTTTGAATGTTTAGACTTCCCTAATCATGTTTACAAACTCAATAAAGCTCTCTATAGTTTAAAGCAAGCTCCTAGAGCTTGGTATGACAGGTTGAGCAAATTCCTCACCGACAAGAATTTCACAAGAGGTATAGTTGATCAAACATTGTTTACCAAGGTGAGTCATCCAGATATTCTTATTATTCAGATTTATGTGGATGACATTGTGTTTGGGTCAACTAACCCCAAATTGTGTGAGGAATTCTCTCAAATTATGACTGATGAGTTTGAAATGAGCTCAATGGGTGAGCTCAAATTGTTTCTTGGACTGCAGGTTACACAATCAAAGGATGGTAACTTTATCTCTCAGTCCAAGTACATAAAGAATCTATTAAAGAAGTACAAAATGGACAACCTCAAGGAAATAGCTGCTCCAATGGGTACCTCAACAAATTTAGATGAAGATCCTAAAGGTAAACCAGTGGACCAAAAGCTATATAGAGGTATGATCGGATCCCTTCTTTATCTTACAGCATCTAGGCCTGATATTCAATTTGCAGTGTGTTTATGCTCTAGATTTTAGGCTAGTCCTAAAGAAACCCATTTTAAAGCTGTGAAAAGGATTTTTAGGTATTTACTAGGCACCCAAGAGCTAGGTCTTTGGTATCCTGCTAAGTGTGAGTTAGAGCTTCTAGCCTACACTGATGCAGACTATGCTGGGTGTCGAGTAGATAGAAAAAGCACTAGTGGCTATTGTCAATTCCTTGGTGGCTGTCTAGTGTCTTGGGCATCTAAGAAGCAACACACTGTAGCATTATCTACAGCTGAAGCTGAGTATGTTGCAGCATGTAATTGTGCTGCCCAAGTACTTTGGATTAAGCACCAACTGACTGATTATCAGATAAATTTGGGATGTATTCCACTTTTATGTGATAATACTAGTGCTATATGCCTTGCTAAAAATCCTGTTCATCATTCTAGGACTAAGCACATAGAGATAAAACATCATTTTCTTAGAGATGCTGTAAATAAAAAGGAGATTGAAATGAATTTCATAGAAACTGAAAACCAAATTGCTGATATTTTTACTAAGCCTCTTGGGAATGAAAGATTTAAATTTCTTAGAAGAGAACTTGGCTTATGTAAATTTCAGCATGATGAATGATATGTTCAGCTGCCTTGAATGAAATTTCTGATTTGGACTTGCATCTGATAGCTTGAATAAACCTGTGGATGTTGAATGTGGCATCACACTCATGATCATCATTGCATATCATTTAGTCATGATTGTGTCTAAGCTCTCTCTCATTCAATTCTTGCCATTCATTTGTAAAATTGCATGCATATAGATAGGGGGAGTTTCTGCTAGAAATTCAGAGTGTCTTCAACTTTCTTGAATTCATTCATCCTTTAATTTTGAATGTCGATTCTGACATTATGGCAATCTGTTAGTCAGTTCTGATTTCTAAGCAATAGAAAATGGACTTCTTCAATTGTAAGAATTTGAATTGCTTAAGGACTGACCTAATGGTTTAAATTTTATAACTTTTTGGAGTTTAAAAATTACAATCAGTATAGGAGTAAGCTGAAAATTGATAAAACTCTCAACCCTTATCTTATTTCATGTCAGACAAAGCTAATCATATCTGAAATCATGTTAGAGAAGCTAAGTATGTGTATTGTTCTTAAACAAGTCACTCTGAAACATATAAAGGAATAAAGGACAGCTAAGAAAGATATTGAAAAATATTGAAAATCATTGCAAAATAAAATTGGCAGAGCAATGACTGGTAAATCACTGAGAAACTGAGTGATCCATCAAAGAAGTGGACAACACTTATGTCATGAGGTGTATCAGCTATCTCTGTATAAAATGATCAAAACAGTAGGGTGGTTTCATTGAGTACCTGGGGGTAACTGGCGTCTGATAAACGTGTACCCTCACACAAAAAGGTGTAAATCACTTTTATTGAGTTTGATCATGGCAGAATGGTCCATCATGTTGAGTATCTAGGGGTATTGGCGTCTGATAAACGTATACCCTTATGCAAAAAGACAATGGCACCTGAATGCCCTTAATGAACGTGTATTGAAAATGCTGCTCCATCAAAAGAAATTTCATGAATGTCAATTTGTTTAGTTTCAATACATGACTTGGTAGCTCTCAATCATTTTTTTTGAGACTATGAAAGTAAGATATTTTGAAACTGACTCTCTCATACAAATGTGATTCTAGTTTATTGTTTTATCATGCACAGCGAACTTATCTATTGATTATAGTGCATGAACTCAAAATTTTATAGTCTTTAAACCAGCACTCTATCTGAAAGTAGTTTCTAAATTCACAAACCTGAAGACTCTGTGCTTTAGAATGCTTATTCATGAACTACTTGTTCAGAATGCCAGTCAGATAACTTCTTGATCTTTCCCTTGCATTCCCTTTCTCTCCTCTTTGTTGATGGCAAAGGGGGAGAATATTGTCTAGGGGAAGAATATGTTGTCTGAATTCTGAATTCATTTACAGGGGGAGTCTGGGGCAGTAAGTTGCTTGCATTGTGTAGCATGCATTCATAGCATCTGCATGTCAATTTGAATAACAAATCATGTTTTTCATCAAAATACATAAAAATACATCTGTTTGACAGGATGTTGCTATTCTATTTAATAAGGGGTTGCCATCATCAAAAAGGGGGAGATTGTTGTGACTCTTCTGTGTTGATGATGTTGACATTTGCTTCATTTCTTTGGCAACACCTTATCTTGATTGATTGTTTGTTTTGATTGATTGGCAACAGTTCCTATTTTGATGAAATTGCTTTTATCAGGTTGTCTGTGTACATAATGCAGTCAGAGTCTATACTGTGTTCTGCACAGACTCACAAGTCTTCACAGTGCTTTGCAGCATGAAACTCTATACATTGGCATACATTGCAGCGTCAACGCATTGCATCATCTTTACATGTGTGTACATTGCATCACATCGTTAAAGTCTGCACATCGGCTAAGTGTGTACATTGTTCACCTTAGTTAAAGTCCATTCATTGGACTGTGCATAGTCTATACATTGCCCGTCATTGCAAGTCCATACATCCACAGTGCATTGCATAGTCTATACACTGCACGTTCAAGTTCAAAGTATATACATTGCTGCATTACCTGCTAGAGTGAAGTCTGTACAGCCGAAGCACACATATGAAGTCTATACATTGAGCTACTATGCAAGTCCACACATTGGCCTTCAGGCTTGAAAGTCTGTACAATGGACTGCGCTTCGCAAAGTCTATACATTTGTCGGTGGTAAGTATATATAGTGACCGTCTCATGAAGTCTGTACACCACTGTAGCTGCACCGTCTCAGCCACCGTCTCATTCAGCATCTTAGGCCTACAAAGTCTACACATTAGTCGGTGGAAAGTCTATACATTGAAGCAAAGTATGTATAGCCATCAGTAATCTTCCAAGTATGTACATCCAACTGTTCATCTTCGAAGTCTGTACATTGGAAGTTTCACCTACGTTTTCCTTCAAGTCTATACATCGGTAATTTTACCGTCGTTTCCCTTGAAGTCTATACACTGATCGCTTTACCGTCGTTTCCATTGGAAGTCCATACATTCGCTGCTTCTTTGTTCAAGCCTATATAGCCTTTCATTTTGAAAGTCTATACATCGGGAAGTCTTCACATTGGCTATTGAATGATATTCAAGTCTACACATCGGCACTGTAGCATGCATTTCGTAAAGTCTATACATTGCATGCTTCACTCTATGTCTATACACTCGTGAGTGTTTCATCAAGTCTATACATTGGATGCTATTCTTCAAAGTATGTACATCGCATCATATTGTTCATGTAGTGTCTTGGTGAAGTCTATACATCGTTTCACTGTACAGTTCCATACATTGCATTGCATTGGCTAAGTGTGTACATCAGTCTGTCTCTGTTGCGTCTAAGGCTTTGGGCAAAGTCTATACAGACTACACCGTCTCTTCCAGCGTCTCATGCTATCCAAGTCTGTACAGTGTCTGTCTTCATGCATCAGTCAAAGTCTGTACAGCCAGGTACGTCTCGTTTAGAGTCTAAGGCAAGTCTGCACATTGGACTTTCATTCAAAGTCTGTACAGCCAGGTACGTCTCATTTAGAGTCTAAGGCAAGTCTGCACATTGGACCTTCATTCAAAGTCTGTACAGCGTCTCGTTCATGTATTGTTCATGAAGTCTGTACATTGGACTGTGTCTTCGTGCATCATGTTAAGTCCATACACTGGGTCAGGTTCTTAAAGTGTATACATTGGCCTTAGCTCTCATAGTCTGTACATTGGTCCTCAGATTCGAAGTCCATACATTGGTCTTCATATTCAAAGTCTGAACATCCGTTCACTTCACTCAAGTCTATACATTGGAGTCTTTCCCTACGCTTCTAAGGCGAAGCCTATACATTGCCTTTGGGCTTCAAAGCCTATAAATCGGCCTTAATCTAAAGTCCATACATTGGGTGAGGTTCTTCATAGTCTGCACATTGCTTTACAATTCAGCAAGTATGTACAGCCCTTCATATAAACTGAAGTCTATACATCGTGATGTCTTACACATTGGCTGATTGAATGATCTCAAAGTCTATACATCCGATTGTTCAGCTTGTGGCCAAGTCTGTACATTGGCCTTCATGCCTCAAGTATATACATTGCTTTTTCGTTCAAACAAGTCCATACACTGAGCAAGTATACACATTGTGTTTGTCTTGTAAAGTCCATACATTGATGTCTGTACGTCGGCTATAAACCGAAGTCTATACACTGCAATGAATATACTTACAGCTGATGATCCGATACTCTGTCTGACAGGGATTCTCTACAGGGATTGCTGACATGGCTCGTGATCCCAGGAGGACGAGGTGATCAGATGATGACACGTGGATAAAGTTGCCTCGGATCTGGCGAATTCCTTGGGTGGGAAAACGTGGAAACCACGCGCCCTTATCCACCTGCTGCCAGTATATATTGAAGCCTTGGTGTTCAGATGGAGACTGATCGAAAACTGAAGAGAGCAAAGTCTATACAGCCAGTCTGAAAGCAGCAGAGCGCCATCGATCCACTGTGAGAAGAGAAACAGAGAAGAAGAAAAAGAGAGAAGAGAAGATCAAGAGAGATGAGTTGAGAGAGCTTGATCGAGAGAGTGAGATTGTGAGAGTTTTTGTTTGAGAGGTTGTATCTCAGTCTCTTGGTTCAGAAACCAGAGCTGAGCATTGATCATTCGAGCTACATTCCCATTTGGGTTTTCATTTTCGTTTTGCTTCTATCTTTCATTTCTGAATTCCTGTTTCTTCAAGCTGTGAGTCAGAGGATTTATAGTGGAAGTCTCCATTGGACGGGTTAAGCTGTATTTCCCTAGCAGTTGCAGAGGATCTGCTCCTCTGGTCGGCAAGCTGTAGTGCCCAGCAAAGCTGTGTATCAGCGGTTGTTGGCCAAGCTGTAGTGCCCAGCAGACGCAAGCTGTACTGCGTAGCAGTAAGCCATACTCGGTTGAGTGTGGGGTGGACGTAGGTCCTTGACCGAACCACCTAAAAATCATGGGTGTCTTGTGTTGGTGTGATTGTCTATGAATTGTGTGCGACTGGTTGTCTTGTTTACTTTAAGAGCTTGATTCGCTTCTGTTGAAATCTAGTATCAGGGTTAGTGATTTAGCCGATTTGCCTATATTCTGCATTTGAACCTTACAGTGGTTTTTAAATATGTATTAGATCTATTCACCCCCCTCTAGATCCACATTTCGTGGAGATAGACTGCGTCCATCTAACTCAACACCCCTTGCTATGTTACCCCCCCTCCTACTCCATTTGCCATCACAAGGTTGCAGCTCCGGTAGCAGGTCGCAGGCCGCAAGCATTGGTCCTAGAAGCTGCATCATCTCCGGCCCTTCCCTGATTCTTCTGGTGGCAAGGCATATACCTCTAGAAAGGTCATCTAGAGAGCTTCCCAGGCGAGGTAGTTTCGTCATCGTCTGAGCACCGAGCTGCCTGTGGGAGCATTTCTTCCTCGACTGTGCAGAACCAATCAGGCAGAGGACCAGAGCTGCAGATCCGGTTCGACCACGGCCTCTCCCTTGCAGATCTTGGTACAAGACTTGGCTGAGAGCTTCCCTCTCAAGTTCTCTTTTATCCCCTAGAAGCAGAGCTAAGTTTGGACATCGGCATCAAGAGTTACAAATTTTCTACTCCAAGTGTGTCAGGTCAGTTTTTGGGAGCCAGAACTGATACATCTCTACTGTTCGGGACCTCACGATCATCTCCGACATCTGCCGACAACGCTGCTGGTACCGACGGAAAGAGGACTCGAGCACGATCGCATCGGTACCTGCCACGCCTCCAACAGAGTTCGGATCATCTCGTAGCGTCCCCATCTTCCAGCAATAACACCCTGAGAGTACCCAGAGCCAGCGAAGACCACCCCTGTTCTCGGCTCTGCCCCAACCAGCGACAGCGACACAAAATTCCAAGAAAAATCCGACGTCAATCTGATCCAGCTACGAATAATTTCCAACAGGTTTCATCATCAACAAAATTCTGGAGTGGCCACAGCGTCAAGAAAACCAACTGCCTGTCCTGAAGCGCAGAGAGTGGTCAGAATCGGCATCGGCTACTATTCTTTGCTTCTAGCTCGATTTTCCCCCTTTTGCTTGGCCGGTTGAAGGCCCCTCCCTGTGTGGAGGTAGTTTTGGATGTATTAACAGTTAACCCCCACCCCAAGATCCCCCTCCTGCGAGAGGCGTAGTGTTGTAATCACTTAAACATGGTCAAGCGGCATCGGCGCGGCGTGCAGGTGCGTATCCACGCCTCCCCGCTCGCCCTCGTCTTTCGGCCGGGATCGGTGTTCTCACACCGATCAGGTGAGCTCCGGGAAACTTCCCTCGCTGGTTTATTCGTGCTTATTTAGTATTGTCTTTAGCTCCGTCGGACGGTAAGTGAGTGCTTGATCCAAATTTCCCTCCAATTGAGTGGCCACCGTGGAGTGAGGTGAGAGCGACCCTACAACCCATGCCTTTGGCATGCTGACCGCCCACTAAATTGGGTATCCCAGCCCCTTAGGGGGTCAGCCATAGTGAAGCCTAGCCTCGGAACATCAAGGTCCCACCTTGGACCCTCCACACCATTGCCAATTTGCCCACGGGCAATAGTGTTCGCTAAGCGAGTGAGCTCGCCCGAGTAATTTCATCATCAAAGTTGCTTGCTTGCGAGTCATAGGTCCAAGGTGTATTGGCCTTGTGATTACCACCCAAGGTGGTGTCACATCATGTTCATTTTGATTTCCATATTCCATGAGATTTATCAGCTTTGGTGCTAGTTATTGATCTCCCCCCTGCTCCCCTACCATTGTTGCACGATTATTTTTATTGCTCATATATTTGATTGATCATTGCTTGATAGTTACTAGGCTAGATTCTGCATGTACTCCGGTGCGCATAGGAGCATCCATCTCTTTTCATAGTAGTTGCATTCCTACCGAGGTAGGGTTTCTTCTCGTCTCCATATTCCTTGGAGCTGACTAGGGACCTTGCCGAGGACCTCCGTAAGCCCCCGTGAGCCGTGGATTCCCACACGGACGCCGGGCCGATTGTACCGCATCCACCCCAGTCTAGGGTTTGCATCCGCGAGTGAGAGATCCCTATAGAGTCACACAGTTCCTCATTTCTTACCCTAGTTAGGCACCTAGTGGTTGAGTGAAGTTATATTTTGATTAACCCACTAAGGTTCAAAGAGGAACTCATAAGAATTTGATGGGCATCATTTAATAACTTGATTGTCTAATTGGGTGATTCTCCTCTCACCTCTTCCTTCCATTGCATGTTTGTTGTTTGATTTGTTGATTTGGTTGGTTAGGATTGTTTGCCCTAGTCTTAGTTGCTTAGTGTATGTGGGGTTGTTTCTTTCCTTCAGGATCATCTCCTAGGGTCAGTCCTTATTTCCATTCTTACTTCAATCCTTTGTTTGATTCATCATCCCCCATGTCGTCATACGATTTCTCTCAGTCTCACGAGGATTCTCTTCCTCGCGGCCTTCTTGAGGACCCACCTCGGGTCACCCATCTACAGGGAGGAGAGGGGACTGCCCTCGGCAGTGGATCTGTACGCACAAGGTTTGAAGAGGTTCGACGAACCGTCCTCGGCAGTGGATGAACCCACTAAGGTAGTTAATCTCGGAACCGAAGAGGACCCCAGGCCCATACTTATTTCTGCTAATCTCCCTCCTCAGGTCAAAGAGGAGCTCATCAGCGATTTGAGGGAGTATAGCGATTCATTTGCCTGGTCCTACGAGGACATGCCGGGTCTTGACCCCACCTTGGTTGAACATCAATTGATTCTTAAACCAGGGGCAACACCTGTTAAGCAGAAAGTAAGAAGATTCCACCCGCAGATGGCCTTGAGGATTAAGGAAGAAGTTGAGAAATTGTACAAGGCCAGGTTCATTAGAGTTGTTTTATATCCGCAATGGGTGGCCAACATAGTCCCGGTAATGAAAAAGGATGGCAAAGTTTGGATTTGTATCGACTTCAGGGACTTGAATAAAGCATGTCCGAAAGACGATTTTCCGCTTCCTCACACTGATGTATTGGTCGATAATACAGCTGGGTATGAAGCCCTCTCATTTATGGATGGTTATTCTGGACATAACCAAATCCGTCTGGCTCCTGAGGATCAAGAGAAGACCTCGTTCACCACGCCCTGGGGCACATACTGCTATGTGGTTATGCCATTTGGATTAAAGAATGCAGGTGCTACTTATCAGAGGGCAATGATGGCTATCTTTCACGATATGATGCATGTCTACTTAGAAGCTTATGTGGATGATATTTTGGTGAAATCGAGGTCTCAAGAAGAACACCCCGCCATTCTAGCCAAAGTGTTGCAAAGGGCTTGGGAATATAAGTTAAAGATGAATCCAAAGAAATGCGTGTTCGGAGTTACATCGGGGAAGTTACTAGGGTTTATAGTTAGTAAACGGGGGATTCAGATCGATCCAAACAAAGCAAAGGCCGTTATGGAAATGCCGCCGCCTAAGAACATCACTGAACTTTGAGGTTTGATTGGGCGTTTACAATTCATCAAGAGATTTATATCTCAACACTCGCAGAGATGCCGCCCATTCTATGAATTGCTAAAGGCGGGAGCAAAGTTTGAATGGAATGAGCAATGCCAAAAGGCCTATGAGGAGCTTAAGGTTTATCTTTCTAATCCCCCGGTTCTGCAACCACCCGTCCCTGGGAAACCCCTGATCCTATACATTTCCGTGATTGAGGACTCCCTAGGAGCTGTCCTGGCTCAGGTAGATGATGAAGGAAAGGAAATGGCAGCATACTACCTTTCGAGGTTGTTTAATCCTGCTGAATCTAAGTATACTGCCATGGAGAAGACCTGTGTAGCGCTAGTGTGGGTAGCTCAGAAGCTCAAACACTATTTTCTCACCCACGAGGTTAGGCTGATCTCTAGAATGGACCCCATTCGTTATCTTTTAGAAAAACCTATCCTTTCTAGTCGATTAGCTCGCTGGCAGAGCTTTCTTTCCCAATTCGACATCACCTTCGTCGTCCAGAAAGCGATCAAGGGATACGCCATTGCTGAGCATCTCGCTTATTCTCCCATCCCTCGCACTGATTCAATCCAGGACGAATTCCCTGATGAACACTTAGCAGTAATCACCCGTCTTCCTTTTTGGTCTCTCCATTTTGATGGTGCTCTCAATTCCCAGGGCAGTGGAATTGGCGCCGTTCTGCTTACTCCGGAAGGGGTAACCATCCCTGTCGCTTATCAACTCTCATTTCCTGCCACGAACAATATAGCCGAGTATGAGGCTCTACTTGCCGGACTGAAGCACGCCTACATCATGGGCGCGTAATATCTTAACATCATAGGAGACTCTCAGTTGGTGCTACGTCAAGTTCTGTCAACTTACCGCACCTGTGACCCTAAGCTTAAGCCCTATCAAGATCTGGTCACGCTCTTGGCTAGGCAATTTCGGAAGCTTATCTATATTCACACTCCTCGTTCTCAGAACATTTTGGCAGATGCTCTTGCGTCATTAGCTTCTTCTCTTTCATTTCCCCTCAGTCGTGCCACTGAGACTATTGTGGTCCAGTAGTTAGACGTTCCCTCTCTTCAGGATCCCTGGTTCGATAACCTTAGGAAATCTGTAGAAAGGAAGGCAGAAAGGGAAGAGGTGAAAGAAGTTTCGTTAACTGAGCTTGAGGAGATCATAGAAGAAGAAGAATTGCCATGGTATTATGAGATTGAGCAGTAATGTAAGGATGGTTCGTTCCCGGAGACGGCGAATGCCGAGCAACGAAAGGCCATTAGGAGAGTCGCCGCCAGATACACGATTGTTGCTGGAGAATTGTATAGGTGAGCTCTCAATGGAGTTCTAATGAGGTGTCTAGATGACGATGAGACTTGGAAGATAGTAGAAGCAGCTCACTCTAGTGAGTGTGGAGGGCACGTAAATGGGCAGGCGTTGGCGAAGAAGATTCTTAGGCAGGGCTATTATTGGCCAACCCTAGAAGAAGATTGTTCCACCTATGTCCGTAGGTGTCTTCAATGCCAGCTCCATGCTGACAAGATCCATGCTCCTGCTTCTTCTCTACATCCTCTCTCTGCTCCTTGACCATTTTCCATGTGGGCCTTTGATATCATCGGACCTCTCGGTGACCCGAATTCCGTGGTCAAGCAGAAGTCCTTCGTCCTGACGGCTACAGAGTACTTCACCAAGTGGGCGGAAGCTGAAGCTTATGTAGAAATCAAAGCCACCACAGTATGCCACTTCATCACGAAGAATATCATCTCGCGGTTTGGAGTGCCAAGTGATATCGTCACCGACAACGGGCCTCAATTCGTTTCTCAAGAACTCCGGGACCTCTATAAGAAGTTTAATATATCATTGCATCATTCATCACCATACTACCCCCAATGTAATGGCCAGGCTGAGGCCACGAACAAAACCCTTCTTAAAATTATCAAGAAAACATGCGAATCACATAAATTTGCTGATTGGGCCGATAAACTGGTAGAGGCCTATGGGCTTATCGCACCTCCATCCGCACTCCCACGGGGCAAACTCCTTTTGCTCTCACCTATGGGATGGAGGCGGTACTCCCGTACGAGATCCTGATCCCTTCCTAAGGGTGCAGCTGGATAAAGAACTTAATCTTGACGAGCGTCGAGAGGCGTTGCTAGTCCAACTGGAACTCTTAGATGAGAAGAGGCTTAACGCGGCCAATCATGTTTCGGTTTATCAAAAACGTGTCTCACGGTATTTTTAAAAGAAGGTTATCGAACGAAAATTCCAAGTGGGTAATATGGTTTTGAAACGCAAATTCTTCAGGTCAGCAGGTCCTAGGTCTAAACTGCAACCTAACTGGGAAGGGCCGTTTGTAATTAAGGAAGTCTATCCAGGTAACGCGTACCGTTTAATTAACGCGGAGGGCGAAGAGTTACCAAATCCGTGGAATGGGCTGTATTTAAAACGCTTTTATCCATAGAGTCAAACCAGCAACGACTTGGTGGCAGGGTGCGCCTTCACTGGATCATGAAAGGAAATCCTCGATTCAACATTTCACACACTACACAACCCCATGTGGGTCGGTTTCTTTCCTTTGCGTAAAACCCCGTTTCTCCTTGGCCATGCTTCAGGAAGGGTGAAAGTCCTTACTTTTCCTCCTCTCTCGGCTGAAAATAGGGGCAAAGGGTGAATTAGGAGGCGAGAACCGATCTAGACCCCCCCAATAAAAGAGGTCTCAAATAGGGGCAGTCCATTATGACCTTATTCCGCAGAAGAACACAAAAAAAAAAAAAAAGAAAGAAGGGAATGAGAAAAAAGGGGCAAAAATCAAGGCTAAAAGCTCACTCAAAGCTCACAGCTCTCAAAAAAGTTTGAAAGTCCCCAAATAACAAAACTAGGCACGATAAGAGCGGCAGTACAGTTTCCCCGCGGGACGTTATGAGCCCGGTCGTATGCGTGCCTAGAGGGGAAATAGGTTCGAGAATGGACATAAAGTCCCGGCGCAACAGGCCAAATTCTTTGAAAAAGGGGTGTCGTGAGAAGAACTCAAGCCCTAAAAACCTCCATACCTGTCGCCAGCTTTCCTGCTAAGTCTGCTTTATTTTCCAAGGAATGGATCCTACCCCGGGTATGGCCTCGGTAGAGGCACCGTCAAAGCAAGGTTAGCACCGGCCACGGGCGGTGCTTTATATTGCACGTTAAGCCCGGGGGGGCCCCGGGTGAGATGGGAAGTTCCCTGCCGTCAGGTCTAAGCTTGTGTCAAAACTCAAAAAAAAAATCAGATATTTCAAAACTCAAAAAAATCAAATATTTCAAAACTCAAAAAAAAAATCAGATATTTCAAAACTAAAAAAAAAACAGAACTCAGAAAAATCAGATATTTCAAAACTCAAAAAATCCAATATTTCAAAACTCAAAAAAATCAAATATGTTCAAAACACAAAAAAATCCAATATTTCAAAATCCAAAAGAAATTTAAATATGTTCAAAACCCAAGACAAAATCAGAAATTTTGAAATCCAAACAAAAATCAGATATTTTCAAAACTTCAAAAAAAATTTCTTCATTTGCATTCATAGCATCCATCACATTCATTTGACATTTGTTATTTGCCTATTTAATAAGCTTTACCCCCTTGACCAAAAATCAAGAGCTAGTGATTTCCTAACTTGCTATAGGCAAGGGGTTAAGCCTAAAATAGATTTAATCTATTTTCTGTATTTGTGTGTGTGCAGGGGCAGGTTGAAGCTGAAAAGCACAGTTGGCTCGTGACCATGTGAATGGTAAAGATCCTATTCCAACCTATGCAATCACATCATGAACCAAACGAAACTCAAACTCAATCCGACCATCAAATTTATTCATTTCATATATCAAGCTTTCTAAACACAAGTCCTATCCATCATCATCATGAAAACAAAAGAAAATCACTCAGTCCTCCGCTGGGCATCCCCGCGGGGACGTATCTCTCTCAGCTCTCTAACATAGGCCTGGCGCGTCGCCGAGATCTCTGCAACCTCTGCTGGTAGGGTAAGCACTCTCCTCACCTCCCACATGATCAAGGCACTCCTGACCGCCTGCTCATCCTCCTCTGTGCCAATCCTCCTCTCTTGTAGTACGGGAAGATGGGGTAGCGCTGGTAGAACAGTCCTGGGTAGTCCAACCTGTAGGTAGCACCGGTGCGGGCTGTACATCACCAGCGCGGTGTCGCTCACGAGCCTCAAGTCCAAGCCTGGCCTCTTGGGAACTCTGACAGTGCTGTCACGGAGGAAGCCCGGGCGCATCATGAACCGATCCAGGGGCAATCTGTTGATGCACAGTCGCCACTCATCCCTGGTCTTCATCTCAGCTGTCCTGCACTCTAGCTACGGAGAGAATCCAAACGCGCCACCTATGAAGAAGAAGGGGTGGCTCCCGAAGATCCTGCTAGCCGAAGTGACATCCTCCCTATAGATGAATTTCATCCTAGCACCCATCCAACACTCTAGAAGGATCATAGAGCCAAATAGAGGACCTCCTAAGGCTGCTGAAGTAAGGCCCTCGTACAAGTAAGCAAGGGTGGCCTGGGAGATGGAAAGTCCTTGCCATAAGCCACTAATGGTACTAAGAAGGGGCATCTCTAGAACGTGGACAACTGAAGGAAACAAGATGGCCCCGCACAAGCAAATGGACACAGCCTTAGCTATGGCTTCATCCCATCCACACTTGTTCTTGCAATGCTCCACTACCCACTGGCTAAGAGGAAGAAGGTGAATCTGATGTGGGCCTACGAAGGTGTGGACATCCCTGCTATCTGGTGTGAACCCTCCTAAGATGAGCCTAGGATCTATAGGGCAACGGTATGACACACTAAGTCTTCCCTTCCCACCTGGGACCTGGATAAAGAGAAGTAGGTCTCTACCTCCTCTAGTAGGATAGTGGCCTCGAATGATGGAAAGGTGAATGTATGGGTTTGAGGATGCCAAATTTCAACTAAGGCTGAGATGATGTGCCAATCAAGGGAAAGCTTTGGGTAGTTCTGACCTAACACTAGGAGAGGTTGCAAGTGCCAAGATCTCATAATGGATGTCACTTCTAGGGGCAAGGCGCGGACCATGGGAGCCAGCCACTTCAAGGTGGAATACCGCCTCGCGCCAGGAAGAAGCTGAGGTTGGAAGAAAGAGAGGAAGGAAAAGCATGTAAGTAAATGAAAGAGAATAGAATTGAATGAAATCATGATTAACTTACATCTCTCATAGGGCTCGAGGTCAGATGTCGCGGGATCGCAGTTAGCCGTTGGAGCACTTCCCGCTCTTTCCTGGCCGGCTTTGGCCCTTCAAAAGACGCTCCCTCCATAGAACTCCCCTCTAGGGCCCTCTTCATGATGATTTGGTGATGAATATCAAAGGTTTCAAGGCTTAGAAGGGGTAAGATGTGTGAATCACGAATTTAGGCTCCCCTCCCACTTATAGGGCTTGTTAGGAAGCCTAGGCCTCTTGAGATTGGGTTGGATAAATCTAGGACGGATTAAGATGAGGTTTGGATAGGTTTAAGGTGATTTACCCTCGGGTTGAGAACTCTCCAGCAGAGTCCCCTTTGAGTTCGCAGGGCACCCACTTGGACGGTCTTACGATAGACTGCCCATCCCCTTGCGTAGTCTGTAAAGGACCGTTCATCATCCTCCAAAGAACCTGTGGGCTAAACTTTTGGCAGCCTGAACTTGACCATTTTTATTCTCACGCGGTTTATGATAAACCGTTCATCATTCAGCGCAGTTAATATTCAACCGTTCAATTCTCCTTGGAACGGTCTATTATGGACCGTGTATTGCTTTGAGCGGCTCACTGAGAACCGTTCATCTAATCCGGAGCCCTTTGTCAACCTATCCAATTAGTAAGTCGTGCTGCCCCTCATCTCACTCTCATCTCACTCATTTGCATCTCTCGTCTCACGCCCTCGTCTCACTCATTTGGCGCTCTCATTTCACTCATCTGGCGCTCTCATTTCACTCGTTTGGCCCACTCATCTCACTCCTTTGACGTCACTCGTTTGGCATCACGCTCTCTCTCTCTCTCTCAGAGTCGGCGTCCCTCTGTCTCACTCGTGGTCGTGTCGCGTCACACCCGTAGTCATGTCTCACCCTAGTCGTCGTCTCTCACTCACACACTCAAGTCGCATTCGTTTATTCATTCATTCATACATACAAAATCAAAACAATAACATGCATATCACTATCATATCATGTCATATCATGTACAAAAGTCAGGCCAAGTACAAAGTCAAGCCTGTCCCTCTCTCTGGCCCTCGTCGCTGTCTCCGGCTCCCTCATGCCTCTTTGGTGGAGGCATCGCTGAAACCGCCTCGTCACGCTTACGTCATCGGCGTCTCTCCTCCTCCTCATTCCTCCGGTGGCCGGAGGAACCTGTGAAGTAACTCCTAACAGAGCCGTGAGTGGCGTGGCTGCCGCTCGAGTCGCTCGACTGCGCTCTCGACTCACCTCTCTCATGCCCGCCACCATGCCCTCCAGTCGGGCAGACTGTACCCGGGCCTGCTCCGCCTCAGTCTTGTAGCGCTCTGCCTCAGCCCGGTAGCGCTCCGCCTCGGTCGCGCTGGCTCGTAGTCGCTCCAGCTCAGCCCGAAGAAGTGCCGTCTCCAGCGCTTCTGCTGGTCGGCTCTGTGCTGCCTCCTCTCGTACACGGGCTAACTCCTCCCGAGCCGCTGCCCGGCTCTGCTCTAGCTCGGCCTTAAGGCGGGTCAGCTCGGATGTCTGCATGCACATATCATTGTTAGTCAATTGCATTTCATACATGTAATAGGCATTAATAGCAAAGGGAAAGTATAGTGATTTGCGTACCCTCTCGGTGAGCGGCACCTCGGCCGCCTTGGCCCGCGCTACCATCCTGGTGAAGTCAGCCTCTCGCTCAGCCCGATCTGCAGGAGTCTGGGTAGAAGAAGAAGAAGGAGCATCGGCCCCCTGTCTTTGCGCCCCCTCAGCGCGCTGCATCCAAAACTCCAGGTCAGTCACATGTATAATCATAATCAGAAGCATTTGTATAATTTAAAGAGTTTAGGCTTTAGAAAACTCACTAGTAAGGCCAGGGCCTGCCGGGCCTCATCTCGCTCCCTGATGGTGGATTGCAAGAGCCCCTGCAACTCCATTAGTCATCCCGCAGGGTCAATCTGCATTTAGAAGTTCATATGTCAGTGCATCATATAATCATCATAAGCATAATAGACAGAGTTTGAGTTTAGAAGTCGTACCGGTCGGTGGGCACCCCAGAACACCTGGTCCCGGTAGTGTCTGGCGTACGCGGTGTAGTACGCCGAGTCGCTCTCCGCTCGGGCGGGCACCACCCGCCCAAGAGCTGTCCAGTTGGCCACCTGCGCAGCGTTCCTAGTCGACCAATCAAAAGCTGCCGCTAGGCCCCGGGTAGTCCTCGTCACTCGCTCCCCCGCCTTCTAAGGCGCTGGGAACTCCACCGCAGGCTGATGAACCCCGATGGTCCTCATCACCAACCTATGATGCAGTGGCTCCACCAAATTCATGCAGTGAAGCCACACATCACGTCCGGCGAAGGCAAGGGCGCCGACCACCCAAGGCTGACCCTCCTGGCCCTCCTCTGCGTAAGGTGTCCACCGTACCTGCAAGAAGTAGAAAGTCACATCAGCATCATATAGGGATTGCATTTAATTAAAGAGTCTAAGTTTAGAAGCATACCGAGGCGAAGGGTAGGGAGTCGAGGTCATCCTGCAGCTCCCGGATCTGTCTCGGAAGAGCCGCCGTCTCCCTAGGTGCTGTCCACCTCCGTGCAATAGGCAGGTGTTGTGTCCCCCGTGGTTCTGGAGTTTTGATGATGACAATTATTATGTCTCATTATGTTTACATGTACATCCTTGATGATACAATCCTGATGTATTATGAGAAACTATTAGAACAGGTTTAAAGATGACTCATAGGTCATGAAGTCAACTCAAGTCAAAAGTCAACCAGTGACAGGTAAGATCAGTGCACAGTCAGATCAGGTAATGCTCTGTCTACTCTCAGATCTGTGCATATGCTATTTCCTGTACATTGTCTTTGCATGCATTCATTACAGCAGAGTCTATACATTCTCTACTGATATGCATGTGCATAGTTCGTGCATTGATTTGCCTTATGCACACAACAAGTCTGTGCATTCATGAGTATGGCATAGTCTGTTCAGTGCTCTTCATGCATGTGTATAGTCCATGCATACATTTCATGTCTGAACATTCTTCAAGGGCATAGTCCATGCGTTCATTCATTGATCAAGTCTATACAGCCAAAGCCAATGCATTTCACGTCTCACTTAGCGTCTCATGCTATACTGCTAAGTCTGTACATTGGCCAAGTCTGTACAGAGTCTTATTGCATCGTTCATCAAGTCTATACATCGTTGTGGCTTGTGCATGCATCATCTATCAAGTCTATACATTGCATGCAGGCAAAGTCTGTACATTGGCAAAGTCTGTACATCGTTGGCTTGTGCATGCATCGTCTTTCAAAGTCTGTACATCGGTCAGTCTCACTCAGCGTCTCATGCTATCAAGTCTATACATCGCATGCATTACACACAGCAAGTCTGTACATCCACCGTCTCACTTAGCGTCTCTATGCATATTTGATTTGAAGTTTGTACAGCCCAAGTCTGTACATCCATCCGTCTCACTTAGTGTCTCTATGCATATTTGAGCTGAAGTCTGTACAGCCCAAGTCTATACATCCATCCGTCTCACTCAGCGTCTCATGTGCATAAATCAAAGTCTATACATTGCTTGTTAAAGTCAGTCTCACTTAGCGTCTCTGTACATTGATGTAGCACGCATGCAGAGTCTATACAGTCATTAGAGCAAGTCTGTACATTATTTTCTCATGCACGTAAACGGTCAAGTCTGTACATCAATGCATGCTATCAAGTATGTACAGCCTGTGTGCTTCATAATGCAAAGTCTATACAACGGCTAGCTGCACAAACGCCAAGTCTATACAACGGCTAGCTGCACAAACGCCAAGTCTATACATTGGCTAGCTGCACAAACACTAAGTCTACACATTGTTACATGTAGAGTCTGTACATTCATTTGGCATGTCAGTGCATCCATTTGTAATGTATATACCTTGCTATCTGCATTTGTGCACTCCTTCGCTCTAAGTCTATACATTGCTTCATGCATTGCACGAAGTCTGCACATTGTGTGTTGCTGTGCTCATACATCATTTTAGTAAGTCTGCACAATGGTGCACGTTGAGTCTACAATGGTGCACGTTGAGTCTGCACATTCATTTGGCATGTTAGTGCATCCAATTGTAATGTTCATACCTTGCTTAGATGCACTCTACACTACACACACTAAGTCCATACATTTGTTGACGGCACGACTGTGCATCCACTTTCAATGTACATACTTCACTGCATGCACACTGCATTACACATGTTCAAAGTCTGTACATCCCATAGCCTTGCATACGTGAAGTCTGTACATGCTTTAGCTTTGGATTCACAAAGTCTGTACATGCCATAGTCTTGCATCGTTCAAAACAAAGTCTGCACATTGCTTTCTGAATTAACTCAGTGCATCCTTATCTGTTCTAACAGGACTGTTGGTCGAGGAGCTAAATGAGGGCACGTGATCCAAGAAGCTAGGATCGTGACACGTGTCATCCTGCAGGCTGAAATGCTGTCACACAGCCAAGGTGTTAGGGCGAGAACTGAGGAGAGCACATGCCCTACCTACTGCTGCTATATATACTAAGCTTCTTCCTCAGAAGAAGACTGATCGAAGCAGAAGCAGAGACAGAGTCTGCACGATCCAGAAGAAGAAAGAGAGTGATCGAAGAAGCAGACAGAAGCAGAAAGAGCTAGCAGAAGAAGAAAAAGAGATAACAGAAGAGAAAGAGAGAAAGAGAGAAGAAGAAGAAGAAAGAGAGAGAGATCCTTTGAGAGCAGAGATCGAGAGAAGAAGAGAAGTGCAGCAGAGAAGAAGAGAGATAGAGAGTTAGAGGAGAAGAATGGAAGTTGCTTGAAGATCTACTCCTGCTGGACCGTGGATCAAATCCAGGCCAGTCAGCTCCATTGAGAGCCACATCTATGTTATTATCCTTTACAGCTTTCTGATTGCTATATTTTCGTTTCTTATTTTTCCTTTTATCTGATCACTAGTTTTCTGATTCTCTTGTTTGAGGTCGAGTTCCTCCTGTGGACTCAGAAGAAGGGAGACTTTGTGTCTCCGGTTGCAAGTGGCTGGGTATCACTTGTGGGTTCCCTCCTGGGTGGAGGAAGAGAGATTTCGTCTCTGGTTGCTAGTGACGGTAGTCACTAGTGGTTTCCCTCCGGTCTGGAGGAAGAGGGGAGGTTGTTCCCCTGGTCAAGCTGTTAGGCAGCATTTGTTTGCAGACTGAGTCTGTGGTTCTAGCTGTTGCTAGTGGAAGCCTCACTCCAGTTTGGAGTGAGGGGTGGACGTAGGTCTGTGGACCGAACCACCTAAAAATCTCTTGTGTAGTGGTTTGTCTGTTTGATCGATCCCGCTAGATGCATGCTAGGACCATGATCTAATTGGTTGTCCATGTCCTAGTGATTGATGGGGTATGCATCTTTGATGTTTGAGCATTTGTCCATTGAACTTGTGATTATCATCTCATACGGATTTTAAATTGGTTAAAATTCATTAGAAGATCCATTCACCCCCCTCTGGATCTGTGTTTATCTATCGCACCAAACTATCAATTGGTATCAGAGCGGTTCTCTGACTCATCAGATCCAACGATCTGCAGAGGATCCTGCATTTGTGGTGCGGTTCTTGGTCCGTAGGTTATCGGTTTACATTCATTGTTTTTGAATTTGGTTTTATCTGTTTCAATGGCTCATCCACCCGTCTTTGGTGGTTCTGATTTCAACCAGTGGCACAGTGCTTTCCGTGCTCATGTTAAATCTGTTGATCCAGACCTATGGAAAGTGATTTCACATGGTCCTCATAGACTACCAAAAGATCAGTCCAAATGGACTAATAAGCATCGATCTATGTGTGCAGAAAATCAGAAAGCACTGGAGTTAATGAAGGCCGCGACGAATCGAGCTCTTCATTCATGTTTCCTTGATTGCAGATCTGCAAGGGATATATTGAAGATGATAAAGAGAGCCGAGAAAGAAAATCAAACGAGCTGCATGATGGCTCGAGGAAGTGAACAAAGCAGCAATCAGGAAGAAGAACAGGATGATGGTGAGGTAAACATTTTTGATAATTATACCCTAGACGATTGGATTGCTGCTTATGATGAACTGCAAGAGTCTTATGATCAGTTAAGAAAACAATACAAAAAATTGAAGAAGAGTAGTAGGTCAGACAGTTTGAATTCTGATTGTAAAAATTGTGCTGAACTGAAAAATGTTCATGATGCTTGTATGTCTGATATTCAAATGTTGAAAAAACAAATTTCGTTGCTGAAGATTGAGAATCAAGATCATGTAAAAGAAATCTCTGAACTTGAGAAGAAGCTTAGCCTAACTTGTTATGATTCTGTTCAGAGTAAGGATTTGCTGAAAAATTTTGAATGTGTTAAGTCTGATTTAAACAAGCTGAAAAGTGAGAATGACTCTCTCAGAATGTTCTCCAAAGAAAATGAAGAAAGTTTAGAGAAACTTAAAAAGGAGAACACGTTGCTGACCGAGAAATTTGAAGCCATCAAATCTGAGAATGTGGAATTACAGAAAAATATTGAAAAATAGGAAAAAGATTTAAAGGAATTTGAGGCTGGAAGAAAACTTGGAATTAACTCTGACGATCAGATTTTGATAAACGAATTAATTCAGAGTGACAGACTAAAGGAAGAAATTGACAAACTAAAACAGTTGAACACCACCATGTCAAAGAGATTGCTGACATTTGAAAAAGGTAAATGTGTGGTGTCCGATAATTCAGAAGAAGTGGAAAAGCTCAAAGCTGAAATAGAAAAGCTTAAAAATGTCAATGCCACTTTAAGTGAAACACTCAACAGGAGTGAGGAGGAAAATGCTAACTCTGAATTGCTCATCGTTACTCTTGAAAATGAAATCAAGGATCTAAAGAATCCTTGTCAAAATTCGTAAGTGGGCAGAAAAACCTAGACAAGCTACTAGGTGTAAAAATCAACCCTAGGAAGGAAGGGCTGGGCTACAATAATGTTAACAAGAAAGAGCTTCAGAGCAAGTTGATGACTTCATTTGTAAAAGCTTCAAGTGTAGCTACCACATCACAGAACAAGCAGCCCATTGTGCAGAAATCCCAGAAACAAATTAAGAAATCCAAAGGGGTTGAAAACATCAAGAAAAAGACTGATTTTAAGTATGTTGAGAAAGTACAATCTGTGCTTGACACGAATACACATACACATGCACATAAAAATAAGAATTCATGTCATTACTGTGGTAGGGTTGGCCACATTATGAATAATTGTTTTATTCTGAAACAAGACAACAGAAAGCATGCTAGGAAACCTGTTTCTGCTCAGAACAAAAAGATTCAATGTTTTTATTGTGGGAAATTGGGCCATCTAGCTTTGAATTGCTGGTTCAGGAAGGGATCTAGAGGTAGTCAGATTACATGTTTTCATTGTGGAAAGCATGGCCACACAGTCAAGGACTGTTGGCATGCTCAAGGGAAAAGTTTCATTTCTGAAGGGTTTAAATTCCCTGCAAATACAAATGCTCTCAGAAAGAACAAAGTTGTTTTGAAAAAGAAAAACTGTGAATGTTTTGATTATGGAAAACAGTTTGGTCATGCAAATAACAGAAATTTCCATGCCAATGCACATAAAATCCATGTTCATAATGATGTGCATAAAAAGAACCTAAAATCTGATTCTTCATGCTACTACTGTGGAATATTTGGGCACTCCATGAATCATTGTGCTTTAATGATGAATGATGATAAACAGGCGCAAAGGTTGCTGAAAGCACCAATCGAAGGTGCTACTAACATTATAGGACCCAAGGAGTCTTGGGTACCTAAAAACACAAAATGAGAGTTGTGTTTTGCAGGTATGCCTTGGGGATGAGGAATAAAAGGGGGTCAAATAAACCAAGGCATCCAAAGTTTGGTAAAACCCCACCTCTGCTGGTAGACATTTAATAACGTTGTTTAGATAGTTGCATATCATGTTTGATTTGTTAATCAAAATTTCATGCATATAGCTTCTCAAATGCATCTATGTTTGGCATTAAAATCTCTCAATGAATATGATGTGTTATCTGCGCATCAGTTCAACTGAAATTGGTGCTTGAATACTGAAAAGTTGAATTGAATGAATCTGTTGCTTGGACGATGTCTCATGCTTTAAAATGTACACCTGCACATTTGACATGCACATGCATTCACAATTGCATATAAGTAGCATATTGTCAGCTTAAGATGCATATAGAACTGCATCTGCATTGGATTGTCATGCATGAGTCTTGGTATATAAATAGTGAGATACTAAAGGGCAGATGAGTTCTGTCTGGAAGTGCTTGCTATGTGTGAGGTGGTCTGTAGACCAAGTCCTCCGCCTGGTACCATAAATCAGAGTTGCACGAAGAGCAATCTAAATGTTCATGAGCACAGGTCATAAAAATTCCATACATAAATTTCATTGCATCCATTGTTCTTAGACTTCAGTCATACAGTGCATAGTGTGAGGGGGAGTTGTATACCAAGGAAACAATGTGATCATTGCATATATTACATGATGTCAGCTCACTGCACTTGCATTTACTGGTTAGAAGTGTAGACACCTTGAATGCTAGCTCACGCATACATTTAGGGGGAGCATTATTCATATTCTTGAAATCATCTGACCCATGCATCACATAACTGTTTATCTAGCTCATTTCTATCAACTGAACTTCCCATCTTCAGTTTGAACTGCTATCTTGCTTAAATTCCTGTGTTGAATGTGAAATGCAACACATTTCAGCTTCTTGCTTCAACTGTTATCAGCCATTTTCACTCATCCTATCCATAGGTATCTGTTGAATTGGCTACTCCTTAAAATGATTCAGCCCTCCCTGAAAATTCAGAAAGACTTCTCTGTGCATATCATGATCATAAATCTGAAAACAACTTAAAGAGGAATCTTCTATTATATAGGACTATGAATGTCTGTTACTTTCAACCGGTTGAAGTTTCATGTATGTCTTGTGTTTGTTGATGAATATATCTTGAAAATATCTGAGTTAGTCTTAATAAACTTTAACCAACATTTTAACGTTGTGTCTTTTAAACTCTTCTGCATTCTGAAAATTCTAAAATCATGATATTCCTTGATTGATATGTATGAAATTAGTATTGTTTTTAAACATCTGAGAATCTGGAACATGTCTAAGGGTAAATCTTGTCAGAGCAATGACTTTGGTCACTAAGAAACCATGTCCAAAGGACTGTGTCATGAGGTGCCATAGTTAACTCTGCTTAAGAATGATTGATAATCTGGCAGAGCAATGGCATGCACACTGAGAAATACATCTCACTCATCAAAGAAATGATTTGTAGTGTGTCATGAAGTGTAAATGCTATCTCTGTTCTTATGAAGCATGACAGTTAGTCCTTCCAAGTGCTTAGGGATACTGGCGTCTAAACAACGTGTATCCTCTAGTTACAAGGGTGTACCAAACTCAAGTGCTCATGAAGATTGTTATGAAAATTATTGCTGATTCTAGTGTATCATTTGAAAATGTGTGCAAAAGAAATATTCTATTGGAACCCTTGACAGAAACAAATGTTTTCTTATGTGTTTAACTTCATTACTATTGACTGCATCTCTTAAACGAATCTTTGAAATTGAGTGAGTAAGAAAGAAGAAGGTTAAACAAGACTTTCAATATGAAAGCAAGGTTCATTTTTATTAAAACTGATTTCAAATATGAGTACAGAAAGCTTATGAACAAGCCTTTGCATACATCATATTCTGATCTGACTTGTCATTGAAGATCATTCATAAATCTCTATAATAGAAGAGTCTGAAATACATGTTCAATCAGATTTATGAAATTGATATCCCATTGAAAACTTTTCTCATTCATTATGAATGCTTACTTTCTCACATTGGACTCCATTATTTCAGACCTAACTGTTGACTTCTTTAAGTCCTGTGCTTCATTCCAATCACTGTCCATCTAAGGGCGAGAATTTTTGCATGTCCCTGTGGTTCAATGATCATTCCATTCTTTTTGATGTTGTCAAAGGGGGAGAATTTTTGTGAGTCATCATTTGCATCAAATCATCACTTGCATCACATGGTGTTTTACATGCTCATTTTTGACTGAGCTATTCTGCGGTGCATGTTCATGAACTGTCATATGGTATTACATAATCATCATGATGAATCTATTGCAATGACTCATAATATTACCATCATCAAAAAGGGGGAGATTGTTGTGTCCCCTGTGGTTCTGGAGTTTTGATGATGACAATTATTATGTCTCATTATGTTTACATGTACATCCTTGATGATACAATCCTGATGTATTATGAGAAACTGTCAGAACAGGTTTAAAGATGACTCACAGGTCATGAAGTCAACTCAAGTCAAAAGTCAACCAGTGACAGGTAAGATCAGTGCACAGTCAGATCAGGTAATGCTCTGTCTACTCTCAGATCTGTGCATATGCTATTTCCTGTACATTGTCTTAGCATGCATTCATTACAGCAGAGTCTATACATTCTCTGCTGATATGCATGTGCATAGTTCGTGCATTGATTTGCCTTATGCACACAGCAAGTCTGTACATTCATGAGTATGGCATAGTCTGTTCAGTGCTCTTCATGCATGTGCATAGTCCATTCATACATTTCATGTCTGAACATTCTTCAAGGGCATAGTCCATGCGTTCATTCATTGATCAAGTCTATACAGCCAAAGCCAATGCATTTCACGTCTCACTTAGCGTCTCATGCTATACTGCTAAGTCTGTACATTGGCCAAGTCTGTACAGAGTCTTATTGCATCGTCCATCAAGTCTATACATCGTTGTGGCTTGTGCATGCATCATCTATCAAGTCTATACATTACATGCAGGCAAAGTCTGTACATTGGCAAAGTCTGTACATTGTTGGCTTGTGCATGCATCGTCTTTCAAAGTCTGTACATCGGTCAGTCTCACTCAGCGTCTCATGCTATCAAGTCTATACATCGCATGCATTACACACAGCAAGTCTGTACATCCACCGTCTCACTTAGCGTCTCTATGCATATTTGATTTGAAGTCTGTACAGCCCAAGTTTGTACATCCATCCGTCTCACTTAGTGTCTCTATGCATATTTGAGTTGAAGTCTGTACAGCCCAAGTCTGTACATCCATCCATCTCACTCAGCGTCTCATGTGCATAAATCAAAGCCTATACATTGCTTGTTAAAGTCAGTCTCACTTAGCGTCTCTGTACATTGATGTAGCACGCATGCAGAGTCTATACAGTCATTACAGCACGTCTGTACATTGTTTTCTCATGCATGTAAACGGTCAAGTCTGTACATCAATGCATGCTATCAAGTATGTACAGCCTGTGTGCTTCATAATGCAAAGTCTATACAACGGCTAGCTGCACAAACGCCAAGTCTATACAACGGCTAGCTGCACAAACGCCAAGTCTATACATTGGCTAGCTACACAAACACTAAGTCTACACATTGTTACATGCAGAGTCTATACATTCATTTGGCATGTCAGTGCATCCATTTGTAATGTATATACCTTGCTATCTGCATTTGTGCACTCCTTCGCTCTAAGTCTATACATTGCTTCATGCATTGCACGAAGTCTGCACATTGTGTGTTGCTGTGCTCATACATCATTTTAGTAAGTCTGCATAATGGTGCACGTTGAGTCTACAATGGTGCACGTTGAGTCTGCACATTCATTTGGCATGTTAGTGCATCCAATTATAATGTTTATACCTTGCTTATATGCACTCTACACTACACACACTAAGTCCATACATTTATTGACGGCACGACTGTGCATCCACTTTCAATGTACATACTTCACTGCATGCACACTGCATTACACACGTTCAAAGTCTGTACATGCCATAGCCTTGCATACGTGAAGTCTGTACATGCTTTAGCTTTGCATTCACAAAGTCTGTACATGCCATAGTCTTGCATTGTTCAAAACAAAGTCTGTACATTGCTTTCTGAATTAACTCAGTGCATCCTCGTCTGTTCTAACAGGACTGTTGGTGGAGGAGCTAAATGAGGGCACGTGATCCAAGAAGCTAGGATCGTGACACGTGTCATCCTACAAGCTGAAATGCTGCCACGCAGCCAAGGTGTTAGGGCGGGAACTGAGGAGAGCACACGCCCTACCTGCTGCTACTATATATACTAAGCTTCTTCCTCAGAAGAAGACTGATCGAAGCAGAAGCAGAGACAGAGTCTGCACGATCCAGAAGAAGAAAAAGAGTGAAGAAGAGAAAGAGAAGCAGGAGGCAGAGAGTGAAAGCAGAAGAAGAAAAAGAAAAAGAGATTGTGATCGAGAGTGAGATCGAGAGTGAAGAAGAAGAGAGATAGAGAGAGAGATAGAGAGTTAGAGGAGAAGAAGGGAAGTTGCTTGAAGATCTGATCCTGCTGGACCGTGGATCAAATCCAGGCCAGTGAGCTCCGTTGAGAGCCACATTTGTGCTATCATCTTTTACAGCTTTCTGATTGCTGTATTTTTCGTTTCTTGTTTTTTACTTTACACTTCCTTGGTTTTTGTTTTTCCGATACTCTGTTGAGAGGTCGGGGTTCCTCCTGTTGGTTCAGGAGAAGGGAGATTTTAATCTCCAGTTGCAAGTGACTGGTGTCGCTTATGGGTTCCCTCCTGGGTGGAGGAAGAGAGACCTCGGTCTCTGGTTGCTAGTGACGGGTAGTCACTAGTGGTTTCCCTCCGGTCTGGAGGAAGAGGGGAGGTTGTTCCCCTGGTCAAGCTGTTAGGCAGCATTTGTTTGCAGACTGAGTCTGCGGTTCTAGATGTTGCTAGTGGAAGCCTCACTCCGGTTTGGAGTGAGGGGTGGACGTAGGTCTGTGGACCGAACCACCTAAAAATCCCTTGTGCAGTGGTTTGTCTGTTTGATCGATCCCGCTAAATGCATGCTAGGACCGTGATCTAATTGGTTGTCCATGTCCTAGTGATTGATGGGGTATGCATCTTTGATGTTTGAGTATTTGTCCATTGAACTTGTGATTATCATCTCATTCAGATTTTAAATTGGTTAAAATTCATTAGAAGATCCATTCACCCCCTCTGGATCTATGTTTATCTATCGCACCAAACTATCAACAGGAGCCGGGGACGGGTCTCCTCGCCTCTGCCCAGCCCACGTAAGCGTACGTAGGCCCACACCTACATCACAGCATCATGTCAGCATTTAGGAAGCATATTGAATTGCATAATTAAGTCTACGGTAGAAGTCGTACCTGGAGTAAGGGGGCGAAGCCCCCGAGCATCATCCGACGAGCCGTCGAACTGAGGGTGTCGAAGAGGAACGCGAGGACTGCCGCTCCCCAGGCGTAGTCCCCAACATGCTCAAGATCCTGGAAGAAGGGGAGGAAGCGGTAGCTCATCACGTCCGCTCGTGTGGAGAAGAGAAGCCGCCCAAACAGCAACATCAGGAACCGCTGCAAAACTTGGTCTACCTACGCTCCCGGTCCTGCTGCAACTCTCGGCCGTGCCAGCTCTATCAACCGCTATAGGTGCTCCTCCGGTCGCTCTCCAACTGCAACACCAGCTCGCCGCAAGCCCAGGATGTCCTACAGACCAGCCCAGGGAAGGAGAGTCGACTGCCTCTCGGGGCGCCGTAGCTCAAGGCCCAGCAACTCCCGAGCCATCGCCCGGTGGTCGGGAAAGGTAGTCCCGCTAACCGGTGACCCGTGCACCCGAAGGCCAGTGAGCCTGGCCACGTCCTATAGCGTGGGGACCATATGCCCCCACGGGAAAAGGAACGTCCGACTCACTGGGTCCCAGCGGTCGTGCAGGGTGTAGAGCAGAGCTGCGTCGAATCGACACACCTCAATGCTCAGGAATGGGGCGAACCCCATGGCAGCCAACCGCTCCCTCTGGAAGTCCGACACTGCTAAGTACACTGCGCGGACCTGCAGCCACGAGGTGCGGGTCCTGCACTTCCCCTGCATTCATGCATTCATTTTAGATGCATTTTAGTATTTAGTTTAAACACTTTTGTTTCATATAAATAAAATCATCAAGGTTTGAATCTCTGTCAGAAGAGCGGCTCCTCACAGGCCGCTCGTCACTTGAACGGTCCCACATGCACTGTGTTACTCCTCAGGTTCTGTGTTTTGAGCGGACTGGCGTGGACCGTCCTTATCTTGAACGGGTGACCATGCACTGTTCTTTCCTTAGGCTTCTCAGAGTCGAACGGCCGCTCCTGGGCCACTGGAAGGTTGAGCGGTCCTGTAGGAGCCGCGTAGTTCTTTGTCGACCGATTTTGGCACGGGCCGATGAGGCCCGTTTGATTGTTTGAGCGGTGAGCTTTTCACCGTCATTAATTGGTTCGGTTCTGTGGTTGTGTGAGTTTGAACGGCTACCCCTAGGCCGTATGGATATTGGGCGGCTCTATGTGAGCCGCATGTTTGTGTTTGCGCGGTTTTGACCGAACCGCCCTACCATCGTCTTCCCCGACGACGGTGAGGGTTCCCCACCAGCGGGGAGGCCACCATGGCCCCCCAAACCGGCCCCTAGGTCTCTAATCCCCCTAAAAATCCCCGTTAGCTAACATGCATGGCTTAAAATTAAACAAACAATGGAAATGGGGGAGTTTTTGAGCACCTACCTCGGGGTCCCATGATTTTTTGGCCGGCTTCTCCGCCGGTGCGTCTTCTCCGACGTCTCCTTCCACGACGGAGACCTCTTCCTCGGCTGCGGCTACTCCGGCCTCTTCCTCGGCTGTGGGTGGCGGTGTGGTCCTCTCCGGCACTGGTGGTTCTTCGGTGTTCGCCGCCACAGCGGCGTGGTTGCTTCCTCTCCAGCCATCTCGGGGCGGCGGGCCTGATGCTTCTGGCGCATTGAGAGTGAGAGGGAGGTTTGAGAGGATTGAGAGAGCTTGGGGAGGGGGCCAGAGAGATGGAGAGAGGGGTTGAGAATGGGGCTCGGTTGCCCTTCGTTCTCCCCTACCGTCGGTTACGGTGGAGGGAGATGAAGGGTTTGTTTTTTTCAAAGTTGCAGAGGATGTGCGGTCTAGCGATAGACCATCCTTGGTTTATGCGATTGTCATCTGACCGTTTATCTTCAATGGTAAGTTTTTAAGTCGGTTCAAATTCTATGATATATACGGTTCTCCCATAACCGTTCTTCTTTGGGCAGTTGGTCTTTAACCGTTCATGTTTGAAGTTGTTTAATCTCCCTATATCTGCACTTGGTGATCAATTGATGAATTTTGATGAATTATTGCAAATATTGTTAACAAATTTGTATGCAGCATCCAAAAATTTTACTCGCCGTTTCACCTGCACAGGTAAGTCAGGTTTGGCCTTCTATCCTTATCACCCTTATTGCATTATTATATGGTACTATATTATACTATCTCGAGAACTAGTTGGTTATCTACGTGTTCCAGGATCTGATGTTCCCCTTCAACAAAAATGATGATGATCCAGATTCACGTGTTTAATCTTCGGATAGGCCGTAAAGTTGGGATGTCATGGGGAGGATGGTTCTATCCCGCACGCTGTGGTCGCGGATAGTATCTTGACTCTAATTTTCCGGCTTAGCAATATTATTCTCGAGTATTTTATATTTTAATCTTTCTTTGCATTTGATTTAACGATTTCTTTTATTTTAGCCCAGCATGCATCATACGCATCTTTTGAGCTGTCATTCCCCATGGCTTGCTGGAAGAATGTCCCGTCAGTAATGGTTAGCTGTACGTTCAGTGTTTTGAGTAAGAGGAACTAATTCCACTCTGAGTTGGAAGGTTCTCTTTGGTCGATTCGCTTGGTTTGGTTGATTAAGAGGTCCCCGTCTGGAGCTTTAGCCTGTTTCATTTACTTTTACTGTCTGCTCTTGGCCTCCTCATTGGACCGCGGGATTGTGTCCCCCATGAGGTTGGTCTTGTCGATTTATTTCATTTAGTTTAGTTCCTCCAGACCAGTGTCGCTTTTGGTTTAATCATTCCTTGCGTTTGGTTCAGAGTTTTTCGGAAGATTCCTATCGCTTGTTGGTAAGAACGGGTGTCATTTTACCTTAACGCCTGCTTTTTCAGACCACTCCGCTGCATTTCCGCTTCATCTCTATGTTCCATGTCACTTCCGCTTCACCTTCGCTCGCTCCCCTGTAAAGAGGACGTTAAGGAGGGGCATCTATTGACACCCGTTTTATGCCGATAAGTTGAGTCATTTTTCTTACTCCCATTGTTGATGCCTCGAGTTGTCCATCACTCGTCGGGGCTATTTTCAGGCATGCTTTGGTCCAATTTTGTGGGTTGCCTCCCTCCTTGGCTAGGTCCAAATTAATTCAGGGCTTAACGGGCCTTGGTTCTGATTGATCGGGCTTTTCTATAAATTTCAAACGTCCATGTTCATGTACGGTTCATCCCTGACCGCTCAACTCATGTGCGGTTGACTGTGGACCGTCCATATATTTTGGAGTATTTTAGTTAATTTTCTGAATTTCCGCCGACGAGCTTTTACGCAGCTTTCTTCTAGCCGTTCAACTTGATGGACGAACTGATGGTGACCGCTTATCCCTCCAGAGTCCTAAACGTCGCTGGCTTTCAGATAATTATCTAATTATCTTATCTATTTTGATTTTCCACCGACAGGACTAGAACGGTTTGTCTTTAGCCGCTCTTCATTTGAATGGTCTCCTCTGAGCCGTTCATCTCTGAGAGTCCAACGGTGAACGTTTCGGTCAGTTCAACGGATAAATTGGATTATTAATAATTTATTTTGAATTTCCACCGACGGGGTTGGACGGCCAGTAGATGACCACCCATCCAGTTGAGCGACTATCGTAAGACCGTTCATCCCATCGATTGGTATATTTTAACTGATTTCATCCCTTTTATCTGTGGTTAAACCCTCAACTTTGTCCTCGATTTTCTCTGTGGATTCTCAACCAAATTGGATGAGATTTGATCCTAACGAAAGCTGAGGATATTATCTTCACTTTATTTTTTGATATCTCGTATTAATATCCACTGGAAACCCTAATTTCGGGGATGGCATTCTAGGCTCTATAAATAGACCTTAAAGCCGGACTTGAAAAGGGGGGAGATTTTTGGTCGACGGCGAAGCCCTGCCGCACTCTTGAGCGACCTAGCACCAAGGAGGGAGGCTTTCTACATCCATACAAGCCTCCGGTTCAGGGAGTAGTCAAGTCTTGAGTCTTTTATGTTTGGTTGATTTCGTCACTTTTCATTGCATGCATTACTTTCTCTCTACGTTCTTCTTCATTCTCATCACCATGCACACATCCACCCATGTTTTTGTCACCGTAGGGGTTTAAAATCCCCCAGGTATCCCCCTTTCCACTTAGTGACGTTCATTCTTTATTATTTTGACATTTACTACACCATTCAGTTCTAATCTTGGTTGTTTCTATGTGTTCTTACATTGTTTTTGCAGGTCAGCAATCCTTAGCACGAGGCCCATCCCCTCTGGCCGGCTGGAGAGGGTGGAGGTTGGACCCCTTTGTGACTTCTGGCTTGGTTGTCTTGCGCGGTTCTACATGGTCCATTCAAGGAGACGTGCGGTGCAGTCTAGGCCGTCCATCTTCTTCCTGCGGTCGCTAGAGAGCCGTTCAACTCCCAGAAGTCCTTCATCCCGCATCTTCTGCAGCGTCTTTAGACGGTCTATCGTAAGGCCGTGCATCCTATAGGCGGTTCTCCATCAACCGTTCATCGTCCCAGTGCTGCAGTCAGGCGAGTGTCTCTCCCTCTTTCCAAAGTACGACGTGTTCATCACGTTCGGCGCTTTGGTGGTGATCACGGTTTGTTACACTTCCCCTTTTCCTCTGCCTTTACTTGTTCCTCATGTGGAGGTGGTAGGATAGACGTTCGGGAAGACATTTGGAATAAGGCACGTATTCGGGAAGAAGAAAATATATCTACAGCTTGCTACGGAGATGTAGAATGACCTCATGAATAGCGGCCCAATCAATTCTCGTCTTGGCTTCCAAGTCATAAACATAATCTCGGAACTGGGGGCAATCCTCGACTAAATGCCCCTGTTGGCGATGATAATCACATAACTGAAGCATATTCTCGGCAGCGGGTTGGCAAGATGCAATTGGAGGGAGCGACAACGCATGAGTGGCCATCAAAGCCCTGAAAATATACGTGAAGCACTTCGGTAATGGAGAGGGAGGAGCCTACTTCGGGCAAGGTGGATGCCGAGGGGTATGAGATGAAGTGGAAGGTTGTGGAGACGGAAGTGAAGGTTGCATAGGCAACAGTGCTTGGCCGACGGCGGAGGGATTTGGTGAAGGCATATGTAGAGCGGGATGAGGGGGTATATAGACGGCATCCACCTGCTCAGGATGTGGTGTGCTCTTGACCAAGGATGGCGGCAGATGTGGAGAAGCGGAAGGCTGACTCGTGGAGGGCTGATATGTGGAGGTTTGATATGAGGAGGTAGATGTGGCGTAAGGCTGACTCATGGCGGGCTGACTCATGGGAGCGTAGGGTTGGCTTGTGGAGGGTGAGGTGTAAGTGGCGGTGGATGGTGGAGACTCGGGGTCAAGGGAACCTTGGATTTGCTGGCGAATGAAACGGGCTCAGCTATAAAGTTGCTGCCAGGAGGTGATGTCATTAAGGGCTAAGATGAAGTGGTATTCTGACGTTGCGTTAGAAATTAGCATCTTGATTTATTCCGGCTCCGGAATGTGCCCCGGGACCTGCGCGGCAAGGCGACGCCAACGATCGGCAAAGGTAGAGAACTCCTCATCGGGCTTCATCTTCTCATAGGCCAGATCCACCATAGAATATCTGGGCCCAACTTGGTCTTGAAATTGCTGAAGAAATTTCTCTTGAACGACTTGGAAACTCACAACTTGCTCTTGCAGCAGAGAGAATAACCAATCCCGAGCCGGGCCTTCCAAAGACAGACCGAATAGATAGGCCATCAAGCATCGATCATGTCGAAACTGGGCTGACTCATAAATGAACTCCTTAATGTGCACATACGAGTCACCGAATCCACCATAACGGTGATATGCGAGGATTTGGGAAAATGGCGGAAGCCGAAGACTTTGAAATGTGAATGGAATACTTAAAGAGGATTTGAGATCAATCCGACGTTGAAGCTCATCAAGCTGGCGTTGGGCTTGAGCAATCATCTCCTGGGTAGGGAGAGATCGAGAAGAAAGTGGGCCAGCCTGAGCAAGAGGTTGTGAATATGAACCAGGATGATATTGGGCCGGATGAGAGGATCCGGGCTGAGAAGAAGAAGGGCCCATTCTGGGAATAGAGGGATATGCGGGCCTGGAAGAGACGTTGGCATATGGGTGTTGACACCCGTTTTATGACCAATGAGTTGGGTCATTTCCTTATTTATCTTTATGATGCTCCGAGTTATTCATCATGTAACACCCCGATTAAATAATAAAATACAAAATAAAAATTTTGAATTATGTATTGGAATTAAAGAAATTTCCTTGTTATTTAATGACTTCAATGATTTCTTAATTAAAGAATATTATCTATTTTTGAAAGTGGCCAAAATTATATCAATAATTATTTTTCTATAATCACCATAAAGAGACTTTCATATTCCAAGATGCAATCGAATTTTCTATGTTGAATTGGATTTAATAGGTATAAATCAAAATTAATCGAATTTCACCCGTAGGCCAAAATTTAGACTAATTTCTAAAAATATGGAAAAATTATATTCTTGTAGAGAACGAAGTACTTAACAATATTATCAACTGGGCCGACCTCTAATAAAAATTTAATGAGACCGAATTAGAGAGGTTTAGTTCAAAATCGTTACTTTTCATAGACCAATATTAATCGATCAAATTCGAGACCATTTCTCAACCAATAGAGCCTAAACCGGTCCCAAATGATAGGTTAACCCTAGTAGATCGTTTCCCCTCTCAAACCCTAGCCTCTAAAAGCTCCCATTCGATGGTGGCGGCGCGGATATGATCGAGTGCGAGTTTTTCGCCGATTTTTCCTCCTTGGACTATCGAGTCCAATTTGATCCCTAGAACGACCTATAGGCTCTATAAATAGAGGGCTTTCGCAGCCCTAGACCTCCTTTTGATTTTTCCAACAGGTGGCGTGGGCGATCGTGGTCGAACCTAGGCGAATTCGGGAATTTGGTGGCGGCGTGTATTAGGGTTCCGACGAGCGCGTCTTCCCTTCTTCTTCCCAAATCGGTAGGTTTCTCTCAGGCCCAACCTTAATTAAACCATACCATGACATGCACCTCGAAGTCTTCTTTTATTTGATCATGTTTTGCCAAATTTTTATGAAGTATATAGATTGAATTAAGCTTTTCATTTGACATGTATCGGGTTTGTCACCGTTCTGGGCATGGCGAGCATTGAACGGCCCTAACAGAGACCAGTTATTGTTCTGTGGTCGCACGACAGACCGTTTGTTTGGACTGAGCGGCCTCCAGTTAGACCGTTTATATGTCAAGCGGCCACGATGTTGACCGTCGTTATACGGCGGGGTTCCAAGTGGAGCGGCCCTCAAACGACCGTTTACAGAATTGAACGGCCCCTCGATAGACTGCGTTATGATGGTGGGTTTTTCAAAGAAAAGGGGAGTTGCGTTGGTTATGAGTGGTCCTCCTCTGACCGTCGAATGTATTGAGTGGTCCATATATAGACCGTTTTAACCCTATTTCAGTAAAATGTTACTCCAACATGTTGTGTTCTATTTTTCCTGATTAGATAATATGAATTTAGGGCTTAAATTTGTAGTATGAACACACTAATGACTAGGATTCATGAAATATTTGATCTAAGGTCTAATTCTCATCCAATTATGTTATCCTCTCCATGTTCACCTTTCATGTATCCTAGTTTAATTGAAAATAAAGTAGACTAATATGATTGATCAAGTAATTAGTTACAATTCATTTATATAGTTAGAACTGTTTTAAGGTCGTGCTACTCCGGTGGTGGCGATTGGACCGAATGTCTCGTTTTCTGTTGATTGCGAACTAGCAAATTCTTGGACATCGAATTACCTCTCCGTCGGATATTCCTTCCGCCGGACTTGGTGTTCATGTTCCGAGGCCTCCGTAAGCCCCTGCCAGCCTGGGATTCCCACTCGGACGCCGGGCGGGTTGCACCCACAAGCCTGAACCTTTTTGACTCGATCGAATCGTGAATTTTTGCTAAATCCCAGAAAAGGGACTATTCTGTTGATGGCGACCCTCCTGAGACCGTCTCTATTAGTAAGCGGTCTAGTCATGACCGCCAGACTGTTTGAACGGCCCTCCTGTGACCGTGTTTAACTGGCTGTGCGTCGACTTTAGTCCTTGGACTCTGTAATGTAAACGGTTGAGATTAGACCGTTTATATCTCCAAGCGGCCCAGCCAGGACCGTCCAGTCCTGATCATGGCCCATCTTGGACCATTTTATACTCGTTCGCTCTGGGTTGGATCTTTGACCCAGCTAGCCTTTAGCGGTCTTGCTTAGATCGTTTAGTGTGCGCACGCAGTCTTGATTTGGCCGTGTACCTCTTTTAGCGGTCCTTTGCTGACCGTTTCACTTTCCAGTTTTTCGAAAATTGATGTTTTCATAGTTTTGATATGTGTATGCTATTCTAGCCTAACTAGGATATTGTACCTCAAATTTTTGACCTATTGTTAGGTCTACTGTCGACATTTATCGATTCAAGAGTCACTTCTTTAAATGACTATTCCTCTCGATTATTGAGCTTGTTGTTGGAATCTCAAGGAAAATCAATATTCTTATGCCTTTTTACCTTGATTACATGAACTTGATCTTGGAACTCTTGGCCATTAAACATTGTGGATGTCTAGATTCGTGGGATCTATGATCCAAATAAATCAATTCCAAGGCAAACACATTAAAGGGCCCAGTCTGGTCCTAGGAGGCGCACCCGAAAAGTACTTGATCCCCGGGGAGGTGAATGACTAGGTGTGGCATTTAGCACCGGTACTATCTAGCGTGTTGGGTCTACGACATTCCACATTCTCGTGAACTTGCTATTCATGCTTGGAAGCATGAAGTACTTGCTTGCATGACTTGACTTGACTTGACTTGATACATGGCCATTCACTTGAAGTTCTGATTACTTGCTCTTGCTATCGTGACTTGCAATCCTTATTGTGCTAGTTATCTTGTCATCATGCTTAATTGTTTTCTCGCGTTATTCATGCATTCATGAAATGGTTAATTACTTAAACTATGCCTGATGATAGAGTGTAATTCCTACTGAGCTTCTTGCTCACCCCTATTTTCCACCCCTTTTCAGGCAACGCGGTAGATGGAACGCTTAAAATTGGGATCGGGCTAGCGTGATCGAGTGAACCTGGAGTTTAGAGACCGGAGTCTTTTATTTTCTTGAGTCTAGATAGTATTGTGGTCTTGCTATTTTCTCTTCTTTATTTCTTTTATTGAGTCCACATTGAATTTAAATTCCAAATATCAATAAAATTACATTTTTCTCAAATTAATGGCCTCCATGTGTTGAATATTATTTATTTGTGTTTAATTTATTTTACTCTTGCTATCATGACTATTTCGCTGTACGTTCCGAACACTACTTTCCGCTGCTATCGGTTCGGGGCGTGACAGAAGTGGTACCAGAGCCTCGGTTGTTGAGTCCTAGGTTCTTGTCCGTAAGTATAGGTTACCTTAAGTAATAGGTTGTGTAATCCTTGTCATCCCTCGTGTCACCGGGTGAGATTGGGTAGTGTCTGGGGTTAAGTAATAAAATATGTATAAGATTGCGTAACGTCATGCGTAAGGGTGATAAATATGTTAGCTTTATAAATTTTTACAAGTATCAAAGTCCTTTTTGAAATGAAAATAAGAAGATTTACGAGTAATCTAAGGTTCGGTTTCGCTAGAAGGTGGCGAGTCCATTGTAAGGAGATTCGAAGTAATAAGAAGAAAAGGCATAACCTTTCGCAAATGAAATATTTTCACTGTCACAAAATTGGTCATTTAATCAAGGAGTGCTGGCGAAGGAGCGGAGCGTGTCTTCATTGCGGAAACAAAGAACATGTAATGGCTAATTACCCTAAGCTACTTCCACAAGCAAATTGTAACTGATTTCTATCCAATGAAGAATTATATAAGGTATCGTTCTCCCTTATCTTTAACTATAGTTAAAATTCTTTTACATTCCATTAGCGGTATGATTATCATGTTATTTTATGAATAGATAATGACGTCCGATGAATTTGGAGACTAAATTCCCTAAAGTGGGGGAGGATGTAACACCCCGGTTAAATAATAAAATATAAAAGAAAAATTTTGAATTATGTATTGGAATTAATGAAATTTCCTTGTTATTTAATGACTTCAATGATTTTCTTAATTAAAGAATATTATCTATTTTTGAAAGTGGTCAAAATTATATCAATAATTATTTTTCTACAATCACCATAAAGAGACTTTCATATTCCAAGATGCAATCGAATTTTCTACGTTGAATTGGATTTAATAGGTATAAATCAAAATTAATCGAATTTCACCTGTAGGCCAAAGTTCTAACTAATTTCTAAAAATATGAAAAAATTATATTCTTGTAGAGAACAAAGTGCTTAACAATATTATCAACGGGGTCGACCCCTAATAAAAATTTATTGAGGCCGAATTAAAGAGGTTTAGTCCAAAATCGTTGCTTTTCATAGACCAACCTTAATCGATCAAATTTGAGCCCATTTTTCAACCAATCGAGCCCAAACCGATCCCAAACGATAGGTTAACCCTAGTAGATTGTTTCCCCTCTCAAACCCTAGCCTCTAGAAGCTCCCATTCGACTGTGGCGGCGTGGATATGATCGAGGGTAAGTTTTTCGCCAGTTTTTCCTCCTTGGACTCTCGAGTCCAATTCGATCCTTAGAATGACCTATAGGCTCTATAAATAGAGGGCTTTTTGTTAGGGTGCTTGGCTCGGATACAGAGGGGGGGTGAATGTATCCTTCTACAGATTATGGCCAAATTAAAACTAGGATGCTAGAAAAGAGACACAGAATAGAACTAATTCATTTCAACTCAAATACAAACTCATGGGCGTGCCTATCCAAGCATCTAGCGGAAGCAAATCAATCAAACAAGCCACGGCACAAGAGATTTTAGGTGGTTCGGCCCACAGACCTACATCCACCCCTCACTCCCAACCGGAGTGAGGCTTCACTAGCAAATGTTAGAACCAAGCAGACTCAGTCTGCAAACAGTTGCTGCCACACAGCTTGACCAGGGGAACAGACTCCCCTCTTCCTCCCAACCGGAGGGACACCCAAGTGACTCCCAGCCACTTGGAAACTAGAGGTCGAAGACCTCTCTTCCTCCAGACCAGGAGGGACAACCCACAAGTGACAACCTGTCACTTGCAACCCGGAGATTAGATCTCCCTTCTCCTGAATCAACAGGAGGTACCCGATCCCCAACAGGGCAATCGGAAGACCAAGGATAATCAGAAGAATAAAGGAAAAACAATAAACGAAAAATAACACAGCAATCCGAAAGCTGTAATAGATGAAAACACAGATGAGGCTCTCAACGGAGCTGACTGGCCTGGATCTGATCCACGGTCCAGTGAAGACAGATCCACGAGCTCTCTCTCTCACTCTCTATCTCTCTTTCTTTCTCTTCTGCTCTCTTCCTCTTTTCTCTCACTGCTGCACTACTTCTTTTTATGGATCAGAGGGCTTTCTATTCTCTAGGCTCTTTCTTCAATCTTCGATCTCTCTTCATCAGAAGATGAAGGCTCCATTATATACCTGGAGCAGCAGCAGGGCGCGTGTGGCTTCTACAGTTCCCGCCCTAAGAGTTCGGACCACGTGGTTGCATCCAGCAGCTGTCAGAACACGTGTCTTCATCTGGGCATTCTCCTTATCCTCAGATCACGTGCCTAGCACCAGTACGCTCAACAACTGGAGTTAGATGGCGTCAACTCACTTGCTCCAGAGAGTTAACGCAGCCATCAGAGTTCTTCAATCTTTTTAACCGCTACGTCGACTCCATCAGCCTGCTGCGTTGACGCAACGGTATCGGCAGTCCAGTGATCAAGTCTTCAACAGATAGGCGTGCTGCGTCGACGTTATCAGCATATAGCATTGACGTATTGAAGGCAGCCAGAGATAAGTCGTCCTTTCTTGGACTGCTGCGTCGACGCTGCCAGTTGGTGGCGTTGACGCACGAACGTGTACGTTTCTATACTGGCATCTCTTAAGCCGCTACGTCGACGCTGCTTGATGATGGCGTTGATGCAGTGGAAGATTTCGTGAAGGCTTCATCGCTTGTAAGAGTCTCTGCTACTTTAACTGCTGCGTCGACGCTGCTTGCTTGTGGCGTTGACGCAATAGAAGAAATCGTGAAGGCTTCGTCTACTGATGCGTGGACGCTCTAGGCTTCAGGCGTCGACCCTGTTCCCTTCTGCACAACATGAAGTGTATAGACTTAGTGTTAACGTGCCAGAAAGACCAGTGTACAGACTTCATCAAATGAAGGGCTTCCAGTGTATGGACTTTGCAAAGCAAACAGCAATGTATAGACTTAGAGAAAATGAAGTCTAGTGTATAGACTTGGGGAACTGAAGCCTAGTGTATAGACTTGGAGGACCGAAGTCTAGTGTATAGACTTGGGGAACTGAAGTCTAGTGTATAGACTTGGAGGACCGAAGTCTAGTGTATAGACTTGGGAAACTGAAGTCTAGTGTATAGACTTGGAGGACCGAAGTCTAGTGTATAGACTTCATCAAATGAAAAGCTTCAAGTGTATGGACTGTGCAATGCAAACAGCAATGTATAGACTTTGTTAAGAAGGTGCCCGATGTACAGACTTGACGAAGATATGCCAATGTACAGACTAAATGGATCCAGCTGATGTATAGACTTTGTGCCCAAGCTATCAATGCTCTGATGCGTCCACTCCACTTGAACGTTGCGTTGACGCACAAATTCACCCAGGGGTTTCTTTCTTGAGTTTGCACTGCTGCGTCGATGCTTCCACTTGATGGCGTTGACGCAATGAGCACCCTGCAACCCCTTTGAACTATTAAACAGTTATTAGGAGGTTAAGTGTCTATATCCAAAATCTTACTGTTGTCATCATCAAAACCAGGAGTACAACAATCTCCCCCTTTTTGATGATGACAACCCCCAAACTATTTTAATGACTTCTGCGATCACATAATGGTTAGCATCAACCAATCGTATGGTTACTTGTCAGTTGAACAAAAAATTATGAGTCACAAAAATGAAAATATATGCTATCATTCATTAACAAGACTCAGCATTCATTAGCAAATTCAGCACAAAACTCAGCATTCATTAGCAAAAATCAGCAATCATTAACAAAATTTAGCAGCTCATTAAGCTCTCCCCCTTTGTCGTCATCATGAAAGGGGGTGCATGTAGAAGACATAGATTAAGATGGGAAGAAGCGATTGTAACGCCTGGCAGAAGATGGTTGTTGTTGCTGACGAGAAGATTGTCCTTGAGTGCCTGGAGGTGTCTGGCGAGATGTCTGTCCTGAAGTAGAATGGTCCCTGGTTAGAAGGTCTCTGATCTCTTGAGAAAGTTCGCTTAGCTGATGACTTAGAGAGTTGCGAACATTGCCAATTTCAGTGACAGAATCTTTATCGTGGATGTTGGCTATTACTTTGTCAATCTTCTCTAGCACAACTTTGAGGACTGGAGGGATTGCACTGACAGGACCTTTGATTGTTTCTAGCCCTATCTTCAGATCATAGCACAGATCAATAATTTTGGCAAAAGAGGAAAGGGTTGAACCTTGTTGATTGTGCATCTCTTGTACCAGAGTGGCAAGTTTGTCAAGGAGGGATGATATCTGTTTCAAGACTGACCTTGTTGCTTGGTCAGACACCATCTTGGTGAGTAAGAAATTTCGCCACTCACATAAAACTGAAGTTTCAAAATTCACAATCCGAGCAGTCAACTTGTTAAAATGAAGGGTTGTGAACTCCACCAACTTGTCCATCTTGGCCTCCTGACGCTGCATCATCATAGTCATGTTCACCAACATCTCTTCAACAGTTGCTGGGGGTGGAACAGCATCAGAATTTGGAGAGGTTCTTCTATAAACTTTAATGGCTCCTGACGTAGATGGTTCTACTGTAGGTACAGAGCCACTCGGTTCCTCAGAAGCCTCAAAAGATTGCTCTCCCCTAATGGAGTTGTCCTCTGGCATGTCTGCACTCACCATAGGTGGAATCGGTATTTCTGCTCTGTGTGCTTGATCATCATCCTTAGCGGCTGTTTTTGATGCCTGACCGATGTCTGATGGGGCTGATTTCTGACTAGGAAGGGTTCTGACAGCCTTACCATCAATGACCTCAAAACCCATAAACTTTTGGATGTAAGAAAGTGTGTATACATTCCCTCGAGGGATGGTAAGTTTCTTCTCAGAGCCAAAGTCTACACCAACTTTTCGAAAAACAGCAGTTAATGGGGCAGCATAAGGTAGGGTTCTGGACTGAGATAGACAGGACCCCATTGTTTGAATAGCTACATCCGGCAGGGAAATCTGTATTCTCTTCAGCATACAGTAGAGAAGAAATCGTTGCATCTCTGTCACCCTTTCTCTTCCACTGCTCTGTGGTGTGATCATGGAGGTGCAAATGTGGTGGAGCAGTCTATTTAGCGAAGGGAAATGATTGGCTTTGAGACTGCCTAGGTAGGTCTCCCTGACATCGGAGAGATTACTGGGTTTCTCAGTCAAGAGCTCATATGCCTCATGCGCATCATACTCAAAATCATGCAGCTGAACTCCTACTTTAGGACCTTCCAAGCTCTGGCAAGCAGCTTATCTGTTATTTCGAACCTTACACCTCTAACACTGGATGTGAGTTTTGGAACAGAAGGTTCATATTTTAAGTTCTGGTAGAACTCTCTGACCAGAGTGGGGTAGTAAGTCTTGTGTGTTGAGACAAACGACCACCAGCCCTGATGGTCCAGTATAGGAAACAGCTGAGGAAAAACTTCGAGCATGTGATGATCAGTAGCATCAACGTACCGGGAAATAAGAACCTTCAGAGGTTCTTCCATGGTGACTGTACGCGAGCTACCAGCATCCTTCTGACCGGTTGCAGAACCTGAAGATAAGCCCTTCCGCTTCTCTTTTCTAACTGCGGATGTCTTTAACCTTTTGGTTGGCGGACTTGGATCCCGTGGACCCGTCTCCTTCCTTCTTCCCCTTTCGCGAGCTACTAGAGAGTGGGACTCCATTGTGCCTCTTGCTGGTTCTGAGCTTCTTGGTTGTTCCTCTGCCCTTTGCTTCCCTGTTTGAGTGGATGCTGGAGAATCCATGACACGGAGAAGAATCGAGCAGGAGAGAGAGAGCTGAGAGGATTCTTGGGGGACACGAGAGGTCGAATGACAAAAAGGGTTTTGAAAAAGAACAATAAAGAAGAGCAGCGGTCTCATTTGGCTTTTAAAGAGACTTCGAGAACCCTTTAAGTGAACGGTTCAGCCGGTTCAAGTGGGTGAACCGGGTAAAGAAGATATGAATAAGAAGCAATGCGTGGACGCAGAGAGGGGCATTGCGTCGACGCAGTGATGCAAGTGAACCGAAAAACACAAGATAAAAGGCCAGTGAGGCATAACGCGTTGACGCTAATGTAACATTGCGTCTACGCAGTGATGCAGTTAGGAGTGAGATACTCCTCCTTATGCAGCATGATGCATCTAATAATGAAGCTCCCCCTTACTAAAAGAAGCCTATGAGAAGAATAAGAAGGGAAATTCAATTGGATTCTCAAAGGGATATTATTCTCATAAATCCAAAACATGTTTTCAAAGTCTTCCATTATAAGAGCTTATGAATGAGCTTTATTAACAGCGTGGTTTAATTATGATGTATGTAGAGTTCATCAGTAAAAATCTGTATTGATATCTAAAACCATGGTTTAATAAAGATGAACCAAGCCCTCATAATTATCTTGATCAGTCTCTCTTTCTCTTACACAATCAAATCTATTGACTTCTTTCAGAGTTACATGCACTAGTATTGAAGTCAAGTATTTATGAAGTCATATGATTTTGTCTAGGGTTGCAGCAATTTGATTTGTGTATCAATATTCAGATATTTCATTTTTTTTAAACAATTTTCTTGCTCCAAATATTACGAGCACTCTAGTTCAGTGCACACATTGTAACTAGAGGATATACCTTGATTAGAGGCCAATATCCCTAAGCCCTTAGTGTGACTAACTGTCATGCTTTATGTGAACAGAGTTAGCACTTACACATCATGACACACTACAAATCATTTTCTAATGAGTGAGTTGTATTTCTCAGTGTGCATGCCATTGCTCTGCCTGAGTTTCAATGAATTTTATCAGAGTTAACGAAGGCACCTCATGACACAGTCCTTTGGACTTGTGTTTCTCAGTGGCCAATGTCATTGCTCTGACAGAATTAACCCTTTAGACATTTCAGAGGCATTCATTTACTTCAAATCAATAATAGTTTCATGTACTTAACCAATTAAAGTCATGTATTCAAAAGTGCAGATTTCAGAGATTTTTCACAAGACATAGCATGAAACAAATGGTTAAGGTTTATTAAACATGCTTCAGATATTTTTAAGAGATTTTAAAGTCAAACTCCATGAACATTAAACTTAAACCACATGAGTTATTTCAGTCATTCATAAACCTGTATAATAGAAGTTTTCTAGTTCAAAATTTTCAGATTTATGATCAAGATAGCCCATTGGAATCTTCATGAGGGACTAAAGAATTCTGAAACCAAACGATACCAATTGATAGGAGAAATACCAATTGTTAAGAGAGATTTTGAAGCTCAAAAATTTTCAGAATATGATCAAGGTTTGTCAACTAAGTCAATAATAAAGGATATGCTATGAAATCTGACAAATGTATGCATTTGACAACCTATATGCAATGCATTGACTCCCCCTTACAATATGCATTCAAACTCTCTTTTTGACATTTTCAATATAAGAGGATACAATGAACTATATGTATGCAGGGACATGCAAAGACTCGACATTGAATAGCTATGCAAAGGATATGCAACTAACTCCCCCTGAAAATATGCAATATTTGCACTGAGAACTGAACATATGTTACCAAAAGATTCATGCACATTCAGACTGTCTTAACCAGCAAGATGACCCATGGTACTAGGCGGAGCACTTGGTCTAAAAGACCACCTCACACATAGTAAGAACCTCCAGACAGACCTCCCTGCCCTTTGGTACCTTACCATTTATATACCATTGAGGTCATGCATGATTATTCAACATACAGTCCTATATGCAATTCAGAAATTCAGTGAGCTATGGTAACACACATGATTCAAGTCACACTCATAAGCAGTTCAGATTTTTCAGACAATTCGAAAGGTAATTTGTTTTCAGAGTCTATGCATAACACAATTATCAAGCAATTGCAATTAGCCTATGTATGCTCAGAAGATAATGCACATGGCAACTGATGAAAAAAAATGCAATAAAACTAAAGACAAGAAGAGCAGGAAGTTTACCTGAAACGTTCAGAAGGGGTTTTCATTCTTGAGTGCCTTAGATTAATACCCCTTTTTATTCCATTCCAAGGCACACCTGCAAACAAGGTTTATTTTGCACAAACAGGTACCCAAGAAGTCTTGGGTCCTGACATGACATTATCACTCCTAGCAGGTTTTCTCAGCATATTTTTAGCTTGATAGCAAGGAGCAGCAGTTTTCAGATCTAATTTATGCACATTCTTGTTAGCATGAATTCTATGTGCATAAGCATGAGATTTCTTGATAACAGAATAAAAATTCTGTTTGTCAAAACCAGTTTGGTTTTGATATCCTGCCAGCCAACAGGTTGCAGCCCTGTGACCTGGCTTCCCACAGTTATAACATGAAAGTTTTGCAAATTGTCTTACAGGGAATTTAGCATGTTTGAGATTCACATTTCCACCCTGAATGTGCCAACAGTCTTTGACTGTATGGCCATGCTTTCTACAGTGAGAGCAATAAGAGGCATTCTTTTTAAAATTGAGTTCATTATTGCCATAGCCTCCTTGGGCATGCCAACAATTAATGGCCCTGTGGCCATTCTTTCCACATTCAAAACATGAAATAGAATTTCTTTCAAAGAAGCCTGACCAGCATTCAGAGGCCCTGTGACCCCTTTTGTTGCAATTAAAACAGATGATATGCTAGTTCATTGAAACAGATTTGTGTTTATTAAAAACATGTTGGTTTGCAGGGAATTTAGCATGATATGAATAAAAAGTTGTCTTACCACTAGCAAACCAGCAATGAGCAATTGAGTGTCCTAATTTGCCATAATTAGAGCATGTGACACTCCTTTTCTGAGATGATGGATTTTTATCATAAGATCTCCTAGCATTCTTATCATCCTTCTCTATCAACTTACACTCATGCATCAGATGTCCAACTTTATGACAGTAATGACAGATAATCTTCCTTTTAGATGCATGTGAGTGTGTGTGAGGACTGTGATCAGCATGCACTGATGAACCCTTTTCATTTATTTTCTGATTTACAGTCCTTTTCTGGTTTTTATCCTGTTTTCCTATTTTCTTAGCCTTGTACTGAGTTGGAGATGAAATAGAAGGCTTCTCATGTTCAGAGGATTTAACAAAGATAGTTTTCAGGTTGGCTCCATCGACCTTCCTCATGACTGGACTATAGCCCAGTCCGTCTTTCTTAAAGTTATTCTTTGTTCCCAGTATTTTCTGAACAATGGGCTGTTTGTCTTTAGAGGTGGTGGCTACGTCTGAACCACTTACAAAAGATGTCATAACTTTGTTCTGAAGTTCCTTCTTGTTTATCTTATTGTAGCCCAGCCCTTCCTTCCTAGAGTTGATTTTTATACCTAGTAGCTTGTCTAGGTTTTTCTGCCCATCAACAAATTTAGACAAGGAGACTGTCAAATCCTTAATTTCATCTTCCAGAGAGGAAATATGTAGCTCATAACTGGCAATCTCTTGTTCACTGCAATTCACACATTCAGTTAACACCTTGTTAGCAGTTTTATATTTGTCAATTTCCTGTTCCAGATTGCTCAGTTTATTAGAATCTTCAACACAAATACTTTTTCCTCTTTCCAAAGCTAGAAGTCTCTCTGACATAGTGGAATTCAACATTTTTAATTTTTCATTTTCTTCCTTAAGCTTGTCATTCTGAATTAACTCATTTATTAGAGTCTGATCTTCTGAGTTAGTTTCAAGTTTTCTTTCAGCCTTGAATTCCTTCAAATCTTTTTCCTTCTTTTCAATGTTTTTCTGTAATTCTACATTCACAGATTTGATGGCTTCCAGTTTTTCAGCAAGCAAGTTTTTCTCCTGCTCAAGTTTCTCAAATTTGTTATCATTTTTATTAGCAGATGTTCTCAGGGAGTCATTTTCGGATCTCAGCTTGTTTAAATCTGAGTTTACACTTTCAAAGTTTTTCAGCAATTTTTCATACTGGTCATGATAGTTAACAACAGTCTGATTATCATTATCTGAGTTCAATTCTTCTTTGAATTCAGATATCACATTTACATGTTCTTGATTTTCAGTTTTCAATAATGAAACTTGTTTCTTCAGTATTTGAAGGTCAGACATACAAGCATCATGAATATTTTTCAATTCAACACAATTTCTACAAGGAAAGCTTGAACTATCTAAACCAGTACCCCTTTTCAATTTTTTATACTGTTTTCTTAACAGTTCATGAGATTCAAATAATTCAGCATAAGCATTCTCCCAATCTTCTAGAGAGAAATTCTCGAAGAGATTTACCTCATCATCATCATCTTCTTCAGTTTGATTGCTGCCTTGATCGCTTCTGTTGGCCATCATGCAGCTTGTTTGATTTCCTTTCCCGGCTCTCTTCATCATCTCCAACATATCCCTTGCAGATCTGCAATCAAAGAAACATGAGTGAAAGGCTTTGTCAGTGGCTGCTTTCATCAAATTTATAGCTGTCTGATTCTCCTCATACATTGATTCGTGACTGTCAGTCCATTTGGACCTTTTCTTTGGTAATTTATGAGGACCATGTGAAATCACTTTCCACAGGTCTGGATCAACAGATTTAACATAAGCACGTAAAGCACTGTGCCACTGGTTGTAATCAAAACCACTGAAGACTGGTGGACAAGCCATTGAAACAAATAGCAGATAAATTCAATGCAACAGGAATATTGATGCACTAAAAGCAAATTAGCACCTAAGACCGCAAGATCGAATCTGCAGGTCGCTGGACCTTGTATGCAGAAACCTGTCTCTGATACCAACTGTTAGGGTGCTTGGCCCGGATACAGAGGGGGGTGAATGTATCCTTCTACAGATTATGGCCAAATTAAAACTAGGATGCTAGAAAAGAGACACAGAATAGAACTAATTCATTTCAACTCAAATACAAACTCATGGGCGTGCCTATCCAAGCATCTAGCGGAAGCAAATCAATCAAACAAGCCACGGCACGAGAGATTTTAGGTGGTTCGGTCCACAGACCTACATCCACCCCTCACTCCCAACCGGAGTGAGGCTTCACTAGCAAATGCTAGAACCAAGCAGACTCAGTCTGCAAACAGTTGCTGCCACACAGTTTGACCAGGGGAACAGACTCCCCTCTTCCTCCCAACCAGAGGGACACCCAAGTGACTCCCAGCCACTTGGAAACTAGAGGTTGAAGACCTCTCTTCCTCCAAACCAGGAGGGACAACCCACAAGTGACAACCTGTCACTTGCAACCCGGAGATTAGATCTCCCTTCTCCTGAATCAACAGGAGGTACCCGATCCCCAACAGGGCAATCGGAAAACCAAGGATAATCAAAAGAATAAAGGAAAAACAATAAATGAAAAATAACACAGCAATCCGAAAGCTGTAATAGATGAAAACACAGATGAGGCTCTCAACGGAGCTGACTGGCCTGGATCTGATCCATGGTCCAGTGAAGACAGATCCACGAGCTCTCTCTCTCACTCTCTATCTCTCTTTCTTTCTCTTCTGCTCTCTTCCTCTTTTTCTCTCACTGTTGCACTACTTCTTTTTATGGATCAGAGGGCTTTCTATTCTCTAGGCTCTTTCTTCAATCTTCGATCTCTCTTCATCAGAAGATGAAGGCTCCATTATATACCTGGAGCAGCAGCAGGGAGCGTGTGGCTTCCACAGTTCCCGCCCTAAGAGTTTGGACCACGTGGCAGCATCCAGCAGCTGTCAGAACACGTGTCTTCATCTGGGCATTCTCCTTATCCTCAGATCACGTGCCCAGCACCAGTACGCTCAGCAACTGGAGTTAGATGGCATCAACTCACTTGCTCTAGAGAGTTGACGCAGCCATCACAGTTCTTCAATCTTTTTAACAGCTGCGTCGACTCCATCAGCCTGCTGCGTTGACGCAACGGTATCGGCAGTCCAGTGATCAAGTCTTCAACAGATAGGCGCGCTGCGTCGACGTTATCAGCATATAGCGTTGACGTATTGAAGGCAGCCAGAGATAAGTCATCCTTTTCTTGGACTGCTGCGTCGACGCTGCTAGTTGGTGGCGTTGACGCATGAACGTGTACGTTTCTATACTGGCATCTCTTAAGCCGCTGCGTCGACGCTGCTTGATGATGGCGTTGACGCAGTGGAAGATTTCGTGAAGGCTTCATCGCTTGTAAGAGTCTCTGCTACTTTAACTGCTGCGTCGACGCTGCTTGCTTGTGGCGTTGACGTAATAGAAGAAATCGTGAAGGCTTCGTCTACTGATGCGTGGACGCTCTAGGCTTCAGGCGTCGACCCTGTTCCCTTCTGCACAACATGAAGTGTATAGACTTAGTGTTAACGTGCCAGAAAGACCAGTGTACAGACTTCATCAAATGAAGGGCTTCCAGTGTATGGACTTTGCAAAGCAAACAGCAATGTATAGACTTAGAGAAAATGAAGTCTAGTGTATAGACTTGGGGAACTGAAGCCTAGTGTATAGACTTGGAGGACCGAAGTCTAGTGTATAGACTTGGGGAACTGAAGTCTAGTGTATAGACTTGGAGGACCGAAGTCTAGTGTATAGACTTGGGAAACTGAAGTCTAGTGTATAGACTTGGAGGACCGAAGTCTAGTGTATAGACTTCATCAAATGAAAAGCTTCAAGTGTATGGACTGTGCAATGCAAACAGCAATGTATAGACTTTGTTAAGAAGGTGCCCGATGTACAGACTTGACGAAGATATGCCAATGTACAGACTAAATGGATCCAGCTGATGTATAGACTTTGTGCCCAAGCTATCAATGCTCTGATGCGTCCACTCCACTTGAACGTTGCGTTGACGCACAAATTCACCCAGGGGTTTATTTCTTGAGTTTGCACTGCTGCGTCGACGCTTCCACTTGATGGCGTTGACGCAATGAGCACCCTGCAACCCCTTTGAACTATTAAACAGTTATTAGGAGGTTAAGTGTCTATATCCAAAATCTTAATGTTGTCATCATCAAAACCAGGAGTACAACACTTTTGTAGCCCTAGACCTCCTTTTGATTTTTCCAACAGGTGGCGTGGGTGATCGTGGTCGAACCTAGGCGAATTCGGGCGTTTGGTGGCGGCGTGTATTAGGGTTCCGACGAGCGCGTCTTCCCTTCTTCTTCCCAAATCGACAGGTTTCTCTCAGGGCCAACCTTAATTAAACCATACTATGACATGCACCTCGAAGTCTTCTTTTATTTGATCATGTTTTGCCAAATTTTTATGAAGTATATAGATTGAATTAAGCTTTTCATTTGACATGTATCAGGTTTGTCACCCTTCTGGGCATGGTGAGCATTGAATGGCCCTAACATAGACCACTTATTATTTTGCGGTCGCACGACAGACCGTTTGTTTGGACTGAGTGGCCTCCAGTTAGACCGTTTATATGTCAAGCGGCCACGATGTTGACCGTCGTTATATGGCGGGGTTCCAAGTGGAGCGGCCCTCAAACGACCGTTTACAGAATTGAACGGCCCCTCGATAGACTGCGTTATGACGGTGGGTTTTTCAAAGAAAAGGGGAGTTGCGATGGTTCTGAGTGGTCCTCCTCTGACCGTCGAATGTATTGAGCGGTCCATATATAGACCATTTTAACCCTGTTTCAGTAAAATGTTACTCCAGCATGTTGTGTTCTATTTTTCCTGATTATATAATATGAATTTAGGGCTTAAATTTGTAGTATGAACACACTAATGACTAGGATTCATGAAATATTTGATCTAAGGTCTAATTCTCATCCAATTATGTTATCCTCTCCATGTTCACCTTTCATGTATCCTAGTTTAATTGAAAATAAAGTAGACTAATATGCTTGATCAAGTAATTAGTTACAATTCATTTATATAGTTAGAACTGTTTTAAGGTCGTGCTACTCCGGTGGTGGCGACTGGACCGAATGTCTCGTTTTCCGTTGATTGTAAACTAGCAAATTCTTGGACATCGAATTACCTCTCCGTCGGATATTCCTTCCGTCGGACTATGTGTTCATGTTCCGAGGCCTCCGTAAGCCCCTGCGAGCCTGGGATTCCCACTAGGACGCCGGGCGGGTTGCACCCACAAGCCTGAACCTTTTTGACTCGATCGAATCGTGTATTTTTACTAAATCCCAGAATAGGGACTGTTCTGTTGATGGCGACCCTCCTGAGATCGTCTCTGTCAGTAAGCAGTCCAGTCATGACCGCCAGACTGTTTGAACGGCCCTCCTGTGACCGTGTTTAACTGGCTGTGCGTCGACTTTAGTCCTTGGACTCTGTAATGTAAACGGACCATTTATATCTCCAAGCGGCCCAGCCAGGACCGTCCAGTCCTGATCACGGCCCATCTTGGACCGTTTTATACTCATTCGCTCTGGGTTGGATCTTTGACCCAGCTAGCCTTTGGCGGTCCTACTTAGACCGTTTAGTTTGTGCACGCGGTCTTGATTTGACCGTGTACCTCTTTTAGCGGTCCTTTGCTGACCGTTTCACTTTCCAGTTTTCTGGAAATTGATGTTTTCATAGTTTTGATATGTGTATGCTATTCTAGCCTAACTAGGCTATTGTACCTCGAATTTTTGACCCATTGTTAGGTCTATTGTCGACATTTATCTATTCAAGAGTCACTTCTTTAAATGACTATTCCTCTCGATTAATGAGCTTGTTGTTGGAATCTCAAGAAAAAATAATATTCTTATGCATTTTTACCTTGATTACATGAACTTGATCTTGGAACTCTTGGCCATTAAACATTGTGGATGTCTAGATTCGTGGGATCTATGATCGAAACAAATCAATTCCAAGGCAAACACATTAAAGGGCCCAGTCTGGTCCTGGGAGGCGCACCTGAAAAGTACTTGATCCCGGGGGAGGTGAATGACTAGGTGTGACATTTGGCACCGATACTATCTAGCGTGTTGGGTCTACAACATTCCACATTCTCGTGAACTTGCTATTCGTGCTTGGAAGCATGAAGTACTTGCTTGCATGACTCGACTTGACTTGACTTGATACATGGCCATTCACTTGAAGTTCTGATTACTTGTTCTTGCTATCGTGACTTGCAATCCTTATCGTGCTAGTTATCTTGTCATCATGCTTAATTGTTTTCTCACGTTATTCATGCATTCATGAAATGGTTAATTACTTAAACTATGCCTGATGATAGAGTGTAATTCCTACTGAGCTTCTTGCTCACCCCTACTTTCCACCCCTTTTCAGGCAACGCGGTAGATGGAACGCTAGAAATTGGGATCAGGCCAGCGTGATCGAGTGAACCTGGAGTTTAGAGACCTGAGTCTTTTATTTTCTTGAGTCTAGATAGTATTGTGGTCTTGCTATTTTCTCTTCTTTATTTCTTTTATTAAGTCCACATTGTATTTAAATTTCAAATATCAATAAAATTACATTTTTCTCAAATTAATGGCCTTCATGTGTTGAATATTATTTATTTGTGTTTAATTTATTTTGCTCTTGCTATCATGACTTTTTTGCTGTACGTTCCGAACACTGCTTCCCGCTCCTATCGGTTTGGGGCGTGACATGCAATTTGTTGAGCCATCTTGGTCAATCGTTGGGGCTTATTTCATGGGTCATTCTCCTTGATTGGGTCTCGGTCCTTATTTATTTTTTCGTGGGTTGAAGCTTAGTGGGCTTTCAATGGTTTTATTGCAAATCTTGCACCTAGCGGTCTATAACACGGCCGTTAGACGTTGTTGGTAGTCTATTCTTTGACCGTTTTCTGCACATGTGCACCGACCTGATTCATTGTTGCACTGACCTAAGTTTGCCTTGCATCGACCTGATCTTTTCTTGCGTCGACCTGCATTGTCTCTGGCGGCCTATCCTTGGTGCGTTTTTTGATTGTGGCGGTCTTACCTTAGACCGTTTGCTGACGCCAGAGTCCAGAGGCAGCCTCTCTCTTTCTGTCTTTTCTTCTGTCTTATCCTTTCATATTCGTTGAGCTCTAGCAGTTTATCGTAAGACCGTTAGAGGCATTGTAGCGGTCTTACCTTAGACCGTTTGCTCTCTTTCTGTCTCTCTTTCTGTCTTTCCTTCCGTCTTATCCGTTGAGCTCTGGCGGTTTATCGTATGGCCGTTAGAGGCATTGTGGTGCTCCTCCCTTCGACCGCTGGATGACGCCAGAAGCCAATATCTTTCCTTCCGTCTTATCCGTTGTGCTTTAGCGGTCTATCGTGGGACTGTCATATGCTTCTGGCGCGTGAACCTTGGACCGCCACCTTTTTGTAGAGTCCTTATTTCGAAAACTTCACCCGTTGGCCTTATCTTTTGTTGGACAACGCTGGGTGACGGTCTATTCTTGGGCCGTCATATGGCTCTGGTGGTTTATCGTAAGGCCGTCGATTCAGGCAGAGAGTTCTAGCAGAACTGCTCTTTCTCTGCTACTCCGTGGCCGAATTAAGAGTTTGATCTGATGATTTCTTCTTTGATACTCATCCTTTAAAGCTCCCGTTTGTTTCTATGGACTCTTGGGAGTATTATCTTCGAGGATTATCTGGTTTTTGGCCTAATTTTGAGTCCTTATCTCTCCAACTCGTCTAGAGAGTTTGAGGGTCTATAAATAGAACTTTTGACTTGATGGCTTGAGGAGGAGATTTCTGGAGTTTGTGTCGAAGTGCTGCCGCATCCTGGAGCTAGAACCAATCAAGGAGAACTATTTTCCACGTCCATCTGCATCCTAAGTCCAGGGAGTATCAAGTTCCAAGGGTTTTAGTGTTGTCTTGTGTCTTAGTTCTTATTTCCCCCTCATAGCATCAAAGCAACTTCCCTCTTCTTCTCTCACATTCTCCATTCTTCTGCATTCATTTTAAAACTTCCTCCCATCTTTTAAAATGCCCCATAGGGGTTTAAAAACAACCTCCCAGGTATTCCCTTTCCAATTGCATGTTTTCAAGTTTTCTTCCATTATAGTTATTACACTCTTCAAAGGGCTAATCTGGGTGTTTTCTCTGTGTCTCTACACATTTTTGCAGGTTTTACAGGTTCATAGCACGAGGCCCAAGTCTTATGGCCGGCTGGAAGAAGTGGATATCAAAGTCCCAAAGTTCCTTTTCTGCAGTTCTCTGGCGGTTGTTTATTGGAGCGCTAACGCCTTCTAGCGGTTTATCGTAAGACCGTCATATTCATCTGGCGCGCCTGTCTTAGACCGTCATTATTCATAGAAGTGCAGTTTTCTCTCTCCCGTGGGTGGGTGTTACATCCACCTATTTCCAAGGTATTCATCTTAGCTTTGGCTAGTTTAATACTTTGGTGGCGATCACATCTTTCTAGTTTGGGCAGTATTCCTCTCTCTCTTTTCATATCCCTTCTTTACTTGCTTTTGCTTGCTTGCTCCACACCCACGGTGTGTGCTTTCTTTTATTCCTTTGCTCCATGCTCCGGCGTGTGTTTTTCTTTTTCTTCGCTTATTTCTGATAGAGATGGCATGCCCATGCCTAGATTTTATGCTGATTGCCTAGGTTCATGTTGCACATGTTCATAGGTTGAGTGATTGCATGTTACCTTGCTCATACTTCCATTGTTGACATCATACATTCATTTGAGAAGAAACCAATATAAACCAACAGAATATTTTTTGGCGATCACGGTGGGACATCTAGTGCCAATCGTGTTTTGGATCTCTGTTAAACCTGCTATTCATCTTTTACCTCAGTTACCCGTGTTTTCCCCGGATTTCCCCTTTATTTCCTATTGTTTCTGGTTCTCTGGGTATTCTAGCGGTTGGACCTTTGACCGTTACAGGTCTAAGAGCGGTCTATTATTAGACCGTCTCATCTCTCTGACGCGTGTCTATTAGACTGCCACTCCAGTGACAGGTGTTGAATTTGCATGTGGAGTTGCTTTCGTTCACTAGAGTCAACTCCTAGGGGCAATTCCTTTTCCAAGTTCTACTCCAATCCTCTCTTCGAGTCTGCCATGGCCTCTTTTGTTCTTCCTCGTTCCCAAGAGGAGTCTCTTCCTCAAGGGCTTCTAGAGGATCCTTCTAGGGGTATCTCCATCCCTCCTCTGTCCTCCATCTCTATGGAGGGCGCCCAATCCATTCAATCCCTTCCTCCCCCTTCCGCCGATTCTATTCTCCAAATGATGGCCTAGTTGGATCCGGCCCAACTTCACGCTGTTTATCAAGCCATGCAGGGGCCCAACACCCCACCTCCCACGATTACGCAAGGCCTATCTAATGCTTCCATTGCTCAGCCTAGGGTTGATGGTTCCCCCATCCAGTTCGCCCCAATTGACCTTACTCCGGTCCAGCCCAGGACCATCAGATTTTCTACTTTGGAATCAGGCCAGTCCTCTGGGTCGGCCCATCAATCTATTGACAAGGGAAAGACCATTCTCCCTTCTTCAATCCAAGCAGATTCTTATCAGGCCATTCCTTTGGTGCCGCAAGTTCTGGTCTGCCCATCTGATTTCATGCGCCCTCAGCAAGGGGCGGCCCAAGTCCATACCAATATGGGTCACTCTTCGGCCCAGTATCCTTCTTATGGGCCTCCTCCTTCTCTTCCTTCTATCTATCCTTCTGCTCCTCAAATTCAATCTCCTTCCTTCACCATCCCTACTCCATCCAGGGAGCAGGAGTTGTTAGATAAATGGGCCGCCATGCAACAACAACTTGACTTCCTCCAGAGGTGGGTTGGCCCACAATCCTTGACAGATGTTCCAGTTCCAAGCTTTCAAAATATTCGGTTCCCCCAAAATTCGAGCTCCCCAATTATTGCAAGTATAACGGGAACGACAATCCCTTCATCCATGTAAGGGACTTTTTATATGAATCGGCCCAGTTTCAGTATGATGATCGTCTTATGGCGTACTTGTTCTGCCGATAATTGGATGGGGTTGCACTTGAATGGTTTTACTCTCTGCCACTGGAAGATGCCGAAAGATTCAAGATAGTGAAGGACAAGTTCATTCAGAGGTTTCAAGACAGGGTCGGCCCAGAATACTCTTTTCAAGACTTAGTAGCCGAGAAAATGAAGCCAGATGAGGAGTTTGCTACTTATGCCGATAGATGGAGGCAGCTGGCCGCCAAGGTACCAGGCCACATTCCGGAGGAAGAGAAGGTCAAACTGTTGATTTCCAATGCTACTCTGACCTTCCGCAACATTCTGGCAATGAATGACATAGCAAATATGCACCAACTATATAGCCGGGCGCGGTTCATTCAGACACAATTCAAGGACTCCCCCATACATTCACTCTTCGAGGCCCAAAAGCCCAAATACCATAAGAAATCTCAATGGCCTATCACCGACGGGGTCCAGACGAATGAGCAGGTGCAAGCCGTTACCTTCCCCTTTCAGTCTGCACTATTCCGCTTTCCACAGAACCCCTGCACTCCCCAATTCCCTACGCCACAAAACACACAACCTACCTTCTCCATTCCACAAAACCCTCCACCTACCTTCGCCGCTCCATAAAACGTATTCCCCGCTCCACAACAACCTCCACAACCTCTGCAATACCACAATGTCCCTCCACCTAACGGCTATACCAACAACAACAACAAGCGCCCGGGGCCGAAGAGAGCCCAGTACCCTCCTTTGCCTGAGTCCCTCATGGACATATTCTCGGCTCTCATGTCAGTTAGTGCCATTCAACTTCCTCCGGAACGACCCGTCTGGAACCCGGCCGTTGATCAGACCAAGTACTGCATGTTCCACGGGCAACCGAGGCATACCATTGAAGGATGTTTTCAGTTTAGAGATTTGGTCTATGACCTACATGAAGGACACCGAATGGATTGGGCCAAAATGCACAAGGCCATTGTAGAGATCAAAGAGAAAAGAAGGCAAGCGCCGAGGCAGCAAGTGCAGCAATCACAGGCACCGCCGCCCCAACAGCAGCCACTACAGCAACAACCGTAGCCAGTTCAAGACTTGGGGATCCATCAGAACCCCATGCCGAATCATCCTCCCGCTCCGCAGCCTCAACCGCCGGCACCGGCTCAGGTTAACATTGTTCAACCCCCGGCTCCTGATGCCGGGTGGTCTTATGATGACGACGGTTCAGTACAACAAGTCTCGGCCCTCCACTACAACTACCGCACTGCTTCCACTCCCACCATCCTTACGCCCACATATCAAAACTCTCCTCCGCCTGCTAGACCACTTGTCCTTCCATCCACTACCCCTTCTACCTCCACTCCACCACCAACCTCTCACCCATTGCTCGTCACCCCTGTTGCCATTACCACAACTAGCCCTCGGCCCGCACCTCCGCTTATCTTTACACCTTCACCTCCTCCTGTGCCCATCATCACCGCGCCCACAACTAACCCTCCGCCCATTATCCTTTCACCACAACCCGTTATCTCCACTCCCACTCCCATTATTTCCACCGTGCCCTCTTCCACGCCACTCATCCATCCCATCGGGCCCATTTTGCCGTCATCAGGTGCCATGCCGGCACAGAACTTCACCCTGCAGAGCGGGCATTTGTTTCATCACAAATTTGCTTCTACTTCCAACCCCCAGTCCTCTCAACCGGTTGTTGATCAAATAGAGACTGAGCCACTACCGGGTACCCAATATGATCTGTTGCATCACTTAGAACGGGTGCCCGCCAAAATATATGTGCTGGAGCTTATAAAAAGATCTACCCTTCACCAGGATGCATTGAGGAATTTTCTTCAGAAGGTGATGGTTAGTGAAGACGTGGCAGCTGACAGTTTACCTACAGCATTGGTTACTATTTCCAAAGTGCCAGCAATCACATTCTCCGAGAATGAGCTAGCACCTCTGGAAGCTCGGTAGATGCCGCTTTGTATTACTATTATTTTGAACAAAGTCAGCATTGATGCGGCATTAGTTGACATAGGGGCATCTATCAATGTTTGCCCGCTCAGCACTCTCAGGGCCTGCAATTTATCAGAAGAACTTCTACGGCCTGCCCCAACTACCATAGCAGCTTATGATAACTCACGGAGAGCATGTCACGGGGTTGTCACCATTCAGGCTGAGCTTGGGCCTCTTACTATGCCCATTGAATTTTACGTGCTAGATATCGACCCTATGTTCAAGGCTATCTTGGGTCCTCCGTGGATTGATACTCTTAGCGCTGTGCCATCCACTGCTCATCAGTGCATCAAATTCCCCTTCCAAGCGAGGGTGGTTAAGGTGAAAAGCTTGTCCATGGTACAGTCAGTAAAATCTATATCGGAGAAGATTTTGCCTACTTTGTGGCCCAACACTCGGTCAGTTATTTCTGTGTTGGATCTGGATTTTCCATGGGCTTATGCATCACGCAAGCCCACCACTACACCCATCAACATTAAAGTGAAGCCCCAGATCTGAGATTCCAAAGGCTGGGATATTATATTGAAATTAGGCTATCAACCGGGGAGAGGCCTCGGTGTACAATTACAAGGGCGGACCAAACCGGTCCCCAAAGGAAGAAAAATGAGCAGAAGGGGTCTCGGTTACCGAGAGTCCGCATTGTCAATTTTGGGTGACTCAGGGCCACTTACCTGGGATTACCGCCAGCATTTCATAAAAGGGCCTCTCTAGCCAGGTACATTGAATCCACCGTCAGCACAGTCCGAAAAGAAAACCACAGCTTGCACAGTTGCCAGTCCGCCTCTGTTGCCAAAGGGGCCAGTTGATGATATGCTCGACTGCAGTCGAGCGTTTGCCAGGATGTTCTATGAAGATGAACGTTGCCAAAAGAATCAGGAAGTACGGCTTGTCCAGTGGAAGCTGAAGAAGCCAGCTGACCGTCCACGGAAGAAGGGGAGCTCGCCTGTTGTCTTTTCTTGGTCTCCCTCCCGGCTTATGTCTCTCTTCCAGCAGCTGGAATCTATACCCCATTCACCTCCGATCATGATTAATCCATACTTCACGGAGCTGCCAACACGAGATTATACCTTGTGAATGTGGGCAATGCCCGCCCATTGATCTTTCCACTCTATGGACCCCCTCCTCTAATCTTTGAGAAATGTGGTTCTCTTCCTCTGATCCTTTCTTTGATGTCTTGTTCCCATCTCTCTTCCCTCTCCAACTTCCGCCTCCACCATCCTCTTCATCTTGCTGCATGATCTCCACTGATCTCCAAAAAATAACGTCAAATTTGAAACGGAGATTTCGGTGGAAGATTACGCTATCTTGTCTTCATCGTCCTCCCAGGGGCATGAGTCCCCTGCTGCTTCCTTCCCACTAGATTTTCTTTCTCCTAGCTTAGATTTAGGGTCCGTCGAGTCTAGGAAAGTAGAGTCTATTAGGTCTAGAGAAGTAGGGTCTTGTTCTAGGTCATCCAACCTTTCCTCGCTTGAGCAGCGCCCGCTTACGCGTTATTCCAAATCTATTCCTGATAGGTTCTTGCAGGATCTAGCTCAACATTGTCATGCTCTTCTGAAGTGTCCAGAGTTCATAGCTATGGCGATTGTGATAGAAGACAATGAGAAATCAGAAGGGGTGTGGAGCGACGACGGACTAGGTGTATATGAAGTCATGGATGAAAAGGGCCCGGTCGATGATAAGGACAGCAATGTAGATGACACCACTGACCTGTATGCGCAAGGATTAAAGAGATTCGACAAGCCATCGTCGGCGGTGGATGAACCTACAAAGGAAATAAATCTTGGAACCGAAGAAGACCCAAGGCCCATCATTATTGCTGCTAATCTCCCTTCACAAGTAGAAGAAGATTTGATCAAGGTCTTAAGGGAGTATAGCGATTCTTTTGCCTTGTCTTATGAGGACATGTCGGGCCTTGACCCCTCTTTAGTGGAACACCGACTCGTACTTAAACCAGGGGCAACACCTGTAAAACAAAGGTCAAGAAGATTTCACCCCCACATGGCCGTAAGGACTAAAGAAGAGGTCGACAAATTGTACAAAGCCAAGTTTATCAGAGTCGTCTTATATCCCCAGTGGGTGGCAAACATAGTCCCTATTATCAAGAAGGATGGAAAGGTTCATATTTGCATTGATTACAGGGATCTTAACAAAGTATGTCCCAAAGATGATTTCCCGATGCCTCACATAGATGTCTTGGTGGATAACACCGCCGGGTATGAAGCTTTATCATTCATGGATGGTTACTCAGGATATAACCAAATCTGTTTCACTCCGGAGGATCAAGAGAAAACCTCCTTCACCATGCCTTGGGGTACATATTGCTATGTGGTTATGCCATTTGGTCTGAAGAACGCGGGTGACACTTATCAAAGGGCGATGATGGCTATCTTCCACGACATGATGAACATTTATATGGAAGCTTACGTGGATGACATCTTGGTGAAGTCGAGAACTAAAGAAGAACACCCCTCTATTCTGACTAAGGTGCTACAGAGAGCTAGGGAGTACAAGCTTAAAATGAATCCGAAGAAGTGTGTTTTTGGAGTCTCTTCAGGGAAGTTGTTAGGCTTTATAGTTAACAAACGGGGGATTCAGATCGATCCTAATAAAGCAAAGGCCGTCATGGACATGCCTCCACCTAAGAACATCACGGAACTTCGAGGACTGATTGGTAGATTGCAATTCATCAGGAGATTCATATCCCAACATTCTCAGAGGTGCCGTCCATTTTATGAATTACTAAAGGCGGGGGTCAAATTTGAATGGAATCAAGATTGTCAAAGGGCTTATGAGGACTTAAAGGAATATTTGACCAATCCCCCAGTTTTGCAACCTCCTGTCCCTGGGAAACCCCTAATCCTATACATTTCGGTCATTGAGGACTCCCTAAGGGCGGTTTTAGCACAAGTAGACGATGAAGGAAAAGAGCGGGCAGCCTATTATCTCTCCTGGTTGTTTAACCCGGTCGAGGCCAAATACACCGCCATAGAGAAGACTTGTGCCGCCTTAGTGTGGGTAGCTCAGAAGCTCAAACACTATTTCCTAGCCCACCCAGTTAGGTTGATCTCTAGAATGGACCCGATCCGTTATCTCTTAGAAAAGCCTGTCCTTTCTAGTAGGTTAGCTCGCTGGCAGAGCTTCCTCTCTCAGTTTGATATCACGTTCATTGTTCAGAAGGCAATCAAAGGATATGCCATTGCTGAGCATCTCGCCCATCTTCCCATCCCGTGCATAGATTCTATTTAGGATGATTTCCCTGATGAGCATCTCTATGTCCTTACTCATCATCCCTTCTGGTCTCTGCACTTCGATGGTGCGCTCAACTCTCAAGGCCGAGGGATCGGTGCCGTCCTGCTCACACCAGAAGGGGTGACGATTCCCTTTACTTATCAGCTCCGATTTCCTGGTACTAATAATATCACCGAGTATGAGGCTCTCCTAGCCGGATTGAAGCACGCCTACCTCTTAGGCGCGCGCTACTTAAATATCATAAAGAGACCCAAAGCTCAAGCCATATCAAGATTTGGTCACTCTCCTAGCTAGACAATTCCGCAAACTGATCTATATCCATACCCCTCGATCTCAGAACATTCTCGCTGATGCGTTGGCGTCACTTACTTCCTCTTTATCTTTCCCTCTCAGTCGGAATACTGAGACTATCGTCGTTCAGGGATTGGATGCACCCTCTCTTCAGGATCCTTGGTATCACAACCTTAGAAAGTCTGTAGAGGCTCGGGCTGAGAAGGAAGATTTGAAGGAAGTATCTTTAACGGAATTGGAAGAGATCCTGGAAGAAGAAGAATTGCCATGGTATCATGAAACTGAGCTATATTGCAAGGATGGGTCGTTCCCTGAAGGGGCAAATGCCGAACAACGTAAGGCTATCAGAAGAGCCGCCTCGAGGTACACTATCATTGTTGGAGAATTGTACAGGCGCGCTCTCAATGGAATGCTCATGAGGTGCCTGGATGATGATGAAGCTTGGAAGGTGGCTGAAGCATCCCATTCTAGTGAGTGTGGAGGTCATGTTAATGGCCAGGCTCTAGCAAAGAAGATCCTTAGGTAGGATTACTATTCGCCCACTCTAGAGGAAGATTGCTCTCTCTATGTTTGGAGGTGTCTTAAATGTCAACTCCACGTTGATAAAATCCATGCTCCAGCTTCATCCCTACATCCTCTCTCTGCTCCTTGGCCATTTTTCATGTGAACTTTCTATGTTGTTGGCCCGCTCGGTGATCCCAACTCTGAAACCAAGCAAAAATCCTTCATCCTTACCGCCACGGAGTACTTCACAAAGTGGGCCGAAGTGGAAGCATACACGGAAATCAAAGCAACAACAGTGTTCCGCTTTATCATGAAGAATATCATTTCGCGGTTTGGAGTGCCAAGCAGCATCATCACCAACAATAGACCCGAGTTTATCTCTCAAGATCTCAAGGACTTGTGTAAGAAGTTCAATATTTCATTGCATCATTCATCTCCATATTATCCTCAAGGCAACGGTCAAGCCAAGGTCACTAATAAAACCCTTCTTAAAATGATAAAGAAAACGTGCAAATCTTACAAATTTTCTGATTGGCCTGAATGATTAGTGGAAGCTCTATGGGCTTACCGCACCTCTGTCCGTACTCCCACGGGGCAGACCCCCTATGCTTAAAGTCTCGCGATCAATGACACCCAAGAGGGGGGTGAATTGGGTGATAACAAATTTTATGAAAACTTTTACCCATTTTACAAAATATGTGATAAACAATAATTAGCAAATGAAAACTAATTAACCAATTCTCTCAAACTTTCCGTACCCACACGACCATACAATGAAAACAATCAAACCACACAAATAACACACAATGCACATCAGTTTTTAAGGTGGTTCGAATGCAACGATGGTAATCCTACGTCCACCCCTCACCAAACCCGGTGAGACTTCACTCGGGGATAAATCCCCAAACAGAGATGACGCTCCAACCACACACGTAGGATGACGCCTGCCCACACACACGGGGACGCGCCCCAAAACACACACACACACGGAGACGAAGTCTCCAACACTATCCAACAAGCGGATCAACAAGACACACACACGCTACGACAAGCGCAGCACTGCACACACACAAACACTAAGATCTGGATAAATCCACACACACATGTAGATCTAAGAAGACCTATGCACACACGAATCAAGTACGACACACACACACATGACCACAGATCCAACAACGATCCACACACACATACGAGTTTGCAGTTTATAAGAAACACAAATCTGAAACTATAAAGCACAAAACACAAACATGAATAAACCACAGTTTAGAAAGCTCCTAATTTAGGCTCCCCCTGAGTGTGTGCTCTGGATGTTCGCGTTGATTCCTTCTTCACTTGAATAGCTTGAGACTCAGCTTGAATGGCCTTGTATTTGATGTAGATCTTCTTGCACGGAGTACTGTTCATGGCTACGGTACCCTTCCTTCTTCTTTGGACAAATCCATGTATCTTCTTGATACTTGTGAGCTTGTTCTCTTCCTTTGAGACTGCTGACTTCAAATGGAGCTAGAGTACCTTCAGATGATGCTTGAATGGCTCCTTCTTCCTTGTAGCATTCTTCTTCTTCTTCCCTTGGATCACCTTGAGTTGATGAAGAGGTGTATGGATGTAGCTTTGAACCTTGATTGCTTCTACACCTTCTTGGAGGTAGATGGCTTCAGAAATACCTTGAATGGGTTGGAGATAGATGAAGAGCTTGCTGCACGAGGTACTGTTCACGGAGCTACAGTACCTATTCTTCCTCCTTGGACAGCCTCCCCGTTGGATCTCTCAGATAATTAGGGTTATGACTCTAATAGGATGTTTTATAACCCTTGGAAGGTCTATGGACAAGCCCTAGACCAGATCTACAAATTCTGGAGGGTTTGGTGGCTTTGGGATTAAACAATAGCAAGAGGATATGCTTCTTTCGAGATGGACAAAAGTCAATATTTTTGGCTTATTGGGGCTGGCGGTCGACCTGCAGAGGCTGGCGGTCGATTGCTACTGAGAGAATTGTTGGCCGTTGGTTTCTGGGAATTTCGGCTGACCGCTACTAGGCTGGCGGTCGACCGCCACTGTGAATCCCTGTAGGTGATGAGCTGCTGACAGGGGCGGTCGACTGCCCCTGAGCTGGTGGTCGACCGCTAGCTGGGCAGACCCCGGGTTTTCCCGGGTCAGTCCGTTAACCTCTTCAGCTCCGTCGCTTAAGTCCTTTAGTAGCCCATTCATGTCTGTGGCATCACCCTTGACAGTTTAGAAGGTGTCAACTGAGTCTTTGACCTTGTGAATTTTTATTGAGTGTTTTGACCCGCAAAAGCATACATAATTGATTAGAACTATAGCTCAACCATCCATATGATGAATGCATGAAGTTCATGCAAACCATTTGAGCATTAATCAAAATTTTGTTCCGGGGGCTCCGCCCCCGGAATCCTCCGCAAGGGGCGCTGCCCCCTTGATCCCCGCGACCTGACCAGGCAGGTCGATCCCCGCGACCTGACCGCACAGGTCTATCCGCGGGCAAGGGCGCACGATGGCCAGAAGGATTTCATGTTTTAATGTGCATGAATGAGGTGTATGAAGGAGAGGTATATGAGATACACATGGTGAGATCGATGCTAAGACAAGGTAAGAGTCTCACCAATGGTTCTTGACAGTAAATGACATATACCACCTGTTTTAGATTGTAGAGGAACAGGGTGCTTATCCACATGTTTGTTTCACCAGGTGACTGCCATGTGTTTAATCCTGCAAGCAAGATAGTCAAGGTTAATACCATGCTTGTTCCCGTTGAAGAGGTTATGAAACCTCTTGCCTCTTGTAAAACCAACATATGCAAACCAAGGATCAAGACCATGTAACCGTTCCCATTTGCCATCTCAACCATACATAAATAACAAGAGCATGAGCAATCAACCACAAGTTTAGTTATCATCACTTAATCACACATTAAGTTTAGTTATCATCAAAATCATAACTTAACAATCACAACAATCATCAAAATCATAACTCAACAATGCTCTCACCTATGGGATGGAGGTGGTGCTCCCATATGAGATCTTAGTCCCTTCCTTAAGGGTGCAGCTCGATAAGGAACTTAATCTCAATAAACGTCGAGAGACATTGTTCGTTCAGCTGGAACTCTTAGATGAGAAGATGATGAATGCGGCCGATCACGTGTCTGTTTATCAAAAGAGAGTTTCACGTTATTTTCAAAAGAAGATAATTGAACGTAAATTTCAAGTCGGAGATATGGTTTTGAAACACAAATTCATTAGGTCCGAAGGTCCTAGGTCCAAATTGCAACCAAACTGGGAAGGTCCGTTCATCGTTAGAGAAGCTTATCCAGGGAACGCATATCGCTTAGTTAACGTAGAAGGTGAGGAGCTGTCTCACGCATGGAATGGGTTGTATCTTAAGCGCTTTTATCCCTAGAGTCAAGCTAATGAAACTCGATAGCAAGGAGTCCCTTTCTCGATCACGAAGGAGGATCCGAGGTCGGCAAATCACACGCTTCACGGCGTCCCTGGTCGGGTTCCCCAGTTATGTAAACACCGTTTTCTCCTTGGCCATGCCCGGGGGAAGTCAAGGTCCATGTCTGTTTCTCTCCTCGGCTAAATCTGGGGGCAAGAGGTAAATAAGGGAGCGATGACTAATCTAGGCACCCTGGTGAGAGGAGGTCTCAAAAGGGACAGTCCGTTATGACCTAATTCCACAAGAAAATGCAATTCATCAAAGGAAAAAAGAAAAGTGGAGCAACAATCGCAAAAAAAACAAGATTTATCTCATAAAGTCTGTATCTCAAAGACCATAAGCTCTGAGAAAGATAAGACTAGGCATGGCAAGAGTGGCAGTACAGTTTCCCCGCGGGACGTTATGAGCCCGGTTGTATGCGTGCCTAGGATGGATAAAGGTTCGATGACAGACACAAAGCTCTGGCTCAACAGACCAAATCTCAGAAAGGGTCATCATGCGAAGGACTCAAACTTTAAAACCTCTATACCTGGTCTAAGCTTACCCCCCATTTCTATTTTCTATTTAGGACTAGACAGTACCTTTGGTATGGCCTTGGTAGAATCACCGTTATGCAAATTGGCCCCGGTTAGGGACTGTCATCTCATAAGCACGCTGGCCTCAGGAAATTCCAAGTGGGACAGGTAGGGCCATTGTTGTCGGGACGAAATTGGCTTTCAAAATCCAAAAAATCATATATTTCAAAATCCAAAAAAAAATCAAAATCATATATTTCAAAATCTAAAAAATTATATATTCCGAAACCTCATAAAAATCAAATATCTTCAAAAATCTAAAATACCATTATCTTGCATTGCATGCATTGCATTTTCCTCATTACTATTTCCGCCTATTTGATAAGGCTCCACCCCTTGACCAAATATTAAGAACTTGTCACTCTCTAACTTGCTTCAGGCAAGGGGTTGAGTCTAAGAACAGATCTAACTTCTTTTTATCTAAGTGTGTACAGGTTCAAGTGCTCAGGATTCAAAGATCACAAGTTTGCAGTCTTTGGTTCTCTAGCGGTCTAATATTAGACCACCAAATCCCTCTGGCAGCCCATGGTTTGACCGCCAATCTCTCCCGAAGTTTGAAAACCCTCAACTCTCAGAAAACCCTCTCTGATGGTCTTAATTTAGACCGCCAACCAGTTCTGGCGGTTGATGGTTCGATCGTCATTCCTTCCCGAAGGTTCAAGTTGCTCAGTTTTCCTGAGTCTTTCTCCAGCGGTCAGTCGTGAGACCGCCAGAGCTGATTGGTGGCCCTATAGTAGACCGCCATGTCCGTTAGAAACTCTACTTTTTGGCTAGTTTGAGCTTGATCAAGCAATCAATTCCACATCCATCAAACTCAAAGCTTTCATTTCATCCAACTAAAATTCATTATAGATCAAGTGGTTGGTAAATTAAAAAAAAGGATCAAATTGCATTCAATCTCTCATCCGCGCGAGGCCGGATTTTGTGCAATTCTTTCACATAAGCTCGGTATCCCTCTTCATCTTCTGCCACGTCTGCTTGCCAAGCACGTGCTCGGCTGATTTCCCACATCATTAATGCATTTCGGACGGCTCGCTCATCCTCCTCGGTCCCTATCTTCCTAGCTTGAAGGGGAGGGAGATGTGAGAGTGCAGGAACCACGGTACGGGGCAGCCCAATTGGGAGATAGCACCGGTGTGGGTTTTAGATCGCCATGGTAGTGTTCCCCACTAGCTGTAGGTCCAGGCCTGGTCGCCGAGGAACTCTGAGGATGGTGCTTCGAAGAATTCTTGGCCGCATCACAAACTTGTATATTGGCAATGTATTGAGGAAGATGCGCCAATCATCTCTTGTTTTCTTGTCCGCAACCCGGCACTCAACCTGTGAGGAGAATCCAAAAGTGCTTCCTATGAAGAATAGTGGGTGGCTCCCGAATATCCGGCTAGCTGAAGATAAATCCTCCTTGGGTAAGAATTTGATCCTCACTCCCATCCAACACTCAAGGACAATCATGGAGCCGAAGAGTTGTCCTCCTAGGCAAGCTGAGCTAAGCCCTTCATAGAGGTATGAAAGGACCGCTTGAGAAATGGATAAACCCCGCCACAACCCACTGATGATACTAAGGTTTTGGATATCTAGAAGGTGGTCGGTGGTAGTGAAAAGGAAGACCCCGCACAAGCAAACCAAGGTAGCTTTGGCTATGGCCTCGAATCTTCCGCTCTTGTTTTTACAAAAGGCGGTAATCCATTAAGCCATGGGTATCAAATGAATGTGGCATGGGCTGATCATTGTCCTAACATCCTTTGGGTTGTGTATGAAATCCCCTAGAATCAAGGAAGGGTCTATGGCTTCTACCATGTGAGACACTAGATCTTCATCCCCCACCTTAGTCTTAGAGAGGGCTAGGAAGATTTCTACCTCCTCTAAAAGGACTGTGGCTTCAAAGGATGGGAAGAGGAATGTGTGTGTTTGATGGTGCCACAACTCCACAAGGGCTGAAATGCTAGGCCAATCATATGAGAGTTTTTGGAAATTTTTGGCTAAGACTAGTAAAGGTTGGAGGTGCCATGCCCTAAGGATTGAGATCACTTCTAAAAGAAGCTCTTTTATCATGGGAGCCACCCACTTCAAGTTGGAGTAACACCTTAGGCCAGGAAGAAGCTAGAGAAAAGGAAAAAGAAAAAGAGAGGAAGATCATGAGAAGAGGAAAGTGCAGAAATTTATGAGAGTTTGAATCAATTGTCACTTACCTCTCTTGAGCAACTTGAGCTTAGATGTTTGGGGATGGAGGTTAGCCTCCGCAGCTCCCCATGTTCTTTTCTAGCTACTTTAGGTCCGGTGTAGACCCTCTCTTCCATGGCAATAGCTTCAAAACTCCTTTTCATGGTGTTTTTTGAGTATTTTGATGGAATTTCTGGACTTATAGCAGAGAATTGGTGTAAGCTGCGAATTTAGAGCTTGTTCCTATTTGTAGAGGCTTGGTTTTAGTGTTGGAGTGTTAGGATTTAGGTTGGGTGACCTTATCCTAAGTTTAGGAGAGTTCTAGTGCATATTAAAGCTTCTTTTCCCCGAGTTCAAACTCTCATGGGAGAGTCCTTCTCAGATTTACACAGTTTCTACGCTAGCGGTCTATCGTAAGACTGTCAGAGCCTTCTGGCACTCCCATGTTGGACCGTCACTTCCCTTCATCCACTGCTTTCACTCTACCCTTTTAGCGGACGAAGGTGCAACTGCTAATTCACCCTGGCGGTTCTAACTTTGACCGTTTCATGGTTTTCTGCAGGTTTTCGATGGTGCTTTCTACTCTCCTTTTGTCAAACCTGTCACACTCTCTCACTCGTGCCAAGCATTCACATCCACTCATAAACATTCACATCTATTCACAAGCATCCACATTCACATTTTCACAAAAAAAATAAAAAACAACAAAAAGATTATCATTTCCTTATAAAAGTCATGTCCAAATGTGTGTCAAAAGAAAGGAAGAGCAAAAAAACAAATCACTCGGCCGGTCTGTCTCCCGGGCCGTCGCTGTCACCGGTACCCTCATGCCGCTTCTCTGGCGGCTCCATAACACTGCTCTCCTCCTCACGTCCTCGTCTCTGGTCTGCCTCCTCATTTCTCCGGCGGCCGGAGGAGTTGGTGAAATATCCTCGGACTCCACTGTTCGGTGCGACACTCTGGCTCCTACTACTAGTCCCCGACTTCTTCCCCAGAAGTCGAAGGGCCTCCTTCATGCCTGAGATCACACCCTTCATCTCAATGGTCTGCACTCGGAACTGATCCCGCTCGCCCCTCAGTCACGCGACATCAGCTCTAAGTCGTTCCATCTCCACCTCACCTGCTCGATGGCTCTCTCTCTCTGCCCGAACTTACTCGATCTTGGCCCATGCACGCTCAGCCTCAGCTAAGGCCGTGGTCAGCTCTCTCACCTACATCAGCATTCATCATAGTCAGTCAAAGAATTCATAATCATAAGCATTTAAGTCTAAAGGAACTTGGTTGGATTTGCTTACCCGCTCCGCGTGAGTGGCCTCCGCCACCTCAGCCCGGGAAACTGCCCGAGCGAAGTCTACATCTTGCTCAGCCCGGCCTCTGACAGGCTATGATAACGAGGATGGGGCATCTGGTCCCTCCCTTTGCACTCCCTCAGCTCTCTGCATTTAGAAGTCAAGGTCAGTCAAGTTGCATAAGCATAAGCATGAACATTAAAGTCCAAGGTTTGGGAAGTTTACCAGAAGCTCCAGCGTTGCCTTATACTCATCTCGTTGCTGGATCGTCGCATGTAAGAGTCCCTGGAGCTCTGCAATGCGTCCCTGTGGGTCTAGCTGCAATTAGCAAGTCTATGTCAGAGCATATAGAAATAGTTGAATAAGATTGAATTTGAGTTTAGGAATCATACTGATCGTCGGATGCCGCGGAAGACCTGGTCTCCGTATCTGTGGGCATTGGCCTTCAGGAGGCCTCGTCGCTGTCAGCCCGAGTCCACACCACCCGGCCTCTCTGGGTCCAGTCCCTGACCTGCTCAGCTACTCGGGTGCTCCAATCGATTTCACCACTAAGACCCTTCGAAGATCTCCCGGGGTGCTCATCGTCTCGTCCAGGGAACTCCACCTCAGGCTGGTGTAATCCCCTCGTCCTCAGGATAAGCCGGTAGTGCAAGGGCTCCACGATGTTGATGAAGTGTAGCCATATATCTCATTCGTTGTATGCCAGGGAAGCCTCCACCCACGGCTGTCTCTCGTGGCCCTCGTCCATGTATGGTATCCAGCGCACCTGAAAGGCGATTGAGTCAAGTTAGCATTTAGAAGCATATAGAAGCATTTGAAGGATATAGAAGAGTTTAGGGTTTAGAAATTTGCCGATGCATAGGGGAACGAGTCAATGTCGTCCGGGATCACCCGGGTCAACCGCTTGATCGACCCCATGTCCTGAGCAACCACCCACCGTCTCGCGATGGAGATCCTCTCTGGGTGTAGCTCTGTCCCTCTCCCCAGGCCGGGTAGGTATAGGAAACTCCCGATCTGCATAAGTCATGTCATTTGTAAGCATTTAGTAATAACAATCATGATTAGGAGCATAATTAAAAGCATTTTAGCATTTAGAGCATTTACCTTAAGAAAAGGCAAGAAGCTGCCCAGCATCATCTGCCGGTCGGTCGTGCTGAGTGACTCGAACAAGAAGGCTAAGACAACTGCTCCCCAAGCATATCTCCTAACGCGGTCCAAATCCCTCAACAGTGGGAGGAGTCTGACACTCACTCCATCAGCTCTGGTGGCGAATAGCAACTTCACGAATAGAAGGATCAGGAAGCGCCTAAGTATCTTATCTCCCTCCGATCCTGGCTCTGCTGCCACTCTAGGTCGAATCTGCACTATCACTCTGTTAATGTGCTGCTCGGGTAACTCACCCACTGCAATCGCTGCTCCTCTTAGCCCCAGCCTCTCCTGGAGCGTCGCCCGTGCCAGCTGGGAAGAATGGTGCCCCGGCCTCATCAGGTCCAGTCCAAGCAACTCCCCTGCCATCGATCGGTAGTCGTTGTATGTATAGCCGGTCACTCCTACACCATGTACCCTTAGTCCAGTAATCCTTGCCATGTCTTCCAATGTCGGGATCATGTGACCCCAGGAGAAGATGAAGGCCCGGCTGATCGGATCCCACCTCTCGTGTAGTGCATACAGCAAGGCTGTGTCGACTCGAGTCACCTCTATGCTCAACACCTCTCTGAAGCCCATGGCTGTCAACCTCTCTCTCTGGTAATCGGGCAGTGCCTGGTACACCGCCCTAACTTACAGCTAGGAGATCCTCGTCCGTCTTTTCCCCTGCACACATTTAGAACACAGAGTTAGCCATTGCATCACATTATAGGTTGCATTTCAAATAAACAAAAAAACAACAAAAAAATCAAATAACACAAAAAAAAACATAAATTATAACATTCTGCCTCTGGTTTCCATGGCGGCCTAAGGCTGGACCGTCAGAGTCCTCTGGTGCACCAGGACTGGATCGCCACATTCTGTAGCGGTCACTGGAACGACCGCCATCTGACCCACGATTGGGCATTTTTCAATCCATTTCCTCAAGCTTTGGAAATGGCCCAAAGGGCCTACAATGATCTCTATTGGGTCTCTAGACCCCTCCTAATGTCATCCATACCACATGCAACCATTGAAAATCATAAAAATGACTTTTTTAGGGAGGTGACCTACCTCGGATGACCGGCCGCCCTTCTTCTTCTTCGGCGTCTCCTCCGCCACTGTGGCTTCCTCCTCGCCTCCAGTAACCTCTTCAGGGCCCTCTGCAGCCTCTGTGGATTGGGGAGCTTCTTCCTCTCCGATTTGGGCTGCCATCAGCCGTTCTTCTTCCGATGGGTTCGCCGCCGGAGGAGCATCCTCCTCCCGATCGGTGCGGCGGTGAAAGCGTTTCATGGCCTTCCTCTTAGTCTTCTCGCTCGTCATCTCGATGGTAGCCGCGGTGGTCGCCGGTGGAATCACCGGAGTTGGGTGGAACAGGGGAAATCGCTCGGTTTTTGGTGTTTTGGGGCGTTTGGTTCGAATGGGTGTTGAATGGGGGGAAAACAACGATCGGTTTTTTTTTTTTTTGAACGCCCAGGAAAATTGCGGTCTATCGTGAGGCCGTTGCATGCTTATGGCACACCTCCCTTTGACTGTTTCTTATATGAGCCCCCTTCTTGGGGTATGTGAACCGACGTTCTATGGCGGTCCAAGCTTTGACCATCAATTCCTTCTAGCGCTCTTCTATAAGACCGTTTCTATCTTGAGCTTGATTAATGATTAGTTGCTTTGTCCTTTGAGCTTTCATGATATATTTATGTGGACAACGCTTCATTTCATTATATTTCATGAGGATATTGATGTTTCATGCCGATGCTTCATGATCATGATTGATTTATTTGTTGATGGCTAACCCTTTCACTTGCAAAAATTATGAACGTCATCATATCATCTCGCCAGGTAGGTAAGTCAGGTAAGTATCTCTATCCCTAGTCCCTTAATGCATTACTATATGATATTTATGATATATTATCTCGGGAACCGGCTGGTCATTCATGTGTTCTAGGATTTGATGTTCCCCTTTAACAAAAATGATGATGATCTAAGTTCACATGTTTAATCGTTGGATAGGCCGTTAGGTTGGAAAGTTGGGGGACGATGGCTCTGTCTTGCACGCCGTGGTTGCATATAGTGTCTTGACCCTGATTTATCCGGTCTAGCAATACTATTCTCGAGTATTTTGCTATTTTTATTCTTTCTTTGCATTTGTTTTGATGATTTCTTTATTTTAGCAGCATGCATATGCGCATCTTTGAGCATTCGCGTGCCCTCATCTGTCTAGAACGTCTCGGTAATGGTGGATAATTGTGTCCATGTTCTCGAGTAAGGAGAATTATTTCACTCTGAGTTGGAAGGCTTCCTTTGGTCTTGTCGCTCGGTCTGGTTAGCTGAGGATTCTTGTCTGGAGTTTAGTTGCTTGTCTCTTTACTTTTTCTGTTGCTCCGGCCGCTGGCCGTGTTTTCTTTCCTTTAGATTTTAGTTCCTCCAGGCATGTGTCATTCGATTTTTCCGTTCCTTGTGATCAGTTCGAAGTTTTCTAGAAAATTCCTATCGGTCGTTGGTTGAGGACGGGTGTCGTTTGCCTTAACGCCCACTTTTCAGTCCACTCCGCTTCATTTTCGTTTCACCTCTGTGTTCCATGTGGCTTTCACTTCACCTCCGCTCGTTCCCCTGCAAAGAAGACGTTAAGGAGGGGCATCTGTTGACACCCGTTTTATGACCAATGAGTTGGGTCATTTCCTTATTTATCTTTATGATGCTCCGAGTTATTCGCCATTTGTTGAGCCATCATGGTTAGTCGTTGGGGCTTATTTCATGGGCCATTCTCCTTGATTGGGTCTCACTCCTTATTTATTTTTCTGTGGGTTGAAGCTTAGTGGGCTTTCAATGGTTTTATTGCAAATCTTGCACCTAGCGGTCTATAACATGGCCGTTAGACATTGTTGGCGGTCTATTCTTTGACCCTTTTCTGCACATGTGTGTAGACACGCCAAAATTGATGCTATGTTGAGTAAATCTCATGTCACCATGTGACGCCCCAAAGCGGACTTCAATATTGATTTAATATGAGAATTTTCTATTTCTTATGAATTAATTGTGATTTCTTGGTTTTTTTCTTGGGAAATTGGAATTAACGGCCTGATCAGGGGCACTATTTAAATTGACGGCATGAACAAAGGCGCCTCTTTTAAAAATGGACGACTACCAATACGGGCGTCATTTTCTGGATTTACTGGAAATTCTGAATTTCAAATAAAATGAAAATTGAAGAATTGACGTCTTTCCTAAAGGCGTTGATTATTTGACGTCCATCTGGCAGGCGTCAGTTCATAATTTTAAATAAGGAAAGTTATTTGTTTCTATAATTAAATCAAGGAATTGACGCCTTTATGAACGTCGTTATTCTAATTAACGCCTTTGGTCGTGTCGTCATTTTTAAATTGACGCCCTTCAAGGGGTCGTCATTTTCACTTCCGTCTCCCTTTCGCCTCCTTCTTTCCAGTAATGGTTCCTTCCTCATTTTGAGCCTTGTGTTCGACTAGGAAGGGTGTTTCTTGATGAAAGATCTTTACCTTGTTTTAATCCTTGTTCTCCAAGGATATTAGCCCTATAAATACCCCTCCTGGGTTTCTTCGGCGGGAGAGAGGAGCTAGAGAAAAAAAGAACATGAGAGAGCAGAGCTGCAGAGAGAAGGGTTAACGAGAGAACAAAGAAGAGAGTTGTTGTTTTGCAGGTTCTTCATCCAAACAAGCTCTTCTTCCAGGCGGATTCTTCTTCTTCCACGACGAACTTCTGCTGCTATACCATTGCATATTGAAGCTCTCCCTCTCTCCCCTTTTACTGCTGCACACACAGCAGAAAGGAACCACCTTTTAGTTTGCCTGATTTCGTTGTTTCATTCTATTAGCATATCATCATCGAACATCCTCTTTTCCTCTAGTTCTTGTTAGATCTCACACCACATATTATTGCTTAGCATATGCATCCATATTTTTCAAACCTTGTTACTCCTCCTAGGGGTTTTAAAATCAAAACACACAAGGTGTGTTCATGCACAGTTTGATTGATTTCATGCTCTTGGAACATTGATATTACACACTTGGCTAATCCATTCTTTTACTTGGTTTGTGTGTTTTCTTACAAAGGTAATCAAAGCTACAAACCCCCTTCGTCGGCCGGTCGGTAGAAGGAGGAAGAAAGGATCCACAATCTCGCACGCTCAACACAAGGTACACGCGATCATTCTTTTCTTATTTGAGGTAACCCCTCTGGCGATCACACATTCCCCTTAGCATCCTCGCATGCTCCCCCTTTTCTCTTTTTTTTCCAATTCTTTTCCCTTTTAATTCTTCTTAGTTTTTCCTTAAGTGGATTTTTCATAATCTACAAATTGGCGATCACGGTGGACATCTTGTGTTTTTAGTTTGATTACCCCCTCCCATGTGCTCCACGTAGCACACTCCCTTCGGCACCCTCGCGTGCCCCTCCCATTGACACCCTCGCGTGTCCCTCCATTGTGCTCCACTGTAGCACCCTCCCATTGACACCCTCGCGTGTCCCTCCTTTGGTACCCTCGCGTACCCCTCCATTGTGCTCCACGTAGCACCCTCCCATTGGCGCCCTCGGTGCCCCTCCTTTGACACCCTCGCGTGTCCCTCCCTTGTGCTCCACGTAGCACACTCCCCATTGTGCACCGCGTGCACACCTCCACTGATTAGCCTTTGTTTGTGATTTCTATTTTTGTCTGATTGCCAGGGCTGTCGGTTCTTTGAACTGAAATAACGCCCTCCCTGCTGCCGTCATTTTATAATTCACGCCTTTTACAGAGGCGTCATTTCGTCATAAAACGCCTTACAGTAAGGCGTCATTTGCATTGTTACTGTTCACTCTGCCGTTGCTCGACCACTGTGTATTTGTTTTGACGCCCCAACTCCCGGGCGTCATTTTCTCATTGGACGCCTTAGATCAAGGCGTTATTTTCTTCATTACTGGTGATTTGGTTATTTCCTGAATATTGTTTACAGTGCTTCACGCCCCTGCCTAGAGGTGTCATTTCCACTGTTCGCAGCAATTAGCGCCTGCAATCCAGGCGCTGTTTATTCATTTAGCGACCTGCCCTGGGTCGTCTTTTGTTCTGTGCCCACAGAACTGCTCATTCTGTCTGTTTACTTGACTAATTATATATCTGCTGTTTGATACTACCTGTTTGCATTCATCTCTGCATACGGTTTGGGAGACCTCCTCTCCCCACACTTTTTAGGAGTTACACCCCTCTTGGTAAAGGAAGGACCCTCCATTGAGCATTCCGTCTCTTTGGACCTGAAATTCCTAAGCCAAGCCTCCGTAAGTCCTCGCACCCGTGGATTCCCTCACGGACGCCAGGCAGGTTGTACCATTGAAGTACCCGGAGTATAGTTGGCCCATTCGTTGGAAAGGAGAGAGAAAAATCTAGAAACCCGGAGATTATACCCGAATTTTCAACCAGGATCCACCTTCAAAAGAGAGAACCCGATATTGAACTCACCATAATTTTCAAAAGAGATCTTAAAAGTTTGCGCTCATTACAACTTGTGTGTTTCTTTTGCTTGAGAAGGTGATATTCATTGATTAAAATTCATTTCTTTCTCCTTAAGAATGAAATTGCGTTCAGGTAAAATTATCAATATGGCCAACTACGGGTACACTTATGACGGTTACGAGGAGGGTCACTCTGACCCGTTCTATGAGATTCCTTCTCAGGATTCTGTTTATTATGAGGGAAACTATCATTCTTCTTCTAATCAGGTCCACATGGTGGATGCCACCACTACTGCTTTGGAGGTTGAGCCTTCTTCCCAGGCCCAACCTACTACTCAGAATACTCCCGGGGACACTTCCCCTTCTTTTAATTTTAATGAGTTTCTCAAAACTATTGCTCAGCTGGATGACTCCCAGCGTCAGGCAGCTCAAGCCGCCCTCCTAAAAGGAAAGTTCATCCCGTCATCTTCTAACCCTCCCCAGGCCATGGGTGGCCACTCCGTTAATTCCCCCAACGACCCGGCGGTCGTCCCTAGGGTGCCCTCGCGCCCATCAACCCCTGTTATGACTATGCCGGCCCAACTGGCAAGTCACTCCGTTGCTAGGCCTCAACAACCTCTTGTATCCCAAATTTTAAGAAGGCCTATGACAAACCAACACTCTTTTCATCAGGCCCCAGCCGAGTCTGATAGCCATGCTCTGCTCCTCCAAAAGATGGCTAGTATGGAGGAACAGCTTAAGAGGGTCACTGCATCCAAGATTGCTCCCGAGATCATGCTTCCCCCTATGCCAATTTTTCATCTACCACCATCTGAAATGCCGAATTTTCGGCGGTATAATGGCACGGGCAACCCGAACATCCACTTGAAGGACTTTATGTATGAAGCATCATTTTGGCAAGATAATAAGAATTCGTTGGCTTATCTCTTTAGACGGTCTTTGGACGGCCCCGCACTAGAATGGTTTTATTCTCTGGAGCCGGCTGATGCGGCGATTTTGATATAGTTCAACGGAAGTTCATACAGAAGTATAAGGACCGTGTGGGTCCCTCCTTGTCTGTTACTGATTTGGTTGCTGAGAAGATGAAGCCCGAGGAGGACTTCGTCTCATTTGCTGATAGGTGGAGGGCCATGGCCGAGAAGCTAAAAGACACATTGTCGGAGACGGAACAAGTCAAGATGATAATATCAAACTCCACTCCGCAATTCCGTCATATTTTGGCCATGAATAAATTAAGCACTATGGAGGAGCTCTATGAAAGAGCTAGATATATACAGACGCAAATGAAAGATTCGCCAATTATGGGCATGTTCGAGCCAAGGCCGAAGGTGATAAAGAGGAATGTCAACATTGGCAATACTGGTGCGACCACCGAAGGTACTGTTACTAACGAGCAGGTGGGCGCGTTCGGCAATTCCACACCCTTCCGCCACCCTCCAAACCAAGGGCCGTCACCACAACAGCCCGCCTTCCAGAGTCAAGTCCACCAGCCAAATAACAACCCTCCCCAGACCTTACGGCCTCCTCCACCTCCTCAACAACAACCTCACTTTGCTCCACAAAATCAAATCCCACAATATCACCAAATGCCCCCACCGGCCAATTATGCACCGCAACAATTTCAACAATCCAGAAGGCCATTGGGTCCTCGAAGGGCACAATACTCACCTCTACCTGAAAGCTTATTAGACATCTTTAATGCCCTCATGGCCGCCAACCTGCTCACATTGCCAAAGGAAAGAGCAATATGGCCGCAACATGTAGACACCTCCCGGTATTGCGTCTTCCACCGACAGCCGGGGCACAATATTGATCATTGCTTTCATTTCAAGGATTACATACATGACATGAATGACCAAGGTGAGATTGACTGGGATGAGATGAGGAAAGTTATTGCTACTCTAAAGGCCCGAAGGCCTCCTCGGCAGCCATCAGCTCAACAGCATCAGCAGCAAGGTCAACAACAACAAGCCTTCCAACAACAAAAGGCTCCTGCACCCCAACCCAATATGGGGATTGTTAATAATCCGCTACCGGAGCACCCGGTTCCGAATCAACAAGTGAACATTGTCACCTCGATCCATGAAGTGGAGAGAGGGCAAATTTGGCATAATGAAAACGCCTCTGTCGGGGCTATTAACCAAAATTCCAATCCACCACAACCACCGTCATTGTTAAGAAGGCACCAGCCTATCCCTCCTTCCCAACCACAACGTCCCCTCATACGTTCTTCAGGGCCACTCACTGCGAACCTTATCCCTTCACGACCTCTTCTTTTACGCCAATCCACAAATTCTCCATCATCCCAAAACCTCCACCAAATAGGCCTCCCCTTATCCGCCACTCGACGGCAGCCGTCGCTCCTCCCGTTCCACCTCCAGCTACCACTACTATGATTCCAAGGCCCCTCCTTGTTACCCAATCCCCGTCACCACATTCTGATAACCCTCAGCCGGCGAAGCCTCTTATAAGAACCCCTCCTCTCACCATTCCTACACCCAACACTACTACTTCTACTTCCTCCACCCTTTTACCCACTCCAAGCCCGACAGAGGCTCCAAGAACGATGGTACTCCGTAGAGGATGGATGTTTCACCGAGTGTTTTCCCAGCGGGAGCAGGAGCCAACACAAGAGCAAGGAGAACAAGAACAAGAGTCTACACCGGGCACGGAATATGATTTATTGAAGCATTTGGACAAAACACCGACCCGTATTTCTATCTTGGAATTAATCAAGAGATTTACCACACATCAGCAAGCCTTGAAACAATATCTGCAAAGAGTAATGGTGAATGAAGATATTCCAGCCGAACAAGTCACCACTGTTTTAAATCCAGCTAACAATCAGCCGGCCATCACTTTTTATGAACATGAATTGGCTCCACAGCCAGCCAGGAAGTATGCACTGTGCATCACCATTGATATCAATAAGATAGCCGTGAAACAATGTTTGGTTGATACTGGGGCATCCATTAATGTTCTGCCGCCAAGCACTTTGAAAATGTGTGGTATTCCAGAAAGTCAGATCAGGCCATCCATAATTACCGTCACTGCTTATGACAACACTAGAAAGCCGCCATTGGGAATGGTCACTTTAAAAGTTGGTTTGGGTCCAGTCTCGGTCACAGTAGATTTCCATATTCTGGACATGGACCCGACCTTTAATGGAATTTTGGGTCGCCCGTACATTTAAGAACTTGATGCTGTTCCTTCAACAAATCATCAATGTATAAAGTTTCCACACAAAGGGCGCATCATTAAAGTCACTAGCATGCCCATCTTGCCGACCGAAGACATACATTCTGCAACATCAGTGCCTTCTATGTGGCCTTCCAATAGGCCTTTGCTTTCAGTTTTGGATGTCGATCTACGGCAAAATTTGGTAAGATCATCCCCTTTAAACTCTCCTACCACTCAAATGCTACCACAGCCATCTACAAACAAGAAGAAGAAGGGTTTGATGAATACACCAGGATGGAACATTCTGATGAAAATGGGCTATAGAACTGGCAAAGGCCTGGGTGTCAATCACCAAGGGAAAGTCAAGCCTGTCAAGCCTCAAAAGATGACTCCCCGAGGTGGCCTAGGGTACAAAGCACCGAACAAGGATGAAAAAGAGCCGTGGGCCGTCATGACTTCCACTCTCAAAACGGACCGTCAACCTCTCACATGGACCCTACAAACACATTTTGTAACAGGGGGTATTCAAAATGATGATGAGCAGACAACGGTAATTACTTCTATGCTGGATTGCCAAGATGTGCATGCACGGCAGTTTGCTCGCCATATAGCACCGTTAGCCACATATAAAGCATTGGAGTCATTAAGGCCAGACAAGCGAGAAAGATGGATGATCTGAATGTGACTGGTATAGATGGTTCGACATGAATGATATCTCCATTGCCCTAAGTCGTCTCTTCATGCCGACTGATCCAGAATGGCCACCATTGATTCATGAGCTAATTGAGAAGCCAGCAGTGATTACAAATAAGAGGCAGCTTCTGAGTAACTGTACAGATACTGGGGAGCTTGATGTGCCGTTTGAGGAGGGTTTCAATATAGACAGGCTGTGGGCCGGCCTTTTCTTTACCAAATCCATTCATCCAACGGCTGTTGTCCGTTTAATTGATCAAGTGTTTTTCTCAGATATTCCCAGACCGCCCGCGGTCTTAATAAAGTTTTCTCCGAATTCACTTCAAGTTTCTCTTCCGATCCCTCCCTTGCTCCTCGAGCAATTTTCAAAACTCTCCATTACACCCCCGCGTGGGTCATCATTCACCCAATCCTTTGACCATCTGTCAATTTCAACACTCCCCCCTATTTTACCCTCTCATTGCTTTCTCCTTGAAAACGAAAAAAAAATGCCAAAATTCAAACTTCCCAATCCATCTCCATTGAGGAGACCTCCTATCTTCTTCCTGAGTGTGTCCCGATCCCGGGGCCGCTCTTCCCAGATTCATTAAGTGACCTCCCCTACCCCTCCGTGAGGGGACTTCGTCTGTATCACCTCCTGTACCCGCTTTTTCCTCTCCTCCTTCATCTTTATTGAATTCTAGTGATCAGGCTAGTTGTTCTTTCTCTTCTAGTGTTCAAAATCATGGGGTAGCTTCACATAAGAGATCCAAGGGTAAGCAGATTCCCCGTAGATTCTTGTTGGAGTTAGCTAGAAGATGCAGGCTTGCTTAGCCATTCCCGAATTTTTGGAGATCCGATTATCCTGCCAGAGATAGAATATGAGGATACCTATGCTTTTGATGAGGGTTTTGGTGTCTATGAGATTATGAATGATGAAGACCCTATTGAAGAGGGGGATGAAGGATATGAAGAATATGAGGACGAGGCTGATGCCTTTGCTAGTGGCATGAGGAGATTTGATGAACCATCAGCCTCAGTAGAAGAGCCTACCAAAGAAATAAATCTGGGTACGGAAGAAGACCCTAGGTTTGTCCTCATTAGTAAGAACTTGCCGCCCTCCGAAGAGGAGGCACTTATTTTGGTACTTCAAGAATACAAGGACACGTTTGCGTGGAGTTATGAAGATATGTCTGGACTAGACCCTGCGCTCGTTGAACATCGACTTACACTTAAGCCAGGGTCCATTCCAATCAAGCAGCGGTTGCGACGTTTCCACCCTAATATGGCGTTAAAAATGAAAGAAGAGGTCGATAAGCTTCATAAGGCTAGATTTGTTAGAGTTGTCCTCTATCCCAATTGGGTGGCTAACATTGTCCCAGTCATGAAGAAAGATGGAAAGGTTCGAATTTGTATAGACTTCGGGACCTCAACCGCGCGTGTCCTAAAGATGACTTCCCCCTCCCTCATATTGATGTCTTGATTGACAACACGGCAGGATATGAGACTCTCTCCTTTATGGATGGCTTTTCAGGTTATAATCAGATTCGCTTGGCTGAGGAAGATCAAGAGAAAACATCGTTCACTACACCATGGGGAACTTATTGCTATGTGGTCATGCCATTTGGACTTAAGAACGCTGGAGCCACCTATCAAAGGGCTATGATGGCAATTTTCCATGATATGATCCACATTTTTATAGAGGTGTATGTTGACGACCTGGTAGTAAAATCAAGAACAAGGATTGAGCATCCCAGGGTTCTAACCAAAGTCTTGCAAAGGGCACGGAGTATCAGTTGAAAATGAACCCTAAGAAGTGCGTATTTGGTCTTTCATCAGGGAAGTTTCTTGGATTCATTGTAAGTAAGAGGGGTATTGAGATTGATCCCAATAAGGCGAAGGCCATAAGAGAAATGCCTCCTCCCAGGAATTTGAAGGAAGTTCGGGATTAATCGGGAGGTTGCAATTTATTCGCCGATTTGTCTCTCAGCATTCACAAAGATGCAAGCCGTTCTACGAGCTTACCAAGCCGGGAGTCAAGTTTCTTTGGGATAACAAGTGTCAGGCAGCTTTTGACGGATTGAAGGGTTATCTATCAAATCCTCCTGTCCTGAGGCCGCCGGTTCCAGGCAAACCGCTTGTTCTTTATATTTCTGTCCTGGATGACTCTGTAGGCGCTGTCCTAGCCCAAGTTGATGAAGAAGGAAAAGAGAGGGCAGCCTACTACTTGTCGAAACTTCTTAACCCCTGTGAGCAGAGGTACTCAGCCATAGAGAAGACTTGTGCAGCTTTAGTCTGGGTAGTTCAGAAACTTAAGCATTATTTTCTAGCTCACGAGGTTCATCTCATTGCTCGTATGAATCCAATCAAGTTCCTTCTTGAAAAATCTATTCTCACCGATCGATTAGCACGATGGCAAAGCTTCCTTTCTCAGTTCGACATCATCTACATTCAGCAAAAAGTGATTAAAGGCTATGCCATAGCAGAACATCTTGCTCATCACCCTCTCCCTAGATTTGACCCTATTTGCTCAGAGTTTCCAGATGAGGAACTAATGTCCGTCAATCAGTCCGACTCAATGTGGACGTTACATTTTGATGGAGCTTTGAATTCAAAAGGGAAAGGGATTGGCGTTGTTCTTCTATCACCGGAGGGTATCACTATTCCACTCGCCTCTCAGCTTGCATTTCCAGTTACAAAAAATATAGCTGAATATGAGGCTCTTCTGGCCGGACTGGAGGCCGCTCATCAACTTGGTGTTACCCAATTATGAATTGTAGGTGATAGTCAACTTATTCTTCGCCAAGTGCTCTCCAAGTGTCGCACGCTCAATCCTAAACTCAAACCCTATCAGGAATTGACCTCTGCTTATACCAAGCTTTTCACTATATTAACCTTTGTCCATGTTCCTCGTGATCATAATATCTTGGCTGATGCTCTCGCTTCTCTTGCTTCTTCATTGGCTTTCCCTCCCGAAAAGGATTCCCATTCTATCATTGTTCACAAGTGGCTCACTCCCGCTATTCAAGATCCCACTTTCCTTAGGATTAAGGAAGAGGTGCTTAGGAAGGTTGAGCAAGGCAGGATCATTGAGAATAAGGAGGTCATGCTATTGGACTTAGAGGAAGAATTGGACGATGAAGAAAAGCCGTGGTATTATGAAATTGCTAAGTATTGCCAGGATCAATCATATCCTGAAGAAGCTACGGCTGAAGAAAAGAAAGCCATTAGAAGGGTTGCCCAGCGATACACCCTGATTGGAGGTGTGCTTTACAGAAGAGGTCTCACTGGAGTTATGTTAAGATGCCTAGATGATGATGAATCTTGGAAGGTTGTGGAAGAGGCCCATTCGGGAGTGTGTGGTGGTCATGTGAACAGTCAAATGCTAGCTAAGAAGATCATTAGGCTAGGTTTCTATTGGCCCACTCTAGAAGAGGACTGTTCTATTTATGTTCGAAGGTGTGTTAAGTGCCAACTGCATGCCGATAAAATTCATTCTCCTGCTTCTTCACTCCATCCTGTATCTTCCCCATGGCCTTTCTCCATGTGGGCTTTCGATATCATCGGACCTCTTGGTGATCCGACCCTCCTCACGAAACCAAAGTCATTCATACTCACGGCGACGGAGTACTTCACCAAGTGGGCGGAAGCAGAAGCTTACGTGGAGATTAAAGCGTCAACTGTTTGCAAGTTATAATGAAGAACATCATCGCAAGGTTCGGCATCCCAAGTACCATCGTCACCGACAATGGACCCCAATTCATCTCTCAGGAACTTCAGGACCTCTGCAACAGGTATAACATTGCGTTGCATCATTCATCTCCTTATTATCCGCAGGGCAATGGCCAAGCAGAGGCAACTAATAAAACTTTGATTAAAATTGTTAAGAAAATGTGTGAGTCTAATAAATTCACGGATTGGCCAGAAAAGTTGGTTGAAGCTCTTTGGGCCTATCGCACTTCCATTCGTACCCCTACAGGGCAAACCCCTTTCGCCCTAACTTATGGAATGGAGGCGGTAGTTCCTTATGAGATTCTCATTCCCTCTCTGCGAGTACAATTGGACAAGGAGCTCCCTATTGATGAACGGCGTGAATCTCTCCTTGCCCAGTTGGAACTCCTAGATGAGAAGCGTTTGGTCGCCGCTGAGCATGCGCGTATTTATCAAAACAGGCTTTCACATTTTTACCAAAAGAAAGTGATTGAGAGAAAATTCAAAATCGGTGAGATGGTAATTAAAAGAATCTTTGTAAAACCAGGTGGACCACGTTCAAAACTCCAACCTAATTGGGAAGGACCCTTTGTTATAAAAGATGTTTATCCTGGCAATGCTTATAGATTGATTAATGCTGAAGGCGAAGAGCTAACACACCCTTGGAATGGTCTCTATTTGAAGAAATATTACCCCTAAAACAAAACTAAAAAAAAGAAGAAAAACAAAAGAAACAAAAAGAAGAAAAACAAAAAGCAATAAAAAGAGAGAAAAAACAAGCAAAAAAAAAAATCTTTGAGGCTGGTATAGTACGTGGGCCACGATACCGAAATAATCAAAATCCTTAATTCATTCTTCAGTCCCGACGGTTTAACTCTTGGGTCAATTCACGCACACACTACACGCTTTATTCTTAAACTCGAGCAGCCCGAATTCGAGGAAAATCGACCCAAACTAAGAATGTAAAAGCCTTACCTATTCTCCTCCTTTCGGCTCACGAGAGGGAATACAAGTTAGGGGTTACCAACCAAGCCTGCCCGCCGCCCTAGTAGGTGGAAGTCAGGGCCCAAAAGGGAACAAAATGCTTAAAGCCCAAGTACAATTAGGTCTTTATCTGTTTAAGAAAAGAAGAAAAGAAAAGGAAGTTATGATAAAAGAAAGCATGTCAAGAGGGCAAAGTCCCCGCAAGGAAAACCTTGGTCGTAAGCATGCATGAATAAGGGCAAAAAGAGCAACAAAATTTCCCTAAGCCAAAGACCGAATCTCAACAGGCATTAGGGCAGGGGAGGAGCGTGCCCCATTCTTGAAAACCTTTCGTGAGCTTCCTTAATCATTCTTCTTTTCTCCCTCCATGGTGGGTTGTGAACTCGAAGAATGGCGAAGACCGACTAAGAAGGACGGGCTGCAAGAGAATATGAGTAAACGCCTAAGTACAAGTCACGTTGACACTTTTGTTAAGTCTCTTGAGAAAGTCTAATGAATTTTTGATTATGATGGTTAAGGTTTCAAAGCTCTATACTATGCTTACCTCCAAAGCAATTTTTTTTTCAAATCAAAATTCACGCCTCTTAGAATAGGCATTCTTTTCAAAATTAACAACCCTATCGTAGGCGCCACTTTCAAAACGAAAATACAAAATATATATATATATAATAATAACAAAAAAATTGTGGAATTTCAAGCCCTTTGTTTCTCATATGCTTGATTGCATTCTTGTATGGGCATCTTTTATTTCCAGTTGGCATTTGCCTGCTTGCACGGCGCATTTTATATCTATCATTTGCCTTCATTGATTAAAGGCTTGGCCCCTTGACCCGTTATAAAGGTCACAGTTAAGACATCCCTTACTCATTGAGCAAGGGGCCAAGTCGAACAGATGGATTAACCTGTTTGTTCAAGTGTGAACTACAAGCGTAGGGCAAAAGTAAAAGGCGAGAAGGAAAAGAAGGTACAAGTACACAACTACACAAGTGCCCAGGTAACAAAAATTTCAATTTCATATATATATACATCATGAATGTCTGAGTACAGGTGTGAGGGTGGAGAAGTACAAGTAAGTCTCTCAGCTCTCGCCTCCACCCTCCTCTCTCCTACTCTCTGCCTCACTCTCGTCCTCTCGACGAGGCTCTCGCGGAGGGGGCATGGACCCCCGGGAAGTAGCTGGAGCTCGAGCCGGCTCCTCTGCCTCGCTCCTCTGCTGGAGAGAGGAACCCGCCACGAAAGTAGAGCTGGTGAAGCTATACCCGCAGCTCATGCTCGCTCCCGGCCTCGCTGAAGCCGCTCCTCTGTCGCCCGCAGCCGCTCTGGGAAACGGCTAGCTGGGCCCTCAAGGCTGTAAGCTCCCGATCGCAAGCTGAACGCTCCTCACGGTCCCGGGCGCGCTCCGCCTGGTGCTGCTCACGATCCCGGGCACGCTCCGCCTGGTGCTACTCACGGTCCCGGGCACGCTCCGCCTGGTGCTCCTCGCGCTCCCGAGCACGCTCTCTCCGCTCCATCTCGAGGGCGACTCGCAGCTCCGCCACGTCCTGAGGCAACTCCTCTCGCCGCCTCAAGGCCCGCTCCAGCTCCACGACCCGTTGCTCACGGATCGCCAACTCTGTCCCGGCCAGGGCAGTCTGGGTAAGCGATGCCTGTAGCTCCGAGGTCTGCAAATAGGTAAACAAATCATCAGTTCTACAATTCAATAATTCATGGAAATAGGCAATATACAACTGAAAACAAATAACTCACCCGAGAGGCCATCGCCTGCTGTCCCTCCGCGATGCAAGTAAGAGCGGCCCGGAGCTCCTCAGTCTGTAAACAACAATTTTCATGAGCATATCACATAAATAATTTAATTTAATGCAAGGTTAAGTTTGAGTTTGAAATTTACCCGTGACGCGAGGTCGCGCTCTGCTGCCTCGGCCCGCGTCACTGCTGCGGCTAGCTGCTCTGCTAGTGCAGACGTATCCGCACTAGGCCCTCTCGAGCTAGAGGCCTCTCCTGTCTCTCTCCCTGCTGCTCCCTGCTGGGCACGCTGTATTCATTAAGATTGTCAGTGGCTAATCATCAATAATTCAAAAATTCATTTGCATATAGATAATTTAAACACTCACCAGGGTCTCAAGGTCTGCCCGTGTAGCAGCCAATTGGGCCTCCAAGCTATGGAGGTGGGTCTGCATGTCCATCGCCACTATATCCCGTGCGTCCTGCATTCACCACATATTAGTCACATAATAGATATACATAAGCATTTGCATTTAATTTAGAAATAAGTGCATTCATACATACCCCTAAGACCTTCATCTGGGGTCGGCAGGCGTAAACCTCCCAGTAGCGTCGGAGGTACTCGGAGCTGTCGGTCGCCTGTGAAGTGACCCGGGTCCCGCCACGCTGCCAGTCTGCGTACTGGTCGGAGAATCGCACTCTCTAGTCGATCGCCTTCGTGCGACCGCAGTTCTTCTTGCCTATCCCCCGCGGCTCTCCTACCTCGATCCACTCCTGATGTAGGTCGAGTGTCCTCATCACCAGCCTAAGCCGTAGCGGCTCAATCTCGTTCAGGCAATGAACCCAAAGCTCATGCCCAAAGCGAGGTCGGCCCGCTACGACCCAGGGCTGGCCTTCATCGGTCATCCCCTCATAGGGTCTCCATCTCACCTGCATTCACAAGCACACATATCAATCATCCATCATATCCTATCACATTCTATAATAAAAATAAAAAAATTGCATCACATCAAGCATGCGTACCAGTGAGGCGGGGAAGTCGCGGAACTCCCGTCGTAACACTCGCAACTCGTAGGCGAGTGGGGCTCCGATCACCACCGGTAGCCAGCGCCGTGCTAGAGGGAAGGACCCCTCATCTCCAGGCCGTGAGTCAGCGCGTCCCATCGGCATGTACAAGTGGCTCCACATCTGCATTCATGCATCGTATTAGCAAAACATTCATACGCATATGCATTCTAACAAGAAAATAACAAAAAATGCATACCTAAAGAAATGGTGAAAAGCCACTGACTGTCGTCTCACGACCTGTCCCCGTGGATAGGTCAGCTATCAAGTGCGCCTGCAGCGCTGCTCCCCAGGCGTATCGGCCACCGCCCTCCAAGTCCTCGAGTATCCCCAGGAAGCGGCAAGTGATGACATCACCCTTCATGCCGAGCAGTAGCCTCCCGAGCATCAAAAATAGAAATCTCCTCAAGTCTCTGTCTGCTCTCTCCCTGTCGGCTGGGTCCTGGCAGTAGGCAGCCCTAGCCCCATCTATCAATCTCTGTGAAAACTGCTCTAAAGACTCCCTGGATCTCTGCCTAGAATCCCCCAATCCCATAGCTATGGTAAGGTCAGTGCGGAAGATGGTCCTACACTCGCTCGGTGTCTCGTACACCGTCTCTAGCCCTAGTAGCCTCTGGTCAGCTCACTATAGTCAGGGAAGGTGATCCCGCTCACAGCCTCCCCATCTACCCTCAGCCAGTGATCCTAGTGACATCCTCCAAGCTAGGACCATATGACCCCACGGCATCAGAAATGCCCTGCTAGACCTATCCCATCTCTCTCTCAAAACCTGATCAAGGTAGGTCTGGCCTAACTGGCTCTATGCTAAGGAAAGCACCAAACCCCATAGCATCTACTCTAGCTCTCTGGAACTCGGGGAGACCGTAGTAAGCTGCTCGGACCTGGACCCAAGAGATCCGCGTCCTCATCAATCCCTGCATGCAACATATAAAATTTTCACTTAAAATTTTCATGTGGATGTTCGTCAAGTTCCTTTGGTGTTAATTAATTAATTGACGCCCCTATTAGAGGCGTTATCTTTTGATGTGTTTTTAATTGATGACCTACCCAGGGTCATTGTTTATCTAATTAACGCCCCTGTGGGGGACGTTGTTTTGAAGGTAATATTCTAAAAATCTGAGAAATTTTGAATTGACGCCCAACCCTGGGTCGTCAGTTGCCTAAGTAACGCCCCGGTGGGGGGCGCGGTTCACAAAGTATTTTTCTATCCTAAATTGCATTTCTGGAAAATGTTTAACTGACGACCATACTTGGGTCGTTACCTATCTAATTGACGTCCCGATGGGGGGCGTGGTTTTCCTGGGGTTTTAGGGTTGATGATGTGCGAAATTAAAATGACAGGAACAAATGCAATAAAATAACAGGGAAATAATAGCATGATGGAGCTAAACATGATAAAATTAAAAATAACGACATGCTGTAGGGCGTTTCTTTCATGCGATTAATTATTTTTGGAAAATGAAAAAGATGTAATTAATGACCCACTGTGGACGTTATTTAAATTAACAACACCCCTGGGGGCGTCATTTTTCTTCGTCTCTGGTTTGCCCTCTCCCGAGAGCTATGGAAATGGAAGAAAATGGAAATAAAAATAAAAAAAATAATGGAAAATGGGTGTGGGGGCTTACCGTTTGTCGTTTAGGCCCAATCAGCCCTCCACGAAGGGGCTGCCGGGGTTGGCGTGGCCGCCGGAGCTGCCCAGGCCGAGGGACCACCGTCGCCGCCTCCGACGGTTCTCCATCTTCTTCTCCCTCTTCTTCCCCTTCTCCACCGTCTTCTTCATCTTCTCCTCCTTCTTCTTCGTCCCCCTCTTCGTCTTCTTCATTGTCTTCATCGCCGTCGTCTTCCTGTTCTTCATTTCCATCGTCACCTTCATCATCGGCCGCCACCGCCGGTGTTTCTTCAACCGCCGCAGGAGGGAGCTCCTCCACGGCGTGCTCTTCTTCTAGGTCCACCACGTCGAGGGCTGTGACCCTCAGCCGTTTGTGAGCGCCGCCGGCCATCGGTTTGAGAGGGGAGAGAAAGTAGAGTGAGGGAAAATGAGAGGAAGATTGGGGGGGGTTTTGGTTAGGGTTTGCAGATGGAAGAGAGGAGATGAACGAAGGAAGAAGGAGAAAGGGGGGAAAGTAGGGTTTAACGGTCGAAATAAATTAACGGCTGAATGGAAGGCGTCTCTTCTTAAATTGACGGTTTGAAGTAAGGCGTATATTTCAGATTTGACGCCTTGAGGATGGACGTCATTTGTGTTTTGCATGGGAATTTGCAACGTCGTCAGGCGCATTAATGGAGTGATTGATGTGACGGGCGTCATTATTACCCCTTTTAATTTGACGACGACCAGAACGGGCGTCCTTTTTTAATAAGCGACGTAAGAAAAGGCGTCTTTTCTGAGAAATTAAGAATTATTTTGAAGATAATTTGAAAATTTGAATTGATTAACGCCTTCTATAAAGACGTGAGTTAAGAAACGCCAGTGCCCTGGGCGTCAATTACGATTTTGAAATGTAATGGACGGCATTAGCTGAGGCGTGTATTAAGAAATTGACGCCTGTTGATGGAGGCGCTGTTAAGAACAGAAAGCCCGAAGCTTGTTTTGATCAGACAGAATTGCATGAATCAAGGAACTAATCATTTTTGTCATTGTTTTGGCTCACTTAAGAATAGAATTTCATTTCACTAAAAGAAATCATGATTACATTCTCTAAGCCACTGTGGGCCTTATCTTCTTGAGAGCCAGTACATAAGCTTTGCATTTATCTTCTTCTTCTTCTTCAACATGAGTCTTGGATCTGTGAAGAAGTCCCACCTTCCATTGAGCCATTATGGTCTTGATTTCTTCATGATCTCCGTTTGAGCATAGTTCTCTTCTCTTGATTGGAGGAAGGTGAGAAGGTTCTTTGAAGATATGTCAAGGAAGCCCGAGTTGTGGGAGGCACCAGTGTGCGTTGTAAAGGAAGAAGTCGGTACCACCAATTAAACGGAGCTCGATGTCGGAGGATAACCTTGAGTGAAGTTCTTGGGTTTTAAGAAAACCCGGTGTGCATGTAAAATTGCTCTTTGGCATTGATTTAAGTAATCCCTCCATTCATTCTCTTTTTGAGCTTGGGAACTCTATTGGTCACCCTTTCACATAGACCCAATGAGTCTGTCATATACCGAAGTGGGCTCTTGAGAAGATTTTGGAGGCCGTTTGGTTTGCTTGACATGGATCAAATTTAAAGTGGAAATCTATCCAACAAGCTAGAAGAAGCATTGACCCAAATAGGGGCCGCCCTAGTGAAGCCGAAGTGAGCCCGTTGTATAGGTTGGCTAATATTGCCCCACCTATTCTTTTTCCCTCCCACATGCTTGCTATCGCACTCAAGTGTTGCTCCTCTAAATGGTCTTCCAATGAAGGGAATAACAAAGCTCCGCTTACACATATGACAAATCCTTTCATCACTCTTTCCAAAAGACCTTCATCATCTTGAACCTTGTCCATGTTTTTATACACCCATGAAGCCAACTTCAAAAGATTAATCCCCTTGTTGGCCTTCATTTGATTCACCAAATTTGAACTTTGGACAAGACTCATGAGCATGTCATGGGCTTGTATGGGCTTGGTCATATGAGCCATCCTTGATTCTTCCCCTTGCTTCATCCTTTTCAAACCCAAGAGCATCTCCACTTCTTCTAGGAGTATGGTGGCTTCAAAGGTTGGAAAGAGGAATGTGTGAGTATGAGGGTGCCATAATTCTATAAGAGCTCCAATTGAAGCCCAATCAAGGTGGATATCGTTGTAATGAGTGGCATGGGTGATGAGGCCAAGGAGGTTCCATCTAGAAAGAAAGGATTTCATATCTAATGAAAGTTTTGAAAGTAATAAAGGAAGCCATTTAATTTTCAGAAATCTTCTTGGACCAGGAATAATGGGGTAATCCTGAAAACAAAAAAAAAGAAGAAGGAAAAGAGAACAACATCAGAAATTCAGAAAAGAAGAAGAATGAAGAACGAAAAAAAAAGCTCAAACACAAGAAAACACCTACTTGGTCTTTAGCAATTCTCCCACTGATGTGGCCCGGCACTTCACAAATCCTTGAAAAGCTCATCCTTGGCTTCTTGGAAGGCCCCTGCTTCTACAACATGTTGTTCATCTTCCTGCTAGCTGTTCTCTGTAAGTTCTTCTGCTACAACTGATAACCTCTGATACTTCGATTCTCTGTTAACTCAATTGGCTGATGCTTGGAAACACCAGCAGTTGCCCTATTTATAGTGTTTTGAACGTTAACGGGTATTATAGTTTGTGTTCGAATCAAACGATTTGCTGGAAGTTTAACTCCGAGCAGGAAACGAAAACAGATAATTAACGACGTGCTTTGTGGCGTCATTTTTTTAATTGACGACATCTTCAGGGTTGTCATTTATCCCGCGCCTCCATGGAGGGCGTCATTTGCATTCCAATTCTAAGTTAAACCTTTAATGCAATTAACGCCTCAGTGCACATCGTCATTTCTTGTTTTGACGCCGACCAGAAGGGTCGTCATTTTCTGAGCTTGTGCGTTTAAATTGCTTTGGTTATTTCATGAACTTAAGTGCTGTCATATCATGATTAAATTATTTTTATCAAGCACTTATGATCATATTTTGAGCTAATGATCTTTTGAGCTTTGAAGTGCAGGTTGTGCAAGTCTGAGCATCGTGGGTGCAAAGTCTCTAAGTCTATACACTCTAAGCATTCCATTCATAAGTCTGTACATTGCACTCACCCAAGTCCATACATTCCATTCTCAAAGTCTGTACGTCCAAAGTCACTCCATTCTGAAGTCTGTACATTCGTTCTAAAGTTTATACATTCTCTTCACTAAGTCTATACACTCTAAGCATTCTATTCACCAAGTCTACACATTCTGAAGTCTGTACATTGCATTTCGTAAGTTCATACATTTCATCCATCCAAGTCTATACATTTCATCCATTCTGAAGTCTATACATCCCTATTCTATTCACAAGTCTATACATTTCATCCATCCAAGTCTATACATCCTTCACCAAGTCTATACGTTCCATTCCCTTCACCAAGTCTATACATCCTTCACCAAGTCTATACATCCCATCCCTAAGTCTATACACTCCATTCCATGAAGTCTGTATGTTCTAAAGTCTATACACTACATTTCATAAGTCCATACGTTCTCTGAGTCTATATATTCTACCCACCTAAGTCTATACATTCTCTGAGTCTATACGTTCCAAAGTCTATACACTACATTCCATAAGTCTATGCATTGCTAAGTCTGTACATTCATAAGTCTGTACGTTCCAAGTCTACACATCTTAAGTATATACAATGTTAAGTCTACACATTCAAAAGTCTATACATTCCAATAATTTCTCAAAATTCCAATAAAAATTCAAAAAAAAATTTCTTAAAATTCCAATAAAAATTCAAAATTCCTCAAAATTCCAATAAAAATTCAAAAATTCTCAAAATTTCAATAAAAATTCAATAAATTCTCAAAATTTCAATAAAAATTCAAAAATTCTCATAAAAATTAAAAATTCTCAAAACTCTAATAAAAATATTCTCTAAAAAATTCCAAATAAATCCAAAAAAATTCTAAAATTCAAATCAATGTTGTTGAGTATGCTTTATGCATCTTTATATCATGGCTAATGAAATTTTGAGTGCAGGTTAAGAAGCTCTTGGTCCCATCAACTGGGCCTCAGCATCCAAACCCCACGGTGACTACACCTCATTTCTCAGTTCCCACATGCTCATGTTATCACCATCTTCCTATATGCATTCCTGTATGCATTATTACTATAAGGTATCTACGCTATTATAACATATCAAGGACCTTGTGGTTCTGATGAACCTGGAATTTGAGTTCCCCTTCATCAAAAACAGTGATAATTCCAGGGGAATCTTGATCACACGGATAGGCCGTTGAGTCATTCAAGGTTTGGGACGATGGTTCCACTTTCTGAGTTGATGCGTGGACAAATGGGCTTCGGCTTAGTATCAGCTCAGAGATCTGGATTCTTGACCAAATTTAGATGGCTTAAGAATATTATCCTTGATTATTTTTTATTTTAGTTTGTTTTAATTTTTCTTTTAGCCCAGCATGCATCATGTAGGACTTTGAGCTTAATGCTGAAAATCTTCATGTTACGCCAATAATGAAGGTCGCTCGCTCTTAACTGAGTTGACATGAGATATTCCATTCCAAATCAAGTACTTTATTCTCCTTGAAACCATTCAGGCTGGTCCCTTGAAAATCATCCCTTTGCTGGATCTTTATCTCAACTCACTTTATTTTTCTACAAATCCACCTTGGTTGTAGCACGTCCACATTGGCTGGTAACGGCTCTCCAATGGTGCCTCCTTGTTGTGCCCTCGCGCACATTTTGTTTATCTAGTTTAGTCTTCTTTATCCAGCTAATCGATGCTTTCTTGGAATCATCCGAAGTTGTTTTATTCAGAATCTTGGAAAGATTTCCAAACGCTTAGTGTCGGAAGCGTGTCACATCACACCTTGGCATCTACTTATCAGTACGTTCCCCCTCATTCCACTTGTTTCACTTTCGCTTCATTCCGTCTCACTCCCTTACAAAGCAGACGCCAAAGCGGGGCAGCTGTAGACACGCCAAAATTGATGCTATGTTGAGTAAATCTCATGTCACCATGTGACGTCCCAAAGTGGACTTCAATATTGAATTAATATGAAGTTTTTCTATTTCTTATGAATTAATTGTGATTTCTTGATTTTTTTTCTTGGGAAATTGGAATTAACGCCCTGATCAGGGGCGCTATTTAAATTGACGACATGAACAAGGGCGCCTCTTTTAAAAATGGACGACTACCAATACGGGCGTCATTTTCTGGATTTACTGGAAATTCTGAATTTCAAATAAAATGAAAATTGAAGAATTGACGTCTTTCCTAAAGGCGTTGATTATTTGACGTCCGTCTGGCAGGCGTCAGTTCATAATTTTAAATAAGGAAAGTTATTTGTTTCTATAATTAAATCCAGGAATTGACGCCTTTATGAACGTCGTTATTCTAATTAACGCCTTTGGTCGTGTCGTCATTTTTAAATTGACGCCCTTCAAGGGGTCGTCATTTTCACTTCCGTCTCCCTTTCGCCTCCTTCTTTCCAGTAATGGTTCCTTCCTCATTTTGAGCCTTGTGTTCGACTGGGAAGGGTGTTTCTTGATGAAAGATCTTTACCTTGTTTTAATCCTTGTTCTCCAAGGATATTAGCCCTATAAATACCCCTCCTGGGTTTCTTCGCGCGAGAGAGAGGAGCTAGAAAAAAAAAGAACATGAGAGAGCAGAGCTGCAGAGAGAAGGGTTAACGAGAGAACAAAGAAGAGAGTTGTTGTTTTGCAGGTTCTTCATCCAAACAAGCTCTTCTTCCAGGCGGATTCTTCTTCTTCCACGGACGAACTTCTGCTGCTACACCATTGCATGTTGAAGCTCTCCCTCTCTCCCCTTTTACTGTTGCACACACAGCAGAAAGGAACCACCTTTTAGTTTGCTGATTTCGTTGTTTCTTTCTATTAGCATATCATCATCGCACATCCTCTTTTCCTCTAGTTCTTGTTAGATCTCACACCACATATTATTGCATTAGCATATTCATCCATATTTTTCAAACCTTGTTGCTCCTCTTAGGGGTTTTAAAATCAAAACACACAAGGTGTGTTCATGCTCAATTCGATTGATTTCATATTCTTAGAACGTTGATACTACACCCTTTTGGCTAATCCATATCTTTGCTTGTTTTGTGTGTTCTTACAAGGTAATCAAAGCTAAAAACCCCCTTCATCGGCCGGCCGGTAGAAGGAGGAAGAAAGGATTCACAATCTCCCCCGCTAAACACAAGGTACATGCGATCATCTTCTTCTTTGAGGTAACCCCTCTGGCGATCACATTCACCCTTAGCATCCTACGCATGCTCCCATTCACCCTCTTATATTTTCCATATTATTATTATTCTTCTTTTTCCTTAAGTGGATTTTTCATAATCTACAATGTGCACCGACCTGATTCATTGTTGCACCGACCTAAGTTTGCCTTGCATCGACCTGATCTTTTCTTGCGTCGACCTGCATTGTCTCTGGCGGCCTATCCTTGGTGCATTTTTTGATTGTGGCGGTCTTACCTTAGACCGTTTGCTGACGCCAGAGTCCAGAGGCAGCATCTCTCTTTCCATCTTTTCTTCCATCTTATCCTTTCTTATTCGTTGAGCTCTGGCAGTTTATCGTAAGACCGTTAGAGGCATTGTGGTGGTCTTACCTTAGACCGTTTGCTCTCTTTCCGTCTCTCCTTCCATCTTATCCGTTGAGCTCTGGCGGTTTATCGTATGGCCGTTAGAGGCATTGTGGCGCTCCTCCCTTCGACCGCTGGATGACGCCAGGAGCCAACATCTTTCCTTCCATCTTATCCATTGTGCTTTAGTGGTCTATCGTGGGACCGTCATATGCTTCTGGCGCGTGAACCTTGGACCGCCACCTTTTTACAGAGTCCTTATTTCAAAAAATTCGCCCGTTGGCCTTATCTTTTGTTGGATAACGCTGGGTGGCGGTCTATTCTTGGGCCGTCATATGGCTCTGGCGGTTTATCGTAAGGTCGTCAATTCTGGCAGAGAGTTCTAGCAGAACTGCTCTTTCTCTGCTACTCCGTGGCCGAATTAAGATTTTGATCTGATGATTTCTTCTTCGATACTCATCCTTAGAAGCTCCCGTTTGTTTCCATGGACTCTTGGGAGTATTATCTTCGAGGATTATCTGGTTTTTGGCTTAATTTTGAGTCCTTATCTCTCCAACTCGTCCAGAGAGTTTGAGGGTCTATAAATAGAACCTTTGACTTCATGGCTTGAGGAGGAGATTTCTAGAGTTCGCGTTGAAGTGTTGCCGCATCCTGGAGCTAGAACCAATCAAGGAGAACTGTTTTCCATGTCCATCTGCATCCTAAGTCCAGGGAGTATCAAGTTCCAAGGGTTTTAGTGTTGTCTTGTGTCTTAGTTCTTATTTCCCCCTCATAGCATCAAAGCATCTTTCCTCTTCTTCTCTCACGTTCTCCATTCTTCTGCATTCATTTTAAAACTTCCTCCCATCTTTTAAAATGCCCCAAAACAGGTATTCCCTTTCCAATTGCATGTTTTAAAGTTTTCTTCCATTATAGTTATTACACTATTCAAAGGGCTAATCTGGGTGTTTTCTCTGTGACGCTACACGTTTTTGCAGGTTTTACAGGTTCATAGCACGAGGCCCAAGTCTTCTGGCCGGCTGGAAGAAGTGGAGATCAAAGTCCCAAAGTTCCTTTTCTGCGATTCTCTGGCGATTGTTTATTGGAGCGCTAACGCCTTCTAGCGGTTTATCGTAAGACCGTCATATTCATCTGGCGCGCCTGTCTTAGACCGTCATTATTCGCAGAAGTGTAGTTTTCTCTCTCCCGTGGGTGGGTGTTACATCCACATATTTCCAAGGTATTCATCTTAGCTTTGGCTAGTTTAATACTTTGGTGGTGATCACATCTTTCTAGTTTAGGCAGTAGTCCTCTCTCTCTTTTCATATCCCTTCTTTACTTGCTTTTGCTTGCTTGATCCACACCCACGGTGTGTGCTTTCTTTTATTTCCTTTGCTCCATGCTCCGGCGTGTGTTTTTCTTTTTCTTCACTTATTTCTGATAGAGATGGCATGCCCATGCCTGATTTTATGCTGATTGCCTAGGTTCATGTTGCACATGTTCATAGGTTGAGTGATTGCATGTTACCTTGCTCATACTTCCATTGTTGACATCACACATTCATTTGAGAAGGAACCAATATAAACCAACAATGGGCTGAATGGGCCGGCAGCAACATGGGTAGAAGGAGCAGGCCCATTAGGGTGAAATAGGCCATTAGAAATTGGGCCAGCAGCGTATGAAGGAGAAGAAAGAGGCCCATGAATGGAAGAGGGCCCATTATGAGAAGAAGGCCCATTAAGATAAAATGCAATGAGACGTTGGTCCTGGGCCGGGTCCATTTGGCGAACAAGGCTTGATAAGTGGGCCATGAGATTAGCATGTTCCTCTGATGGATCAGAAGGACCACGGGAAGATGGGCCCGCGTGGGAAGAGGATTCCACGTGGGAATAGGAGGAAAATTGGGAAGAATGATGGTACAAGGGGTTGGAATGATGCTACATGAGGACAAATGGAGACTTAATGCAAGGATATCAAGGAGAATACAAGTGGGGAAGCAAGGGTTTAATGGGATTGAAAATAAGGGGGAGACTGACCCACTAATGCAAAGACCAAGAAAAAAAATAGACTTAGGATAATGGAATAGACAATGGACACACAAAATGGGCTAAGCTAAATGGGCCTAACAACAACAAAACACGTGGATGATGGAGGAAATGCAACACAAACACCACTAATGGTCCTAGACAGGCCTAAACAACACAAACAATGTGAGAGTTTTCACCCAAGTCAAACAAGTTGATATGATGGTAATTTTTTTAAAAGTTTTAATAGACCTTTTAATGATTTGAATTAAACACAATTCCTTCAAAATAGGAATCCTATGGGAATAAGGTCCAAACTTTGGGTTGACTAAGGCTAACTCCCTCACACGTATGAAAATGCAAGTCTAAAGGGTGGAAAAGGTACAACCGGCCCGGCATCCGTGTAGGAATCCACGGCTCACGAGGACTTATGGAGGTCCTGGATAAGATCACCTAGTCGACCCCAAGGAATATAGAGGCGAGAGGATCTCTTACCAAAGGCGGATGCAACTATAATATGCAATGGATGACCCTATGTGCACCAGAGTGCATGCAATTTCTAGCATAAAAGTGAAAAATGAAGGCAAGATTTAATTATGCAAACATAATGACATGAGTGCAAACAATATATGAAAATGAAGATAATACGAAGGACAACAAGGCAAGACCAGGAAATAACACAATTGGAACCCAGAAGGCAAAGAAATCATCAATGCAAAATGTACCTGTGAATCTGCCCCTGAACCTGCATGTAGATTTTATGCACAAAATGTAATAATGGAGACAAGATTTGACTATGCAGATGTGACTCGAATGATGCAAATAGTATATGGATGGAAAGACAATACAAAGGTCTACACAATGAGCCCAAGAATAGAGCAATCCAATCCCGGGAGGTCAATCAAATCATCCAAGAAAGTTACCCCCGTGAACCTGTGCGCAGACTGCATGCAGATTTTATGCACAAAATGCTAAAATGACGACAATATTTAACTAAGCAAATGTGACCCAAATGATGCAAATAAACTATGGATGGAAAGATAATACAAAGGACTACCCAATGAAATAAAAATCAGCGCAATCAGATGTCGGGAAGGTAATCAAATCATCAATCAAAGTCGTACTTGTGAACCTGTCCCTGAGCCTGCCTGTAGACTTTATGCAGAAAACTCAAAAGTTTGACAATATTAGACTACGCAAATGTGACCCAAATAATATGAATAAGATATGGATGGAAAGACAATACAAAGGGCTATCCAATGGAACAAAAATTAGCACAATCGGACCCCGAGATCAAAAGTTATGTTCAACGAACAGGGCCCCGTGAGCATGTGCGCAGAACTGCCAGAATCCACAAGTGGTCTACCAAATGACCGTTTCTTGACCCCTTGCGGTCTACCAGAAGACCGCTAGGCTACCAGAGCCCTCAAAACGCCCAAAATAGTGGGAGAACGGGAAAAATACTTCCTAAACATGAACATGCACACACCCAACTTACAAAAGAGCATGAAAATAAATGTGATGGGCATTGGTGTCCCACCGCGATTGCCAAAAAATTATGGATTGTTTAATAGTTCTACCCTGCCCCCTTAAACTAAAACATGCATAAAAGTGTGGATCAAAAGAAAGGGGGATGAAAGAATGAGGAATACATACCGTGATCGCCACCAAGGTTTCGACAACGCCGAAAGGATGAAGAGATGAAGGGAACGGTGCCATGTACCTTGGAACATGAAGAGTTGATCGTGCTTAAGGAACGAGGTGTGGGAAAGATGTAGATTCAAACCTCCTCGTCCTCCAGCCGGCTAGAAGAAGAGGGCCTCACATTCATATCATGCTCTCCTGCAAAACAAAGCCAAAACACAAAGGTAAAAACCCATTAGATCATTAAGTGTAGTATTAATCCTACAGTGATAAAGTAGAGGTAGAAATTGAGGGCAAACTCACCGGGTGGAGATTTTTAACCCCTGTGGAAGGGTGGAAATAATAGGTGTATTTGTTGTGGATGCATGAGAGTTGAAATCACGAGATATGATTAAGAGAATAGGGAGAAATCGTTGATGCAAAACGTGCAAAAGTGCATATGTAGCAGAAAGTGTAGAAAACTGTGATGATTTGTGATTTTGAGGAGAGGAGAACTAAGAGAATAGACGATTAAATCAAGCCCAGAAAGATGGAATGGAAAGTTAATACTTCCCTTTTCAAGATGGGGTCGAAGTTGTGAGTTGGAGATGCAGCATGGCTTCGCCCCACGTCCAGAAAGAGCCCTCTCTCGCCACTGCGAACTGGGCAGTTTATATAGAGTTTGCAGAAAAAGCCTTAAGTTCCTCTCACGATTTCTAGAGATATAGTTCAAGATAAATCGAGTTCTATGGATCAAACTTGAGATAATACTAAGGACAAGAGATAGGAACAAGCGGGACTCGATTTGGACGAGGATTCTAGAAGTTATGGCTCTTCGAAGGTAGGTCCATTGCACAAAAAAATAGAGTTTGACTTGTACTAGGATGCATAAACCCAGAACTTACATCAACTATTCTGAGAGATATAACCAATGAAAATTTGAGTTCTATAGATCTAACTCGAGATAACACAAAGGGCAAGAGATAGAAACAAACGGGGATCAATTCGGACGAGTATTCCAGAAGATATAACCATGTGAAGATAGCCACGATGAATAGGAAATCGGATAGAGTCCAGCACAGGCTGGACTCTTAACCGGGCCTAACGGTCGGTCGATCGACCGCTAGGGAAGAAATGGTCAGTCGACCGACCATTTGCAACAGCAAACGGTTGTTTGAATGACTGTTTTCATCCAGATTGCGTAGTATGGCCTCCGGACGCCCGTTTAAGCTCCGAACGAACCCGGAACGGACCCGAAAGTTGGGGAATCAAATATAGATGCTTCCAAGACTAAATGGGCTTGAAAAATGGCCAAGATATGGGCTTGTGATAGGCTCAAAGAAGGCTCTAAAATAATGGTTAATTTAGTGTATCATGGAGATAAATAAGAGAAATAACGTGACTTATGGGCCGAAAACGGGTGTCAACAGCGCCAGCGACGGCCAATCCAGGGAGGACATTGTTGACACCCGTTTTTAGCCTACAAGTTGAGTTCTTTCTCTTATTCATCTTTCATGATGTCCTGAATTATCCATTATTTTGGAGTCTCCCTCGAACATATTTTGAACCCATTTCTTGATCAGTTTTCGAGCCCATTGAGCTTTGAAGGCTATTTTTCTTGATTACTACACTTTCGAGTCCATTTCATGCAGTTCGGATGGCCAAGCGGTCGCCCGAAATGAAGCCTACAGACTTCCCATGGTTGCAGTCTAGTATCAGACCGTGATCATGAGATAGCGGTCTCCTACCAGACCACGTGCTCAGCCTTTTTTTTAATTATTATGGTAAGGTCATGGTCAAAGGTTGACCGTGACTATGAGGTCACGATCAACCTTTGACTGCATTCTCAGGGTTTCTTATGGGTGCGCCCGTGGGTGCATCGACTCCGCCCGTTGGCCCTGTTGTGATCCTGGCAAGTCGCAGTTAGTCGGTGACCGTGTTCTTAAGGTCACGGTCGTGCGACTGACCGCGTTCTCGTTGTAGAATCCCGATCATCTCGGGCTCCATTTTCTTCGGCCAAGGACTCTTTGGAGTCCTTGTTTAAGTCATTTTCACCGAGGATAGCCTGCACCTCGAGTTTTATCCATCCTGGGGTATTATCCTCACCATTATCTTGAGGTTCATCAAGCTAAATCCTTATTTTTTGGTGTTTATCCTCAGATTTCAACCTACGATTTTTACACTTCTATAAATAGTCCTCCTGCTGCATGTGCACGAGGGAGGGCATTTTCTGGACTTGGGGCAAAGCCATGCTGCACCGCCGTCTCTACTCTTCAACCCCAAGATGTTCAGGGAAGTATTAGCTTCATCCTCAGTCACTTAGGGCTCTCTTTCCTCACTCCTTTTCTTATTTCTCGACCCTCCCTTTCTCTGATTTCACACAGATTTCTGCAATTTCTGCACGTCCTTGCACTTTTGCACGTTTTGCATCATTGTTTTCCCACAGCTCTACTGCGTGTTAATTCATTCTTTTCACTCATATGCATTCACAATACACACACCTACTATTTTGTCTCGTTTATAGGGGTTAAAAACCCTCCCCCGGTGCGTTCTCCCCCTTTCTTTCATGCTATTTTCTACACGCGGGGCTGATACTACACATGCATGTTCTAATGGGTTTTTCTCCTTTGTCTTGGCTTTGTTTTGCAGGAAAGCAAGAGTACAGCTGTTGATATTTCTTTCCTTCTTTCTTGCGTGTGAGTGAGATGGTGCTGAAAATGTGATATGATGTGATGTGGGTGAGCAAGTGGTGCACTAACTCAGGCAATCAGCATGAAATCAAAGCATGGGGCATGTCATCTCAAATATCGCAAAAATGTAAAAGGAGAAGTAAAAACACACGCCGTGGGCGTGGAGCAAAGAGATGAAAATAAACACACACCGGGGTGTGGAGCAACTAAAGTAAAAGAAGACAAGCAAGCAAGAGAATGATGAACAATGCCCAAATAAGGAATGATGTGATCGCCACCAAAGTAAATAACACAACAAAACTGCAATATGTACCTCGGAAAGAGCCGAGTGAAGTCACCCGCCCGCGGGAGAGAGAAAACCCAGGTGCTGCGGAGGAAAATGGTATAATAGGCAACCGCTAGGAGAAGGCAAATGGTCTTACGATAGACCGCCTGAGATCTGCAAACGGTCGTTGTAGAGACCACAAGGGCACCCAAAATAGTGAAGTGGAATGTTGAATCTCCACCCCTCCTGGCCGGCCAGAAGAGCTGGACCTCGTGCAATGAACCCTGTAAACCTGCAAAAGAGTGTAGACACAAAGAAAAATGACCCAATAAGCCCTTGGGACTAATGTAGCATCTATAATGCAACTAAGCTAAAGTGCATAAAAGGAAGGGTGAATACCTGGGGGTGGTGGTTTTTTAATCCCTGTGGGGCGTGGAAAAGATAAGAGGATGTTTTTAAAATGTGGTGTGAGTGCAGAGAACGTGGGATGAAGAAGAGGGAAGATGCTATGAAGATGCAAAGGGAAAAGACCAAAACTAAAGAAAAAGACACAAAGGCAACCAAAGGAACTTGATACTCCCTTAACCAGAAGCCTTTTGGACGTGGAAGCAACTTCTCTGTGGTTGGTACTCGCTCCAGAATGCAGCAGCACTTCGTGGCAAGCTCCAAAAATCTCCTCTTCATGCCATAAAGTCAAGGGCTCTATTTATAGGACCTCAAACCCTAGGTTCGAGTTGGAGGGATAATGACATGAAAATAGGCCAGAAACTAGATAAATCTCGAAGATAATACTCCCAAGAGTCCATAGAAACAAACAGAAGCTTCTGAGAGCCTCTATCTAGAGAGAAATCAAGGAATCATGGACTCTAGTTCGTCCATGGCGAAGTAGAGGAAATCAGAGAGCAGGACTCTCTGTCTGCCCAAACGGTCTAGCGATAGACCGCTAGGCTCATTCGTCCAGAAAGAGATAAGACCAAAGCAACCCAACATGACTCTCTGCTGCATAAACGGTCTAGCAAAAGACCGCTAGCTGCCACCAAATGATTGTACGATAGACCGCTAGGCTAGTAGACATGGCCAAAAAGATAAAGACCGATTAAATCTTCGAGTTAATCCACATAAAATCTCTTATTAGCCCTTATCCAGGCCCAATAAGCTATAATGACGAGAAATCAAGAGAACTAGGCCCAACCAGGGAGAATAATCCATAAAATAGGCCCCAAAATTGACTAATAATGACCCAATAACTGGTGAACAACTCGGGACATCATAAAAATAGATAAGGAGATGACCCAACTCATTGGTCATAAAACGGGTGTCAACAGATGTCCCTCCTTAACGTCCTCTTTACAGGGAAGCGAGTGGAGGTGAAGCGAAAGCGAAATGGAACATGGAGATGAAGCGAAAATGAAGCGACGTGTACTGAAAAGTGGGCGTTAAGGTAAACCGACACCCGTCCTCAACCAACGAGCGATAGGAATCTTCCGGAAAACTTCGAATCAATAACAAGGCACGGCCAAACCGAATGACGCATGCCTGGAGGAACTAACAACTAAAGGAACTAAAGCACGACCAACCTCCCCACTAGAACGCACAGCTGATAGGCGGTCAGAGCGATGAACGGAAAAGTAAAGAGACGAGTAACTAAACTCCAGATAGGAATCCTCAGCTAACCAAACCGAGCAAATAGACCGAATGAAACCTTTCAACTCAGAATGGAATGACTCTCCTTACTCAAAATCATGGATACATAATTATCCACCATTATTGAGACACTTGAGACAGATGAGGGCACATGAATGTTGAAAAGATGCGTATAATGCATGTTGGGCTAAAATAAAAGATACCATCAAAATGAATGCTAAGAAAAAATAAAATAGCAAGATACTCGAGAATAGTATTGCTAGACCGGACAAATCAGGGTCAAGATACTATCTGCAACCACGGCGTACAAGATAGAACCATCGTCCCCCAACTCTTCCAACATAACGGCCTATCTAACGATTAAACATGTGCACCTAGATCATCATCGTTTTTGTTAGAGGGGAACATCAAATCCTAGAACACATGAATGACCAGTCGGTTCTTGAGATAATATATCATAGTCACCATATAGTAATGCATTAAGGGACCAGGGATCGGGATGCTTACCTGACTTACCTGCCTAGGGAGCAATGATGCGACATGATGGCGTTTATAGCTTTGACAATAAGAAGGTTAGCCATCAACAATAATATCCATATAATAAGCGTAAGATATCAATAAGATATGAACCATACCAAAATAGCGTCAAACATTAAGTAGATATTTCATTTCAAACCTATCAACAGCTGTGCAAACGGTCTAGGCAAGGACCATAAAGGAACCCCTGACGGTCTAGAGATAGACCGCTTGGGAAAGGGTGATTCACATTCTCCGAAGAGGGTGACCCAGATGGAAAATGGTCTAGAGAAGGACCGCTAGGATGACCTAAACGGTCTAGCGATAGACCGCATGGCTCTGAGTGAATTCAAAAATCGAACGGGCGTTTCATTCACCCATTCACCTATTCTCGTTCCCAATCAAACCCCTCTCATTCCGGCGACTCCGGCAACCAACCTGACTGGCGACCACCGCGATTGTGCATCCACGCCACCCAAAATGGTGAACAAAAGGGCTTTAAAGCGCTTCCGGTGGCATATGGAAGAGGAGGAGACGCCACCCACGGCGGTGGCGAACCCACCGGAGGGAGAAGAAGGGCCGTCGGCCCAAGCGGAGGTGGAGGACATTCCCAGGGCTGAAGAGGGACCTGGGGAGGCCATGGAAGAAGATGATGATGAGCCTGCGGCTGAGGAAGCACCGACAGCGTCGGCCGGGCGACGATCATCCGAGGTAGGCCAACGGCCCAAAAACCCCATTTTCCATTTTTTTTATGTGATGCATGCGAGGGAAATGACATGGGAATGGGTCTGGGGAACCATTAAAACATTTGTAGGCCTTTCAAGGCCATTCTCAAACCCTGGGGAAATGAGGCAAACACCGTCCATTCCCTGGGTGCCTAGCGGTCCTTGCAGTGGCCGCTAGGGAACCATACGGACCAGGGGACGACCGCTAGTGGATAATAAACGGTCCAGGGCATGACCGCTTGGGAATTAGAGTGATTTTTTATTTTTATTTAAGAAATGCAATGCAATGTATGATTTATGGACTATATGAATGACTGATTGGGAATTTGTTTTAAATGTATGCAGGGGAAGAGACGAACCTGGATTTCATGGCTATAGGTTCGAGCGGTGTACCTCGCACTGCCGGACTTCTAGAGAGACAGGCTGGCAGCGATGGGATTTGGTGAGCTGCTGAGCATAGAAGTGATGAGGATTGATACGGCACTGCTATATGCACTGCATGAGAGGTGGGATCCGATTAGCAGAGCCTTTCTGTTCCCATGGGGACATATGATCCCGATGCTCGAGGACGTCGCGAGGATCATGGGACTTCGAGTTCATGGAGCGCCGGTGATGGGGTGGACACATGCCGACTACCGAGAGGAGGCGCGGGAGCTGCTCGAGTTGAAGCTGATGAGGCCGGGTCATCACTCCTTGATGCTAGGACGAGCGACTCTCCAAGAGAGCTTCGGATTACGGGGAGCAGCAATAGCCATTGGCGAGCTACCAGAGGAGCACCTCGGGAGACTGACTGATCGAGCTCGAGAGAGAGTGTTAGCCGGACTGGGACCAGAGAGGGAAATGACCCTGCGCCGCTTCCTGATGTTGCTTTTCGGGAAGCTATTGTTCACGACGCGGGCAGACGGAGTAAGCATCAGGCTCCTCCCATTACTGTGGGATCTGGATGAGGTTGGAGGCTACGCTTGGGGAGCTACAGTACTAGCGTTCCTCTTCAACTCCCTTAGCACCACCGATCGGCAGACGATGCTGGGCAGGTTCGCGCCTCTGCTTTAGGTAAAAATGCTTGACTTTAAATGCTTATGATTATGCTTATGCTTATGATTATGTTGTGCTGACATTTGACTAATGCAGGTATGGAGCTACCTGTACCTCCCCGACCTAGGATGGGGAAAGGAGGTACAGCCGGACCGAGTACCCATCGCGAGGCGGTGGATGGCGGTTTGAGACACGGGCTCGCTACGGCGGCTCACGCGGGTGATCCAGGAAGACATGGACGCGTTCCCATATGCATCGCTAAACTTCTAAACTCTGAAACTTCTAAATGCACTTAAATGCTTTTATGGATGCTAACATTTGACTCAATCGACCTTTCAGGTGTGCTGGACACCATACCGTGACGAGGGTCACGACGGACAGCCATGGGTAGAGGCGGCCCTGTCATACGTGGGATGAGACGTATGGTTGCACTGCCTCAACATCATTGAGCCACTGCACCATCGCCTGATCATGAGGATGCGAGGCGTACACCAGCCGGACGTGGAGTTCCCGGCGTGCGACGACGAGCTGGTTGGATGGCCCTCGAAAGGCCTGAGTAGGGAGATTGACTAGGTGACTCGAGCGATGGACCAGGTACGAGACTGGACCACGAGAGGTCGGGTAGTGAGAGCCCGAGCCAGCAGTAATGAGGCCTACCTGAGGGCCTACGCCAGGAGGTACGGTGATCAGGTATTCCGCGGTGCCCGATGACCGGTACGACTCTCTAAACTCAGACTTCTAAATCACTTCTAATGCATTGATACTTATTATGATGCACTGACCACCTGACTTTCTACATGCAGCTAGACCCTTAGGGCCGGATAGCGGAACTCCAGGGACTCCTCCACTCCACCGTGCAGTAGAGGGACAACCTCTAGCTCTCTCTGGATCTCCTGGTAAGTTCTGAACCTTACACTCAAATGCAAATGCTTATGCATGATTGACTAACTGAGGCTTCTAAATGTAGTGAGCCGAGGGAGCGGGATGACAGGGACCTGACGCTCCATCCTCATCTTCCCAGCCAGCGGGAGGCCGAGCAGAGAGAGATGCCGAATTTGCCCGGGCAGTCGCTCGGGCCGAGGAGGCCGAGGCCACTCTCGCGGAGAGGGTAAGCAACTGAACGACTTCTCTTCAAATGCTATATGAAAAATGCCTATTAACTAACATGATGAATGCTCATGCAGACTAGGGCGTTGATGGCAGTGCTGGGCGAGGCAGAGCATGCCCAAGCTGAGGCGGAGCGTCTCCGTACAGAGGCGGCCGAGGTAGCCCATCTCTGTGCGGAGGTGGAGAGACTTAGAGCTGGAGCAGCAGTGGCAATGGATTCTCAGCTAGAGGTGAAGGAGCTGAGAGTTGAGGTCTGGGTGCTAGAGAGAGCACTCCGGCTAGTGAGCAGACGGTCGTCCCACAGCATGTCACAGAGCGACGCGTGCAGTGGACACCAGGACTACTTCACGGGATCCTCTGGCCAGCAGAGGAATGAGGAGGATGAGCGGAGACGACGACACTGCAAGGAGGGGAGCACCTCCATGGCACCACCGACGAAGAGACCTGAGGGTACCGGCGACAGCGGGGGTCCAAGAGAGGGACCCGCCGGAGTGTGACTTGTACTTTTCTTTTTCTTTATGGACACATGTACATGACTCTATGTTAGTGGATATATGATTCTTTTTTGTCTTTTCAAAATGCAATGTGAATGTGAATGCTGACTTACTAACAACGACCTCCAGGACCGACTAGGAGATTAGAAGAGAGGGCGAGAAAATCGGGAGAGATGGAGAGAACTCGAGAATTCAAATGAAGGAAATTGATCAAAACAGGGGTAAACAGGGGAAAACGGTCTTCTGGAAGACCTCCAGGAAGACTAAACGGTCTAATGATAGACCGTTAGGCAAGCGGGAGTGAAGGTGGTGAAGAAAGGGAAGAAACAGTCGTCTGACGTCCGTTTGGAGGCTCCTAGCGGTCGCTCGATAGACCGCTAGGGAGAAAACCCAGTAAAGTCTGAACGGGACTCTCCGTGAGAGTCCGAACTCAGGGCTAAAAGCGCCTAATCCGTGCTAAGACTTATCCTAACTTAATCTGAACCTAACTAGCCTCAATCCTAATGCATTAGGACTAGAATTAAAGCCCTATAACTAGGAATACACCCAGAATTCACAGCTCTCAGAAATCTCTGCTTTAAACCTTGAAAACTCCCTTAAAATCACCCATAACCACCATGAAGAGGAGTCTTGAAGCTAGCACCATGGGAGAGGTGGCCTATACCGGGCCAAAGGCAGCTAGAAGGGAGCATGGGGAGCTATAGCGGCTGACTTCAATCCCCAAGCACCTAAGCACAAGTCCTTCAAGAGAGGTAAGCTCAATTCAATCTTCAAAAATTTTGAATTTTCCTTAAATTCTCCTCTCATGACATCTCTTTTCCTTTCTCTTTTTCTCCTACCTTAGCTTCTTCCTGGCCCAAGATGCTATTCTTCCTTGAAGTGGGTGGCTCCCATGATAAAGGAACTCCCTCTAGAAGTTACCTCAATCCTAAGGGCATGGCACCTTCACGCTTTATTGGTCTTAGCCAAGAATTTTAAGAAAATCTCCTATGATTGGCCAAGCATTTCGGCTTTAGTAGAACTATGGCACCCTCAAACACACACCTTCATATTCCCAACCTTTGAGGCCACCATCCTTATAGAAGATGTAGAGACCTACCTAGCCCTTCGTAAGACTAAGGTAGGGGATGAAGATTTGGTGTGTCACACGGTTGAACCCATAGACCCATCACTTATCTTGGGAGATTTCCTACCCAATCCAAAAGATGTGAGAACCATGATTAGCCCTCGCCATATCCATTTGATACCCTTGGCTCAATGGATCACCTCTCATTGCAAGAACAAGTATGGGAAATATGAGGCCATTGCAAAAGCCATCTCAATTTGCTTGTGCGGGGTTTTTCTCTTCACTACCACCGACCACCTCTTAGATATCCAAAATCTCAGCATCATTACTGGTTTGTGGCGGGATTTATCTATCTCTTAAGTTGTCCTTTCCTACCTTTATAAAGGCCTTAGTTCAGCTTCACTAGGGGGTCCCCTCTTTGGGTCAATGATCGTCCTTGAGTGTTGGATGGGAATTAGACTCAAATTTCTAGCCAAGGAGGACTTGCCTTCAACTAGTCGCACATTTGGGAGCCACCCACTCTACTTCATAGGAGGCACATTTGGGTTCTCTTCACAGGTTGAATGCCAGACTGCGGATAAAAAGACAAGGGATGATTGGCGCCTCTTCCTCAACACTTTACCAATTGACAAGTTCGTGATGCGAACCCGGGCTCTTCAAGACACAACTCTCAGATTATCCCGACAACTAGGCCTCGATCTGCAGCTAGTGGGGAACACTACCTTGGCGATCTACAACCCGCACCGGTGCTATCTACAAGTTGGACTTCCTCGCACTCTGGTTCCAGCACTATCATACTACCCTCCCCTTCAAGCTAGGAAGATTGGGACCGAAGAGGATGAACAGGCGGCTCGGAGCGCTCTGACCATGTGGGAGATCAGCCGAGTCCATACCTTGCAAGGAGAAGTGAAGGAAAACGACGAGGAATACCGTGCTTATGTGAAGGAATTACGCAAGATCCATCCCCGCGCGGATGGAAAATTGAATGTACTTTGAATTTCTTGATCATGTATTTGGTTTTATTGGATGAATGATGTATCATGAACCTAGGATGAATAAAATAGAAGGACTTGATTGAAGTTTTATTGTGGAATGTCCTTTTTTGCATGAATGATCAACTTTGAACAGGGTCCTCTGTTTAACAAACGGTCTAGCGTAGGGCTGCTAGACTTGGTAAATGGTCTACAGATAGACCGTGAGGGAAAGTACCCAAAAAAACTAAGAGTTTTAAGCTCTCGGGAAGGTCATGCAGTCTGTTGAAGGACCGCTAGGGAATGATAAATGGTCTATCGAAGGACCGCTAGGGACGAGGAGCAGAGAAACCTTGAGAGTTGGGGTCTCGGGTAGTGTTAACGGTAGTCCTTAGACCATTAGGGATGCATAAACGGTCTAATATAAGACCGCCAAGGGACAAAGATCAGAGAAACCTGATAGCTTTGAATTCTAGGCAATGCAACCTGTGTCTGCACACACTTAAAACAAGAAACAAGTTAGATCCGTTCTTAGGCTCAACCCCTTGCCTGCAGTAAGTTAGAGAATGACCAATTTCTTGATATTTGGTCAAGGGGTGGAGCCTTATTAAATAGGCAAGACTGCAAATAAAATATATGAATACAAATGCATGCTATGTAAGGATGATGGTATTTTTATTGGGTTTTTGAGAATGTTTAATTTTTTTGGAGTTTGAAATATCTGATTTTTTTAGATTTTAAAATATCTGATTTTTTTATTTTGAAATATCTGTTTATTTTTTTTGGGTTTTGAAATATTTGCTTTTTTTTATTTTGAAAATATCTGATTTTTTTGGATTTTGAAATATCTAATTTTTATTTTATTTTATTTTATTTTTTGAAATATTTGATTTTTTAGATTCTGAAAGCCAATTCCATCCCGATAATGATAGCCCTACCCGTCACACTAAGAATTTTCTGAGACCAGCGTGCTTTTAAATTGACAAACCCTGGCCAGGGCCAATCTTTGTAATGGTGCTTCTACCGAGGCCATATCTAGGGTATAGTTTTAGTCCTAAAAGAAAAAGGAATTTGGGAGGTAAGCTTCGACTAGGTATAGAGGTCTTTTAGGGCTTGAATCCTTCTCATGACAACCCCTTCAGAGATCGAGTCTGTTGCGCCGGGACTTTGTGTCTGTCATCGAACCTTCATCCACCTTAGGCACGCGTACGATCGGGCTCATGACGTCCCGCAGAAAAACTGTACTGCCACTCTTGCCATGCCTAGTTTCATATTTTACATTCTTCAAATCTTTGGAATGAGCTTTTAGTTTTGCTTTTCTTTTGCTCCTTTTCTTTTCTTTTTTCCTTTTTTTTTGGTGTTACCATTGCTTTTCTCTTGTGAAATCAGGTCATAATGGAATGCCCCTATTTGAGACCTCCTCTCGTCAGGGTGTCTAGATCAGTCATCGCCCCCTTATTTACCTCTTGCCCCTAGATTCAGCCGAGGAGAGAAACGAACAGGGATCCTTACTTCCCCCAAGCATGGCCAAGGGAGAAACGGTATCAACCCTAAATTGGGAACCCGACCAGGGATGTCGTGAAGCGTGTGATTTGCCGATCTCAGAATCCTCCTTCATGATCGAGGAAAGGAACACCTTGCTACCAGGCCTTCATTAGCTTGACTCTAAGGGAAAAGGTGCTTAAGATACAACCCATTCTAGGCGTGAGACAGCTCCTCACCTTCCGCGTTGGCTAGGCGATATGCCTTCCCTGGATAAGCCTCTTTAATGACGAACGGCCCTTCCCAGTTAGGTTGTAATTTAGACCTAGGACCTCCAGACCTAATGAATTTGTGTTTCAAAATCATATCACCAATTTGAAATTTGCATTCAATTACCTTCTTTTGAAAATAACGCAAGACACTCTTTTGATAAATAGACACGTGATCGGCTACATTCATTCTCTTCTCATCCCAGAGTTCCAGCTGAACGAGCAACGCCTCTCGACGTTCATCGAGATTAAGTTCCTTATCGAGCTGTACCCTTAGGGAAGGGACCAGGATCTCATATGGGAGCGCCGCCTCCATCCCATAAGTTAGAGCATAGGGGGTTTGTCCGGTAGGAGTACGGACGGAGGTACGGTAAGCCCATAGAGCTTCCACTAACCGTTCAGGCCAATCAGAAAATTTTTAAGATTCGCATGTTTTCTTTATGATTTTAAGAAGGGTTTTATTGGTGGCTTCAGCTTGGCCGTTACCTTGAGGGTAATATTGAGATGAATGATGCAGTGTAATATTGAACTTCTTACAGAGGTCCTGGAGCTCTTGAGAGATAAATTGGGGTCCATTGTCGGTGACGATGCTGTTTGGCACTCCGAACCGTGAGATGGTATTCTTCAAGATGAAGCGACACACCGTTGTAACTTTGATCTCTGCGTACGCTTCCGCTTCGGCCCACTTGGTGAAGTACTCAGTAGCGGTGAGGATGAAGGATTTCTGCTTGGTCTGAGAGTTAGGATCACCGAGCGGGCCAACAATGTTGAAAGCCCACATAGAGAATGGCCAAGGAGTTGAGAGAGGATGAAGAGATGAAGTAGGAGCATGAATTTTATCAGCGTGGAGTTGGCATTTAAAACACCTCCGGACATAGAGGGAGTAATCCTCCTCTAGAGTGGGCCAATAGTAACCCTGCCTAAGGATTTTCTTCGCTAGAGCCTGGCCATTGACATGACCTCCACACTCACTTGAATGCGCTACTTCGGCCACCTTCCAAGCTTCATCATCATCGAGACATCTCATAAGCATTCCATTAAGAGCGCGCCTGTACAATTCTCCAGCAATGATAGTGTACTTTGAAGCGGCTCTTCTGATAGCCTTACGCTGCTCGGCGCTTGCCCCTTCTGGGAACGATCCATCTCAGCAATACAGCTCGATTTCACGGTACCATGGTAATTCTTCTTCTTCCAGAATCTCTTCTAGCTCAGTTAAGGATACTTCCTTCAAATCTTCCTTTTCAACCTTCGCCTCTATAGATTTTCTAAGGTTGTCGAACCAAGGATCCTGAAGAGAGGGTGCGTCCAATCTCTGGACGACGATGGTCTCAGTGCTTTGACTGAGAGTGAAAGATAGGGAGGAAGCGAGCGATGCCAGTGCATCAGTGAGGATATTCTGAGATCGAGGAGTATGGATATAAATTAACTTATGGAATTGCCTAGCGAAGAGAGTGACCAAATCCTAATATGGCTTGAGCTTTAGGTCACGAGTGCGGTAAGTGGATAGAACTTGCAGCAGAACGAGCTGAAAGTCTCCTATGATGTTTAAATAACGCGCGCCTAAGAGATAGGCATGCTTCAATCCAGCTAGGAGAGCCTCATACTCGGTGATATTATTGGTAGCAGGAAAGCGAAGCTGATATGCAAAGGGAATCGTCACCCCTTCCGGAGTGAGGAGAATAGCACCTATCCCTCGGCCTTGGGAGTTGAGTGCACCATCAAAGTGCAGAGACCAGAAGGGATGATGAGTAAGAACAGTGAGATGCTCATCAGGGAAATCATCCTAAATAGAGTCCATGCAGGGAATAGGAAGATGAGCGAGATGCTCAGCGATGGCATATCCTTTGATCACCTTCTGAACGATGAATGTGATATCGAACTGAGAGAGGAAGCTCTGCCAGCGAGCTAACCTACTAGAAAGGATATGCTTTTCTAGAAGATAGCGAATCGGGTTGATGCGGGACGGACCGAGGGACCGACTCCAAGTGATGCGAACCTCGGACTCTAGATGGAGACGCGACCAGCGACACGCTAACACTAGAGACACCTTGCCCGACACTAAGAGTTCCTATAGGCTATACGTCGCTAATAAAAATGCAAGCTCACTCGTGGTCCCAAGCGAGGGAAAGCGTGGATCCGCGCAGTTGAGAAACCGACAGAGTCAAGGGTAGTCGACTCACTTCCGTGCTCGGACTGAGTCAAGGGATGGGTCACTCTCTTGCTCACAACGGTGACATGTACTCACGAGCTAGGTTCCTAACGCACTCAGCAGCGGCATATGATCATATACTAACTAAACAAGTGTAATGCCGAGAAGTTAAGACCGTTACCTCCACGCACCCGGCGTGGGGAAGACAACCCCGGCCAAATCCACACTATTGGTTAACAATTTTCACTGTGGTACAAATTTTTGACCCACTCCACGTAGGGAGGTAACAGGTCACATGTGGGACCTAGGAGTGTCGGGATTTGGGTTGACAGCCAGCATCTTGGGGTCGCTCCGACGGTGCCGAAAGCCTCAACTTGGTGCTGTCCGGACGGCTTCGGCGGGTCTGCGGGGACCATGACTGCTCGAGCCTCCGGATCTGGCGGGGTGGGCACCGTTGAGAATGGGACACCTGGAGGGGCGATCCCCTGGACGACAGCTGACTGGAACTCCGGGAGGTGACCGATCGGCTCCGATATCCAAGTGTTGGAGCTACTGCCCACGGATCTGAAACTCTGTTTTAGACCCACGTGCTCTGGCAACAAAGCTCGCTGCGACCAGGACCGACATCGGATAGGCGCGAAACTGACGCCGTTGGAAAGCTGACTCGGAATCCTTCGACCCTCTGTGGTTCTAGAAATTTCGTCAGGACCGTACCCCTGATGGCAGAATTTAGAACCTGACTGACCTCTTTCTCAGATCTCGCCGGGTAGAAGTGGAATTTCCTAAGAGTTGGCGTTGACCGTGACTCAAACGTCGGATCCAGGGGTTGAGTTCTGCATGAAAGTTGGAGAGGTGAAAGAGAGGAAGACGGGGATATTTTTTGTGGAAATTATGGTGGAGGTTTGGTTGGGGAAAAGTATTTTCTAACACTGGGTGGTCGGATCTGGACAGTGGCAGATAGAACTGAGTTGGGATTTGACAGAGATTTTAAGAAAATGTAAACGAGATCCTAAATTCACAAGAAAATTCATGGAAGAAGGACTAGGTGGTTAGAACCCCCAATAAAAATATCAATTCATTCAGACCAGGGGAAGGTGGGTTCATGCATGACCTACTTGGTTGCTGGAACACTGGACAGACTGCAGGTAGATCTGGAGGGCAGGGGGGTACGAAATTGGAAAAATTGAAAATGAAGGCTAGAAATTCCACCAATTTTTTTATAACATGGGTTGGACCTCTAGAACTCACCCTGAAAGTTTGGAAGATCTCGAGGTTGAGAGCAGAAATTCCCGGGAAGAGCTGGCTATCCTGAGTTGACAGAACTCCGGCGACGGTGGCGACGGTGCAACGGCGGCACGATGGGAGTGGCGGCGGCTAGGGGTGAGCACGGTTTGGTTTGAAGAGAATTTTTCTCAAACCAAACCGAACCGAATTAAGACTTCAACCCGAACCAAACCAAACCAAACTAGTTTGAAACCAAACCAAACCAAACCGAAGTAATTCGGATTGGATCGGTTTGAACCATATTCATCTCCCATTTTATAAATTAGATTGGATTCAAACAACGTTAGAGAAAGGTAGGGTAAAAGAATTTCTACCAAATAAAGTAAATATTAAAAAAATAACATACAAAGTTGTAACTTGTAAGAACAAGCTCCATAATATTTTCACATAAAAAACTAAGAACTTCAGTTACAGTAAAATAGAAGGTGATTTGAAACCTATTTCATAACGTCGGAAACCCCATTAGAATGGCGGGAATTGGACTTTTAAAATTCGGATTTATAGTTACATATATATTTATATTAATTTGATAAAAATATTCTTAAATTTGGGTTATTCGGTTCGATTTGGTTTTGTTTTGTTTCTTGAACTTCAAAATCAAACCAAACCAAATTTTTTAATACGGTTCGGTTTGAACCCAAACCAAAATTTTTTAAATTTCAACCCAAACCAAACCGAACCAAATCGTTCGGTTCGGTTTGGTTTTCGAGTTGAACCCAAATAATGCTCACCCCTAGCGGCGGCGATGGCGATCTCACGAACCGATAGAAGAGGTGTCTCACCTCAGAAATACAGCCGTCCCAGTTGCAGAAGGGGAGAGAGGAGGAGAGAGGGGCGCACCAAGCTTGGAGCTCCAACAAAATTCTCAATTTTTATGCATTAATTCCAATCAAAATGGAAATACAAGGTTCTTATAGAAAATGCAAAAAGACTAGTTCTATCCCTAGATCTAGAATTGGTGGGGGGTAAAAGGGGGAGTTCACAATTATTTCTCCCATGTAGTTTGGACCAAATAAAATAAAATTACAAGCCTAATAAACTATATTATACATGGGGTGCCCCATTGACTTCCTTGGTTCCAACGTTTGAAAATTTTCACCCTTTATCCCCCCCCTTGGTCCAACTCTTCTAGAAGCCCACCTTGGAGGGTTGATTGACCCCACATGGGCCCAAGAGCTGAGGTGGATCAATGGGAGAAGGGATGGGGGGCCCGCGGGATCGAGGTGGTCCCATTTTACAAATAAACCCAATCTACTATCCTTATTATAATCCAAATAAAACCAAATAAACACACATTACACACAAATAAAATCCTAATAAATATGATAAATACTAAGACTCAAGGGGGAGACTCCAGACTGTCTCCGAGCCAGATGGAAGCCGATGTAGCTCGAGTGGTGTTCCGCGTACAGTACCGACGGCTCGCCGGTTCGTGCTTCTCACTCGCACTGGTGTCCGCACCAATTCTCCCCGGGTGGGAGAAACTCGACCTTGTCGAGTAAGGGTCTGCATCGCTCTGGTAGCGCTCTAGTAGGTCCGCATCTATCCTCTGCAACTCTCCACTAGTGATCCAAGTATCCTCGGTGGCGGGTCACCCTCTCCATCGCACTAGGCAGCGCAGGTAGGATCCACTCCTGGTAACTGTAGATATATTTTCTTCCTCTCGAATCCGTTTCTTCTTCCAAATGCCTTCCCGAACACCTATCCTACCACCCCCACATGAGGAACAAGTAAAGGCAGAGGGAAAGGGGAAGTGTAACGAACTGTGATCACCGCCAAAGCACCGAACGCGATGAACACACCGTGCTTTGGAAAGAAGAGGGAGACACTCGCCTGACCACAGCGCTGATAAGATGAGCAGTTGATGGAGAACCGCCTAATGGATGCACGGTCTTATGATAGACCGTCTAATGGCGCTGCAAAAGGTGCGGGATGATGGACTCCTGGCTGTTGAACGGTTCTGTAGAGACCGCAGGGAGAAGATGGACTGCCTATCCTGCACCGCACGTCTCCTTGGACGGACCGTGTAGAACAGCGCAAGAACACCAAGTCAGAAGTCGCAAAGGGGGTCCAACCTCCACCCTCTCCAGCCGGCCAGAGGGGATGGGCCTCGTGCTAAGGAGTGCTGACCTGCAAAAATAATGCAAAAACACACAGAAACAACCTAGATTAGAACTGAATGGTGTAGTAAATGTCAAAATAAGAGAGAATGAACATGAACGAATGGAAAGGGGAATACCTGGGGGATTTTAAACCCCTAGGGTGGTAAAAACGTAGGTGGATGTGTGCATGGTGATGAGAATGAAGAAGAATATGGGGAGAAAGGAATGCATGCAATGAGAAAGTGACAAAAGCTATGAAACCCAAAGGACTCAAAATATGACTACTCCCTGGACCGGAGGCTTATATGGACGTAGAAAGCATCCCTCCTTGGTGCTAGGTCGCTCAAGAATGTGGCAGGGCTTCGCCGTCGACCAAAATCTCCCCCCCCCCCTTTCAAGTCCGGCCTTAAGGGTCTATTTATAGAGCCTAGAAAGCCTAGCTCAAAATTAGGGTTTACATTCATTTTTAGGACGAGATAATCAAAGGAAAATCGTAGATAAATGAATTATCTTTTATCCAGTCGAAACGACACCTAAAATGGTTGATTATCCACGGAGAAAATGATGGGAAAAGTTGGAGATAAAACCACGGATAAAAGGGATAAAATCTGTTAAAATTCAACAATCGACGGGATGAACGGTCTTACGATAGACCGCTCAACTGGATGGGCGGTCGTGTCATGGCCATCCAATCCCGTCGGTGAAAATTCAAAATAAATTATAAATAATCCAAATTATCCACTGAACTGATCGAAACGTTCGCCGTTGGACTCTCAGAGATAAACGGCTCAGATGAGACCGTTTAAATGAAGAGCGGCCAAAGACAAACCGTTCTAGTCCTATCGGTGATAAATAGATTAATTGGATAATTATCTGAAAGCCAGCGGTGTTTAGGACTCTAGAGATATGAGCGGTCACCGTCAGTCCGTCCATCAAGTTGAATGGCTAGACTGGGACCGCATAAAAGCTTGTCGGTGGAAATTCAGAAAATTACCCAAAAATACTCCAAAATATATGGACGGTCCACATTCAACCGCTCATTAGTTGAGCGGCCATGGAGGAACCGTTCATGCATATGGGCGTGGAAACTCATAGAAAAACTCGATCAACCAAACCCAAGGCCCGTTAAGCCCTGAATCAATTTGGACCTGACCAAGGAGGGAGGCAACCCATAAAATTGGCCCAAAACATGCCTGAAAATAGCCCCAACGAGTGATGGACAACTTGAGGCATCAACAAATGGGAGTAAGAGAAACGGCTCAACTTATCGGTAAAAAATGGGTGTCAACAAATGCCCCTCCTTAACGTCCTCTTTGTAGTGGAACGAGCGGAGGTGAAGCGGAAGCGACATGGGACATGGAGATGAAGTGAAAATACAGCGGAGTGGACCGGAAAAGCATGCGTTAAGGCAAAACGACACCTTTTTTTACCAACAAGCGATAGGAATCTTTAGGAAAACTCTGAACCAAACGCAAGGAATATTAAAACCGAAAGCGACACCAATCTGGAGGAACTAAACTAAATGAAATAAATCGACAAGACCAACCTCATGGGGGACACAATCCCACGGTCCAATGAGGAGGCCAAAAACAGGTAGTAAAAGGAAACAGGTTAAAGCACCAGATGGGGACCTCTCAATCAACCAAACCAAGCGAATCGACCAAAGAGAACCTTCCAACTCAGAGTGGAATTAGTTCCTCTTACTCAGACCTTAAACGCACAGCTAACCATCACGGGTGGGACATTATTCAGGCAAATCCAATGGGGCATGAAAGCTCAAAAAGATGCCAATGATGCATGCTGGGCTAAAAATAAAAGAAATCGTTAAAACGAATGCAAAGAAAGATTAAAGTATAAAATACTCGAGAATAATATTGCTAAGCTGGGAAAATCAGAGTCAAGATACCATCCGCAACCACAGCGTGCAGGATAGAACCATCCTCCCCGTGATATCCCAACCTAACGGCCTATCTGAAGATTAAACACGTGAACCTGGATCATCATCATTTTTGTTGAAGGGGAACATCAGATCCTGGAACACGTAGATAACCAACTGGTTCTCGAGATAATATATTATAGTACCATATAATAATGCAATAAGGGAGACTGGGATAGAAAGCCATACCTGACTTACCTGTGTAGGCGAAACGGCCAGCGAAAGTTTGATGCTGTACACAAATTTGTCAACAATATTTGAAATGATATCATAATTCATCAATTAAACATCAAGTGTAGATACAGGGAGTTTCAACAATTTCAAACATGAACGGTCATTGACCTACCATCCAACGAAGAACAGTTAGGGGAGAGCCGTATATATCATAGAATTCGAACCGACTTAAAAACTTACCGTTGAAGATAAACGGTCATACTCCAACCGCACGAACCAAGGACGGTCTATCGCTAGACCTCACATCCTCTGCAACTTCAATAAAAACAAACCCTTCGCCTCCCTCCACCGTAACCGACGGTGGAAGGGATGAAGGGCAACCGAGCCCCAACCTAACCTCCCCTCTCTCAACTCTCTATCGCCCAAACTCCCTTCCTCTCAACCCTTTCTCTCACTCTCTATGCGTCAGAAGCACCAAGCCCGCCGCCCCGAGATGGCCAGAGAGGAGGCAACCGAGCCGCCACCGTCGACCGCCGCCGCGGCGGCGAACACCGAAGGACCACCACCCGTGGTGGCACTGACGACGTCCACGGTTGAGGGGGACGCACTCCCGCCACCGCCCGTAGCCGAGGAGGAAGCCGGAGTAGCCGCATTTGAGGAAGAGGTCGCCATCGTTGGAGAAGATGCACCGGCGGAGAGGCCGGCCAAGAGGCAATGAGACCCCGAGGTAGGAGCCCTAAAACTTGTTCCATTTCCATTTTCATTCCATTTTTAAGCCATGCATGTTAGTTTGGGGGATTTTTCAAGGGATTTAGAAAGCTTAGGGGCCGATTTGGGGGGTCACAATGGCTTCCCTGCCGGTGGGAAACCCTCACCGTCGTCGGGGAAGATGACGGTAGGGCGGTTCAGTCAAAACCGCACAAACAAAAACATGCGGCTCACATAGAGCCGCCCAACATCCATACGGCCCAGGAGTAGCCGTTCAAACTCACAACCACAGAACCAAACCAACCAATGACGATGAGAGGCTCACCGCTCAAACAATCAAACGAGCCTCATCGGTCCGTTCCAAAATCTGTCAACAAAGAACCATGCGGTCCCTATAGGACCGCCCAACCTTCCTACGGCGCAGGAGCGACCGTTTGACACTAAGAAGCAGGAGGAAAGAATGGTGCGAGATTACCCGTTCAAGATAGGAACAGCCTACACCGGCCCGTTCAAAACACAGAACGCAAGGAGTAAGACGATGCACATCAGATCGCCAGAGGGAATGAGCAGCCTGTGGGTAATCGCTCTACTAACAGAGACTTATGCTTTGATGGTTTTATTTAGAAATGAAACAAAATACTTAAATAAATTACTAAAATGCATCTAAAATGAATGAAAGAATGCAGGGAAAGCGCAGGACCCGCACCTCGTGGCTGCAGGTCCGCGCAGTGTACTTAGAACTGCCGGACTTCCAGAGGGAGCGGTTGGCTGCCATGGGGTTCACCCCATTCCTGAGCATCGAGGTGTGTCGATTTGACGCAGATCTGCTCTACGCCCTGCAAGACCACTGGGACCCAGTGAGTCAGACGTTCCTTTTTCCGTGGGGGCACATGGTCCCCACGCTGGAGGACGTGGCTAGGCTCACTGGCCTTTGACTGCACGGGTCACCGGTTAGCGGGACTACCTTTCCCGACTACCGGGCGATGGCTCGGGAGTTGCTGGGCCTTGAGCTACGGCGCCCCGAGAGGCAGTCGACTCTCCTTCCCCGGGCAGGTCTCCAGGACAGCCTAGGTTTGCGGCGGGCTGGAGTTGCATTCGGTGAGCAGTCGGAGGAGCACTTGCAGCGGCTGATAGAGCTGGCGCGGTCGAGAGTTGCAGCAGGATCGGGAGCGGAGGCAGACCGAGTTTTACGGCGGTTCCTGATGTTGCTGTTTGGACGGCTTCTCTTCTCCACACGAGCGGATGTGATGAGCTGCCGCTTCCTCCCCTTCTTCCAGGAGCTCGAGCATGTTGTGGACTACGCCTGGGGAGCAGTAGTCCTCGCGTTCCTCTTCGACACCCTCAGTTCGACCGCGCGTCGGATGATCCTCGGGGGCTTCTCCCCCTTACTCCAGGTACGACTTCTACCTTAGACTTAATTATGCAATTCTACATGCTCCTTGAATGCTGACATGATGCTGTGATGCAGGTGTGGGCCCACGTGTACTTACGTGGGTTGGGTAGAGGCGACGAGACCCGTCCCGGGCTCCTACCGATCGCACGGAGGTGGACAGCACCTCGAGAGACTATAGCCCTGAGACGGCAGGTCTGAGAGCTACATGACGACTTGGATGCTCTACCGTACGCCTCGGTATGCTTCTAAACTTAGACTCTTTAATTAAATGCAATTCCTTTATGATGCTGATGTGACTTTCTACTTCTTGCAGGTACGGTGGACACCTTATGCAGAGGAGGACCAGGAGGGTCAGCCTTGGGTGGTCGGCGCCCTTGCCTTCGCCGGATGAGATGTGTGGCTTCACTGCGTGAATGTGGTGGAGCCACTACACTACAGGTTGGTGATGAGGACCATCGGGGTCCATCAGCCTGCGGTGGAGTTCCCAGCACTTGAGAAGGCGGGGGAGCGAGTGACGAGGACCACCCGGGGCCTAGCAGCAGCTTTTGATTGGTCGACGAGGAACGCTGCGCAGGTGGCTGACTGGACAGCTCTGGGGCGAGTGGTGACCGCCCGAGCGGAGAGCGACTCGGCGTACTACACCGCATACGCCAGACACTACCGGGACCAGGTGTTCCGGGGCACCCATCGACCGGTACAACTTCTAAACTCAAACTCTGTCTATTATGCTTATGATGATTATATGATGTACTGACATATGAACTTCTAAATGCAGATCGACCCTGCATGGCGACTGGCGGAGTTGCAGGGACTCCTGCACTCCACCATCCGAGAGCGGGACGAGGCCCGACAGGCCCTGGCCCTACTGGTGTGTTTCCTAAACCCTAAACACTTTAAATTATGCAAATGCTTATGATTATGATTATGCATGTGACTGACCTGGAGTTTTTGATGCAGCGTGCTGAGGGGGCCCAGAGACAGGGTGCCGATGCTCCTTCTTCTTCCTCTACCCAGACTCCGGCCGACCGAGCCGAGCGGGAGGCTGACTTCGCCAGGATGGTAGAGCGGGCCAAGGCGGCCGAGGTGGCGCTCACCGAGAGGGTACGCAAATCACTACACTTTCCCTTTGCTATTTATGCTATGTATGAAATGCAATTGATTGACCATGGTATGTGCATGTAGACGTCCGAGCTGACCCGCCTCAGGACTGAGCTAGAGCAGAGCCGGGCAGCGGCTCGGGAGGAGGTGGCCCGTGTGCGGGCGGAGGCAGCACAGAGCCGTCCAACGGAGGCGCTGGAGACAGCACTTCTGCGGGCTGAGCTGGAGCGACTTCGAGCCAGCACGGCTGAGGAGGAGCGCTACCGAGCTGAGACGGAGCGACTTCGAGTCAGCGCGACCGAGGCGGAGCGCTACCGGGCTGAGGTGGAGCGTTACCGGGCTAAGGCGGAGCAGGCCTGGTTACAGGTTGCCAGGTTGGAGGGCAAGGTGGAGGGCATGAGGGAGGTGAGTCGGGAGCGCAGTCGAGCGACTGCGAGCTGCAGCCACGCCACCCACAGCTCTGTGAGGAGTTACTTCATAGGTTCCTCCGGCCACCAGAGGAATGAGGAGGAGGAGCGGCGTCGGCGACGGCGTGACGAGGCGACCTCAGCGATGCCTCCCCCAAAGAGGCATGAGGGCGGTGGAGACAGTGACGGGGGCCAGGGAGAGGGAGAGGCTTGACTTTGTGTACTTGGCCCGACTTTTTTACATGATATGATATGATAGTGATAGTGATATGCATGTTCTTATTATGATTTTGTATGTATAGATGAATGAATGAATGAATATATGAATGCGACTTGAGTGCGTGAGTGAGAGACGACGACTACGGGTGAGACACGACTACGGGTGTGACGCGACACGACCACGAGTGAGATAGAGGGACGCCGACTCTGAGTGAGAGGGAGAGCGTGAGGAGTGACGTCAAAGGAGTGAGATGAGTGCGCCAAATGAGTGAGATGAGTGCGCCAAATGAGTAGGACGAGAGCGCCAAATGAGTGAAATGAGAGTGCCAAATGAGTGAAAGGGAGGGCGCCAAATGAGTGAAAGGGAAATGCATATGAGTGAAATGAGAGGGCGTGAGGCGAGAGATGCAAACGAGTGAAAGGGAAATGCTTATGAGTGAAATGAGAGGGCGTGAGGCGAGGGATGCAAACAAGTGAGACGACGCCAAATGAGTGAAAGGAAGGACGCCAACTGAGTGAAATAAGAGATGAAAATGAGTGAGATGAGAGTGAGACGGGGGCAGCACGACTTACTAATTGGACAGGTTGACAAAGGGCTTGGGATCAGATGAGCGGTTCTCAGTGAGCCGCTCAAAGCAATACACGGTCAATAATAGACGGTTCCAAAGGGAATTGAACGGTTGAATACTAACCGCTCGGAATGATGAACGGTCCAGTATAAACCGCGTAAGAGGAAGAACGGTCAAATTTAGGCCGCTTCAGGTGTTGCCCTCGAGTTCTTTGAAGGATGACAAACGGTCTGTTATGGACCGCTCAAGAGGATGGGCGGTCTATCGTAAGACCGTCCAAATGGCTACCCTGCGAACTCAAAGGGGACTCTCCTGAAGAGTCCCTAACCCGAGGGTGAAACGCTCTAAACCAATCCAAATCTCATCATAACCCGTCCTAGACTTATCCAACCCAATCTCAAGAGGCCTAGGCTTCCTAACAAGCCCTATAAGTAGGCGAGGAGCCTAAATTCGTGGTTCACACATCCTTCTCCTTCTAAGCCTTGAAATCTTTGATTTTCACCACCAAATCACCATGAAGAGGGCCCTAGAGAGGAGTTCTATGGAGGGAGCATCTTTTGAACGGCAAAAGCTGGCCAGAAAAGAGCGGCAGGTGCTCCGCGACATCTGAGCTCGAGCCCTGTGAGAGAGGTAAGTTAATCATGATTTTATTCAATTCAATTCTCCTTTATTTACTTACATGTTCTTCTTTCCTCTCTTTCTTCCAACCTCAGCTTCTGCCTGGCGCGTGGCGGTATTCCACCTTGAAGTGGCTGGCTCCCATGGTCCGCGCCTTGCCCCTAGGAGTGACATCCATCCTGAGATCCTGGCATTTACAACCTCTCCTAGTGTTAGGTCAGAACTACCCAAAACTCTCTCTTGATTGGCACAATATTTTAGCCTTAGTTGAAATTTGGCATCCTCAAACCCATACATTCATCTTTCCATCATTCGAGGTCACTATCCTATTTTTTTTTTCTCAATTCCGGCCAAGCAGAATCAAGTCCAGTCGAGTGCACATTCCCCCAGAAGGGGAACATGTTCTCACTCCTCCAGATCGACCCTGTGACCAAATTTTTTTATTGATTATATGAAAGATAACAAAATCACGGGGCATACCCCTATCCATATCTACATCCAAGTAAACCAAAACTATAAAGCCAATCGGCTAATTACAATTACGAATAGTGGGCAATCTGCCCTTGTCCAACCTAAAAGCTCCCCTAGCCAACCGAGGAAGATCCCGCACATTTGTAAAAATTCTATTCACATGAGTCGAACATGCATAGGAGGCAAGGGCATCAGCAACTTGATTACCCTCCCTATATGTATGTTGCACCAAGACACCACACTTGAAACATAAGTCAAGAATCTTGTTGTGTATGTGATTTTGATGATTACAAAATGCCTTTGTTGCTTAGCCTTGTGCGTGAATGCTCTTCACTTGAATTAGTTGTGGAAATGATCATAAACTATTTCTATTGGGATATCATCATGTGGATGCATTGTAATTCTACAAGGCTTATCATCATGTTAATGCATCTATGACTCTTTGAGGTTCATACGTGCTTTGAGGTTAGCACATTACATATACAATCCATCTACACTTGGTGCGGTTGCTCTATCTTCAATGTGAAAGGCCTTTGTGAAAATCACACTCGAGCATCATGTCATATTAAGCATCATGTCTTATTGAGCCTCATAGTATGAATGTGGACTTTGGTAATGCTAAATGAATGATTGAGATGCAAATATCATTGCTTGCCCCCAAGGTAATGATGTGTGGTTTGAAAGCTTGGATGATGATCAAATTGAATGTGACTCAATATTGTTCTATGTGGCTTGGCTCCTTACTCTTTGAATTCCACATGCATACCATCAGTCAATGGAGAATGAGATTTTGAATTTCATGACTATGTGTATGAATGATTCAACCAATCAACAAGAAATGTGAATTCAGGTAAAACAATGAGGTAAGTGTTGTTATGTGGATTTAAATGGATATCTCGTTCATCATTCACTCTTGGAATAGGTTCAATGAAGCAATTTATTATGAACATGGTCATAGCGTTAATGCTTGATGTAAAGATCTTAATTGTCAACTAACACCTTGCTTTATCATATTTTTCAGGATGAAAAATCATGGTTGATCTTCATGGGATTATGGTAACATTTAATCAATTGTTTCCCTTTGGTTTGATGGAGGTTTTAGTTATTTTTCAAACTCAAACTGTCTTACAGTCTTCACCATTTTCAATCCAACTGTTGGATCTCCCCATAAAAATTATATGTTGTAGCTTTGTGAGTCCTCTTTGCAACGCCTCCGATCTTGCTTCAATCGGAGTTCGGAGCTAGGAGAATTAATTCTTTTCGCCGAAGCGCCCAGAGCTATTTTTTTGTAATCTGCCTGAAAGGGTCGACCCCTGGGGTCGACCCCTGTAACCCAGAACCATAAAATTGGTTCTGTTTGGGTTCTGGAACACGAGGGTTGACCCCTAGGGTCGACCCCTGTAAAAAAGAACACAAAATCAGTTCTGTTTGGATTCTGGAAGCCCGAGGGTCGACCCCTGGGGTCGACCCCTGTAAAATAGAACATGAAATAAGTTCTGTTTGGCTTCTGTTTGCCCGAGGGTCGACCCCAAGGGTCGACCCATTCCGGTAGGACCTCGAGCCGCACTTTTTGACCGCCGTTTTCTTGCTCCGAAAGTCCAACCAATCACATCCTAATGCCCTATATCACTTCCTAATTAGTGGATCTGGTCTCCTACCTATCCCTTGACCGTTCTAAGCTTATAAAACATCCTATTGGAGTGAAAACCCTAAGAAGAGGGCTGAAAACTATTCTTTGGTGTGCAGGTTCGGAGTTGAAGCCTCCAAGCCCTCTTCCACCTTGCTCTGAAGCTGAAATTGAGAGGAAGAACCTTGAATCAAGGCCCAAGATCATATACAACTAGAAGCTGCGAAGGAAATCAAGTTACAACTATGTTTTAGCAAGAATCGATCATCCTTCTTCAAGAACGTTCCTCATCCTGCAGAAGCTTTTCATCAAAAATCTGAGGGAGTTATCTTGATCTCTCACTTTTGTGTTTTTGTTTGAGATTGCTCAAGTTCTTGAATGATTATCTAAGAGGGGCAATATATATATACATGTTCATTTGTTCATCTATTGATTGGCCTCTTATTAGTACTGCGTTTTCATCCTAAGCAACAAGATGAACTAATGCTTTCATTTCTCTTGTAGAAGAAGAAGATGGAGGAGTGCGACCAACAAGGATGAGAGTAGAGGGGTTTATGAGCCAAATCAATTTTCTGATATATGCAGGCTTGATTTGAAGCTTATCATTTCTATCTGTTCTTTCAGGTGAAGAAGAAATTGGAAGAAGGTAAAGACGTGCATTTCAAGGAGACGAAGAAGATGATGTCTAAATCATGATCATCCATCAACGAGCAAGGAGAATCAGATTCTGCTGAAGAAGGGGGAGCCTTATACTTGATGCAACTTTCCAGTTTTCATCTATATATTTTGTTTGGGGGTCATAGCATATATGTGTGTTGATTCATATACATTTGAAATAATACTTTGTGTGGGTGTTCGGAGAAAGGGGTCTCCGAGTGTGTGTGTGGTCTGTTGTGTGTCGATTGGTGCGGAGTATATCTGCGTGTGTTGTTGGGAGTTTTCTCCCGTGTGGTTGTGTAGGCATTGTCCTACGTGTGTGTGGACAGAGTTGTGTCTCCGTGTGAAGTATACAGTTCGGGGTGTGTTCCCCAACGTGTGTGTGTGTGTGTGCTGCTGTGGCAGTAGTTTGAGGCGAGGCCTCGTGTGTGGTTTGCTGCGAAAGCAGCGTGTGTGTGTTGGGGTTCTTCCCCGTGTTGCTACACTTTGTAGCGTGTAGTGAAGCCTCACCGGTTTGGTGAGGGGTGGACGTAGGGAGCCCGTCGTGGTCCCGAACCACCTTAAAAATCCCCGTGTTTTGTGGTTTGATTTGTGTGATTGTGTGTTCTCTACTATCTAGTTATGTAATCGTGTGAGCTCGGTGAGATTGAGTGAATTAAGTTTAAAGTTGTTTAGATTAATTTCTCAATCCTATCAATCTTGTAAATTCGCTGTGTGGTAGTTTGTGTTTTTAATTGGACATAGTTTTTAGCACAAGGATCTATTCACCCCCCCTCTAGATCCGTGTTCCTGCACTACGGGACCCAACAATTGGTATCAGAGCGAGGCTCTGTTGTCCCTAGATCTTGCGATCTACAGAGTGATCCCAGTGCATTCCACAATCATGAATTTTTCTACTGAACATATATCAATGAACTGTTTGCCAATCTTCACTGGTTTGAATTTTGATTCATGGCTAGGCAAACTATGTGTGGTGATCAATTCTATTAATCCTAGTCTTTGGAAATTGATTTGTCATGGTCCACACATATTACCTCTAGATGAGACCAAGTGGTCTAATCAGGATAAAATGATGCATCATGATAATGTTACTGCTTTGAGTTTATTGAAAGCTTCTGTAAGTAGTAACAAGTATCCATTTGCATCTTCTTGTAGGACGGCAAAGGAGCTTATGGACCGGTTGATTAAAGCTCAAGAAAAGGAAAGACAAAAATGTCTCATGGCCGATGATGCTGATCAACAAAGTGACAAAAATGCAGAAGAGGTAAATTCTGATTCTGAAGAATTTACTCTTGACGATCTTGTTGAAGCTTATGATGAGTTGGCAAAACAATATAAGAAAGTCAAGTCAGAAAATAGAAAATTGAAAAAGAAATCTGAAAACTTGGTCCATGAAAATGGTTCTTGTGATAAATGTTCTGAGCTTGTTAACTTCAATGATCTTTTAGAGCATGATGTTGAATGTCACAAAGAAACTATTGCTTGTTTGAGAAATGAAAATGTTGCCCTCAAAAACATAATTGATCAATTGGAGAAAACTGAAAAAGATCTAAGAAACAAAATGGAGTCAAACTCTATTGATCATGATATTTGCAATGAATTGATTATAAATGATAAACTTGTAAATGAAAATGAAGAACTCAAAAAGAAGAATAGTGCAATGCTAATTCAGATCTCCCTGCTTGAAAGTAGATTGAAAAATCTTGAAAAACTTGAAAAAGGGAAATCTGTGATTGTTGATGAATCTGACAGGATGCTTGTGTTAGAACAAAAGATGGAAAGCTACCAAACCATCAATGCTCAATTGAATGAAAAAGTCATTTCTTGTGAAAATGAGATCATTTCCTATGAATTGCATATTTCATCTCTTGAAAAAGAAATTCTTGATCTGAATGCTTCTTTGTCTAAGTTTGTGAATGGGGAAGAAAATCTGAACAAGATATTGGGGACTAAAGTGAATTTCAAAGAGAAGGGCTGGGCTATAATCCTGTGAACAAAAAGAACTTTGAAAATAAAGTCTACACATCATTTGTCCATGGTTCTAATATAGCCAGCACATCAAATGGGTCTCCAAATCAATCTGTTCCTCAAACAACAAAGCAATCAAATGAAAGTCTGAAGAAGAAACAAAACCTGCATCAAAAGGCTAAAAATGTTGTTGGTGTCACGATGAATGCCATGAAAAATCATGTTGCACACACACATGCATCCATAAAGAAAATCTCATATTTTTATTGTGGTGAACTTGGTCATATGATGCATGATTGCTTTTTGATGAAATCGGATGATTTGAAAGCATGCAAAAATGAACTTGTTTCCAAAAGAAAAAGGGGTGGTTGTTTTACATGTGGAAAGCTAGGACACCGTGTGTCACAGTGTTGGCAAGCAAATGAAAGAAAGATTTTCAAAGTCAAAAATAATTATACTTTTGCAAACCCACAAAAACTTCATGCTCATCCTGTTGTGAAGAAGAAATATTTCCATGCTTATAGTGATAACATTCATGCCAAATCACCGAAATTTGATTGTCATGTTTATGAGAATTCTGTGAAGTTTCTTGGTTGTTGTCATTATTGTGGTGAGTTTGGGCATACCATGAATGTTTACTCCTTAAAGTATTTTGATGATATGCATGCCCAAAAACAGTGGAAGGCACCCACTAGAGGTGTAACTAACCATCCGGGACCCAAGAAGGTTTGGGTACCCAAAACAACCAAATGAGAACTTTGTTGCAGGATTGCCATGTGACCAAGAGGAAGGCTTTAAGTCTACTAGGCCAGTTCTGGTGTGATGCCTTGGTTAACATGGGCTTGTCCTTGAATTGACACTAATATGTAAGTTGGTTGTTCAGGTTTGTGCACATCAAGTTGTGAATTCTAAGTTTATGTTGCTGGAATTTAACTCTCTAATTTGCAGGTTGAGAGAGAGAGAGTCACATGTGATGAAAAGCCTTGAAGTTAGTTTCTTCATATGTATTGGCTTAATATTGACATGAATTAAACTCTTTACAGTGCAGGTTTAATTGATAATGGCCATCAACCCTTGAAATAATGGAGAGAAAGAAAGGGGGTCAAGAGGACTTCAATGCAAGATTTGATCTGCTTCCATTTCTTTTGGCTAATATCATTCTATTTCTTGCAGGAGAGAAAGAAAGGAGCTATTGATGAAGATTACACAAGCAAAATAAAGCAAAGAATTTGAAGATGTCAATAAAGGTAAAGGTGAGAAAATAAAGTGTTCGACTGAAGTTCTATGGTCTTGATGCTAGTGCTATCTCTTGACAGACAGTGATTTTGAAATCTTGAATACTCTTTGGTTGCTCTTGACCATGTGAAAATGAATATTTGGCTGAATGGTATTGAAACATCTGAGCAGTATATATGAGAGTGTAGCCATTGAATGCCTTTTGCTAAACCCCCGATGTCATATGGGAATGCATTGTATTTTTCTGATCATCAATTCAATGATTACATGGTATATAAAATGGTGACATGTGGAAGGGCAGGTCAAGCCTGTCTGAAAGCTATCACCATACGTGAGAACATTCCTCCGCCCGGTACCATAAATCATCTATGCACATGGCATCCAACTTAAATGAATTTTCTGAAATCATGCATTGATTATGGGGGAGTTTTACATGCTGAAAATTTTGAGATTGATGTTTTCCATTCTCTCAGCATGATGATGTTGTTCTGTGGCTGAACTTTTTGAGGACTGAAGTTGATCAATGTTCCATGGTCTTTACCAATGTGCCACTCATCTTTTTGGTTAAAAGCACAACTGTTTTCAAGAAAAGTTCACATGTGATGGTTTTGATGCTATGAATAAATTTTCTGAATTCTCTTTTCAGAATAAAGTGGTGTCCTCACATTTCAACATTTGGTAATGCATGTCATGCATTAGTTGCATTAGGTGCATATAGAGTGTCATGTGAAATCTGGAATCGTGCATCACATTGCATATTTACAAATCACTCTCTACATATCATTCACATAGTACTTTTGGAAGATGAAGCTCATCGTGTGTCTTGTTGCATAGTTGGCATTTCTAGCATGCATATAGTGGATATTTTGAAATGCATCATCTTGAACATTTCATGTTGCATAAATGCCAAAAAGAATACTTCCAACATTGGTCATCATATCTTTGGAGCCAACATTTCAAGCATTGAGATTGCATACCTTTTCATTTTACATTGCATATGCATATCTCCATTGTATGCTTGCATGTTATTATATGCTATTCAACCCCTTCCTTTGAAACTTCTAAGACCAAACACTCCATTGTTAAATAATGTTGCATCTGAGTCTTAACAAGTGTGCTACATGTCAAAATCTTAGGGGGAGCATTTCATGCTTATTGCATTTACATAGGGGGAGCTGCACTATCTTGTTTTGAGTTAAATTTTCTTCATACATGTTGAATCAAATTTGTACACTTCATGCACCTTAATGTGAAATTGAGTGTTATTCATAAGGATATAGGAATTTCATTTCAACACTCTAAAGTAATTCAACTTGCTGCATGGATGATAAGAGACAGTTGAGAAAAAAGATGTCTACCTCCACATACAAAAAATTGGTTGGAATGAAAGGCAGAGCAATGCTAAGTCTCACTGAGTAAACTGGGCACATGTCACCTGAGACGTGATGCGGTTCATTTCTGAAAAGTGTTGACTATAGTATCTCTGTTCAAATGAGATGACAAGGTTAAGTATTCTGAGTAACCGGGGATTCTGGCATGAGCTCCATGTGTCTCCTCGCGTAAAAAGGAATTATGTTGAACCTGATCCTTCTTAGAAAAATTCAGATTGTCAGTATGAAAATTTCTGATGATATATTCGATTGAGGTAGAGCGAAGCCTCCAATACGCTGTTCTCTAGATTGAAATGCAGTTTGTACACTTACTATTGTGTTTACTTGAAAATCTGGTTATCCATATGGCTAAACTTCATTCTCATGTTACTCACTTGCACATGGTAATTTGATTTGATATGTATTCTGAAAATTTGATTAATTGCAATGACCTGCTGTACGTCTTCTCTTATTTATCTGCACAATCCTCTAGGTGTAATCATGAGCATTCTGAACTTAATGACTCACTTGCACTTTTCCTACACCTATCTCCTTACTGTAAATCAATTGGTATCACTTCTTGTGAAGGAGTTATGTTGCATGTATCTATAGATATCTGCTTGATTACATTGTATGCATGTCATGTCTCATTATTTTCATATATCCTGTATCATGCATCTCACAAGAAAACTAAAAATCAAAAATTTGAAAATCAAAAACAGTCTTCAAATGTGTCTATCTCTAAGGGGGAGCTTTGCATTTCCACTTTCAACAATTGGTATCAGACAATTGGTATAAGAGTTTCATTTCAACATTTGGTATCCCACAGTTCTGCAATTCGTTCATGCATATTATGCTCATTGGTTCTCTTCATACTCCGGTTGTCCATAGGTTCTTGCCATTCTGGATTTCCCATCATGATCCCCATTTCTGATTATGTCAAAGGGGGAGAGAGCATTATAGCATAATATTTTGTCATCATCAAAATGGGGGAGATTGTTGTGTATGTGATTTTGATGATTACAAAATGCCTTTGTTGCTTAGCCTTGTGCGTGAATGCTCTTCACTTGAATTGGTTGTGGAAATGATCATAAACTATTTCTATTGGGATATCATCATGTGGATGCATTGTAATTCTACAAGGCTTATCATCATGTCAATGCATCTATGACTCTTTGAGGTTCATACGTGCTTTGAGGTTAGCACATTACATATACAATCCATCTACACTTGGTGCGGTTGCTCTATCTTCAATGTGAAAGGCCTTTGTGAAAATCACACTCGAGCATCATGTCATATTAAGCATCATGTCTTATTGAGCCTCATAGTATGAATGTGGACTTTGGTAATGCTAAATGAATGATTGAGATGCAAATATCATTGCTTACCCCCAAGGTAATGATGTGTGGTTTGAAAGCTTGGATGATGATCAAATTGAATGTGACTCAATATTGTTCTATGTGGCTTGGCTCCTTACTCTTTGAATTCCACATGCATACCATCAGTCAATGGAGAATGAGATTTTGAATTTCATGACTATGTGTATGAATGATTCAACCAATCAACAAGAAATGTGAATTCAGGTAAAACAATGAGGTAAGTGTTGTTATGTGGATTTAAATGGATATCTCGTTCATCATTCACTCTTGGAATAGGTTCAACGAAGCAACTTATTGTGAACATGGTCATAGTGTTAATGCTTGATGTAAAGATCTTAATTGTCAACTAACACCTTTCTTTATCATGTTTTACAGGATGAAAAATCATGGTTGATCTTCATGGGATTATGGTAACATTTAATCAATTGTTTCCCTTTGGTTTGATGGAGGTTTTAGTTGTTTTTCAAACTCAAACTATCTTACAGTCTTCACCATTTTCAATCCAACCGTTGGATCTCCCCATAAAAATTATATGTTGTAGCTCTGTGAGTCCTCTTTCCAACGCCTCTGATCTTGCTTCAATCGGAGTTCGGAGCTAGGAGAATTAATTCTTTTCGCCGAAGCGCGCAGAGCTATTTCTTTGTAATCTGCCTGGAAGGGTCGACCCCTGGGGTCGACCCCTGTAACGCAGAACCATAAAATTGATTCTGTTTGGGTTCTGGAATGCGAGGGTCGACCCCTAGGGTCGACCCCTGTAAAACAGAACACAAAATCAGTTCTGTTTGGGTTCTGGAAGCCCGAGGGTCGACCCCTGGGGTCGACCCCTGTAAAACAGAACATGAAATAAGTTCTGTTTGGCTTCTGTTTGCCCGAGGGTCGACCCCAAGGGTCGACCCATTCCGGTAGGACCTCGAGCCGCACTTTTTGACCGCCGTTTTCTTGCTCTGAAAGTCCAACCAATCACATCCTAATGCCCTATATCACTCCCTAATTAGTGGATCTGGTCTCCTACCTGTCCCTTGACCATTCTAAGCTTATAAAACATCCTATTGGAGTGAAAACCCTAAGAAGAGGGCTGAAAACTATTCTTTGGTGTGTAGGTTCGGAGTTGAAGCCTCCAAGCCCTCTTCCACCTTGCTCTGAAGCTGAAATTGAGAGGAAGAACCTTGAATCAAGGCCCAAGATCATATACAACTAGAAGCTGCGAAGGAAATCAAGTTACAACTATGTTTTAGCAAGAATCGATCATCCTTCTTCAAGAACGTTCCTCATCCTGCAGAAGCTTTTCATCAAAAATCTGATGGAGTTATCTTGATCTCTCACTTTTGTGTTTTTGTTTGAGATTGCTCAAGTTCTTGAATGATTATCTAAGAGGGGCAATATATATATACATGTTCATTTGTTCATCTAT